>OZ024830.1:6769040-8157366 GCA_964016985.1 Anodontia alba | reverse complement strand
CCCATAAAATGTTTTGCCAAGAAAAATATCAGTAGTTTTTGGTTGAAAAAAGTACCTAAACAAGAACTCTGGTTAATGTGTTTGTAAAGGTCTATTTCTTATGGATGCCTGGATGAATTTGCACTGATACTAGATACTGTTCCCAGAGCAACAGATAGTTTTGGGGGCATTTGGGTATTTAACCCCATCAAAATTCAGTAGATTGGGTAAAATCATATTATTGTTTTTCGGTTTGAGTAAAGATACCCACCACCCCCCACCCACCCACACCAACAAAATGGAAATTAATTGGGTAAAATTTATAAAACGAAAGAAAGAGCAATTAAGACTGATTAAGGTACAGTCGGCTCTCGTTAACTGGAACTTCAGGGACCTGATAAAAATGTTCGAGTTATCAGTAGTTCGAGACAACCAAATTGTGACATCATAGGTATGACGACTGTTCGCCACTATTCGCCAAAACGTGCATGGAAGGCACATGTATATGGCAATTTAAATAATTTACGCGTACTTCAGTTTGCATTGTTACTGTTTGTTTTAGGAGATGCAATGGTTCTCTTGGAATAATATCATCAATAAATGTTAATAATAATAAATTTCAAACGTCTCTTGTTGTCTTTTAATACTCCTGCAAATTTGGATTTCCATATGAGCTATAAATAAATTACTGGTTTCCGGGTTTTGTTAGCTATACGATATGAACTGGTTTGGATTAGCTCCCTTCGTATAGAACTCGATAAAGAGTTGACTGGTTTCCGCTTTTGCATTAAACGCTTACAATGTCAAGTGGCAGCTATAAGCTAGTTTGGATTATCTCCCCTGGCATAAACGAACCACTTCAGCACGGCAAACTGTAGATCCTGCAGAGAAAGCTCGTTATGAACCGTCTCATCTGGACCTACACTATTTGTGCGGGTATCCGTACCAGTCTACAGGGTCGGAAGGGTTTACATCGGTACCCATGTATGATTCGTCTATTTGAGGCTGTGCACAACATTATTAGAAGACTGTGCGACTGTCAAAGACTGGGATCAGCCTGCACGCCCCGGATTTTCCATTATACGCATAAGCCTTATATGCACCGCCTGACCAAAGAGTAACAAGCGAAGATTCAGACTTAGCTAGCCTGATCCATACAGGCTGATCTGAGTCGGAACCTGTCTAGCACTGACTTTTCTTGAAGACGCTATATCATTCAGACGGACAGTACTCAATAATGAAGAGCATATCTAAACTATAAATTAAAGAAACTTCGTTGATTAATCTTCCATAACACTATTCTGGGCCGCTTTTTATCTTACAAATCAATGACACGAGACGGTGTTGAGTGCCGCATGTCAAACCCGACTAGACACGCCCGTGATTTCATAATTACGGATTTTAGACATTGTTTGTGTTGTTTGTAATTACCTGGACAAAGGGGAAATTTAAATTTTGATTGATTTATCAATGGCCTATTATGATTTTCATTAACTGAGAGACCGGCGGCGCCGCATCTTACATTTCTTTTCCTTCGTCATGGTCCGAGTTCGAGATACGTGGTAGTAAAAACTGTGAAAAATATATTTAGGGACTGAAAATGATGGACGAGATAGCCGAAGTGTTGACATAAAAGAAGTTGGACATACGCGAAGCTGAAATACAATAAATACATAGGGAAATAATCGGGACTTAGAAATCAGTTCGACATAAGTGATAGGATCGAGATAAGAGGGGTCGAGATAACTACAGTCAACTGTATTTAAAACATGGTATTTCTTTATACCCTATTAATTTTATGATAGTATTTGTCATATGAAGAATAGACACCTATTATGTGCAGTAATCATAATATATCATAATCATGTGCTTTTCTGGCCTTGAAACTTTAATTTTCACCTTTTAATTTGGAAATAATTGGGTACTTTGTCAAATCAATTGGGTATCAATACCCAAGTTTTTGAAAATAATTGTGTATTTGCTCAAAACATAAGGGTATTTTCATCGGATATGCCCTGCTGTTCCAAAGTTTTTTTCAATATATGCTCCACCACCTCCCCCTACCACCCAACCCACCCTTTGAGATCAAGACAGTGGTTTTAGAAATTTTCATGCTGCAAGTATTAATGTCAGTAGATGCTGCAAAATACAGTGGCTGATCTGGATCCATACTGATTGGTAGGCCTGTCTGTCTCAGTATGTGTTTTCAGCAGATTTCTGTCATCATGCTTTATAAAAATATAAAGGTGATTTTGTTTCCTTCATTCCCCCAGCATACATAAGTGCTAGTTGTAAATGAACACTATCACTTAGAGATACTGGGAGTCTTTAGGAATCCTAGCACCAAGCAGTAATGTCTTATAGCTGACAACACACATGACGGCAATTTTCTTTGCTGTATTTTCACTCAGTTCTGCAGGTTATCCCATTTGTGGAAGTTAACTAAGCATCTCTAAATCTGGTGTATGCTAAGAGGGTGGGGTCGGGGAGGCAAAGGAGGGAGCGCAGCAGCATCAAGATTAAAAAAAAAACATCATTCATGCATGTCCAGTTAGAGCCTGAGCTATTCTCATATAAAATCAGACTGCATAGATTTCTGCTTTTGAGCTTTTGCTTTTGAAATTGGGAGTTGAGATCTTTTCTGTTAATCTGGGCAAGTATAGGAATTGAGACAATGTTTTTCTTCAGAAGAATTCTTTGTTGATGTTTTCCTCAAACACCCAGCATACATAAGTGCTAGTCATTTATAAACACTGCCACTTAGGGATACTGGGAGTCTGATGGTTTCTTATTATGGTCTTGTCCTAGAAATAAGATCATTTCTCATTGGTTTTTTTGATATACAGTAAAATTCTGCTAATGAGACCGTCTTTGGTACTGCCTAAAAGAGGTCTTATTAGTGGGATCGTCTTTACCCTTGTCCTGCTGTACCCAGATATACTCTGCCTTTGCAAACAGTGTAGATCCAGATCAGTTGGCTTCTGAAGAAGGCACCTGATCTGGATCTGCACTGTTTGCCATTAAGTATATGAATTTATATCAACAATCTGGAACAAGTAATCTGATTGGCTGAAAATTATAAGTGGGCATGGTATCCGAATTTATGTAGCATGACTTGGGTTAATATTGTATGTAGAACTTAGTTCCAGATAAGGTGCTTTTTTGAATCGAGGCGCTTCTAATGAGTACCTTCAACACTTTTTTTGTGGAGGAATATGAAATATTATGCGGATACCCCTCTTATCTCGAGCTATGTAGAATAATAACCCATTTTGGACTGGCAAAAGCTTGTCTGAATAGTGAAGTGGCCTAAATTTTCACTGAAATTTAAAAAAATATTTTTTCTCATTTCTGTGTTGCCGTGTTTTCAGTCAGAAATGTATTTTCATTTGGGTAAATTGTTATTCAGGGCCCATTTGTTCAAAACTAACAATGTCATTAGTTAACGAATTGTTAAAACTTTGATCATTAAATATGGCGTATATACTAATATTTTTGTTTTAAAAATGTGATTTGCAAAAGCTACTCACATTTTTTCAGCAAAAATAGCTGTGAGTTAGATATTGTACTTACGAAGACAGTTAATATTTTGACCACTAACAAGCTCATTAAGCTAACGATGCTTTGAACAACTCGGAAGTTATAATAGAAATTATTCTAAACAATCCACAGAGAAGGCATTTCTTCCTTCATTTGATAAAGTCAAAGATATTTGATTGGGCACAGCATTCCCTATAAGATTGCCTGTGTGCCCAGCATTGACACAATCTGGGCCCGGTTGTTCAAAGCATCGTTAGCTTAACGAGCTTGTTAAGGGTCATTTCGTTAACTGTTTTAGCAGATTCAATATACAATATTCTGATATTTTTTGCTGAAAAAATGTGAGTAGCTTTTGCATTGCAAAAGCTACTCACATTTTTTCAGCAAAAAATTTCAGCATATTCGCGTATCACTCGATTTAAATTTTAACGAATCGTTAACTAACGACGTCGTTAGCTTTGAACAACTGGGCCCTGATAAAGAGTCTTTGCTGCCTACCAAAAATACTTGGCTATTTAGCCACCCACAGAATGTCTTGCAAAGAATGATCAGTGCATGGATGTGCAAGCTGATCTCAGTCTATGCTAGGCACAGATGCAATCCTTTAGGAAATTAGTTAGTTTCATGTTGTTGGTTCCCATAAATCCCCCAGCATACTTAAGTGCTAGTTGTATATTCAAACTGTCACTTAAAAATACCAGGAAAATTAAGAGAACTAAAGAACACTGTGTTTCCTGTCCTGTTTATTTTGGAGAAGTTTCCCCAGGAAGATGTACATGCTCTGACATTTCTCTGACTCCCAAGACCCCCAGCATACTTAAGTGCTAGTTGTATATCTAAACTGTCACTTAAAAATACCAGGAAAATTAAGAGAACTAAAAAACACTACAATTCCTGTCCTACAAGTTTATTTTGGAGAAGATTCCCCAGGAAGAGGTGCATGTTCTGACATTCCTCTGACTCCCAAGACCCCCAGCATACTTAAGTGCTAGTTACATTTTAACACAAGCACTTAAAAATACTGAGAACCTTAAGGTTAATAAATAATCAGTGCTATGTCCTTTTGGCGTAACCCTAGGTTGTGTTGCTTTTTCTTCCAACCAAAATTTGATATAGTCTCCTCTCCTACAAAAACATATCTTGTGAGATCATGTGAAGTGCCTTGCTGAGACACCTCTAATGAGTACCTACCCACAAAATGTTATTTTGAGAAAAAAAAAAATTGATCTGTATGTTTCCTACCTTGAATCCACAAGTTGGTAAAGAAAGGAATCAGTTATTGTATGCATTCTTTAGCTCTCCTGTTCTGGCACAAAATGAGGCACATGGGTTGATGTGGCGTTTAGCAAGATCTCAAACACAACTGCTTCATCTCTGCCTTAGAATTTGACATTTCAGAAAAAGCTCAATATTCTGTTGGTTGTTCAGTTGATGTTGTCTTCCTGTCTGACCACCAGCATATTTAAGTGCTAGTTGGGTTTAGAACACTCTCACTTTCATATGCTGGGAACCATCCTGGTTTTCAGAACTATGTACATGTGGTTTGATTTTGTCCATACTGCCTGCTGATATCTGCCTGGTCTGGACAGATCCTGCAGGATTCATGTAGATTCTGTAACTTCTGTTTAACCCCCAGCATTAACTCTTTCACTGCCTAAAGCGATAATAATAGGCTTTTGCACACAGCATAGATCCAGCTGAGATGGCTCAATGAGCCGTCTCTTCTGGATCTACACTGTTTGACATTCAGTCTTTTAAACTTTACATATAAATGTCTTTCCAAACAGGTTGTAAAAAAAAAATGCAGATGACAAATGTCCTCTGAAATTTGGCACCGAAAGAAAAAGTTGTTGTTATTGTTTTGTTTTGTTTTTTTTTTTGTTTGTTTTTTCCCAGAGAAATTAAGACTTGACATTTCATGTTAATTATCTGTCATGGCAGATGAATCGTGAAATACTAAGTGTAAGTTTCTCTGAAAAATAATTTAGAAATATAAAATCTCATTGCTACAATCTTCCTAAGTGCTTTAAGGGTTTATTTATAGAATGTCTGGCTTATTCAGCAGATAGCAAATTGACAAATTGAGATTTATTTCCAAGAAGTGGGATATTACATTGCAAATTCTCTTTTAAGAAAAACCATCTGCATGAAATATCATTTTAGCGAAAATAAGAAAAATAATTTAAACAAAATTTCTGCTATTTGCTGAAAATTCACCCAACATGCTCGTAAGCATTATGAGATATACTGCTCATATATTCTGGACCCATGCGAGATGTAATTCATGGAATTGGTTTGAGCCATGGTGATACAATTCATATGTACCAAATGACTAGCATTTGTAAAAAATTGTGCTGAGCAAGGTAAAAGGAACTTCAATGAGCCAGAACTTAACCCATTTATGCCGAGTGGACTCTTCTATAACTTTTTGGGCAGGTCCATTTCATATATAAGGGGTGTCTGGTTAGTTTTATTATTATCTTGTTTTGTAGAAATTCCTGAACTTAATGCAAACGATGTAGACCCTGATCAGATGCCACATTCTGCAGCATCTGATTTTGGTCTACCTGTTTGCAAATGTCCCTTTTATGGGATGCTAGGCTTAAATGGGTTAATGGTATGTAGAGAACATAGTACAAATACCGATTTTGGACTTTTTACAGAAAATATATTTACATGGCAAATATAAAGTTTATCAAGGTGTCTTTATATACCTGTTTGGTTTCTGTTGTTATTTTAAATATTTTTTTATTGTAGCCAGTATGATATGAAAGACAAAGGAAAGAATGGTGGGCAAAGTTCTGTTGTAGTGAGAGTTATCTCCCCCCAGCATTGTTAAGTGCTAGCAGTGAGTTTGAAAGCAAGCACATTAGCAATGTAGGAAAGATAACTCTTCTGAGCATATTTATAGGGACTGGATACATGTGATAATTTTTTGTATTTTTACCTGACAACTTTTGTGACTTCCTGCTTGCTTTCCTGCACACCAAGCCCTTTCTGAAAAGGGGTCTACTCTAAGGATAATTGCTCTCGAGGAGACCAAATTCTTTGCATCTAGTTAGCCTTTTCAGAAAGGAGACAAACTGAACTTTGACAGGGCAGCAGTCCCTGACTGTTAGTACATTCCCTTTAATTTTACATTCTCTTTAGGAATAAGCCTGCCCAGAAAAGTGTGGTTAAGTAAACTGACCATGCTTGACATGACCCTAAAGGATGAACTGGGTCGTACACACAAGCAAATATTCCCTTAAGCCTTTACCATTTTTATATTTTTTTTATTTTTTTTTCAAATAGAAATAGGTTCTGACATTTTATGCAAATTGTCTCAGAAGACAATTTGACAATTTGCATGAATTGTCTGAGTCCATTTTTGGAAAAAAATTCAATTTGTCATCTGAAATGTTTACCTAGCATGCTGAGCATTAAGATTGAATTCAAATTGATTGGGTTGAGAGATATGGGTAAAATGGTGCTGTTGCTTTTTTTATGTTCAAACCAGAGGTACGTATTTATACAAAATCTTAACCCTTTAAAGTGCTTGGCATAGTGTTTCGCTGTGATGTTAAGTCTATATGTGTGAATGTTACGTTCCTTAACAGTGTCTAACAAATGTTACTGTTTAAATTATTTTATCAGATAAAATAAGACTTGGTATTTCATCTGAATCATCTGCACTTTGAATGAAATGTCAAAACCTATTTTCCGGGATGAATAAGAAAAACATTTTAAAATGCTATCTGCTGAAAATTTTATCCAGAACGCTTAACATTGAAGGGTCAACAGAACATTTACTGTACTAATACACAGCCTGATATGGGAATTGAAAGTACAAAAGTCTGTTGGTATGTTTTGAAGATTCTGAAGATGTGTCCCCCCAGCATTGTAAAGTGCTAGTATCAGAATTAACAAGCACATCACGATACTGGTAAACATAATCTCCATTTGTAGTTCAGAGGTCCTTTTTGCCAAAATGTCTGGGTGACTAATTGGTTAGCACTCCTGACTTCTAATGTTGAGGGCCCAGGTTCCAATCCCACTGGAGGCAGAATTCAGCTCATGACTGTATGGCGCATCATCCACAGAGCCTTTCATTATCACCTTCCCGTCATCTTGATATTTATCCCTTAAAGCGCCAATCACAACTAAAGCAGACGACAATTTTGATACATTTTTTTTTTTTTTTTTCAGAAGAAAACAAGTCTTGACATTTCATGTCAATCGTCTGCCAAGCAGACAATTCACATAATATCAAGATTTGTTTTTTCTGAAAAATAAAAATTTTAGAATGCTGTCTGCTACAAAGTTTGCTTGACGCTATAAGTGTTAATGTTAAAAGTGCAGTCAACACCCTACATCATTTTTGTACAAAATAACAAGTTACTGTATTTACCATATGTATTAGGAAAGACAGACATGAGCAAACAGTGTAGATCCAGATGAGACGCTGCAAAATGTGATGTCTCATCAGGGTCTGCTCTGTTTGCCACTCATCCAGTAATTTTTTGATACAACATCGGGTAGTAAATTGTACTTATTCAAATTTTTGAACAAGTACAATAAGGAGTTAAGGTGTCTGAAAACCTAGGCTAAATACGATATCTAGAATTTTGCACGTGGGCGCACTCAGCATGTAGCTATGTTACGTGCAGGTTATTTTAGAGCAGTTCAGTACCTCCATAGGGGTGGCATGGAGGGGACTAAGCAGACCATGAAGACTATCTCCCCCCAGCATTGTAAAGTGCTAGCAACAAAACAAGCAAGCACATTTAAATGCGGAGAGATACAATCTCTTGTTATTTATTCAAAATTTATATGATTGTCCTAGATACACTGTACATGTGTGAACTTTAATTAGAACAAGTTCTCTTTTTTGCTGCCAATTGCTATGCCTGAAAAAGTATGCCTGAATGGCAAACAGTGTTTGGAGTGACAGGTATAGTATGAGGTTTACCCTTAAAGTGCCAGTCACAACTGTTGTCATAGTGCTTTGTCATCTGCTTGTGATTTTAAGTCATTTTTGCAAACAGTGTGTACCCAGATCAGACTGCTCCTTTGGGAGCAGTCTGATTAGGGTCCACACTGTTTGCCTGTATGCAAAAATTGGTTTGAAAAGTCTGCAAGAATATTCAGCAGACGACTTAAACAGACAACATTTTCAGATGCAGTTTTTCTTGGCGCTTGGTTTGGTAAATGTCTTAAAATTGCAAGTAGTTATGCCTTAATTTTGTCTTTATGTACATGTTAGTTGTTACTTAAATTACTTTGTGGAGTGGTAAACAATGTAGACCTTGATGAGACTGCCCCTTCAGGAGCAGTCTGATCTGGGTCTGCACTGTTTGCATATGACAGTTTGTCAGACTCTTTAGGGTACAAAATTTTAGGACATTTGCCATACCTGACCACAATGGACATAAATAAGGAATATTTTTAATCCACCATTGCTTTTTAAATGTCACCTAGAAGGTGTGGCACTGTATCCCGCCAGCATTGATAAGTGCTACTTGTTTTGCTATAGTAAACACATTACCATTACTGCGAGACAAAGTTCCAGCTCTCATTTAGTAGCTTGTAAGATTTTTTTAAACTCTTCTGGATACCACTAGCGCAAGTTAGTCAGTGGAATGTGCTGTGTGATCAGGGTCTCCACTGTTTGCAAATAATTTAGGCATTTTTCTCTTAGCATATCTAAATCATATAGCCTGACATACCTTAAATTGAAATTGGACTCTCCCAATTTACAGTATGGGGGAGTTAATTCACTTTAAAATGGGCTAGAACTGGTTGAGTTGTGGTGTCATCCCATAATATGTTTTCATGAACACAGCTCTAGGTAAGAATCTTTTTCCAGCCAATAAGAACTTGTGCATATCTCCGTTAAGTTGTTTACTCATAAGAAGCCTCACAAGAATGCCTGTGTGCAGAGCTTATAATGAGCACTATTTATTAATGTTTTAGGGGAGAAGTTAGACAATTATTTATCTTCCTTTCTAGAGTTCTGATATCCTTTTTGCTGAGTTTTGACATCCTGAACACCTGGCATTAAATTGGTGCAGGACACTACTACCCCCGCACTCAACATAATGACAGTATCCAAGGTATCATTCTATGACATGAGCTTCCTTCTTGCTTTTGTGCTCAGAATTACAGACACACAAAAAATGATTTATGTTTACAGTGACATTCTGAAGAGACTGCATGCTCATCATTACGAAAACACTCCTATTCAAATGTACTGAAAATTTTACCACCAGAAAATGTAAATTTTCAGAGAAAAAAATCTGATATTTTTTCATATTTTCGCTCAAAACATAGATTGTGGGTGCTCATTAGAACCGCCTCGGTGAGGCGGTTCTAACGAGTACCCACAATCTATGTTTTGAGCAGAAATAAGAAAAATAATGTATACCCCTGTAAACCCCAGTTTTACTATATAAAAGTGGGGTTCAAGGTGGTCAAAATTATATAGGCGTGTTTTCGTGATGGTCAAAAAATACATACATATGGTAAATGTCCTAAAATTTTGAACAAAGTGTCTGACAAAATGGCATATGCAAACAGTGCAGATCCAGATCAGACTGCTCCTGGAGGAACCATCTGATTAAGGTCTACGATGTTTGCCATTCGGCTAAGCATTTTAAGAAAGAACTATATATATGCAAAAAAGTATGAAAAAAAAAGTTTTCCGAATTTTAGGACATTTACTTACATTTGTCATAAACACAAACATTTAACACCTTTATATTATAAACATTATTTAATTGATATCATGAGCTAACTTGTATAATGTTTAGCCTTGTAAACTAGTGACATTTTTTACCTGTTTTTGACCTGTTCAGACAATATTTTATCCCATTACACTTTACTATCCAGACATCAGTAATATTTTATAACAAACTCATAATGTTTAGCCTTGTAAACTAGTGACATTTTTACCTGTTCAGACAATATTTTATCCCATTACACTTTACTATCCAGACATCAGTAATATTTTATAACAAACTCTGCAAACAAAAAAGCTATATCAAAAGTAGCTCAGATATCAACCCCTAAAGGAAAAATTGTATCCAAAACAGACTTACCATCTGCTTATCTTGGCTTTCTCTGTAAGAATGGTGTTTTATCAGATTAATCAGGCAGGGTATTGTCAAAACAGACATGTAAAGTGCCAAAGAAGTAGCAGGTGTCATATTTACTTTGGTATGCATTTTTGTGAGACACTAAATAAACACTGGAATAGTTAGTGTAATGCCAAATATGGCACTTAATTTTATGACACCTGGTTTTGAGCGAAAAAAAATCAGCTGTCTTTATTTGATACATTTGTAAGTGAATTTAACATCCAAAATATATAGTAAATGTCCTAAAATTTCAAACACCAAAAGTTCTGAAAAAAATGGCATATGCAAACAGTGTATACCCAGATCAGACTGCTCCTAAAGGAGCAATCTGATCAGGGTCTACACTGTTTGCCATTCCACCAAGTGTTTTATGAAAGAACTGCATAAGCCAAAAAGGTATCAAATAATGTGTTTGGAATTTTAGGACATTTACCGTACTCTAATAACCCTAAGTATTCGGACAGACAGGCCTGAGCAAACATTCTGCAGCATCTGATCTAGGTCTACACCACTGTTTGCCATCATTAAGCAGTTTAGACACATCAACAGGAAGTAAAACAGATTTTTTCAAAGTTTTAGGACAAATAAGCCTTATAAGCCTATAATTTATGAGAAAAATAAGACAGATATCAATTTGTTGTCTGGTGAATTTGCCCAGAGAGTGATAAAGGTCCCTTATCATATTATCAACAGATTACTGTATCAGACAAAATTCCAGACAACAAAGGGTGTTTGGCAGATTTTTTAATCCAAATATATTAACCCTGGTCCTGCTGAACCCAGATATACCCTGCCTTTGCAAACAGTATACGTCCAGATCAGTTGGCTTCTGAAGAAGCCAACTAATCTGGATCTGTCATGTAGTATTTGAATTTGTTTCAGCAACCTAGATCAAGCAATCTGAGTGGGAGTGCAATCTTAATTTATTCAGCATGACAAGGGTTAATATATGGACTAGAATTTTGGAGTAATATGCATAACATTTTTTTATGATGTAATGGAATCTCTTTATTAACAAAATTATAAGATGGTTTCAGAGAAGATGGTGTAATGTGGCTTAATAAGTCTCTGTTGATTTGATCCTGCAGGCCACCTGGCATCATGTTGGTGCGTGTTTACATCACTCACCCACGACAACATGATGTCGGTAAACTACAAAATCTGGGGGACTGCTCAAGATTCTAGGGTTTGGCATGTAAACTTCATATTAACTATGCAAAGTAGCTATGGTCAACTTTGAATTGTCTCATGAAACGAGTGAACAACGTACTGGGATTTCTCTTTTTTAAGACAAACTCAGTATTTGATATTTGTGACCAGCAGTCAGGTTAGTTAAAAAAAAAGTTACCCATTTGCACAAAGTTGATTCTTCTATACAGCATTTAGTGCCCAAAGGGCTACAGTGTTTAACTCTTCACAACTAAAGCAGATGACAATTTTGATTTTTTCTTTATTATCAGATGAAAACAATTCTTGATATTTCAAGACTTGTTTTCTCTGAAAAATAAAAAAATGAATATTTTCAGATATCATCTGCTGTATATTTTGCTTGGCGATTTAAGGTTTTAAAGTTAGTATACGCCTGTAAAAGCATACTATGGTGGCAAGATCAGACGAAACAAACCGTGATATTTATTATCTTCACTGTTTGCCACTCATCTAACAAACCGTGATATTTATTATCTTCACTGTTTGCCACTCATCTAGCAGTTTTAATGTGCCGTAACAAATAGTAAAGTATTGTTGTTCAAATTTTAGGACAAGTCTGGTAAATATCTGAATATTTGTAGTGCTCTTAAAAAGTGCCTTTGTTGCAAAACTGAAGCTGTGAAATTCCTCTCTATTACATACATTGCCTGGATTAGGTGTGAAAAGAAGAAAACTAATAGTTTTGAGGAGGTTCTTCAAAGACTTCTCTATGCCCTGTTGCTATGAAACACAGAATTTGTATACCTACATTATTAGTTTATAGATTATCTATAGCTCAGGTGATCCCCCTGGGGCAGGTTCTTATCCTGGCTTATATTTAGTGAGGTAATATTATGTAATATAAATACCTATGGTTTGTCCTGTTAGTAGTAAACAACTCACCATGTTTATCCTAATTATTTGGATAGTTATCCAGGGTCCTTACTAGGATTTTGAAAACAGGAGTCCCAAAGCCTATTTCTTTAAAAAGTGAGACACTTCTAATGCATTCCCACAGCATATATTTTAATGGAGAAATAAGGAAAATACTGTATTCGACCTAATTACTGTACTGTGCACTTAGATTTTTCAAAATTACTGGACAAACTTGTAGTTAAATATCCACCAAATAAGGGCACTCTTTAAAGAAAGATCAGCAGAGAACTTACCAGAGCATATCATTAGTCATTAGGGCTAAATGTTGAAAATGACTGGATATGCTGACCAAATAAATCCTACTTAGCAAGATTGCCACAAGAAAATTTGGTTCCTTAACCTAAACTGGTCTGATTCAGCAGACCACAAATTGATCATATTAATTTTCCAGAAAGAAGGATGTGACATTGTCAGATCCTAATTTATGGGAAGAGAAAAAAACTTCAAAATGTCATCTGCTGAAATTTTTACACATAGCTCTGATAAATGAGATTCTTATTTCTTTTATTTATGTTTGTTTTTTTTTTTTTTTTTTCAATGTTCACATACCAGGAGTTATATGACTGTTAGAATTTTAATTTACCTTGAAACGCCAAGAAAATCTGCATGCGAAAATGTTGTTTATGTCATCTGCTGAATATTCTTGCAAACTTTTCAAACCTATTTTTGAATATAGGCAAACAGTGTGAACCCAGATCAGACTGCTCCTAAAGGAGCAGTCTGATCTGGGTTCACACTGTTTGCAGAAATGATTTTTAAAATCACAAGCAGAAGACAAAGCAGACGACAATTGTTGTGATTGGCGCTTTAAGGGTTAAATCATATCAAAATAATGCCATTATTTATTTGTATTATATTTATTTTATGATTGTGCATTGTGATATTTTCTGCTTTAATTCAAAAGTGCATGTGGATTTAGTTACAATTAAAAATCAGCAGATGGCATTTTGAATATTTTTTTTTTCCCAGAAAGTAGGCTTTGACATTTCATGCATATTGCTGACAGAAGGAGACAATTTGCATAAACTGTCGAAGCCTACTTTCTGGGAAAAATATAGTATATTTCAAAATGTCATCTGCTGAAATTTTTA
The DNA here is from genome assembly GCA_964016985.1 of Anodontia alba. Classification (NCBI taxonomy): domain Eukaryota; kingdom Metazoa; phylum Mollusca; class Bivalvia; order Lucinida; family Lucinidae; genus Anodontia; species Anodontia alba. The sequence continues at coordinate 8,143,514 of OZ024830.1, read as the reverse complement.
CCCAGCATGCAAAGCGGTTCATATACAGGTTTTAATATGAAATTCCATTTCTGTATACATTTCAAGCTTAATAATTCATAGCTATTGTTAGGAAGTGTACCCAAATGGCTGTCTTATTTCTTCACAAAGGCATGGATGGGTGCTCATTAAGATTACATGGGTGAGATGCTATTGGTGACCTTGACCTAATTTTCTAGGTCACATCAGTAGAAAAACTGAAACTTGGGTCGATGGGGAAAATCTTGTTTCTCTGGAAACAATTACTAGGTATTTCTGATTCCTCCAGTCAAACATGTTAAGCAGACAACATTCTAAAATCTTGTAGAGAAAACAAGATTTGGCATTATATATGAAACATGAATTTTATTTTCTCTGAAACAAAAAAAAAAGTCTATTTCAATTGTGATTGGCACTGAAAGGGATAATAACAAAGCAGTCATCTTCAGAATAACTTATTTTGTATATAGGCCCTCGTAAAGGGAGTTTGACATTTTTGAACCCAAATTAATTTTGCAGGTTCTCAGTTGAAATTGCTCTTTAAATCTGATTCACAAGGGAATTCAGGCTCTACAGCAATAGCTAATAAATTAGAAGTGATAAGGTAGTGAATAGAAAAGCATTAAAAAAAGAAGAAAAACAACAACAAACAAACAAAAAAGCAGATGTCCTTAGGTACATACTTTTTCAGTTAGTCTCACTTTATACACCACAACCTCTTTATAACACTATTGTTGGGATCCATAGCATAAACCGTGTTAGTTAAACAACCATGTTATATCCAAACAAAAATGTATAGATTATATTGAAAAATGACCATCTACGGTCATTTTTCAATATAATCTATACATTTTTGGGATCCATCTTTGAACCATGTTATAACGAACCGTGTTATTAAGAGGTTGTGGTGTATATGAGCCGGTGCATGACCAAACTTTCAGTAAGACCTGTATGACTAGCAAAGACTAAGAGCAGCCTGTTCATCCACCCAGTATCACAAGAGTTCTTGTTTATCCCTCTTTGGATAGCCAGGAGGTTGTAGAAGGCACATGCGATAGCTAAGACTGATCGGACTGCTTGGATGTTCAGCCTGAGTCCAGGTATTCGCTGTCTGCGCACAAGTCGTATTGTAGGTTTTGTTGTGTGCTGGCTCATGTGTATGAATAAATAATACATCAAGCATTCAACCAAGTTACAATTTAGTTTTTTAAGCATTATTTGTCTGCTAATGAAAGTATAATGTTAAAGATATATAATTAAAAAATCATTAACTTTAAGACAAATACAATATTCAATATTAATACAGCTGAACTTAAGTCTAAACTTGTGAATTTCAATTTTTTTTACAATTGAATTGATGAAGAAATTGGGTGCTGCATGTAAGATGCATAATTATAATTTACAAACAAAAACATCAAATAATTTTTAGATAAATAAATTTTAAATGTTTGTACAGTTGAGCAGAATGAACTAGGCAGTTAAATTTAAAATAATTCAGTGAACAAATCAGAAATGGCATGTATGAAACAGAAAGTTTATAATAAGTATAAAATGCAAAATAATGCTTTTGCAAGTACAATGCAATTATACGCTAGCAGGCAACATATATGATTTATTTTCCCAAGAAAATCAGTTTTTGACATTTAATGCAATAACATGAAATGACAAAACCTAACATTTTGGAGAAAAACATCATGATCAATTTGTTGTGTATCTCAGACCTAATGATAAGTATATTGGGTCCAAGGTTGAAAAGCCCAGAGTGTAGTAAAGGTTTACATGTTAGTAACTGTAGGAAGCAGAAGAATGAAAAGAAAACAAACGCTTCAGATTCCTAATTGTTGATGTAACATTATTAGAGAGAAAAGCGAGGAAAGAAGAAACTGTAAATAAATATAACTGACCTGATGAGGGTACCTTCTTCATGTCCACTGGGCAGGTAACTGTTCTGGACTGCTTTCACTAACAACTGTCAATCCCTCTCAATTAACACCAATTAACTCAATTCATTTGATCCTTTGAGAAAATACTAAGAAGCCATTTTAATTTGAAAACAAACATGCACACTTGGTAAGTAAACAATGGAATTACTGAATACTTTTAGGTTTGTCTCAAAGGATCAAAGCCAACTGGATTGGTAGATGCCCAAGGGCTAATTCACCAATTAGTTGTTTGTATGGTGTCATGTGCCTGCCAAAGCTTTGTTTTGATTGGTCAATAGATATTGGAATGTCCAGTCTGGCTCTGGCAATTTGCCATACATACTGTCTTAGAAAAAAAAAATAGGATAAAATAAACAACAAATAATTAAATGTATGCTAATGTATAAGTGAACAGTGAAGGTCTATAGAACTGCACATACAGTTGGTATCATCAGGGTTTCTGTTTGTCAACTTAGGTGCTTGAAGCCATTGATGATATGAACTGCTGGTGCAGGCCCTCACTCATGCACAAAGCTGACATATGCAATAAAGGCCCTTTTTGCACATATTTCATTATTAGTCAATATTTATTTTTTTGTGAATATCATTTAGTCTTGAAATGAAACAACTAAATAGCATAAAAGGAATCATTAACCCATTTATGTGGAGTGGGTTTTTTTACCACAACTCTTGTGATTGGTCTAAGGTGTCTGGTTATTGATTTCAGTTGTTATTCTGCTTCTTAGAAATTCCTGTAGTTAATGAAAACAGTGTAGACCCTGATAAGATGCAACATTCTGTGGCATCTTATCTGGATCTGCAGTGTTTGTCAGTTAGGGATTTCCAGACTTAAAATGGTTAACATTCAGTCAGTTGTTGTTGTTGTTTATCTTACATCACCGGGGCGTCCAACTGATATTGGCTTACAGTTGGGCAAGGCCTGCTATCCTTGTAGCAGGTAAGGGTAGATGGGGAATATTTTTATTTCTTCTGTTTCTTCACTTTCATTCCTGTTCCTTTCTTCCCTGTCCCTCTCTTTAATCTCTTCTACTATCTCTTCTATCACTTTTCTCCCTTTCTCTGGGAGACGACACAAAATGACCCACAAGGGTTGACATGTCGTTAAACCCCAACACAATCAATGTTGTTGTTGTTCAGTTTGATACTTCAGTGCAGGGGGTCCCAGAGTACGGTCCTTTTATGAAAGTTATTACATAAGTCTAACTAAAATTACCTTGTTATGGAAATTAAAAAATGATTGATCTATAAATTTGTCCAATTGAAAAAAAAAACAACAAAAAACTGGAAGGTAATAAATGATAATAATAATAATAGTAATAATAATAACTTTTTTTTGCTAAGAACAAAATATATTACTAAGGATACAATTAATGCATTTTAAACAACAGCAAATAATACAATTAAAAAAAAAAAAAAAATAGGGTAAAATTGGCACCCCCAAAATATAAATGTTCATTTACAAAACTAAGCAGGTATTTTGATAGATCTTCAAATTTTGATATACATTATCTTATCTGTCAATCTCATCAGCATATTTACATGTATACAAACATCTATTACATGCCATAAATAAATTCCATTAGCAGATATTTTAAACCTAACCTTTAACTTGCTGAATTTAATTACCAAAAAAGAATATTTTTCACAGAAAAATAGGGCTGGACAGTTTAAATGAAATATCAGGTCCTCATTTATGTGGAAAAAAAAAAAATAAATAAAAGCAATGATATTATACATAGCTCCAGATAAAGAGGCAGTATCCACATAATATTTTTCTTATATATGAACACAAACATATATTGTGGTTGCACATACAAATTAAAGAGGCAACGGGTATGCACTACATACGTTTTTGTGAAAAAATAATTATTTTCATACCCATATTATCTAGAGTTATGTAAATCATTGCCTTGTCACCATATATGGTAAGAAATGAGGAAATGAGGTTTGGCTCATAAGAACATTAACCCTTTCCCCGCTAGTGACCACTTTTGTCTCTGCTGATAACAGTTTGGACCCTGATCAGGCCTGACAAAATCATTACAAAAACACGCCTATTCAAATATATAGAAAATTTCACCTCCAAACACCGAAAATTTTCATGTAAAAAACTCTGATATTTTTCATATTTCTGCTCAAAACATAGATTGTGGTTACTTGTTAGAACCGCCTTGGCGAGGCAGTTCTAACGAGTACCCACAATCTATGTTTTTGAGCAGAAATAAGAAAAATAATGTATACCCCTGTAAACCCCAGATTTACTATATAAAAGTGGGGTTTAAGGGGGTCAAAATTATATAGGTATGTTTTCGTGATGGTCGGGCCTGATCTGGATCCAAACTGTTTGACACTTAGATGTATTCCTAAAAAATTTTTTTGAAAAGGTAATTAAAAAAAAAAAAAATAATAATAATCCACAGATGACAAAAAAGCATGCAAAATTACCCAGCATGCAAAGAGTTAAGACAAAATTGATGGAGTAAAATGTTACAAAAGCAACAAATAAATCCAAAAATTTGGCTTAAAACTGCAAATTCTGATAATCCCTTTAACCCATTGTAGACTGAATAGACTCTTCCACACTACATATTGGAAGAGCCCAATTTCAATTTTAGGTCTGGCAATGAGATTTAGATATTCCTAGTGAAAACTGGCTAAACTACCATATTCAATCTAATTACTGCACAGTGCACGTAGATTTTTAAAAATTACTGAAAAAAACAACAACAAAAAACTAAAACAAACAAAAAAAAAAAAATCTAAATGCTTTAGCTTAGGGTTGAAACGGTATACAGACAATATCCCTCCCGGACGAAATCCCTTCTGCTCATTTTTGTATAGGTGGACATAATCCCTTGCAGTAAAGTATCCACCTAAAAGCCGGCCTTGGTGGCGCAGTTGGATGCGCGTCCGACTGGAGACCAGGAGGTCGCGGGTTCGACCCCCTCCGAGGTCGGCAACATTCTTTCGTGGAGATTGATCATGAAATATTTTCTACGGTCATTCTCTCCCTTCCGCTGATTCAAGAAGGGCAGTTGTCAGTTTCTGGCGAAAGAATGTGCACAGTACTGGTTAACCGCTTGGAGGACTAAGCCTGCCTAGTAAAGGTGTGGTTAGGTAAACTGACCGCGCTCGACATGACCCCATTGGGTTGACTGGGCCGTAAAACCTCAACACAAACAATCCACCTAAAAAGGGAACACTTTAAAGGAAGATCAGCAGAGGACTTCAAGAGGGGCGTATTTCTTGATGCTTATATGCAGTATTTTTTTCTGATTTACATTATAGGAAAGAGCATACTTCACTTGAAATGCATCGTGAGAAAATCTACCATAGGCTTAAACAGTTTATTCCTAGCTCCAGAGATTACCGTAATATCCCTCAGTATTGGGACAGATAGGCGTTTGCGAATGGTGTAGACCCAGATCAGACACCACAGAATGTCTGATCATGGTCTGCACTGTTTGTCAATTTAGACACCTGGAGGTTGGTAGAACAGATTATTTCAAATTTTAGGACAAGTGTGGTAAGTAGATAAGGTATCCCAATACTTAGGGTAAATACAATTATTTAGAGTATATCTGGGTTCAGCAGGACAAGGGTTATGACAGGTCATAATGTAAGCCCTTTCTGCCATGGTAGACCTAAATAGATACCTATACAAACAATGAGCCGTCTCATCAGGATCTACACTGTTTGCATTCTAATCTTGAATTTTGACTGATGTCTCTATTTGCATAATGAGCCATCTCATCTGGATTAACACTGTTTGCATTCTAATCTTGAATTTTGACTGATGTCTCTATTTGCAATAATGGATGTGTCATGATACAAAACTGGAAGAGTCCACTAGAGAAACTCAGGGGTGAAAGGGTTGAGTAGGTAATGTGTCCTAATACATAGGGTAAATACAGCAGCTATTTTCAGAACAGTTACTGCATAAAAGCATATGTTGTTGGTTCCCATTTGAATTGCCTCGACTTGTCGAGGAAATTCAAATTGGTACCCACAACAGGTATTTTTACAATGATGTAAAGAATTTAGTAGATAAAAGTATACGGGCTGTAATCTGAAGACTATGAACTTGGTTGACTGTGTGCTTATAGGGTTATGTGCGGTAATTAGGTAGAATACGGTATTTGCAAACAGTGGCGCATCTGATCTGCGTCTGCATTGTTTGCCACTTACCCTTTTAGGGGTCTCCGGACTACAATGGGTTAATAATGTAGACTCTTACATACCTCTGTTGTCACTATGTAGTATGAAGAAAAATGGATATACTACACATTTTACATGGACTTGTTAACATAATGTGCCTTCATCTTATCATCTTATTGTACCTATAGATTGCTAAAACCAAAGTCCTGCTTAAATTGTTATTCATATATATATATATATATATATATATATATATATATATATATATATATATATATATATATATATAGAAAATCAATAAAGTCCGATATCGCCACCCAATTCTGTATATTTTGTACCACAGTTTCACTGTTCAACTTCTACCACAGTTTCACTGTTCTTACAGATTTTCAAGAAGACATTAAAACGTTAACATAGCAACAATAGGTCACGACGTTACTTCCAGCATAAGTAACATTACGTTTTCAACTGTTAAAAAACGGTATCGTCATGGTGTATCCGGTCAATGAATACCCTGATGGCACGTGTCCCTATCACTTGATTCTATTCAACTTCGGCTTAAGAGTGTTGATAAAAAGCTTTTCTTTTGCCCGCCTTAAAGTTATACTCTCTGAATACATCTTATAAAAGGGAAAACTCTTATATTTCGGGTTGAAAGTATGGGCACAATTTGCTTAACTATTCTTGTATTGTATATATGTTGTATATATATGTGTGTGTTTGTTTTGTTTTTTTTCTCAAAATCATTTTTCTTTCTAATTTTTAACATGAAATATTTTGTTACATATTGTAAAATGATTATATTAACTACAGTAAAATGACTTCTGATTTTTATCATTTTTAGTTTGCCTGAACAACGTTCACAGAGAGCTATTGTACTACCCTCGGTGTTGGCGTCGGCGTCCACAAATGTTAAAGTTTTCTTTAAAGTTTTTAAGGCCTTGTTATTTCCTAACTTTATCAGATTTGATTCATCTTTGGTATGATTATACACATTGGTCCAAAGTTTTGTGCAGTACCATCCCCACCACCCTAGGTCATGTCAAGGTCAAGGTCACAGACTTCCAATTTTCATGTTAGAATTTTACATCGAAGTTTTTAGGACCTCATTACTTTTTTATTTCACAAGCGTGAGTTCAGGCATGCTATCCTATCTGGTAACAAGTTTTGTTCATTACTTTCCTTATTTTCAAACTAGAAAAGGAAAAAAAGGTAGTTATTTCACCACTTTGGTCTCATAAAGTAGAGAGTTGCAGCCAAAGTTCAAAACAATAAAAATAATTCATACATAGCATATATATTTTTTTCTTTTTTCAGTTGTTATTTTAATCAGTACTTTCAGTGTCAGATCATTTTGATGGGTTCTCATTTGAATAAAATATTGTGTCAGTGACATGTCATTTTGGTGACTGTCTCTCAATCAGTTATTAGGCTACCCCTAGTTCCACGACATTTTGTCAAAAAACATTTCAGTTCATCCAGACTAGGACATTTCTTTGATTCCAAGCATCTTTGACCAATCTGTATCAACTGCCATTTAATGATACAGCATTGTAGGGCTTGTCCAAATGTTGGGATAATTACTGTCTAAATATCTAGGGTAATTGTGGTAAACTTCATTGATACAATACAATTTTCATGACATCCATCATATGGAAATGTTAGTATTATCATAGCTGTTGATAAAGTGCTTTTCTTAATCCAAAAGTATTAATATTGTTCTTATTTGTCCATGAAAACATATGTTGTGGGCACTCATTAGAACCCCTTCATCACAAAAACACGCCTATATAATTTTGACCTCCTTAAACCCCACTTTTATATAGTAAAACTGGGGTTTACAGGGGTATACATTATTGTTCTTATTTCTGCCCAAAAACATAGATTTTGGGTACTCGTTAGAACCACCTCACCGAGGTGGTTCTAGTGAGTACCTACAATCTATGTTTTGAGTAGAAATACAAAAAATATCAAGAGTTTTTTTATCTGAAAAATTTTAGTTTTTGGTGGTATAATTTTCTTTATATTTGAATAGGCATGTTTTCGTAATGTTTGTCAAGGTGCTTCTTCACTGAGGCAGTTCTAATGAGTACCCACAATCTATGGTTTTGAGCAGAAATAACAAAAATAATGTATACCCCTGTAAACCCCAGTTTTACTATATAAAAGTGGGGTTTAAGGGGGTCAAAATTATATAGGCATGTTTTCGTGATGTATTTGCGTTGAGATTTTACGTCCCAGTCAACCCAATGGGGTCATGTCGAGCGCAGTCAGTTTACCTAACCACTATTGGGCAGGCTTAGTCCTGTAAGCAGTTAACCAGTATTGTGCACATTCTTTCGCCAGAAAAATGCAATAAGTATGGTAAGAAGTTACAGTGTCTATATATTTAGGGTAGAATCATTTTTGAAATGTTGTGATAAGCTGGCAGCATCATGCGAAACTATCTCTTTGGGCATATGCAGACAGCGAAGGCCCAGATAGGCCTGCACATCTCTACAGTCTGATCAGGGCCCTCACTGTCCGCTAACAGAATCATTAGACACCCTGTCATGTATCAAATGTCCAGATGAGACTTTTGCACATGCATGGGATGAATCAGAATCTGTGTATTTTGCACATACTCAAAGACACTTTTTCTCTTAGCACGGCCCAAGTATAGTAAAGTTATGGTGTCTGAATTATCGTCTCAGTTTGGTAACAGTAGGGAACAGCTCTGGTTATTTGTATCAGATTTGGTGTAGAGATGTACATAAAATCATTGTTTGTAAGACTAAGTGACTGTCATTTATTGTGGCAATTGATAAAAAAAAAAATAAGAAGATATGACCTTTAATATGCTGAATTTATTAAAAATTATTATATTGCATGATTTTGGATATCACATGGTTTAAATATTGACCTCTAAAAATGGTGCAGCCAAACAAAAATATAAAAATAAAAATGTTAAAATTCCTACATTAATTCTAATTCATAAAACAAAAGCTTAATTTTTATTCGCATCCTAAATTCAGCTTACTTTTCAAATGTCTGTTAAATTCAGGAAAATGCTTTGGCAGCATACCTTCCCATACTTATTACGTTCTTAATGCGTAGCACACTCGGGAACAATTCAGATGACTTTTTAAAATATTCTTCTAATTTTTCCCAGAAAACAGGTTTTGACATTTCATGCAAATTGTCAGATCCTGTTTTCGTGGAAAAATAAGAAAAATGTGATAAATTTGTTATCTGATGAATTAGCCAGGAGAGTGGTAAAGGTTAATGTTAATGTTATTGATGGCACTGTGAAAACATTAATTGCTTTTGTGAAAAACATTCATTGCCTTTCATGTGGGGTAAACAATTAAGCAGAAGACCTATATAGATAATTTCCGCAGAAACAGTTTTCATGCATATTGGGAGAGAATTTGCATGGGATACCTAACCTTAAGATAAATACAGTAACATCACGTAAACATGCCTATATAATTTTGAACCCCGTAAACCCCACTTTTATGTAGTAAAACTGGGGTTTACAGGGGTATACATTATTTTTCTTATTTCTGCTAAAAAACATTGATTGTGGGTACTCGTTAGAACCGCCTCACTGAGGCGGTTCTAATGAGAACTAACAATCTATGATTTGAGCAGAAATCTGAAAAAAAAAGTTTTTATCCAAAAATTTTCACTTTCGGGAGGTGAAATTTTTTATATATTTGAATAGGCGTGTTTTGGTAATGACTTTGCTATCTGCTAAGTTTGCTAAAGAGAATGCTAAAGTTTACTTTTACTACTCTCTGGGTAAATGTAGCAGATCACAAACTCATGTTATTTTTCTTTTTCTTTTCCAAAATTTCGATTTGACATTTCATGCAAATTGGATCCATAGGAGACAATTTGCACAATATGTCAAATTCTTTTATACAGGAAAAAAAAAAAAACAAGAAAAATTACTTTCAGATGTTGTCTCCTGAAATTTTTACCCAGCATGCTTAGCATTAAAGGTGACACTATTACTAACTGTTTCCAGATATCACAGGCAGTAGTGAGTGCCATAAACTTGTCACCTGCCTCAGTTATTCTGGTGATGTTTTAATTAGATGTAATTTGCATAATTCATGGCATGTGCCACAGCAGGTTGTTTATTACTGAAACAATTTTGACAAAATTATTATTTCGTGAATTTGAATAAGTAAAAAAGTGTGTGTATGTGTGTGGTGTGGGTGGGGTCTGTGTGGGTGGTGGTGGTGGTGTGTGTGTGTTCGTGCATGTGTTTGTGCGTGTGTGTGTTCAAAATGAAGTATTACAAATGAATTTTCTTGGGCCTAATATATTCCATCCCAGAATTTGTAGTGGAATACTATGTTTTTTTTGTGTTTTTTTTTTATAAGGATCTAAACATAGTTTTTCACAACTACAAAAAATGAAATAATATTTATTTTCTTCCTGGAAAAGGTGGCATCTTTTTGGCATGGTGGTCTAAATAAGAAATAATTTGTCAAACATACAAGTCACATGAAATGTGAAGATTTATTTTCTATAAAAAGAAAATACAATGTTGTCTGCTACAAATTTTGCTTGGAATTTAAATGTTAATAGGCTACTAAATTATACTTTGCAATGTAAATCACTTAAAACAGGACCAAAACCAGCTGGTATCGGTGGCTGAGTTGGATGCGCGTCTGACTGGTGATCAGGAGGTTTCGGGTTCGACCCCAGTTGGGTCTGCAACATTCTTTCGTGGAGACTGATCATGAAATATTTGCTAGTAATTCTCTCCATTTGTCAGTTTCTGGTGAAAGAATGTGCACAATACTGGTTAGCCGTGTGGAGGACTAAGCCTGCACAGTAAAAGTGTGATTAGGTAAACTGACCGCCCTCGACCTGACCCCATTGGGTTAACTGGGCCATAAAACCTCAACACAAACAAAGGACCAAAACCATTCAGATTCCAGTATTATGAGCAACAAAATTTGTAGTGATAACAGCAGCATGTACAACATGCAGAAAATTCCCTTAATGCAGAATTTTCTGTTTATCTGGGGCCCTGTATAAGGCATAGTTCAAGATAAAAGAGAGTATCCACATTATATTTTCCTATCTCCACCAAAACATACATTATGGGTAGTAGTGCTTCTGATGAGTGCAACAGCATTTGTTTTTGGGAAGCGATAGCAAAATATCAGTATTTTTCTGTGCCTTTTCTGGAGCCCTGAATGAGGGACATATTTTCATGGATTATCTCCCCCTGCCCAGGGGCAAGAAATTCTGATTTCATAAGGTGATAATTGCTGGTTGTCACAACAATCTGATTGACTGGTTACCATACATACTACCTAACAGTTTGTGTAGTATTGTGTAACCAGTCCAAAAATTTAATTTTACATGAATACATTTTTATTGTTTTGTTAAATGTCCTAAAAATTTGAACCCTTCATACAATCCATTTTTTTGCCTAAATTTTTCTTTTTATGCATTTGTTTCTTAAGTCTTATTGGAATGGCAAATAATGTAGTCCCTAATCAGACTGTTCCTTGGGTCTGCACTGTTTGCACAGGCAGTTTTATCAGAAACTTTAGTGTAATAAGTTTTAGGACATTTACTGTATTGTAACTTTGTGTTTTGAATTTTTTTTATAAAAATTGAAATATGATTCCCATTACCATTTTGGATGATGCTGGCCAAAAAGTCAAGATAATTATATGCAGTTTAAAAACTGTTAGGCAGAAGATTTACAGGGAATAGTGTAGACTCACATCAGATGCCCTAGAACACAGTATCTGATCAAATTGCCATGCAGTCTGTACCTTCTAGACACAAAAAAATGATACTATGTTAGGCAATCAGTAAAACTGAGCTTTATTTTTGCTTTCTTTATGCGTTCCTTGCTTTTAAAGTATCCATCAGACTATATATATGTCATAGTCCAAATAGGAATTTAGCCAGCCACGGAATCTGGCTCGGCCAAATTGGAATTCTTATTTGGCCAAGGCAGATTCCGGATCTGGCTAAATTTATATTTAGTTTAACCAGATTCTGGATCTGGCTAAACTCTATTTAGTCCAAATAAGAATTCCTATTTTACAAACAGGAAACAAATTATTTTTTAAGAATGGCCACAGTGCTATCAACATCTTAAGAGAATGAAGTAAATACAAGTATGAAAGCAATAAATTAGTAAATAAACCAGAACCAGGTGAAAATAAATATGATGAGCAATGATCCGTAACCAAACTCCTGCCCCTAAAATCAAAAGGGAAAGAAGTAAAGGTATCCAGCCATACATTATTCATAGAACAACAAGATTCCTATTTGGTCTGACCAGCTTAGCCTGATCCAGAATTTGCCTAGCCAAATAGGAATTCTTATTTGGACTAAACAAAGTTTAGCCGGATCCAGAATATTAATTTACCCAGATCCGGAATCTGCCTAGACTAAGGCCAAATAAGATTTCCAATTTGGCCTAGCCAGATTCCCAATCTGGCTAAATTCCTGTTTGGACTACGACATATACATTTATCACAGCTGGTGTTAATTAACCCTTGTCCTGCTGAACCCAGATATGCCCTGCCTTTGTACAAAACAGTGTAGATCTGCTCTGCTTGTCATCAAGTTTGTGAGTTAGTGTCAATAATCTGGTTCAAGTATTCTGATTGGCTGAAAATTAGAAGTGGACATGGCATCTTAATTTATTCAGCAGGACAAGGGTTAAGTGCCATTTACTGCTGTCAGTAAAAGGCCTCCCTATACTTCACCATAATGCACTTTCTGTTTCTCTGGGATCAGGGAGCCCACTAAAATAATTTGAAAATAGAATATCCGTATGACTCAAAGAGCAAATCCTAGGAGGCATGGCCATTGTTGCAAATGACATAACTGTACATAAACAGACTCTGTAAAACCAACTTTTAAAAAGTTAGATCTCTATTTTTACTTTAAGTATATACAGAATTTCTGAAGAAAAAAATAGTGAGACAACACATAAAACTGGATTTGGGAGCCAAACATTAGTGAGCCCCACTAAACAATAGTGAGAGTTAATGTCTGCTTTCTTTAATGTGTCAATTACTTTCAAACAGGGGCAGATTCAAAGGGGGTTTGGGAGGTCCAGTCCCCACACCCCCACCCCCCACCCACCCATTGACTCATACTTTCAGTTGTTGTTTTTTTTTTTCATTTTTCATTTTTCATGGGAAGTTTTGAATAAATTGGTAAATTTGGGACACTTTTACTTTTCGACTTCACTATAACAAGTCCATTATTCTACCTGTGAATGTATGTAAATTTGCTGGGTATGGGTCTACACTGTTTGCTCAGGACTGTCTGTCTGAATATGTAGTGTAATTTGGGTAGGTAATACCATAAAATTGAACCCCCACAAAAATCCTGCTGAAGTTCCTGTCAAAGCATCCATTTTCTCAAACATTATGAAAACACGCCTATTCAAATACATAGAAAAAATTTTGCCTTCAAAAACTTAAAATTTTCTGATAAAAACTGATAAGTTTCATATTTCTGCTCAAAACATAGATTGTGGGTACTCATTAGAACTGCCTCAGCGAGGCAGTTCTAATGAGTACCCACAATCTATGTTTTGAGCAGAAATAAGAAAAATAATTTATACCCCTGTAAACCCCAGTTTTATTATATAAAAGTGGGGTTTAAGGGGGTCAAAATTATATAGGCGTGTTTTTGTGATGATTTATTGTTAAAATTTTAGTAATAGTATGGCAAGGACTTTAGGTTTTCAAATAGTTTGGATACATATGGTAACAGTCTAAGAAAATCTTTAAATGGGATAAACTCCACAACCAGAAGCACTGATTACAGGGTATCTATCATATAATTATTCGGCAAATGGTATAAACCTTTATATGCTGTAGCATCTAATCTGGGTCTAAAGGTTGCTTAGCGCTCTGTCTTTTGAAGACATAGGCAAAGTATGGTAACCTGAAGCACAGTTTTGCAGGAGTTATTGATATGTCTTAGGTTTTGAATATTGAGTGATCTGTGAAATATAATCAGCTCAACATTTAACCCTGAAAGCACCAATTTCAATGCATACAACATTCTTAATTTGTTGTTTTTTTGTTTTTTTTTTTCAGAGAAATTAAGGAAATGAAGACTTGACGTTGCATGTGAATATGTGGTCTGCCTCACAGACGCTACATATGAAATGTCTTATTTCCTCAAGTCTTAAAATTTCCTCTGAAACAAAAAAAAAAATAATCAGAATATTAATCGTAATGTCATCTGCTGTAGTTGTGATTGGCACCGACTTTTTTATTGCAGGTATTAAACTTGGCCAATATTTTTGTGATGTTCAATAGAAAAATACACAAATAAAAAACATAGTTCTGTTCTTAAGTGTGCACTGGTGAAACCAGGCACTTAAAAAAAAAAAAAAAAAAAATCCAGAATAATTTTTTTGTCCTCCGCCCTGAAGTCGCCTTTTATTTTTTACAAATTTAGTAGTGGACTTTATTTTAGTATATAATAATAATAATACAATTTTTAATCTAAAAATAACAGTTTCTAAAACAAGCAGAATTAATATTTCATACACACAATTATGTTCCTTACTTGTATTAATCTCAACTCTCCAGAAAAGTGAGATCCAGATCCCTCAGAAGTGAGAATTGTAGAAACAAGAGCTACTTCCCTTGATGGAACCTATTCACCTTTACCTTATTCACCTACACCACTCACTAGGCTAATTCAACACAGCAAACAGATGATTTCTTGTTTTTCCCAGAAAATAAGATTTGACATTTCATGCCCGCCGAGGTCGGCAACATTCTTCCGTGGAGATTGATCATGAAATATTTTCTACGGTCATTCTCTCCCTTCCGCTGATTCAAGAAGGGCAGTTGTCAGTTTCTGGCGAAAGAATGTGCACAATACTGGTTAACCGCTTAGAGGACTAAGCCTGCCCAGTAAACGTGTGGTTAGGTAAACTGACTGCGCTCGACATGACCCCATTGGGTTGACTGGGCCATAAAACCTCAACACAAACAAATGCAGTTTGTGAGACAATTTGCATGAAATTTTAGACTGTTTTCTTGGGAAAATAAGAAAAATATTTTAAAATGACACAGTCTGCTGAAATTTTTACCCAGAATGCAAAGCGTTAAGCTATGTTAGGTGAGATAAAATTTAATGGAGGAACAGAAAACATAGTCCTCTGATCAGGGTCTACATCGTTTGCCATTCCATTATGTATTTTAAGAAACAACTTCATAAAATTAAAAATTAAAACCAAAATGGTGTGGAATACAATGTTTGAAATTTACCATACTTATGGAGACCATGATCACACATTTCTCCAGATTTACTTGTAAAATTCCAATTGAACCTGGAAATTCTTGGGATATCAGTACACAGATATATCCGAAAATCTCGGGCCCAGTCATGAATGAATGCACTGTAAATTATGTGAGACTGAATAATTTTTGTGGCAAAAAAAAAAAAAAACTGTTGTCTGGACGTAATGGTTTTTATACGCCCATTTAAAAAACAGGATGTATTATGTTATGGGGTGTGGTGTCGGCTGTCTGTCCGTAAACTTTTTCGTTTCCTGCTAACTCCTCCTATAGTTTACAGCTGATCAAGCTGAAACTTGGTTTATAGTAACTATGATGTGGAGCAGCGCATATTGTTTTGGGGTTACAGTCAACTATATATTAGCAGAGTTATGCCCCTTTGAAAATTTCTGTAAACTTTTCATTTCCAGTTCACTCCTCTGCAGTTTACATCCAATCAAGCTGAAACTTGATTCATAGTTAGACCATGATGTGGCTAGCGCATATTGTTTTGAGGTTACAGTCCACCAATTTTAGCAGAGTTATGCCCCTTGTTTCCAACCAACTCCTACAGTTTACATCCAGTCAAGCTGAAACTTGATTTATAGTAAGACCATGATGTGGAGCAGCGCATAGTGTTTTGACGTTACAGTTCACCAAATATTAGCAGAGTTATGCCTCTTTGAAAATGTAAATTTTTCATTTCCGGCTAACTCCTCCTACAGTTTACATCCGATCAACTGAAACTTTGTAAATAGTTACATGATGATGTGGAGCAGGGCATATTATTTCAAGGTTACAGTACACCAAATATTGGCAGAGTTCTGCTCCTTTGAAAGTTTCTGTAAACTTTTCGTTTCCCGCTAACTCCTGATCAAGCTGAAACTTGATTTATTGACCATGATGTGGAGCAGCGCATATTGTTTCGAGGTTACAGTCCACCAAATAATTGCAG
Source organism: Anodontia alba (assembly GCA_964016985.1). Taxonomy (NCBI): domain Eukaryota; kingdom Metazoa; phylum Mollusca; class Bivalvia; order Lucinida; family Lucinidae; genus Anodontia; species Anodontia alba. The sequence goes on along the minus strand of OZ024830.1, from coordinate 8,127,177 downwards.
ACTTATGCCCCTTTGAAAATTTTGGTATTTTTTTTGTTTCCAATTATCTCTACTTACAGTTTACATGTGGAGCACTGAATTATACAGGAGTGAGTGTATGTAATACATCTTATTACTTGCCACAGGCGTATAATGCCTCCGCTTGTGTAGCTCTTGTTGCCGGCCTCGGTGGCTCAGTTGGACGCGCCGTCCGACTGGAGACCAGGAGGTCGCGGGTTCAACCCCCGCCGAGGTCGGCAACATTCTTTCGTGGAGATTGATCATGAAATATTTTCTACGGTCATTCTCTCCCTTCCGCTGATTCAAGAAGGGCAGTTGTCAGTTTCTGGCGAAAGAATTTGCACAATACTGGTTAACCACTTAGAGGACTAAGCCTGCCCAGTAAACGTGTGGTTAGGTAAACTGACCGCGCTCGACATGACCCCACTGGGTTGACTGGGCCGTAAAACCTCAACACAAAGCAAAGCAAAACCTCTAATTTACAAGTCAAAGTACTCACTCCTTTCCATCATCTTATATTTGGAGTTTTAAAATATATAAAATGGGCAGTGCCATGCAAAACATGTCTTCAGGCATATGCAGACAGCAGAGGCCCTGATCAGCCTGTGGATTAACAGAGTCTGATCAGGGCCTTCACTGCATGCTAATAGAATCATTGAATTCTTCAGAATACATGAATGGAGAGCAGAGGCCCAATGATTCTTTGCACATGCACAGGATGATCTGAATCTGCACATTCTGTGCATGTTTGAAGGCACTTTTTATACCCTGCCACATGATAGTGGCAGGGTATTATGGTATCACCTTTGTTGTCCATGTGTCCGTCCATCTGTCATAAGTCCATCCATATTTTCGTTTCCAGACGAAAACTTGAGTAAATTTCAATGGATTTTCATCAAACTGGGTGTGTGCATTGCTGTTGTGAAGATCTGGTTTGGGATTTTTAATGGGCAATTTTTTTCAATTTTTGATAGAGTTATCTGCATTTGATACGTCCCCATTTTCATTTCTGAATGATAACTTAGTAATATCAATGGATTTTCTCCAAACTTGGTATGTGCATTGATAATGTGGATATCTGGTTTGCGATTGCTCATGGGCCAATTTTGTCAGTTTTTGACAGTTATCTGCGCACAACACGTCTGTATTTTCATTTCTGGAGGATAACTTTAGTAAGTATCAATGGATTTTCATCAAACTTGGTGCATTGATATTGTGGAGATCTGCTTTGGGATTGCTAATGGACGAATTTTGTCCATTTTTGACAGAGTTATCTGTCCGCAGTACATCCGTTTTATACTTTCAGGACAATAGATTTAGTAAATCTCAATGGATTTCCACCAGATTTGATGTGTGCATTGATATTGTGGAGATCTGGTTTGGGATTGCTAATGGGCAAATTTCATCCATTTTTGACAGAGTTATCTGCCCACAATACATGGTATTTTAGTTTCAGGACAATAGCTTGTGTAAATCTGAATGGATTTTCTCCAAATTTGATATGTGCATTGATATTGTGGAGATCTGCTTTAGGATTGCTCTTTGACAAATTTTGTCAATTTTTGACAGAGTTATCTGCCCGTGACATGATAATGGCGGGGTATTATCGTTTCACATTTTATTCACTTCATGCATCCCAAATTATAATTCATAAACTTTATATTGTAGGTATTTCAGCAAGTATGAGTTGCGAGAGTTATTCACCCTTGATGACCCCCACTCTTCAACAACCCAGCAACAATTGGAACAGATGCACAGTGGCCATAGGCTGACTGACCCAAGTCTTGATGCACATATTGCCTTCTTGTACTCACTTGGTATGGACTATTACACTATATGAACAGTAGAGTTATGCATTATTGTAAATCAGGGCCCAGTTGTTCAAAGCTAACAATGTCGTTTGTTAACGATTCATTAAAATTTACATCGAGTGATACACAAATATGCTGAAATTTTTTGCTGAAAAAATGTGAGTAGCTTTTGCAGTGCAAAAGCTACTCACATTTTTTCAGCAAAAAATAACAGAATATTGTATATTTAATCTGCTAAAACAGTTTACGAAATGACCCTTAACGAGCTTGTTAAGCCAAAGATGCTTTTAACAACTGGGCCCAGGACATAATACAACTGCCCTGGAGCTGTTGATGTTTATAGACTGATACCTTAGTGTTCAGATGAGTAATTTAGGCCCATTTGGGTATCTTGTTATAAAGTTTTTTTTGATTTGAAAGATTCATTATGTCACCACACCTACAGGGAGGGGGACATAGGTGCAGATCGCGTTGGCATTGGCTTGACACTTTCTTAGGCGTTGGTGTTGGCTTGACACTTTCTTGTCTGCACAATATCTTGTGAACAAGTGGTTGGTTTCTTACCCAATTTTCATGAATATATAATTTGGACATAACAAAAAATGGATTAGATTTTGTGACCTTGACCTAATTTTCAAGGTCACAGCAGTAGAAAAGCTGAAATTTTATGTTGGGGGTGTTTTCTCTGAGAACACTGTTACTAGTTCCAGTTTGTATTTAGAAAACCCTGACAAAGTAAATATTATTTTAAACTAGAAATGTGTGTTTGTAAAATACTGCACCTAGCTATATGTTTGTCCCTACAAAATGCCAAACATGAAAAGGGGCATAACAAATGAAATTGATATGATTGGGGTTTTTTTTCCAAAAAGATGGTACTAATAAGTTAGCTAATAATCATAGTCCTAGCTCAAATACTTTCTGAGATACCTTGAACTTGAGTTAACATTAAAAAAACACGCCTGTTCAAATATATTGAATATTTTACCACCAAAAAATGGAAACTTTTAGATGAAAATTCTAGTAGTTTTCATATTTCTGCTCAAAACAATGGTTGTGGGTATTTGTTAGAACTGCCTCGGTACCCACAATCTATGTTTTTGATTAGAAATAGAAAATTAATGTATACCCCTGTAAACCCCAGTTTTACTGTATAAAAGTGGGGCTAATGGGGTCAAACTTATATAAGTATGTTTTCATGATATTTTAATAATATTTACCATATTTACCTTCACTATTTGGCCACATTAACTCCTTGCCATACTTGTCCTAAAATTTCAACAATACCATTTTCCTAGGATACACTGTGCCAGATGGAAAGAAATTTTTAATTACAGTGTATGGCCCAGATTTCCATTTTGGTCTCATGGCATGGGCAACTTAGGCATGCAAGTTTCTGTCTGTTCATCCATCAGTCTGTCCATTTGTCCATTCGTCAACATTTACCCTTGGTGTGTTGTGAGTACAACTCCTCTTACAGTTTTGTACCGATAGTTTTGAAACTTTGCATGTGTTTTCTTCATGGCATGAGGATGTGCATGTGATTTGGATATAAATGTTAGTTCATTTGTTGTCACTTTTTATGCCCCGCCACCAAAAAAGTGGCGGGGTATTATGTTATACCCTCTGAAATTTTTAGTGTCTGTCCGTCTGTCCGCCAGCGCCCCCACCATTCTTCTGTCCGCAACTCCTCCTACAGTTTTAGGCCAATCCTTTTCAAACTTTACAGGTGCTTTTAGGATGCTCTGAAGATATGCATATTGTTTTTTCAGAATCCTGAAATTATTTTTTATCACATTTTTTGCATTTTTAACTTAGACTTTTTTCGAGACCTAATGCTACAGAAATGTATAGGGAGTATGTACCTTCTGCCCGCAACTCCTACAGTTTTAGGCCAATCCTTTTCAAACTTTACAGGCGCTTTTAGGATGGTCTGAAGATGTGCATATTATTTTTTCAGAATCCTGAAATTATTTTTTATTACATTTTTTGCATTTTTAACTTAGACTTTTTTCGAGCCCTAATACTACAGAAATGTATAGGGAGTATGTACCTTCTGCCTGCAACTCCTCCTACAGTTTTAGGCCAATCCTTTTCAAACTTTACTGGCACTTTTAGGATGCTCTGAAGATATGCATATTGTTTTTTTTCAGAATCCTGAAATTAATTTTTATTACATTTTTTTGCATTTTAACTTAGACTTTTTTCGAGCCCTAATACTACAGAAATGTATATGTACCTTCTGCCCACAACTCCTCCTACAGCTTTAGGCCAATCCTTTACAAACTTTACTGGCGCTTTTAGGATGCTCTGAAGATATGCATATTGTTTTTTCAGAATCCTGAAATTATTTTTTATCACATTTTTGCATTTTTAACCTAGACTTTTTTCGAGCCCTAATACTACAGAAAGGTATAGGGAGTATGTACCTTGTACGCGCAACTCCTCCTACATTTTCAGGCTGATCCTTTTGAAACTTTACACACACTTTTAGGATGGTCTGAAGATATGCATATTGTTTTTTTCAGAATCCTGAATTTATTTTTTATCACTTTTTATTGCATTTTTAACTTAGACCTTTTGGTGTTTTTTTTTTTTTGAGTTATGAAATAACTGTTTATTGCTTCTCTTCATGTTTAACTTAGATTGTTTTCAGCCCTTATACTACAGAAGTGCATAGGGAATATGTTCCTGTGGCGGGGCATGGTGCATGACTTGCAGTTTTATTCCACTTTGTGAACTTAGTAATTTTTCACCCTCATATATAGACAGTGGATACCTCTTGTGAGCGCAACTCTTCTTACAGTTTTGTACTGATTGTTTTGAAACTTTGCATGTGTTTTCTTCATGGTATGAGGATGTGCATGTTGTTTGGATATAAATGTTAGATAATTTTTTGTTACTTTTACCACATTGTGAGGCCGGCCTCGGTGACTCATTTTGATGCACCGTCCGACTGGAGACCAGGAGGTCGCGGGTTCAACCCCCGCCGAGGTCGGCAACGTTCTTTCGTGGAGATTGATCATGAAATATTTTCTACGGTCATTCTCTCCCTTCCGCTGATTCAAGAAGGGCAGTTATCTGTTTCTGGCGAAAGAATGTGCACAATACTGGTTAACCGCTTAGAGGACTAAGCCTGCCCAGTAAACGTGTGGCTAGGTAAACTAACTGTGCTCAACATGACCCCATTGGGTTGACTGGACCGTAAAACCTCAACACAAACAAAACCACATTGTGAACTTAGTCATTTTTAACCCTCAATATATAGATAGTGGGTACCCCTTGTGAGTGCAACTGCTCTTATAGTTTTGTACCGATTGTTTTGAAACTGCATGTGTTTTCTTCATGGTATGAGGATGTGCATGTGGTTTGGATATAATTGTTAGATCATTTTTTTGTCACTTTATCCACATTGTGAACTTAGTCATTTTTCCCCCTCAATATATAGTCAGTGGGTACCCCGTGAGTACAACTTCTCACACAGTTTTTTATACCAATCTTTTTGAAACTTTGCACATGTTTTCTCTATAGCCTGAAGATGTGCATGTCTTTTTGATATAATGCTTGCATTAGTTTTTGTAATGTTTTTGTACTTTTTCTGACCTCAGATGTATAGACAGTGGGCACGTTGTGATTGCAACTCCTCATACAATTTTATACCGGTCTTTTTGAAACTTTGCACATGTTTTCTCCAGGATGTGCATGTGGTTTGGATATAATTTTTAATTTATTTTTGTCACTTTTTCCACTTTGTTAACTTCGTCATTTTCTTACCTTCGATTTTATAAAAGTGTATAGACTGTGGGTACCTTTTGAGCGCAACTTCTCATGCATCATTATGATACGAGAATATGCATGTGCTTTTGATTAAATTCCTATATTAATTATTCTACCTGAAATAAATGTTACTGTTTGCTGGGGCCTCAGTGGCTCAGTTGGATACGCCGTCCGACTGGAGACCAGGAGGTCGCGGGTTCAACCCCCGCTGAGGTTGGCAACATTCTTTCGTGGAGATTGATCATGAAATATTTTCTACGGTCATTCTTTCCCTTCCGCTGATTCAAGAAGGGTAGTTGTCAGTTTCTGGCGAAAGAATGTGCACAATACTGGTTAACCGCTTAGAGGACTAAGCCTGCCCAGTAAACGTGTGGTTAGGTAAACTGACCGCGCTCGACATGACCCCATTGGGTTGACTGGGCCGTAAAACCTCAACACAAACAAATACTGTTTCTGGGCAGGTGTGACATCATTTTCACCAAAGTTTGATCTATATTTATTGAACCCCCTTGCCCTTTTCAAAGTCAAACCCCTGTCACCACAACAAACCCAACACAAGGTAATGTTTTCCTGGATAAGTGCAGTGTCATAGGTCTAGATGAAAGTAGGTATTGGGTAAATATTTTACTTATTTCTCCACAAAAACATATGTTGTGGGTACTTATTAGAAGTGCCTCACTGATCAACCCACTTGTAATTAGTCCCCACAATGTATGCTTTCATGGAGAAATAAGAAAAATATCAATACTTTTGGATTGAGAAAAAAAGCAGCTTATCAAGAATTACTGTAAGAAAACAGGGAAAATATTTATCCTAATTATTCAGTCATGCTTCAATAAACAGTGTTGATCCAGATGAGTTTGATCAAGGTCTACACTGTGCGCCATTCAATTAACCCTTTTCCAGCTGAATAAATTAAGATGACATGCCCAGTTCTAATTTTCAGCCAGTCAGATTACTAAGTATGATACAGATTGTTGATATAATTCACACACTTAATGGCAAACAGTGCCAATCCAGATCAGTTGGCTTCTTCATAAGCCAACTGATCTGGATCTACACTGTTTGCAAAGGCAGGGCATATCCGGGTTCAGCAGGACTAGGGTTAACAATGACAGTATGGTCCTTCGTTGCACAGAGCCTTTCATAGTCACCCTTCCATCATCTCAATATGATTTAAATAATGTTGAAAGGGATGTAAAACATCAAATCAGCATCATCCGTTAACAATGTTAGAGAGTTCAAGTGTAGACAAACAGACTTTTCCAAATTCTAGCACAAGTTAGTAAGTATTTAGTGCCAAAATATTTAGGTTGATTACACTATAATAAAGTACATATAAAAATCCCAAATCTGGATCTGGACTTATTTTGGCAAAGTCTGGACTTATTTTGGCAAAGTCTGGACTTATTTTGGCAAAGCTCCAGATAAGGCATTTTTTTCAACAGAAAATAACTGATAGTTTTCTTATCATCATGTAAACATACCTATATGATTTTGACCCTCTTAAACCCCACTTTTTGTATAGTAAAACTGGGGTTTACAGGGGTATACATTATTTTTCTTATTTCTCCTCAAAAATATAGATTGTGGATACTCATTAGAACTGCCTCAGTGAGGCAGTTCTAATGACTACCCACAATCTATGTTTTGAGCAGAAATATGAAAATATCAGAGTTTTTTTATCTGAAAATTTCAAGTTTTTTGGAGGTGAAATTTTCTATATATTTGAATAGGCATGTTTTCGTAATGTCCTCTACGAAAACATATGTTGTAGGTACTCATTAGCAGTACCTCACCAAGATGCTTCTAATGAGTACCCACAACATGTTTTCATGGAGAAATTAAGAAGAACATTATCTGGATACCCCCTCTTATCTTGAGCTATGATTTTGGGAAACTGAAACAAGCCATCACGAAAACTTGCCTATAAAATTCTGACCCCCTTAAACCCCACTCTTATATAGCAAAACTGGGGTTTACAGGGGTATACATTATTTTTCTTATGTCTGCTTAAAACATAGATTGTGGGTACTCGTTAGAACTGCCTCATCGAGGCAGTTCTAACAAGTACCCTTAATTTATGTTTTAAGGAGAAATTTGAAAAATATCAGAATTTTTTATCTGAAAATTTTCATCTTTTGGTGGTAAAATTTTCAGTATATTTGAATAGGCTTGTTTTCGTAATGAATACCCTATCCTCATTGCTCTAGTTCTCACAATATTTGTTGTTTTGGTGATGTAAAGAACCTGTTCGGTAATATCCGTGTGTTTGCATTTCTAATCCAGCTATTACATAAAGTTAGCTGGGGATTATGAAGCTTTATTAGGATTAACAAACCCACAGAAGTCTGTTTAAATCTGGTTACATCACAGCAATTTACTGATAAAAGGAGATTATCTTCTCATGTTGTCAAAGTAATCTACCAGCCAAACTCCTTTTTTGAATCAGTACAACATTTTTTTTTTTTTTTTTAATTGTTTATTTTGTTTAGATTTTCAGCTCCTCTTTAGGGATAATTACTGTATTTATCATATATTAATCTCCTCTTTAACTTTTACCACTCTCTGAGCAAATTCATCAGACAACAAACTGATGATATTTTTCTGCAGAAAATAGGATTTGATATTTTATGCAAATTGTCTCCAATAGAGACAATTTACATAAAATGCCAAATTTTTTTTTCTGGGAAAAATAAGAAAAATATTTCAAAACTTTGTCTGCTGAAAGTTTTACCCAGAGTGCTAAGCGTTAAGGAAACACAGTACAGTCCCTTTTGTATGACTACTGCTGGGAGTCGTACACAATACCATGTTATAATGAGACTGTGTTATATAAATAAAAAAATATATTTGTATATAGTAAATTGAGCATTTGGGAGTCATGGCATGGTTTTGCTATATCCAAAACCATATTATAATGAGTAGCACTGTTAAGAGACTTTGCTGTATACCATATTTACCTGAAGTATTTCAACAGACAGGCTTCAGAAAACAGTGTAGAACCAGATCAGATGCCGCATTATGCAGTGTCTGATCAGGGACAACACTGCTGCCAGCAATACCTGGTACATCTTGTACAGCAATATTCAGATACATGGACTGGTAAATATTTTAGGTTAACCCATTGTATACTGAATAGACTCTCCCACACTATATATTGAAAGAGTCCAATTTCAATTTTAGGGACATCCGGCTATGAGATTTACATATTCCTAGAGAAAAATGGTTAAACTATTTGCAAACAGTGGAGACCCTGATCAGATGCCGCAGAATGCGGCGTCTGATCTGGGTCTGCACAGTTTGCCAGTTACCCTTTTATGGGCCTCCCGACCACAATGGGTTAAATATGGAAAGGTTTTAAGGTGTAAATACAGTATTTGTGAAATGGAGGACCTCTGTTGACACTTTTAAGCTCATCTGTATGAAAATCCAAGAAGAGCTATTACATTATCCCTGGTGTTGATGTCAGTATCAGATCCACAGCCAAATCCAGATATAAGAATGCAAGTGGGTCACCTTCAAGGGGGTTGGCCATCTGGTCCTCTTGTGGGTCCAGGGCAAAGCCAGAGCCAGAAAAAAAGCCCTGGTATGTGGGACAAAGCCTGCACACACTGCCAGCTGAAACCATTTTCAGCAATTCAGCCTGCTTTGATAACTCTCCTGGTGCCTGTTTTGCATATTTTACATTTCTTGTAACTTTTTTTTTTTCTCGATATATGTCTTGCATACAATTCAGAGTTCTCGGAAACGCCAAATCCGGCGTATTTTTACGCCTATTTTTGCTTTTGTACGCGTAAAATTTCCTTCCGAGGATTCTCATTTACGCACTATTGCCACCGGACGTCCAAACTGAACTTCAAAGACGTACCGCGGACTTCCTATATTTCTTTTGTCCGTCGAAATCGATACCCGAGATGTCCAATTTGTCAAAAAGCCCGCCCACTTTTAAAGAGTTGTATGATGTTTGCCCCGCCTACTTATTAGAAATTCACTACCTGTGTTGACTGAGCTTTAAGGACGTCCCACTTTCTGCTTGCGGGAGTTTTATTGACATCGGTGTCAAGCGTCGCGGCACCCTTTTGATGGCTGCGTGATCACTGTGTGTTTGTCACGCGTGCTGAGTTGATTAATTGATGTTTGTATAATTAAACTTTTTTTCTGCGACACCCGAAAATATTCGGTGAAATTATATGAAGTCATTATTATTTTTAAATATTCACGTCTTAAAATCGTGTGTCGTCTGAAAACACCTCAACACTTCTGGGAGTTACCGAGTGAAATTAAATAAATAAATAACAATTATGCACAGAACGCAAATTTAAATCTATTCGAATTTAGAAGCTTATGTTGTCATGACAACAAAAGCCATTTTTCAATTGAGAAGAAAACATTATTTTCGTCAAAATTTTCGGAAAACCCGTTTCTAAATTCGTAGCCTTGTTCCGGCTGTGCTGTTTACCAGCGCGGAAAAGACGCAAAGTAAGTCTAAATATAGGCAAATTGCGATTGTTTTGCTTGCTATTCTCCGGGAACGAACGTATTGCTGTTGGTAACTCATCGAGAGCTGCCTTTTATTTGTTTGTTGCATGAGTTGGCGCCGTTTTCCCGCAATTTTTGTGAAGTAAGCAACTCGCTCGCTCGTGTTGATCAGCTTCAATCCGAGCAAATATTTCATTAAATACATTTCTGCAAAATAATTTCAGCATAGTTTGTTTTTAAGAAAACATGTTTTGGGTGTTTTCTCTCATGTATTTTCTTTTCTTTTTTTCTTTCTCTGGGCTTTGAAACGAACGCGAAGTTGGACCAATGTTGATGCTTTTTCTAAGGTCCGACATACAAGTACAGGCTTTCCAAAAAGATGCAATCATATTTTAATAAGCGATAAGGATATTTTTAAAACACATCTAAGAGAAGTGTATATCATGATGATTCTGTGTGACACTAAATTAAGGGGTACGTACAAACACCGGATCGGGCTCAATTACCGGATCGGGCTGGATCGGACCCGGTTTTCTTTGCTATGGTCAGTTTTTCTTCGATATTTTATTCTTTATGCACAGTTGGAAGAGGTTTACAGCATACAAAACTATTTTTACCTCACACCTTCATTCCAATATAAAAAAAAACGGACCAAACATAACTCCACCCATATATATATTGCCAAATGGCTAATGTAGGCTATGCTAGGAGTCTGTAGCATTTGCAATATGCCATAGTAAAGTTACCTTAAGATCATAGTGGCAAAATCTCCCAAGATGTTTGATATAACTTATCTCCATATAGCGCGAACGTAGACATTGTGGATGCTTGATAGTGCAAAAGAACCAAGTCTTTATATATCAAGATTGGTATTCGATGTGATGATTGTCAAGTGAGTGAATAATTGAATGATATGATGAGCTATTTTTTCTTCATCTAATTAATGCTGGGGATTAAAATTGCTGATTGACTGATATATGTAAATGCTTGGACTCAATATACATATTATTAGGTCCGAGGTAAATGATGCTGCGAGTGAGGCAAAGTGGCGACGGAGTGATAGTATTGAATCCGCTAATGAAATAGCATCACATACATAACTAAAAAACTAATACAGTATTAAAAATAACAACTAGAAAGAAAAAATCCAAAAAAAAAAAAAAAAAAAAAAATCAAAATACAGTGGAACCTCTGTTAAGCAGCCACCCAGGGGAATGGCCAATTTTGGCTGCTTAAGGGAGGTGGCTGCTTAGCAGAGGTACTCATTCACCAGCAATGTTGCGACAATATAACCGAAATGGTGGGCTGTTAGTGAAATTCACACTATGATTATGATACTTCTTTTAGCATAACGGTATCTATATTTATTTATTGTCTGTAACATGCCTAACTGCCCAAAATAACAATTATATATTGTTTATTCTGATCAATTTTTAGGATAAAATCAGTTTGCTCAAGAAGTATTCAGCAGCAATGCTAATTACTATACCATAATAACACTAAGTATTGGGATAGATATGTCATTGCAAACAGTGTAGATCCAGATCGGACTCCACAGAACGCAGCGTCTGATCTGGGTCTTCACTGTTTGTAATATTTCAGCGTTTCTTGGAATTATGTAGGACCCACACTAAACTCTTCCGTGACTATTCTGGAGCTTCTGAGCTTAATTTCTTTAATACGTTCATCTAGAGTCAGCACTTTAGGGGTTTTTGAAGACATGTTTATGAGAGAGTCAACCGAAAAGGATTAGTGAAACTGAAAGTAGAGTTGTTTATTTACCGGAAAAACACACGTGTCAATAATCATTTTGAGCAATTTGCATTCAGCGATTTGACCGTCGCAATTACCTGTAGGCGTAAACATCAACGGTCAATCATCAATATAGGCGTAAACATCAAGGGTCAATAGTCCTTTAATCAATTAGTCGGTCTTCATAAATTGTTCGATAAACACAAGCCATGCGGTTCCGGTTGGTCACGCGCTGACCTTTGAACGTCAATGTCGCGTGGTGCTTGAAAAAAAGAAATTAAAACTGTGCAACAAACGAATTATTTTTCTATTACTTTTTTTTTCTTTTTTAAAGGTACACATCAAAATAATTAACTTATTATCGTATTTCTTGTCGATAATTAAAAATGTATTTCTCTCTTTTTTTTTTTTTTTTTTTTGATGCGGAATGCGATTTCCATGAATTTTTGTATTCCTACTTTCGATTTCTGTGCCGCCGGTTTTCCGACTCGCTGTCAATTTGACCGTTTAACGGAGGGATTTTGGCCCAAAAATCATAAATTATTATAGCCGCTGACCGGAGGAGGGAGGTGACCGTTTATCAGAGGTAAAATATATAGGAAAACACCTCGGGGGGAATGAAAATGGCCATTAATGGGAGGTGACCGCTCATCGGAGGTGACCGTTAGTGGAGGTTCCACTGTAATAGTCAAAATAGGGTCCGATCCGGTAATTGAGCCCGATCTGGTGTTTGTACGTACCTTAAATTAAGAACCTCTGTTCTACTAAAGAAAGGGCAGACCGCCGCAGCAGGGAAAAAAGTGGGACCTCCTAGATTTTCCTGTGGGACTTCCAAATTTGAGGGGTAGGAAGTCTGGGACTTCCTGAGTCTGGAAGTTAATGGAAGTCCTGTCACTATTTCCTAAGCCCCAAAAGGTTTTGGATCCTTACCAGACACTCAGTGGTCAAGGTTAACTATGTTGAAAAATGAAGTATATCGTCTGCTGAATATTCTTGCAAACTTTTCAAACCTTTTTTTTTTTTTTTGCATACAGGCAAACAGTATGGACCCAGATCAGACTGCTCCTAAAGGAGCAGTCTGATCTGGGTCCATACTGTTTGCAAAAATGACTTTTAAAATCACAAGCAGATGACAAGGCAGACGACAATTGTTGGGAGTGGCGCTTTAAGGGTTAAAACACCAAATCATCACTTAATGAGAGGCGACCTGTTATCATGGAGACACCAGAAAACTATTTATCTTGAGTACCGGTACTCTGTTTAGACAAAATATTCACACAGCTGAACTTCTTAATGACACCTGAACTGATTTCTGTACTTCTTAAATTTGACAAGTCCATTTGACTATCTGATGTCTAAAAAGTACTGACAGAATGGCAGTCTTGAAGCTGATCTGACTTTATAATTTAGGTGCAGTGTTATCTAGGTCTACACTGTCTGTCAGAATATTTAGGGTAAATACAGTATACTCTCTGAATCTAGGAAATTAGACTTTTTACTGTCAGATGATAGTTTGAAATAAAAGGATTTGAAATAAAATGACTATGTTAGAAATATAACTAAAACAGCAATATAAACTACTTTGCGATATCACCAAGATATTGAGTCATTGACCTAGCTCCAGATAGGACGAGTATTTAGATAAATATTTTCTTATTTCTCCTTGAACACATATGTTGTGGGTATTCATTAGAAGCACCTAATGATGTTCTTCTAATGTGTACCCACAACATATGTGTTCATGGAGAAATAAGAAAAAAACACTTTTTGTTTTAAAAACAAAAGAAAAAAAACAACTATGCAGCTATACCTTCTCAGCCTGTCAAACTGCATAGCTGTCATATGAAGAGACTCATGAATCCTAGACTGGTTTTCAATCTTTTATGTGTCCTTCATTTCTATTGAAAACTCTTATAGATTTTATTAAGTTTTCAATTTCTTATTATTTAGATATGTTTGGTTTGTCTGACCATGACTTGATGTTTTCCCATGGGAATGAAGCAGGTGATGCACAAGATGTAGAAGATAATTCTGCTTGCCCAGAGAACGATTACATACAGCATAGGGTAAGGGCAGATAAATGCTTTTTTAATAGGAATGGTACATTTGGTAGATTTTCTGCCATTTTAATGCCCCGAATTTCAAATGAAGTGGGTGGGGCATATTGCTTTGCCTTAGTTCAACTGTCCATCAGTCTGTTTGTCCATTTGTCCATTCGTCACGCTTTTTTGTTGCATGTCATATCTTAAGAACCCTGCATGCTAGGGTATCAAAATTTTATATATGGGTTCCCCATGAAAAATGAGCTGACCCGTATTTATAGCCTCGCTTTGAAAAAGTGGGGCTATACTGGATTTGCCATATCCTTCCGTGATTGCGCCATTCAGTGATTCTGTGACTGCAAAAATTCAAATGCATTTTGCTTAATAACTTTTATGTTTGTGGCCCTACTTCAGTGAAACTTATACTACACTTGATCTCTAAGGTAAGTAAGGTGTAGTCGCAGAATAGAGTTATGTCCCTTGGTAGGTTTTCAAAATGTAAAATGCATTTTGCTTAATAACTTCTATGTTTGTGGTCCTACTTCAATGAACCATATACCACACTTGATCTCTAAGGTAAGGCGGGGGTGGTCGGGTGGTGCGAAGGTGCTGTGTATCTTACATCACTGGGGCGTCCAACTGATATTGGCTTACAGTTGGGCAAGGCCTGCTATCCTTGTAGTGGGTAAGGGTAGAAGGGGAATGTTTTTATTTCTTCTGTTTCTTCACTTTCATTCCTGTTCCTTTTTCTTCCCTATCCCTCTCTTTCATCTCCTCTACTCTCTTCTATCTCTTTTCTCCCTTTCTCTGGGAGACGACACAAAATGACCCTCAAGGGTTGACGTGTCGTTAAACCCCAACACAATCAAAACTCTAAGGTAAGGAAGATGTAGTGGCAGAATAGTGGCCAAGGGCCCATAACTTTTGGAGTTACGTCCCTTGATCGGTTTTCAAATTTTGCCATTCTTGAAAATTTTCGTAACAGATTTCTCAGGAACTATGAAAGCTAGAAAGCTGAAAGTTCATATAAACATGGACAGTGACTGGATATATCGTGTGTACTGGAATAGGGGCCATGGGTCCATTACTCTTGGAGTAATGTACCTTGGTAGGTTTTCAAAAAATTAAAACACATTTTGCTCAATAACTTGTATGTTTGTGGTCCTACTTCGATGAAATTTATACCACACTTGGTCTTTAAAGTAAGGAAGGTGTAGTGGCAGAATGGTGGCCAAGGGCCCATAACTCTTGGTGTGAAATCCCTTCATAGGTTCTCAAATTTTTCCATTCTTGACAATTTTCATAACAGATTTCTCAGGAACTATGAAAGCTAGAAAGCTTTAAGTTAGTATAAAAATTGACTGGATGTATCATGTATACTGGAATAGGGGCCAAGCCTCCATAACTTTTGGAGTGATGTCCCTTGGTAGGTTTTCAAAAAATTAAAATGCATTTTGCTCAATAACTTTTATGTTTATGGTCCTACTTTGACGAAACATATACTACACTTGGGGCTTTGAAAAAGTGGCACATGCATGGACAGTGGGTTGATGTATCATGTATTCAGGAATCAGGGCCAAGGGCCCATAACTTGTGGATCAAAATCCCTTGATAGTTTTTACGATATTATGTTACCATGTCCTGCAGTGGGATGAATTCAAAATATTTCAACACTATATGTATTTCTCCTCTGATAGAGCTGCAGCGGGGCTATAGCCAGATCCTCTGACAGCTCTAGTTTTGAGTTCTAGCTTGAGTCGGCCTCGATGGCTCAGTTGGATGCGCCATCCGACTGGAGACCAGGAGGTCGCAGGTTCAACCCCGCTCCAAGGTCGGCAACATTCGTGGAGATTGATCGTGAAATATTTTCTACGGTCATTCTCTCCTTTCCGCTGATTCAAGAAGGGCAGTTGTCAGTTTCTGGCGAAAGAATGTGCACAATACTGGTTAACTGCTTAGAGGACTAAGCCTGCCCAGTAAACGTGCTTTTAGGTAAACTGACCGTGCTCGACATGACCCTATTGGGTTGACTGGGCCATAAAACCTCAACACAAACAAACAAGTTCTAGCTTGAAAAACGGGACATATTTTGTTACGGGGTCTTGTGTCTGTCCATCTGTCCGTAAACTTTTTTGTTTCCGGCTCCTCCTACAGTTTACATCCAATCAAGCTGAAACTTGGTATATAGTTAGACTATGATGTGGAGCAGCGCATTTGTTTCGGGGTTACAATCCACCAAATATTAGCAGAGCTATGCCCTTTTGAAAATTTCTGTAAATTTTTTTGTTTCCGGCTAACTCCTCCTACAGTTTACATTTGATCAAGCTGAAACTTTGTAAATATTTTCACCATGATGTGGAGCAGTGCAAATTATTTTGAGTTTACAGTACACTAAATATCGGCAGACTTATGCCTCTTTGAAGATTTCCGTAAACTCAGTGATTTATTTACCTTTTGGTTCTACTGAGTCCAAGGGACTCACATAATTGATATTTAATGAGTCCCAGGATAAAATCAGGAGACCATTACATATTTTCAAGCAGTTTTCTATTGTATTTTGTGAGTTTAGGGACTCACATGTATGAATTTTGTGAGTCCTAGAGACAAGGTTGTGAGTATATGAAGCGGGACTTGCAGGTAAAAAAATCACTGAAACTTTTGTTTAGGGCTAACTCCTCCAATAATTTACATCTAATCAAGCTGAAACTTGATTTATTGTGATTTATTGACCATGATGTGGAGCAGCGCATATTGTTTCAAACAGTCCACCAAATATTAGCAGAGTTATGACTCCTTGAAAATTTCTGTAAATTTTTTGTTTCCGACTTACTCCTCCTATCGTTTACATCCAATCAAGCTGAAACTTTGTAAATAATTAGACCATGATGTGAGCAGCATATTGTTTAGAGGAAAAAGTGTGCATAATAGGTATATTTTTTGTAAATGACTAAAGTTATGGCCATATGGGCAAGTTATTTATTTATTTTTTCATCTTCTTTTATTAGATTTGCATGGAAATGTTGCCATTATTAAATCTTTATAAATAAGTTTATTATATGATATAGAATTAAGAAGCTTGACTTATATCAAAACTTATAAACATAATTGTTTTAGGATTTTTTTTATTTTTTTTTTTTAAATACTCTGAGTTGCCTCCCTTGAAGTACAAAAAATAAAGTCAGTATAAAACAAAGCTTTTCAAGAATTTTTCTTGAAGCATTTTTTTTTTTTGTTGTTGTTGTTATTGTTGTTTATTTTTGTTTGGTTAGATTTTGAAGTATAGGAAAAACAAATCAGCCAAAGGCTCATATGAGCTTATAGTATAGCCATGCTTCTGTTGTCTGTCCTCCGTCCAAAACCTAGACTCAGCAAACTTCTTCCTATTTTCCCAGGCGGGTGAAGTCACTTCGCCCTTAATTTCTGGGCCAGCTTGGACCCTGAGGTTTCAGTTCACCAAATATCAGCAGAGTAATGCCCCTTTGAATTTTTTTTTAATTTTTTCATTTCGAATTAACTCCACTTATAGTTTACATCCAGAGCACTGAATTATACAGGAGTCAGTTTATGTGCTACATCTTATTACTTGCCACAAGTGTATAACGCCACTACTTGGGGAGCTCTTGTTTTTCTTGTCCGGCATATTTGTACTTTTAGAATTATGCCCCTTTGAAAAAATCAGAATTAATTCTTGTCAGCAAGATATCTAAAAAAATATTTAACTTAGGGTCTTGAAATTTTTTACAAAGTGATTGGAAATGATGTGTAGAATACCTCATTAGATTTTGAGGGAATTCCGTGATGGTGTGTAGATTACCTGATTAGATTTCAAGGGAATTCTGTGAAAACTACATAGTTATGGCCTTTTGTAGTTCTGGACATTTTGACCTTGTCTGCAAGATTACTCAAAAAGTATTTATGCAAAGATCTTGAAATTTCATATGCTGATTGAGGATGGTGTGTAGATTACCTGATTAGATTTTTAGGAAATTCCATGGAATATTGACATAGTTATGGCCCTTTGCATTTCTGGGCAATTTGCCCTTGTCAACAAAATATCTCAAAAGTATTTAAGATCTAGGGTATTGAAATTTTAAATGCTGACTAGGGATGATGTGTAGATCACCTGATTAGATTTTGAGATAATTCTGTGAAATATTAACAGAATTTTTGCCCTTTGTAGTTCTGGACATTTTGACTGTGTCAGCAGGATATCTCTAATAATATTTATGCTAGAGCCTTGAAATTTAATTTTCTGATTGGGGTTGATATGTAGATTGAGTGGTAAGATTTTGAGGGAATTCCATGAAAAATTGATGTAGTTATGGCCCTTTGCAGTTCTGGGCATTTTGACTTTGTCGGCAAGATATCTCAAAAAGTATTTAAGCTAGGGTCTTGAAATTTTATATGCTGATTGCATATGATGTGTAGATTACCTAATTAGATTTTGAAGGAATTCCGTGAAAAATTGACAGAATTATTGCCCTTTGTAGTTTTGGGCATTTTGGTCTTGTCAGCAGGATATCTCTGAGAGTATGTAAGCGAGTGTCTTGAAATTTTTAAAATATGCTGATTGGAGATGATGTATAGATTACCTGATTAGACAGGTTCATACATGTCAGAGAAATTTAATTTTTTTCAAGGTCAGGGAATTCTGTGATGTGTCAGGGAAAAATGAAATTTTGCAAAAATGTCAGGGAAATGTCAGGGAATTTACATTTTAACCTGATGAAGCTGGAATGTTTGGTCCCAATGTATCTTTTTTGCTAAATTCATAAAATGTTTGGCTCTAATACTGTCAGGGAAATTTGAATTTGTGTCAGGGAATTGTCAGGGAATTCTGGTCAGTCCTAAATGTATGAACCCTTTTAGAGAAAACTGAGGGAATTCCGTGAAAACTAGACATAGTCATGGCCCTTTGCGGTTCTGGACATTTTGAGCTTAGCAAGATATCTCAAAGATATTTCTGATGGAATCTTGAATTTCAATATGCTGATAAAACAACCAGAATTATGGCCCTTTGAAGTTCTGAGAATTTCGACCTTGTCAGCAAGATATCTCAAAAAGTGTTAAAGCTAGGGCTTTGAAATTTAGTATGTGAAAAGCTTAATTAAATTTTAAATCTGGTCTATAAATTTTAGATGGGTTTGGATTTACAGTGGAATAGAACAGAACATAAAATTAATTATTAACAACTGTGCGATCAAAATATCTAGAGAACCGTTATAGTCTGACTGAATTTATGCCCCTTTTGGACTTTGGTATTAGTGTTATAAACGACCTTGTGAACAATTGTATGGATATGGGGGCTTTATATATCCTATTATGATATGAAGGAAGTTTGCAAAGGGTATGGATGTGTCATTTGACCAACTCAGTTCTGTAATAAGGTGGTGTGCAAATCCGTACTATGAAGTGACCTTTGTCCCCACGAAGAGTTATAAGTTCAGTTGAGTTGGTAACTCTCCATCTGGTGCACTAGGGTAGCGTACATCAGCACTGTATTGCTATTTGGGAATATTTTTGACTTAGTGTGTAGCTTCTGACGTCCGCTGAACCTTACATGTTATGTTATGAAAAGAAATGAACATAAAGATAACAAGTTGGAATTTCAACACAATATGATAAGATTTGCTTAAGTAGAGGATGCTTGTCACACCTTTAGGGGCAAGCATATGATTGGGGGCATATGATTGGGGGTTTTACAAACACACCTATCTAGTTTAAAAGGAAGACAACTTGAGTAATTTCCTGTTTGTTTTATTGTGCATGAAGTCCCTTGCTCCTGAGGAGCAAATTCTTTCCTTTTAGAGTACACCCTTGTTCCTTGGGTAACCCTCAATAAAAACTATTCAAACTGTTGATTTGTTAAAAAAGTGATTTTGTTTGTGTTGAAGTTTTGCAGCCCAGTCAACCCAATGGGGTCATGTCGAGCGCATTCAGTTTACCTAACCACACTTTTACTGGGCAGGCTTAGTCCACTAAGTGGTTAACCAGTATTGTGCACGTTCTTCTACCAGAAACTAACAACTGCCTTACTTAAATCAGCGGAAGGGAGAGAATGACTGTAGAAAATATTTCATGATCAGTCTTCACGAAAGAATGTTGCCGACCCAGCAGGGCTCGAACCCACAACCTCCTGATCACCAGTGGACGTACAGCCACTTGAGCCACCGAGGCCGGCTTAAAAAAGAGATGATGCCAAGAGAATGGATCCAGTTTTCTCTGTATGTCCTCATCATCATTTGATTAACGTGCAAGTACAGGGGCAACATCCACATAAGTGGGCCCCCTTCCAAGTAGCTGGCTTGCTTCATGCATGGCAGATCTCACACAAGATCTCCAGGTATGTCTATCATGAGGGTTGATAGCCAAGAGCTTCCACTCTCTGCAATCCCGCTCTGTCAGCTGCTTCCATGTCATCTTGGTCCCACGCTTTCCCTCAACCTGTATGTGAAAGGCTGTCTTGACTGCACCATTGGAGCGTTCAACATGACCATACCAGTGGAGCCTTCTCTCCATCAGAATGAGGTCCAGATCCTCAATCCCAAGCCGTGCAAGTAGTTCATTGGACCTGGTGGTGACAATGTCTTGCGGACTGACATTGCATATCTGTCCGATCATTGCTCTGTCATTCCACTGCAGACGCTGGAGGTTTGGCTTTGTCAGTGGCCAAGTCTGACTGGCATGGAGCATTGCGCTGTGCACACAAGAGCTGTACACATGGCCACATGTCTTGAAAAAGAGGTGGCATGAAGAGAGGACTGGTAGCAGCTCCTTGAACTTCTTCCAGGCTGTTTTTACACATGTTGTAGTTGAAAGTTCACAGCCACCTGCTGCTGAGAGCATGTCTCCTAGGTAGCAAAAGGAAGCTACCACCTCCAGCTTGTAAGGACCGACCTGGAGTTCCTTCTGTGGTCTGCTATCCAAGGTATGTCAATAATGAAAACTTTTTGAAAAAAAAAAACAAAAAAAACGGCAGCTGGATTTGCAAGAATGTTCCTTTGGCAACGGTCTGTGACTGTCTTTCAAGCTGTGTTGATTTGTTGAAAAGAAACGTGGTTGCCAGGGACTGAAAGCATGTTTTCCTATATGTCTGTAAAGAAATTAGAAAATGAAAAAAAATATTCTTGTCACAGGTTAAAAACCTGCAGCTGGATTTTCAGAACACTTCACAGGAATGTTCTTTGGGTGACCCGCTGTGAAATTTGTTCAAGCCATATTGATTTAGTAAAATACATGGCCACCAAGGGGCAGGGCCAGTTTTCTCTATGTGTGTATGTATAAAAATTTAAAAATCTTCAGTGTCAAATGACAGTCGTTAGATTTTTAAACAACTTTGCTTGAATGTTTCTTGGGTTACCTTCTGTTGAAATTGTTCAGGCCATGTGATTTGTGTAAAGGTATTGTTGCTGGAAGGCATGGCCAGGTCTTGTTGCAACTGCTTTAGCAAGCAGGAATGAAATAAGGTTCACTTTCCGTTGTTGGCGTTGGTGTCGTCGTTGGTGCCAACAACGTTGAGTCTTTGTGTTTAGATGTTTCTCAAATACCAAGGCTAATGGCTTTTCATATATACAACTGCCATGATGTACCCTGCCCACTGCCATTGACAGTTATTGACCTTGACCCACTTTCCATGCTCGACTGAACAATGTTTAGTCTGTGCTTTTAGCTCAATTTCTTGAATACTACCAGCAGTCATGACATAGCCATTTTGTGAATTTCTTGTCTTTGTATGTCTATATAGATAACCTTACACCTTGTGGACTCACTAGAAGCCACAGAGGTTTTAATATTTCATAAGAATCATCACTAGGGGGCCTTTAAAAAATAGGTAAAATGAACATGCTCATTAAAAGAAAAATGTGGCTCTTATGGGTTGGACTAATTATTCTTACATATCCTTATAGAAAATACCATTAGTTCAGTGAGACTGTGCAATTCAGCTGAGTGATTTAGGACCATCTTGACCCTTTTGTCAAGTGTTTTCAGTTACAGTGTAGGTCATGAAATTTACACTTGCATAAATGAACTGTAGAAAATTAACGAAAAACAATGCAAAATGAATAATTATTATATGCTTTTACAAGTTAAGAATTATTTTACCTTGACCAGGTAAGACCATATTGTTCATAATTCTGTGTATTATGTGAACTTTTACCAGTGCCAGGGCTTATTCACCAGTCAACAAATTGGTCATATTTTTAGCTCACCTGAGCTATGCTCAGGATGAGCTATTGTGATCACTTTTTGTCCGTCCTCTGTCTGTCCGTTCATCCGTTAACATTTTCAAATGACTTCTCTGAAGCCGCTGAGCCAATTTTGCTCAAACTTCATACGGAGCCTCCTTAGGTTTGGGGAACGAAAGATTGCTAAAATGGTCGCGGTCTGTTGACCAAGATGGCTGCCATGCCCATGTATGGTAAAAACCTTCAAAAATCTCCAGAACGGAGAATGCCTTTGGGCTGAATCTTTGCACAAATCATCGGGGACAAGAAGTCTACCAAAATTGGTAAAATAATTATTGTACATTGATGTTTGACCTATTTATGGTGAGGTCAAGTTTGCTTCCCTATGCATTTGTATGGGCACCATACATTTGTATGGGAAAACTGTTGAGAATTTCAAACAACCTTCTCTGAAGCCTCTTGGCCAATGTTGCTCAAATTTCATGTGGAGTCTTCTTAGATTGGGGGAACAAAAGATTGCTAAAATGGTCGCGGTCCATTGACCAAGATGGCCGCCATGCTTATATATGGTAAAACCCTTTTAATCCTTGGAGCTGAATCTTTGCACAAATCATCAGGGATGGGTGGTCTGCCAAAGTTGCTAAAATGATGGTCGTATATTGAAGTTTGACCTTTTTATGGCGAGGTCAAGTTTGCTTCCCTATGCGTTTGTATGGGCACCATACATTTGTATGGGAAAAATGTTGAGAATTTCAAATGACTTCTCCTCTGAAGCCTCTGGGCCAATGTTGCTCAAATTTCATGTGGAGCCTCCTTAGGTCGGGGGAATGAAAGAAAAATGGTCGCGGTTCATTGACCAAGATGGCTGCCATGCCCATATATGGTAAAAACCTTCAACAATCTTCTTCTCCAGAACCAAATAAGCCCTTGGGTCTTACTTTTGCACTAATCCTCGGGGACAGGAAATCTACCAAAATTGCTAAAATGATGGTTCTACATTGACATTTGACCTTTTTACGGCAAGGTCAAATTTGCTTCCCATGCATTTATTTGTATGGGCCCTATACATTTATATGGGAAAAAAATGTTGAGAATTTATATTTTGGACATCTCCTCTATAATCCAGTTGAATCGAAACTTGATGATGAGCATTAGCGCCCTTATGAGACACAAAATAGCTAAATGAGCCGATAGAAAAATCCAAGATGGCCACCACAGCCGCCATCTTGAAAATCAGTTTTCGACATCTTTTCTCAAACCTTAGATCCCTTTGAGCTGAAACTTGCTCTGTAGCAACAGGATGACTTCTGGATCGAAACAGCTAAAATTGTGCTGATCGAAAATCCAAGATGGCCGCAATGGTTCTGCTCCATTGAACAAGATGGCCACCAGAGCTGAAAAAAAGACTTCAAAATATTTGCACAAAAGTATTCCACCAATGGTCCTCAACCAAAATTACTAAAATGGCTCCACTTGGCAGAACAAAATGGCGACCAGAGCTAAAAATAGAAAAACCTTTAAAAAACATCTGCTCCGCAGCCAGTGTCCTGATTTCAAAGTAATTTCAGAGAAGTGTTCCTCTTATGGCCCTTTACCAAAATTGCTAAAATGGTTATGCTCTGCTGAACAAAATGGTTGCCAGAGCTAAAAATAGAAAAAAATAAAACAAAAAAACCTTTGAAGGACAGGATAAGTAGATGAACCAAATGACTGCTGAAAATACCTGAATTGTTTTTTACTTGTGACATTTTGAAAATTTCAGCATTTTAACCTTGTAAGCAAGATATCTCAAAAATTGTTTAAGCCATTGCCTTGTCATAAGAGTATTGGAAAAATGTTGCATGCCATCTGCATATCTGCAGTGGCGGTTTCACTCAGGTGTGTGAGTTGTGGCCCGTAGGCCTCTTGTTCTTATTTTCCCCAGAAAATAGGGTTTGATATTTCATGCAAGGAGACAATTTGCATGAACTATCAAAGCCTATTTTCTTGTCTGCAGAAAACCTTACCCAGTATGCTAAGGGTTAAGTCACCTGAACAGCTTGCAGTGCTTGTAGTGCTATTTGTGTCCTGCAGGTGGCAAAAGCCCAACAGCTTATTCAGATGGAATCGAGTCAGACTATCACACTTGATGAGAGACTCGGCAAAGTTCCTAAATCAGAAGGTGGTAACCTGGGCAACAGGAATCAGTTTAACAGCTGGGACATTCCAAAACCAATTCAGCAGCTGGAGGGAAACTCAGGTATTCATCTAGATCCCATACAATATCTTGACGTAGAATTTTGAGTGTTACCCTGGTCACCTGCTTTAGTTATGTTTCAGAAAGAGAAAACCCAATCAATAGAGAAATGTTTCTTTCCATGTTACGCCAGCTTTGGTGGCTCAGTCGGATGCCCATGCGATTGGTGATCAGGGCCCAGTTGTTCAAAGCTAATGACGTCGTTAGTTAACGATTCGTTAAAATTTACATCGAGTGATATGCAAATATTCTGAAATTTTTTGCTGAAAAAATGTGAGTAGCTTTTGCATTGCAAAAGCTACTCACATTTTTCCAGCAAAAATTATCAGAATATTGTGTATTGAATCCGCTAAAACAGTTAACGAAATGACCCTTAACGAGCTCGTTAAGCTAACGACGCTTTTAACAACTGGACCCAGGAGTTTGCGGGTTTGATCCCCCCAGGTCCTGCAACATTCTTTTGTGGAGATTAATTATAAAGTATTTTCTATGGTCATTCTCTCCCTTCTGCTGGTTCAAGAAGGGCAGTTGTCAGTTTCTGGCGAAATAATGTGCACAATACTGGTTAATAGCTTTAGAGGTCTGAACCTGCCCAGGAAACGTGTGGCTAGGTAAACTGACCCCCCTCGACATGACCCCATTGGGTTGACTGGGCCGTAAAACCTCAACACAAACAAACACACACACACACACACACACACACACACACACACACACACACACACACACACACACACACACACACATCTCTGTAAGTCTGCCCAGGAAAAGTTAGTACATTAACTGACTGGCTTTACATTACCTTAGTGGGTGGGATGGTGTGGCAAATGTGTCATGTATCTTACGTCATCAGGGCATCCAACTGATACTGGCTTATAGTTGGGCAAGGCCTGCTATCCTTGTAGCAGGTAAGTGTGGAGGGGAATGTTTTTATTTCTTCTGTTTCTTCACTTTCATTAATTTTCCTCTTTCTTCCCTGTCCCCCTCTTTCATCTCCTCTGTTATTTCTTTTCTCCCTTTCTCTGGGAGACTGGGAAATGACACAAAATGACCCACAAGGGTTGACGTGTCATTAATCGGCAACAAAGTCAATGGTCATTACCTTAACAGTGTTGACT
Source organism: Anodontia alba (assembly GCA_964016985.1). Lineage (NCBI taxonomy): Eukaryota > Metazoa > Mollusca > Bivalvia > Lucinida > Lucinidae > Anodontia > Anodontia alba. The sequence goes on along the minus strand of OZ024830.1, from coordinate 8,101,773 downwards.
GGGTCATAAAACACCAACACCCGGTTGTTCAAAGCGTCGTTAGCTTAACGAGCTCGTTAAGGGTCATTTCGTTAACTGTTTTAGCGGATTCAATATACAATATTTTGATATTTTTTGCTGAAAAAATGTGAGTAGCTTTTGCACTACAAAAGCTACTCACATTTTTTCAGCAAAAAATTTCAGCATATTTGCATATCACTCGATGTAAATTTTAACGAATCGTTAACTAACGACGTCGTTAGCTTTGAACAACTGGGCCCAACTCGCTCAAACAAACCTTTCACTTAATTTTTTATTCTGCAACCTTGACCTGAAGGTCAGTCAAGGAGTGGAGCTTGTAATGGATAAATCGTTTGACAAGTATGTCTCAGTAGCTCAAGTGTCAGTTTGATACATTCAGCCATACAGGAAATGTAGAAATATATAAAATTTCACCAAAATATTTTTATACTCCACCACATGATAGTGGTGGGGTATTATGGTTTCATGTAGGATGTCCATGTCTGCTCATCTGTCTGTCTGTGAGTTTCTGTTCTGCTGATTCAAGAAGGGCAGTTGTCAATTTCTGGCGAAAGAATGTGCACAAGTACTGGTTAACTGCTTAGAGGACTAAGTCTGCCCAGGAAAAAGTGTGGTTAGGTAAAGTGACTGGCTCAACATGACCTTAATTGTGTTGACTGGCCCATTAAACTCAGCCCAAGCCAACCCAACTGTCTGTTCGTGTTTTCGTTTAACCCAATACCCACACAATAACACAATAACCCATGTAAATGTCAATGGATTTCACCAAATTTACAAGCTTTCAAGTGGCCGTAAAATTCCTAAAAAGTCATAATTTTTCCATAAACATCCCTAATTATTCTCATTTTCATACCATTAAAATTGGAAGAAAACTTCTTGTTTCATCATTTGTGTGCCAATATTCAATTATGTCAATGCAAAAAGTCTCATGTTACTTAATCAGTACATATTTAAGAGCTTGTGAAAGCTTTCAGGTTAGAAACATCATGGTGATGTGCAGACTTCTGCTTGAAAAATGCATTAAAACTCCCTAAGTTTAGCACTAAAATTTTGTGAAAATAGCCCTAATTTTTTGCAAAATTAGCCCTAATTTTGGCTCTAATTTTTTGTTAAGTAGAGCTTGAAAGCCTGAATTTAGTGTATGCATTGATATTGTGGAAATCTGGTTTGGGAATTTCAGACTTGTTAAATCTCCCGAAAATCTTGGGAAGGTCATGGAAAAACAGCTTTTCTCACGCCTCACAAAATTTTTAATAAATTTCCCCCCCCCCCCCACCCCCCCCCCCTCCCCACAAAAAAAAAGACAACAAAATCCCGACTTTGGGTTGAAACTTTTTGAAAAGCTACAATCGTTTTGTAATGGAAAAACTCCGGCTCGATCCAAAGTAGTCCAAATATCAATCCGAAGTAGTCCAAATATCGATCGAAAGCGCCTAAACGCTTGGACTGAATGGGGGAAACACATTAAACATGAAAAACCAAGCATCTTGATGCCATTGTGGGATAGTGTTGTTCAAAATGGCATCTCAGGGGCTTTGCTTCCCGAAAAAATGTGTTACAATTAACTCAAACACTGTAAACTGTCCTCAAGATCCTAGAAAAAGGGAGAAACCAGAAATAAAACAATCTATTTCTTATTGATAATTTGAATCAAAATGGAGATGCAATTGAACTGCCAATTGGGATGACCCCAATTTAATAAGCATTAGCGCGATCATAAAAATCACTTTCCGTGAACCTTTCTTCACTCTTACTTGCAAGAAAAAAAAGGTGGGGTCTAATACTCGTCCCAACATAAGTTACAGTTCTGAATTCGAAAAAATGTATGAATGGGTGAAAACAAATGACAGAGGGGCTCTTCAAGCATACTGTTCAATATGCAGGTTATTAAATTATTGTGAAAGGAAGCTCTAAATAAAAAGAAAATAAACAAATTGCTGTTTTTATTATTACTTCTACTTTTACCTAAGGCATATGACTGTTGCTCCAGGTCAGCCAGCTCAGGGGGTGGTCGGGTGTGGCAAAGGTGTCGTGTATCTTGCGTCACCAGGGCCTCCAACTGATATTGGCGAACAGTTGGGCAAGGCCTGCTATCCTTGTGGCAGGTAAGGGTAGAGGGGGCAATGTTTTATTTCTTCTGTTTCTTCACTTTCATTCCTGTTCCTCTTTCTTCCCTGTCCCTCTCTTTCATCTCCTCTACTATCTCTTCTATCTCTTTTCTCCCTTTCTCTGGGAGACAACACAAAATGACCCACAAGGGTTGATGTGTCGTTAAACACCAATACAATTCAAAATCCAGGTCTGCTTATGCCGTGGCCTGTTGTCTGTTGTCCATCGTTAGCTTTTCATATTTTTGACATCTCCACACTCTTAGGTCAGATTGAGCAGAAACTTGGTGGGAGGCATTGTGGCTACATGGAGGTTCAGAATTGCTAAAATTGTTCCGTTCCAATATCCAAGATGGCTGCCACAGTGTCCATCTTGAAATTCTTCAAACGACATCTCCCAAACCGTAAGTTGGATTGAGCCAAAACTTGATGGGAGGCATCAGAGTGACATAGAGATTCAGAATTGCTAAAATCGGTCTGTTCGGATATCCAAGATGGCTGCCATGGCGGCCAGCTTGAAATTCTTCAAACAACATCTCCCAAACTGTAAGTTAGATCGAGCCAAAACTTGATGGGAGGCATTGGAATGACATAGAGATTCAGAATTGCTAAAATCGTTCTGTTCCGATATCCAAGATGGTGGCCATTTTGAAATTCTTCAAATGACATCTTCTCCTAAACTGAACTTCAGATTGAGCTGAAACTTTTGCCGCCATGGTGGCCATTTTGAAATTCTTCAAACAACGTCTCTTCTCAAACCTTAAGTTGGATTGAGCTGAAACTTGATGGGAAGCATCGGAGCGACACAGAGATTCAGAATTGCTAAACTGTTCAGCTATCCAAGATTGCTGCCTGGGCGACCGTCTTGAAAATCTTCAAACCACATCTGCTCCCAAACACTAAGTCAGATTGAGCCCAAACTTGGTTGGAGGCATTGAGGAGATTTAGAATTGCTAAAATCATTTCTTTCTGATATCCAATATGGCCGCCATGTCGGCCGTCTTGAAAATCTTTACAGACATCTCCCTACAAACCATAAGTCAGTTTGAACCGAAACTTGATGGGAGGCATTGGAGCAACATAGAGATTCAGAATTGCTAAAATTTCAGGCATTGAGGAGATTTAGAATTGTTAAAATCATTTCTTTCTGATATCCAATATGGCCACCATGTTGGCCGTCTTGAAAATCTTTACAGACATCTCCCTCCAAACCATAAGTCAGTTTGAACCGAAACTTGATGGGAGGCATTGGAGCAACATAGAGATTCAGAATTGCTAAAATTGTATTGTCCAATATCCAGGATTGTGGCCATGGTGGCCATCTTGAAACTGTTCAAACCATGTCTGCTCCCGAACGATAAATCAGATTGAGCCTAAACTTGGTGGGAGGCATTGGGGTGACATGGAGATTTAGAATTGCTAAACTCAGTCCTGTCCAATATCCAAGGTGGGTGCCATAGTGGCCATTTTGAAAATCTTGAAACGACATTGGCTCCCAAATGATAAGTCTGATAAAGCTAAAACTTGGTGGGAGACACTGGGGAGACATGGATATTCAGAATTGCTAAATTCATTCCAGCCCTATACCCAAGTTGGCTTCCACGGTGGCCATCTTGAAATTCTTTAAATGACATCTCCTCCCAAACAGTAATGTAGTTTGAGCAAAAGCAGGATGGGAGGCATTGGAGTGACATAGAGATTCAAAATTGCTAAAATTGTTCTGTTCCGATATCTAAGATGAAAATCTTCAAACTTCGTCTGCCCCCGAATGGAAAGTTGGATTGAGCCAAAACTTGGCGAGGGACATTGGGGCTACATGGAGATTCAGAATTGCTAAAACCATTTTGTTACTATATCCATAATGGCGGTCACAGGAGCCATCTTGAAGATCTTCAGTTGTTAGCTCACCTGGAGCTTTGCCTTTATTAGCTGAACAGCCATACGCATCTGACTGGTGATCAGGAGGATGCGGGTTTGATCCTCCTCGGGTCTGGCAACATTCTTTTGTAGAGAAGATATAATATTTTCTACTGTCATTCTCTCTCTTCCCTTGATTCAAGAAAGGCAGTTGTCAGTGTCTGGCAAAGAACATGCACAAATACTGGTTAAACGCGTAGAGGACTACGCCTGCCCAGGAAAAGTGTGGTTAGGTAAACTGACCATGCTCAACATGACCCTAATGGGTTGTCTGGGCCGTAAAACCTCAATCAGTCAATAAACAGCTATGAAAATTGTATAGATTACATAGAAAGATGACTATAAATGGTCATCTTTCTATATAATCTATGCATTTTGTTTAGATACAGCCTGTTTTGGATGTATCTTTAAACCATATTACATCCAAAACCATGCGGTTAAGAACTGATTACTGTTGATTAGATGAAGTTCCAGGGCCAATGAAGCTGTCCCCAGGTAATAGATATGATGATGAGATTGATTTGACAGCATCACCACAGAAATCAGTTACCATGGCAGCAGAAAATGATGCAATAGATTTAACAGAAGCAGATGAGTCAGAAACTGAAGAAGAGGATGTGAAGCCAACTATCAAGGTACACAATGGGAAATTTAAAGCAAATTCTTATGTCCCCAATTTTGAACATCACGAAAACATGCCTATATAATTTTGACCCCCTTAAACCCCACTTTTATATAGTAAAACTGAGGTTTCCAGGGGTATACATTATTTTCTTATATCTGCTCTAAAACATAGATTGTGGGTACTCATTAGACTCACAATCTATGTTTTGCGCAGAAATATGAAAATTTTCATTTTTTTTTTTTGGTGGTAAAATTTTCAGTATATTTGAATAAGCGCATTTTCATAATGAGAAGTCGGTGGGACATATTGCTTTTGGATTGTTAGTCTGTTCATTTGTCACAGTTTTCTTGTCAGCAGGATGTCTTTATAACTATTTGAGATAGGGCTTCGAAACTTGGTGAGCTTCTGGGGCTGAGGAATAGATCACCTGATTAACTTCTTGAAAAAAAAAAAATGTTCTATTTTGTGAAAGTTATGCCCCTTTTCAGCTTTGGCATTTTGAATAGATAAGCATATAGTTGGGGGCATAGTGTTTTCAAACACACATTTCTAGTTTTGTTTAAAAATTGCCCCAGTGAGAAGGGAGGTAAATAGATGCATTTAAATGCCAGGGTTATTTCCCTTGACTAACCACAGTAAGAAACTACTGATAATAAATGTCCCATATGTGGTCTTTTAAGATAAATTTGGCTCTATGTATACTTTCAGCAGTCTTTAGTCATATCACAATCATGAATGGACTAGTAAATGTCCTAAAATTTCGTACATCAGCTTGTCTCCTTCAGGGGCAGTCTGAGGATCTACCCTTTTTGCCTTTCCGCCAAGTATTCTGTTAAATCCATAGAAAAATTAAGACAAAGAAAGTATGGCATAATGTGTTAGAAATTTTAGGACACATACCCTATCTGGACCTTGTGGAGACTAGCTTTTGTCACTACAGCATCCTACTTGTACTTGTGAACCAGAAAATTTTATAGTTAAATTCATCAAATGTTGTATCTTAACAAACATATCATAAGAAGCTTTTATATTTTGAACAATGCTGCATGAGAAGATCACCCTATAAAGGGATAGCCCAGGGTCATGCCTGAGTGGGGCTGAAAGGTAAAAAAAAAAAAAAAAAAATAGAATGATATATTGGGTGTGGGAGGAGGTGGGGAGCTTAACATGTTCAATCCGCTACCTCATCAATGAAATATCGCAGTGAAAGACATATAATAAAAAATACTGTGATGAAACAAAGCAAAGGGCTCAGTGCAACCTGAAGCCAGAACACAAGAAAACCACAAACAGGACCACGATGAGCCAACCACAGACATTGATAGTCAGGCACCGACCATCTGAAACAGATTGAAGAGGGGAGTCAAAGCCTATTTCCTGGGGAAAAAAAAGAGAAATATTTTATAATGTTATCTGCTGCAGTTTGTTCACAGCATGCTAGGCATTAAAGTTCTTGTTGTGACTCTGAGAGCCTCAATTAATAGCCACGACACACAAAGTGGATGTTCTGCCAAGTGGCAATTATGCTTTATCAAATGACATCGTTGTTATTCAGTGGATAACGTCATGTCATAAAAATCGTATGACCACACGTTACATAACCTTTGGCGGGAACAAGTAACGTCATGACGACGTCCATGTCAACCATGCATTTTCTGTTGAACAATTGTTAACTTTAAAGGCGATAAAATTCAATTTAAAATGGTCATATGATAAACAGAATCTTACACTCATGGTCATTTCATATGAAATTTATGAAACTCGCCGAAGGCTCGTTTCATAAATTTCATATGAAATGACCACGAGTGTAAGATCCTCTATGTATAGACAAAACAGCTGATAATGTAAGCTGCCTTGTAAAAGGTCTGCAATGGCAATGTGGGTTTGATCCCTGGCTGAGTCTTATGAAAGACTTTAAAAATGTTACTAGCTGCTCTGTCGTTTGGCCCTCAGCAATAAGTAAGTAGAGCTAGTACTGGTCAACCCTGGGTCATTATAATATGACTGGGTGGAATATCATGTCTTGTGTCTAGGGCATGATATTTCAGTGAGGCAGAACTCTAAAAGTGAGCATTAAGCTCCCTGTTATATCCAGACCCATTGCAATGTAACTGAGAGTGTTAATCCTTGTCATGCTTAATAATTTAAGATGCCACGCCCATTTCTAATTTTCAGCCAATCAGATACCTTTATCCAGATTGTTGATATAAATTCACATACTGAATGGCAAAGAGTGCAGATCCAGATCAGTTGCCTTCTTCAGCCAACTGATCTGGATCTACACTGTTTGCAAAGGCAGGGTATATCCAAGTTCAGCAGGACAAAGGTTAAAATTGACATAGAACCTGAATAAAACAAACAAAAAATTCTGCATTATGGCATATGCAAGTAGAGAAGGCCCAAATCCTTTGCTTTTGACACATACTACATGAGAAATGTATTTTCAGACATATATGCTCAGCTAAGACTTAAGAGATTAGTGCACAGCCAAGGCTGACAACTCTGTGGATAGGCAATGAGCAGAGTTGTTAATGAGTGTTTGGTGATAATTCTTGAACAATATTTCTCCATAAAAACATTTGTGGTTGTGTTCATTAGAAGCGCCTCTTGCTTATATTGAGTACCTTCAACATTATATATGTATGGAGCATTGGAGAAAATTATCCTAGAATTATCTTCAAATACTCCTCCTTAACTGGGGTTGGTTGGGTTTGGCGAAGGTATCGTGTATCTTACTTCACTTGGGCATCCTACTGATACTGGCTTACAGTTGGGCATGGTCTGCTATCCTTGTAGCAGGTAAAGGTAGAGGGGGAATGTTTCTGTTTCTTCACTTTCATTCCTGTTCCTCTTTCTTCCCTGTCCTTCTTTTTCATCTCCTCTACTATCTCTTCTATCTCTTTTCACCCCTTTCTCTGGGAGAGGACACAAAATGACTCACAAGGGTTGATGTGTCATTAAACCCAACACAGTCAAACTCCTCTTTAACCCATTTTAGTTCAGAGACCTTCAAAAGTGTAACTGGCAGACAGTGCAAACCCAAATCAGGTGCAGCAGAATGATCAGGGTCTACACTGTTTGCATTAACTACAGGAAATTCTATAAAACATAGTAATAATAATAAAAGCTAACCAGACATGTGGGTTCGACCCCCCTAAGGTCAGCAACATTCTTTCATGGAGATCGATCTTGAAATACTCTCTACGGTCATTCTCTCCCTTCCGCTGATTCAAAAAGGGCAGTTATCAGTTTCTGGTGAAAGAATATGCACAATACTGGTTAACCGCTTAGAGGACTAATCTTGCCCAGTAAAAGTGTGGTTAGGTAAACTGACCACGCTCAACATGACCTCAAAACAAACAACCAGACACCCTGCTATAGGAAATAAGACCAGTCCAAAGAAATGTGGTAGAAGTTCTACTCGAAGTAAGTGGGTTAACAAATCCTCTGAATGGGCCAAGACAAATACTCTGGTTAGGCTGGTCCGAGACCCTGCAGGATGCACATGTCCAAACATATATTATCTTAAGCTGTGGCTCATTTATGCTTGTTTTTCACTTGGCCCTTTACCCCAAAGAGATAAATTTTCAAACTTTTGCAACAAGTTAAAAACAAAATGTTTTGCAGTAACTTCCTATGCACACAATTTTATTCTGTTCATTGTGAGTAGCATTCTGGTGGCTGAGTGGTTAGTGCTCCCGACTTCGGATCACAAGGTCCCTGGTTGAAATCCTGCTAGAGGCAGAATTCAACTCATGACTGTACAGTGCTTCATTGCACATAGCCTTTAATTATTAATCTTCCATCATTTCGGTATGACTTAAACAATGTTGATAGGTATGTAAAACACCAAAATATCGTCATTATCTATTCATTGGATTTCAAAAAAATATCAGAATATTTTAATTATCCCCCCAATGTAAATATGGCTGCAGTTTAAACAAAAATCAGTAGAGTAGGTAGACTGGAGGCAGGTTTTCAACAAGTTCTGATTGTGCAAGTCTTCTGAAATTTTCAGCATGTGCATTGTGCTTACAAAATATCATTTATTTGATATAAATGGAGAAATTCAAATACTATTTGCAAAAAAAAAAAAAAAAAAAAAAAAAAAAAATCAAATAGTTTGCTTAAAAAAAAAAAAAAAAAAAAAATCTGTTTACTGTAGAAATTGCAAAGGGCAGGCCAAATTTTTTATCACAAATTTAATTTTAAGTTACATATGTGAGAACAAACCATAGAAATAGAAAAGACAAATGGTTTCTGATATTTAAGATATTGTCAGCTGTAAGTAAAATTTTGCAGTTAGAAAAATGTCTTTCCAAATGATGTCAAAAGCACAGTAAGCGACAGACAACTAAGCTTTTGTTAATATGGGCCCAGTTGTTCAAAGCGTCGTTAGCTTAACGAACTCGTTAAGGGTCATTTCGTTAACTGTTTTAATGGATTCAATATACAATACTCTGATATTTTTTGCTGAAAAAATGTGAGTAGCTTTTGCACTGCAAAAGCTACTCACATTTTTTCAGCAAAAAAGTTCAGCATATTTGCGTATCACTCGATTTAAATTTTAACGAATCGTTAACTAACGACATCGTTAGCTTTGAACAACTGGGCCATGGAGTTTGTCTGGGTTTAGCTGATCATATGACTTACAAAGAGTTTTGCTGAGCTTACAAAGAGTTTTGCTGAGCTTACAATGTATGTACAGAGCAGAATTTATTTTAGTTTTTGATTTTCCATTATGTATCTGATATGTTAATAAAGAATTAACAGTGACAGAATCTTTTTATTATTTTACAGAGTGAGAAACTGGATGAATCAAACCTTGTTGATGTCAGTCAAACAAACATAAAACAGGAACATGACATTTATGCTTCTGTGAGGATAAAACCAGAAATCAAGAAGGAACTAGAATTAAGTGATAATGATGTACAGATGAATTCCCCCAAACCAACAAAAGCTGCACTAATTGTAAATAATGAGTTAAATATGTCAGTAGATGAGCATGACCAGCATAATGAGATACTTGCTGTAAACAATGAGCTGAATATGTCAGTTGATGAGGCCAGTTTACCCAAAGTCACAACTCCTGTTGTGAAGAAAACACCAAAACTACCACACACTCCCAGCACTCCAGATAGAAATAATGTTAGAGTTATTACAGAGGAACTGTTGATATCTCCAGATTCATCCAGGCCTGTTATCACAACAGAACCCAAGTCATCCAGCTCTAATTTAATAACCAAAAATCTGGTTTTACAGCCTGGTTTTGCTTCAAGGCTAAATTCAACCATTTTGTCAAACTTGACAGACACTCCAGACAGTAACACAAGCACAAAGTCATCTGTAAGTAGTTCAGAGTCACATAGCCCTGGTAGACTGTGCCAAACATTTGTACAAGATTCACCTGCACAGAGGGTGAATCAGTCTACAAGTGGGAAGAGACTGGTAGTCGAAGATTCTCCTGAGAAAAGCCCAGATGATTCTAGCGATCATGACAGAAGTTTGGACCAGTCTGTTAGAATGGATGCTAGTTTGTTAGTTGATTCTGTTCTTGAAGAAAGTGAGATGCAGGATAATACAGAGGATTCAGATACTGGACATAGTGGAGAAAAAAGTCACATTACATCAACTTCCTTGAATTCTAGTAGTAAATATAATTCAAAACATGGAGAAATAATCAATAACTCTTCTGTTAAATATACAAATGAATTTTCAGGCATTAATAGTCCAGTTCAAGCAAAGCCTGGAATAGAATCTAAGTCTTTCATAGAAAATATTGATGACTCTAAAGATAAGGAGATGGGAGCCATGGGAAGTAACCTTTTACCTGAAGAGGAGTTACCAGATCTTGATAGCCCTGTTCAGGCACAATCAGGAATCAGATCCAGGTCTTTCAAAAAACATGTGATAGAAAGTTCTGATGAACACTCCGATGATGATAATGGTGATAAGTGCACTGATGAAGACATTGTTATGGACCATAGTGGCAGTGATATAGAAAACAATGTGAATAACTTCATTAGTGAAGAGGCAGCAGTTAACTCTGACAGTGAGGTACAAGAAGGCGATAATGATTCAGCTGAATCTGTTCATGATTCAGAAGCAGCTTCTGATGAAGAAGAGGAAGAATCAGAATCCAGTGGGGAAGAAGAAGAAGAAGAAGAAGAGGAAGTAAATGGACTACAAGGTAGGTACAGAAATATTAAACCTTGCCTTGCAAAATGAATTAATATTCCACGCCCACTTGTAATTTTCATCCAGTCAGATTACTTGATCCATGTTGCAGATACAAATTCACATACTTAATGATACAGTGCAGATCCAGATCAGTTGGCTTCAGAAGCCAACTGATCTGGATCTACACTTTGTGAGAAAAAGGCACATCCGGGCACAGCTTTCATCTCAGATTATCTAGAATATATTGTCACTTTACTGTAATTTACTAATACCATATTTACAATAAATATTCAGACACCTTAACTCATTAACATACTTGTCTTAAAATTAAGCATCCATTTTACTACGAGGGTTGTGCAAAAAGTTCTGTCACAAATAAGCTTCCTTGGTTTTATCCCAGGTACATTTTAAAATGCTTCACTGTACTTTCTAACTGACCGAGTTATTTCAAACTGAAAAAAACTGCAATCATATACACTGAACTATTTACTTGTTACAATAAGAAACGACCAAGCAAAGGATGGTCAGGAGTCCACCTTTTACATGACAACGCCTCCTCTCATAAGTGTGAGGTTGTTAAGTCTTTTTTGGCTTCTGAAAAAGTGAAAGTTTTGAACCATCCACCTTAATCACCTGACCTGAGTCCCTATGACTTCTTTTTATTCCAAAGGCTTAAGAAAATGCTTTCTGGAAATAAGTATACATCTAGAAGTTCTCTTGGCAGCGCTGTTTATCAGTGTCTCCAACAGATACCAAAAGAAGACTATTTATCTGCTTTTTGCGACTGGGTAAAAAGGTTACAAAAATGTGTTTCAGTAAAGGGGGAATACTTTGAAGGTTTGTATTAAAAATATGTTTGATAAAATGTAGCACTGAAGTTATCCGAACCCAGTGACAAAAACTTTTTGCAGGACCCTCGTATCTGTTATGTCTAAAACTGCTGGATGAGTGGGGGACTGTAAGCCCTGCTCAGTTGCTGTATTCTGCAGCATCTGATCTGAGTGTTCACTGTTTAATCAGTTCTGTCTAAATACGTAGGACAAATACAGTAGTCAGACATTATAATGTCATACCATACTTACCTAAAAAGTTGAACATATTTAAGCCAGGATTGTAGAAAATATATTTTATGGCATGTGTGCCCATGGCATTGACTCGGATCAGCCTGCTGGTCATCCAGACAATCTGGTCAGTCTTCTCTTGAAGTTGATATGTAGTGTTACTTCAGGATGTGTTACTAAAATTGATAACAGCTTAATACTGCCAGACAGAAATTTTGCTGTGGCACCAGTAGTGGATCACATGGCACCTTGTCACTTGCTTGAGTCTCAAAAATGGTTTTAACAAAAATCGATCGATTGGCAAACAGTGTGGTAACTGATCAGATGTCTTGTTGTGAGACATCTTATTTGTAACACTTGCAATGGTGTATGATTAAACCCTTGTCATGCTGAATAAATTAAGATGCCACTCCCACTTCTAATTGTCTGCCAATCAGATTACTTGATCCAAGTTATTGATACAAATTCACATACTTAATGACAAACAGTGGAAATCCAGATCAGTTGGCTTCTTCAAACGCCAACTGATCTGGATCTACACTGTTGGCAAGGGCAAGACATATCTGGGTTCAGCAGGACTAGAGTTAATCCATAGGAATAGTGGTTTAAGCTGTATCATTGCTCAAAAAGACCTAAACATTTGTCCAAAAACAGAGTAAAGGTTACCTCATTTATTTCAAAAATACTTTTCACACATTGTATCATAAAGCAAACTGCACATTTAGTGTATAAACCAGGTTGAATTACACAGAGAATATGCTCTGTGTATATTGATTTTGGACCGGGTCACAAAAAATTGAATATGCTCAAATAAGATGCCAAAATAACAGTTTCTTCTTGTAAAAGTCCTCTGAAGTGAACTGAAACCTATGTTAGGTGGCACCATGGCAGCCATCTTGAAAATCTTCAAACCACGTCTGCTCCCGAACGGTAAGTCGGATTGAGCCTAAACTTGGTGGGAGGCATTGGGGTGACTTGGAGGTTTAGAATTGCTAAATTTGTTCAGTTCCAATATCCAAGATGGCCACCTTGCCATCTTGAAAATCTTGAAATGACATCTGCTCCCAAACGGTAAGTTGGATTGAGCTGAAACATGGTGGGAGGCACTGGTGAGACATGGAGATTCAGAACTGCTAAAAGTGTTCCATTCTGACACCCAAGATGGCCACCACGGTGGGAGACATTGGGGCGACGTGAAGATTCAGAATTGCTAAACCATTTTGTTACGATATCCTCGATGGCCACCATAGCAGCCATTTTGAAAATCTTCACTTGTCAGCTTAAACTGTGGTCTGTTGACCATGGTCGGTCCCTCATCCGTATGTTCGTCAGCAACTTTTCACACTTTCGACATTTCCATCAGAATCATATCCATGATGGCTGCAATAGTGGGGATTACTTGAAAATAACTACTGGTATACATTATGAATGAATAAAAAAACAAGATTTTTGAGGAGCAATACTGCTTTAAAATAGATATCGATCAAGGTGACAAGGAAGTTGACAAGATGGTGTTGGAACATGGATATGACTGAGAAAATACACCTTCTGACATGTGCACTCAGTGAAGAATCAGTACTGTCTACAAATCAATGCAGTTTGATCAGTTTCTGCTGTCTGTCTATAGCCTTGGATCATAGACTGATCAGTTTCTGCTGTCTGTCTATAGCCTTGGATCATAGACTGATCAGTTTCTGCTGTCTGTCTATAGCCTTGGATCATAGACTGATCAGACAAGATATGGAGGCTGATATGAGTTTTCATTTGTACATATAAGGTACATTTTCTCTTGTGGCTCATATGATAAGTGAGTTTAGAGGATCGGCGAATGTTAATAGTTATAATTACGGTTTTCCCCCAAAAAAGCAGATAACACATGGACATTGCAGCATCATTTTGAAGATATTAGTAGCAATACAGTACCCTATCTGCACTGTAAGATCGTATCACAAAGGAAAACTGCCTCAGTTCAAAACTTGGCAAAAACAGCTAGAAAAAAGTATATAGCTTTGAGCTAACTTAAAGCATAGGAAGGCAGTTAGTACTGTATTTACCATAATTATTTGACATATGGGCCTGAGCAAACATTATAGACCTAGCATCTCAGCAGGGTCTACACTGTTTTCCACTCATTCAGCCACTTTAAGACACAACAACAGGTAGTAAGTTGCACTTGTTCAAATTTAGTAAACGAGTAAATAACAAGGGATTTTAACCAAACTTGCTATATGCATTGACATTAAGGAGATCTGGTTCGGAATTGCTAATGGGTAAATTTTGTCAAATTTTTACGGAGTAATCTTCCCGAGACAAGCCCATATTTTCGTTTCCGGACGATAACTTGAGTAAATAACAAGGCCTTTTAACCAAACTTGCTATATGCATTGATATTATCAAGATCTGATTTAGGATTGTTATCTGTCCATTGATATAATCAAGGTCTGATTTAGGATTGTTATCTGTCCCTCCGTCATTTTCTTTCTAGACATTTTTGCAACGATAACTTAACTACATATCGATGGCCTTAACAGCAAACAAGTAATTGTTGTGGTGGGGTATTATGCTTGCGGTGCTTTTATTGTTTAAATAAACTTTTTCAAAAAAAAAAAAAAAAAAAAAAAAATCTTTCAAGAATACCATCTGAATGTCAAACAGTTTGGATCCAGATCAGGCTCGACAATTTGTCGGGCCTGATCTGGGTTCAAACTGCTTGCAAATGTTATCAGCAGACAACAAAAGTCTCCATTAGCCGAGAAAATGTTAATCAAGTTGATGTTTAGAAGTTTGTTTTCTAAAGCTGAATGATTTAAAGGATGCATTGCATTTAGTGAGCCTTTCCCTTTAACACTCAGGGCCCAGTTGTTCAAAGCGTCGTTAGCTTAACAAGCTCATTAAGGGTCATTTTGTTAACTGTTTTAGCGGATTCAATACACAATATTCTGATAATTTTTGCTGGAAAAATGTAAAAGCTACTCACATTTTTTCAGCAAAATATTTCAGCATATTTGCGTATCACTCGATGTAAATTTTAACGAATCGTTAACTAACGATGTCGTTAGCTTTGAACAACTGGGCCCTGCATGCTGGATAAATTTTTCTGCAAATGACATTTTGAAATATTTTTCTTATTTTTCCTAGAAAATAGGATCTGACACTTCATGCAAATTGTGCCCTTAGGAGGAAAAAAATCATTAATTTGTCGTCTGCTGACTATGCCCTGTTACCAAAACACGCCAATTCAAATATATAGAAAATTTCACCTCCTAAAAATGAAAATTTTTAGATAAAATACTGATATGTTTCGTATTTCTGCTCTAAACATAGATTGTGGGTACTCATTAGAATCTCGAGTACCCACAATCTATGTTTCTGAGCAGAAATAAGAAAAATAATTTATACTCCTGTAAACCCCAGTTTTATTATAATTATAAAAGTGGAGTTTGAGGGGGTCAAAATTATATAGGCACGTTTTTGTGATCCATAGCTTGGTAAAAGAATGAGCTTGCCTCCAGTCGGCATTCACTTTTAAGAAGGGAGACCAATACATATAAAAAAAATGTACCATATTTATCTAAGTATTTCCCCAGACAGGTCTGAGGAAAAGTATAGAGCCAGTTGAGATTCTTTGGCATCTGATCAGGGTCTACACTCATCCAGCAATATTTTAGCCCATTGTAGTTGGGAGACCCGTAAAGGGTAATTGGCAAACAGTGCAGACCCAGATCATACGCCGTAGAACGTGGCATCTGATCAGGGTCTCCACTGTTTGCAAATAGTTTAGCCATTTTTCTGCAGGAATATGTAAATGTCATAGCCAGACATACCTAAAATTGAAATTGGACTCTTCCAGTATATAGTGTGGGAGAGTCTATTCAGTATACAGTGGGTTCGATGCATCAGCAGGTAGTAAAAAGGACTTGTTCACAGTTTAGGGTAAGCTGGCCTCGGTGGCTCAGTTGGATGCATGTTCAACTGGAGACCAGGAGGTCGCGGGTTTGACCCCCGCTGAGGTCGGCAGCATTCTTTCGTGGAGATTGATCATGAAATATTTTCTACAGTCATTCTCTCCTTTCTGCTGTTTCAAGAAGGGCAGTTGTCAGTTTCTGGCGAAAGAATGTGCACAATACTGGTTAACCGCTTAGAGGGCTAAGCCTGCCTAGTAAACGTGTGATTAGGTAAATTGACCACACTCAACATGACATCATTAGGTTAACTGGGCCGTAAAACCTCAACAAAAACAAACAGTTTAGGGCAAGCAGAGTGAGGAGTTAAAGTGTCCAATAAATACAGTAAATTCATGTAAATGTTGTAAATGGCTTACTGTTTCAGATTTCAACTCCTTATCAGTGGCAGACCAGGAGAAGTATAATTCATTGGTAGACACAGGCAGGTGAGTTGGCATTAAAGATCATTGAATACGCTTGGTAGAACTGGCCTCAGTGGCTCAGTTGGATGCGCATCCAGCTGGTGACCAGGAGGTTGCGAGTTTGACCCCTATCGGGTCGGCAACATTCTTTTGTGGAGATTTGATCATGAAATATTTTCTACGGTCATACTCTATGTTCCGATTCAAGAAGAGCAGTCGTCAGTTTCTGGCGAAAGAATGTGCACAATACTTGTTAACCACTTAGAGGACTAAGCCTGTCCAGTAAAAGTTTTTATGAGGTAAACTGACCACGCTTGACATGACCCCATTGGGATGACTGGGGCGTAAAACCTCACACAAACAAACACTTGATAGCTTTTTAGTTATCTTTAGCACGAAGTGCTCACGAAGAGCTATTGTGATCGGTCAGTGTGGATGTGGCTTCAATAGTTTGCTTTAAATGACAACTCCTACAACCCTGGGCCAATTTCAATTAAACTTCCTAGGAATATTGCCTAGGGACTCTTTATCAAAGTGGCTAAAATCTTTCTGGTCCATTGAACAAGATGGCCGCCATCTCCTAAACAGAAAGGCCAACTGACTCAAAACTCGGTAGAACCATCTTGAAAACTATTTTGAACCTCTTCTTATGAACCGAAAGGCCAATTGGCTCGAAACTTGGTAGGAAGTGTCAGAGCAATTTGTAGATCAAAAATAGCTAAAATCATTCAGATTGGAAATCCAACATGACCACATTGGCTGCCATCTTGAAAATCTGTTTTGAACTTTTCCTGAACCAAAAGGCCAACTGACTTGAAACTTGATGGGAAGTATCGGGGTGACTTAATGGTCAAAAATAGTAACTATCGTTCGATCAGAAATCCAAGATGGCTGCTTATGCTGCCATCTTGAAAATCTATTTTGAACTTCTTCTCTTGAACCAAAATGCCAAACTTGAAACTTCATTCAAAGTATCAAGGTGGCTTGTTCAAATTACAGCCCTGGGGTAAAAAATGGCCTCGCCTCAGGAATCACGGGGGTCTTCTACCCAGGTGAGCAATCCAAGGCCATCTTGGCCCTCTTGTTTGCCATTTCTGCCAAGGGAGACAACTTTTGTTACTTCCTGTTTGTTTAATAAGACACCAAGCCCCATTTAAAAGGGGTCTACTTTAAAAGGAAAGAATTTGTCCCCCCCCCCCCAGCCCCTTCAAAAAGGTGTCTATTCTAAAAGGAAAGAATTTGCTCCCCCTGTGAGCAAATTCTTTCCTTTTAGAGCAGACCCTTTTCAGAAGGGAGGCAAAAAACATTTTGACAGGACAGCTATTCACCATAATTATACCCCCGACATACGAAGTATGTGGGGGTATATAGTTTTCGCTTTTCCGTTCGTTCGTTCGTACGTACATTCGTTCGTTCGTACGTTTGTTCGTTCGTTCGTGCATTCGTTCGTCTTTCCGTCACAGGGTCAAAGTTTTTGCGTTAAAGTATATAAGACCTCATATTTTGAACACCCTTTGATGGATTTCATTCATATTTGGCATGATGGTAGATATAGGTCTAAAGTTTTTATCAGCACCATCCCCACCCCGGGGGTGACCTCGGGGTCAAGGTCACTTACTTAGAATTTTCATAAAAAAGTCAGGGTCAAAGTTTTTGCGTTAAAGTTTATAAGACCTCATATTTTGAAGACCCTTTGATGGATTTCATTCATAATTGGCATGATTGTAAATATAGGTCTAAAGTTTTTATCAGCACCATCCCCACCCCCGGGGGTGATCTTGGGGTCAAGGTCACGGACTTCGAATTTTCATAAAAAAGTCAGGGTCAAAGTTTTTGCGTTAAAGTTTATAAGACCTCATATTTTGAAGACCCTTTGATGGATTTCATTCATATTTGGCATGATGGTAGATATAGGTCTAAAGTGTTTATCAGCACCATCCCCACCCTGGGGATGACCTTGGGGTCAAGGTCACGGACTTAGAATTTTCATAAAAAAGTCAAAGTTTTTTGTGTTTAAGTTTATATAGCTATATCATCAAGACCCTTTAGTAATTTCATTTATATTTGACATGTTGCTAGATATCGGCCTAGAGTCTTACTCCGCATGATCCCCACTCAGGGTGTGACTGAGGTCAAGGTCACAAACTTAGAATTTCATATAAAAGTAAAAAAAATTTGCGTTTAAGTTTATATAGCCATATCATCAAGACCTTTTGTTAAATTTCAGTATTCCCTAATTGAAAGGTCCAGCAGATATAGCTATCAGCAAGGAATCTGTTGGTCTGTCCGTCCATCCGTTGAAGCATTATTCGTTCATACTTTATTTTTGTCTTAGGGTCAAAGTTTTTACGTTAAAGTTTATAAGACCTCATATTTTGAAGACCCTTTGATGGATTTCATTCATATTTGGCATGATGGTAGATATAGCTCTAAAGTTTTTATTGGCACCATCCCCACCCCGGGGGTGACCTTTGGGTCAAGGTCACAGACTTCCAATTTTCATAAAAATGTCAAAATTTTTGTGTTTAAGTTTATATGGCTGTATCATCAAGACCCTTGTGGAATTTCATTTATATTTGACATCTTGCTATATATTGGCCTAGAGTCTTACTCCGCATGATCCCCACCCCGGGTGTGACCGAGGTCAAGGTCACAAACTTAGAAGTTTCATTTAAAAGTAAAAGTTTTTGCTTTTAAGTTTATATAGCCATATCATCAAGACCTTTTGTTAAATTTTATCATCCCCTAATTGAAAGGTTGAGCAGATATAGCTATCAGCAAGCAATCTTTTTGTCTGTCCATCCATCCGTTGAAGCATTATTCGTTCATACTTTATTTTTGTCTTAGGGTCAAAGTTTTTACGTTAAAGTTTATAAGACCTTATATTATGAAGAGCCTTTGATGGATTTAATTCATGTTTGGCCTGATGGTAGATATAGGGCTTAAGTTTTTATCAGCACCAACCCTATCACAGGGAATAATGTTGGGGTCAAGGTCGCAGAATTTTCATAAATAAGTCAAAATTTTTGTGTTTATGTTTATATAGCAATACCATCAAGACCCTTTGAGGAATTTCATTTATATTTTACATGTTGGTAGATATAGGTCTAGAGTTTTACTCAGCATCATCCTTATCCTGGGGTACGACCTTGAGGTCAAGGTCACAGATTTAGAAATTTCATATAAAAGTAAAAAAAAAAAATTGCAAGTAAGTTTATATAGCTATATTATGAAGACCCTTTTGTTGGTTTCATTAATATTAAGCATGATGGTATATATAGGTCTGAAGTTTTTCTCCTCACCATCCCCAAGCTGGGGCATGGCTTTTAAGTCAAGGTCACAGACGTTTCATACAAATGTCATTTTTGATACAAATGTCATTTTTGCTTTTATTATAAAGACTGATTGCACTGGTATATGGTGGTAGTTATAGGGCTAAAGTTTTATTTAGCTCAATCCCTGCACCTGTGCCTGACCTTTGAGGTCAAGGGCTTCATATTATGTGTGATTGAATTTTTTCAATGTTATAACATATAGCATACAACTGCCATCTCCAGTCAAAGCTACATACTTTGTGCTCTTTAAAAAGTGGCGGTAGCGCTGGTCGGGGGTATATGTGCCCCACTGGGCACTTTGTCTAGTGAATTATACTTCAGTGTTAGCAAACAAGGTTTTAAAAATATATTACTGTTTTTAGCTCACCTGAGCCAAAGGCTCAGGATGAGCTATTGTGATCACTCTCTGTCCGTCGTCCATCCATCTGTTCACACCTTTGAATGACTCCTCCTCTGAAACCCCAGGCCAAATTTCTTCGAACTTTATGTGAAGCCTTTTTGTGTTAAAGGGGGATTGAAAATTTATAAAAATGGTCACGATCCGTAAATCAAGATGGCCGCCATGTCGCGATATAGCTCCCAGCGATGTATAATGGGAAAAACTTATAAAATCTTCTCTGAAACCATGAGGCCCACGGCTTATATATATTTGTATGTAGCAATGTTTAGTGGTCCCCTACATAAATCCTGCCAATCAAGCCCGTGGGGTCCAAACTGGCCATGCCCAAGGGGTTGGTGAACTCCCATAGACTTATAATGGAAAAAACTTAAAAAATCTTCTTCTCTGAAACCATGAGGTCCAGAGCTAATATATTTAGTATGTAGCAATGTTTAGTGGTCCCCTACATAAATCCTGCCAATCAAGCCCCTGGGGTCCAAACTGGCACCGCCCCGGGGGTCATAAGCTCCCATAGACTTATAATGGAAAAAACTTTAAAAATCTTCTTCTCTGAAACCATGAGGCTCACAGCTTACATATTTAGTATGTAGCAATGTTTGGTGGTCCCCTACATAAATCCTGCCAATCAAGCACCTGGGACCCAAACTGGCGGCGCCTCTGGGGGTCATTAGCTCCCATAGACTTATAATGGGAAAAACTTAGAAAATCTTCTTCTCTGAAACCATGAGGCCCACAGCTTACATATTTAGTAGTGTTAAGTGGTCCCCTACATAAATCCTGCCAATCAAGCCCCTGGGGTCCAAACTGGCCATGCCCGGGGGGTCATAAGCTCCCATAGACTTATAATGGAAAAAAAACTTTAAAAATCTTCTCTGAAACCATGAGGCTCACAGCTTACATATTTAGTATGTAGCAAATGTTTGGTGGTCCCCTACATAAATCCTGCCATTCAAGCCCCTGGGACCCAAACTGGCAACACCTCTGGGGGTCTTTAGCTCCCATAGACTTATAATGGGAAAAACTTAAAAAAATCTTCTTCTCTGAAAGCATGAGCCCAGAGCTTATGTATTTAGTGTATAGAAATGTTTAGTGGTCCCCTACATAAATCCTGCCAATCAAGCCCCTGGGGTTCAGACTGGCTACACCTCGGGGGTCATTAGCTCCCGTAGACTTGTAATGGGAAAAACTTAAAAATCTTCTCTGAAACCATGAGGCCCACAACTTATATATTTAGTATGTAGCAATGTTTAGTGGTCCCCTACATAAATCCTGTCAATTAAGACCCTGGGGTCCAAACTGGCCAAGCCCCTGGAGTCATTAGCTCCCATAGACTTATAATGGGAAAAACTTAAAAAATCTCTTCTCTGAAACCATGAGGCACACAGCTTACGTATAAATTATGTATGTAACAATGTTAAGTAGTCCCCCACATAAATGCTGCCAATCAAGCCCATGGGGCCCAAACTGGCCATGCCCAGGAGATCATTAGCTCCCGTAGACTTGTAGTGGGAAAAACTTTAAAAAACCTTCTCTGAAACCATGAGGCCCAGAGCTTATATATTTAGTATGTAGCAATGTTTAGTGGTCCCTTACATAAATCCTGCTGATCAAGCCCCTGGGGTAAAACTGGCCACGCTCCGGGGGTCATTAGCTCCCGTAGACTTATAAGTGAAAAAACTTAAAAAAGTCTTCTTCTCTGAAACCATTAGGCCTACAGCTTACATATTTAGTAGGTAGCAATATTTAATGGTCCCCTACATATATCCTGACAATCAAGCCCCTGGGGCCCAAACTGGCCACGCCCCTGGAGTCATTAGCTCCGTTATACTTATAATGGGAAAACTTAAAAATCTTCTTCTCTGAAACCATGAGGCCCAGAGCTTATATATTTAGTATGTAGCAATGTGTAATGGTCCCTACATAAATCCTGCCAATCAAGCCCCTGGGATCCAAATTGGCCATGCCCCAGGTGACATATGCTTATATAGAGCTTTAATAGCTAAAGAACCTTCAAAAATCTTCTTCTCTGAAACCATGAGGCTGAGAGCTAAAAGATTAAGTATGAAGTGATGTTAAGTGGTCTCCACATAAATCCTGCCAACCATGCCCCTGGGGTCCAGATTTGCCACAAGCCGGGGATCATTAGCTCCCATAGACATATAATGGGAAAAAAAGTCCATCTTCTCTGAAACCATGAGGCCCACAGCTTATATATTTAGTATATAGCAATGTGTAGTGGTCCACTACATAAGTCCTGCCAATCAAGCCCCTTGGCTCCAAACTGGCCATGCCCCAGGGGTTGTTAGCTTCCATAGACTTATAATGCGAAAAACTTAAAAAATCTTCTTCTCTGAAAGCATGAGGCCCAGAGCTTATATATTGAGTATGTAGCAATGTGTAGTGGTCCCCTACATAAATCCTGCCAATCAAGCCCCTTGGCTCCAAACTGGCCACACCCTAGGGAGTCATATGTATATGTAGAGCTATATAGCTAATAACCTTCAAAAATCTATTTCTCTGAAACCGAGGCAGAGAGCTAAGAGATCAAGTATGTAGCAGTGTTTAGTGGTCTCCTACATAAATCCTGCCAATCAAGCCCCTTGGGTCCAAACCGGCCACGCCCTGGGGGTCATTAGCTCCCATAGACTTATAAAGGGAAAAACTTAAAAAATCTTCGTCTGAAACCATGAGGCCCACAGCTTATATATTTAGTGTGTAGCAATGTTTAGTGGTCTCCTACATAAATCCTGCCAATCAAGCCCCTTGGGTCCAAACTGGCCAGGCCCTGGGGGTCATTAGCTCCCATAGACATACAATGGGAAAAACTTAAAAAATCTCTTCTCTGAAACCATGAGGCACACAGCTTACGTATTAATTATGTATGTAACAATGTTAAGTGTTCCCCTACATAAATCCTGCCAATCAAGCCCCTGGGGCCCAAACTGGCCATGCCCCGGAGATCATTGGCTCCCGTAGACTTGTAGTGGGAAAAACTTTAAAAAACCTTCTCTGAAACCATGAGGCCCAGAGCTTATATATTTAGTATGTAGCAATGTTTAGTGGTCCCCTACATAAATCCTGCTAATCAAGCCCCTGGGGTAAAACTGGCCACGCTCCGGGGGTCATTAGCTCCCATAGACTTATAAGTGAAAAAACTTAAAAAAGTCTTCTCTGAAACCATTAGGCCTACAGCTTACATATTTAGTAGGTAGCAATATTTAATGGTCCCCTACATATATCCTGACAATCAAGCCCCTGGAGCCCAAACTGGCCACGCCCCAAGGGTCATTAGCTCCCTTAGACTTATAATGGGAAAACTTAAAAAATCTTCTTCTCTGAAACCATGAGGCGCAGAGCTTATATATTTAGTATGTAGCAATGTGTAGTGGTCCCCTACATAAATCCTGCCAATCAAGCCCCTGGGGTCCAAATTGGCCATGGCCCAGGTGACATATGCTCATATAGAGCTTTAATAGCTAAAGAACCTTTAAAAATCTTCTTCTCTGAAAGCATGAGGCCGAGAGCTAAAAGATTAAGTATGAAGTGATGTTAAGTGGTCTCCACATAAATCCTGCCAACCATGCCCCTGGGGTCCAGATTTGCCACAAGCCGGGGATCATTAGCTCCCATAGACATATAATGGGAAAAAAAAAGTCTTCTTCTCTGAAACCATGAGGCCCACAGCTTATATATTTAGTATATAGCAATGTGTAGTGGTCCACTACATAAGTCCTGCCAATCAAGCCCCTTGGCTCCAAACTGGCCATGCCCCAGGGGTTGTTAGCTCCCATAGACTTATAATGCGAAAAACTTAAAAAATCTTCTTCTCTGAAAGCATGAGGCCCAGAGCTTATATATTGAGTATGTAGCAATGTGTAGTGGTCCCCTACATAAATCCTGCCAATCAAGCCCCTTGGCTCCAAACTGGCCACACCCTAGGGGGTCATATGTATATGTAGAGCTATATAGCTAATAACCTTCAAAAATCTTCTTCTCTGAAACCGAGGCAGAGAGCTAACAGATCAAGTATGTAGCAGTGTTTAGTGGTCTCCTACATAAATCCTGCCAATCAAGCCCCTTGGGTCCAAACCGGCACGCCCTGGGGGTCATTAGCTTCCATAGACTTATAAAGGGAAAAACTTAAAAAATCTTCTTGTCTGAAACCATGAGGCCCACAGCTTATATATTTAGTGTGTAGCAATGTTTAGTGGTCTCCTACATAAATCCTGCCAATCAAGCCCCTTGGGTCCAAACTGGCCAGGCCCCGGGGTTTATTAGCTCCCATAGACATACAGTGGGAAAAACTTCAAAAATCTCTTCTCTGAAACCATGAGGCACACAGCTTACGTATTAATTATGTATGTAACAATGTTAAGTGTTCCCCTACATAAATCCTGCCAACCAAGTCCCTGGGGCCCAAACTGGCCATGCTCCAGAGATCATTAGCTCCTGTAGACTTGTAATGGGAAAAACTTAAAAAAAATCTTCTCTGAAACCATGAGGCCCAGAGCTTATATATTTAGTATGTAGCAATGTTTAGTGGTCCCCTACAAAATCCTGCTAATCAAGCCCCTGGGGTAAAACTGGCCACCCTCCATGGGTCATTAGCTCCCATAGACATATAATGGGAAAAAACTTAAAAAATTCCTATCTGAATCCATGAGGCCCTCAGCTTATATATTTAGTGTGTAGCAATGTTTAGTGGTCTACTACATAAATCCTGCCAATCAAGACTCTGGGGTCTAAACTTGCCAAGCCCCAAGGGTCATTAGCTCCCATAGACTTATAAAGGAAAAAACTTAAAAAATCTTCTTCTCTGAAACCTTGAGGCCCACAGCTTATATATTTAGTGTATAGCAATGTTTAGTGGTCCCCTACATAAATCCTGCCAGTCAAGCCCCTGGGCTTCAGACTGGCCACACCCCAGAGGGTCATATGTTTATTCAAAAACCTTCTTCTTTGAAACCATGAGGCCCAGAGCTAACAGCTTAAGTATGTAGTGATGTTTGGTGGTCTCCTACATAAATCCTGCCAACCATGCCCCTGGGGTACGAATTGGCCGTGCCCCGGGGGTCATTAGCTCCCATAGACTTAAAATGGAAAAACCTAAAAAGTCTTCTTCTCTGAAGCTATGAGGCCCACAGCTTACATATTTAGGGTGTAGCAATGTATTGTGGTCCCCTACTTAAATCCTACCAATCAAGCCCCTGGAGTCCAAACTGGCCACACCCCAGGGGTAATAGTTTATATATAGAACCAATGGTATGGACATGTGGAACGCTGTAGTGGTGCAGTCAAGACTGCCTTTGACATACAGGTTGATGGAAAGCATGGGCCTGGGAGGTCCAAGATGACATGGAAACCGCTGACAGAGAGGGATTGCAGAGAGTGGAAGCTCTCGGCCATCAACCCTCATGATATACATACCTGGAGATCTGGTGTGAGATCTGCCATGCGTGCAGCAAGCCAGCTATCTGGAAGGGGGCCCACTGGTGTGGATGTCTGTACCTGCATGTTAATCAAAAATCCGATTATGATGATGATGATGATAAGAGGTAGCTAAAGAAGCTTCAAAAATCTTCTTCTCTGAAACCATGAGGACCAGAGCTACTAGGTTTAGTATGTAGCAATGTTTGGTGGTCTTCTACATTAATTCTTCCAACCATGCCCCTGGGGTCCAAATTGGCCATTTCTCAAGGGGTCATTAGCGCCCATGAATTTATAGTGGAAAAAAAAAATTAAAAGAATCTTTTTCTCTGAAACTATGAGGCCCACAGCTTACATATTTAGTATGTAGCAATGTTTAGTGGTCCCCTACATAAATCCTGCCAATGAAGCCTCTGGGGTCTAAATTGGCCATGCCCCTGGGCTCATTAGCTCCCAGACTTATAATGGGAAAACCTTAAAAATATCTCTTCTCTGAAACCATGAGGCCCTCAGCTTACATATTTAGTATGTAGTACATAAATCCTGCCAACCATGCCCCTGGGGTCCATTGGCCATGCCCCTGGGTTCATTTACTCCCACAGAAAAAATTTAATAGATCTTCTTCTCTGAAACCATCAGGCCCATGTATTTAGTATGTAGTAATGTTTAGTGGTCCCCTACATAAATCCTGCCAATCAAGCTCCTGGGGTTTAAACTGGTTTTATTTATGGCCCTTTGAAAATTTTAGCATTTTAACCTTGTAAGCAACCTTGTAAGCGATATCTCAAAAACTGTTTAATCCATTGCCTTGAAACTTGACGGGCTAATAGGGAATGATGAGATAATGACCTGATTAACTTACAGCAATTAACAGGTGAGCATTGTGGCCCATGGGCCTCTTGTTGTTTTTTTTTTTGTTCTACAAATAGAGATTGTCTTTCCATATGAAAGTCTTCTAAAAGATGAAAGTCAGGAATGTCAAAATATATAAAGGTTGCTAATAAATCTGTAAAGGATATTCTTGGAAACACCAAACACATAAAAGAATGAAAATAAGAGGCTCAGTTTTATTAACCCTTGTCCTGCAGAACCCGGATTACCCTGCCTTTGCAAACAGTGTAGATCCAGATCAGTTGGCTTCTAAAGAAGCCAACTGATCTGGATCTGCACTGTTTGCCATTAAGTATGTGAATTTACAGCAATTATTGGGATCAGGTAATCTGACTGGCTGAAAATTAGAAGTGGGTATGGCATCTTAATTTATTCAGCAGGACAAGGGTTAAAACTCTTCAGTGGCAGCAAAGCTGCATATTCCACCCTAGCACCAACTTAGTGGAACTCTATTTTCCAAGATACCAGAAGAGGCCCAATGAGCCCAAGAAAATAAAAAAATAAAACTGCACTATGATGAAGTACAGTGAGACTTTTTACTGCTGCCACATGGCACCTGACCCTTGTCGTGCTGAATAAATTAAGATGCCATGCCCACTTCTAATTTTCAGCCAACCAAATTGCTTGATCCAGGTTGCAAATACAAATTTGTATGCTGAATGACAAACAGTGCAGACCCAGATCAGTGATCTGGATCTACACTGTTTGCAAAGGCAGGGTATATTCAAGTTCAGCAGGACCAGGGTTAACACCAGCAGCTGCTGTGAAGTTGAATAAATTTTGTTTGTGTTGAGGTTTTACGGCCCAGTCAACCCAATGGGGTCATGTCGAGCGCGGTCAGTTTACCTAACCACACGTTTACTGGGCAGGCTTAGTCCTCTAAGCGGTTAACCAGTATTGTGCGCATTCTTTCGCCGGAAACTGACAACTGCCCTTCTTGAATCAGCGGAAGGGAGAGAATGACCATAGAAAATATTTCATGATCAATCTCCACGAAAGAATGTTGCCGACCTCGGCGGGGGTTAAACCTGCGACCTCCTGGTCTCCAGTCGGACGGCGCATCCAACTGAGCCACTGAGGCCGGCCATCTTTAAAGGTTGTTTTAGCATGTGTACAAGATATTTCAGAAAATATTTGAACTAGAACTTTGATATTTGGCAGACTTATTGAAGCTGAGAAATAGGACTTTGATATTTGGCAGACTTACAGGAGCTGAGGAGTGGATCACCTGATCTACTTTTGAAAAAAAAAAATAAAAACAACTCAAATTGATTTTATGAGAGCTATGCCTCTTTTCAGAGTTGGTATTTTATAGTGTCAAACATATAGTTGGTGGCGCAGTGTTTCACAAACACAGATTTCTGGTTTTATATTCTTGTTTCAGGGCCTACTGTCAACGGAAGGAATATGAGATGGCACAGGCATGCGTTTTACAAGCGCTAGAGGTTTACCCTGATCCAGAGCTCCAGGCCACAGCCCTGAAGATCTACCAGAAAATAGTGAAACATACAGCTCTTCGGGATCAAGGAAAGATTTGATATGTACATGTAGTGCTTAGAGAAAAGAGCCACAGACTAATCTTTAATGCTAATTGTGCTTGGGTAAAAGTTCAGCAGATGATGTTTACTAGTATTTTTTCTTATTTTCTGGATTTTTTTTTTTTTCTTTTCCAGAAAATACTTTTTTTTTTTTTTTTTTTTAAATTCCCGCATAAAATAGTGATTGACATTTCATGCAAATAGCCCTTTAAGAGGCAATATCTGTGTGAAATGTTAAAACGTGTTTTCTGGAGAGTAGCATCTGGGTGGCCAGGTGGTTAATACTTCTGACCAGATTACAAGGCCTTAGGTTCCAAATCCACTGAGGGGGGAATTCAGCTTGATGCGCTTCATTGCACAGAGCCTTTCATCATCAACCATCCATCATCTAAATAATATTTGAATATTGTTGACACCAATCCTCATCACCATAGGAACAGTGGGAAAAAATATCAAGAATTTGTCGTCTGCTGAATTTTCCCAACAAGTGCGATGGGGTAATAAACTGTATGTAATATAAATATTTGGACAGACATGCTTTAGCAGGCATTGTAGATCCAGATCAAACTTAAGGTTAATGGATACACTTGGTAGATTTTCTGCCATTGTTTACAATCCTGGGCCCATTTGTTCAAAGCATTGTTAGCTTAACAAGCTCGTTAGTGGTCAAAATGTTAATTGTTCTAGTAAGTACTATATCTAATTGGCAGGTATTTTTGCTTAAAAAAATGTGAGCAGCTTTTGCAATGCAAAAGCTACTCACATTTTTTTCAGCAAAAATATTATGGGGGTGGTCAGCTGGTGTGAAGGTGTCATGTATCTTGTGTCACCGGGGCATCCAACTGCTATCCTTGTAGTGGGTAAAGATAGAGGGAGAATGTTTTTATTTCTTCAGTTTCTACCCTTTCATTCCTGTTCCTCTTTCTTCCCTGTTCCTCTCTTTCATCTCTTCTACTATCTCTTTTCTCCCGTTTTCTGGGAGACGATACAAAACGACCCACAAGGGTTGACGTGTCGTTAAACCCCATCACAATCAGTCAATCAATCAGCAAAAATATTAGCGTATATATGCCATATTTATAATGATCAAAGTTTTAACTAACAAGATCGTTAATTTTGAACAACTGGGCTCTGATTGCTTTTCTGTACACCAAGATACTTGGAAGATTTTCTACCATTGTTTACAAGGCAGACAACTATGAATTCCTGCTTGCTCTTCTGTACATCACAACACTTGGTAGAATTTCTGCCATTGTTTACATGGGAGACCACTATGACTTCCTGATTGCTTTCCTGTACACCAAGACACTTGGTAGATTTTCTGCCATTGTTTACAAGGGAGACGACTGACTTCCTGTTTGCTTTCCTGTACACCACAACACTTGGTAGATTTTCTGCCATTGTTTACAAGGGAGACGACTATGACTTCCTGATTGCTTTTCTGGACACCACAACACTTGGTAGATTTTCTGCCATTGTTTACAAGGGAGATGACTATGACTTCCTGATTGCTTTTCTGGACACCGAGACACTTGGTAGATTTTCTGCCATTGTTTACAAGGGAGACAACTATGACTTCCTGATTGCTTTCCTGGACACCCAAGACACTTGGTAGGTTTTCTGCCATTGTTTACAAGGGAGACAACTATGACTTCCTGATTGCTTTCCTGTACACCAAGACACTTGGTAGATTTTCTGCCATTGTTACAAAGGAGACAATATTTGTTACTTGTTTGCTTTCAGGCACACCAAATCCCCAGGCACACCAAATCCCTTCTGAAAAGGGGCCTACTCTAAAAGGAAAGAATTTGCTCCTTTTAGAGTAGACCCCTTTTCAGAAGGGAAGCAAAACAATTTTGAAAGAGTTGCCTTCCATGAAAATGTATCATTTCACCTTAATGTAAAACGTTGCTTTCCCTGTACGTTCAAATGGTTTGAAAGTGCTATTTGTTTGTCAGTTTTGATTTATCACAATGGTACTTTGCTTTCAGTGTCTAATGGGTAGTCCACAAATAAAGTTATAAATGGACATTATTTAAGAAGGAAAGAGACTTGTCTTAAATTGCTTCTTCAAAGAGATAATGTGTACCTTTGAAGGATAGAAGTATATTTTATTTTTCTGATAATATTTCAATTTGTGTGTGTGTGTGTGTGTGTGTGTGTGTGTGTGTGTGTGTGTGTGTGTGTGTGTGTGTGTGTGTGTGTGTGTGTGTGTGTTTTTGTTTATTTAGTGCATTTGATATCTGAGTGTGCTTTGTAGAGAGAGAGAGATAGAGAGAGAGAGAGGGAGAGAGAGAGAGAGAGTAATTGTGTTTACAAAGAAAGAGATGATAACTTTTCTTGATCTTTGATATTAAATTCGTGCTTTGAAATCCAAATGTGCTTCAGACTATATTCTTCAGATTAAATGCTCCACATGAAAAAATTATGCTTATAGCCATATGCAGGCCATGAAGGCCCCGATCAGGATGTAGATTCATGTAGTCTGATCAGAGCATACATTGTCCACTTACAGAATCATTGGATGTTTGTTTCTGACGAGCCATCCTGACAGGTCTTGGTTTAATTTATTTTTGTTAAATCTTTGAGTAATTCACTAGCATTTGCAAATTAATAAAATCCACAAATGAAATTCATGTCTTATAATTTCAGCTTGGTCTTGTTTACACTTATTGTCCCCCACCTTTTCGAAGAAAAGCGAGGGGACATGGTGTTCGGCTTTCCGTGGTGCGTGAAGAGTGATGCGTAGCGCCTGGTTCAGAGTTTGTAGTAGGTACCTTGTGAGCGCAACTCCTCCTACAGTTTTGGACCGATCCTTTTGAAACTTTACATCATGGTTTGAAGAGTTGCATGTGAATTTTACAGAATCCTTAAGTTAATTTTTTCACTTTTTTCACATTTTTAACTTAGACTTTTTTTGCATTGTTCCTAGTTTGTAGTGGGAACCTTGTGAGCGCAACTTTTCCTACAGTTTTATACCGATTCTTCTGAATCTTCACAGGTATCTTAATCATGGTCTGAAGATATGCATGTGCTTTTTTTCAGAATCTTGAAATAATTTTTTTCACATTTTTAACAGACTTTTTTTTTCATGCTTCAGTACTATGAAAGTGTATATGGAGTACCAGTAGGTACCTTGTGAGTGCAACTCGTCCAATAGTTTTGTACTGATCCTTTTGAAACATTACAGGTGTTTTAATCATGGTCTGAAGATATGCATGTGTTTTTTACAGAATCCTTAATTTATTTTTTTCTCTTTTTTCTTATTTTTAACTTAGACTTTTTTTTTGCATGGTTCCGGAGTTTGTAGTGGGAACCTTGTGAGCGCAACTCCTACAGTTTTATACGGATCCTTCTGAAACTTCACAGGTATCTTAATCAAGGTCTGAAGATATGCATGTGCATTTTACAGAATCTTGAAATAATTTTTTTCGAATTTTTCACATTTTTAACTTTGACTTTTTTTCATGCTTCAATACTATGAAAGTGTATATGTAGTAGGTACCTTATGAGTGCAACTCCTCCTACAGTTTTATACCATTCCCACTGAAACTATACAGATGTTTAACCATAGTCTGAAGATATGCATATGCTTTTTACAGAATCTTGAAATTACTTTTTTTTTTTTACTTTTTTCACATTTTTTAACATAGACTTTTTTCGTGCTTCAATACTATGAAAGTGCACATAAAACTGAAGGTACCTTGTGAGCACAACTCCTCCCACAGCTTTTATTTTTGTACTTTTTACAGGCTTTCAAATGGATCTTTAGTCATTTGTCATTGGGCCTTCTGATGCCCAATCCACCAATTTCTACAGCACTTTGATTGCAATAATAAGCTTGTCCGTAGCATATCTCTTAAAGTATTTTGCTCTTTCACTAACATAACCCTACCACTACTGCGCATCTTCGGGGATCATTCTTCGGTTTCACTGATGCTCTTGTTTGGAAGATTTTTAATAGGTGGAGGACATAAATTCTCTGAATTTGCTTGTTAAATACTGTATTTGACCTAATTACCGCACATACCCCTTTAAGTGCACAGACAAGCAATTCCTTAGTCTTCAGATTACAGCCATGTACTTTCTTTGTCTACTTCTTTATAAAGGCATATGTTGTGGAAAACCGGAAAAATAGCCGGTCTGGTCCGAAATTAAGAATTCTGGACCGATTTCAAACACCCCAAAACGCTAATAAATCGGTCCAACAGGTTTGTGCCATGAACCCCATTTTTCCCCAACCAACCAATTTTCACGAATCAATGATGTCTAAAAAAAATCACAAACGGTCAAGTCTTCCCAAACTGACAACGTCCGCGCACCTTTTAAATGCGATATTATGGTAGTTAAAATGCTCTAAACGGTCATTTGACATGTATATTGGATAGACAGATGAATAACGGCAACCTACGGCAGCACAAATTAATTACGTCATTATCCAAACATTGTCAAAAAATCAACACTTCACTGACCTTTGTGCGGTAAACAAGCGATTAACACGAATCATCAGTAACGGTAGTCTGATAAATAATCTGTTTGTGTGACATGTGTGAATACACTGAGACTGCAAAACATCCAGGTGCAGTCGGCGTGTCCAAAAGATCAAAGGCCGCTTTACTGAGAGTGATAAAAGAATGCACCGCTTGAACGCACCCGTTTTCTTCCTCTTCTTTTTTTGTTTTGATCAACAGGGTTTGTCGGTCCCAGATTTGATAAATTAATTCCCAAACCGTGTACGTCCTGATCAGATGTCGCATACAACGGCGTCTGATCTGGGTATTATTGATTGCTTCTTTTATTTTATTTTTTTTTTTGTTGTTGTTGTTGTTGATTGCCGTAACACGCGAGTATAATTCAAGGTAGATTTCACAGTAAAAATAATGCACCACTTGCGCTAGACAAGATTGGTCAGTGCTTAAAATTTAAGCTGTCTGGTCAGATCTTGAAACATTGCCCGTGGCGCAGGCCTTTTTTATTAGACCTAATTAGGTCCATGAAAGTCGTTCCGTTCCGTCTCTCCTGTTTCCCGCCGTCTTCGCGCTTATACAAGACGGGAATCAGTTGTTTATAAATAGTTTAGGAAAACCCTGCGGAGGTGGAAATAACAACAAAATCGTTTTTTTTTTTTTTTTTTTTTTTTTTTTTTTTTTTTTTTTCTTTTTACATACCTGACTATTTATTGATGAAGCCAGCTTTGATCATGCTCGTTATACCCAGACTTCCGTCATATAACGGAGCTGAGGTGTATTATTTAAAAGGAGTTATAGGACTGCCAATTGTCATTAGTTTTCGTGACTGGTGATATATACATTTTTTCTTGGAAATGGGGCTCATTGATGACTTCATCCTCATCGGCTGGACCGATTCTGATTTCAAAATTTCCAGAGCCCTGTGTTGTGGGTACCTGTTTGAATTGCGTCAACTTGTGGATGCAGTTCAAATGAGTACCCACAACATGTGCTTTTGTAAAGAAAAATCAGAAGAAAAAAATCTGATAAACATCATCCTTTGCTGATCTTCTTTTACGGTGTAACCTTAGTAGGCAGATACATATTTTACCACAAGTTGTCCCAGTAATTTTGAAAAACCTAAGGGCACAGTGTTATAATTAGGTTGACTGACTACTTCTAAAAGGTAGTCAATGCAAAGAAAATAGTTCCAAGATTCCTGCTCTGTGGATTTAGTGAAGTGCTGTTTTGAATTTGCTCTCGGCCAATCAAATTCCGCTTAATCAGTGTAATTAACCCTTGTCCTGCTAAATAAATTAAGATGCCTCGCCTACTTCTAATTTTCAGGCAGTCAGATTTCTTGAGCTGGATTATTGCTATAAATTCTTGGCAAACAGTGCAGGTCCAGATCAGTTGGCTTCAGAAGCCAACTGATCTGCATCTACACTGTTTGCAAAGGCAGAGTATATCCAGGTTCAGCTGGACTAGGGTTAAGGCCCTTCACCTGTAGTGCACATCATATTTATTTTCTCTTGCCTGTAGGACTGAGATCATATGGGCCGCATCAAGCGACAAAGAACCTTCGAGCATGCGCAAACGTGCTGATTCACATCATCCTGCACATATGCAGTCTCATCGGGGCATGTGCTCTCTGTTGAAACATTTCATAGTATCCAATGATTCTGTTTGGGGACAGTGAAGGCCCTGATCAGACTGTGCAGATGCACAGACTGATCCGGGCCTTTGCTATACGCATACGCCCAAGGACACCTTTTCGCATGGCTCAGCCCATATGAGCTACAGCTGTCTGTGACCCAGTGATACAATAACCCTTAAAGGGGTTCATGCTTCCACCTATTTTTATAAGGCAGACAACTTTTGTGACCATTCAGCTTTGCTTTCCTGCACAATTCTGAAAAGGGCTTGCCTAAAGGAGAGATTATACCAGCTTAAGTTGTCTGCTTGGCATCCAATGATTCACATGAACTGTCAAGACTATTTCTTCTGGACAATAAAATGAAAATAGAATATCCTCTGCAACAAATTTTTCTTGTCAGTTTGAGGGTTATCGCCAGATACTCCTAGGTTTCAGTTTATTGGGGGTTGGTGGATTTTGTCTTTCATAGCCCTAGAGAAGAACAAAATGTGTTGCTAGTTTACATATTTCCTGATAAAAGGACGTAGGTACTCATTAGAAAAGCATCGGGGCCATTTCTGGTGAGTACCAACATTGTGTATTTTATAAGGAAAATAAAAAAAACCAGGATACCTCTCTTATCAAGACTATGTTATGCAGCAGCAGCAATAGATTAATGCTTAAAGTGCAAAGTACAACCATAGTAATGGGGAGTGGTCGAGTTCTTTCCCCTCCCTTTCTATGGGAGATGACACAAAATGACCCACAAGGGTTGATGTGTTGTTAAACCCAAACACAATCAATCAAAAAACTGTAGCAGATGATAATCTCTATTTTTTTTATTTCTTAAAGAAAATATGGCTTGAAATTTCATGTGAATCATCAGCTAGGCAGATTCACATGAAATATCAAGCCTTATTTTCTTAGCAAAAAAAAAATCAAAACATCTGCAGTTGTACAATGTAACTGGCACTTCAACGATTAATCTACAGTATGTGATATGTAACTGTTAAAGCACTAAATTTGTAGCAGATGACACTTTGAAATAAAATATACATGACATGAATTACCAGCTAGGTGAACGATTCATATGAAATGACAAGTCTTATTTTCTCTGAAAAAAGAAAAAAAATATTCCAAAGTGTCATCTGCTGTAGTTGTGATTATCCCTTTAATACAGTAATATGTGAATTGGTTTGACTTCAGGGAAAGTAAAAGAAAAAATAAACCCATTTATCTATATATATATACATATGTATTTGTATTTTTCATATATCACAAAAACTTTTAGACATTCTCTTTTATATGTTTTGTAACAATACAACTTCTCATGAGCTCAGCACCTCTTATTGTTTTTAACCATTACCATTCTCTCAGCAAATTCAGTGGACAACAAATCCTTTTTTTTTTTCCCAGAAAATAAGATTTGACGTTTCATGCAAGGACGTTGCATGAAATATCAAATCCTATTTCCTGGGAAAAATAAGAACAAAAATATTTCAAAATGTTTTCTACTGAAATTTTTACCCAACATGCAATGCATTGCCCCTAATCCTGTTGTGTTGTATTGCATGTAAATTTGGTGTTCAGCACACAAACAGGGCCCATATGCCGTGTCAGCAATGAATTTATGCAGTTTACCCAGGGCCTTTCATTGCCCACTTATGGAATCAATAGATACCAGTGTTGCAGAACAAGTGACTTGTGACACCATTTTATTTTACAAGCAAGGATGTAGCCATCTTGAAATCTCTGTTTATAATGTTGATCCTTGTCCTGCTGAATAAATTAAGATGCACACCCACTTCTAATTTTCAGCCAATCAGATTATTTGATCCATGTTATTGATACAAATTCACATTCTTAATCACAAACAGTGCAGATCCAGATCAATTGGCTTTAGAAGCCAACTGATCTGGATTTACACTGTTTGCAAAGACAGGGTATATCCAGGTTCAGCAGGACAAGGGTTAAGTTCTTCTTTTTCACAATAAAATATTTATTATAACAGCAAGCAAATGCTGCATGAGCTAATGAATAGTATATATAGTTTAGATATTAACTTGTCAGCCAGCACCTTTTATATCTTTTTACTTAATTGCTTTGCTGGAAGTAAGGTTAAACTCGAATGCAGAGTGGGTGCAGGGGGTAAGAACCCTATTTTTTTGGAAAATTATTTCATATTAAAAATATATAAAAAAGAGATATGGTTCTTGTGGTCTGGAAGTTGTCTGATGATGCTTTATATTTCTGTGAAGCTTCATGAAAATATCTTTAACAGTTTTCAAGATACAGAGCAGACACGATTTTGTGTCACATCTATCTGTCACAAAATCGTGTCTGTTCTATATCTTGAAAACCGTTAAAGATCATGAAACCTCATAGAAATATAAAGCATCATCAATGTGCAGATGACAAGAGCTGTAACTCTTGTCTGTCCATCATCACCAGAATGCATCAAAATTACAATGTGCTCTTCCTGTCAAACTGCCAAATTTTGATGCCACAGATATTAAACCTTCTCTTGCTGAACACGACATGCCCTGTCTTAGCAAACAGTGTAGATCCAGATCAGTTGGCTTCTGAAGCCAACTGATCTGGATCTGCACTGTTTGTCATTAAATATGTGAATTTCTATCAAAAACCTGATTCAAGTAATCTGATTGGCTGGAAATTAGAAGTGGGCGTGGCATCTTAATTTATTCAGCATGACAACTGTTTAGTATTTTACAGTAAGAAAGAGACCTTTATGCCATATGCAAACAACAAAGGTCCAGATCAGCCTGTGCTTTTGCCCATCTCTGATCTCCCTTGATCCCTTACACTGTCATTGGCTGCTGTAGAATGTTGACAGTGTTGTTAACCCTTGTCCTGCTGAACCTGGATATATCCTTTCTTTGCAAACAGTGTAGATCCAGATCAGTTGGCTTCTGAAGAAGCCAATTGATCTGGATCTGCACTGTTTGTCATTTAGTATGTGACTTTATATGAACAACCTGGATCAAGTAATTTGATTGGCTGAAAATTGGAAGTAGGTGTGGCATCTTAATTTATTCAGCATGACAAGGGTTAAACCCCAACACAATCAATCAGAAAACTGTAGCAGATGATAATCTTTATTTTTTTTTATTTCATAGAGAAAATAAGGCTTGAAATTCCATGTGAATCATCTGCCTATGAATCATCTGCCTATGCTAGGCAGATGATTCACACAAAATTTCAAGCCTTATTTTCTTAGAAAAAAAAATCAAAATGTCATCTTCAGTTGTAACTGGCACTTCAAGGATTAATCTACATATTATGATATTTAACTGTTAAAGCACTAAATTTGTAGCAGACAACACTTTGAAACAAACGAAAAATCCCTGATCAGATTGCATGAATGCGCAGGGTAATCTGTGTCCTTGCTGGTTCCATAATGCAGAAGACCTGTTGAGGAGTATTTGGTGATAATTCTAGGATAATTTTCTTCAGTTCCCCAAAGAAACATGGGTATTCATTAGAAGCACCTCTCAAATATGTTTTTTTTTTTTTTGAGGGGCAATAAGAAAAATTATCCCAGATTTATCTTCAGATACTCAGGAGCATGCGGGTGGCTGAGAGATTAGTGCTCCAGATCATAACGTCCTGGTTTAGCAGGAGGCAGAATTCAACTCACCATTGCAACTCGTTTTATTGCTCAAAACCTATCATTATCACCCTTCCATTGTCTTGATATTGACTTAAATAATTTATGTTGAAAGGGACATAAAACACAAAACCATAATTATCATTATCAAATACTTCTCCTAAATCTTCACCACTCTCAGTGCAAATTCAGCAGATGACAAATTGATAGTTTTTCTTATTTTTCCCAGGAAATAGGCTTTGACATTTAATGCAAATTGTCTCCTTATGTCAAAGCCTATTTTCTATGGGGAAAAAGTATTTGAAAATATCTGCTGTAATTTTTCTCCAGCATGCTCAGCATTATCAAGTAGGACCTATACTTAAGACATAAGGGACATTTTCCCACTATAGGCATAAATGATTATTTATAGTAAGGCAGTTATTCCTGTGCTGTAGCGCCAAGAAAAGAGTTTTATTCTGGAAGTCTAACACTTCATACTTTCTAACACTTCATACTTCTTCCATCAACAGAGCTGCTACAGGTGGAGAGTGAGTCCTCCATTGTGGTTCGGGAGCTTCCTGTGGTCTTGCTGCTTGCAAAGCCACTCTTCCTTGCCTGAAAATACCAGAAGAATTGTACAATTACACTTCTAACCCTTGTCCTGCCGTGCCTGGATATGCCTTTGCAAATAGTGTAGATCCAGATCAGTTGGCTTCTTCAGTTTGTGAATTTATATCAACAATCTTGATCAAGGAATCTGATTGGTTGACAATTAGAAGTGGCTGTTGCATCTTGGTTTACTCAACAGGAAAAGAGTTAAGCCCATCTTTTGGACTGCCTTAAAGTGGCCTTATTAGTTAGGCGGGCATCCAGAGAGGTAAAGATTAATGCTAGTAGGCCAGGGCCCAGTTGTTCAAAGCTAACGACGTCGTTAGTTAACGATTCGTTAAAATTTACATCGAGTGATACGCAAATATGCTGAAATTTTTTGCTGAAAAAATGTGAGTAGCTTTTGCAGTGCAAAAGGTACTCACATTTTTTCAGCAAAAAATATCAGAATATTGTATATTGAATCCGCTAAAACAGTTAACGAAATGACCCTTAACGAGCTTGTTAAGCTAACGACGCTTTGAACAACTGGGCCCCGTTGTTCAAGTGCCTTGTACATCTAGTCATACAGTCACTGGATGCATCTGTAAGAATTCTGTACTGAAGAAAGTGATTTTTTTTTTCAAACTGAAGCATCCAAGCAAAGGGGCAGGGGTTAATCAAATTCATGACAATGCCTCTTCTCACAGGTGAGAACCTTAAGGCATCCTTTGTGTCTGAAAACATGCATATTGTAAACCGTCTGTCCCACCCAGAACAGTTCATGTGACTTCATTTTATTTCCACAGCATAAAAAAATGCTCTCTGAAAAGACATTTAAGTACAATAGGCAGCCTTACATACCAGTGTCTCAACAGATACTAAAAGAAGACTGTCTAACTGCATTTCACAACAGTAAAAAGGATACAAAAATGTGTTTCTGTAAAGGGGGAATACTTTTAAGGTCTGACGTAAAAATAGTTATACTTCAAAAATCTAACCACAAAGGCAAAACAGTTTGCAGGATCCTTGTAGTAATAACTTCAGAAGCTCAGAGGAAGCGCAAAAGAATGGCAAGGCTACTTTATGCCATTGCTTATAGTTTCTGTGTCAATTATCTCCGTCAAAATAGGCTTTAATCAGCAGTTAGAAAAAGCATTATGGTAAATGTCCTAAAATTTTGAACTTTTTTCCCCATAGTTTTGTTTTTTTTTGCCTAAATTTTGTTATGTAGTGATTTCTTAAAATACTCAGTGGCATGGCAAATACTGTACTGATCAGACTGCTCCTTCAGGAGCAGTCTGATCTGGGCCTGCACTATTTGCATATGCCATTTTATTGGAAAATTCAATGTGTGAAATTATAGGACATTTACCCTATCTGCCTGCACCGGTCAGCTGTGTTTCTTGTCAAGCTAAGCTAACTGTGCATGAAATGGTTTATTATC
This sequence comes from Anodontia alba, assembly GCA_964016985.1. Lineage (NCBI taxonomy): Eukaryota > Metazoa > Mollusca > Bivalvia > Lucinida > Lucinidae > Anodontia > Anodontia alba. Next base: position 8,062,175 of record OZ024830.1, on the reverse strand, counting down.
TATTTATTTTGTGTGAGGGAGTGTATCTCTTTGTAGGAGAATAATTCTACCATAATTATTCAAGTATTGGAACAGAGTGGCTGAGCACATAGTGCAGAACCAGATGAGACACCACAGAATGTGGTGTCTCATCAGGGTCTACACTCTTTGCCACTCAGTCTAGCAGATTTTAGACATATCAGCACGAAGTTATGTGAACTTGATCACATTTTAGGACAGGTATAGTATGTAATCAAAGTGTCTCAATATTTCGGGTTATGATATTTTAAAGTGCTTAAAACACATGAATCGCCAGCATAAAAATATTAGATTTTATTTCTAAATTAAATTTATATACCCTGAAAAAAAAAAAAAGTTAGTTGGGCATGATATTAGATGAAAAATAATAAGAAAGAAACCATTTTTGGACTGACAACAGTGGAGTGGTCTTAATTTTGAGTGGTCTTAATAGTGAATTTTACTATATGCCATTACCATATTCCCAGATAAGAGCAGTATCAGGTAAATATTTTTCTTATTTCTCCACAAAAGTGGTACTCATTAGAAGTGCCTTGGTGAGGCACTTTTAAAGAGTACCCAGATGTTTTTGTGGAGAAATGAGAAAAATATAGATACTTTCTGTGGAACAATTGTTTGGCAGACAGTTTGCATGAAATTTCAAGCCTCATTTTTTTTTTTGCTGTGCAGACAATTCACGTGAATTATCAAGCCTCATTTTCCTGAAGAAAAAAAAAAATCAGAATGTTGAGTGCTGCTTTTGTATTGTAACTGGTGCTTGTAAGGGTTAACAGACCAGACTGCATGTACACAGTCAGTCCTGTACCTTCTCTGTTCACAATGTGTATTAAACAGGCTATTCAGCTAAAAATATTACTTATTTTCACAATAGACCCTTTTCAACCAGTGATATCCAAGATACATTTTATAGATCACTGTTTCAACCTTAGAGTTTTTAGACATTTTTTTTTTAATTTTGTGTTTAGAAACCTGACACTGGTGTTTACTGGATTCCCCTTGTTGAGACAATTCCAATGAGTAACCACATCATTTCCTTTTCTGGAGACATAGCAAAAATATTTTTCCCAGATACCATTCATAACTAGCTATAAAGTAGCATCCATATAGCCAAGTGGTTAGCACTCCTGACTTTGGTTCACAAATCCCCGAGTTTGAATCCCACCATAGGCAGAATTCAGCTTATGACTCTATGGTGTATTATGACTGTATGGTGTATTATGACTGTATGGTGTATTATGACTATGGTGTGTTATTGCACAGAGCCTTCCATTATCACCTTTTTATCATCTCATCTCAATATGACAAATACTGTTGAAAGGAATGTAAATCACCATCATCTAGATCTATATTTATTCATGTCATCATACTGTTATATAATAAGACAGATGTTCATACTAGTTAAAATTTGCTGGGACCATGCCCAGCTTACCTGATGTTTATGTTTTGTTCTCCTCCAGCTAGTAATAGAGAAGATAACTCCAAAAAAGAGAATGATGGAGGTGGTTCCTAGTGTACCCAGTGTGGCTTTGAACGTCACAGTTTCAGCACATGGGGTTGGTTTCTCTGAAAAAGAAAAGAGAAAAAAATCTGCTTCTGTCACGCTGATCATAAGTTTTGCAGAGTAACCATCACCATTCTGGGCTAATTCAGCAGATGGCAACATGCAGAGTAACCATCACCATTCTGGTCTAATTCAGCAGATGGCAACATGATAATATTTGTCTTATATGTCCCAGTGATAAATAGGCTCTTGACATTTCATGCAAATTGTCTCCATAGGAGACAATTTGCATGAAATGCCAATGCCTATTTTCTGGGAAAAATGAAAATAACTAGGTGTTAAAACAAATATGGAAACAAAGCCATCTATTTACATTAAATGGGATGATTTTTAACTATAGTCTCCTTTCCCAATTTTAATAACACTTAGCCAAGATGTGTAGTGTAGACAACTAAACAGACTTGCCATCATAGCTAGAACTGTCAGAGGATCTAGGGGTGGTTGGGTGAGGCATAGGTGTCCTGTAGCTTTTGTCACCAGGGTGTCCAACTGATATTGGCTTACAGTTGGGCAAGGTCTGCTGTCCTTGCAGCAGGTAAAGGTAGAGGGGGGGATGTTGTTATTTCTTCTGTTCCTTCGATTTCTTTCATTTCCCTTTCTTCCATATCCCTCTATTTCATCTCGGCTACTATCTCTTCTATCTTTTTTATACCCCTGCAAACTTTGGGGGGCGGGGGGGGGGTGAGGGTATACTGTTTTCACGTCCGTCCGTGTGTCTGTCCGCAATGCTGGTTTTTTCCTAATATCTTGAAAACACAGCGATGGATATTCATTGATTTCTGCAGACACATTGGTATCAATAAGATGTACCTACATAAGAGAAAGTAAGGGCTAGGGGCCAATTCTTTTGGAGTTATTGTCCTTTGTAAAAATTTTTCTTAATGCAGAAAAAAAGGCAGAAAAAAGTTTGTGTGCACATTATCTCTTTAACCAATGGATGGAATTTAACCAAACTAGCACAGATACATCATCAGGATGGGGGAAAGAAGTGATTAGATTTTGGTGACCTTGACCTTATTTTCAAGGTCACTACATTATAAATACTCAAAAAGGAGCCTTGTTAATGAAGTAATAAGTTTGTGTGCACAATATCTCTTTAACCAATGGCTGGAAATAGACTGAACTAGCATAGATACATCATAAGAATGGAGCAAAGAAGTGATTCAAGTTTGGTGACCTTGAATTTATTTTCAAGGTCACTACACTATAAATATTCAAAAAAGTGAGCCTTGTTAATGCAGTAAAAAGTTTGTGTGCACATTATCTCTTTAACCAATGGTTGGAATTTGACCAAACTAGCACAGATACATCATCAGGATGGGGGAAACAAGTGATTAGATTTTGATGACCTTGACCTTATTTTCAAGGTCACTACATTATAAATACCCAAAAAGTGAGCCAAATAAATGCAGTAAAATACATCATAAGAATGGAGCAAAGAAGTGATTCAATTTTGGAGACCCTTGAATTTTTTTTCAAGGTCACTACACTATAAATACTCAAAAAAGTGAGCCTTGTTAATGCAGTAAAAAGTTTGTGTGCACACTATCTCTTTAACCAATGGCTGGAATTTGACCAATCTAGCACAGATACATCAAGAGGATGGGGGAAAGAAGTGATTAGGTTTTGGGTTTTTTTGGTGACCTTGACCTTATTTTCAAGGTCACTACATTATAAATACTCAATGAGTCTTGTATGCACTCTTTCTTATCAATAGATGGAATTGGATCAAACTAGCACAGATATATCATTGGGATTGGGGAAAGAAGTGATTAGATTTTGGTGACCTTTATCTCCTTTTCAAGGTGACACCGGCACTTTGAAACTCAAATTTTGATAGAAAAAAGCTTGTGTGCACACTATCTTGAATCAGTGGCTGGAATTTTAATAAACTAGCACAGATATACCGTTAGGACATGGGAAAGAAATGATTAGATTTTTGTGACCTTGACTTAATTTTCAAGGTCACCATATTGTAAAGACTCTTAAAATGACCCTTGTTAGATTTTGGTGACATTGACCTGACAAAGGCCTGAAACAATATTGGCAAAGTCTACAAGGATGTTCTTTGGCTAATAAAGCATTATATTTTTTCAGTTTATGGATATTAAAAATGTGCTGATAGGGTATTTACACATACTAGTTTGCATAAATGTTGATATTCATGAGATGTTGCTGCTACAGAAAAAGAAGGGTCAAGGGATAAATACTGTTATAGTTATTCCCCTTTGTAATTCTTAAATGTCCATAACACTTTTGTTTTGCCTGTCCATCTTGCTTCATAATTTTAGGAATCTTGTAATATTTTGCATGAATTTTGAAATGATAAGTTATTGTTGCTATGGAAATTTTTTAATATTCTGAACATAGCTGCTATTTATATCGACCATTACCTTGCGGGGGGTATCTAATAAGCAATGCTTATTCACCTTTTTCATTCTCCCTTTCTTTGGGAGAAGACAAAATGACCATCAAGGGTTGACATGTCATTAAACCCCAACACAATCAATAACTATAGCCCCGCTGCAGTGCCATTAGAGGAGAAAGACACAAGTGTGTTGAAAAATTTTGATGTTTGAAAAGTGGAGAGAAAGATGGGATGAATCTGTTACGGAAATTGAAAACCCATGAATGGACATAATTCAAGAGTTATGGGCCCTTGGCCACTATTCTGTCACTACACTCTCCTTACCTTAGAAACAAAGTGTGATATAAGTTTCATCTAAGTAGGACCACAAACATAAATTATTAAGCAAAATGCATTTTAATTTTTTGAAAACCCACCAAGGGACATAACTCCAAGAGTTATGAACCCTTTGACCTTATTCTGGTAAACAAGATACATCCAGTCATTGTCCGTGTTTATACGAAGTTTCAGCTTTCTTAGGTTTTCTTAGAAATCTGTTGCGAATTGTTTGTGTTAAGGTTTTACGGCCCAGTCAACCCAATGGGGTCATGTTGAGTGTGATCAATTCACCTAACCACACGTTTACTCATCATCATCATCATCATATCATAATTGGATTTTTGATTAACGTGCAGGTACAGGGGCAACATCCACATCAGTGGGCCCCCTTCCAGATAGCTGGCTTGCTGCACGCATGGCAGATCTCACACCAGATCTCCAGGTATGTCTATCATGAGGGTTGATAGCCGAGAGCTTCCACTCTCTGTAATCCCTCTCTGTCAGCTGCATCCATGTCATCTTGGGCCTCCCAGGCCCACGCTTTCTATCAACCTGTATGTCAAAGAGTGTTTTGACTGCACCATTGGAGCGTTCCACATGTCCATACCATCTGAGTCTTCTCTCCTTCAGGATGAGGTCCAGATCCTCGATGCCAAGCTGCACAAGTAGCTCACTGGACCTGGTGGTGACAATGTCCTTGGGCTTGACATTACAGATCTGTCTGATCATTGCCCTGTCATTTCACTGCAGACGCTGGAGGTTTGGCTTTGTCAATGGCCATGTCTCGCTGGCATGGAGGATAGCGCTTCGCACACGAGCTGTACACAAAGCCACGTGTTTTGAAAGAGAGGTGGCGTGAAGAGAGAACTGTTAGCAGATTCTTGAACTTCTTCCAGGCTGTTTTCACACGTGTTGTGGTTGAAAGTTCACAGCCACCTGCTGCTGAAAGCATGTCTCCTAGGTAGCAAAAGGAAGCTACCACCTCAAGCTTGTCAGGTCCAACCTGGGTCTTCCTTCTGTGGTCTGCCAGCCAAGGGGCGTGCATTTCCCTGGCACCGTGTACATCTGTAGTCAGGGTCTTTTGTCAAGCGCTTGAGCCCACTGCATTTCCTGTGCACCCAGTGCTTGCAGCCATTGCAGAAGATGCTGTTGCTGCCCACTCCAGTGCGACAGACGGCACATGGAAACTCACCTGAACACTGCAGGAGGTCCAGTCCTGTACCGCAGATCATGATCTTTGTCTTTCCTGCATTTACTCTCATTCCTTTCTTCTCCATTTCTTCTTTCCAAGTCAAGAACCTCCTGACACATTCCTCAAGTGATTCAGCAATGATAACAAGTCATCGGCATAGAGGTCCTCCCAGGGGACCCCAGAGCGGAACTCTCATGATAAGGCTTCAAGCACAATGATGAAGAGCAGCGGGCTGAGTACTGATCCTTGGTGAACACCAACCTTCACTTCAAACTCTTCACTGTATCCCTCACCAACACTGACAAGGCTTTGTGCATTTGCATACATCCCCTGCACCAGTCACACAATCTACTCCTCCACACCAAGTTTTCTTAGTGCCCACCAGATGACCTTCCAAGGTACTCTATCAAACGCCTTCTCCAGGTCTACAAAAGCCATGTAGAGTCTCTTGTTGGCAGCTAGATACTTCTCTTGCAGCTGCCTGACAACAAAGATGGCATCTGTAGTGCCTCTGCCTGGGACGAAGCCAAACTGGGAGTCGTCGATTGACACCAACTTTCTGATGAGGCCGTTCACAATCCTCTCCAGGATTTTCATAACCTGCTCTGTCAGCTTGAGACCACGGTAGTTGCCCCTTTCCATTGCATCCCCCTTTCCCTTGTAGAGGCAGACATTGAAACTCTGCTCCCAGTCAGAGGGTACCTTGCCATCACGAATGATTGCAGCTGCGAGGTCACGGATCATGGAGGCGCCCATGTCACCGGCTGCTCGTATCATCTCCACCACTATGCCTGATGGGCCCGGTGCTTTGCCAGCCTTCTTCTGTGAGAAGCCTTCTTAATCATATCAATTGTGATTGGGATGGGCGGGCCTTCCACTGGTGGTTGATAAGATAGGTGGTCTGGGTTCCAGTCCAACTCAACATTGAGAAGCCTTTGGCAGTGCTCTAGCCAGGCCCTTCTGCTTTGAGTCTGCGCTCATTGACATCTCTCCTGCATCATTCTTCACAGGTTTGTCACCAACAACATCAGTGTTCTCTCTTCTAAACTGGTTAGCAAGGCAGTAGATTTCTGAAGACTTGGGGTCAATATTCTCATAGACCTTATCGGCTTCTTGACGAGCATGATGCACTGCATGTCTGGCATTTCGTTTGGCTGCATCATATGATGCCCTAGTGTTTTTAGCAGCCTTCCAGACCTTGAAAGCTTTCCGCTTGGCAGCAATGGCCTTTTCCATGTGTTTATTCCACCACCAGGTTTCACGACGCCAACAGTGTGGCCGAGTTGTGCCACACACCTCCTCAGTTGTCTTGAGCAGTCCAGTCTTGATGTTGTTCCAGATATCCTCAGTGGCACCATCAGCTACACCTGCAGATGTGCTCACATGCAAGTTGAAGAACTCCTGGAAATGATTGTTTGTCTGAAGGTCTTTAAGCTTCCAAACTTTGAGGCGAGGGGTGAACTTGCGCTTGGATTTGGTGGCACATCAATCCTCATGTCACATAAAAGAAGCTGATGTTGCAGAGCTACTTCTTCGCCAGGGATCACTTTTACATGTGACAAGTTTGCGCATGGTCCTACGGTAAAGAATGAGGTCTATCTGCGTGGCTATGTTTCCCGACTTGTACATGATGAGATGGCTGTCACGTTTCTTGAAACATGTGTTCCCAAGAAGCAGGTCAGATGCTAGGGCGTACTCTAGGATTCTCTTACCATGAACATCTGGTTCCGGCCTGCCATACCCCATCCCACCATGCACTTCCCTGTATCCAGTGCCTGCACGGCCTACATGGCCGTTCCAATCACATGGGATCAGAAATTCTGATGCTGGGATCCTGGCAGTCACAGCACGCAGCTGATCAAAGAACAGGTCCTTAACCTCATCACATAGACCACTCTGTGGGGCATACACAGACAGAAAGGTAATCACACGCTGGCCAACTATTAGTTTCACTAAATTCTGTTGGAGGCTCTCTGAACCTCAAAGACTTTCTCTATCCACTTTTCTGCCACAAACACTCCTACACCAGCAGTGCCTTTGTTGTTTCCTTACCAGTAGATCTTGTACCTGGTGTCCTTGCCCTTGATTGTGCGGCAGTTGCCATCACGGTATCTGGTCTCCTGGATGCAGCAATCCACTTTCCTGCGGGAGTGTTTCCACTACCTGGCAAACTCTTCCTCTCAGGGTGTTCACATTGAGTGTTCCCACCCTGAATTTCCTTAGGTGCTTGCTTGATTCGCCACAATGGCCCGACCCTGCCTCCCACACCTGACAGGAGGCCAAGACGGAGACGTTACCAACAGAACTTTGATGTCTGCTGGCACCGCCTGACTCAGATTCTATTCTCTAACTTGCCATGAAAGATTTTGGAACAACTGTTTTTACGCCATCACCTGTCTTAGCTGACATCCCAACTCAGTTCTTTTACGGCATCTGAGCATGCACACCATTCCCACACTCGGGCGGTGTGCTTTGCCGTTGTCCTTATAAGAAAGGATCCTCCGCCAAACCACAATAGCTAGGACACCAAGCCATCGGTCTGTAGATGATTGCTGCCTATCTCTGCCACCCAGGTTGTGACAGCCTTGTAACCCTGAAGGTGGGGAGGCAACTGTGATAGAGGGCAGCCTCACATTCCCACACTCATGTTGAGTGTCACAGCTGGATGCAGTTTTACGTCATACCCAGGACAGGCTTAGTCCTCTAAGTGGTTAACCAGTAGTGTGCACATTCTTTTGCCAGAAATTGACAACTGCCCTTCTTGAATTAGCGGAAGGGAGAGAATGACTGTAGAAAATATTTTATGATCAATCTCCATGAAAGAATGTTGCCGACCTCGGCGGGGTCGAACCCGCTACCTCCTGGTCTTCAGTCAGACGCGCATCCAACTGAGCCACCGAGGCCGACTCAAATCTGTTACGAAAATTTTCAAGAATGGCAAAATTTGAATACCTTCAAAGGGACATAACTCCATGAGTTATGGGCCCTTGGCCACCATTCTGCCACTATGCCTTCCTTGTCTTAGAGACCAAGTGTGGTATAAGCTTCATAGAAGTAGGACCACAATCATAAAAGTAATTGAGCAAAATGCATTTTAATTTTTTTAAAACCCTACCAAGGGACATAACTCCAAGAGTTATGATCCCTTGGCCCCTATTCCAGTATACACGATACAGCCAGTCATTGTCCATGTTTACTCGAACTTTCAGCTTTCTAGCATTGATAGTTCCTGGGAAATCTGTTACGGACATTTTCAAGAATGGCAAAATTTAAAAACCTCTATGAGATTTGAAAATTTGTTGAATGACTCCAAGAGGTATTGGCCCTTAGGCACCATTCTACCACTACACCTTTCTTACCTTAGAGGCCAAGTGTGGTATAAGTTTCATTGAAGTAGATCCACAAACATAAAAAGTCATAAACAAAATGCATTTTAAATTTTGAAAACCTACCAAGGGACATAAGCCCAAGTGTTATGGGCTCTTGGCCACTATTCTTCGACTACACCTAACTCGCCTTGGAGACCAAGTGTAGTATAAGTTTCATTGAAGTAAGACCACAAACATAAAAATTATTAAGTAAAATGCATTATAATTTAGCAGTCGCATAAAGACGGATCCATGGAAGGCCATGGCGAATCCTTATGTCCCCAGTAACGACTGCGAGGACATACTGTTTTTGCCCTGTCTGTTTGTTGATCTGTTGGTTGGACAACTTCAACATTGGTCATAACTTTTGAACTGTTTGAGATAGAGCCTTCATATTTGGCATGTACATGTAGGTTTCTTGTGACAAAGGCTTCCCATTCATACAAACCATTTCAACCTTACATTGGTCATAACTTTTGAACCGTTAGAGATAGAGCCTTTATATTTGGCATATAGGTTCCTTGTGACAAGGGCTTCCCACTCATACAAAAAATTTTGACCTGTGACCTTGACCTTGACCTGTGACGTACTTTAAAGAGAAAATTAACATTGGTTATAGCTTTTTAACCGTTTCAGATAAAGCCTTCATATTTGGGGTGTAGGTTCCTTGTGACAAGGGCTTCCCACTCATATAAAAAAATTTTGACCTATGACCTTGACCTTGACCTTGACCTGTGACGTACTTTAAAGAGAAAATTAACATTGGTTATAACTTTTTAACCGTTTCAGATAAAGCCTTCATATTTGGCATGTAGGTTCCTTGTGACAAGGGCTTCCCCCTCATACAAAAAAATTTTGAACTGTGACCTTGACCTGTGAACTACTTTAAAGAGACAATTAACATTGGTTATAACTTTGTTTCAGATAGAGCCTTCATATTTGGCACGTAGGTTCCTTGTAACAAGGGCTCCCCACTCATACAAAAAATATTGACCTTGACCTTGACCTGTGACCTACTTTAAAAAAAAAATGACCTTGGCCGAGAGATATGTTCCTGTTTCATAAACGCATCTTGTTTCAAATTACATTTTTCCATTCTATGGCTCATTTAGTTGGTTTGGAGTTTGAGTTTTATGGCACAGTCAACTCTGTTAAGGTCATTTTGAGCCAGTCTGTTAACCTTCTCATTTTTTTTTCTCAACTATTAATCAGTACTTTGTGCACATACTTTCACAGTAACTGACAACTGCCTTTCTTGAATCAGCAGAAGGAGGAGAATAACCGCAGAAACGATTTCCCGATCATTCTTGATGCTGTGATTTGAACCTGCACCCCTTTGCTCTGCATTCAGACATGCTACCAACTGCCCTATGGTGCCCAGCTGTTCTGTGTAGCACAGTTTATAGATATTTAGGGCAAACAGGTATCATCTAGGAGCTCAGCCATCAGGACTAGGATGAATCTTAACCCTTGCCATGCTGAATAAATTAAGATGCCATGCACATTTCTAATTTTCAGCCAATCAGATTACCTGATTCAGATTGTTGATATAGATTCACATACTTAATTAATGGCAAACAGTGCAGATCCAGATCATTTAACTTCTTCAGAAGTCATCTGATCTGGAGCCACACTGTTTGCAAAGGCAGGACATATTCAGCAGGAAGGTTTAATTCATTAATTGCTGAGTTTCAGAAATGGACATTTCCATCTTTAAATTTGGACTGAACCATTTGTGGTTTCAGTAAAAACCAAGAAATCGCCAATAAACAGTGTTTATTAGATAACCCTTTCAAGGACCAAAAGGTAACAGACACATGGAATCACAGAAGGACATGAAAAAGTATGTTCCCCTGCCACAAACACAGTTTGCAAGGGTATAATGCAAACAGTGTCTAACAGTGTAGATCTTGATGAGACAGCTCATTATCAGAATCTACACTGTTTGAAGAAGTATCTGTTTCAGTCTTCATAGCTGAAATGGTTAATTCACCTATTTTTCTGCAGTATAAAAGAGGAAATTACCTTTTGTTCCTTGAACAATCTCAAGTTTTGTCCTCACAATAGTATCAGTTCTTGGTATCTCACGTTTCTTTCTTGCTTGTCTGGGACAGTGGTTCTGCAAATATTAACTAATTGTAAATGTAAGTCCCTTATGTCATATGCAAACAGCCAAGGCCCAGATCAGCCTGCACCACAGGGCAACCCTTCTTTTTCAGGTATTTCTTTTCCTACATAATCTTCAGGGGCCATTGTTTTTGTAAGTAAACAATGGATCAGACAAACATACTTAAATGTGCAGGCTGATTGGGGGTGTGTGTGTGGGGGGTGGGGGGGTTGCGGTGTGAGTGTTTATTGCATACCACACTTCATCTCCCACAAACTGTTTTTGAGGGCTGGGGCGGATATATTATTTTCTTCTAGTGTTTCCATCCATTAGGTTTGGTTTCTGCTTCTTATCTTTCTTAATAATTTATCAGAAAGCAGACACTACCTTGCAGTGGAGGGATGGTGACTGGAGGGTATCTCATAAGCACTAATTATTGACAGTTCTTGTCTTAGCTGAAAAGTACTGGTCCCAGTTGTTCAAAGCATCCTTAGCTTAACAAGCTCATTAGTGGTCAAAATGTTAACTGTTCTACTAAGTACAATATCTAATTTACAGTTATTTTTGCTGAAAAATGTGAGTAGCTTTTGCAAATGCAAAAGCCACTCGCATTTTTTTTTTCAGCAAAAATATGAGCATATATGCCATATTTAATGATTGAAGTTTTAACAATACGCTAACTATCAACATTGTTAGTTTCAAACAACTGGGCTCAGATAATTTTCTTGTTTTTACATGAAAAATACTTTGTGGTACTCATCAGAACTCTTCACAGAGGCACTTCAAGTGAATACTCACAACATACGTTTTGATGGAGAATATAAAAAGTTTTTCATGTTGATATCTCCTCTTATCCGGAGCAAAGGCTGGCACAATTAATCGGACAATCAGTTGATCAATAAATTCCACAAAAGTGATCATCATTACAGATTTGCTAATAATCTATCATTTGATCTCTGTGTCTGTTACTTTACTGCATTTACCCTTAGTATTCAGATATCTCACCATACTTTATCCAAAATTTGAACAAATACAAATTACTACCCAATGCTGTGTCTAAAAGTAGCTGGATGAGTGGCAAAATTTTAGATCCTGGTGAGATGCCACATTTTGCAGCATCTTATCTGGGTCTACACTGTTTGATCAGGCCTGTCTGACCAAATACATACAGTAAAGTATAACATATGCTAAGAGTCATGCTCAGACAGACAGGTAAAATTATAACCAAATCTTCAATTATTACTTATTGATTATCGATCATAAAGGCAGGACTGATAATCCATTATCTTTTCACCTCTGATTAGCCAGCCTTACCTGGAGCTATGTTGTTGACCACTTACAGAGCTAGAAATTGGGTTTGTAAAACACTGCCCCCAACCATATGCTTGCCTCTAAAGACAATACAAGGTAAAAATAGCCCAATCTACAAAGGGCCATAATACCTGAAATATTTTTAGAATTTATTCAAAAGTTAAATCAGGTCATCTTCTTAATACTACCAATTTATTCATCAAGTATAGCTCCAACAGTTGTTTTTTTGTTTTTTTTTCTTTCTTTAATATTTTGCTGACAAGGGAAGCTGCCCAAATTTACAAAGGGACATTACCCATGCTCAGAAGCAATAGGCCCCTCCAACTTTCTTCTCACCTATTTTTTCATGAGGAATTCACATATGAAATTTTAAAACATTAGCAACATGGTTCTTAAGTTATGATTTGCATAAGAAAGCAACATTAAATGGCCAGAAATTTCAAAGGGCCATAATTCAAATAAACTTTCATGAAATTGGTTGAAAAATTAATCAGTTGATCTCCTGCTCAGTCCCATTCAGTATACCAAATATCAAGGCTCTAGCTCAAATATTTTTTGAGATATTTTGCTAATGAGATTTCATTATTATTTTATTAAAAGGAAAAGAAAAAATTCTAAAGCAGATCATTCGGAAAAGAAAAAAAAAGGTCACCAATTTTTTTCATGAGGAATCTGTATATGAAATTTCAAACATAAACATACATGGTTCTTAACATATGCTATGCACAATGAAGCAACAGCATTAAATGGCCAGAAGTTGCAAAGGGCCATAACTCCAACACCATTTCATTTAATTGGTTGAAAATGTAATCAACTGATCTCCTCAGTCCCAATTGGTTTACCAAATATCAAGGCCCTAGCTCAAATTCTTTTTGAGATATCTTGCTAACAAGATTTCAGTGTTATTTTATTAAAAAGGAAATGACTCTTAAATGGGAGATAATTCTGATAAGAAAAAAATAAGGGTTACTTTTTTTTTCATGAGGAATCCATATATTAAATTTCAAAACACTAGTGTTCATGGTTCTTAACTTATGCTATGCACAATAAAGCAACAACATTAAATGGCCAGAAATTTCAAAGGGCATTAACTCCAGTAACTTTTCATTAAATTAATTGAAAATTTAATCAGGTGAGCTCCTCCTCAGTCCCAATCTGTATACCCCATATCAAGGCTCTAGCTCAAATACTTTTTGAGAAACCTTGCTAATGAGATTCCAATGTTTATTATTATTATTATGCAAAGGCAGATAACTCTAAAATTGGAGATAATTCGGCTAAAAAATACGAGTCACCTATTTTTATCGCACCTGCTTGTAGCAGGGTGCGATATAGGCGTCCGATTTTCTGTCCGTCCGTCCGTCCGTCCGTCTGTCAACATTTATGTCGACGTTCGACATTTATGTCAAAGTTAGTATTCTAATCAACTACAAGACTAAACAACCATCAAACCTTGCATGAAACATCTCCCTGACCTCCTGACTTCACAACATAGGCGTACGCTTTTCCGTATGTCTGTCCATTCGTCCGTCAGTCCGTCAACATTTATGTCAAAGTTCGACATTTATGTCAAAGTTAGTATTTTAATCAACTACAAGACTAAACAACCATCAAACCTTGCATGAAACATCTCCCTGACCTCCCGACTTTGCGACATAGGTGCCCACTTTTCCATTCGTCTGTCCGTTCGTCCGTCCGTCTGTCTCTTAACAGTTCTGTTATGTAGAAGTTCGACATTTACGTCAAAGTTAGTATTCTAATCAACTACAAGACTAAACAACCATCAAACCTTGTATGAAATATCTCCCTGACCTCCTGACTTTGCAACATAGGTGCCCACTTTTCCATTCGTCTGTCCGTTCGTTCGTCCGTCTGTCTCTTAACAGTTCTGTTATGTCGAAGTTCGACATTTACGTCAAAGTTAGTATTCTGATCAACTACAATTCTACAACAACCATCATTCCTTGCATGACACATCTCCCTGACCACCTGACTTGGCAGATATGTTGACCCAGTGACCTTGACCTATATTTTGCGCTCCATTGACTTTGACACAATTTATGTTGACGTTCCAGATCTTCTCAACTATAAAGCGTACAACTACCAAACCTTGCATAGTGCTTCTTCTAGATGTACAGACTTGGCAGGTACCTTGATCGGGTGACCTTGACCTATATTTTGCGCTCCAGTGACTTTGACATATTTTGCGTTGACGTTCGATATCTCCTCAACTATAAGGCCTACAACCATCAAACCTTGCAAAGTGCTTCTCCTCAATGTACTGACTTAGCAGATACCTTGACCTGGTGACCTTGACCTATATTTTGGCTGCAGTGACTTTGACATAATTTACATCAACGTTCTAGATCTCCTCAAGTGTAAGACCTCTAGCCACCAAACCTTGCATAGTGCTTCTCCTATATGTACTGACTTGGCAGGTATCTTGAACCGGTGACCTTGACCTATATTTTGCCCTCCAGTGCCTTTTACACATTTTACGTCAATGTTCAATATCTACTCAACTATAAGGCCTACAACCATCAAACCTTGCATAGTGCTTCTCCTCAATGTACGGACTCTGCAGGTACCTTGACTGGGTGACCTTGACCTATATTTCACGCTCCGTTGACTTTTACACCTTTTACGTCACCCTTCCATATGTCCTCAACTGTAAGGCCTTCAACCACCAAACCTTATATAGCACTTCTTCTCGATGTACTGACTCGACAGGTACCATGACCTGGTGACCTTGACCTATATTGTGCACTCCAGTGACTTTGACACATTTTATATTGATGTTCGGTATCTCCTCAAATATAAGACCTATAACCACTAAACCTTGCATAGTGCTTCACCTCATTGCCCTGGCTTGGCAGGTACCTTGACCCAGTGACCTTGACCTATATTTGACACATTTTACGTTGATGTTTGATAACTCCTCAACTATAAGGCCTACAACCACCATACCTTGCATGTGCTTCTCCTTGATGTATTTAATTAGCAGGTACCTTGACCCGTGACCTTGACCTATATTTCATGCTCCAGTGACTTTTACACATTTTACGTCAACGTTCCATTATCATTGGGCTGTATGATACGAAAAGTCAGTGCTGAAGATATAGCCATTAGAGGGAATGGGACTGGCCTGGAATATATGTGCCCCACTAGGCATTTTGTCTACATTTTTTTCAACCCAGTTTTCCAAGTGAGCACTGCTAAGAATGAAATAAACTTATTTAATAACCACATTCTGATTGTGGCTCCTGTGACTTTTGCGCCAGCAGGTGCGATGACGCCTTCCGCGGAATTCTTGTTTCATGAGGAATTCATATATGAAAATTTCAAAACATTAGCATACATGGTTCTAATGCTATGCACATGAAGGAAAAAAGATTGACTGGCTTAAAATTGCAAAGGGCCGTAACTCCAACAACAGCAGTATACTAGATATCAAGACTCTAGCTCAAATACTTTTTTCAGATATCTTGCTAACGAGATTTCAATGTTATTCGATTAAAAGGGAAATAACTAAAACTGGAGATAATTCGGATAAGAAAAAACATATGGGTCACCTATTATTTCATGAGGAATTCATATATGAAATTCAAAACATTAGCATATACAATTATTAACTTATGCTATGCACAAGCAACAAAATTAAAGGGCCAAAAATTGCAAAGGACCATAACTGTATCAAGGCTCTAGCTCAAATACTTTTTGAGATATCTTGCTAACGAGATTTCAGTGTAATTTTATTAAAAGGGAAATATCTCTAAAATGGGAGATAATTTGGATAAGAAAAAAAAATTATCATGAGGAATCCATATATGAAATTTCAAAACATTAGCATACATGGTCCTAAAGTTATGCTATGCACAATAAAGCGTGACGAACGAACGAATGGACAAGCCAGAAGCAATATGCCCCCCACTTTTTCAAAGTTTGGGGCATAAAAAGAGCTTTTGAACTGCACATCAAATACAGCCACTGAGGGTTAATCATAGAGGCAAAAGTGGGTAATTTAGAGGTGTTTTTTTTATTTAGAAATTAGTTGTGTGTTGAGTATGCTCATAACGTAGAAATAGCTCTATGATTACACACAATATACCGGTACATTTTCATGATAAATTAAGAAGAAGAAAAAATATTCCTAATTTTTTGTTTTCTTTAGCTTTTTGAAGAATTTCTTTTGATACTGTGTTGAAAAGTTTGGTTAAGGTTATGTTGCATTTTTATTGACAGAGTTTCTCCTGACAGGTAGTATAATTTTCCCTCTCCCTTTCACTGATTCAAGAAGGGCAGTTGTCAGTTTCTGGCGAAAGAATGTGCACAATGCTGATTAACCCCTTAGAGGACTAAGCCTGCCCAGTAAACGTGTGGTTAGGTAAACTGACCGCGCTCGACATGCCCCCACTGGGTTGACTGGGCCGTAAAACCTAAAAAAAAAAAAAAAAAAAAAAAAACAGAGTGGAGGATATTGGTAAAAGTAGGATTGTATGGTTCCGTTACACCTCGTTTCTAGACTGTAATTCATTAACTTGCTGGAAAATTTTGATAACATTACTATTCACATACATTCTAAGCTGGATAAGACAGTGTGTCACAATACAGAACCGCAGCGTTTGCTTTTACCGTTTTTGAGGTATTTACTCTTGTTCAAAATTTATGATTGTCCCGTAACTCCTTAACCTTATGGGATACGGTCATGAAACTTCATAGATAGATACATCTCATTAGAGATGAATTGTCATGAACCACATATATCACAATTCTTTCTTTTCTATTTTTTCGAGATCTGCATTTGGTCATAAGTCGTGTCAGTGCCATTTCCAGAACTATATGGAATACAGTCATGAAACATCACGAATATATCTCGAGGATGCTGTGTCACAAATGACAATAACAACTCTTCATTCTTTTCTTTTTTTAGTTATCTGCCCTCTGTAAAAATTCTTGTGCATGCAATAAGTTCTGAACTATATGAGATACAGTCCTGAAACTTCAAAGATGGTTGTATCTCAGGATGATTTGTGCTTGATGAGACAATGTGTCACTATAAAGAAAGGCAGCTCTTGCACACTTGATTCTTTGAGTTTTCTGTCGTTTCTAAAATTTCATGGCAATTTCTTGCTCACACTTGGTACTTGCGACAACTGAAAAAACTATTCCTTTAGGATTTTTAAATTTTGTATACAGGTAAATAGAAAATTAGCAGATTTTCTGTCACACTTGAAAAATTTCTCCCCCATTTATAGTGTAATTTGTACTTTCTGGTCCTTTGCTATCGTTAAGCTCATTCCAGAAATGTCGAAAATTTATGTGAGGTAACTGATGAACAAGGTAGGTAGTCTAGGTCAGAAAACTTTGATATTCTCCAGATTTTTTATTGTACTTACAGTGTAGTACCCGCTTTCTCAAACAGTAAATGCAGTCTTGCTATCATTTCTAAATAAAAGTCAAAAAGGATTGCCTTTGGAAACAAAGAACACATAAAATCATGAAAATCGGAGACTCGGTTTGATTGAGTCTCTTCATATGCAACACTGTAGTTTGCGATGCTGCATACACCCCCTAGCGCCGGCTTAAGCGGTATTCGATCTTCAAAATGATAAGATAATACTTTACGGCATCTACACGGCACAACACCAGCTACAGTAGAGTAAAATAAAAGTCAAAAAGGTCTGGTATATCTCTGATATATTCAGTTAGATATATACCTTAGGAGAGAGCCTTCAGTTCACTTTGGACTTGTTCTGATCTGGAATATCTCTAATTAGATTTAGGTCCTCTCAATGAATGCTTTTGTCATGTATCAGACCAGGTCTGGTATCAAGTTAATGTAAGTCGCAAGGCTCAGGCTCATCCTCTCAATGAATGCCTTTCCCAGTCAGCATTCTACGTAAATCTTTATCGCGCCGTCATCGGCCCGTCAGGGTAGCTGACGGGCCGATGACGGCCCGATGTAGATTTACGTAGAATGCTAGCTGGGTTGTTATGTATCAGACCAGAGCAGGTATCAGGCACATCCTCTCAATGAATATATCAGTGACGTATCAGACCAGCGCAAGCGTGAAAAAAATGAAGGTGGTACCCTCAGGTCTATCTTCTGAATTAACATGCCACTGATGTACCAGACTGGAGCATGTGAGCCTGAGCCTTGCGACTTACATTAACTTGATACCTGCTCAGATCTGATACATGACAAAAGCATTCACTGAGAGGATGAGCCTGAGGCTTCAGACTTGCATTAACTTTGATCCTGCTCTGGTCTGATATATCACTAAGGCATTCATTAAGAAGATAAACCTTAGGCTAGAGACTGACATTAGCTTGATACTTGCTCTGGTCTGATATATCATAAGACATTCGTTGAGAGGATAAACCTGAGGCTACATAATGACATTAGTTTGGTTTTGATTGATTGAGTTGGGGTTTAACGACACGTCAACCCTTGTGGGTCATTTTGTGTCGTCTCCCAGAGAAAGGGAGAAAAGAGACAGAAGAGATAGCAGAAGAGATGAAAGAGAGGGACAGGGAAGAAAGAGGAACAGGAATGAAAGTGAAGAAACAGAAGAAATAAAAACATCACCTCCCTACCCTTACCTGCTACAAGGATAGCAGGCCTTGCCCAACTATAAGCCAATATCAGCTGGACGCCCCGGTGACAAAAGATACATGACACCTTTGCACCACCCAACCACCCATTAGTTTGGTAATTGCTCACTAGGGCATTCTGGGAGGTTGAGCCTGAGTCTAGAGACTGACATTAGTTTGATATTTTCACTGGTCTGATACATCACTAAGGCATTCATTGAAAAACAAAATACCTTAGGCTAGAGACTAACATTATCTTGATAGTTGTACTGATCTGAAACATCACTAAGGCATTCATTGAGAGGATGAGTCTGAGGCTAGAGACTGACATTAACTTGATACTTGCTCTGGTATGATACACAACTTTTATTGAGAGGATTAGTCTGAGTCTAAAGACTGACGTTAGCTGGATACTTGCTCTTGTCTGATACAACACTAAGATATTTATTGAGAGCACGAGTCTGAGGCTAGGGACTTACATTACCTTGATACTTGCTGTGGTCTGATACGTCACTCCGACGATTATTGCAAAGATGGGCCTGAGCCTTGAGAGTGACATTAGCTTAAAACTTGCTCTGGTCTGATATATCTTAAGTGTCTAAAGACTGACATTAGCTTGATACTTGCTCTGGTATGTCACACAACTAAGACATTATTGAGAGGATGAGTGATCTAAAGACTGGCGTTAGCTTGATACTTGCTCTTGTCTGATACAACACTAAGATATTTATTGAGAGGACGAGTCTTTGGGTAAAGATTTACATTTCCTTGATACTTGCTCTGGTCTGTTACATCACTCAGACCTCACTGCAAAGATGGGCCTGAGCCTTGAGTGACATTAGCTTAATACTTGCTCAGGTCTGATATATCTTAAGTGTCTAAAGACTGACATTAGCTTGATACTTGCTCTGGTTTGATACATCATTAAGACATTCACTGAGAAGATGACCCTGAGAATAGACACACATTAGCCTGATATTTGCTCTGTTCTGATACATCACATAGACAGTCATTGATAAGATGAGCCTGCAGCTAGAGACTTACATTAGCTTGAAACTTGGTTTGGTCTGATACATCTCTTAAGCCATTCATTGAGTGGAGGAGCCTGAAGCTAGAGATTGACATTAGCTTGATACTTGCTCTGGTCTGATAAGACATTCATTGAGACGACTTGAGAAGCTAGAGACTTACATTAACTTGATACTTGCTCTGGTCTGATACGTGACTAAGGCATAATTGAGAGGATGAGCCTACTGCTAGAGACTGGTATTTGCTCTGCTCTGATACATTACAAAGGCATTGAGAACATCATACTGAGGCTAGAGACTTACACTAGCTTGATACTTTCACTGTTCTGATATATCACTAAGGCATTCATTGAGCGAATGCGTCTGAGGCTAGAGACTGACATTAGCTTGATACTTGCACTGGTTTGATATATTAAGGCATTCATTGAAGGGATGAGTCTGAGGCTGGAGACAGGCATTAGCTTGATACTTGCTCTGATCTATTACTAAAACACCATTGAGAGGATGAGCTTGAGGCTAGGGCCTGACATTAGATTTATACTTGCCCAGATCTGATACATCACTATGACATTCATTGAGAGGATGAGCCTGAGGCTAGAGGCTGACATTAGCTTGATAATTGCTCTGGTCTTATATATGACTAAGATATTCATTGAAAGGATGAGCCTGAAGCTAGAGACTTACGATAGCTTGATACTTGCTCTGGACTGATACATTACTAAGACATTCATTGGGTAGAGGAGCTAGATATTGACATTTACCTGATAGTTGCTCTTGTCTGATACATCGCTAAGACATTCATTGTGAGGCTGAGCCTGAGGCTAGAGAATGATATTAGCTTTAGACTTGCTCAAGTCTGATACATCACTAAGATATTTATTGAGAGGATGAGCAGGTGGCTAGAGACTGACATTAGCTGGATACATGCTTTTTGTCTGATACATCACTAAAACATTCATTGAGAGGATGACTGAGGCTAGAAATTTACATTAGCTTGATACTTGAACTGATCTTATACATTATGAAAACATTCATTGAGATTATGCCTGAAGCTAAAGATTAACATTAGCTTTGATACTTTCTCCGGGCTGATGCATCATTAAGACATTCTTTGAGTAGTTGTGGTCATGGTACTCAAGCCATATTCAAAACTCATAAATCCGTAAACAAATGACGAATTAGAATGTTCAGACCAACAGACATGAACCCCAGAATAAAGGGTGTAATAATGCATCCACGGATAATAAGAGGATGAGTCTGAGGCTAGAGACGTACATTAGCTTGATACAACCCCGGTCTGATATATCACTAAGATATTCAGTCAGAAAATGAGCCTGAGGCTAGAGAAAAACATTAACTTGATATTTGCACTTGCCTGGTTCATCATCAAAAATTCATTGAGAGGACGAGCCTGAGGCTATAGACTTACATTAGCTTGGTATATGCTTTGATCGATATGTCACTAAGGCATTCATTGAGAGAATGGCCTGAGGCTAGAGTTTGACATCAGCTTGATACTTGCCCTAGCTAAGGCATTAAGACATTCATTTACATATAAACGTCAAAAAGATTGCCTTTGGAAACAACAAAAAAAAAAACATACTTGTTATGGATTAAGTTATTCGTGGAGAAGATGAGAAAATCGACTTACATTAGTTTTTGCTTTGATCTGATACACCACTAAGACATTACTTAAATGGGTGAGCCTGAGGTTAAAGACTTGTATTAGGTTATACTTGCTCTAGTCTGATATATCATTAAGACAGTCATTGAGAGGATGAGTCCGAGACTGAAGGCTTGTATTAGCTTGTACTTGCTCTGGTCTTATTCACCACTATGACATTCAATGAGTGAATGAAACAGAGATTAAAGACTCGCATTAGCTTGATGCTTTCTCTTGTCTGATACGTCACTAAGACATTCATTGAGCGGATGAGCTTAAGGTTATAGACTTATATTAGTTTGATACATGCTGTGGTATGACACATCACAAAGTAATTCATTGAGAGGAGGAGCCGGAGGTTAAAGACTTACATTAGCTTGTTCTTGCTCTGGTCTGATACATCGCTAAAACATTCATAGAGAGGATGAGCCTTGGTTTTAAAAAATTACATTACCTTGTACTTGCTCTGGTCTGATACATCATTGAGCCATTCATGGAGAGGATGAGCCTTGTGTTAAGGACTTACATTACGTTGTATTTGCACTTGTCTGATACATCACTTAGACATTGAGATTGAGAGAATGAGATGGCTTATAAATGCTTATTAAAGGTGTGCTGTGTGGCTGCCATAAAAATCTCCCCGTACATCATCATAGTACAGGTTATATTTTTATTTCCGTTGGGATTATTGGGCCCATCTTGGTTATTTTGAAAATCAAATACCACTTAAGTTGGAGCTAGCGGGGAGGGGGGGGGGGAGGTGTGTAAGCAGCCTCGCTAAAGTGGGGGTGGGGGCGTAAGCGGCCTCGCTAACTACAATGTTGCATATGAAGGGACTCAGTCAAAAAAAGCTAAGAGAAGTGTCCAGGAAGTGCCACAATAACCAAACCCGCAGTCTTTCCCAGACACCAAGAGGAAGGTGTAACACACAAACCCAAACAAGCGCAAATCGAACAAACTTACGAAAAGCACTAATTTTAGCTCTCTCTTCTCCAAGCGAGAGAATCCCAAAGCTCAAACGACTGAAAAACTCAAGAACAAAATAACATCAGGCAAAACTTAAAACAAATCGCCTCGTAGAATAAACCACAAAGCAACAAAAAGTAAGACTGATACCGGAACCAGCGCCTTAGAACGGTTGGTAGAATAAACCACCGGAGGTTTAAAGCACTTTTACGGCCAGCCAACTTCACCTTGGGTCCAGATGCAACTCTTGATACAGAAATACATAATCAAATCAACATATGCATTTACGCTGTCTGATCGCATTTTCCACTAGATGCAAGGGTGCAATGTTTTTTATACAGACAATGAAGACTGATCACACTGTGCAAATATGAAGGCTGATTTGAGAAACTGAGTGTACATGTCAGACGGTACATTTTCTTACTTTGTGGCTCATACGATGGTTGAGGTAGGGCTAGGGCGGGGGCGGGGTTGTCATATTTCATTTTTCGGAGCATGGTTATGTATTTCAATAATTTCTATAATCACCCTAAATGAGGAATAGAACATACACAATGTTTAACCTTAGGCTGTTTAGTACCAAACTGCAGGATTTTGCAAAGGTGCGTCGGCGACTGTGCCATGTAGTTTGTTTTGTCCTGGCCCAAGTTTTGAATTGAGCTGCATATTCCATTTGAACAGATCATACTGTACTAATTAATTGGAAACAGAAACAAAACAGGGTAATGATGGTATTCACTACCCCACCCCTTTTCTAGTTTGGATATAAGAGGACTTACGCCGCCACATTGCCCTGTGCTGTCATCATAGCAGAAAGTCAAAGAACACTGAAAGTGCAGTGTAGTTGATGTTGAAATAGTGGATTCCAAGATTGCAGCAGCTTCTAAATTCATTGAGATAGCAACATATGTTTTAGGAGAGGGAGTTGTACCAGTTAGACCATTACTTGCAGTACCATCACGTGAAAACCCAGTGTCTGCTGTGGATGAGGAAAAAATCTTTGCTGTGGATACCAGGCAGCTGGAAGTTAAAAACATCGCTAAAATGAGACAAGAAGTGATATCAATTACTTATGATTTTATTGCCCTACCTAAGCACTATGCAAGGGAGTTCAAAGGCATGTCATAAGGAAGTGATTATGAGATCCCAGCGGATGGTGGTAAAGAGACCTTTTGCAGGGTAAGACATATTTTGGAGGGGATATTAACGATAGCTCCAGATAAGTATTTTTTCCACCGAAAATACTGAACTTACTTCTCCATGAAAACATGTGTTACTCATAAGAAGTGCAAGACATTTTACATATACCCTTGACATGTTTTCGAGGAGAAATAAGGAATACCACATCTTACCCGGAGCTGTTATACCTATGGCTCTAATAAATACGCCAGTATTAAATTTTCTTTATTGGTCCTCTGCGTATTTACCACATGTTGACAGTACGTGGTTTTGCTGTGTCCAGTCTCTTAATAGTAATGAGACTAACGACTAAGACACATGCATTACGAAAACACACCTATTCAAATATATTGAAAAATTCACCACCAAAAACTGAAAGTTTTCAGATAAAGTTCTGATATTCTTGTCGAGGAGGTTCTAACGAGTACCCAAAATCTATGTTTTGAGCAGAAATACGAAATATATCAGAATTTTTTATCTGAAAATTTTCGTTACGAATATGCGTGTTTCGTAACGTCGAGGCCGACATGGCCAAAACTTGTTAGTCTGTCCCAGAATACTTGATACTTCTGCCATTGTCAGTCTTATGAGTGTGTTCTAGTGTTGCCACTGATGATTGATTACAATCGATCATCAGTCACTTTTTATAGTCAACTAATTGGAAAATTCTATTTTCAGAAACACTTTTTTTTTCTTACTTTTTTTTAGGCAAGTTATAAAGAAATGGAATTCAAAACTGTCAATTTCGATCGTTGTAGATTTGTGGTCAATAAAAATGAAGAAAGTTGGAAAAAAAGCCTTAAATAAGTGAACTTAAAAATACTAATATTTTTTTTTATAAGAAATAAGAAAACTATTATCTGGATACCCCTTTTATTGATCTTCAGCTATGAAAAAGTACCTGAAGAGGGCTTAACTATGAGTGAATATGTCTTCTACAAATCGATTAACAGTCGATTATCAGTCAGGTTTACAAAACCGATGATCGACTATGAAATTCTGGCCGATTCCCAACACTAGTGTGTTAAATTCGTTGCTCTCAATGGTCATTCTTTTTAGAATCTGTTGTCCAACACCTTTCTCGTCTGTGCCTTCTATGGTTGAGCTCATTGTTGTCCTTCTTACAAGTTTGCATGTGCGTCCTGCAAAGATTCACATCAGCCCGCACATTCGCACAGACTGATCAGTCTTTGCTGTCCGCTTGAAGACTCTTTGGATCCTTGGCTACCCATAGCAGGGGCAGATTTAGAGGGTGTCAGCAGGAGGTGAGGGAGTGAGGGGTTCAGCGGAACCCCCTTTTCACTCAAAATTTCATTTTCACAGGAAGTTTTTGATAAATTTGGAATACAATATTTACCCGAAATATTCACATCCCTTAGTCTTTACCTTAAACTTCTCTTCAACAAGTCAATTTTACTACTTATGAATGTGTTTAAAATTACTGGATGAATGGAAAACAGAACAGAACAGACCCTGCTCAGACGCCGCATTTTGTGGCGTCTGGTCTGGGACTATATTAATTGTTTGCTTAGGACTGTCTTTCTGAATACATGGAGTAAGTACGGTAGTTTGATCAAATCGAACCCCCACCCCCTCCTCAGAAATCATCCTGGATCTACTCTGCACAGAGTGCCTCGAAAAGAGTGATCAGGCTGCACGGATAGCAATTAAAAATAATCAGTACCATTACGAATGCTTGAAATGTTTCCCCATAATGCCTGGCTGGTAATTATCTGCTCCTGATATCCAAAAAATGGTAAGAGAAGTCCAGGGAGTGCCACAATCACAAATCGCAGCCCTTCCCAGACCCCAAAAGGAAGAGGAAACCGACAAATCCAAACAAACACAAATCGAACAAACGCACGAAAAGCACCAAGATTACCTCTCTCTTCCCCAAGCGAGGTAATCGCAATACTAAAAGGACCTAAAAACACAAGAACAAAATGACACACGGAAAGACACACAACAAACCGCCCCGCAGAACAAAGCAACAATGAGCAAGACTACGCCCCAGAACGGTCAGCAGAGCAAACCACCGTGGGGGGGGAGGGGGGGGTTGGAGGTTAAAGCACCCCCACAGCCAGCCCCACCCCGGGTCCCGACGCTACCCCTAGTACAGAAACACATAAAACTCGGCTAGCACAAAGGCCCCCAACCCAGCCAACGCACCAAAACGAAAACAAAAACCAAATCAACCATCACAACAAACAAAGACGAGCACTCATGGCTAATTCCACTGTATGCCAGAGTAAATGAAAACCAATAGTTGAACCACGGCGGGCCAAGCCAAAGACATATCGTCAAGCTAATGGCACAAACTTATTCTACAGTATGTATTATAGGTTCATAAACCGTTACGTGAACTTAGCATTTTGTCCATGCAAGATCATGATGCCAACATCATTTCGTTAGATTTTCATGAAACTTCAGAGAAATGATACAGTTTCTGACTTTGAGGCTCATTTAGTTATAGCGCCATTTAAAATATATGGCCAAATGAAAAACATTTACCTTGACTATCCTTAGACATGTCTAACAATACTGATAGAATGGCAAACAGTGAATACCCTGATCAAACTGTTCCTTTAGGAGCAGTTTGATCTGGACCTACACTGTTTGCGCAGCTCTCCTTCTCCAACTGTTTAGCATAAATATTTTATCACAGCATCACCTGTTTCTATTTTTTCAATCGTCCTAATTTTCATGCTGATGTCGCATTTGACACTCTCCTTCCACATGTACAGCAGCCATTAGGACTTCATCATATTCGCACCAAGCTGTATCAGCTGCCGATAACTAATTTTCGCAGAAGGAAGTTGTAGATACAAAAACACGTTCCTAATTCTGAATATAAGCTGGTTGCAATCATTTTGGATGTTGCAAGTTTAGGTTGCACAAGCCTGTTCAAACAGTTTCTTCAGAAGAGACTCCCACTCATGATTTTCTGAAACTTGACTTCAAAAACAAAGGTCTTGACGCCGTTAACATTAGCAATATCCTGAGCCATAAGAAAGTGACCTCAACCATACCAGCTTACTTCAAGAACTAGAGCCCACCCATCATCTCCTACAGTCATTCGTCTCCCATTGCACCTAAAACTTTTAATTACAAAAACGTGCTGCAAGGGCTAAATACTGAGAACATTACTCAAAACCCCTCAGTGTGTTCCTGTATTACTCAAAACACCTCAGTGTGTTCCTGTAAACCCTCGGAGTTCTGCTATAATCCAGCCAGTCACATCATAACAGGAGACCTCAATATAGTCAGGATTAGCAAACTCAGGAACATTCTTTATAAAGGTCCTAAATACAGGGAACCCAGATATTTTGCTTGGAAACAGAATTCCAAATTAATTTTGGATTCTGTTGAAGAGTATGTGCAACGCTGGGCCAAGAAAGAAGACGTGGAGGTTGATACCCTGTCTGTATGGGTTAAAACGGTAATGTCCCTGGTAAACAAACGTGTCTCAGTACTCAGCAGAACCACGTCTTGCCGACATGAATCGGTGTTTGATGACTCAGATGTTGCTGCTGAGTTAACTGAAATACATGAAAAGTTTGTCGTTGTTCCAGCCGATAAGGCATCTAACAACATTGTGTTTGTTTGCAAATCACACGATATAAACTGCTTAATGGAAGAGCTTGGTATGAGTACCATGACTGAAAACCTACATATAACCTTACCGCTATGTCAGAGGACGAAATTCTACAAAACCACCATTCGGTGATGCCAACATTCGGAATTTCCGTACCAGAGGAAAATATTCACCTTCCCTAATTGTACTGGATTCCTAAACTTCACAAGAATCCGTATATGCAGAGATATATTGCGGGTTCGGCTAAGTGCTCAACCAAAGCTCTTCCTTAGAATCTAACACGGATCCTAACCGCAGTTAAAAAAGGCCTTCTTTTTGACATTTATTTTACTACACTGCAGCTGGTATTAGTGCCGTGTGGCGGCAGTAGAACGTCTCTCCGTACTTTATCATAATGCAGATTATATTTCATTTCCTTTGGGATCATTGGGTCTATTGTGGTACATTTGAAAATGGAGTTCTGCTCATGTATAGGCTAGAGGGCGTAAGCAGTGTTGCAAACTTCATTACTGCTTATGAAGAGTCTCAATAAAACCGAGATTCCCATTTTCTGATCTATAGTGTGTTCTTTGTTTCCAAAGGCAATCTTTTTGACGTTTAGTTTACTTCAGAAGTACAGGACACTGCATATGCCAAGAGTGTGATTAATCAGATGTGGATCCTGAAAACTCCAAGGAGCTTTTAGAAAATTTGAAGGCACAAACTCTTAATCCCGTCAGCAGTATAAAATCTTTTGATTTCTCTAATTTTTAAACAACTATTCCTAATGATAAATTGAAATCTAAATTAAAGGAAATTATCAACGAGTGTTTCTTCCATAAGAATGGTAATCGTCGCTTCCAGTACGTTGTCATTGGCTACAAAGACACAAACTTCGTTCGGGATCACTCTGATGCACCACAAAATACTCAGATACAGATGTCATAAAGATGTTCGACTATCTAATCGACAAATTTTTGTGGAGTTAAGTGGACGGATATGTCAGCAAACAATCGATGGGTACTAACTGTGCACCGTTGTTTGCCGACTTGTTTTATACTCTTATGAGGCGGAGTTTGTACAAAGACTCCTCAAAGCAGGCAAGAAACACCTTGCACAACAATTCAGTTTCACCTACAGATATATAGATGATGTATTGTCTCTGAAAAACAGAAAAAAAATGCAGAGTATTTGGAATTCATCTATCCATGTGAACTTGAAATAAAGGAAACAACGGAGACTGCAGTCTCCTCCTCATACTTGGATTGTTATCTCTACATTGACAGTGGAAAGCTTATTACTAGGCTTTACGACAAACGGGATGACTTCAATTTTCCCTTTTTAAGTTTTCATTCTTGACAGTAATATCCCTTCTGCACCAGCATACGGCGTTTACGCATCACAGTTAATAAAATCCGTTATAGCAGAGCCTGTTCAAATTATCAGGACTTCATGGAGCGTAGGAAAATGCTCACTGCAAAGTTGTTGAGCCAGGGTTATCAAAAAAAAAAAAAAAAAAGGTAGCAACACTTAAGACATCATGATCTGGTCAATCCCTACAATGTGGCAGTTTTCAGAATTGTTTCTGGTGTTTTTGCCAATGACGAGCCATAAGTAGGCTTATCGGAACCAGAATTTTATGGGAACTTAGTGTATAAATTCAGAAAGATACATGCTTGCAATGACTTCAGTGCCCAATTTCGTAAAATCATTCTTCGATATAAAAAGATTGGGTACAACATAAATGTTATACGACAGACTGCATGCATGGTTGTTAACCCAATCACGGTTAATAACTTTGCTGTCCTCTTTAACTGCACGCCGGCGGGTTAGGCCTCAGATTCTATGATGGTTCCAGCGTAAAGGCTTACTTGAAATTTAATTTTGGGTAATGTTGGTTGGTACTTGATGCTCTATCTTTGGTAGGGCCCACCGGAGTCTTACTGTTGGGTTTTCTTTTGCTCCAGCATTTCAGTTGTTTCGTGCTATCGAGTCCTCATCGTTGTTTCATCTCTGTAATTAGTTGATTTTTTGTGTTCTCGGAGATGTAGCACTGATGAGTTAGGAAGCCTACATGCGGACTGAACAAATTATGTATCTGAACCGAGGCAGAAGTAAGTGCGATGATTGTGGCCACGTAAAACTGATTTAAGCACCCCAGTAGTTTTCACTGACTGTTCCAAGGCGGTTCTTCTGTCTTGGTTTATTTTTGTTATAGTTCGTCTTTGAATGTGTGCGTCGCTTACATCTTTTTGTTTTGGATAGCCATTTGGCCACTTTGTTGGAAAGTAACTGTCCGTTTGGCTTTCTGCTAGTGATGTTTCCATTAGGGTCTAGTTATTTCGTGTTTGTATTTCTTTCCCTCTGATGTCTCTGATGGGAGGTGTGGGATAATTGTATCGATTCCTGATCATTGCCTTCCCTTCTATTTTTCAAAATCCTGGACATACGCTTCTACCTACATTTTCTTCGTTCAGTCCTGTGTGCATGGTGGGCGAAGTTTGCTTACCAAGTAATGCTTACTATCCGCGGACGCCTGAAACACCCTTTATTCTGGGGTCTATGCCTGTTGGTCTGAACATTCTGATTTGTCATTCGTTTACGAATTTATGAGATTGATTTATGGCTTGGGTACCATGACCACAACTACTTTTAGAAAACATAAAATATGCTAGATTGCACCAAGGGAATTAGGTACTTAGGGTTAGGGTTACCTTAGCACAGATTGTTTTATTTGGCCTTAGTGAAGATACCCAGAAATGCTACGAAGTACAGCCCACGGAGGCACCGCAAGAAGAATAGATGAGGAAAATATAATAATAAAACAAACGCAATATCAAGGTGGCTATGTCACATATCATGTTTTTGGAAGGGCCCACACTTTTTAAAGTTAAAATTACACGTAACTACCCCTGCTGGCAAGGTACTTTGCCAGAGCATTGCCATTAGAGGCAATGATCGGCAAAGTTTGGCGGCACGTTTTTTCTTTGCTGCAACTATGCCGCTGCCTTGTAACGACTTACGATACAGATTCTTTTTCATAAGAGATTGATCGAGGTCTGTCCTGATCCCCTTATTCTTCAGGTTTATTCCCTTAGGCTTCTATTGTCTCATTTGGATCTACACTGTTTGCCATCCTGGTCTTGATTAATGATCAACATCCGTATTTCTAGCAATGGACATATCCAAATTCTAAGATGAAAGAGTCTATTTCAGAAATTCAAGGGTTAAAGGGTTAACTAAAGGAGGGCGCGAAGATATTTATGTTCCAAAATTCTCATTCTTTGACCTTTAAAGGTTCAAGGTCACTCATTTTGTCCAGCTTGAAATTTTTTGTTTCAAAGAGATTGAGCTGATTCTAATTTCACTGGGCTAGGTAAGGACTGATTCAAATCGTCAACTTTCGGGAAGCAGTGTCGTGGGTTCTGAGGATCAAAATTTGTTTGAGTTTATGAGGTCACATGACAAAGAAGGACGCCATGCTTATGTATGGTTAACTCTCTTACCCGGACTTTCTGATGTAGACTGTACTGCCTTTGGATTTGTACAGGTTAATTGTTGCAAACAGGGATGCGAATCAAAAATCAAAAACAGAATGACAGAGTAGATTCTCATCAGACGGTATGAGTCCTATTATCTGGATATGCAATGCAAAGGTGTCTGATCAAAAATTAAAAAAAATGAGTGAATAATCTGTGTGACAGCAGCCTGTTTTGCCACAAAGCTTTATAAGACTTTACCTGTCAGCTGCTATAAAGGTGTGAGCATTTTCCGTCATATCGCTATTTGTTGCCATAGAACAAGTATGCACAATTGCACCTGCCACATCGATATAATCTGCAAAGACATACAAAATATAAATAACCCTGAGCAACATTTGTAACAGACGACATTCTAAAAGAACTAAAGGCCCAACCAGGTCTGAAATTGCTGACCTTGTTTAGGTTGATCATGATATGTTACATTGTGCTAGAGTGGCCATCTTTACTATCAAATCAAATTGCCTTTATCAATCCATAATCTGAAGTTGTTTGAAGAGTTTCAAGATTGTCACAATGGCTGCCGTCGTGGACAGTGGAACTGAACGATTTAGTTATTCTGAATCTCCATGTCATCTTGATGCCTCCCATCGTTTCGGCTCAATCTGACTGACGGTTTGCCAAGTGATGTGGTTTGAAGAATTTTAAGATGGCCGCCATGATGGCCATCTTGGATATTTTAGCAATTCTGAATCTCCATAACACCCCAATGCCTCCCATCAAGTGTAAGCATTTGTTAGATGTCTTTTGAAGATTTTCAAGATGGCTGCCATGGTAGCCATCTTGGATATCAGAACATAATCATTTTAGCAATTCTAAATTTCTATGTTGCCCCGATGCCTTCCAGATAACAAATGAAGATATTCAAGAAGGCAGCCATCATGAATACAATTCTGATGGAGATGTCGAAAATGCGAAAAGTTACTGACAGACATACAGATGACGGACGGACCATGGTCAACAGATCACGGCATAGGCTGACCTGGAACAATGCTCCAGGTGAGCTAACAAATGAAGATCTTCAAGATGGCTGCTGTGGCAGCCATCATGGATATGGTAACAAAATGGTTTTAGCTATTCTGAATCTACATGTCGTCCCAATATATCCCACCAAGTTTCGGCTCAATTTGACTTACAAATCCCGGACATACGCTTCTACCGATATTTCCTTCGTTCAGGCCCATGGGCATGGTGGGCGAAGCTTGCTTACCAAGTAATGCTTACTATCCGCGGACGCCTGATTACACCCTTTGTTCTGGGGTCCATGTCTGTTGGTCTGAACATTCTGATTCGTCATTCGTTTATGGATTTATGATTTTGGATTACGGCTTTGGTACCATGACCGCAACTACTTACCATTCCAGAGCAGATATGGTTTGATGATTTTCAAGCTGGCCACCTTGGCAGCCATTTTAGGTATTGGAACAGAATGATTTTAGCAATTCTGAATATCTATATCGCTCAGATGCCTCCAATCAAGATTTGGTTCAATCTGCATTTTGAAGGAAATGACGCTTGAAGAATTTCAAGTTGCCCGTCGTGTCGTGCGGCCAACTTGGATATCGGAATGGAACAAATTTAGAAGTTCTTAATCTCCATGTCTCCTCAAAGCCTCCCACCACGTTTCAGCTAATCTGACCTACGATTAGGAAGCAGATGTCGTTTCAAGATTTTTAAGTGGCTAACATGACGGCCACCTAGGATATTTGAACGGACTGAATTTAGCAATTCTAAATATCCATATCACCCCATTGCCTTCCACCAAGCTTGGGCTCAGTTGGACTCTTACCGCTCGGGAGTAGATGTGGTTTGAAGCTTTTCAAGATGGTCACTGTCGCCCATCTTGGATATCGGTACAGCACTATTTATCAATTCTGTATTTCTATTTTGTTCCGATGCCTCCAATCAAGTTTTGGATCAATCTGACTTGCAGCTTTGGAGGAGATGGTGTTTGAACATTTTTAAGATGGCTGACACGGTGGCCATCTTGGATATCGGAACGGAATGATTTTAGCTATTCTAAATCTCCATGTTGCCTCGATGCCTCCCACCAAGTTTTGGGTCAGTCTGACTTAGGGTTCAAGAGCAGATGTGGTTTCAAGATTTTCAAGATGGAGGCCCAGACGGCCATACTGGATACCAGAACGGAACGAATTTAGCACTTCTGAATCTATGTTGTCCCATTGTCTCCCATCAAGTTTTGGCTAAATACGACTTACGGTTTGGGAGAGATATTTTTTGAAAAATTTCGATCTTAGATATCTGATCGGAACTATTTTAGTAATTCTGAATCTCCACGTTGCCACAATGCCTCCCACTAAGTTTCAGCTAAATCCAACCTATGGTATCTGAACGGAACAATCTAAGCAAGAAAAGGTAAGAGAAAAGTCCAGGGAGTGCCGCAATCACAAATCGCAGCCCTTCCCAGACCCCAAGAGGAAGAGGAAACCGACAAATCCAAATAAGCACAAATCGAACAAACATACGAAAAGCACTAAGATTAGCTCTCTCTTCCCCAAGCGAGGTAATTGTAATACTAAAAGGACTGAAAAACGCAAGAACAAAATGACACACGAAAAGACATACAACAAATCGCCTCGTAGAATAAACCACAAAGCAACAAAGAGTAAGACTAACACCGGGACCACCGCCATAGAACGGTCAGTAGATCAAACCACCGTGAGTTTTAAGGCACTTTTACAGCTAGCTAACTTCACCCTGGGTCCCGATGCTACTCTTAATACAGAAACACATAAAAATCGGTTCGCATAAAGGCTCCCAACTCAGTCAATGCATCAAAGCGAAAACATAAAAATCAAATTAATCACTATAATAAACAAAGACGAGTACTCATGGCTAATTCTACTGTATGCCAGAGTAAATGAAACCAATAGCTGAACCACGGCGGGCCAAGCCAAAGACATATCGTCAAGCCCCAACCCACTGGTTAAAGTTTTACGAAGAGACCGTCATTGAGTCTTAGGCCTGAACCGCCGTCGTGCAATTAAAGAGTGAAGCATAGCCGTCAACAATGATTGGGCTGACAACTAGGCATGCAGTCCGCCGCATAATATCCAGGCTATAGCCAATTCTTTTATAACGGTTAATAAGTTTTCTGAATTGCTCCGAAGGTTAGATTTACCTACAATTTTTCTAAGCCTGTACGCTAAGTCACCGTAAAATTCTGGTTTCGATATACCTTGTTGCAGAAGTGTTTTCAGACTGACGCTATATTTTTCTAACGAGGCACTGTGTCTGCGATAAAATTTCGAAAACGCCTTACTAAGTTTAAAATAACGATAGCCCTGCCTAAGAAGTTCGGCAGTAAGGGCTTTATTACGGTAGTTAAAGTCATAAAGATTTGAAGAAGCTCTGGCGAATCAAATAAGTTGAGATATGTATACCCCAGATAAGGTACGCCGGGGGACATCGTCATCCAGAAAAGCGAAATTGACTATATCAAAAGCAAAGTCGTCCTGTTTATCATAAATTTTGGTGGAAACTGTACCATTAGATATACATAGATTCAAATTCAAAAAAGGTGCCTCGGTATCAGAAGAATTTGCTCTATTTAATTGGAGTTCTGTTGGGTATATCCGGTCCACCATTTGGTCAAAGTAAATATTGTCAATATTTAATAAATCATCAAGGTATCTTGAAGTTGAATTGAAAGCCTCAATAATATCAGCCTGGTTTTCACGTGAGAGAGACTTCATGAAATCTCTCTCGTAACAAAAAAAGAAACAAATCTGCAACAAGAGGAGCACAATTAGTTCCCACTGAAATACCAACATTTTGCCTGTAAAGTTTAGTTCGAAATCGAATAAAAATATTTTCCAAAAGATAAACAAGGGCATCACAGACTTTTTGACACGACCATAAATTGTGATTATTATATACATCAGAAGTGAAAAAAGCACATTCTTCGTTGCAAGCCAAATATTGGGTATTCTCCCAAATAAACGTTCGGTTAATTAAATCAATAAGTTTATCTTTTATAAGATGATGAGGTACCGTAGTATACAGTGCAGAAAAATCATATGTAGACAATTTAGAAGCCTGAAAGTTTTTAGATTTAAATTTATTGAGAACATCATTAGAATTTTTGATTGACCAAAAATAGTTAATTTCGTCCCTTTCGTAAACAGTATCATAGTATCTAATCCAATGTTTTTTAACAGAAGTAAGGCATGAAGTCAGCAGTTTGGATAAACAGTAGTCGTACATGAACTAGAATTAGCAATGAAACGTGCTTTATAAGGTCGTTTATGAAGTTTCGGAAACCAATATAACGTAGAAAGTCTGTCTTGCTTTTCTTTAATAGTCACTGCAAACTTATAATTAACAAAATAGTCAAAAAATAACAAAAAATTAAAATAACAAATAGTCGGTTTGCTCTACCGATCGTTCTAAGGCGGTGGTCCCAGTGTTAGTCTTACTCTTTGTTGCTTTGTGGTTTATTCTACGAGGCGATTTGTTGTATGTCTTTTCGTGTGTCATTTTGTTCTTGTGTTTTTCAGTCCTTTTAGTATTGCGATTACCTCGCTTGGGGAAGAGAGAGCTAATCTTAGTGCTTTTTGTACGTTTGCTCGGTTTGTTCTTGTTTAGACTTGTCGGTTTCCTCTTCCGTTTGGGGTGTGGGAAGGGCTGCGGTTTTGATTGTGGCACTCCCTGAACTTTTTCTCTTACCTTTTTTAGCAGTAATATCGATAGAATGGGTATTGACAATAGATCTCTCATCAGTAGAAATCCGTTCATATGTTTTGGTATTACCAAGTTCTTGTTTTAGAGTATTGATATAATAAAGTCGTCACACAACAACAACATTATTAGCAGCTTTATCAGCTGGAGCCAAAACACACTTCCTATAAAATTCTTGGATACCTTGTTTCAAATATCGAACAGACAATTGAGGCTTGGGAGAGAGAAGATCAAAGTTATTACAGTAAAATAACACACGTTCATCAATGATCTTAAATATCTTTAATTTCCAATTATTTAAAGCATTAGACTCAACATGCTCTCGTTTACACCAACGCGTACAGTAATCATTTAAAGCACTGGCAATTGTTTCCCGACATTTATTGAAATCAATGTGGGCTGGGAATCTATATTTAGGTCCTTCTGAAATAACTGAACGGGTTCGTGAATCAATTATTATCTTCAAGTTACCAGTGACAATATGACCCGCTGGTTGATAACAAAATTTAGAATCTTTACAATTTCAAGAATCAGGGGAACTATTTTCAATATCAAGATCAGAAACTAATTTATTGAAAAGTATAGTATTACGGATAGGTTTGTTATATTTATAACAAATAATAGGAGATTCCATGATCTCGAAATATGAAGGTATAGCTGATATAACATTATTATCTCGAAATATGCTAGGTAAATCTATGAATTCAATACCTTTATTAATGAATGGAATTTTGATGAAGTGTCTAATGTGATTAATTTCAGAATCAATGTATGGACGAAGAGCATGTTGAGTATAACATCTAGAAAGGAAAGCTGCTTCATACAAATCATGTTTTCTATCATAAAATTTATTCACCTCATCATCTAACTTACGTAATGAAGAAACAGACAGTGAAGCTAGTTTAGAAAGCATTTGAATCTGAATCTCTTTGTCGCTCCAATGACTCCCATCAAGTTTTGGCTCATTCTGATTTATGGTTTGGAAGAAGCTGTTGTTGGAAGAATTTCAAGATGGTCATTGTGGCCGCCATCTTGGATATCGGAACGTAACGAATTTAGCGATTCTGAATTACTATATCACTCTGATGCCTCCCATCAAGTTTCGACTCAATCCGACTTACGTTTGGGAGATGTCGTTTGAAGAATTGTAAGATAACTGCCGTGGCGGCCATCTTCGATATCCGAACAAAACGATTTTAGCAATTCTGAATCTCCATGTTGCCACAATGCCCCCTCCCCCCTCCCACCCCTAAGTTTCAGCTCAATCCAACTTATGGTTCTAGAGGAGATGTCGAAAATGTGAAAAGTTAACAATGGACGGACGACGGACAACAGGCCATGGCATACTCTGCAGAGAGCTCCAGTTGAGCTAACAACCAGGCATAATGGGTTATGTGTATTTTCATAGTTCAGAGTCCATTGCCAGTAGTTAGCGGTTTATCATAATTAACATTACTTTTATTAATAATTTGGTATTTGTAACTAAAGTATTTTTTGTTTTCTGTAAGTGGACTGGATACATTTCGTAGAATTGACATCATTTTCACAAGAGAGACAACTATTTGATCTTCTGTTTGTTTTTTACTGCACCAAGTATCTTCTGAAAAAGCGGTCTATACACTAAAACGAAAGAATTTATGCTTAACTGAGCAAATTCCTTTTACAGTAGACCCCTAGCCAGACAAGAATCCAGAAGGGAGGTAAACCAATTTTATCAGAAATGCCATCCTTGAAAGTGTGTTAGGTTTGGCAGGATTGACATTTATAGTGCCCTAGAGTGCAATATAGAATTAATTACCACTAGAAATAAACCTTGGTCCTGTTGAGCCTGGAGATACCCTGCCTTTGCAAACAGTGTACAGCTTGATTCAGAAGCCAACTGATCTGTATCTGCACTGTTTGTCAATAAATATTGGATTTTTATCAACAACCTGAATCAAGCAATCTGATTGGCTGAAAACTAGAAGTATGCATGGCAAGAGTTGATACAACATAAATGAGCCGCAACGTGAGAAAACGTACCTTCTGACGCCCAGGGAAGACTCATCCGTATAGTCTGATCAGTGTCTTCGATGTCCTCATGAAAAAACTTCGCATCTGCTCACTGAAGATTCTGATCAGACTGTGCAAAGGCGCAGTCTGATCTTAATCTTTACTGGGCGCACATGCCTAAATGTACGTTTGTCTCTTGTCGGATCAAATGAAGTATCCATGAAAGGTTACAGTTAGTGAGCACCCCAGCCAGCATTGGAACAAATGGGCTGCGGCGGGCCTCTATATTTCCAATAGTGGCCCACTGACAGAAATTGTCAGTGGCCCACCGGGGGTTTTGCAAAGCGGCAACCTGGTGGCCCACTGTAATACAAAATATTTCGAGCGGATATTGTTTGCTTTGCCACCAAATGCCCACAAGGAAATTTGCAGGTATAATATATTTTCACAATGGGTATATCTCTTCTTGTCACCTTTTTTTTTAGGGACTGGGGAGATCCCATTGAAAGCAACTTAACATGTGCAATGAATTGTACATATAGATAGTAACGAAAGCCTTCTACTTGTCTGAACCATTCTTTTTTCTTTTTTTTTTTTTTTTTTTTTTTTTTTTTTTTTAAATTTTATAGGGCACTGGTATCCCTCTTTATAATTTTACGCAATTAAAAAAAACAACAACAAAAAACCCCCTATCTACCTATATATGATCTGAATTATAAAATGTATACTAGAAATAAAATAGCAAATATGTACTATTTTTATGTTAGAAATAAAGATGTCGAATGATTTTTGATGGATATCCTCCTTTTTCTACGGAAACAAGTTATAGATAAACCATGGTTATTGTCGAGGTTTTGGGTATACTGTAAATTATATCATAGTTTGGTGACCTTTCACTGTCTGACCCCAAACGAGGCGGAGCCGAGTTTGGGTCAGACAGTGAAAGGTCACCAAATTATGATATAATTTACAGTATTCCCAAAACCGAGACAATAACATGGTTTATCTGTTTTAACCAATGTATGGGACTGTTGTTTTTTCCTTACAAAAACTATACTTTTATTTATTTAGTGTATCTTTTTCTACTTTTTTTACCTTTATTTCTCCTTTTTATATTTTTATGGTAAAGTGGTAACAGGCAGTCTGATGTAATGCTGGACCTATTGACCTTGTGTATTAAAAAGGATGCAACACACCACCTCTTTTGAATTAAACTAACTGGGGCACTACTGCTAAACTCTGATTGGTTGCAACCTTGTCAAACAAAAGAAATTACATCAGCATCTTTATTTGGTCAAACTTTGGTGCAATCTGGTTGGTCAGCTGTAGCTTTGGTCATTATAATATACTCCAAACACACTGTCTGGTTTCATGTGTTTTATTCAACACAAAATGTCATTTTTAAATAGAAAGTTGCTCAGTACAGAAGTAAATTTGAAGTTCCTCTAACCTTTACCACTCTCTGGACAATATCAGCAGACAATGTATTTGATTATACTTTCTTAGTTTTTCCAGCCAAAAGAATTTGGCATTTCATGCAAACTGTCTCTAGTTGAGATATTGTACATGAAATGTCAAATCCAATTTCCTGAGAAAAAAAATAAGAAAACTACTTAAAAAAATGTCATCTGCTGAAACTGATGGTTAGCACTCTGGGCATTTCCGGCAGAAAATATATTGATGATACGTTCATTTTTTAACCAATAAACATTTGACATTTGGAGAGTTTGCATGAAATGTCAAATTCTGTTTTCTAGGAAAAATATGAACATGTTTCAAAATGTCTGCTGAAAAAAAATTCAACATACAATATTTTGAAATATTTTTCTTATTTTTCCAAGAAAATAAAAACCTGTTTTTTAGGGGAAAATATCAACTTGTCATCACCTGCGGAATTAGCCCAGAGAGTGAAAAAGGTCGAGGCGCACTGTTGAGTTGACAGTCATTTTTTTCTTTCTTTTTTTCTGAAGTACATCCGTGAGATCTATAAATAAAACCATGGGTTAATTTTCAAAACTGAAAATTATCCCATGGTCCAGCTATGGTATAATTTTTGGTTATTGAGATTTAACCTTAGTTTTATTTACATAGAGACAATGGAACATCCATTGGTTAAGTCTTAGTTATATCATGGTTCGTGCGCATGTACGATGCGATAATGCACGAGCGTGAGCGAGTGCATTATCGCACGTACATGCGCAGAACCATGGTATAACTGATTTATCACATTTGCATACATGTAGACCGTCTACATCGCGAGATATTTAATGCTGAATGTTGGGAATTTAGGCCACTATGTGATAATTTATTATAAAGCATTTTGACATTTATGTCACAATAATAGTTATCTGTATGTGTGTTATTTTGTTTTTCTTTTTTGACATTATATGTATTTTTAGATGTGTTTATTTCCCTTAAGACCAGATTCTCGCTAGTATTCTGCTAACTAGCGGGCCTCTAGTGGACCGCTTGAATGAAAGGGAAGAAACAAAAGAAATAAAAACATCCACCTCTACCCTCATCTGCTACACGGATAGCAAAGCCTTGCCCAACTGTAACCTAATATCAGTTGGACGCTCCAGTGACGTAAGATACATGACACCTTCGCAACACCCGACCGCCCCCGAATAAATGAAATATCTACTTCAGTAAATAAAAGATATTTATCCTATATAGGATATCTTATATAGCATATCAGATAGCTCATATAACATATAAGATATCTTATATGTCAATTGTGTATAGCATATACGATATATAGCATAAAAAGGTATTAATTATAGCATATAAAATATCTTAATTGACATATAGCTTACTTTTATCTTATATAATATATCGCATATTTTATATGTTATATAAGATATCTAATATATTTAATCAGATATCTGATTCATCAAAAAATAGTAAAAAAATGGCTTGCTTGGTTTATTCTACGAGGCGATTTGTTGTATGTCTTTCCGTGTGTCATTTTGTTCTTGTGTTTTTCAGTCCTTTTAGTATTGCGATTGTAAACCTCGCTTGGGGAAGAGAGAGCTAATCTTAGTACTTTTCGTACGTTTGTTCGATTTGTGCTTGTTTGGATTTGTCGGTTTCCTCTTCCTCTTGGGGTCTGGGAAGGGCTGCGGTTTGTGATTGTAGCACTCCCTGGACTTTTCTCGTTTCTCTGACCTTTTTTTTTTTGCCATAGCCAGCGATATAACAGAATACTGAAGAAAGCTTAAAGACGCACGGAAAGAGGAGGTGATTAGGAAAAAAATAGTGACAGGCTGTTAGCTAAAACTACTGTGGAATGGGGAGCAGCTTTTACATCCTTAAGTCTGATAACTCCAAATTATACATGTTTGTTCCTTAGGGTCATTTTAGTAATATATTGCATTAAAATACATACTTACAGAAGCAGAGCGATCATTGACCATTCTAATTTGGTGGCTGTTTTGTAAATAAATTATTACATCCTCATGTAACCCTCAACCAATCAATCTGGAAGTTGGTCGAGCTCGCACTAATTTGATTCCTCCGGTTATTTTTATTTCCCTCTTCACATGAAATGCTAGGAAGCAGTATTTGTTTTATTTCAGCGACTGTTTACTAGCTGATAATTACATGCAGGAGTACAGCCAATTCACAAAAGAGCAACCAAATCAGACTGTTCCAATGATCAAATGCAAAAAAATGTCAATAAGCAATGTTTATTAGATACCCCCTGCACGTCAAGGTGATAACTCCCTATATAAGGTGTAATACGGCAGTATGGCCCAAATAGCCCCCTTTTCAGCTCTGAAAGTGTATAAATGGCCCTATTTTTTTCAGTGTTTTATATAAATGGCTTGCTATATCTTTAGCCTTAAACTTGCTATATTTTCTTTGAAATTATATTTATAAGTAAGCCTTTGGATCCTAGAATCAGTCTAAATAGGCCAATTATTCTTCCCTAGATGCTATTCTGTGTCCCATACTTGTACATGTATAGGTGGCAACTGTAAACGGTAAGTATATGAATGGGTCCCAATTTTCAGAGCCCAGGTACAAAAAAGGTGGGTTTAAAAAATGTTTGGCCACACATCTGTATCACCTTCGTTACCAAGGAGCCCCCCCCCCCACCCCCCAGCCCACCCCACCGTCCCCCCCTACACACACACACACACACACACACATTAATGGCCAGTAAAGAAAACAAAAATCAGATAACTTATTCTTCAAAATGGACGACACTGATATGTAAGATTTGTAGTTCACCCATGTAGCATAATGAGAACCAAATTTTTGTGGTATGATGTCCCAGTCAACAATTATGGCCATGTTACCGTACAAACTTTTGCACTGACCTTGAAAATGAGGTTTAAGTCAGTAATATCTAATCGCTTCTTCCCCCCCACCCCACCTCCAATTGCTGTATCTGTTCTAGTGTAGTCAAGAGATAGTGTGCACATATAAGCTTTTTCCTATAAAAAAAAATTAGTTTCAAAGTGTCATCTAAATGATGTATCTGTGCTAGTTTGGTCAAATTTCAACCACTGGTTCAAGATATTGTATGCACATAATTTTTTTTTATCAAAGATCAGTTTCAAAGTGTCAGTGTGACCTTGAAAATGAGGTCCAGGTCACCAAAATCTAATCACTTCTTTCCCCCATCCCAATAAAGTACCTGTGCTAGTTTGAACAAATTCCATTTATTGATTCATGCAATAGGGTGCACACAAGGCTCATTTTTAGAGTCTTTATAATGTAGTGACCTTGAAAATGAGGTCAAGTTATAATGTAGTGACCTTGAAAATGAGGCCAATTTATACAAAAATCTAATCACTTCTTTTCCATATATCTGTGCTAGTTTGTTAAAATTCTAGCCATTGGTACAAGATATAGTGTGCACACAAGCTTTTTTCTATTAAGATTTGAGTTTCAAAGAGCCAGTGTGACATTGAAAACGAGATAAAGGTCACCAATATCTAATCACTACTTTTCCCAATCCCAATAATGTATCTCTGCTAGTTTGGTTAAATTCCACCAATTGATTCATGAGATAAAGTGCACATTAAGGCTCACTTATTTGGTAGTGTCCTTGAAAATAAGGTCAAGATCATAAAATCTAATCACTTTTTTCCCCCACCCTGATTATGTATCTGTACTAGTTTTGTTAAATTCCAACCATTAGTTAAAGAGATGGTGTGCATACAAACCTTTTACTGCATTAAATTTTCTTACAAAAGGCAATATGTCCAAGAGAATTGGTTCCTAGCCCTCACTTTCTCCTATGTAGGTACGCCTTATTGAGATCAATGTGACTGCAGAAATTGACGGATATCTATCACTGCGTTTTTAAGATATTTGGAGAAAAAAAAACAAAGTGTCGCGAACGGACACACAGACGGACGGACAACGCGTAAACAGTACACCCCATCACAAACAAAGAATGCGGGCAGATA
The DNA here is from genome assembly GCA_964016985.1 of Anodontia alba. Taxonomy (NCBI): domain Eukaryota; kingdom Metazoa; phylum Mollusca; class Bivalvia; order Lucinida; family Lucinidae; genus Anodontia; species Anodontia alba. Next base: position 8,019,273 of record OZ024830.1, on the reverse strand, counting down.
ACTAACGTTACCTCTCAAATACTTTGATCATAGGAGTTGCGCTCATTACGCATGTGCGTAGGAAAACATTTTCAAAAAAGAGAGATCAGCTAACATTTTCTCCTTTATCGTAGGGGCTACTCTTCAAGTAAAGAATTTGCTCTCTCTGGGAGCCCTCATTCGGGAAGTGATATTAATGAGATATTTCTGTAGATTTAAACTTCGTGTACGAAAAAATAATTCTGGTCTGGCTAATGCACTGATTGTAAAACGATGCAGCTGGCTTAGTACCTTTGTAAGGGTTAGTCTCCACCTCCACTCTAAGCTTGAATATATCTCCCAATTCACTTGACGTAAGTTCTGTGCTACCATCACTATCTACAATCTTAAGATCAACGGTTATGGTCGGCGCTGTTAGGGCGACTGCAGGAACTGGTGGGTCTGTTCTGTAATGGAACCAAAACAAATGCCATTATGACGTTGCATAGACGTTAATAAGACATATAAATCACATGATGCTGCGTTGACTTTAATATGACGTATAAACGTCATGAAAGTGCATCAACATTAATAGGACATATAAACGTCATGAGTATTGCATCAAATTTAATATGACTTCAAATGTAACATTGCATTAACGTTAATAGGACTTATAAAAATCATGGCACTGTGTCGACGTTGAATTCTTGACCAATGCGAACAATCAAGTTTTCTTCTAACACTTTTGTTTTATTTTATATCATTCATATATCCCATCTTTTTTTCTCTATAATACATACAATGTCTGTTGGTTTAGTATCCAAATGTATAGATAATATATTCATATTTGCCACGATGAGAATGTTGTACGTACTCTAACCTAAGCTCAAAGCTTCCATCCAGATCCTCTTTCTGTCAACATGTATATGTCAAGTCCAAATAGCAATTTAGCCAGATCCGGAATATGGCCAGGCCAAACAGAAATTCTTACTTGGACCTTCAGCTTATCTTCCAGGAGGTTATTTATCTCCCGAGTTTCACAACTGTGCATATTGTACATATTAAATAAATGAGTTAGTGATTATCAAGTATAAAAATTTATCACTTCAATGAAATTGCCTCTTTAAATGTCTCTGTATTACCTATTCAACTACAGTCCAGCTACAATCACTTAACCGAGAGTGGTCTAAATGCGAGCAAATGGCATTGCCTATCACTGTCAAAAATGGTGCAGTTTATTCATGAATTTGTTTGAACAGGTCTCTATTAAGGTTGACTAATCGGGGCTGAAAAGATAGATCACCAGTCCTGCCATTGTGATCGATAATCGATTAGTAATCACTGAAGATTTGGTCATAATTTTACCTGTCTGAGCATGACTCTTACCATTTGTTATGCTTTATTGTATGTATTTGGTCAGACAGGCCTGAGCAAACAGTGTAGACCCTGATGAAACGCGGCGTCTCATCAGGGTCTACACTGTTTGTCACTCATCAGCTATTTTTAGACACAACTGTGGGTAGTAAACTCTACTTGTTCAAATTTTAGATTAAGTATGGTAAGGAGTTGAGGTGTCTGAATACTAAGGATAAATACGGCAAAGTAACAAACACAGAAATCAAATGATCGATTATTAGCAAATCAGTAATGATAATTATTTTTGTGGAATTTATCGATCAATTAATCGATGATCCGATTAATTGTGCCAGCCTTAGTTTCTATTACGTTGGCACTATCACAGTTATTATATTGGAAATTAATGATTACGCCTGATAGACGTAGTCTGTTGTATATGTATTTGTCATAGATGTATCCAGCATTCTTCATCGTCGACCTTAATCATATAGCTTAACCTATTTATACAAATAAAATCATCATTCTTATAGATTGGACGGGTTCATTTTTTATTATATGGGTGTCTGTAGTTTATTCATTCATCTTTGTCAGAAATACCTTATTTCATATACACAGTGCAGGCCCTTGGTTAAGGTCAACACCTCACGCAGAACTCGATCTCAGAACCACTCGATTTCAAATCAGATATTAGACCTATCAATTGCACAATGAAACGTACAAATGAAGAAAGAAAGAAGAAAAGAAAGAAAAGCAAGAAGTTGGAGGGGCATACTGCTTTTGAGTTGTTTGTTTGTTTGTTCGTCCATTCATTTAACACAATTTGCACCGAAATAGGATCTTTGAAACTTTGAGGACTTAGCCTGCCCACGAAATGTGTGAGTAGGTCAATTGATTGGCCCGATATGACGTACCTAACAGTGTAGACTGGACCGTAAAACCCAAAAACCAAACAAGCAAAGACAAATAGAATGACAAAATGGCACCACGAGAAATTCCAGCATTCGTGGAAAGCTAAATGAATGCAATTCCAAGATAGGTGACTCTTGAAGTATACAGTTATCCTCTCTAAGTCCGATATTCTATCATTTGCACAACCAAACTTGTTAAAAACCAAACTAATAATAATAAAGAACTCGGGGTGGTGGTGGTGGGGGTGCGGGGAGGGGCTACTTGGGGGGGGGGGGGGTAATTTTGGTACGTGTGTGCGAGCCAGTATTTAGAAACCTACTCCATGCATGTACCTGGCCTATGAAAAAAACGGACCCATTCATATACTAGATCATCTGAAATAATGACCCATTCATATACTGCCATATATAGGAAGTTACCCCCCCCCCCGCCCCCTCCACCAAGATAAAGAAAGAATGAAAAAAGAAGTATAGCAAGAAATTTCAAGACTTTGTTTGATGTACGTTTATTAAGCAAGGCGCATAAGGTTAGTGTCATTCAGACAGGTTTTACGTACTTAATTTCAAGGAGCGTTTGTAAAGAGGTGAAAATAATTATAATCTAAATTCCGTTTTGAAAAAATGGATGCATCCTGGAGAGGTGCATACTCTCTGAGGGTGCATAATTTTACTCCTCCCGGTCAAGTGATTGTACCGGACTACAATGATATCAGGTAACTTTTATTATTTGAAAATATTCTTGGTTCAAGGTTATAAAAATGAATTCACTGAATTAATCGTCTTGGATGCATGAAACTCATAATCATGAAGAAGGAGAACGCAGTCTAATAGCTGATTTGCTGGTCAGTAATGAGGCAATTATTTGAAGATAATAAGAATCCCGATTTGGCTAAATTCCTGTTTGGACTACGACATATATAGCTCGGCTGTATGTTCTTACTGTTACAAGAGAGCATTAGGAAAACACGTCTATCCAAATATACTAAAAATTCTACCACCAAAAAATGAAAATTTTCAGAGAAAAATGCTAATATTTTTCATATTTCTGCTCAAAACATAGATTGTGGGTACTCGTTAGAACCGCCTCGTCGAGGCGGTTCTAACGAGTACCCACAATCTATGTTTTGAGCAGAAATAAGAAAAATAATATATACCCCTGTAAACCCCAGTTTTACTATATAAAAGTGGGGTTTAAGGGGGCCAAAATAATATAGGTATGTTTTCGTGATGGAAATACAAAGTCATGTAAATAGGCTAGTATATATGCTGCAGCTGTGAATAATGGTTTAAAGGGTAAGTTACTAAGACTAAGATTTATATGGGTACTTATCAGTTATATACATGTCATAAAATCATACTTGAAATGTCGTAAAATCAGTATTCAGCTATAAATAGACCATGCCATTCGAAAACAAGTCTTCGGGCATATGCAGACAGCGAATGCCCAGATCAGCCTGCGCAAGCTTACCTGGGTCTACACTGTCCGTCAACAGAATCATTGGATACTACAGAATGTATGAATGGAGAGCCAATGTCTGTATGATCTCTGGCATGCACATGATGATCTGAATCTGTGCTTTTTGCGCATGTTCTAAGGCACTTTTTCGCTTGACAAGGCCAAATATAAAAAAACATGTATATTTGAATTTAAACTAATACAAGTAGCACTTTACAGATACAAAAACTTATTATGATTATCATTAGTACCATGAACTAAATACATGTATATCTAAGAATGTTTCTCATAAGTACCATGAACTAAATATGTCTAAGACTGCAGTATGTATGTGATTTAGCCCAGCGCTGATCACAACTATTTATACAGGAGACGCGACACTTTGAAATGTTTTTCTTATTATTTTTCAGTGAAACTTAGGCTTGACATGTCATATGAATCGTCTGTTCATTTGAACTGTCAAGTCTTTTTGTTTTCCGATAATAACAAAATCACTTTTAGAATGCTAACTGCTACAAATCTGCTTAGCGCTTTATGGGTTAAAATAATGAGTTAGATTACATGTACAAAGCCGTCACAGTTATAAGTAGTTGTGGTCATGGTACCCAAGCCATAATCCAAACTCATAAATCCATAAACAATTGACGAATCAGAATGTTCAGACCAACAGACATGGACCCCAGAATAAAGGGTAAAAGGGATAGTAAGCATTACTTAGTAAGCAAGCTTAGCCCACCATGCCCATAGGCCTGAACGAAGGAAATGTAGATATAAGTGTATGTCCGGGATTTTGGAAGTCTACTTATGGCTCGTCATTGGCAAAAACATCAGAAACAGTTTTGGAAACTGCCACATTGTAGGGATTGACCAGATTATGATGTCTCCCATACAACTTCTCAAGTGTTGCTACCAGTTTGGTTTTTTTGATGCCACTGGCTCAACAACTTTGTAGTGAGAACTTTCCCATGCCTCATGAAGTCCTGATAATTTGAACAGGCTCTGGTATAACGGATTAACTGTGATACGTAAACGCCGTATGCTGGTGCAAAATATTACTGCTCAGGAATGGAAAATTAACAATGGGAAAATTGAAGTAATCCCGTTTATAACCACAAGTGCCTGGTTTTATGAATTATTAAATAATATTTAAATAATAACTATGTTTATGATATAGCTACATATACTTGGACAATTAGAACGTGTAATAAATCCGAGGAAAGTGCAGATTTCACTCAATATCGGCACGCTCATTGCTATTGCACGCTTACTCGTATGCCTTCTAATGCTACCGTTGCCAAGACGTTACTTTTGATAACGGACGTCACGCCAAAATTTGTACATATTTGTACAGGCTCTGAATTTTAGATAATAAAAGGCCTGTTTTTAGGCTGCAAACAAATGAATATGGCGCAAAATATTTATAGCTTTATACAGTCGACTCTCGTTATCTTGACCTCGCTTATCTCGAATAACCGTTTATCTCGAAGTGGAAATCGGGTTCCCTGTTTTAACACAGAGGTCTACCAACAGGCAACAAAATATTGTGGAAAAGAGGAGAAACTGCTCCTTAGGAGCAATTTCTCATCTTTTCCACTATATTTTCAATATATCTCTAACTTAGGAGTCAAATTTCATAATCATTCTGTTAAAGGTGGTTGTTCGATTAATTGTTTTCCTCAGTTCCGCAAATCTGATATGTCGAAGTACGGATATCTCGAAGTGTTTATTGGATTTCGAGATAACGAGAGTCGACTGTAATAAAAGAGTTATTACACTGATATTGGTGAATATTACCCTGTGTTGGCATATCAAAGAACACTCGCGAGTTCGTATCCTTTGAAATCTCAAGGCGAGACAATTTTCATTTTTCTTTTTTTTTTTTATCCTTTTTTTCATTTTTTAAAAGTATTTTGTTTAATGTACAGTTGACTCTCGTTATCTAGACCTCGCTCATCTCGAATAACCGCTTATCTCAAAGTGAAAATCTGGTCCTTGCCTAAACATGAAAATCTAATAACAGGTAACAAAATATTGTGGAAAAGAGGAGAAATTGCTCCTAAGGAGCAATTTCACCACTTTTCCACAATATTTTCAATATATCTCTAACTTAGAGAGTCCAATTACATATACATTTGTTAAATGCGGTTGTTCGATTTATTTTTTCCTCAAGTCTGCAAATCTGATATATCGAGGTACGGATATCTAGAAGTATTTTAGAGAGTCCCTTGGAATTCGAGATAATGAGAGTCGACTGTATGTGTTTAAACAGCGGCAGTGTCTAAAATCTCGTGAAACCAGGCGACTGCGGTTTTGACAACTTATTCCAGTGGAGTCCTGTTAAAACTGATGGGGGATTAACGGCATTTGGGCATAATAACTTGGCCACTAATGCACAACAAAACCTACAAGCGAAGACTCAGATCAACCTGCGCATCTGCACAGTCTGATGAGAGTCTGCGCTGATCGCAAGAGATTTCTAAGTAATTCAAAGAGGGATAAACAAGAACCCTGGCCATACGGGTTGATGTACAGGCTGATCTGAGTCTTTGCTGGTTACATTGGTCTGATTGTAGGTTTTATCGTGCGCTTGCTAACATGTAAAATGCATTGTAAGAAATACAAAATTATTGATCAAGATGATAACAAAGTTGTGTATTTCTCAAAGTGAGAACTAGAAATACAGACGACTCTCGTTATCTAGAATTCCAAGGGACTCTCTGAAATATTTCGAGATATCCGTACCTCGACATATCAGATTTGCAAAACTGAGGACAAAATTGTTCGATTAACCACATTTAAGAAATACATATGTAATTAGAGTCTTGAAGTTAGAGATATATTGAAAATATTGTGGAAAAGAGGAGAAATTTCGGAGCAATTTCTTCTCATTTCCACAATATTTTTTACCTGTTGTTTGATTTTCATGTTTAGTCAGGGTCCAGATTTTCACTTCAAGATAAGCAGTTATTCGAGATAAGCAAGGTCGAGATAACGAGAGTCAACTGTATTACAGATCAAAACCACACCTAACCACGTCTTTCACTACAGCCCATATAGTCATCATTATCTCACAAACATGAAAGACTTCGTTCTTAAACTTGTTTTGCTGATCACGACTTCAGAAACAAGGGTCTTGACGCCGTTAACATTAGCAATATCCTGAACCATAAGAAAGTGACTTCAACCATACCAGCTTACTTCAAAAACCAGAGCCCACCTATCATCTCCTACAGTTATTCGTCTCCCATTGCACCTAAAATTTTCAATTACAAAAACGTGCTACAAGAGCTAAATACTGAGAACATTACTCGAAACCCCTCAGAGTGTTCCTGTAAAGCATCGGAGTTCTGTTATATTCCAGCCGGTCACGTCATAACAGGTGACCTCAATATAGTCAGGATTAGCTAACTCAGGGACATTCTTTCCAAAGGCCCTAAATATAGGGAACCCAGGTCTTTTACTTGGAAACAGAATTCTAAATTAATATTGGATTCTGTTGAAGAGTATGCACCACGAAGGGCCAAGAAAGAGGACGTAGAAGTTGACACACTGTCTGAATGGGTTAAATCGGTAATGTCCTTGGTAAACAGACGTGTCTCAGTACTCAGCAGAACTATGTCTCTCCGACATGAATCGGTGTTTGACGATCAAGATGTTGCTGCTGAGTTAGCTGAAATCCATGAGAAGTTTGTCGTTGTTCCAGCCGACAAGGCATCTAACAACATTGTGTTTGTTTGCAAAACACACTATATAAACTGCTTAATGGAAGAGCTTGGTATGAGTACCATGACCGGAAACCCTACATATAATCTTACTGCTATGTCCAAGGAAGAAATTCTACAAAACCACCATTCGGTGATGATGACATTTGGAATTTCCCTCCCAGAGGAAGATATTGACCTTCCCAAACTGTACTGGATTCCTAAACTTCACAAGAATCCGTACATGCAGAGATATATTGCTGGTTCAGCGAAGTGTTCAACCAAGCCTCTTTCTCAGATTCTAACACGAATACTAACCGCAGTTAAAGAAGGCCTTCAGAAGTATTGTGACACTGCATATACCAGAAGTGGTGTTAATCAGATGTGGATCCTGAAAAACTCCAAAGAGCTCTTAGAAAACCTAAAGGAACAATCTCTTCATTCCGTCAACAGTATAAAATCTTTCGATTTCTCTACTCTTTACCCTACTATTCCTCATGATAAATTGAAATCTAAATTAAAGGCAATTATCAACCAGTGTTTCTTCCACAAGAATGGTAACCGTCGATTTTAGTATATTGTCATTGGCTACAAAGACACATACTTCATTCGGGATCACTCTGATGCACCACAAAAATACTCAGATGCAGATGTCATTAAGATGCTGGAATATCTAATCGACAATATTTTTGTGGAGTTCGGCGGTCGGATATTTCAACAAACAATCGGCATACCGATGGGTACTAATTGTGCACCGTTACTTGCCGACTTGTTTTTATACTCGTATGAGGCGGAGTTTGTACAAAGTCTCCTCCAAGCAGGCAAGAAACACCTCGCACAACAATTCAATTTCACCTACAGATATATAGATGATGTATTGTCTCTGAAAAACACAAAATTTGCAGAGTATTTAGAATTCATCTACCCACGTGAACTTGAAATAAAGGAAACAACGGAGACTTCAGCCTCCTCCTCATACTTGGATTGTTATCTCTACATCGACAATGGAAAGCTTACTACTAGGCTTTACGACAAACGGGATGACTTCAATTTTCCCATCGTTAACTTTCCTTTCCTGAGCAGTAATATCCCTTCTGCACCAGCATACGGCGTTTACGTTTCACAGTTAATCCGTTATGCCAGAACTTGTTCAAATTATCAGGACTTCATGGAGCGTGGGAAAGTGCTCACTCAAAAGTTGTTGAGCCAGGGGTATCAAAAAACCAAACTGGTAGCAACACTTAAGAAGTTCTATGGGAGACATCATGATCTAGTCAATCCCTACAATGTGGCAGTTTCCAGAATTGTTTCTGATGTTTTTGCCAGTGACGCGCCATAAGTAGACTTCCCAAATCCCGGACATACGCTTCTACCGATATTTCCTTCGTTCAGGCCCATGGGCATGGTGGGCGAAGCTTGCTTACCAAGTAATGCTTACTATCCGCGGACGCCTGATTACACCCTTTGTTCTGGGGTCCATGTCTGTTGGTCTGAACATTCTGATTCGTCATTCGTTTATGGATTTATGATTTTGATTACGGCTTTGGTACCATGACCGCAACTACTTTTTACCACTAGGCTGGTTTCTCTGCCTGGTGGACGGTCCGTCCGTCCCCGAGGGCACCGTCAACCTAGTATTATTAACATGGTCGAACATATAAACTCAGATAAGATAGTGGCTGGGACGTCGCCCACTATAAAAAGGTCCCGATTAACACAGGTTTCTTCCGCGACAAGTCAGCCCGTGCATACAATTCCTGCAGGTTCCAAGGGCACGGGATCTGCAGCCCAAACAGGTGCCCCTAGAATACTTTTGAAAGATGTACATAAAATGACATACTTGCAATCTGATGACAAATCCCTATGGTACCGGGATGGTGATGTTTATAAACAGATCAAAAACTGTAGTGTTAAACTACGTAACATTTTGGAATTTGATGACAGTGAGCCACACTGCAGTATAACATCATGCGATTCAAAAAATTGTAAAACCTGTACAATTTTGATCAAAGAAACTCGGTTTACGAGTGGACTCACTAATAAAACATACTATACACGGAGCTGGGATGATCTCAATTGTAAGTCCTCTAATGTTGTCTATGGTGTGGACTGTTCGCTCTGTGGATTGATATACGTTGGTGAGACGAAAGGACAACTACGCAATAGAATGTCTGGTCATAGATATGAAATAAATCATGGGAGTAATCAGTTGCTTTATCAACATTTCAATCTACCAGATCATTCTATTTTGTCCTTCAAAGTAAGAATACTAGAAAAAATATACCACCCTACTAACAATCCCAGCCTGAGCACGCCACTTCGTAGACAGCGTGAGGAATTCTGGATCAGAGAATTAGGCACTGCAGCACCATATGGTTGCAATGACAAAATAGATTCTGTAGGGAATCTTACCAGCCCAAGATGCAGTTCGGTCAATGTGATGAGGCTCTTTGGCAGCTCTCAAAGACGTAAGAGAAGTCATGGACATCGGCACTACAATCGTCCTAGTTTTCATGCTGATGTCGCATTTGACACTCTCCTTCCATATGTACAGCAGCCATTAGGACTTCATCATATTCGTACCAAGCTGTATCAGCTGCCGGTAACTAAACTTCGCTCTTTGCAGAAGGAAGTGGTGGATACAAAAACATATGTTCAAAATTCTCCGGAATATAAGCTGGTTGCTATCATTTTGGATGTTGCTAAGTTTAGGTTGTACAAGCCTGTTCAAACAGTTTCTCCAGAAGAGACTCCCACTCGTGATTTTCTGAAACTTGACTTCAGAAACAAGGGTCTTGACGCCGTTAACATTAGCAATATCCTGAACCATAAGAAAGTGACTTCAACCATACCAGCTTACTTCAAAAACCAGAGCCCACCTATCATCTCCTACAGTTATTCGTCTCCCATTGCACCTAAAATTTTCAATTACAAAAACGTGCTACAAGAGCTAAATACTGAGAACATTACTCGAAACCCCTCAGAGTGTTCCTGTAAAGCATCGGAGTTCTGTTATATTCCAGCCGGTCACGTCGTAACAGGTGACCTCAATATAGTCAGGATTAGCAAACTCAGGGACATTCTTTCCAAAGGCCCTAAATATAGGGAACCCAGGTCTTTTACTTGGAAACAGAATTCTAAATTAATATTGGATTCTGTTGAAGAGTATGCACGACGCTGGGCCAAGAAAGAGGACGTAGAAGTTGACACACTGTCTGAATGGGTTAAATCGGTAATGTCCTTGGTAAACAGACGTGTCTCAGTACTCAGCAGAACTATGTCTCGCCGACACGAATCGGTGTTTGACGATCAAGATGTTGCTGCTGAGTTAGCTGAAATCCATGAGAAGTTTGTCGTTGTTCCAGCCGACAAGGCATCTAACAACATTGTGTTTGTTTGCAAAACACACTATATAAACTGCTTAATGGAAGAGCTTGGTATAAGTACCATGACCGGAAACCCTACATATAATCTTACTGCTATGTCCAAGGAAGAAATTCTACAAAACCACCATTCGGTGATGATGACATTTGGAATTTCCCTCCCAGAGGAAGATATTGACCTTCCCAAACTGTACTGGATTCCTAAACTTCACAAGAATCCGTACATGCAGAGATATATTGCTGGTTCAGCTAAGTGCTCAACCAAGCCTCTTTCTCAGATTCTAACACGAATACTAACCGCAGTTAAAGAAGGCCTTCAGAAGTATTGTGACACTGCATATACCAGAAGTGGTGTTAATCAGATGTGGATCCTGAAAAACTCCAAAGAGCTCTTAGAAAACCTAAAGGAACAATCTCTTCATTCCGTCAACAGTATAAAATCTTTCGATTTCTCTACTCTTTACACTACTATTCCTCATGATAAATTGAAATCTAAATTAAAGGCAATTATCAACCAGTGTTTCTTCCACAAGAATGGTAACCGTCGATTTCAGTATGTTGTCATTGGCTACAAAGACACATACTTCATTCGGGATCACTCTGATGCACCACAAAAATACTCAGATGCAGATGTCATTAAGATGCTGGAATATCTAATCGACAATATTTTTGTGGAGTTCGGCGGTCGGATATTTCAACAAACAATCGGCATACCGATGGGTACTAATTGTGCACCGTTACTTGCCGACTTGTTTTATACTCGTATGAGGCGGAGTTTGTACAAAGTCTCCTCCAAGCAGGCAAGAAACACCTCGCACAACAATTCAATTTCACCTACAGATATATAGATGATGTATTGTCTCTGAAAAACACAAAATTTGCAGAGTATTTAGAATTCATCTACCCACGTGAACTTGAAATAAAGGAAACAACGGAGACTTCAGCCTCCTCCTCATACTTGGATTGTTATCTCTACATCGACAATGGAAAGCTTACTACTAGGCTTTACGACAAACGGGATGACTTCAATTTTCCCATCGTTAACTTTCCTTTCCTGAGCAGAAATATCCCTTCTGCACCAGCATACGGCGTTTACGTTTCACAGTTAATCCGTTATGCCAGAACTTGTTCAAATTATCAGGACTTCATGGAGCGTGGGAAAGTGCTCACTCAAAAGTTGTTGAGCCAGGGGTATCAAAAAACCAAACTGGTAGCAACACTTAAGAAGTTCTATGGGAGACATCATGATCTAGTCAATCCCTACAATGTGGCAGTTTCTAGAATTGTTTCTGATGTTTTTGCCAGTGACGCGCCATAAGTAGACTTCCCAAATCCCGGACATACGCTTCTACCGATATTTCCTTCGTTGAAGGCCCATGGGCATGGTGGGCGAAGCTTGCTTACCAAGTAATGCTTACTATCCGCGGACGCCTGATTACACCCTTTGTTCTGGGGTCCATGTCTGTTGGTCTGAACATTCTGATTCGTCATTCGTTTATGGATTTATGATTTTGAATTACGGCTTTGGTACCATGACCGCAAAGTTCTACTATTTACTTAATTCAAGGCTATCTGATTGCATCAAAGGATCTCCAGAAACAAGGCAAATCATTTAGTATAAAAAGGAGACAATATGCATGAAATGTCTAATCCTGTTTTCTTGAAAAAAAAAATAATAAGAAAACTATAATCAATCTGTTGTCTATTAAATTAGCCCAGGGAGTGGTAAAGGTTAAGAAACGACTGAATTTGTATAAATGTCCACATCATCTGGCTCCATTTGTTTCTGCACTGTTCTTTTTATGTGTTCATTATATCACTTCCTGTAGCCTTATTTGTCTCTTTAATTCCAGTTCACTGTTTTGCTTTTTGAACTACCGATTAGAATATTTTAAGCTACACTAGATATTACACCCTGAAAGAAAAGATAAAGTAGTCTGAAGACAGACTACTATTAACATATTAAACTTTGTATATATGTTTTATCACTGAACTTCTATGACACAGTTTATGCAGCTCATTAGGATCTATCGACATCTATGAATGAACTAATGTTAGCTTTATTTAAATACTTACGTCGGTGGTAACGTATATCTACAAAGAGGTAGGCAAAGGGTCATCAACATCAATTTAACTAAGCACCACTTTTGTTAAATGATCTATTATATAGGGCCTTTCTGTTATATAATCTCTTCAATTACAATTAAACATTTCTTGGTTTCGTTACTTTTCGAAAGATTTCCGCTTGACACGGTCCAGTTGCTATATTCTGTTCTGGAGATAAACTCCAGAACAGAATATAGCAACTGGACCGTGGCAAGCGGAAAGGTGCCTTCAAACATTCGCAAAATGTCATATCATCTTGCTGATCTGAGCCTATGCTATCCGCATATACCCGAATACACATTTTCGCCTGGCGCGGCCAAATTAAAACAAAGAAATAGACGTGAGTATGCTACATGACAGTAAATTGCTGAACAATCCGAGTTTTCACCACCAAACCTGGACTTAGTGTTCCACATGTATCGACAAATGCACTATATACTACTGATGCATGGCAAAGCGAATAATGGCTGGCCACTCAGTCCAATCTTCTGAAACAAATGTTCAGCTTGCATAAAAACCAAAATAAAAATTGTGAGAAACACAAAGCAGACAGATGGGTTATATAATAATGATATTATTATTATTATTATTGATGCTTAGCATGCTAGATAAATATTTCAGATGATGACATTTTGGAATACTTCTCATATTTGTCCTGAAAATAGACTTTGACCTCTTAGTTTGCATTAACTGTTAAAGCCTATTTTCAGGGAAAATTATAGAAAATATCCCCGCTTTCTCATCTGCTGAATGTGCCCAGAGGGTCGATAATAATAATAATAATAATAATAATAATAATAATAATAATAATAATAATAATGAAAATGTATTTATTTTCGAGAATAAGATATATTAACCTGACACATGGTACTCACTAAACCCGTAAGTTCATAATTATAGGCAGCGAAAGGACAGGATTGGGCCCCTTTTTTCATATACTGTAACCCAAGAGATGGCGGGCTTTAACTCCCATTGCCCCTAAGGCCGCAAAGCTATCGGACAATTTTATATAATTATACAGAAAGTGCACATGTCGCCGGGTCGACGCCAGAGTAATGTCGGTGCAAATTTGGCTGACGCTGCTCCAGTGCTGCTCCAACGGCATGTCGGGATAATATATAACCAGCATGTACAACATTGGAGGAGTCTAAACCAAATCATCTAAGAAAGGCATAAAAATAGCATGCTTGGAAAATACTTCAGCAGACAACATTTTGAAATATTTTTTCAGATTTTTTCCCCAGAAAATAGGAATTTTATTACATGCAAATTGTTTCATATCATAAATTTGCATTCTGCTGAATTTGCCCATAGCGTGCTAAGTGTTAAAAATCGCTTATAAGCACTAAGTGATTAACCCTTCTCTTGCCGAACACGTCATGCCCTGTCTTAGAAAACAGTGTAGATCCAGATCAGTTGGTTTCTGAAGAAGACAACTGACTTTGGTCTGCACTGTTTGTCATTAAATATGTGAATTTCTATCCAAAATGGGATCAAGTAATCTGGTTGGCTGGAAATTAGAAGTAGGCGTGGCATCTTAATTTTTTTAGCATGAGAAGGATTAAGACATGCTGTGAAGAAATGTAGATTTTATTATAATAAGAATGACTATCAGAATAAACTTGTAGTGAAAGTCTATTAGTGGAATCTTAAGATTAAAAAAAAACAAAAAAAAAACAAAAAAAAAAAAAAAAACACCTAAATTAGGAAGAATATGGTAAGGAGTTTAGTGTACCAATGTTGCTTAATGCATAATGTGTCTGTAAACTACCCGCCCGCCGTTCTTTATTTCACAACTCTTGATCAATAAAAAGAAAACTAAAGAAGAAGAAGGAGAAGAGGAAAAGAAAATCTATATGGACATGTCATACTGCAGCGATGTATTTTCTATATCGTGTAAGGGTATAATCTCATAAGTAGGTTTCAGACATTTTAAAAAAAATTGATAATCACATTTACAGAAGATGGCTTTTTTGTAATTTCCTGAGATGAGTTACGTGAAATGTTGTCTAGCAGACGACTCACATGAAATGCAAAGTCTCATTTTCTCAGACATATTAATAATAAAAAAAGGTCATCTGTTATAATTTTGCTTAGCGTTTGGCCAGGGTTAATAAGCAAACTACAACTTTCATATAAAACTGTGTTTAAATATAATTATGTTTCTTTGTTTTCTTTTTTTTTTCATTTCATGGCTCTGTAAACTAATGATTGCAATGATTGCAGCCGAGAATGCAATTTTCTAATCGTAGATGGATATCCATCCGTACGAAGTTTTATAAACGATATATAATTCTGTCAGAAGCAATATTCCCACGGGCACGCTAAGTTGAGCCAACGTCGTATCAACATCGACGTTGATACGACGTTATATACGTCATGTGTCCTTTGGGTTACATCTTCCGAAAAAACATGGCTTTACATATTTTCTTAATAAACAGATGCCCCTTTTTACAGAAAGTAGACATGTCAAAATAACAAGAATAAGAGGAGATATAAAAAAAAAAAAGGACAAAGAAATCAAAGGAAATAAATTTATGTGAAATGCGCAATAAAGTATTTTATCCCAAGGAACGAGAGCTAATTTTGATATAACCTTACTTTTTGTTGTCTGAAAATGCTATTTCTAAATGAAATCAAGCTGCCTCTAGGTTGCTATAAAATGCTTCTGAGGACTGTTCATTGAACTATTATAGGAGGAAAATATTAGCTAAGTACGTAGTTTTCTAACTAAGTTATGTAGCCAAGTTAGGTCAAGGGAGGTAAACATGTTATCAGTTAAAAGATTATAATCTAATTACTTTTGGTATATTTATGTATTCATTTATTTTTGTGATAAGTTTTCAAAGTTCATTTCAAATTAAGAAAGCCCCTAAGGAACAGATTAATGTGAAACAATGAGATAAAACTAATGAGAAGATTTAAACACACAAGAATGAGACAAAAATAATATTAATAATAAAATACAGCAGAACCTAGATAATTCAAACTCCAATAATTCAAAATTCTCATTATTCAAAATCATTTTGAAGTCCTGACTTAAATATATGTATGCATTTTAACCCTCAATTATTCAAAATCTCAATAATTCAAACAAAACTGTTTGGTCCCTTGGACTTTGAATTATCGAGGTTCCACTGTATACAATAACATACATAATTATATGCACCAGTATATCATCGTTAAACCCTCAAAAGTTTGGACATACATACAAACTTCTGTCACTGACATGAGGTTAAAACATACAGACGTGTCTACTGTTGAAGCAGCAAACAGTGAAGACTGATCAGAAACGGTCTGATCTGGGTTTGCTCTGTTTGGCAATATCTTCTGATCAAACGTTTAGGATAATTACAATACCATGCCTGGCCAAAGTTGCAAAGATTAGTTATCACTGAGTTAGAACTTTACTAGTAAAATGGACATGATTCAAAATACAGCAAGCTGACAATCATTAGATGTAGGGTACAATAATGGGATACGATAAAACATGCAATGATATTCAAAGACCTGTTAAATGCAAACAACAGTGAGATTTTTACGGGGCGGAAATTGCAACCGCAGAGACAGGGAGAAACCAGCAACAACAGCAAGGCAACAGCACTGAACAACTATCTGTCTCACCCAGAAGTCCAGGGTGACCCGGCCAGATGCACAGTACTGTATGATCCTCCGATTCATAACAAACCAACCAGATCACTGCAGCAACATGTTGTACCCAGTGATATAATACATTACATTAATGACCCGAAGTTTTACGACAGACAGGTCTGGGCAAACATTGTAGAGCCAGATCTGACTGCTCCTGAAGCATGTATATTTCTTTCGCAATGAATGAGCAGAGTCTTCCGAAAACATCACGAAAACATACCTATATAATTTTGACCCCCTTAAACACTACTTTTATACAGTAAAACTGGGGTTAACAGGGGTATACATTATTTTTCTTATTTCTGCTCAAAAACATAGATTGTTGGTACTCGTTAGAATCGCCTCGGCGAGGCGGTTCTAACGGGTACCCACAATCTATGTTTTAAGCAGAAATTTGAAAAATATCAAGTTTTTTATCTTAATTTTTCATTTTTTTAGGTGAAATTTTGTATATATTTGAATAGGAATGTTTTCGTAATGATCAGTGAATGCATTATTTTCGTTTGCTTAAATGTTTACCAAGCATGCTAAGCTTAAACCCCTTAATGCCTAGCGTCCCATAGAAAATACATTGGCAAACAGTGTAGATCCAGATCAGAGTCTGAACAGTTTGCATTAAAAACAAGAATTTCTATAAAAGATGATAATAAAAAAAAACTACACCACAACCTCTTTATAACACTATTGTTGGGGTCCATAACATAAACCGTGTTAGTTAAACAACCGTGTTATATCCAAACAAAAATGTACAGATTATATTGAAAAATGACCATTTATGGTCATTTTGCAATATAATCGATACATTTTTGGGATCCATTTTGAAACATGTTATATCCAAAACCGTGTTATAACGAACCGTGTTATAAAGAGGTTGTAGTGTAATTAGCCACCCTTTCTACCGGAAATGGATCGGTGCAAAGATTAAAGGTAGAAGAGAGCTCGGCATAAATGGGTTAAAGTAGATTTCCACTTGTGGGTGCGGTGTGGGGGGGGGTGGGGGGATGGGGACTCTGATATCTCTACGACTGCTTCGACCCATTTTACTTACACATATTCACCAGATGCAAATTGAACCTGGCCAAGATCGGAAGAAGGAATGTCAGCTGCGAAGTAAACACTGTATGTTCCAGGTGTAGAAGTATCACTTGATTCAAATGTTTGGAATTTAAGTTTTACCCCAGTGCCACTTGTGTCCTGAAAGTAAAAGTAAAATAAACTAATGTGGAATCAGACTACAGCTAGCTCCCTTGATTCTTTGTCTACAGTAAGGAAATATATTCGCACAGTTAGTCCCTTGGTTAACTGCATAGTTTTGGTGACTGTATAAATGAGAAGACTGCTTATCAGAGCATCACAGAATAAGCTACATATGAAGGTCTTGAAAAAAAATGTTATTTGTTCCAGTTTCTTCTGATTTCAGGAAAACAGGTGAACCAAAGCACACATTCTAACAGTGCGCCTACAAGAGCCATAAAAGGAATGAACTGACAGGTGCTTGGTTTGACAGCTGATGGCAGGGAAAAGGAGCTCAACTCCTTAGAATGAACTGATAAGTTGAAAGGTAAGACATGACTAAAGAAGCACAAGAAATGGAATGGAATGTTATTCCATGAGATGCTTGTATGGAAAGCTATGGAAAAATAATTGTGCTCCGGGGCCTAGGCCTTATATGGGCCGCGCCATGCGAAAACATATCTTCGGGCATATGTGGACAGCAAAGGTCCAGATCAGCCTGCATATCCACACAGTCTGATCAAGGCCTTCATTGTCCGTCAACAGAATCTTTGGATGCTAAGAATGTCTCAGAGAAAGGCGAGCAAATGCCCAGGTGAGACTTTTCACATTTTGTATAGTTATATTTGGCTAGTTCTGGGTTTTAGCTAGTTCTGAACAAGTGAGAAAAAAATCGTCATCAAATAAACGACAGTGGTCAAATTTAAAAAAGGAAATATTGGTATGGTTCTATCGTTCATTTATTTTTATTCATATATCAGAAAATAAATATGGGAAATATTATCTTATTAATCGATATGATCCGATTTCCCCTAGCAACACTACGCTTAACACAAATGTAACTGTGTAAATAACATTCGCCTATATATCCTTTGAGTAGACAATTAAAACAGTTTTTTGTTCAACTATTGGGTGGAACATACTTTTCAACATCTGATTAAATGCTTCCTGCAAGGATTTTAAACAAAGTGCTTGTTTTAAACCAATAATCGATCGCTAATTTAATCAATTCTTGGTAAGATGTTTACAAGTGTTTAAAGGGTGTACATATCTATGCAGTGTATGTAAAAGAATCTGACACACGTGACAGACGATTGAAGCGAAAATATGAGCCTCATCAACAGATAACCTGCTTTTATGCCATACGCGGACAACAAAGGCATATAATTTGTGCATCTGCGCAGTCTGATCAGTCGCGTTGTCGTTCGCTGTGTAGACAGTATATTACCTATAAAATTGTCAAGACTATAATCCAGCGCTGTGGCCTATGTCTGTGTAGGCGGGTCTGAGTCCTACTTCGGTTGAATAATCACCTGCTATACGTCTGCAAGACTTCGATATATTTCCTACGCTGAAAGAACCCCTCCGGGGAAAACGATTTAATGATATAGATAGCCTTGAGGTGGATGTGACCAACCAAGTTAGAAAGATCAACTTGGCTAGCAACCGGTTGAGAGATCTACCAAATAGATGGACATTAGTGACTGAAAACAAGGGATGTTACAGTGAGGAATGTAGAAAGGTTAGGAATATTAATTGAAGTTAGTTCATTCCCACTTTTGATTGGACGACCCTCGTACAATGGTATGCTAACAATATAAGGTAATAGGAAAAAGTCTTCACTGACTGATCATATTGTGTATGTGATATGTATACACGTAGTGTATAGCATGATATATGCGTTTTATATATACAATGACACATTTACCATGTAAAGGAATAAGACAGTTCCTGTGGTATATCTAGTGTGTATACAAAGGCACACAGTGTATAGCACTGTAGTATATATGTTATATATACAATGGTACACCGACAAAGTAAGGGAATAGGAAACACTTTTCTAGATATACATTCTAGGCGCATTTATAGGCAAAAAAAACTATAGCTAAATATTGGGACGAAATGTTATTCAAAGTTCATACTTCGACGAATGATTCACGAGACGTCAAATGATCATTAAGTGACATCAAAATCACGAACGGACGGACGTATGACAGGCGGACGGATGGACAGACACATATACGACCAAAATGATACCATAATACTCCTCCACTATCGTGTGGCGGGAAATAAAAATGAACAAAATAACAACTTACACTTTGCACAAAGCATGGACCACTTGCTAAATTTGCGGTGTCGATAATAACAGTTACCTCTAAGGTATTGAACGCTGAAAAAAAAAAAACAAAAAAAAACAAAAAAAAAACAAAAAAACAACAACAATAAACTGCTTTTCATGTTGGAATTTATATATTCTACTTGTTTTCACAAAAAGAAATATACTCAAAATATTCCATTTAGAGCTGACGGTTATTTTATTCTCAAACTGTCACTTTTTTGGTTATTGTCTAAACATATGCAAGTAAAACCCAAATCATTATTCAACTTTCCGCCTAAGCATGATCACAGTTAGCTCACTATGCCTGCCTACATATGAGCCTCGTCATGGTAAAAGAGTCGTTATAGCATATGTTAACCAACGTTTCAGGTGAGCCTGTACATCCACACAGTCTCATCAGAACCTATGCTGTTTCCTGATGTAAGCAGTAGGCTATAGGGAAAATTCAGCCAAAGAACTAGACGAGATCCAGCTAAGGGGCCAGGGATGCGCACTGAAATATCTGAAATATTGATTCGACGGACGGTTCGAAGAGTCTTTTTCTCGCAACGCGTCCCATATTAACGCAATATGATAAGAAGCATTTCATCTGACTTATTAATCCATTCATGTCTAGCATCCCATAAAAGGGACATTAGGCGGATATATTTTTTTTTCAATATTGATCGTACAATTATTTTTTCGGTCTAAAATTTTCCAGGTATATTTAGTTAGGCTTTTATGGGGATATACTTTAAAAGCAGATATTTTACTTCTGAGGGGAAACCGTTATATATAAGCTGTTTAATTATTTTAAATATCATTATTTTCTTGTGTACTACAATGAACGTTAAAAAGATTGCCTTTGGAAACAAAGAACACACTACAGTTAAGAAAATGGGAGTCTGGACAAACATGTTTATAATAACAAGTTATGTTCGTTTTAGAACTTTCCAGACGGAATATTCTAGATTAAGCTATTTTTGGCATGTCATAGAACATTTAGAATATTCTTGACTAAAACTGGAAAATAAGTGATGCCTCTAGCAAATTCTTTTTCTAGAATGTTCTTTCATAATATACAGTCAAATCTGTTTTAGTGGTCACCTCTATTAAGCAGCCAACCTGTATTAAGCAGCCAAAGGAAAGTTGTCCCAAAATTCATAGACATATATCTGAACTGTATTAAGCAGCCACCTGCCTTCAGCAGCCACATTTTAAGCTTCCCATGGGTGGCTGCTTGACTGTATAAGGAGAAAAGAATTCATAAGGGTATCTTTGTGTACTTTCATCGGAAAGTATTCTACATTGGAAAACTTTAATATTTTATTCATTCTGAAATTAAACTCTGAATTCAGGCACTTTAAATTGTTGGATCAGAAACTGTTATTCAAAGGATTTGTTTTAGAAATTATTGTGGAATATTTCTGAGGGTCTTTGTGACATAAACTTGAAAGGTACTGTTTACTTATATATTTTTTTTCTGTTTTGCACATTGTCTTTTTTTATGTTTTATTCATTCATTTAATCATTTATTTTGTTGTTGTAAATAAAAATGTGAATAATTTTAGAGTTTGTTGCTGGTTTTACTTTCATTTCTTTTTCATTACACCTGGCTCGTAACAGAAATTTGGGGCTCGTCCGGAATCGAATACTTTCTTGTTTGAGCTTTAAAAGAAGAAGAAGAAGAAGAAGAAGGAAAAAAAAAGTATCGACTTTTGAAAATATAGATATCTAGAATCTTAGTTTGATAAACTAACTTGAGAAAACCAGCAAGAATCAATCATGTCATTTGACCTTCATGCTTTCATAGCTGTGTCTTCGCAGGAACTGGTTTTAGCCAAAAAGTCAAAATTGTTGGACATTGCTGCTCATTAAGAATTGACTTCCGTCAACAAGTCCATGCTAACACAGGAAAATTAAAAAAAAAAAAAAAAAAAAAAAATCCTGGTTCAATTTTTATACCCCGCCACACGATAGTGACGGGGTATTATGGTTTTACGTTGGACGTCCATCTGTCTGTCCATCCGCCCGTCCGTCAGTCAGTCTTACGTCCGTCCGTTTCGTTTCCGGATGAGAACTTGAGTAAACATCAATGGATTTTCCCGAAACTTGTGCATTGATATTGTGGAGATCTGGGCCCAGTCCTTCAAAGCGTCGTTAGCTTAACGAGCTCGTTAAGGGTCATTTCGTTAACTGTTTTAGTGGATTCAATATACAATATTCTGATAGAATATTTTTTGCTTAAAAAATGTGAGTAGCTTTTGCATTGCAAAAAAATTCAGCATATTTGCGTATCACTCGATGTAAATTTTAACGAATCGTTAACTAACGATGTCATTAGCTTTGAACATCTGGGCCCTGGTTAACTGTTTTGTCCAAACTGCTAACATCATGCCTTACTGCTGTTTAAAGCATTGGATTAGATATTTTGATACTGTTTACGAAAGGGACGGAATTAACTATTTTTGATTATTTTTGGTCAAATAAAAATTCCAATGATGTTCTCAGTAAATTTAAATCTAAAAACTTTCAGGCTTCTAAATTGTCTACATATGATTTTTCTACACTGTATACTACAGTACCTCATCATCATCTTATAAAAGATAAACTTATTGTTTAATTAACCAAATGTTTATTCGGGAGAATACCCAGTATTTGGCTTGCAACGAAGAATGTGCTTTTTTTCTCTTCTGATGTATACAATAATCACAATTTATGATCGTGTCAAAACGTCTGTGATGCCCTTGTTTATCTTTTGGATAATATTTTCATTAGATTTGGAGCTAAACTTTATAGGCAAACTATTGGTATTCCGATGGTAACTAATTGTGCTCCTCTTGTTGCAAATGTGTTTCTTTTTTGTTATGAGAGAGATTTCATGAAGTCTCTCTCATGTGAAAATCAGGCTGACATTATTGAAGCTTTCAATTCAACTTCAAGATACCTTGATGATTTATTAAATGTTGACAATATTTACTTTGCCCAAATGGAGGACCGCATATACCCTACAGAACTCCAATTAAATAGAGCAAATTCTTCTGATACCGAGACACCTTTTTTGGATTTGAATCTGTGTATATGTAATGGTACAGTTTCCACCAAAATTTATGATAAACGATTTTGATTTTGATATAGTCAATTTCCCTTTTCTGGATGGCGATGTCCCCCGGCGTACCTCATATGGGATATACATATCTAAACTTATTAGATTCGCCGGAGCTTCTTCAAATCTTAGTGACTTTAACTACCGTAATAAAGCGCTTACTGCCAAACTTCTTAGACAGGGCTATCGTTATTTTAAACTTCGTAAGGCGTTTTCGAAATTTTATCGCAGACACAGTGCCTTGGTAGAAAAATATAGCGTCAATCTGAAAACACTTCTGCAACAAGGTATATCGGACCCAGAATTTTACGGTGACTTAGTGTACAGATTTAGAAAAATTGTAGGAAAATCTAACTTTTCGGAGAAATTCAGAAAACTTATAAACCGTTATAAAAGAATTGGCTATAGCCTGGATATTATGCGGCAGACTGCATGCCTAGTTGTCAACCCAATCATTGTTGATGGCTACACTCTTTAATTGCACGACGGCGGTTCGGGCCTCAGACTCAATGACGAGACTTCGTAAAACTTTAACCAGTGGGTTGGGGCTTGACGATATGTTTTTGGCTTGGCCCGCCGTGGTTCAACTATTGGTTTTCATTTACTTTGGCATACAGTAGAATAAGCCATGAGTACTCGTCTTTGTCTATTATAGTGATTAATTTGATCTCTATGTTTTCGCTTTGATGCATTGACTGAGTTGGGAGCCTTTATGCGAACCGAGTTTTTATGTATTTCTGTATTAAGAGTAGCATCGGGACCCAGGGTGAAGTTGGCTAGCTGTAAAAATACTTTAACACCCCCCGCCGCCACCTCACGGTGGTTTACTCTACTGACGGTTCTAATACGGTGGTCCCGGTGTTAGTCTTATTCCCTGTTGCTTTGTGATTTATTCTACGAGGCGATTTATTTTAGGTCTTACCTTGTGTCATTTTGTTCTTGTGTTTTTCAATCCTTTTAGCATTGCGATTACCTCGCTTGGGGAAGAGAGAGCTAATCTTAGAGCTTTTCGTACGTTTGTCCGATTTGTGCTTGTTTGGATTTGTCAGTTTCCTCTTCCTCTTTGTGTCTGGGAAGGGCTACGGTTTGTGACTGTGGCCCTCCCTGGCCTTTTCTCTTACCTTTTGTTTTGGGATTACTAATGGGCAACTTTCGTCAATTTTTACGGAGTTATTTGCCCGAGACAGATGGCGGGGTATTACAGTTTAACATTTTTAATTGACTGATAAGGAAATACTTGATTATTCTGCTTGGTCTCTTGTTTTCGTTACACAGACAGGTATGCAAATGCGAGACCTAGAGATTCAGAAGAAAATTGAATTGAAAAAAAAAATAAGATTTGAGCGAGAAAAACTTAAAATTGAACTAGAAAAAGAAAAAAACATAAAAATAGTGGAAAAAGAAAGGGAGAGACAAATTAATTAAAGAATGAAAGAACTAGAAATGCAAAACAAAACGGTAAAACCGCAACCTTAGACTTTAGCTTTCATTTTGATGTTCCCAAACACATCAG
This sequence comes from Anodontia alba, assembly GCA_964016985.1. Classification (NCBI taxonomy): domain Eukaryota; kingdom Metazoa; phylum Mollusca; class Bivalvia; order Lucinida; family Lucinidae; genus Anodontia; species Anodontia alba. Next base: position 7,994,804 of record OZ024830.1, on the reverse strand, counting down.
ATTAGTTCCTCCATTTCAAGACAAAGAAGTTGACAAATATTTTCTTCATTTTGAAAAAAAGTAGCTGACAATTTAAAGGGCAAATATAAAGGTTTTTAAAATATTCCTGGTTTTCAGGGTGTTGATAGAATGCTTTAAGAGAATTATTTTGTTGAAAACCCCATCAAAAAATTCCAATCCAATCAAAAGTTATGGTGATTAATTTACGATACCTACCTTTTTTCCTGTTAGAGTAACCTCCCTTGGATTGTGTATTGATTAAGGCCCACAATGCAATATTCTGTGATGTCATAGTGGAACTTAAATTTTAAACTGAAATTTTAAACAGGAATATTCTGCATTTCCTTATATGCTACACAGTTTTTCTCCTTAACCATTATTGAAATTGGTCTCTGCCCACAAGTAAGCCCATGAATAGAGAATTTAACTCAAAATTTAATCTGTTATTTAAATTTAAAGCTAAATTTTAAAAAGTTTAAAACTTGACTAATATTAAATTTTTCGTAAGTTTTTTTTACTAATAGTGAATTTTGGGTGTATATCATATAAATGAATGCCAAAAAAGTCAATTTTGGCTAATTATTAAGCATTGTAACTGTATTTTAAATTATTTAAATGAAATTTTTAAATTTGAAATGTAACACTTTAAACGGAAAATAAGAGCTAAATTCCTATGTATATTAGTTTAAAGGAGCTGAATAAATTAAACAATATGAAAACTGAATTGATGCAGATTAAAGAGCAAAAAATATTGGCAATTTAAAAAAGTTTAAAATTTTACTGTTCCCTTATGATGTCATAAAAAGGCTCATGAATATTAATGAGGCAGCCTGAATTCAATCCTCTTGGATGTTAATATCAAATTTCAAATCGCAATATTTCAGAAACCGTTTAAGATAATTTGATGCGGTTTTCGGCAGTCACCTCCTTACTGAAGTGCCCTTAAATATTTAGTAGAATTAAAACCTTTATATTTGCCCTTTAAAATGGTCAAAGGAGCACTGGACCTTGCTTTTGCGAAGTATTATAATTAGAACGGCTCGAGAAATTTACACTCAGCTAACTGTCGAGGGGAGTTTCAATTATGATACTGTAAAGGAATTAAAGCTTATGAGCTGGTCCCTGAGGCTTACAGGCAGAAATGTAGGAACTGATGGACAGACTCATGTAGAATTCGCTAGAACTAAAGAACAGTTATTTGATAGGTGGGCTCTTTGAAGAAAAATCGGCTCTGATCATGAAAAACAATTTCTACCCAGTCCAAAATATCTGAGACTGATTCTGTTATGGAGATTTATGAACCATTCTTATCAGATACTTTTGTGTCATTAAATAGAGACTACCCTCAGAGTACCCCAATTAAAATTATACGAGATACCGGAACTTCCCAATCTCTTATTTTAGCAGACACGCTGCCTTTTTCTGAGAAGATTTCTTCTGGGACATGTGTCTTTTTTAGGGTGTAGAGTGTGGATTTGTTAATGTCCCTCTGCATAACATTTATTTATCCTCAGACTTGGTTACTAGTATAGTGGCTGTTGGTATTCGACCTTTACCTTTTAAAGGTGTTCACGTACTGTATGGCAATGACTTAGGAAGAGATAAGGTTGTCGTAAACCCACTTTTGATTAACATACCTTGTATTGATCAGCAACCTGATCCTAGTGAACATGTAATCCCTGATCTTTACCCATCATGTGCCGTTGCAAGGGCCATTTCAAAGAATGCAAAACAGAATAATGGGAACAATGATTTAACTGATACATTTTTGGGTCAGTCTTTTACGCACGGGATTACAAAAGTTATTTCATCCTGCCTGTCTGACAAGCAGACTTAAGTAACAAGTCAGAGTCCAGTCTGTACTCTTCAATATCAAGTGATCAAGGTCAAAGTATTGACTTGGTGTCAAGGTCACAAATTTGCAAGGAACAGCCCTATGTCAGGAATGGAATTGTAATGAGAAAATGGCGTCCTTCTGATGTCTAAGCAAAAGACAAGTGAACCGTTAACCACCAAATAGTGGCCACAGGGTTTATCGCCCCGAAAATTTGGCCCATGAAACTCCAATATCAGGCCATTTAGGTGCAAACAAGACCTATCACAAAATCTTAACCATTTTTACTGGCCAGGGTTATAAAAAGGTAAGAGAAAAGTCCAGGGAATGCCACAATCACAAAAAAGGTAAGAGAAAAGTTCAGGGAGTGCCACAATCACAAACCGCAGCCCTTCCCGACCCCAACAGGAAGAGGAAACCGACAAATCTAAACAAGCACAAACCGAACAAACGTACGAAAAAGCATTAAGATTAGCTCTCTCTTCCCCAAGCGAGGTAATCGCAATACAAAAAGGACTGAAAAACACAAGAGCAAAATGACTCACGGAAAGATATACAACAAATCGCCTCGTAGAATAATCGCGGCCCAAACTGACGTTTCCCAGTTTTGTAAGTCTTGTCACACTTATCAGATGGTAGGAAAACCCAACCAGACAATACCAAAAGCTCATTTGCAGCCAATACCTGCTTTTGATGGACCTTTTAGTAGAATAAGTATAGACTGTGTTGGTCCCTTGCCCAAAACAAAATCTGGTCATGAATATCTTCTCACTATAGTGTGTGCTTCCACATGTTTCTCAGAAGCCATTCCACTTAGGAATATTAAAACTAAGAATATTGTTAAGGCTCCGGTAAAGTTTTTTTTCTTTTTTTTTACATTTATAGGCCTCGCAAAGTCGGATCAGGGCTCAAATTTCATGTCTGGAATTTTTCAGCATGTCATGCATGATTTGGATAATATAAATCGTCACCTTAGCATCTTGAAAGTCAAGATGCCCTGAAAAGATTTCATCAGACACTGAAAAATACGATCATATCATATTGCTTTGGCACTGAAAAAGATTGGGATGAGGGTATCCATTCGTTGTTGTTTGCCGTTAGAGAATCTGTTCAGGAATCTCTTGGTTTCAGCCCATTTGAGCTGGTATTTGGCCACACTGTGCGTGGACTTTTTGAAGGAGAAATTTCTCTCAAATGAAAGTCCTTTGAACTTACTTCAGTATTTATCAGATTTTAAAGACCGGCTGTCAAAAGCTTGTGAAGCTGCTCGGACCAATCTCGAGTCAGCGCAAAGAAATATGAAACTTTGGTCTGATCAAAATGCCAAAGAAAGAAATTTCAAGCCTGGAGACAGGGTACTTGCTCTTTTCGCATATTCCTGGAACACCATTGCAAGCCAGATATAACGGCCCTTACACTGTAGATAATAAGATTAGTGCTGTAAATACATTATTAACATTCCATGGAGACGCAAAACAAAACAGTTATACCATGTTAACATGTTGAAACAATACATAGATTAATAGGGATAGCTCTTTGGTTACACGAATTAGTGTTGTTAGTTCAGTCCATCAGGAACATAGTGAAATGGGCTCTGAAGACATGAACTTGATCAACTCTGAGCCTGCTTCATCATAACTCTAGAATTCTGACATTCTGAAGGATCCCGATCAGAAGCTCCCACATCTGGATCCAAAGAAATGAACTGAAACGGTTAATTCATGAATATGAACACTTTTTCCTTACATTCCTACAAGGACTGACAAAATCTATCATGATGTGGATGTTGAGGATTCACAGCCTATAAATGAACATCCACAGAGAATGAACCCTACAAACAAAAATAGCTTAGGGAAGAAATCCGGTATTTGCTGGACAATGATTTCATTGAACCAAGCCAAAGTGGATGGAGTTCTCCTTGTATTCTTGTACTAGAACCGGATGGGACCTTTTGGATTACAGAAAGGTCAAAAGTGTGAGTAAAACAGACTGTTTCCCCACCCCAAGAATGCACGACTGTATTGACAAAATTAGAAATACAAAAAATATAACTAAATTTGATCTTCTATAAGTATATTGGCAAATTCCTCTCTCAGAAAGAGCAAAAAAGGATCTCCGCATTTGGCACTACTAATGGATTATATCAATATAAAGTAATGCCTTTTGGAATGAAAAATTCTCCAGCAACATTTCAACGCTTAATCAACACCATAATAACTGGATTGGAGCATTGTGAAGCTTACATCGGTGATGCCATCATATACAACGTTGAGTGAAATGACCATCTAGAGAGTATTAGAGGAGTCTTTGGCAGATTAAGTGAAGCAAAACTGACAATAAATTTTACTAAAAGTGAATTCTGTCATGCAAATTTAACATTTCTAGGACATGTTGTGGGTCAAGGTCCGGTTAAACCTGTAGAAGCTAAAACTGAAGCTATCTCAGATTTTCCGGTGCTCTCATGCAAAAGACAACTGGTGGTGTTTTTGGTATGGCCGATTATTTCAGAATTTTTTGTAATAATTTTTTCTGTCATTGCTGAGCCAATGACTAATTTATTTAGGAAAAGAACGAGGTTTAAGTGGACCTGTGACTGCCAGAATGCCTTGATTAATTGAAAGCCATACTGAGGAATGAGACAGTTCCCTTGGAACAAAATTTTAAAATGATTTTAAGCTAGCCGTAGATGCAAGTGATATTGGTGCAGGTGGTGAATTGTTGCAAGAAGATGACAATATGGTGTGAATCACCCATTTTGTTATTTTCCAAAAAGTTTAACAAACAGCAAAAGATTTATTCTACAGTAGAGAAAGAATAATTGTATCTCATTCTTGCTCTTCAGCATTTTGAAGTTTATATAATTTCTTTATCCTTCTATTGTTGTTTTCGATAATCACAATCCAGTACCTTTTTATCCTTAAAATGGAAAACAAGAACCACAGGTTGCCTAGATGGACCCCGTTGGTGCAGGTTTACAATATTGACATCAGGCATATCAGAGGAAAAGATAATATTATACCTGATATCTTGTGCAGAGCATGATGTCTTGATCTGTGGTTTCCAGTAATCTGTTTTTTGTTTTCAACATTATGAGATAATTGCTAATATCAGTTTTTGCTGATGATCAATTTAAGGCAAAAGAAAGCTTTATTACATAAATGGGAAAAGATGTTCATATGGGTATCTTTATGTACTTTCATCGGAAATTATTCTATACTGAATTGCTTAAATATATTAATATTAACTCTGAATTCAGGGACTTTAAATTGTAGGGTTCAGAAACTGTTATTCAACCGATTCTTTTTAAAAATTCTTGTTGAATATTTATGAGGGACTTTGTGACATAAATTTGAAAGGTACTGTTTACTTATATTTTTTTCTGTTTTGCATATTGTCTTGTTTTTTTTTTTTTTTTTTTTTTTTTTTTTTTTTTTTTTTTTTTTTTTTTTTTTTTTTTTGTTGTTGTTGTTGTTGTAAATATAAATTGTGAATAGTTTTAAAGTTTGTTGCTGATTTCATTTTCACTTCTTTCTCGTTACGCCTGGCTCATAACAATTTGTTTTACTTGTTTTTGTCTTCTTTTTATATGGGACTTTCTAATCACACATGCTCACACAGATGAGCTTACTGCCGATGCAATAATGATTTCAGCAGTCGACATGTTTTAATATTTGCATGAAATATCAAAACCTATTGTCTGACAAAGTAAGAAACTATCATAAATTTGTAGTCTGTTGAATTTGCTCAGAGAGGGATAAAGGTTTAACATAACAGCGTATCAATTTATTGGCCAAGAATAAGTGTTATGTGTTTGTGGAAAACAATATATGTAGATAAACAAGATGTGTTGTGTTTTTCGACGAAGTCAGTTAAAATCTCATCAACTGACGCATGAATGCATCTGTATGGGAAACAGTATATGTCGTGAGATAATCATACTTTGCTAAAATATTGTTAGGATTAGGGTTGGGAAGAGAGAGCTAATCTTTGTGCATTTCGTTTGATCGATTTGCGCTTGTTTGGTTTTGTCATTTTCCTCTTTCTCTTGGTGTCTGGGAAGGGCTGAGGTTTGTGATTGTGGCACTCCCTGGACTTTTCTCTTACTTTTTTCTGATATTATTTAAACCGATATTCTTAACTAAGTGCAGTGTTTTGGGATGTTTCATGTCTGTTTTTTAACATATCACTAAAATGGTATTAAAATATGAAATAGAACTACAGAAGAGAGAACTAACAGTTTGGTAAAATTCTCGTTTTCCAATATTTTCGACTGTACTATTGTGCGTCCGTAAATACTGCTTAAGAAAAAATGAATAAGGTTAGCTTTTGAAACAGGACTGAGGTTAGCTTTTTAAAATGCTTAGAAAGTCAACTTTTTTGCGTGATTAAATAATGTTCCGTAAATACGGCTTTCGTAAGAAAAGATAAACAAGGTTATTGAAAAACAAAAAAAAAAAAAAAAAAAAAAAAAAGAAACGAGGTTAGCTTTTTTAATAAAGTTTAGAAAATCATCTTTTTGCGGGATTAAATAATGTGAATGATCAATATGAAGTCAGTGGCTTTGTAGGTTGTCAAGGGTATGTTTGTGTGCATTAGGTATTTAGACGCACCATAATATGGGTAGTTCGGATTACCACATCTAGTCATCCATGAGCTCTTATCCCACATGATCAGCACTTACCAAACCGAAAAAATCTCTACTGCTTTTTGTGGCTAATCTTCTTTTTTGAGATGCTTATTATTAATCATTATGTGTACATAAACTGAGTAAACTAATTCACGAAATGCTTATAATTCAGGACCCAGTTGTCCAAAACTTAAAGCAGTTGTTAGCTAACGTGTCAATAACATTCTTGACTTGAAATATGGCGAATACATTAATACATTTTGCTGAAAAAAAAAAAGAAAAAAAAACTGTATGTAGCTTTTGCATAAAGCTACATACTTTTTATGCAGCAAACATATCAATATACCATATTTGAAAATACCTTAGCTACATTAGTTAACGAGTTGTTATTAAGAAGCTCGTTTGAACACCTGGATCCAGGTCTGCACAATTAGCTTAGGTGATTTTATTCAAAGAGATAAGAATGGTACAGCAATATAAATGAAGATAAAACTTTTTAACAGCATATCAGACCTTTTGATAGTCATTTCTATAAAATAAACTGGCATATTATTTTAAAAAAAAAGTAAAAAGAAAATATATAAAAGAAAAAAAAAAAAAAAAATAAAATAAAATAAAAACCCTCGTGCATTAATAATAAAAAAAAGTATTTTCTAATTTCTAAGGGAATGTCATTACTTTCGATACTATTTATTATTGTATACTTGTTATCCTTTCATGAAGTAATCCACTAAATTATACGAACAAATTGTTGGTATACATATGGGTACAAATTGTGCTTCCCGTCTTGAATATTGCAAGTCTCTTCTGTTTTGCTTATTTTTTTTCGTGTTGCCCTCTCTTTCTTCCATTATTTAAGCGACTAAATCATACTACCAACAAATTGTTGACATATATATGGGTACAAATTGTGCCTCCACGAAACCCCACCCCCCCCGCCTACACACACACACACCCACACACACACACACACACACACACACACACACACACACACACACACACACACACACACCTTCTGCTTTGTTACAAAAGAGACTATGCTATCCTTTCGTCACGAAAATTAGGCCCAATTATATCATCGAAGTATTCAATTCAACGTCTCGATATTTGGATGACTTACGATAATGATATGATGGAAATTTAGATGATTTGGGGTCTGGGAAGGGCTGCGGTTTGTCGATATGAAGGATAATTTGGATGATTTGGGGTCTGGGAAGGGCTGTGATTTGTGATTGTGACACTCCCTGGACTTTTCTCTTACCTTTTTTTTACTGAATATTGATAATCAATATTTTGAACATACGATTGATACAATTTTATCCAAAAGAACTATATTTAAATAAATCTAATAGAAGTGCTGCCTTGGAACGGTCAGTAATAAATTACTGGGGGCTTAAGCTAGCTTTATGGGATCCCAACCCTCTTTCTCAGCTTTCATATTCGGTAAAACATATATTTGTTCGGTCCGCGTGGAGGGTATTCAACTCGTCCATGAATCAGTATGGACAAAAAAAAATAATAATAAAAATATAAAGCCTATAACTAAGCGAAAAATGAGGACAACAGAAACAACATGTTGAGACACCTGGAGGTCTATGGAGTGTAAAATAATTATATATATTGCTCGGTTAATTCGTTTTGCTAGAAAATCTGGTCAAGTTAGTGACTTTAATAACCGAAATTAAAATTTAACTATTAAACTTCGTAAGCAAGGATACCATGATCATAAAAATACGTAAAACATTTTCTTAGTTTTTTCACAAAGTTTTCGGTACAATTTAAAAAGATTTTCACTTGCTACAAAAAGATTCATTACAACACGGATATTCTGCGGCGAAGTGCATGCATGGTTATTAACCCAGTTATGACTGATAATTTGGCTTCCCTCTCTATATACTACAAAACGGTGGGTCGGTCCTCAGACTAATTGACGGCGCTCTCCTCAATCTGTTTCAGATGGTTGGTTCCTGACTGTCAATGTCTGTGGCTGGACTGATCATGGTCCCGTTTGTATGGTGGCATATAACTGACATCTAAATATTGACATACTAAGTCGACTTCTTCTGCTTTTATGTCGACTTACAATGAATGACTTGATGCTATATCGACTTCCGTTGATAATGGTTATCGCGTCTGCAGGTCATATTATTGCTCTAAGCTGCCTTCAAGAAAACAAAGCGTGTTAGCATTGTATGACGACTTATTTTCTATTATTTTTTATTATCTCGACTTCCGGCTCTTTAACATGTCATGATTTGCCAGTTAGCGTTGAGATACGTTTTCATAATCGTAAAAGTTTATTTTTAGACCAAAATCACACAGGCAGCGCCAGTGTTATTGCAATTACAGAGTTGTTTACAAGAAACGATAATTATATAATATCTATATGCCACCAAACACTATATTAAGCCCTAAACTTAATACATCAGATCGTCCCGACTTAACTGTCTCGCCGGCATAGTCACTATCTGACTATCATTATCTTCTCAACAAATCCTACAACATAACATGACCGGAAGTCGAGATAATAATTATAATGTCGACATATAGTTGTAAAAGTGTTTCATGATGCTGACGTTGTGGATGACACTTCTAGACAGTATTAAGACTTGCAGTCGCGATATCCATTGTCACCGGAAGTCGATATAGCATCAGGTCATACATTTTAAGTCGACATAAAAGCAGAAAAAGTCGACTTAGTATCTCAATATTTAGATGTCATTTATATGCCACCATACGTTTGTGGTTTTCTCGTGTTCTGGCTTCCGATCGCCATTGAACCCTTTGCTTTGTTTCACCAGTGTTTTTGATTATATGTGTTCCACTGTGATGTGTCACAGCCGAGGTTGAGGACACCTATATGGACCAAACATATACAGTGAACCCTCGTTACAACGATAGTATTTGTTCCATAAGAGGTTGCCATTAAAATGAATTAGCTGTTGAAAAGAATCCTTAATGGTCAGAATGATATGTAAGAAAGAACTTGTTTAATTGTTATTTCCTCATAGACCAAATTTTTGAGGCGATTCTAACAAATATCCAAAACATATGTTGCTTGAAATTTTAATGCAATATTCTTGCATAATTAACTGTCACCTCTTGAGTGGAGGTTTTGACATTCAAATTGTCATTATAACAAATTTCATCGTTGTATCGAGTGTCGTATATAGATGGTTAACTGTATTGTAATTTAGAGCTACATCCATCAAAAATTAAGGGTGAGGTTTCGCACAAGTAAACTGATTAAAGCGCCCCCCCGCCCCCCCCCCCCCCCCCCCCCCGCGTAGCCCGCAATGGTTTTCCTACTGACCGTTCAAAAGCTGTTCTTCTTTGTTACAAGTGCGTCTGTGGTTTTACATGTGGTGCTTGTTTTGTTTAGTTTTACATGTGGTGCTTGTTTTGTTTAGTTTTACATGTGGTGCTTGTTTTGTTTAGTTTTACATGTGGTGCTTGTTTTGTTTAGTTTTACATGTGGTGCTTGTTTTGTCCTTATTTGTTCCTCATCTCTCCTTTTTTGGTGTCTGGGGAAGGTTTGCTTTGTGATTGTGGTGCAAAAAGTGGTGAAAGAAAAACGTCTTGATTTAATTGAATAATCCTTCAGAAGAGAAAACTCCCTATACCTGCTTGTAATAAGAATCGTCTAAATATAATATTGCTTTGAAAACACTTATGCAAGAAGATCTATCGGAACCTGAATTTTATGGGTACTTAGTCTATAAATTCAGAAAGACTGTTGGCAAAACTGACCTTTCTGAGCAATTTAAGAACATTCTCACTCACTACAAAATGACATGTTGCAATATGGATACTTTGCTGCAAACTGCACGAATTATACTTAACCGAGCAAACACACAACGTCCCAATAACGTCGTTACAACGTCGCTGCAACGTCATGACGTTGCAACGACGTTGTAACAACGTTGTTGCGACGTTGTGTGTTTGCTGGGAACCTAGTTATGGTTGATAACTTTACTTCTCTCTTAAATTGCAGATCGGTGAGTCAATCCTAAGACAAAATGACGGCTTCCTCCTCAATCTGTTCGAGAAGGTTGGAGTTTAAACACTAGTGTCTGTGGTTTTGCCCATTATGGTCCTGTGTGTGGTTTTCTTGTATATTGGTTTCAGGTCGCCAATGAGCCATTTGCTATGTTCCATGTGTTTCATTGTGATGTTAATCTGATGAGGTAGAAAGCCCCTATACGGACCGAACATACTTGTAATGTAGAGCTGCATCAGAATTAAGGGCAAGGGCAAGATTTCGCGCCAGTAAAACTCGTTTAAGCGCTCCAGTAATTTTTCTACTGACCAGTCCAAGACGGTTTCTCTGATGCAGTTCTCTATTCGTGCATTGGTGGCTTCATATGAGGCATTTGGCTTGTTAGTGTATGTTCCTTATCTATTCTTCTTTCGGTTACTCGAGAAAATTGTGTTTCATGATTATCATGGCATTTCCTCAGCATATTCACGTAAACAGTCGAACTTCATTGGCTCGAACATCTTTGGGACCATAACAATTTGTTCTAAATATGGGTAGTTCGAGCCACTGAGTGTTAATCACAGAGCCAGGCGAGGAGGCAAATGGGGATAATTTAGGGATGTAATATCGACCTTTTATAAAATTATGGTATGTTGTGTGTACTCATTAGAATCGCCTCGATGAGGCGATTCTAATGAGTACAAACAACATACATTTTCATGATAAAACATATTTTTTCTCAAATATCCCTAAGAAGTAAAAGAAGCTAGCGATGCACGGATATTTCTTGAGCTATCGGGATTCAAACACGAGTCGCATCCAGCCACGGTATACGAGTCATCGGTGTTCGAATCATTGAAGATTTACTGTATATTTGTTATCGTCATTAATAAAAATTAACTTACCACTGACGACAAGCTCAACCGAGTCATCAATACACTGTGCATCTGTAGAAATTTCATTAGCATTCTGTTCATCCACCGCTCTCACTGAAAGAACCGTGTGTGCGTAGTCAACTGGTACTTCAATTTTGAACAGCACAGTCCATATACTACCAGAAGCCGTAGCAGAATATTTCGCTAAAAGGAGAAAATGCAAACAAACAAGGTCGCAACTAACTTGAAACCTCCATGAATGGTCATCTCTCAATAACAGTCACCTGCCTATAACAGCCAGGGCCCAGTTGTTCAAAGCGTCGTTAGCTTAACGAGCTCGTTAAGGGTCATTTTGTTAACTGTTTTAGCGGATTAAATATACAATATTCTGATATTTTTTGCTGAAAAAATGTGAGTAGCAGCTACTCACATATTTTCAGCAAATAATTTCAGCATATTTGCGTATCACTCGATGTAAATTTTAACGAATCGTTAACTAACGATGTCGTTAGCTTTGAACAACCGGGCCCAGTTTTCTAATTTAGGTCAGCGAACGATAAAATCTACAATGAGGCTTGTGCGATCAGCGACGACTGAGATCAGCCTGCGCATCCGCGCAATCTGATTAGAGTCTTCGCAGATTGCATGTGTCTTCAACCGCCTCCAGGCTATCCAAAGACGAATAAACTAGAACCCTTGCCATACTGGGTGAATGTACAGGTTGATCTGAGTCTTTGCTGGTTAGACAGGTCCTTATTGAAGTTTTTGTCGTGCCCAACGTGTTGTTCATTACCTATGTAACTTCTCTATATCATAATCTCTATTAAGGTCCGTTTTGTGATTTCCCAGTGGTTGCTGTTATTAGGTGGTTACACTGTATATGGCATTCTACAGAATGAACGCATTCTTATACCCACGGAATATGGCATACTGTTTAAGAAAAAACGGAATCAAAGCTTTTGACCCTTTTATTTTTGTTGTCACTTGAAACGCCTAGAAAACCTGCATCTGAAAATGTCGTTTGTTTTTGTTGTCTGCTGAATATTCTTGCAAACTTTTCAAACCTATTTCTGCATACAGTAGAGGAGCAGTCTGATATGGGTCCACACTGTTTGCAAAAATGACTTTTAAAAACACAAGCAGATGACAAAGCAGACGACGATTGTTATGATTGGCAGTTTAAGGGTTAAATAACATATTGCTCTGCAATGTTCACGATTTATTGATCTGAGTGTTTGAAATTTAATATGCAGTTTGAAAAAAATGGCATTATTTAATACTTTAGATTGTGAAGGTTGAAGGTTTTCTAATTGCATTGAAAATCAAAATATATTACGAGTGTAACTTATTTGTTTGAGTATCCTAGTGTTAACACTATGAAATGTTTTCAGAAACTTGGTCATGTGGCCGGAAAGCACAACACCGGTTGGTCACTAATGATACTAAGTCAACAGTCAAAATTTTTTATAGAACAGTATGACACTCTAAAAATATATCCTTGAAGATACAACACTGTGAAGCTAAAATTCAGCTATATGTTTTCAGAAACTTGACCATGTGACCAGAAAGCACAACACTGGTTGGTCATTCTATACAACAGTCTGATACTAATTTTAAAGTCAAAATTTGAGATGGAACTGTATGATACGACAAAAAAAAATTCTTTTGATACTTTCAAAGCTGAAGGACACGCAAGAACTTTATACAAACTGGCGGTATAAAGCTACTGTAGTAGTTGGTGTCTGGCTGACTATTTGTCGTGCATGAAGAGCTTTTGCTTTGGCACAATTTATCTCATAACAAGACCGTGTGTCGCTTGTAAAGCCCACTACCCTACACTGAAAGTTAAAGTCATCTTTATACTTATTACAGTTGTCTGAAAAACTCTACGGAGCTCTTTGTGTCTAACTTTACGATGCAAAAAGGGGGTATTTAAACTAATTGACTGATATGTAGTACCCCACAACAAAACCATGTGTTGCTCGTATATTGCAGCTGTGTACTTACGAAATCTTGTTCCATAAAGTGCTGATTCATAACCTGGAAACACTACAGCGGTGGTGCTCTGAAACAAAATAGATAAATGACTTAGTCATAGCCCCAAATAAGGCATTTGTTTTAAATATACCATATTTGTCCATACTTTTCTCATTTCTCTACGAAGACATGTGTTGTGGGTTCTCCACTAAAAATATGTTGTGGATATTCATTAGAAGCGCATATGTTGTGGATATTCATTAGAAGCGCCAGCGCTTTTAATGAATACCCACAACATATGTTTTCGTGGAGAAATAAGAAAATAATAAAGTGAATCTCCTTTTATCTGGAGCTATGCTTCGGTAGATTGATATAACTTTCAATCTTAAAACACTTCTAGTTTCTTTAAAGAAATGAAAGTTCTTGAACAATGTTAATTACAACAATAAGAATTTATTAAGATACATTATTAAACCAGCATCTGCCGCGAGACATTGTGATTATCAAAAATCTGATAGCGTAGTAAATGATTAAGTAAATGGATGAATAAATAAATAGAACTATCCTTCCCACGCAGCTCTTTTTTCGGCAAAGTATAACGGGCGCTGTTCGTGCTGGATTTTTATCATCACACATTGTTGCTTGTCATGATGATCAGTTTTGAAAGTAAGAACATCTAGCAGAAGCTGTAGCATTTGGCTAAAACATATTTTATTCAGAACTATCAATAGACATCAAACATTGTTAGCAATGAGCTACAAGCTTACATTGTTCTTCTCCAAAGAAAATCAACATTGTAAGCATCTTGCAAGTTTTGAGCGAAAACAAAGTTAGCATGGTCCATTGTGTAATTTAGAAGCAATCAATTTCCTGATAAATAAAATTCAGTCCAATCGCATTTTCTCAAACACTGATAGCTCAAACCAACATATAAGCCAAACCAAACAAAAGTCAACATAAGTTTAGTTTGCCACAAGTTTCTCACACCTCAGCTCTCTTTTTCTAAAAACCACTGTCATCTGAAACGGAAGTTCTGGTCTTTGGAATTTGACACGATGAGAGCTGACCATTTGTTTGTTTGATTTGGGCTTAACGTCGCTTTCAACTTTTTTCAGTCATATCGCGACGGTGTCTGGGTGTGGCAGGGAGCTCAATGCTCACTTTTAGAGTGCTGCCTCACTGAAATATCACGCCCCAGACACTTTGACATGATATTCCACCCAGTCACATTATACTGACACTGAGCTGACCAGTTCTAGCTCTACTTTCTTAATGCTGAGCGCCAAGCGAAAGAGCAGCTAGTACCATTTTTAAAGTCTTTGGTATGACCCGGCCGGGGATCGAACCCGCAACCTCCCGGTCACAAAGCGGACGCTCTACCACTGAGCCACTGTGCCGGTCTTAAGAGCTGACCATACAAGCCATTCCCATGCACTTGCGTATGTAACGCGACGTCTGATTGGATAACGTAAAAAATTTGCGACGGTATATTTACGAAATGAATGTACAGTCGACCGTCGTTATCTCGACCATGCTTATCGCGAATAACCGCTTTTATCGAAGTGAAACTTTGGTCCCTGTTTTCACATGGAAATCTAAGAACAAGTAACAAAATATTGTGGAAAAGAGGAGAAATTGCTCCTTAGGAGTAATTTCTCCTCTTTTCCACATTATTTTATACATACATATTCCCACATTAAATGTGATTGTTCGATTTATTGTTTTCCTCACTTTTTCAACTCTGATATGTCGAGGTACGGATATCTCGAAGTATTTCAGTGAGTCCCTTGGAATTCGAGATAACGAGAGTCGACTGTAATTCATTTAACATTCATCGAAGTATGAACAACATCGGGTCACGAGCAAAGTAAGAGAACCCCCCTCCCCCGCCCCCACCACCCCGCTATGAACCTTTCTACTTAACACTTAGCATGCTATGGGCAAATCCAGCTGACAATTTCCCCTTTTCTCCCAGACGAAAGGACCCGACACTTCACATGACCTGCATGAAATGCTAAATCCCATCCACACATCACGAAAACATACCTATATAATGTTGACCCCCTTAAACCCCACTTTTATATAGTAAAACGGGTTTACAGGGGTATACATTAGTTTTCTTATTTCTGCTCAAAAACATAGATTGTGGGTACTCGTTAGAACCGCATCGCCGAGGCGGTTCTAACGAGTACCCACAATCTATGTTTTAAGCAGAAATAGGAAAAAATATCAGAATTTTTATCTGAAAATTTTCATTTGTTTGGTGGTATAATTTTCAGTATATTTGAATAGGCTTGTTTTCGTAATGAGAACAAAAAAAAAAAAAAAAAAAAAAAGAAGAAGAAGAAGATGAAGAAGAAAAGCATCCCAAAATGACATCCGCCAAATTCTTTACCTAACACGCAGTGTTAAAGCTTTAATCTAACAAAAGTTATATGTTCTTTAATGTTCTCAAATATTAAAATGTCCCATTAAGTAACTTTCATTACAATTTAAATACAGACATGAAATGTCATTCACAAAGTGATATATATGGCTTTGAATGTTAACCTTTACCACACTCTGGGCTAATTTAGCAAGCAACAAATTGGTGATATTCCTCATATTTCTCATAGAAAAGAGGGCCCAACTTTTTAAGCAAATAATGGCATTTGCCAATTGGTGAAACGCTGCGTTCGATACCTTGTTGCTTTTTGGTTCTGTCTATATTACCACCAAGAAGATTATAAGTTTCAGATTTTGTTCGAGGATAACTGAATTTCAGACCTGTCCATCTGTATATTTGGATCCTTGGTAGGGAGGCGTGGCGTGATGAGAGGGTACTTATAGGTATTGGCGTTTGTGACCTAACCTATGAAGAGGTTTCCGAATGAAACGTATCCGAATAGCAAGGGTAAACCCCTTCATAGGTAAGTCACGATTCATCCAAATGATCTCATCATCATCATAATAAAATTTGCACCACTATAAAGATTTATCTACCACACATAATGGAAAAAACACAGCATATAACACTGAGACCACAGCATATACTCGTATATAATAGAGAAAGCACCCAAGATAATCAAATTCATGCTCGTAACTACAGCTATGGCGTTCCATATGAAACCTTTGTACATTGAAGTAAAAGGTACAAAAAGGTATAAATTCGTGAAAACATAAACAACATATTGTACTGTTACATGTATGTAAACCCTGGTCCTCCTGAACCCGGATATACCTGCATTTGCAAACAGTGTAGATCCAGATCAGTTGGCTTCTGAAGAAGCCACTGATCTGGATCTGCACTGTTGGCCACTGAGTATGTAACTTTTTAGCAACAATCCGGATCAAGTAATCTGATTGGCTGAAGATTAGAAGGGGGTGTGGCATCTTAATTTATTCACCAGGACAAGGGTTAATTAATGTACACATACTTATTTGATAACATTCTACCATACATAGCAGACAAGACATTTTATGCTAACTTTAATCGCTTATTATCGTATTGTATGGTCACAAAAAAGGGTTCACAATTATGAAGAGACAGGTAGGACATGTGCGCTTATGTAGGCATAATACAGTACGTTCCCAGCAAGCAAAAAATATAGGACCCACATTGGCCCTAAATGGGTATTTATATGGGTCCTACATGGGCAACCCATAAGGGACTCATGAGGGATTTGCAACAGGGTTCCATGTTGGACCCACATGGGCAAAGCCATGTGGGAACTATATGGGTCCAGTATGGGAAAAATCAACACACATTTATCTTCCAGAAAAACAATTTTTACACATTTTTACACAAATGATTATAAGTCCCCAGTCCCAGCCCATTTGATGGACTGGTAAGGTCCAAACCGATAGAGACCTATGTACGTGTGCAAGTTATTGCCTTATAAAGATATAGGCGTCTTTTTTAATAGTTGGAAATGTTAGCATCATGCGTATTTATATATACCTCTCAATTTTAAAAATAATAGGGACATACGAGTTAAAATAAAAATATGACCATGAATCGACGGCCATGTCGGGAAAATAGTTAAGATAAATTTAATAGATACTTTCATTTTGTAATGAACAAACTATTATTTTTATTTTATTATTATCATTATTATTTGCATTTATATCAGGAAATTTACTATTTTTTGATATTATGTTTAAATAGTGGTAGAGTTGTTCCCCTTAATACCCATATTGAACCCATATGGGTCCCATACAGTAATGGGAGGTCAACATTGGAACCATAGAGGTCCAATATCTGTATCACATGGGAGCCATTTGGGCGCCATTTATGTATCTAGAAAATATCACTTTTCCATGATTATTTCAATTTTATCTCGGGGGTCCCATATATTAGAATGTATTTTTATAGTTATCAAATTTTACCAATATGGGACCTATAAGAGTCTTATATGGGCAAAAAAGCCTATATGGGGCCCAAGTAGGACCCAAATGGGATAAATGCCCCGAATCTGCCTATATGGTTCCCATATATACGTGTTTGCTTGTCAAAGTTTACCAATATGGGACCTATATAGGTCTTATATGGCAAAAAAGCCTATATGGGGCCCATGCAGGACCCGAATGGGATAAATGCCCAGATTCTGCCCATATGGGTCCCATATATACATGTTTGCTGGGTTAGACCTGTAATCGTTGGTTAGACCTTGTCAATATGTATCTGCATGCAAAATATTATCAAAATATTGCAAGCGATTTAAAAGCTAAAGTGCATTACGAAAACATGCCTATTCAAATATACTGAAAATCACCGAAAAATTGAAAATTTTCAGACAAAAAAATCAAATATTTTTCATATTTCTGCTCAAAACATAGATTGTGGGTACTCGTTAGAACCGCCTCGCAGAGTTTTACTATATAAAAGTGGGGTTTAAAGGGGTCAAAATTATATAGGCGTGTTTTCGGGACGGACTGCACTAACTGAATACGGACGGACATACCTCGACGAGAACATACCTCGGCGAGAACATAACTCGGCGAGGCTGTTTACAAAAGAAATCTGTCATTTGACGAGTTCATTGGTTAGGTCTTATCAATATATATCAGCATGCTAAAAATTATCAAAATATGCTAAACGGCTTAAAAGTTATAGCGATTTTTATAAACTAATTACAGACGTACGGATGGACATGGTGATTACAGAGCACTCCTCGTAAGTCCTCCTTTCGGATGACTTGGCTGCGGGTCGTGCAATCTTTTAATGTGTCTAATTTTCTTTGAAAAAAAATTCTTGCTGATAGTCGCTTGAATCGTTACAGGATGCATTTTGGTGCAAAAGTTACAAAAAAAAAAAAAAAAAAAAAAAAAAAAAAAATATATATATATATATATATATATATATATATATTTTTTTTTTCAATTATTATTTTATCTGGCGCTGTGGAACATAGTATTTAACAATAATATTTGGACAGATGGATCTGAACAAAGCGTGTAGATCCAGAGCAAGGAGGGGTTTCATTACGACTTAAGCTATCTACCATTCACTAAGCATCAAGAAAACACGCCTATATAATATTGATCCCCTTAAACCCCACTTTTATATAGTACAACTGGGATTTACAGGGGTTTACATTATTTTTCTTATTTCAGCTAAAAACATAGATTGTGGGTACTCGTTAGAACCGCCTCGGCGATGCGGTTCTAACGAGTACCCACAATCTATGTTTTTAGCAGAAATATGAAAAATATCAGTTTTTTATCTCAAAATTTTCAGTTTTTGGAGGTGAAATTTTCTTTATATTTGAATAGGCGTGTTTTCGTAATGGTAATTTTTTAGACAATATTAGGTAGCTCAATATGCGCTTGCTCAACATTTAGGACAAGCATGTTAAGGTTAATTCGTCCTAATATTTGAGACAAATATAGTATTGTAAAAAGTTTGTCAAAACCTGATATTTGCTTCAATCTTTTGAAATGATACATGCTTTTGTTATAAAAATAAGACATTTTTTCAACCAGAAAGTATTGGAGTTTCTTTTATTTCTCCACAAATTTAAACACATGTTATGGGCACTCAGTGGAATCACATTTTTTGTTGAGAAATAAGAAACATCTCACCTGAGTATTCGTCTTGAACAAAAACATACTGTGGCATTTGAAAAAAACATCTCCTCTGTGACACAATTCTTTTCAAGATAACACAAGATTAAATTTTATTTTGAATAGCGACTAAGCTGCTTATCTGATGCCCTAAGAATCTCTTTTGTTTTATCTCTCTTATCTAGTCCTAAGAATCTCTCTTGTTGTATCTCTCTTATCTGGAGCCCTAAGAACCTCTATTGTATATTTCTCTTATCTAAAGCCCTAAGAACCTCTTTTCTTTTATTTCTCTTATCTGGAGCCCTAAGAACCTCTATTGTATATCTCTCTTATCTAGAGTCCTAAGAACCTCTTTTGTTTTATTTCTCTTATCTGGAGCCCTAAGAACCTTCATTGTTTTATCCCTCGGGTGGACTAATTAGTCCACCCGAGGGATAAAACAATGAAGGTTCTTTTGTTTTATTTCTCTTATGTGCAGCCATAAGAACCTTTGTAGTTTAACCTTTCTTATCTGGAGCCCTAAGAACCTCTATTATTTATCTCTCTTATCGATAGCCTCAAGACCCTCCATTGTTTTATCTCTTATCTGGAGGCCTAAGATCCTTTATTTTTTATCCCTCTTATCTGGAGCCCTATCTTATCTCTCTTTACTGGAATCCTGAGAACCCTAGGAACTTAATTGTTTTTTTGTTGTTGTTTTTTTTTCGTCTTATCTGGGCTGAGGCCAGAAAAAAAAAAATTAAGTTCTTAGGGTTCTCAGGATTAAGAACCTTCCGTTCTATCTGTCTGATTATTTAATCACTCTTATCTGGAGCCTAGGAAAACTCTCGTCACGACGTTATGGGCGACGTCAAAATGGGGTTTATAATGGCATTTTCTGTTTACTTGGTTGTAAAGCATAGTCGACCATCGTATACATACCTGATTGCAAACTTGCACTGTTTGGTATTGCCATGCACAGTTTGCAGTAGTCGTAAGACAGCTTTTGTCATGACACACTTGTCACACATTATTTGGGCCCCGTCAAGCGAAAAAGTACCTTCGAGCATGCGTAAAATGTGCAGATTCACATCATCCTGTAAATGTGCAGTCTTAAGTCTCATCCGGGCATTTGCTCTCCATTGATACATTGCATAGCGTCGAATGATTCTGTGAACGGACAGCGGAGGCCCTGATCAGACTGCGCGGATGCGCAGGCTGATCTGGGCCTCAGCTATCTGCATATACATGAAGACACGTTTTCGCATGACACGGCCCATAATGTTTATTATGGTTACCAATATATATGCTTATTGGTTACCTGAAAGAAGTAGAACCCTAAACACACTGCAGCACTGAACGTCAGGGCCTGAAAATAAAAACAGAACAGAACAGATTTTTTTTTATCCAGAAGAAAAATAAACATGCACTGGTTACAATAAAGCAGTTGAAAACAAAGTTAGCTCCAAGTGGTGTATTTTTACACTGTAGAACAGAGTAAGAGTAGAGTAAGGAAAAAGGGATATTGAAAAGAATCAAGAAATATTTATGATCCATTGAACTCGTGATGTTTAATTTGACACTCCTTGTTTTTGTTGTTTTTTTTTTTTTCTTTGGTGGGTGGGGGTGGGGGGGGGGGGGTGGACTTGTGTACCATGTAACACATACAATGAATGTAAGCAGAAACGGTCATCCCGTTTCGAGTGCAA
Organism: Anodontia alba; assembly: GCA_964016985.1. Taxonomy (NCBI): domain Eukaryota; kingdom Metazoa; phylum Mollusca; class Bivalvia; order Lucinida; family Lucinidae; genus Anodontia; species Anodontia alba. The sequence continues at coordinate 7,973,776 of OZ024830.1, read as the reverse complement.
GTAAACATTATATATACCATTATCTTAAAGACAAAACAAAAATGCTCACCACTAGCAGTCTGAGGTTACTTTTTGCATTTTAGATTCTGCAAAGTTCATATTTTTTGTATGAGAAAAAGTGAAAGTTCTGGACTGACCTGGGCATTTGGCTGTCTGAATATGACACGTTCGTCAGGGATTCATCATGTAAAAATATCTCTAAAAATATTACAGGCGCAGATCAAATGGAAGTGTATTATGAAATATGTAACACGGATCCATATGCATAATCATTTGAACTTTAGAGGTTTCTATAGAGTGTCATAAACAAAAACTAAAATTGACGTTTAATAATAAACCACGTTTTCGACTGCCAAAAACAATTATTTGGCAATGGAAAATGACTAATCCCCGTTCGTCAACTCTCATTTTGATAGTCAAAAACGCAGGGTTCTTAAAAATGATCCGCGTTCGCCAACTATCTTGTCCGTCCGCGACTACCGCCTATCGGGTATGATGAAGACACCGCGGAAATTACCGATGACTGTACGACTATACACAGATCGTTATTCTAGTTACCGGTGTCTCTACATTCAATCGATACAGCACACGTGTTCAAAAGTTTTGAAAATTGAATAATTGGGAAGATAATTTATAATTAGTCTTCTTTTCTTACACAATTTGTTAAATACACCAGACCTTGCAAAATGAGTTTTACCCTGTCTGCATACGACCTAAGAAACATGGTTATCGTCACGTTTTGAGCCCATATAGAGTAACCCGGATCGTATTCATAACAACCGATCAATTAACCTATTCACACGTTTCCTGGGCAGGTTTTTTACTCCTACAAGCGGTTAACCAGTACTTGCTGTGCATAATTTTGCCAGTAACTGCGACTGCTCTTCAGCGGGTGGGACAGCTTGTCCGTAGAAATCATTTCATCAATCTTCATGAACGTTATGTAAATTCTTCTCTTTAAGAGAAGCCATCTTGTATGTGCCGGAAAAGCAAACTTATTCTTCTAGATAAATCTCCCTCTAGAAAAAAGGCATTACGAAAACATGCCTATATAATTTAGATCCTCTTAAACCCCACTTTTATATAGTAAAACTGGGGTTTACAGGGGTATGCATTATTTTTCTTATTTCTGCTCAAAAACATAGATTGTGGGTACTCGTTAGAACCGCCTCACCGAGGCGGTTCTAACGAGTACCCACAATCTATGTTTTGAGCAGAAATATGAAAAATATCAGATTTTTTTATCTGAATTTTTTTTTGCTTTTGGAGGTAAAATTTTCTATATATTTGAATAGGCGTGTTTTTGTAATGGGGAGAGAATGGGGTGAGAGTTTCGGACCTCTTTATTTGATGTGTATCTTTTCATTCTACAGTGACTATCGATATTTTGCAGAATGGGGCAACTTTTGCAGACTATAAGTTGCCCACCTCCTTACCTCTTGCATTTAAAACCTTAAAAAAAAAAAAAAAGGGGGGGGGGGGGGCTACTTTTAAAGGTACGAATTTGATCCCAGAAGGAGCAAATTCGTTCCTTTCAGAGAAGCCCAAATGTAAAGGGAGGTAACTATTTCTAGCCTATACGTCATTGTATTTATCCTAAATATTATATAAAATAGGCAACAATGTTGACCGAAATCTAACTTCTTAAAAGTAATTTTGATCAGAGTCCGCATTGTTTGTCATTCAGCCAGCACGTTTTAGACGCCACCCCAGGAAGAAGTCAAACAGAGTTGTTCAAAGTTATGATAACGCTAGCGGGCACATGACATTAATACAACTTCGCATTTATTCAACGTCGCATTAACGCGATGCAACGTCAAACACCATGTGCCCGCTGGGAAGTGCGTGAAGTGGTCAAAGTGACTGAATATTTAATATAACTCTTAACTAAAGATAACCTTGGCAAGCGAAGACAATCAAGCATTATACAAGATTTTACGTCACCCGATGCGAAAAAACTGCCACTGACATCGGTGAGACAAAAATATCTGCGCAAACGCACAATCCTGTCATGATTCTTGCTGTGCGACGCTCTCTTTTACAATAGCCCACAATTTTGTACGCGGACCACGAGGGCTCTGGTCAGACTACACGAATGCGCAGGCTGAGCTGGGCCTTTGATGTCCGCACATGCCCTAAAGGAATCATTTCGCTCGCCACGGATCATATGCGAACAAAAAGACTAGGAAAGCAGTTTCGAAGAGTCTGGTCAGGATATTTTCTGGTCGTTAGATAGATTAATCAAAATCTTGGTCTATTTTAATGTTCATAATAATTATCAAAAATTCAGTACTAACCTTCATTTTAACTTCCACAAAAATATAGAAGTCACAAGAAGTATGGCCGATAAATTTAATGAGAAAATGTCAGTGTACTGTGTCGTGTAACGGATGGCTGGCTAATTTTCATAAAGGATTTCAAATGGGCCGGTGGCTGAGAAAAGGGGCCTTAAAACGTATGCGAACAGCAAAGATCCAGACCAGACTGCGCATCCGCGCAGTCTGGTCAGGATCTTTACTGTTCGCCTGCACAATATAGGTACATTGTTGACGATACAGGACTAATAGGGAAGCTCTTGACCCGACCCTTGGCTGCGCAAACTGGTCTGGGGCTTCACCATTCGTACATGCCCTCAGGTCCTTTTGTCGGCAGGAGGCCTAAATGTATTTAAATATTGATACGGCTGACTTGTTTTATCAACATACACACCCAGAAAAATAAAAATACAGAGTTTGATCTAGCGAGGAATCAAAGACACGATCTGCATTTCAGTATTTTAGACAAACATTTAGGGTTAACGTTGGAATCACAAATTTAAATACCTAGATCAACCTGCGCAGTCATGTTATATGGCAATGATTAATGCATTATCTCGTCATTGGGGACAGCGAAAGCCAGGACCAGCCAGTGCATCTAGGCGCAATCTGAACGGGACTCGATCGTTGGATTATAAGAACCCATCATGAGTGTCACTGTAGGATAGGGAAATCTCACCCGAGGGGTAGAAATTTCAACCAGAGACGAGGCTTGCCGAGTCTCTGGTTAAAATTCTTATCCCTCGGGTGAGATATCCCTATCCTGCACGGACTGGCTCATGATGGATTCTTTTTCTCCCACCTTTAAGTGGATTGTTCCTAGGACCAGCGGGCCTATGAAGGGGAGTTTCTCACATGGGTAAAAAGCCTATCTCATATAAGCAAAGGTAGGAGAACATGTGTACCCAGCGGAGTGTACATACTCTTCTGAAATTGGCACAGTTAAGATGGACAGGCCATATTACCAGAATGCATGGTGAACATTTGCCAAAGAAAATCATCTATGGAGAACTACAAGTTGGAAAACGCTCCCATGGTGGTCAGAAGAAGCGATACAAGGACACCCTCAAAGCCTCCCTTAAAGACTTCAACATACCAACAGAGTCGTAGGAACAGATTGCACAGGATCGAACAAAGTGGCAAGGCCTCATAAGAAGTGGAGCTGGTGAATTCGAAGCAAAAAGAATCAGCGAAGCCGAACAGAAACGTGCACAGCGGAAAGCCAGAGCTAAAGCTTCACCAACAGAGCTTTCTTCCTCAGACCTCTCTTGCTCTATCTGCAGCAGATAGTTTAGAGCTAAGATTGGTCTCATCAGCCATCTCAGAACACACAAATAATAACACATCACACAGTTGATTAGGATTGGTCATTGTCAGTAATGAAAGATGAACGATATAGACTGTGTCGAAATATTAACCCTTAAAGCGCTAATCACAATTGCAGCAGACCCACACTTAAGCTTTAAAATACACAATTTTTATAATTTTTTCAGAAAAAAAATAAGGCTTGATATTTCATATGAGGCAGACGATTCACATAAAATGTCTCGTCTTATTTTCTCTGAAAAAATAACAAATCAATTTTAAGATGTCGTCTACTATAAATTTGCTTAGAGCTTCAAAGGTTAAATCACAAAGCTGAGAATATTCATCTGATTTTAAAACTACAATGACTAGACCTCTGTTATTGGGTGTTAGCGTTTCTTGCTTTAGTGGTTATTAGTTAACTCCTTAACTGAAGCAGACGACATTCTATTTTTATATTAATTTTCATAGAAAATAAGACTTGGCATTTCATGTAAATCGTCTGCTAAGCAGATGATTCACATGAAATGTCAAGCCTTATTTTCTCTGAATAATACAAAAAAAAAAAAAAAAAATCAAAGTGTCGTCTGCTGCAGTTGTGATAAGCACTTAAAGGGTTAACCTTTTTCCCGTATCCAGTTTTGTACATAAGAAGTTAAGGCCCAAATCAGCATGCACCTAGCACACAGTCTTGTTAAGACTTTCTGTATTCGCCGACATATATTACAGCATTTCATGTTTCTGGGCTGCGCAGCGCATGCTGATCTGTTGTCGTACATGCGCGCATGCTCTGGCTCATATTTGAGCCGCGTCAAGCGAAAATGTGCCTTCGATCATGCGCAACATGCGCAGATTCAGATCATTCCGCGCATCCGCAAGATATCATCTGGGCTTTTGCTCTCCATTCATATATTCTATAGTATCCAATTATTCTGTTAGCGGACAGTGAAGGCCCTGATCAGACTGCGCTGATGCGCAGGCTGATCTGGGCCTTCGCTGTCCGCACATGCCCGATGACACGTTTTTGCATGGCACAACCCGTTTTATGTTTTATGTGTATTTACGTAAGCCATACCATGCGAAAAGGTCATTTAAATGTGTATGCAAAAAAAACAAAAAAACAACAACAACAACAACAACAACAAAAAACAAAGATTCAGATCAGCCAGCGAACTTGCAGAAACTGATATGCGCATTAGTTTTACATAGATATATTCTAGCATCTTATATTTCTGTAATCCGACATCACTGATCAGACTGCGCATATGTGCAGGCTGATCTGTGCCTTTGCTGTCCGCATATGTCACAAAGACCCCTTTTTCCCATGACGCGGCCCAGTCAGCAAAACTTCACATTTCGATGCACTTCACTTGTGCTCGAAAGCACTTTAGATATCTTCAAATTTATTAAAGAAGTCAAGCGAACAATCGTTGCATACGCCCTGTAAAGTTTTACACACCACGATCATGAAAATGGTTCAGCGATTTTATTTTTATTGGACAAGTTTTAGCTTTTCGTAACGCTTGCTCGCTCACACTGGCACAAAGTTTCAGCGTTTGTCACTATCGCCGACTTAAAGCGTCAGATAGCCAAGCAGACTGCGTGTGTGTGTCTTGAGGTGGGGTGGGACTGAAAAGATTACGGATGGACGGATCGAGGGATAGGCAGATATACAGCTAGCCAGACACGCAGAGTGCAGTAGCCGTCAGATGAAAAACAACAAGCGGAACTGTGAGTGTATGTTCTCTGATAGATCATTTATGTATGGAAGAAATAATAAAGGGACAGACACAGAACCTTAGGGGACTCCAGATTTTACAGGGATTTCTGTTGAGCATTTACCCTCCAGAGCGACTGACTGAGAGCTCCCAATCAGAAGTACTTTAATCCATGCCAGAGTGCGCACCCTGACATGATGCTGGTGCAACTTGCAGCTTCTATGGTTTGAAATATACTAAACGAGCCAGCTCATGACAAAACCTACAAATGGCATGTGCACCCAGCTAAGACAGATCAGCCTTGGCATCCACCCAGTCTGATCAGAGTCTTCGCTGTCCGCATGAAGAAAGCTCGGTTCCTTAGCTACCCAATGTGCGCACATCGAAGACTGATCAGACTGGGCGGATGCCCAGGATATCTTAGTCTTCGCTAGGCGCACATGCCATTTTGTAGGTTTTTCCATGCGCTGGCTCATATTTAACTTGATTCCACAGAACTTTTGAACACGTTCTCGATGACGCAAATCTTGGCAGATAGATCGATAGGTAAAAACTTTGAACTTTATATATTTTACTCCGAAGACGCAAATGTTGGCGTATGTGATGGAGGTAACCGACGTATCGAGAGAGGGTCTCTCACCTTAGATGGCGATCACTGCCTTGCCACATGCTAATGCTGTGAATGGAACCCGGACTGCAGAGGTTACAAATGAGAGATATACCTCTACGCAAAATATATCAGGTGCCACATGTTGGCTCTTATTCGTGGCACAAATAGCATCCGTCGCTACTGAAAATTAACTGGCTAGGTCCATGCTACTGTTTTGAGTGCAAACAAATAACATCTAAGGGACATATGGAGTGAAATTGTTTGAATATATTATTGGTCCTAACTTCTAAAAAGAAAACCACGTTGAATGCATCGTAAACGCATTCATTTGCTCTAATTCAAATGGAAAGTAACCTGCCAAAGAAGGCTGCTGATAATTCAAATGGACGTTTCAACTTCATTTTATTGGCAGAAAATGCTTGACCAAACATCCAAAAGTTCCGTCGAGTAAACATCTACTCTACCTACCCAGACTGAGATTGTTTATCCATGTTGATCTGAGTGTACCCCTCTATTTACTTCTCCTTTGGCACGGATAGCATTGTGGTCTGGCACAAATAGCACCAAGCTACCCTACTTGTACGAGTGATGCTTGAAAACCTACTCATATGTGAAAATAGACATAAACTCCGATCCCCGTGGAGCGAATTGATCAATCAATTATTGGTATGTATTACCTATCAGGAAATTAACAATAGTATATTCATGTATTAAGACTGATTGTTACGTTTCTGATTATGTTAATCACATACATTTAGTTTACTTTATTAATTGTAGTTGGGATACAGATCTAAATAAGTCAGATTACTTCCTTCTGGATCCCTTTTGTATATATAACAAATATGCTATGTTCTGATTTGTATTTTCTGTAAAGAATTATACAAATAAAATACTGTTTAAACTAAGCTACCCTATTTTGGAACAAATAGCATCCAATACGGTTAGGCACCGTGTGCGATGCCTTGTTGATTTTTGGTTTTGTTGGAGATGGTAAAAGGAGTTGCATCCCTTTGATAGAGCTCCATTATTTATCAATAACACTGTCTTTATTAGCCGCATTCTTTTCCAAAACTGATTTTAACATTTTAGAGTTTAATGAAAAGTGGCTTTTTTTTTTCGGTGTTGGTGGTGGTGGTGGTGTTGTTCGGGGGGTGGGCGGGGGGGCGGGGGGGCGGGGGGGGGGGGGGTGAGGAGGCCGGGGTGTTGTATTGGCCATTTGCAGGCATTTTCTTTGGGGTCACTTTCAAAACTGAATTTTTTTTGGTGGTGGTGGGAAGTGGTGGTGTCGGGTGGGGGTGGGGTCTATCAAAATTCTCGTAATTTTTGGGGTATTATAAGAATAGGATTAGAACCTTCTGTTGAACTGGTGGTTGTTTTTATTTAGTTTAACAGCTCTATTTCTGCTGTGCATCAGCTTAACGCCATTAAAGTAAAAACGGATAGATAGATATTCTTTATTTCCTCCATTTTGGAGAGTATTTAGCTCAACATTGATATTACAACATATATACAATTGTTACACAAGGTACCTAGAAACAAAATAAAAAAGATATATATATATATACATATACATATACTCATACATATAAATGTTTCAATACTATGTAGTATCTAAATCAACGGGCCAATGGCGCAACATTATGCGACCGGCAATGGCCCAGGTTACTATAGCTAACATATATATGTTAGCACATGTAATTTGCACAGCCGGAGCAGGATCCCCAAAGCTTACATACAGCTGAAATTTCAAAATAGTGGCTAACGGAGGAGCCAATCAATATACAAATGGACTCGGCGATCGCATAAAGAATTACGCCATTTCTGTTATGCATTAGAACATACATAAAATTGTCCAACACGTACATATACATGGTAATGCAAGACAATAAATAAATAAATAAATAAACAAAAAAAAAACAAAAAAACAAAACATTCAGCTTCTTAAGCTAGATCGTCTTTGAGTACCTTTTGTCCACATATGACGAAGGTTAGAAGGACAAGGAATCTAAACCTCTGATAAAGATTTTCCAATGCGGTTATGTATCTGATCTACCTCAAGTCCAAGGAATATTAATGTTATTTTTTTATCCAGAATTCTCAAAAAGTAGAAAATATCTGCATTTAGATGAAATATTTCGTACCATACTTTCAATCTTTCTTGTGCAATGAAAGATCGAGCAGCCATGGATACAATGATCCATAATATTGTTTTAGTTACAGTTACAACGCAGACAGCTTAAAGGAGAAAGTACATTATCTGCAGTACCAGCAATCACTTGATGCATGAAATGCCCTAATATAATTCATGAGGGTTTTTGGACGATATCCACAGACTATGCGGACTGTAATCAGTATGTAACTGTCTGAAACGATCAAAATCGGGAGCTGAAGTCCTACTCAGCCATGCACATACCTCTTTCTCTTTTATACGACATCTCACCAAGCGTTTCCAACTGCTCTTGCTGGGAAAATTATTAATTATTTATATAGTCATTAAAATAATTCTTAAGTCCATACTTTTCAAGAATATTAATGATATCTAAAATGTACCCTTCCTGTAAATCTCTATAAGCAACAGAAAAAACTATACGATTATAAAAACATGATTGTACCCAAAAGTTCAAATCATTTCTACAAATGTCCAAATAATATCAGCTTCTTAAAGTCAATCTCAGACTCAATAGAATAAATACATAACAGAACAGCAGCATCGGTTCGCGTTATAATACTTAAACCTTGCATAAATTTAACACAAAATCTGTGAGCTCTTTCTGGTATCAATATCTGACTTGCAGTCAAACAAAACCAACTTTCAGAGTCATAAAGAGCTTTCGGTAAAACTACAGAGCTATATATCTACTTACAAGTTAACAGGTGCAGGCCATTTGAGTTAAGTATACCACAGTTCACCAAACTAAAAAGGTACCCTTTAGTTTATCAGCAGACTCTTAACATTAGTGTCAATATGTGCTTCCCAGCCAAGATATTCAAGCATGTCTGTAACGCTGCTTGTGTTTCTATATCTGTTTGTAACAAATCGCGCAGCCCGCCGTTGCACCATTTCAATCTGATGTTTCTGGTCCCGCTGGTAGGGGCTCCATATGGTGCAGCAGTAGTCCAGGTTGGACCTTACCATGGTGAAATATGCCTTGGTCTTAGTTTCTTCGTTGGCTTGTCTGAGGTTTCTCCGAAGAAAACCTAGCATGTTGTTAGCCTTCTTGGAGACTCGGCTGATGTGGTTCTTCCGTGATAAGTTTGCCTGTAAGTCCACCCCCAGATATTTTGATGTCTGTTCCTCTGCCACGGTCACGCCTTTTAGCTGATACTGGAAGGTTCGTTGAGATCTAGCCCTGGAGATACGGAGGACACTGCATTTCTTCGGGTGGAATTCCATTCCCCATGTCTGTTCCCATTGGGCAAGTCTGTCCAGGTCTTGCTGGAGTAGGTCGTGGTCATTGTCGGACATTATCTGTCTGTAGAGGATGCAATCATCAGCGAAGAGTCTTGTTCTTGACTGGAGGTCGTCTGGAAGATCATTTATAAAAATTAGAAATAAGACCGGTCCCAAGACAGATCCTTGAGGGACTCCACTGATGACTGGCACTTTCTCTGATGAATGACCCACCTCCAGCACCTGCTGCGTTCTGGAACTCAGGAAAGAGGAAATTCACTGGTATGTTGAGCTTCGAATTCCGTAGTGGTAGACCTTGCGTTGATGCGGGGCGCGATCGAAGCTTTGCTGAAGTCTATCTATCTTGTCATGATGCCATACGCCCGCGAGGACATTCTAGGCATTCGCGCTGTCGAGCAATCCAAGTGTGTTACCAGAAAAGATAAAAGCATAAAAGCATGTCAGTGAGTGACAAAGTATGATAGTGAAGGGGATGAAAGATAGGTTAAAATAGATGAGAATAGCTAAAATCAGGTAAAAAACAATCTATACTTGGGATCTTAAGGCCTCACGTGCTGCAACTTGCCAATTTCAACCTTGAATATGTCAAGGCTTGGCGAGCTGAAAGCGCTTTCTGGGAGGGCGTTCCACTGAACGACTGCCAGTGGAAAAAAGGAATATTTATAAAAGTCCTTCCATGTGTGAATTTGCTGGAATGTCCTAGAATGGCCGTGACGGGACGTACGGGGTTTGGGTTTGATGTAATCTGGGAGAGGTACTGCGACCATGTTATTGACAATCTTGTAGAATAAGCAGAGACGTGAGTCCGCACGTCTCTGCTCAAGAGTACGCCAACCCAAAGTTTCAAGCATGGCCGAAACACTTCCCATTCTGTCAAAGTTATAGGTGGTCCAGCGAGCAGCTCGCCGTTGGACCTTCTCAGTTTGTTCAGTTTTCACTTTAGTATGGGGGTCCCAAATGGCTGCAGCATATTCGAGTTGCGGCCGGACCAGGGTATTGTAGGCGGCCTCTCTCACTCCGGACATTTTTGTTCTGACATTTCTTTTTATGTAGCCGAGGGTTTTGTTTGCAGAGTTGGTTATTCTGTCCACGTGTGAGCCCTAGGACAGGTTTCTGGTAATGTCGACCCCAGGTACTTAGCACAGCTGACTGTTTCGAGGATCTCCCCATGCAGTCGATACAAACTATCTCTAATGGGATTCCTGAACCAGTCACCTGTACCACCTGACATTTTCAATTCCATGTCCCAGGCAATCTCCCACCTGGACAGTCTATCCAAATCCTGTTGTAGCACGGAACTGTCGTCAGCACCCTCCATGGTGAAGTACAAAGCAGTATCGTCTGCGAAAAGGCGCACTTGTGACACAATGTTTTCAGGAGGTCATTGATGTAGATGAGGAACAGGATCGGCCCCAGGATAGACCCCTGAGGAACTCCAGAGGTCACTGGGACAGAGTCCGACCCCTCACCGGCAACAACGACCCGCTGTGACCGATCACCAAGGAAGGCGCCTGTCCAATTCAGTACATTAGACCGTATTCCGTAATCATGTAACTTCCAGATAAGTTTAGAGTGGCTGACCTTATCAAAAGCCTTAGAAAAGTCCAATAAGATAAGGTCTGTCTGCTTTCCCTTACTTGCATTCCGGGCGAATTCCTCTACCAACATAATCAGCTGGTTCTCACATGACCGTTTCTCACGGAAACCGTGCTGGGGGTCATACAGGAGACCCTGTTCATCGAGGTGTCTAACAATATTAGATGCTAGGATATGTTCCAGGACCTTACACAGAATGCACGTCAGGGAGATAGGGTGATAATTTGCTGCCAGTGACTTATCACCTTTCTTAAAAATTGGTGTTACATTAGCTTTGCACTAGATCTGCAGGGAGCTTACCTCTCTGTAATGATCTTTCGAAAATTACCTTGATAATAGGGGCCAGTTCCACCCTGAACTCCTTCAGCAGAATGGGTCGTATGCTATCCGGGCCGGCTGCCTTACCTGGTTTGAGATTGTTCAGCAGTTTCAAGATACCATTTATGGATATGTCTATGTCAGGCATAATCCGGTTACTGTTAAGGGTGTTTTGAGGTACTGACTCGGGGTTTACCTGTCCTTTATCAACAAGATCCTGCAATTTCATCTAAGATAACAGTGCCAAACTAAGTGGAGATTTCGGAGTAAAAACGGATGTCTATTAATTCTAGGATGATCATGTCCGTATGGATCTTCTTGTCGATGGAAGCAGCCAGTTCGTGATACAAAGTCAGGATCTGTGTTTCGCACCTTCTTTTGGTTCGAAATCCATGCTGACAGTCATTCAGAATGTTGTACCTTTCCAGACGTTTGACAGTCTTAGAGACGATGACGTGATCAAGCAGTTTACAACACAGGGACATGAGTGATACCGGTCGGTAACTGGCAGCATCATGGCGTGTACCCTTTTTGAAGATAGCGGTTACGTTGGCATGCCTCCAATCCTCTGGCACCTTGCCTTCACTGATGGATCTGTTGAATATGATGGTCAGAAGTGAAGCCAATTCAGAAGCACAGTCTTTCAGGATGCGAACGGGTATGTTGTCTGGGTCCGTAGCTTTCCTTGGGTTGGTCTTCTGCAAGAGTTCCCTAATGCCATCTTCATCAACTTCTATTTCCTCCCTGTCAGGATACGGTGTGCCTGAAGGAGTGGGGACCTGGTTGATGTCTTCCTTTGTAAAGGTTGACTGATACTGGCAGTTCAGAATGTTAGCCTTGTCCATTGGAGCATTTAAGAGACGACCCTTGTCCTTGAGTGGTGAAATGCCTGTGATCTTTTCCTTGGACCCAATATACACTGGACTAGTAACTACGTTACAGGTATTGTATTTATTGGAAATATGTTGTCGTGGCTGAGTTTTCATAATTTTGTATGATGAAATTTAAATGCTCATATTTCAGTTATTTGTCCAAATATCTCAGATTTGTTTTCAAAAAGCAATAGGTCAATATATTACCTGTAAGGCTGCAGCATTATATTTCAGGAAAAACCAACATTTTTTATAAACATCAACGAGAAAGCTAGGTACCTATTTTAGCTATTTTCGGCACTTTTAGCAGAAAATCATCAGAAATTCACCCAAAATGATGTTATAACTTCAATATATTTAATTGTGACTTAACATTTTTCAACCAAACCTATTAAAAACAATTTATTACAACTTCAGTTATTATCCAAAATATTTTTTAATGACCATAGTGCTGTAAAATAGCGCTAAAATCAAGACACGACAACACATTTTGGCAGTTCTGTTAGTGACAAGTCCGGGTATTATTAGGTCCGAGTCTTTTCTCAGCGACTTGATGTAGGACCAAAAGCGTTTCTGTTTTGTTGGTTTGTCTTCATTAGTTTCATCTACTTCAATGACGTCGTTGGTGTAGGAATACTAGGCTTGTCTTTCCAGCTTTTGAGTATCCGCTTTGATCTGCCTGTCCTTTCTAATGTCCTTTTCCTTCTTTGTTTTTCTCATTCTTGTGTATAGTCCACTAACACCCTTCAAATCTCTGTTACACCGGAATCCAGACACCGAAATGACTGAAAGATTGTTGAAAGCGACTGTAAGCCCAAATCAAACAAATAAATACACCGGAATCCCATCTGACGTCTTCTGGTGATGTAAAGAGAGCAGGGGCGCCGTAGTCGACACGGTGGTCATGCGGATATACCGTTGCAAGCATCTCGCGACACAGTTTCCCACTTGTAAACATCCTTCTGATCACCTATGTTTTTGCTTAAAAAAAACAAAAACAAAAAAAAAAACTGAAATCAAGACAGCATACAGTAACCTTTCTGACCTAGCGAACTGTAATTACTTCCCTTGTAAACATCGTAACTGAATCGCGATGGACGTTTTCGGCCAAATTATTGTTCGCAGCTGCTTAGCACCAATAAATGGCAAAATACAACATTAATTGCGTTAAGAAAAGCGAGTTTTATTTTTCATGTGTAAATCTTACACTAGGGGAATGCAATTAATGTAATTTAACCGAATATTAATGTAAATGAATCAATGGATCTGTGCAAAGATGTGTGTGTAGTCGATATTTTGTTATATTTTATTTTTTACAACATTCAGCCTCTTCTTTTTCTGTTTTCACTGTGCTTATCAGGTAGCCAGATCCAGTGGCTAAATACGGAACAGGAGTGGTAGGCGTCACATTCCCATATACGGGACCGATGAGGGGAAATATGTTGTTACATGTAACAGATATGTTGTTTACGTATCAAATGCGACGAAATTCCGTATATATTCCTGATTTTATTCCCCAGCATTCGACGTATTATTTTTTGTTTCAGCTATGTTTATCAGCTATATTCAGATCCGAAGATAAAATACTGAAATTAGGTTGGCGTCACATTCCCTTATAAGGGGCCCAGAATGAGAAAATGTTGTTTCACGCATCAAATGCTACGAAATGCCGTATATTCCATTCTTTTTCCCAACATTCGACCTCTTTGATTTTTTTCTTTTTTGTTTCTGCTATGCTTATCAGCTAGTTAGATCCCGTAGTTAATACAGATTAGGAGTGGTTGGCGTCACATTCCTTTATCAGGGGCCCTTAATGGGAAAATTTTGTTAAACGTATTAAATGCGACTAAATTCCATATATTCCAAGTTTTCCCCAACATTTCACTTCTTTTTTTTTTATTTTTGCCCTCGCATCGGATGATGCCGGGGGCATATAGTTTTTCGGTTTTCCTTACGTTCGTACGTGGTTACGTGCGTACGAATGTACGCCCGTCTGTACGAATGTGTGTACATACGTATATGATCCTGTTAGACAGGTTATAAGCGCTATTTGCAACCTTTTTTGGGGTTGTCTCGGTAGCGCAGTTGGTATAGACGTTGGACGCTGCAGTGCTAGGCGCCTTCTCCGCATTGGTCAGAGCTTGCATGGCGTGGGTTCGACCCCAGGCAAAAGCACTTAGAGTCAAGTTAAGGCATTTGTACCAGGTAGAATTTTGCAGTTTTACAGCCAGGTACCCCGGGCCATAGCGGGGGCATCCGTGTACTGTGGACACATTTCTAGTTTGTTTCAGCTATGCTAAACAGCTAGACAGATCCCTTGGCTAAATGCAAATTAGGAGTGGCTGGAGTCACCTTCTCATATAAGGGACCCAGAATGGGGAAATGCTTTTTTTTTTTGTTTTTTTGTTTTTTTGTTTCAAATGTGCTTATCAGCTACCCAGACACCAAGAGGCTAAATACGAATTAGGAGTGTTTGGTGTGCCATTCCCTTGTAAAGGACACAGAAGGGGAAAGTATGTTGTTGCACTTATGAAATGGGGGGGAGGGGGGGGGGGGGAAATCCAACATTTATCTTATTTTATGGTTTTCACTATGCTTATGAGCTAACCAGATCCGTTGGCTAAATATAGAACAGGAGTGGTTGGCATGACATTCCATTACGAAAACATGCCTATTCAAATATACTGAAATTTTACCACCACAAAAATGGACATTTTCATGCGTGCCGAATGCCGCCCTCCGCCCCCCACCTCCTTTTTCAGCTCTGCCAGGTATATGATTGGCCCCCTTTTTTCAACAAAAAGTATATGAATGACCCGAGTTTTCTGGATTTCTGTGTGAAAGGCCTCATTTTCTGACATCCTGGTATATGCACATATTTTTCGCTCAGAGATTTTTCGAGACTGCTTTTATTTATTGGGCTGAAATTGTCACAGTGTGACATATATAAAACTGATTTTGTTATGTTGTACTTGTAATGTTTGTTTCTTTGATTGATTTCTTGCATAACTGCAACTGCATGGTAAACAAACATGGTCATGTCAGGACGGTCAGTTAAGTTCACGAAACCTTTCCTTAAAGCGGCTAACCAGTACTCAGTGCATATTCCTTGCCAGTAACTGACAACTGTCCTTCGTCAATCAGCAGAATGGAGGGAATGACCGTAGAAAATATTTCATATTCTCAACTAAAGAATGCTGCCGGACTGGAGGATCGAACACCAGACCTCCTGATTGCCAGTCGGACGCGTTCCCGGCTGAGCTAGCGGACATTGAAACAGAAATATGCTGGAGATCACTGTATCTATTGTAGCACATGTTGAATTTTAAATATTTTTTCTCAGATATCCAGCCTCTTATTTTCTCATAACAATTATGACTTTCAAGTATGTAAGTAGATATACCAGCTGCAAAGAAATAGGGAAGCGATTTTGTATACAAGGGCCAATATATTGAAAACAGGTAAAAATATCGAAAATCAGGGTTGTCTTATTTCAGTAATTTTTTTACGGTGTTCCAATCTCTTATTATCTTAGAATTATTATGTGCAATTGGTAGCTAGGTATCCTGGGTACATCATAGATGGATGGAATTTCCATCACATTCCCATGTATGGGGGCTACAGGAGACCAATATGGTGTAATACATAAAAAAAAATAGGAAAATGAAGTGTTCGCTAATTTAAGTATTTTTTTTTTTTTGGTATTCCAACCTCTTATTTCATTCAAATCATTATGTGCATTTAGTAGCTAGGTACCCTGGGTACATCCTTTATGGGGGTAGATTCCGTCACATTCCCTAGTATGGAGGCTACAGGGGGCCAATATGTTGAAAATATGCAAGAAATACCGAAAAATCAAGGGTTTGCTAAATTCAACTTTTATTTTTACTGTTCCAACCCCTTATTTTCTTAAAATGGTTATATGCATTTAGTACCTAGGAGCCCTGGGTATAACCTGTGTGGGGGTAGATCCCGTCACATTCCCTTGTAATGGAGCTACAGGAGACCAGTATGGTGAAAATAAATAAAAAATATAGGAAAATGAGGTGTTCGCTAATTTAAGTATTTTTTTTCGGTTTTCTAACCTCTTATTTCATTCAAATGATTATGTACATTTAGTAGCTAGGTACCATGGGTACATCCTTTGTGGGGTTAGATTCCGTCACATTCCCTAGTATGAGGGCTACAGGGGGGGGGGGGGGGGGGGCAATATGTTGAAAATACGCCAGAAATATCGAAAACTCAAGGGTTAGCTAATTTCAAGTTTTTGTTTTACTGTTCCAACCCCTTATTTTTTTTCAAATAAGTATATGCATTTAGTACCTAGGAACCCTGGGTATATCCTGGGTGGGGGTAGATCCCGTCACATTGCCTTGTAATGGGGCTACAGGAGACCAATATGGTGAAAATACCTCAAATATGTAGGAAAATGAAGTGTTCGCTAATTTAAGTAATTTTTTTCGGTTTTCCAACCTCTAATTTCATTCAAATGATTATGTGCATTTAGTAGCTAGGTACCCTGGGTACATCCTTTGTGGTGGTAGATTCCGTCACATTCCCTAGTATGGGGGCTACAGGAGTCCAATATGTTAAAAATACGCCAGAAATATCGAAAAATCAAGGGTTTGCTAATTTCAAGTTTTTGTTTTACTGTTCCAACCCCTTATTTTCTTAAAATGGTTATATGCATTTAGTACCTAGGAACCCTGGTTATATCCTGGGTGGGGGTAGATCCCGTCACATTCCCTTGTAATGGGGCTACAGGAGACCCAATATGGTGAAAATACGTAAAAAATATAGGAAAATGAAATATTCGCTAATTTAAGTAATTTTTTTCGGTTTTCCAACCTCTTATTTCATTCAAATGATTATGTGCATTCAGTTGCTAGGTACCATGGGTACATCCTTTGTATGGGTAGATTCCGTCACATTCCCTAGTATGGGGGCTACAGGAGTCCAGTATGTTAAAAATACGCCAGAAATATCGAAAAATCAAGGGTTTGCTAATTTCAAGTTTTTGTTTTACTGTTCCAACCCCTTATTTTCTTAAAATGGTTATATGCATTTAGTACCTAGGAACCCTGGTTATATCCTGGGTGGGGGTAGATCCCGTCACATTCCCTTGTAATGGGGCTACAGGAGACCCAATATGGTGAAAATACGTAAAAAATATAGGAAAATGAAATATTCGCTAATTTAAGTAATTTTTTTCGGTTTTCAAACCTCTTATTTCATTCAAATGATTATGTGCATTCAGTTGCTAGGTACCATGGGTACATCCTTTGTATGGGTAGATTCCGTCACATTCCCTAGTATGGGGGCTACAGGGGGCCTATATGTTGAAAATACGACAGAAATATCGAAAAATCAAGGGTTTGCTAATTTCAATTTTTTTTACTATTCCAACCCCTTATCTTCTTAAAATTAGTATATGCATTTAGTACCTAGCAACCCTGGGTATATCCTGGTAGAGGAGAGATCCCGTCACATTCCCTTGTAATGGGGCTACAGGAGACCAAAATGGTGAAAATACGTCAAAAATATAGGAAAAAGAAATGTTCGCTAAGTTAAGTAATTTTTTTTCGGTTTTCCAGCCTCTTATTTCATTCAAATGATTATATACATTTAGTAGTTATGTACCCTGGGTACATCCTTTGTGGTGGTAGATTCCGTCACATTCCCTAGTATGGGGGCTACAGGGGGCCAATATGTTTTATAAACGCCAGAAATATCGAAAAATCAAGGGTTTGCTAATTTCAAGTTTTTGTTTTACTGTTTCAACCCCTTATTTTCTTAAAATGATTATATGCATTTAGTACCTAGGAACCCTGGGTATAACCTGGGTTGGGGTAGATCTCGTCACATTCCCTTGTAATGAGGCTACAGGAGACCAATATGGTGAAAATACGTCAAAAATATAGGAAAATGAAGTGTTCGCTAATTTAAGTAATTTTTTTTTCGGTTTTCTAACCTCTTATTTTATTCAAATGATTATGTGCATTTAGTACCTAGGTACCCTGGGTACATCCTTTGTGGGTGTAGATTCCGTCACATTCCCTAGTAGTGGTGCTACAGGGGGCCAATATGTTGAAAATACGCCAGAAATATCGAAAAATCAAGGGTTTGCTAATTTCAACTTTTTGTTTTACTGTTCCAACCCCTTATTTTCTTAAAATGGTTATATGCATTTAGTACCTAGGAACCCTGGTTATATCCTGGATGGGGGTAGATCCCGTCACATTCCCTTGTAATGGGGCTACAGGAGACCAATATGGTGAAAATACGTCAAAAATATAGGAAAATGAAGTGTTCGCTAATTTAAGTAATTTTTTTTCGGTTTTCCAACCTCTTATTTCATTCAAATGATTATGTGCATTTAGTAGCTAGGTACCCTGGGTACATCTATTGTGGGAGTAGATTCCGTCACATTCCCTAGTAGTGGTGCTACAGGGGGCCAATATGTTGAAAATACGCCAGAAATATCGAAAACTCAAGGCTTTGCTAATTTCAAGTTTTTGTTTAACCGTTCCAACCTCTTATTTTCTTAAAATTAGTATATGCATTTAGTACCTAGGAACCATGAGTACATCCTTTGTGGGGTTAGATTCCGTCACATTCCCTAGTATGAGGGCTACAGGGGGGCCAATATGTTGAAAATACGCCAGAAATATCGAAAAATCAAGGGTTTGCTAATTTCAAGTTTTTGTTTTACTGTTCCAATCCCTTATTTTCTTAAAATTAGTATATGCATTTAGTACCTAGGAACCATGGGTATATCCTGAGTGGGGGTAGATCCCGTCACATTGCCTTGTAATGGGGCTACAGGAGACCAATATGGTGAAAATACGTCAAATATATAGGAAAATGATGTGTTCGCTAATTTAAATAATTTTTTTCGGTTTTCTAACCTCTTATTTCATTCAAATGATCATGTGCATTTAGTAGCTACGTACCATGGGTACATCCCTTGTGGGGTTAGATTCCGTCACATTCCCTAGTATAAGGGCTACAGGGGGCCAATATGTTGAAAATACGCCAGAAATATCGAAAACTCAAGGGTTTGCTAATTTCAAGTTTTTGTTTTACTGTTCCAACCCCTTATTTTTTTAAAATAGGTATATGCATTTAGTACCTAGGAACCCTGGGTATATCCTGGGTGGGGGTAGATCCCGTCACATTGCCTTGTAATGGGGCTACAGGAGACCAATATGGTGAAAATACGTCAAATATATAGGAAAATGAAGTGTTCGCTAATTTAAGTAATTTTTTTCGGTTTTCCAACCTCTTATTTCATTCAAATGATTATGTGCATTTAGTAGCTAGGTACCCTGGGTACATTCTTTGTGTGGGTAGATTCCGTCACATTCCCTAGTATGGGGGCTACAGGGGGCCAATATGTTGAAAATACGCCAGAAATATCGAAAACTCAAGGGTTTGCTAATTTCAAGTTTTTGTTTTACTGTTCCAACCCCTTATTTTTTTAAAATAGGTATATGCATTTAGTACCTAGGAACCCTGGGTATATCCTGGGTGGGGGTAGATCCCGTCACATTGCCTTGTAATGGGGCTACAGGAGACCAATATGGTGAAAATACGTCAAATATATAGGAAAATGAAGTGTTCGCTAATTTAAGTAATTTTTTTCGGTTTTCCAACCTCTTATTTCATTCAAATGATTATGTGCATTTAGTAGCTAGGTACCCTGGGTACATTCTTTGTGTGGGTAGATTCCGTCACATTCCCTAGTATGGGGGCTACAGGGGGCCAATATGTTGAAAATACGCCAGAAATATCGAAAACTCAAGGGTTTGCTAATTTCAAGTTTTTGTTTTACTGTTCCAACCCCTTATTTTTTTAAAATAGGTATATGCATTTAGTACCTAGGAACCCTGGGTATATCCTGGGTGGGGGTAGATCCCGTCACATTGCCTTGTAATGGGGCTACAGGAGACCAATATGGTGAAAATACGTCAAATATATAGGAAAATGAAGTGTTCGCTAATTTAAGTAATTTTTTTCGGTTTTCCAACCTCTTATTTCATTCAAATGATTATGTGCATTTAGTAGCTAGGTACCCTGGGTACATTCTTTGTGTGGGTAGATTCCGTCACATTCCCTAGTATGGGGGCTACAGGGGGCCAATATGTTGAAAATACGCCAGAAATATCGAAAAATCAAGGGTTTGCTAATTTCAACTTTTTGTTTTACTGTTCCAACCCCTTATTTTCTTAAAATGGTTACCTGGGTACCCTGGGTACATCCTGGGTGGGGGTAGATCCCGTCACATTCCGTAGTATGGGAGTCTACAAGGGCCAATATGTTGAATATAGGTAAAAAATATCGAAAATAAGATTTGGCTAATTTCAGTATTTTTTTCAGTGTTCCAACCTCTTGTTTTCTTAAAATAATTATGTGCATTTAGTAGCTAGGTACCCTGGGTACATCATGGATGGGAGGAGTTTCCGTCACATCCCCTTGTATGGGGGCTACAGGAGACCAATATGGTGAAAATACTTCAAAAATATAGGAAAATGAAGGGTTGGCTAATTTAAGTATGTTTTTTTTTCTGTATTTCAGCCTCTTATTTCCTTAAAATGATTATGTGCATTTCGTAGCTAGGTACCCCGGGTACATCCTTTATTGGTGTAGATGTCGTCACATTACCTCGTATGGGGGCTACAGGGGGCGGGGGGGGGGGTGGGGGCGGCAGTATGTTGAAAAAATATGTCAGAAATACCGAACATTCAAGGGTTTGCTAATCTCAATATTTTTTTTCGGCGTTCCAACCTGTTATTTTCTTAAAATGATTATGTGCATTTC
Source organism: Anodontia alba (assembly GCA_964016985.1). Classification (NCBI taxonomy): domain Eukaryota; kingdom Metazoa; phylum Mollusca; class Bivalvia; order Lucinida; family Lucinidae; genus Anodontia; species Anodontia alba. The sequence continues at coordinate 7,952,810 of OZ024830.1, read as the reverse complement.
GTTGCTAGGTACCCTGGGTAAATCATGGGTGTGGGTAGTTTCCGTCACATTCTCTGCTTTGGGGGCTACAGAGGGCTAATACATGTATGTTGAAAATATGTCAAAGCATAGGAAAATCAAGGTTTCTCTAATTAAATTTTTTTCGGTGTTCCAACCTCTTACTTTCTTAAAATGATTATGTGCATTTGCTTGCTAGGTACCCTGGGTACATCATGGATGGGGTTAGTTTCCGTCACATTCCCTGGTTTGGGGACTACAGCGGGAGTGGGGAGGGGGGAGCAATATGTTGGAAATACTAAAAAATGTATGGGGGCTGAGAGGGGCCAATATGTTGATAATACGCAAGAAATATCGAAAAATGAAAGGTTTGCTAATTTCAACTTTTTTTTTTTACTGTTCGAACCCCTTATTTTCTTAAAATGATTATGTGCATTTAGTACCTAGATACCATGGGTATATCCTGGGTGGGGGTAGATTCCGTCACATTCCCTAGTATGGGAGTCTACAAGGGCCAATATGTTGAAAATAGGTAAAAAATATCGAAAATCAGGATTGGTTAATTTCAATATTTTTTTACGGTGTTCAAACCCCTTATTTTCTTAGAATTATTATGTGCGTTTGGTAGCTAGGTACCCTAAGTACATCATGTGTGAGTGGAGTTTCCGTCACATTCCCTTATATGTAGCTACAGGAGACCAATATGGTGAAAATACGTCAAAAAATATTGGAAAATGAAGGGTTGGCTAAATTAAGTATTTTTTTTTCGGTATTCCAAGCTCAAATTTCATGCATTTAGTAGCTAGGTACCCTGGGTACATCCTTTATGGGGGTAAATGTCGTCACATTACCTTGTATGAAATCTACATGGGGGGTGGGGGTCCAATATGTTGAAAATACGTCAGAAATATCGGAAAACCAAGGGTTTGCTAATTTTAATATATTTTTTCCGTGTTCCAACCTCTTCTTTTCTTCAAATGGTTATGTGCATTTCGTAGCTAGGTACCCTGTGTTAATCATGGGTGAGGTAAGTTTCCGTCACAGTCCCTGTTATGTGAGCGGACGGGGCCTATAGGGGGCCCAATATGTTTAAAATACGTCAAAAATATAGGAAAATCAAGGGTTGGTAAATTTCAATATCATTTTCGGTGTTCCAACCTCTTATTTTCTTAAAATGGATGTGTGCATTAAGTACCTAGGTACCCTTACTACATCCTGGGTAGGGATAGTTTCCGTCACATTCCCTGGTATGGGGGCTACATGGGGCCAATATGTTGAAAATATGCCAGAAATATTGAAAAATCAAGGGATTGCTAATTTCATTTTTTTTACTGTTCCAACCTCATATTTTCTTAAAATGATTAGGTGCTTTTCGTAGCTAGGTACCCTGAGTTCATCATGGATGGGGGGCGTTTCCGTCACATTCCCTGGCATCATGGGCTACAGGGGGCCAATATGTTGAAAATAGCCAAAAATATAGGAAAATCAAGGGTTGGTAAATTTCAATATTACTTTCGGTGTTCCAACCTCTTATTTTCTTAATATGGTTGTGTGCATTTAGTACCTCGGTACCCTGGGTACATCCTGGGTAGGGGTAGATTCCGTCACATTCCTTGGTATGGGGACTACAGGGTGCCAATATGTTGAAAATATGTCAGAAATATTGAAAAGGGATTGCTAATTTCATTTTTATTTTACAGTTCCAACCTCACATTTTCTTAAAATGATTAGGTGCTGTTCGTAGCTAGGTACCCTGGGTTCATCATGAGTGCGGGGGCGTTTCCGTCACATTCCCTGACATAATGGGCTACAGGTTGGGGCGGGGGGGTGGGGGGGGGCAATATGTTGAAAATAGTCAAAAATATTGGAAAATCAAGGGTTGGTAAATTTCAATATTATTTTCGGTGTTCCAACCTCATATTTTCTTAAAATGGTTGTATGCATTTAGTACCTAGGTACCCTTACTACATCCTGGGTAGCGGTAGTTTCCGTCAAGTTCCCTGGTATGGGGGCTACATGGGGCCAATTTGTTGAAAATATGCCAGAAATATTGAAAAATCAAGGGTTTGCTAAATTCATTTTTTTTACCGTTCCAAATTCATATCTTCTTAAAATAATTAGGTGCTTTTCGTAGCTAGGTACCCTGGATTCATCATGGATGGGGGGCGTCTCCGTCAAATTCCCTGGCATAATGGGCTACAGGGAGCCAATATGTTGAAAATAGCCAAAAATATAGGAAAGTCAAGGGTTGGTAAATTTCAATATTATTTTCGGTGTTCTAACCTCTTATTTTCTTTAAATGGTTGTGTGTATTTAGTACCTAGGTACCCTGGGTACATCCTGGGTAGGGTTAGATTCCGTCACATTCCTTGGTATGGGGGCTACAGGGGGCCAATATGTTGAAAATATGCCAGAAATATCGAAAAATCAAGGGTTTGCTAATTTCATTTTTTTACTGTTCCAACCTCATAGTTTGTTAAAATGATTATGTGCATTTCGTAGCTAGGCACTCTGGGTACATCATGCGTGGGGGCGTTTACGTCACATTCCCTGGTATAAGGGGCTACAGGGGGGGGGGGGGCGGGGGGGGGGGCAATATGTCGAAAGTAAAAAATATACGCATTTCAAGGGTTGGTAAATTTCAATATTATTTTCAGTGTTCCAACCTCTTATTTTCTTAAAATGATTATGTGCATTTGGTAGCTAGGTACCCTGGGTACATCACGAGTGGGGGCAGTTTCCGTCACATTCCCTGGTATGGGGGCAACAGGGGGCCAATATGTTGAAAATACGTCAAAAATATAGGAAAATAAAGGGTAAGTAAATTTCAATATTATTTTCGGTGTTCTAACCTCTTATTTTTTTAAATGGTTATGTGCATTAAGTAAGTAGGTACACTGGCTACATCCTGGTTAGGAGAAGATTCCGTCACATTCCCTGGTATGGGGGCTGCATGGGCAGGGGGTGAGGTGTCCAATATGTTGAAAATATGCCAGAAATATCGAAAAATCAAGGGTTTGCTAATTTCATTTTTTACTGTTCCAACCTCATATCTTCTTAAAATGATTATGTGAATCGTATCCTGTGTACATCATGGGTGGTGGCGTTTTCGTTACAGTCCCGGGGGCGCGGGGTAGGGCGGGGGGGGGCAATATGTCGAAAATAGTAAAAAGTATACGCAAATCAAGGGCTGGTGCTGTGCATTTCAATATTATTTTCGGTGTTCCAACCTCTTATTTTATTAAAATGAGTATGTGCATTTGGTAGCTAGGTACCCTGGGTTTATCACGAGTGGGAGTAGTTTTCGTCACATTCCCTGGTATGGGGGTTACGGGCGGGGTGGAGGGGGACATTATGTTCAAAATACGTCAAAAATATAGAAAATAAGGGGTTGGTAAATTTCAATATTATTTTCGGTGTTCCAACCTCTTTTTTTCTTAAAATGGTTATGTGCATTTAGTCAGTAGGTACTCTGGCTACATCCGGGGTATGGATAGATTCCGTCACATTCCCTGGTATGGGGGCTACAGGGGACCAATTTGTTGAAAATATGCCAGAAATATCTAAAAATCAAGGGTTTGCTAATTTCAGGTTTTTTTTCTGTTCCAACCTCATATTTTCTTAAAATGATTATGTGCATTTCGTAGCTAGGTCCCCTGGGTACATCATGGGCGGGGCGTTTCCGTCACATTCCGTAGTATAAGGGGCTACAGGGGGGGGGGGGGGGGCAATATTTCGAAAACAGTAAAAAATATACTAAAATCAAGGGATGGTAAAATTCAATATTATTTTCGGTGTTCAAGCCTCTTATTTTCTTATAATGATTATGTGCATTCGGTAGCTAGGTACCCTGGGTAGTTCACAAGTGGGGGTAGTTTCCGTCACATTCCCTGGTATGGGGGCTACAGGGGGCCAATATGTTCAAAATACGTCAAAATATAAGAAAATAAAGGGTTGGTAAAAATCAATATTATTTACGGTGTTCCAACCTCTTATTTTCTTAAAATGGTTATGTGCATTTAGTCAGTAGGTACTCTGGCTACATCCGGGGTAGGGATAGATTCCGTCACATTCCCTGGTATGGGGGCTACAGGGGACCAATTTGTTGAAAATATGCCAAAAATATCTAAAAATCAAGGGTTTGCTAATTTCAGTTTATTTCTGTTCCAGCCTCATATTTTCTTAAAATGATTATGTGCATTTCGTAGCTAGGTCCCATGGGTACATCATGGGCGGGGCGTTTCCGTCACATTCCCTAGTATAAGGGGCTAAAGGCGGGGTGGGCAATATTTCGAAAACAGTAAAAAAAATATACTAAAATCAAGGGATGGTAAATTTCAATATTATTTTCGGTGTTCAAGCCTCTTATTTTCTTATAATGATTATGTGCATTCGGTAGCTAGGTACCCTGGGTACTTCACAAGTGGGGGTTGTTTCCGTCACATTCCCTGGTATAGGGGCTACAGGGGGGCCAATATGTTCAAAATACGTCAAAATATAAGAAAATAAAGGGTTGGTAAATTTCAATATTATTTACGGTGTTCCAAACTCTTATTTTCTTAAAATGGTTATGTGCATTTAGTCAGTAGGTACTCTGGCTATATCCGGGGTAGGGATAGATTCCGTCACATTCCCTGGTATGGGGGCTACAGGGGACCAATTTGTTGAAAATATGCCAGAAATATCTAAAAATCAAGTGTTTGCTAATTTCAGTTTTTTTTCCTGTTCCAACCCCATATTTTCTTAAAATGATTATGTGCATTTCGTAGCTAGGTCCCCTGGGTACATCATTGGCGGGGCGTTTCTGTAACATTCCCTAGTATAAGGGGCTAAAAGGGAGGGGCCATTATTTCGAAAACAGTAAAAATATACTAAAATCAAGGGATGGTAAATTTCAATATTATTTTTGGTGTTCCAGCCTCTTATTTTCTTAAAATGATTATGTGCATTTGGTAGCTAGGTACCCTGGGTAGTTCACAAGTGGGGGTAGTTTCCGTCACATCCCCTGGTATGGGGGCTACAGGGGGGGGGGGGGGGTGCAATATGTTCAAAATACGTCAAAATATAAGAAAATAAAGGGTTGGTAAATTTCAAAATTATTTTCGGTGTTCCAACCTCTTATTTTCTTAAAACGGTTATGTGCATTTAGTAAGTAGGTACCCTGGGTACATCCTGGGTGGGGGTAGATTCCGTCACATTACCTCGTATGAAGGCTACAGGGTGCCAATATGTTGAAAATATGTTGAAAAATCAAGGGTTTGCTAATTTCAGGGTTTTTTTCTGTTCCAACCTCATATTTTCTTAAAATGATTATGTGCATTTCGTAGCTAGGTCCCCTGGGTACATCATGGACGGGGCGTTTCCGTCACATTCCCTAGTATAAGGGGCTAAAGGTGGGGCCAATATTTCGAAAACAGTAAAAAATATACTAAAATCAAGGGATGGTAAATTTTAATATTATTTTCGGTGTTCAAGCCTCTTATTTTCTTATAATGATTATGTGCATTCGGTAGCTAGGTACCCTGGGTACTTCACAAGTGGGGGTAGTTTCCGTCACATTCCCTGGTATGGGTGCTACAGGGGGCCCAATATGTTTAAAATACGTAAAAAATATAGGAAAATTTATGGTTGGTAAATTTTAATATTATTTTCGGTGTTCAAGCCTCTTATTTTCTTATAATGATTATGTGCATTCGGTAGCTAGGTACCCTGGGTACTTCACAAGTGGGGGTAGTTTCCGTCACATTCCCTGGTATGGGTGCTACAGGGGGCCAATATGCATTTCGTAGCTAGGTACCCTGAGTACATCATGGGTGGGGGGTGGGGCGTTTCCGTCACATTCCCTGGGAGTCTACAAGAGCCAATATGTTGAAAATAGGTAAAAAATATCGAAAATCAGAACTGGCTAATTTCAGTATCTTTTTTTCGGTGTTCCAACCTCTTATTTTCTTAAAATTATTATGTGCATTTGGTAGCTAGGTACCCTGGGTACATCATGGGTGGGAGGAGTTTCCGTCACATTCTCTTGTATGGGGGCTACAGGAGACCAATATGGTGAAAATAAGTAAAAAAATATAGGAAAATGAAGGGTTGGCTAAGTTAAGTATTTTTTTTTTTCTGTATTTCAGCCTCTTGGTACATCCTTTATGGGGTTAGATATTGTCACATTACCTCGTATGGGGGCTACAGGGGTCAGTATGTTGAAAATACATCAGAAATATCGAATATTCAAGGGTTTGCTAATTTCAATTTTTTTCGGTGTTCCAACCTCTTATTTTCTTAAAATGATTATGTGCATTTCGTAGCTAGGTACCCTGGGTGAATCATGGGTGTGGGTAGTTTCCGTCACATTCCCTGGTATGGGGGCTACAGGGGGCCCAATATGTTTAAAATACGTAAAAAATATAGGAAAATTTATGGTTGGTAAATTTCAATATTATTTTCGGTGTTCCAACCTTTTATTTTCTTAAAATGATTATGTGCATTTAGTAGCTAGATACCCTGGGTACATCCTGAGTAGAAGTTTATTCCATCACATTCCCTGGTTTGGGGGCTACAGAGGGCTAATACATGTATGTTGAAAATATGTCAAAGCATAGGAAAATCAAGGTTTCTCTCTAACTTAATTTTTTTCGGTGTTCCAACCTCTTACTTTCTTAAAATGATTATGTGCATTTGCTTGCTGGGTACACTGGGTACATCATGGATGGGGGTAGTTTCCGTCACATTCCCTGGTATGGGGGCTACAGAGGGCTAATACATGTTTGCTGAAAATATGTCAAAGCATAGGAAAATCAAGGTTTCTCTGACTTAATTTTTTTCGGTGTTCCAACCCCTTACTTTCTTAAAATGATTATGTGCATTTGCTTCCTAGGTACACTGGGTACATCATGGATGGGGGTAGTTTCCGTCACATTCCCTGGTATGGGGGCTACAGAGGGCTAATACATGGATGCTGAAAATATGTCAAAGCATAGGAAAATCAAGGTTTCTCTAACTTAATTTTTTTCGGTGTTCCAACCTCTTACTTTCTTAAAATGATTATGTGCATTTGCTTGCTAGGTACCCTGGGTACATCATGGATGGGGATAGTTTCCGTCACATTCCCTGGTTTGTGGACTACGTGGGGGGGGGGGGGGGGGCAGGGGGGATGCAGCGGGGGCGGGGGAGCAATATGTTGGAAATACTAAAAAAATGTAAGAAATATCGAAAAATCAAGGGTTGCTAATTTCAACTTTTTTTTTTTTTACTATTCCAACCCCTTATTTTCTTAAAATGATTATGTGCATTTAGTAGCTTTGTACCCTGGGTACATCCTGGGTGGGGTAGATCCCGTCACATTCCCTAGTATGGGGATATAGAGAGGGTGCGGGGAGCGGGGTGGGGGAAGCAAATTGATGGAAATATGCCAAAATATCGAAAAATCAAGGGTTGGCAAATTTCATTTTTTTTTTCGGTGTTCCAACCTCTTATTTTCTTAAAAATGATTATGTGCATTTAGTAGCTAGGTACCTAGGGTACATCCTGTGTGGGGTAGATTCCGTCACAATCTCTATTACGGGGGCTATGTTAGGTGTGGGGGGGGGGGGGGGAGATAGCATGACAACGTTGGCCCAACGTTGAAATATGGTTGAAATATGGTCGGACAGTTGGCTAACCGTTGGCATCATATGTACAACATTGCGCCAACGTTGGGCCAAAATCATACAAATTTGACAAATTTCAGAGAAAAAAATAAGTCTTATGCACTAACATTGGGCCACCGTTGGCCCAACGTATGTATTTAGATGCATATTTTCCCATGCTTTTTGTTTATGTGATAATGTTGGGTCTACGTTGGCCAAACGTTGATATGTGATGCTCACTTTTTAAAAGATACACAAGCCGCGGATTCATTTAATAATGAAAATACATCATGATTCAATTTTCGAATGGACAAATAAATGAAAATGTTACAATATTTGTAGTTTTTACTTTATTTTTCAAAAGGAAGAAAAATAGAGCCATTTTGTTTTGTTGGGAATCCTACCTTCTGAATACAAAAAAAAATACAGTTTTTATATTGATAAAACAATTTTTTTTTCTTGCAATGTAAAAATAATTAAAGTTGAGGGTTTACTCTTTCATTAGTTTAATTCCGCATACAAAATATGAGAAGAAATGCTTCATTAATAAATCTAATTATGATACTGTCTTTGACTATTCACCACCTGCAGGTTATAACATCAATTATAATGAAACATAATACCCAAGGGAATTATGTTTGTGTTAGCCATTATCAGTGTATAATTAATACTAGGAAGATAAACACCAGAATCTGCTTTTTAGTGCCTTTATAGCTGGCTGTTAGACAACATCTTGTTTATGTTGTTAAGCTTTATGTGTAAGTTGAACAATGATGTTTTATAAAAGTGAATGAAAATTACTTTTTTTGTAAAATGAAGAAAATGATAAAAAATGTTGAAAAAAAAACAAAACAACATTCACCTCATTTATAAAGATATTTCTTCGAAACAGTTGTTGATCGATATATCGCTTGACAACTTGGATGTAGGACTCTTTTCGTATACAGTATTATTCAGCTTCGATCGATAAAGATAGATGGATACTTAGAAACAGTAACCTTTTATACCACAGTGCATTATAACACAAATCCGGATACAACATGGTTCAAAAATGTATAGATTATATAGAAAAATGACATTTATAACACAAATTTGGATATAACACGGTTCAAAAATGTATAGATTATATAGAAAAATGACATGTAATTTTTTTTCTTATAAACAACCTATACATTTTTGACTGGATATAGCACATATGTTTAACTAACACAGTTTTTGTTTAAAACTCAAACAACCCGCCGCTTTCATAAAATTACGTCAAAAATTTATTTAAAAAATCAACGGTTGGCTAATTTCAATATTTTTTACCGTGTTCCAACCTCTTATTTCCTTAAAATGATTATTGGGATGTTGTTTAGTGAAATGGTGTATTCAATGTTATTTATAAGTTCTGGTATCGTTAAAAATAACTAAATGTTCGCTAATGTGCAATTTAAATGACTTTTGAGAAAGTTGATACTTGATAAAATATATGGGACTTCCATTATTTGCCAATTTATCAGTATCCGTCTTATTCCAGTGTTTTAATTATTTTAAAACGTGAAGAAAATATCGGAATACTGATTATTTTGGTTCTAATACAAAACCGTTTTGCATCCGTAAAAAAAGTACAATTCAAGGGACGCAATCCAAAAATCTTCCCCTACTGTTCACGATGAGTTACTGTACGGACTACTGTCTGCTGGCTTGATTTTACCAAAAAAAAAAAAAACAAAAAAAAAAACAACAAAAAACACTAAATTGAAGTTTAGGCTGAATAAGATGAAATAAAGCATTGTCAGGTATTTATTAATGAAATGCAGTATCGAGTACCCAATCATATAGATATAAGTTTTCTGGTCAACTCGTACCTTAGTCAACTCGTATCCATTTTTGGTCGACTCGTACCATAGTCAACTCGTACCTTCGTCAAATTTTGGATTAAGTTGTACCATATTATCTAATTTCAGGAGTCATTTGCATAGCCCCAGATAATAAGAATATCCAGATAAACATTTTCTTGATTTCTTCACAAAAATATATGCTTCATATATTCATTAGATGGGCTATGCATGGAAAAGTCTTATTTTCTATGAAAATAAAATTATTCAAAATGTCATCTGCTGTAATTATTTTGATCCAGCAAGCAAAAGTGTTAAAATACAAGAAACACTTCCTTGGAGACGTGCAAAACTTTTCTCCACTGTAGACTAAATATATGTAGCATCTGGTTAGGGTCTACATTGTTTACCATTTATCTGACAGTTTTTAAGGTCATACGCCAGCAGCATTTGTCAAAATAAAGGAGCACATTAATTATAGATCTAGCTGTGTTCACCGTTTTCAGGTCGTGACTGACTAAAACAGAGGTATGTCTAACTGAAGGCCCATCTGTTTAAACTCAGCAAACTAGATCACCTCATGCACACCATGCAGCACAACCAGGGTCTGCAAAGGTCTGATTATAGAATAAAATATATTACTACTTGCATATACTTCACATCCCAGACTAGTAGCAAACAGGGTGGTGTAGTAGGAGGAGAAATAGACAGGGCTGTAAAGAAAATATTCCCGTTGAGTGCCCCGACAGGAGATCGAACCAGGGACCCCAGGATATGTAATGGACCATCATAACCACGAGGCTAAAAGTTCCGGACCAGTAAGACTGGTCAGTTATGCGCCCTATATATTTCAAGGTTGGCAAAAGGCCGGTCAATATGAGTATTGACCAGGCCGGTGGTTAAAACCGGTCATTATTGGTTGATTGGTGGTCGATTGGGTAGATTAAATCACTGGAGTATATGCTTCTGTCCTGTTGCTAAACTGGTCTTTAAAGCTTTCCCCCTACATCATGCACATGAAGTTAGACTATATTTTCATCAGTGAACAAGACAAAATAGTTTTTATTAATACATGTAACAGTAATTATTTGATGTCCTTTTTTTTTTATTTGATCATAAGTCAAAAGACATTATTACTGGTCAACTGAAGAGGTTGATTGGATTGACTCACTGAACTATAGACAGGTCTGTTCTTTTCAACCAAACAGTCTTTATTATTATCCTTTATAGGTTAGATTAATTGTTCATATTTTGAAATCAAATATGAATTAAGCTGAATTTATCATGGATTTTAAAGGATTTATGTAAGGTCCTATTTTCTCTTCCTCTTCCCCCCTCCCCCCCCCCCCCCCCCCACACACACACACACACACACACACACACACACCCAGCTAACATATAATTTTGATGTTATTGCAGAAAATTGTCACATATTGACAAACTTGTGAACTTGAGAAGTAGTACATCTGTAAAAGGCTGTAATTAATTAACCAAGTAATGTTTGAAGATTCACTAATGTCTTTGAGTATATTTTTAAGTATCTGCAACACCTGTAAATTGCTGTCAAAACAGATTAAAAGGTGTAAAAGCTGCCCCATGCCACTGCAGTGGGTGTGGCATAGATCTGATTGCCAAAGTGACCAATCACATGTATCTGATAGGGGTATTATACAGTGACACCAGGATTCATTCTTAATGTGAGAAATTTTGATTTATCTGCAATCTAGATAGTATCTTATCATCAAACTATTACTGAAGGTGTCAAAACTGAAACCTAAAGACCCAATTTGGAACCTTTACTATTTTGGAAGATAATAAAAAAACAGTGCAAGGTGCAAAGACTAATATTGAAATTAGTGCTAAGATCTTAAGAATCATAGACAAAAATGCCTAGGGCTAAAAAAGCCAGAGAATTGCTAAGAGGCCACTTAAGAAATAACATCTGAATCTGAAACAACCAACTGACCACCATAATCTCCAACTGACCACTAAAAATATTCAATTGACCACTCAGTATTTCAATCGGTCAGTATTGACCACTCTGGGAGTATTGACCGGGGCAGTTTTAACCGGTTAAAACCACCGGTTAAAACCGCCTCTGGTTTTGACTGCCCAACCTTGATATACATTTGTATTTACAAACATAAGGATTAGTTATACTTCATTTTGCCATGCTATTACATTCTTCCATCATACAATGAAACATTTGTATCAAATGTTTAGGAATTATTTCTATTTCATTCTACTATTCCCAGGCTCTTTTGTGACTCTGTTGCCATTGCATCGCTGTTGGGCTCCAGTGATAGTCATCTTGGCACCAGGCACCAACACCATAGATAGTCATTATAATTATGATACTGTAGTTGGAGGAGAAATGGACCTGTAATGAGAATATTCCCATCAAGTGCCCTGACCGGGGTACTACTGGTGGACTCAGATCAGACACCTTATCCCGCAGCACCCAATCTAGGTCCACACTGCCCGCCAAGACCCGTCTATCCAAACAGAATAGACTCATATCATGCCATGCACACCTTGCAGCACAATCAGGATCTGCACTGTTTGGAAACTAGAGCAAAATATATTGCTACCGGTACTTGCAAACACTTCACATCCCAGATGAGTTGCAATCAGGGTGGTCCCTAATCAGACACAGTTTCCCACAGCATCCAATCTAGGTCCACACTGTTTGCCAAGACCAGGTCATGATAGGCACAGCAGGCAGCATAATCAGGGTCTGCACTGTTCCAAATATAGATTAAAATATATTACTACTTGCAAAAAATTCAAATCCATGATGAGTAGCCAACAAAATATTCTTTACATTCTAAACATTCATATGAAAACCAGTTTTGGCAACTTCAAAATAATCAGTTTTTTGGAAAACATTTTTTCTTTTAGATATGGGCCTTAGAATAAATAGCGTTTGAATAAATAGATAAATATTAAAATAAATAAATGAATATTAGCCTAAAAATAGCTAATAAATGAAATTTGTATTACCTGTTTCGCAAACGGTCGCAGGCATCACAACTTACAGCATGCTGATGTCTACCAATAACCTTACTACATGCAGTGCAAAAATCAGGAAATTTGATTTTATTAGCTCACCTGGAGTTTTGCTCCAGATCAGCTTATGCAATGTCCTGTTGTCCGTCGTCTGTCCGTCGTCCATCGTTAGCTTTTCACATTTACGACATCTCCTCCAGAACTATAAGTTGGATTGAGTTAAAACTTAGTGGGAGGCATTGTGGCAACATGGAGATTCAGAATTGCGAAAATTGTTCCGTTCTGATATACAAGATGGCCACCATAAATTCTTCAAACGACATCTCTTCCCAAACTGTAAGTCGGATTGAGCCGAAACTTGATTGGAGGCAACACAGTGACATAGAGATTCAGAATTGCTAAAAATCGTTCCATTCTGATGTCCAAGATGGTGGCCACGGCGGTCATCTTGAAATTCTTCAAACGACATCTCTTCTCAAACCTCGTCGGATTGAGCCGAAACTTGATGGGAGGCATAGAGATTCAGAATTGCTGAAAGCGTTCCATTCCGATATCCAAGATGGCCGCCATTTCTTCAAACGACATCTCCTCCGAAACCATAAGTCAGATTGAGCCGAAACTTTATGGGAGGCATCAGAGCCACATAGAGATTTAGAATTGCTAAAATGGTTCCATTCCGATATCCAAGATGGCCACCTGAAATTCTTCAAACAACATCTCCTCCCAAACCATAAGTCAGATTCTGCCGAAACTTGATGGGTGGCGTCGAAGCAACATAGAGATTCAGAATTGCTAAAATCGTTTTGTCCCAATATCCAAAATTGCCGCCATGGAGGCCATCTCGAAATTCTTCAAATGAAATCTCCTCCCATTAAGTATTTTGTAAAGTACATGTCCTGACTGTAAATGTACATGTATATGACAATGGTCATTTCTGTAAATTGGAAGTGTAATTAACCCTTCTGTTGTCTAAGCAAACAGTGTAGATCCAGATCAGTTGGCTTCTGAAGAAGCCAACTGATCTGGATCTGCACTGTTTGTCGTTAAATATGTGAATTTCTATCAAAAACCCAGATCATGTAATCTGATTGGCTGGAAATTAGAAGTGGGCGTGGCATCTTAATTTATTCAGCATGACAAGGGTTAAGAATTTAAATTACAGACTTTGAGCTTGCTCTGGATGATGAAATACATTTAACTAGTTTAATGTTTGTGAAGCCAGAAGAGCTTCTCAGAGACATTAAAATACTTTATTGTTTTTCATCTTTCAGTGCAAGTTAAAAATCTGAATTTCAGTTAACTTACTGTTTCATTCATGCAATTTTCAGTAGTATTCTACCTAACAAAAAATATTTATCTTAATATCTGGGGTTAAAATTTGCTTAATGTTAGATCTGGAACAGCCAGAAGACAGAAAGTGTACATTTTATCAAGGCAGTATTTGTATGAATATGACGTCATTATAATGTCAGTAAACAAAGAACGTTATTGGCTGACAATCACATGCAATATTCTTGTCTCCGCCTTATGCCCATCTTGACAAAAAACCATAGCACTATTTTTTCATTGAGAAATGAAATGCATGAAAATAATGCATCATTTAAGGTGACAGTACTTAACATGTAAATATTATATAAGGGAGGATAACTGGTTTGCAACTGGCCTAATTAATAAGTTTATCTGCATTCGTTTTGCAGTCAGTATGGACTATGAAATGATGGAAGAAATATGCTGTAAGAGTTGTTCAACAGTTCTGATGGAGCCTTACATAAGGTGTGTCAAGTGTTCTAGTACAGTTGGAGAGCAGGTCTTTCTCTGTCTACACTGCTTTGCTAAGGGAGTTGAGTTTACAGGACATCAGAGTGATCACCCCTACACTGTAATTGTAAGTGGTTTTCCAATTTCATCATTGCAAGTGGTCTTCCAATTTCACCATTGTAAGTGGTCTTCCATTTTCACCATTTTAAGTTGCCTTCCATTTTCACCATTGTAAGTTGCTTTCCAATTTCATCATTGCAAGTAGTCTTCCAGTTTCACCATTGTAAGTGGTCTTCCAATTTCACCATTGTAAGTTGCCTTCCAATTTCACCATTGTAAGTTGCCTTCCAATTTCATCATTGTAAGTGGTCGTCCAATTTCACCATTGTAAGTTGCCTTCCAATTTCATCATTGTAACTGGTCTTCCAATTTCACCATTGTAAATTGCCTTCCAATTTCACCATTGTAAGTTGCCCTCCAATTTCACCATTGCAAGTTGCCTTCCAATTTCATCATTGTAAGTGGTCTTCCAATTTTATCATTGCAAGTGGTCTTCTGATTTCACCATTGTAAGTGGTCTTCCAATTTCATCATTGTAAGTGGTCTTCTGATTTCACTCTTTTCGCAATTTCACAATTGAAAGTGATCTTCTGATTTCATCATTGTAAGTGGTCTTCCAACTTTATCATTGTAGATGGTATTTCAGTGGCATGCAGTTGATTTAGAATAAATGCAGCATTTCTATTCATTGTTGTGTTTAAAATCTTGGAAATAATATAGGAATTTTCATGGCATATAGCATTTTGCTGTGATGTTATGTGCATATGTCATGTTCGTAACTAGAGTCTAACACATGTATGTGTGTACATGTGTATGTCATGTTTGTTTTAAGTTTACATTTAAATTTACATTGACATTTATGTCTGTATTTCTCTTGGAGGTCATAATTTTGGTACCTTTTATGCCAGGAAGTTGAAATTTGGTGTGCTACTTACCCTGACCTAAACCTTCAGCTGTGTGCTAGAGTTGTCCCTGGGTCATGCCCTGGGGTGGGGCTGCTCATGCCCTGGGGTGGGGCTGGAGGTCAAAATGTATATCAGATAGTTTACATTCAAATTTACATTGACATTTATATCTGCATTTCATTTGGAGGTTATAACTTGGGTACCTTTTATACAAGGAAGTTGAAATTTGGTTTGCTACTTACCTAGACCTAAACCTTTAAGTCTGTGCTAGAACGGCTTGTGGATCATGCCTTGGGATGGGGCTGGGGGTCAAAATGTCTAACATATCAGATAGTTTACGTTTAAATTTGCTTCGTCATTTATGTCTGTGTTTCTCTTGGAGGTAGTAACTTGGGTACCTTTTATACTATGAAGTTGAAATTTGGTATGCTACTTACTTCAACTTTGTGCTAGAGTTGCTACTGGGTCATTCCCTTAGGTGGGGCTAGTCATCAAAATGTTTAACAGATCTGAGCTTTTAGAAAATAATTGTGTAAATTTATGCGTCCAGTTGTTGTTGCCATGTTGGGCAAAGACCAAGGATGGGGGAATTTGTGTACTTTGAACATATGTCTAGCTTCAACCCTTAAAATGCTTATCACATTTCCAGTAGCTGGAGTTTTGATTTTTTTTTTTTTTTGTATTTTTTAGAGAAAATAATGCTTGACATTTCATGTGAATCTTCTAAGTATCAGACAATTCGAATCAAATAATAAGTCTTAATTTCTCTTCTTTCATTGGGAGCAAATTCTTCCCTTTTAGAGTAGAAGGGGAGCAAATTCTTTCCATTTAGACTCCTTTTCAGAAACTGGTGTACTGTATGTCATAAAAGTTGTCTCCCTTGTTATAAATGGCCCAAATTCTAGTAAGTGTATCCAGTTCCCTTAAAAACTTATAATTAATAATAGACACATGAGGCAGTTCTGATGAGTATCCACAACATATTCTAATCAGTGGTACACTTTGGGGATAATTGCTTTCAAATTTGGCATTTGGGGAGGTAAATCGGCGGTTTTACGGTCGGAAATTTCGTTTTTACGGTGACGCGGGAGGTAAGTCGGCGGTTTTACGGTCGGAAATTTCGTTTTACGGCGACGCGTTAGCGGAGCCGTAAAACGTAATTTGCGGCCGTAAAACTGCCGATTTACCTCCCCAAATGACAAATTTGATGCAGTTATCCCCATTCTAATGCATTTAATCATTTTTTTCTATTGAAAAAATGTACTATTTGCACAAAGCGACAAGTGCTGTGAGCTACGTAAAACCAAATGCCAGCCAATGAGAAGCAACGTTACATGATGACGTCGGATTTGCGACAGTATATCGCAGAATATACCGTCGCAAATTTTTGACGTTATCCAATCAGACGTCACGTTACATACGCAAGTGCCAATCAGACGTCGCGTTACATACGCAAGTGCATTAGAATGTGGTTTTTAGACACATCAGCAGATAGTAAAATGGATGTACACTTCAACCTCTTTATAACACCGTTTGTTATAACACGGTTTTGGATATAACACTGTTCAAAGATGGATCCTAAAAATGTATAGATTATATTGAAAAATGACCATAAATGGTCATTTTTCAATATAATCTATACATTTTTGTTTGGATATAACATGGTTGTTTAACTAACACGGTTTATGCTATGGACCCAAACATTAGTGTTATAAAGAAGTTCTGGTGTACATGTATTCAAATTTCAGGACAGGTATGATAAGGACTTGAAGTGTTGAAATGTTCAAATATTTAGGGTAAATGCAGTATGTCTATTTACAGAAAAATAACTTCCATTTGTTTGAGAGACACTGGACTGCTGTGGAAGAGAGACAGTTACTGAAGGCTGTGGCAGACTCTGGATATGGCAACTGGTGAGTCAAGATAACTGATTTTTTAATGCATAGCTCTAGAGAAAGCCCTTTCTTTCAAAAAATAAAAATAAATAAATAAATAAAAAAAAAAAGGAATTGACATTTCGTGCAACTTGTCTCCAGTGGATACAATTTGCATGAAATGTCAAATCCTGTTTCCTGGGAAGAATAAGAAAAAGATCTCAAAATGTTGTCTGCTGAAAATTTTACCTAGAGTGCTAAGCGTTCAGTAATGTTTACTTGTTCATTTACATTCATATAAACCTAAAGAACTCTAAATTCCAGCATCCTGCTGTCAGAACCTTGAATCCATATTGATTTTTAGCCCAGGATGAGCGTTTACCATCTAATTTTGTCCTTCATCCATTGTCCAACTCTTTAAATGACTTCTCCACTTGAAGCTGCTGGGACAATTTTTATCAAATCACATATGGAAATAAATAAATAAAATGAAATAAAATGTAATAAAAAGTTAAGGGTATCTGAGTATTGTAATTACCCTAAATACTCAGAAACCATAATTTCTTATTTTATTATATACCTTACATGAAATTCCTTTTACTTTCTAGTGAGATAGTTTGAGTATATTTTTATATTTTAATAGTGAAGATATCGTTTTGCCAGAAGTATTTTTTCAGCTCACCTGAGCTGAAGGCTCAGGATGAACTATTGTGATCACTTAACATCAGTCATCCGTCTGTCGTCCGTCCATCCACACCTTTGAACGACTTCTCCTCTGAAACCCTTAGGCTAATTTTCTTCAAACTTCATATGGAGCCTGCTGTCAAAGGGGGATTGAAAATGTATACAAATGGTCACAGTCCATGAAGTAAGATGGCCTCCATGCCCATATAAGATAAAAAAAACAACAAAAAAAACCTTAAAACTCTTCTTCTCTGGAACCAAGAAAGCTTTAAGCTAACCTTGGTATATAACATCAGGGACTCCAGGTCTACCAAATTTGTTCAAATGATGGCTGTAGGCTGACCTTTGACTTTTTTACTGTAAGGTCAAATTTGCATCCCTATGTATTTGTATGGGGAAAATATTGAAAAATCATTTTCTCAAAATGTAAAAATGTATTAGACTTATGGCTGAAACTTACAGTGTACATGTATGGTTAGAGTAGTAAAGCCTTTTTAGTTACTATCAAAATTTCGTATTTACACCATTTGCTCAGTCATGACTGTCCAAATATTTAGGGAACATGTTGTATTCGTATTTCAGGTTAGATGTTGCCCATCAGGTTGGCTCGAAGACCCACACAGAGTGTGAGAGGCATTATAACAACTGTTATATTGACAACCCTTCCCAGGGACTGCCAGGTAAATTAATACTTGGGCCACATCAAGTGAAAAAATGCCCTCAAAAATGTGCAAAATATCCAGATTCAGATCATTTTGCACATGTGTAAAGTATCTCCATTCATACATTCTGTAGAGTCCAATGATTCTGTTAGCAGTCAGAGTAGGCCTTGATCAGACTGCTTGGATGTGCTGGCTGAGTGGGCCTTCACTGTCCACACATGACCAAAGACATATTTGCGGGCTCAGTTGTATGCACATCCACCTGATGATCAGGAGGTTGCAGGTGTGACCCCAGTTGGGTCCGCAACATTCTTTCATGGAGATTGATCATGAAATATTTTCTACAGTCATTCTCTCCCTTCTGCTGATTCAAGAAGGGCAGTTGTCAGTTTCTGGCGAAAGAATGTACATAGTACTGGTTAAATGCTTAGAAGACTTAGCCTGCCCACAATGTATGCTTTTATAAAGAAAATCAGAAAAAAATTGCATAAACATCATCAAATACATCCTTTGCTGATCTTTTTTTAAAGTGTACACTTAGTAGGTAGATACAATCTAACACAAGTTTTCCAATAATTCTGAAAACCTAAGCATGCAGTGGGGTAATTAGGTTGCATATGGTAACATACAAAGAAGTGGGCCCCCGTAGCCTAGTGGATAGGAGAGTTGACTCTTAATCCATTAGGTTTCTCACCGCTGTGGTTCGAGCCTCGCTTATGGTTACGTGGGAAAGCCAAGTTCTGCTTACGGATGGTCAGTCAGTTAATATTTTTCTTATTTCTCCACGAAAACATGGTTGTGGGTATACATTAGAAGTGCCCCATGGAGATACTTCTAATGAGTACCTGTAACATGCATTTTAGTGGAGGTATAAGAAAAATACAGGTACTGTTTGGCTGAAAAACAAAAAGTGCCGAAACTGGAGCTATGAGAATGTGTGCTAAAAGATATGACCCAGATTGACCTGACGGTTTGCTTTGTATTATATGTTTGACATGCATTTCAGATCTCCAGGTAAGGGGTATTTTTTTAACCAAAAAATATTGATATTTTGAAATTTTTCTGTTTTCACCATGAAAACATATGTTGTGGGTA
Source organism: Anodontia alba (assembly GCA_964016985.1). NCBI lineage: Eukaryota > Metazoa > Mollusca > Bivalvia > Lucinida > Lucinidae > Anodontia > Anodontia alba. Next base: position 7,933,321 of record OZ024830.1, on the reverse strand, counting down.
CTCACTAGAAGTGCCTCACCGAGGCACTTCTAGTGAGTACCCACAACATAAAATGAAATATTGATATTTTGAAATTTTTCTGTTTTCACCATGAAAATTTATGTTGTGGGTACTCACTAGAAGTGCCTCGCCAAGGCACTTCTAGTGAGTACCCACAACATAAAATGAAATATTGATATTTTGAAATTTTTCTGTTTTCACCATGAAAACATATGTTGTGGGTACTCACTAGAAGTGCCTCACCGAGGCACTTCTAGTGAGTACCTACAACATAAAATGAAATATTGATATTTTGAAATTTTTCTGTTTTCACCATGAAAATTTATGTTGTGGGTACTCACTAGAAGTGCCTCGCTGAGGCACTTCTAGTGAGTACCCACAACATAAAATGAAATATTGATATTTTGAAATTTTTCTGTTTTCACCATGAAAATTTATGTTGTGGGTACTCACTAGAAGTGCCTCACTGAGGCACTTCTAGTGAGTACCCACAACATAAAATGAAATATTGATATTTTGAAATTTTTCTGTTTTCACCATGAAAATTTATGTTGTGGGTACTCACTAGAAGTGCCTCACTGAGGCACTTCTAGTGAGTACCCACAACATAAAATGAAATATTGATATTTTGAAATTTTTCTGTTTTCACCATGAAAATTTATGTTGTGGGTACTCACTAGAAGTGCCTCACTGAGGCACTTCTAGTGAGTACCCACAACATAAAATGAAATATTGATATTTTGAAATTTTTCTGTTTTCACCATGAAAATTTATGTTCTAGTGAGTACCCACAACAAAATGAAATATTGATATTTTGAAATTTTTCTGTTTTTACCATGAAAATTTATGTTGTGGGTACTCACTAGTAGTGCCTCGTCGAGGCCCTTCTAGTGAGTACCCACAACATAAAATGAAATATTGATATTTTGAAATTTTTCTGTTTTCACCATGAAAACATATGTTGTGGGTACTCACTAGAAGTGCCTCAGTGAGGCACTTCTAGTGAGTACCCACAACATAAAATTTCATGGAGAAAACAGAAAAAATTTTAGCTGGATACCCTACTTATCTAGCACTTAGAACTTTGTCATCAACTGTGTCATCACAAGTCATACTTTTGGTATTTTGGTATTTTTTTTATTATTTCAGAGTTTACTGATCCAGCTTTAGAGAGTTTTCCTTGCCCTATTGTTTATAAATGTAAGTTTATTTTTTGCCCAACTTCATACATCTTTTTATAGAGAACAAGATAATACCTGATTACGACATAACTCTACATTAGAAGAGTAGCCAGATTTATGCCCCCACAAAAAAGGCTATGGGGAGAGGAGGAGCTATGTATGAATCACTTTGTCCTGTCTCTTGCATCCTTTGTGCCACATCCCAAATTTGATGTCATTAAACTTGAACTAATCATCATCACATCCCAAATATTTCTTTCTTATAGTTTCCTTGAAGACTTATTCTGAAACTGGAACATATGCACAGCTCCAGATAAGAGGGGGTATCCACATAACACTTTTCTCTGCAAAAACATATCTTGTGGGTACTCATTAGGAGTGCCTCAGCAAGGGGCTTCTAATGAGTTCCACAACATATGTTTTCATGGAGAAATAAGAAAAATATCAACACTTTTCGGAAGGAAAAAGGAGATTATCTGGAGCTATGATATGTCTATTGTCTCAAACAAGTTAAATAATTGTCTTTCATTTTGCATGAATTATGGCTGCTTTGTAACTTCTGTTGTCCTTGAAGGATTGTTTTGAAATTTGAAGCATTAAAATATTACAGAGGTTAGTGCTCATTATGCATGTTACGCATTTGCGTACTCTGCTTAGGAAAAATAAAATTATTTGCAATAAAGAGATACCAACTACAATAAAATATTTTGCTTTTTTACCATGGGAGCTGCTGATAAAGAAAATAATTAGTTGCTTACAAAATTGGGGCTATTCTTAAAAGAAAGAATTTGCTCCCTCTGGGAGCAAATTCTTTCCTTTAAAAATAGCCTCCATTTTGGAAATGATACTAGGGAGAATTTTCAGAAAGTTATTCCTGGGTGTGTGTAACAATAATTCTGTTCTGGTTAGGCCACTATGACCCCTTTCTAATCTGCATTTTCATTGATAACATCTGTTATCCAACTTCTAAATAGTGTTTCACAATGAGGAATTGTAGAATAAGTTACATAACTCTGTTGTGCATTTCTGCATGTAACATGCATTCACTGATGGCTGTTGACATTCTTGAAGGATTGTTTTGAAAATTGAAACCGTCAAATATTACCTTAAAAGAATTTATAGAACAAGTGACATAACTGTTGAAAAATGTGAAAAGTGTTTTTTGAAATGGATTAGATAAAGTTTACAGTTGTTCAGTTAAACAAGTGACATAACTTGCAAAATGTGAAAAGTGGTTTTTGAAATGGATTAGAAAAAGTTTACAATTGTTCAGCTAAACAAGTGACATAACTGTTGAAAAGTATGAAAAGTGGTTTTAAAATGGATGAGATAAAGTTTACAGTTGTTCAGCTAAACAAGTGACATAACTGTTGAAAATTGTTTTTTGAAATGGATGAGATAAAGTTTACAATTGTTCAGCTAAACAAGTGACATAACTGTTGAAAAGTATGAAAAGTGTTTTTAAAATGGATGAGATAAAGTTTACAGTTGTTCAGCTAAACAAGTGACATAACTGTTGAAAATTGTTTTTTGAAATGGATGAGATAAAGTTTACAATTGTTAAGCTAAACAAGTGACATAACTGTTGAAAAGTGTGAAAAGTGTTTTTGAAATGGATGAGATAAAGTTTACAATTGTTTAGCTAAACAAGTGACATAACTGTTGAAAAGTGGGAAAAGTGTTTTTGAAATGGATGATATAAAGTTTACAGTTGTTCTGCTAAACAAGTGACATTACTGTTGAAAAGTGGGAAAAGTGTTTTTGAAATGGATTAGATAAAGTTAACAATTGTTCAGCTAAACAAGTGACATAACTGTTGAAAAATATGAAAAGTGTTTTTGTTTGTTTGTGTTGAGGTTTTACAGCCCAATCAACCCAATGGGGTCATGTTGAGCCCGGTCAGTTTACCTAACCACACATTTACTGGGCAGACTTAGTCCTCTAAGCGGTTAACCAGTATTGTGCACATTCTTTCGCCAGAAACTGACAACTGCCCTTCTTGAATCAGTGGAAGGGAAAGTGTTTTTGAAATGGATAAGATGAAGTTTACAATTGTTCGGCTAAACATGTGACATAACTGTTGAAAAGTCTGAAAAGTGTTTTTGAAATGGATGAGATAAAGTTTACAATTGTTCAGCTCATTTTGAACAGAAATGAGCCACATCAAGCAAACAATTATCTTCAAGCATGCGCAAGATGTGAGATTCACGTCATACTGCACATGTGCAAAGTCTCATCATAGGTCTAGATAAGAGCGAATATCAGGTAAATAGTTTTCTTATTACTCGACGAAAACATATGTTGTGGGTACTCATTAGAAGCGCCTCGCCGAGGCGCTTCTAATGAGTACCCACAACATATGTTTTTGTCGAGAAATAAGAAAAATATAGATATTTTTTGGTGGAAAAAAGCGCTTTATCAGGAGCTATGCTCATTCCAGCCTTGGCTCTCTATTGAAAAAATTCTGTAGTATCCAATGATTCAGTTTGCAGACACTAAAGGCCCTGATCAGACTGTGTAGAATCACAGGCTGATCCGGCCTTCACTGTCTGCATATGACCAAAGACATGTTTTTGCATGGCGTGGGCCCTAATACAGCTTTAATAGGCATGTGAATGATTTTGGATCTGCTTTGTATGATTTGTAGACTATATATTCACAAAGTTTTACGATATTAGACACTTATCTATACATTTTCAGCCTGGAATTCTGTGAAGAAAATAGCTTGTATCCAATGTATTTCATTTCAGTGAGTGAAGACCCTCCACGCCCATCAGATCATTCATTAGTAAATAATGAGATGGCTGGATACATGGCTGGTCGGGGAGACTTCACGACAGAGTATGACAATTATATGGAGCTGGATTTACGACAGATGGAATTTGATAAAGAAGAATCAGATTCTCTAGAAATGGGTTTGTTTTACTGTTTGTATGTTAAGAAAATAATTTTTATCATTTTTGCTTCATATATCAGTCTTCTGGTCTATTCCAATGTAACAAGTAAATTGGTCAGTGCATCTATTTCAGTTTGAAATAAGTCGGTCGGAAAGTAATTTGCGTGAAATAAACGGGTATTGTTAGCTATTCAACACACCATTCAAGTGCAGTGAAACATTTTAGAATATAATTGGGATAAAACTAAGTAAGCCTATTAGTGACAGAACTTTTTGCACGACCCTCTTATCAGCCACGGCATGGGAAAAAAGTCGTAATAGCATACCGGTATGCGTACAGTAAAGGTTCAGATGAGCCTGCACATCCATGCAGTAGCACCAGAACCTATTCTGTTCACTCATGTAAGCAATAGGCCAAGGGGAAACTTCAGTCAAAGAACTAAACATGTGGCCCTGCTAAAGGGCTGGACATGTGCACTGAAAGGTTGATATGGTTGAAAGAGGCTTTTTCTCCTGACATGGCTAATACAGTCGAACCTCGTTATCTCGAACTCGCTTATTTCGAATTGCCGCTTATCTCGAAGTGGAAATCTGGTCCCTGTTTTAACATGAAACTATGACAGCAGGTAACAAAATAATGTAGAGAAGAGGAGAAATTGCTCCTAAGGAGCAATTTCTCCTCTTTTCCACATTATTTTATATATATATTTCTAACTTCAGGAGTCAAATTACATATTCATTTGTTAAATGTGGTTGTTCAGTTTATTGTTTTCCTCACTCTCTCAACTCTGATATGTCGAGGTACGGATATCTCAAAGTGTTTCAGTGGGCTTTGGAGATAACGAGAGTCAACTGTATATTGTGGGTAGCTATTGGTAGCCAGAGTAATAACATTGAGCACCCACAATGTATACCTTGGTACAAAAAATGATAAAATTACCATAACTTATTGATACACCCAGCTAGCATTCTACGTAAATCTACATCGGGCCGTCATCGGCCCGTCAGCTACCCTGACGGGCCGATGACGGCCCGATATAGATTTACGTAGAATGCTGACTGGGCAGTTATCACATTACCTGGAGCCATCTGTCACATAATGCTCAGATGAGCCTTAGTGTTAAGGGCAGTTCCAGACTGAAACATGGGGGCACCCAAATTAAATATTAATGAATAGTGGGGTTTAGAGAAAGTGCAAATGGACAGGTGGTGGGGGCCAGAGAAAATGGAAATTAATGGGTTCTGGGCATTGGGGGAAATGGAAATTATATAATCATTGAGCCAAAAATGTAGGAGGAATAATTATTGTAATGATGTCTCTTTAAAACATGATGAATGGGCACGCAAATCACAGTCTGTCTAGAACTGTCATATATTATTGTTTTTTTTTTTCACTTCATCTGTTTTTTAAAAAAGATATTGGTAACGATAATAAAACTAGACAATGGTAGCATATATATTCTTGATATCAGAGAGCTAAAATTTGTAAATTTGTTCAGAGTATTTCCAATGCTGGTGTGGATATCTCTCTGCCTTTGATCATGTTTTGTTATTCTTATGCTTGACGTTGGGCTTAGAAGGGTATGTTGGAAATCAGGTTGATTATGGTAGGTTGTGTAGTTTGAATGGAATCTTAAGGTGGTCCGTGTCATTGCAGCCTCCCTGATTATTCAATATGTTGTGTTTTGTTTGTCAGTTTGGGTAAGTTAGGTAAATTTGATTTTTTCCTTTGTTGAAATAGTAAATTGTGTAGAAATTAGTAGGGCATGTACTCGAGGCTTCATTGTCAAACTTAAAACAAGTGGACTATATAATAATTTCAGAGTTGAAGTTGACTGTATTAGAGGTCTACCATAGATGTTTGAAGGAGAGACAGCGGAGAAAAAGGTAAAAAGCTACAGTTAAGGGGGTGTGGGGCGGCCTCTGTGGCTCAATCAAAAGGAGATATTAGGAGAAAAAAGATAAACAGATGTCCTTAAATGATTCTGATTTGTTAGTGATATGTCAGAGATGTTTGAAGGAGAGCCACGGGAGAAATGAGGTAAACAGCTATACTGTTAGTGATATGTCAGAGATGTTTGAAGGGGAGCCAGGGGAGAAATGAGGTAAACAGCTATACTGTTAGTGATATGTCAGAGATGTTTGAAGGAGAGCCACGGGAGAAATGAGGTTAACAGCTATACTGTTAGTGATATGTCAGAGATGTTTGAAGGAGAGCCACGGGAGAAATGAGGTAAACAGCTATACTGCTAGTGATATGTCAGAGATGTTTGAAGGAGAGCCAGGGGAGAAATGAGGTAAACAGCTGTAGTGTTAGTGATATGTCAGAAATGTTTGAAGGAGAGCCAGGGGAGAAAAGAGGTAAACAGTTATACTGTTAGTGATATGTCAGAGATGTTTGAAGGAGAGCCAGGGGAGAAAAGAGGTAAACAGTTATACTGTTAGTGATATGTCAGAGATGTTTGAAGGAGAGCCAGGGGAGAAAAGAGGTAAACAGCTATACTGTTAGTGATATGTCAGAGATGTTAGAAGGAAAGCAACAGGAGAAAAGAGGTAAACAGTTATACTGTTAGTGATATGTCAGAGATGTTTGAAGGAGAGCCAGGGGAGAAATGAGGTAAACAGCTGTAGTGTTAGTGATATGTCAGAAATGTTTGAAGGAGAGCCAGGGGAGAAAAGAGGTAAACAGTTATACTGTTAGTGATATGTCAGAGATGTTTGAAGGAGAGCCAGGGGAGAAAAGAGGTAAACAGTTATACTGTTAGTGATATGTCAGAGATGTTTGAAGGAGAGCCACGGGAGAAAAGAGGTAAACAGTTATTATACTGTTAGTGATATGTCAGAGATGTTTGAAGGAGAGCTATGGGAGAAATGAGGTAAACAGCTATACTGTTAGTGATATGTCAGAGATGTTTGAAGGAGAGCTATGGGAGAAAAAAGATCAACAACTACACTTAAATGATTCATATTTACTATAAAAATAGTAAAGAAGATGTCCAGGAAGTGCCACTATCAAGAACATAATCTGAGAAAAGTAAGAACAATAATTCAAATTGCTGTCTGCTAAAACTTTACACAGCTTCCTAAGCATTAAAAAAATGTTTTTTCCTTGTACAGCCCAGTACAAGGTAGGTAGATAGGTAGGAAAGTGAATAGAATTTTTTTTTCAAAGATGAACATAATGATGACTTGCTGGGTAAAAAATTAGATGACAACTCAAACTATTTTTTTTATTTTTCTCATTAAGTATAGCTTTACAGTATGCAGATTTTCTCCTTCGGAGACAATTTTTATCAAATGTAAAATCCTCTTTTTTTTCAAGTAAATGTAATAAGCTGTTGTCTGCTGAATCTACAGTATTAAAGTTAAAATTGTATCTTAAAATCTTTGAACTTAATTATAAATAGTTGTCTACTCAACCCTTGTCCTGCTGAACCTGGATATGCCCTCCTGCTTTTGCAAACAGTCTAAAGAAGCCGACTGATCTGGATCTGCACTGTTTGCCATTCAGTATTTGAATTTGTAGCAATAACCCAGATCAAGTGAACTGATTTGCTGAAAATGAGACGTGGGCGTTGCATCAATTTATTCAGCATGACAAAGGTTAACAAATGGGGTTATACGAGTACAAAGAATATACACTTAAGTTGATAAATCTGTCAGTTGTTGCATCATTTGAATATTTTTTTTTTTTGAAAGTGATGACAATTCTTTGAAGGTAGGGCCCTTTTTTGGCAAGTAGGTTTGGTAAGGGGAAATGTTACTTATTTTCATTTAAGCCTTAAAGATACCCTTTCTCCCTGTGTGGCACAGGGTGCCACTTACAATTGCCCATGCCAGATCCTAGTTTTTACCGAGACTGGATGTTCCAGTGCAAACAAAACCTACAATAAGACTTGTGAGACCAGCGAAGACTCATATCAGCCTGTGCATCCATGCAGTCTGATCAGAGTTTTCGCTATCACATATGCTTTCTACAGTCGAAAAAACTAGAACCCTTGCCATACTGAGTGGATGTACTGGCTGATCTGAGTCTTTGCTGGTCACACAGGTCTTATTGTGGGTTTTGTCATGTGCTGGCTCACATTTTATATTTCAGATTAATCCGAAAGCATGGCTTGATAAACATACAGAAATTACCATGTGAGTAACAGTAACTGTTTACAGAGAGTGGATATACTCATTAGATTTTCTGTCAGTTCTGCAGAGGGAGGAAACTTTTGTTACTTTCTGTTTGCCTTCCTGCACAACCAGTCCCTTCTGGGAGGAAATTCTTTCCTTTTTAAACAGACCCATTTTCAGAAAGAAATAGAAAAAAAATTGACAGAATTTACTCCCTTGAAAGTGTATTATTAAGGGGAATGGGTACACTTTTAGGGGAGGCAACTGTCAGATTTCTGAAGTGATCAATGAGCAAATTGTTTGCTTTTAGAGTAGACACCATTTCAGAAGGGGCCAGGTATGCCATAAAGCAAACAAGAAGTCAAAATTCCTGTAAAAATGACCGAAAATCTATCAACTGTATCCAATCTCTTTGGCTTGTGAACAATGAAAACTATGTCCTTGGGAGCATTTAGTACAGCATAGACCATCCACACATCACGAAAACATGCCTATATAATTCTGACCCTCTTAAACCCCACTTTTATAGAGTAAAACTGGGGTTTATAGGGGTATACATTATTTTTATTATTTTTGCTCAAAAACATAGATTGTGGGTACTCAGTGAGGTGGTTCTAATGAGTACCCACAATCTATGTTTTGAGCAGAAATATGAAAAATAATTATTAAAGTTTTTCATCTGAAAATTTTCAGTTTTTGGAGGTGAAATTTTCTATGTATTTGAATTGGCATGTTTTCGTAATGAGATCTGATCCTTTGCTATCAACATACAGAATCATTGTCTTCTAGAATGTAACAACAAAGATCCTGATAACAAGATGACCTGATTTTATGTATTTCACAGATGATTGAAGACAACCTTTTGCTTGATGTTGCTGATATCACGCGGATTGTTGTGAGAAACCCACACAGCTTTAGCTTTTGCTTTGTTATCACCCTTAAAGCACTAATCACAACTGCAGCAGAAATTTTTATTATTTTTTTTATTTTTCAAAGGCTTGACATTTCATGTGCCTAGCAATAAAAAATAGAATATAGTCATATCATCATAATCGGATTTTTGATTAACGTGCAGTTATAGGGGCAACATCCACATCAGTGGGCCCCCTTCCAGATAGCTGGCTTGCTGCACGCATGGCAGATCTCACACTAGATCTCCAGGTACATCTATCATGAGGGTTGATAGCCGAGAGCTTCCACTCTCTGCAATCCCTCTCTGTCAGCTGCTTCCATGTCATTTTGGGCCTCCCAGGCCCACGCTTTCCATCAACCTATATGTCAGAGGCTGTCTTGACTGCACCATTGGAGCATTCCTCATGTCCATACCATCAGAGTCTTCTCCCCTTCAAAATGAGGTCCAGATCCTCAGTGCCAAGCCGCACAAGAAGCTCACTGGATCTGGTGGTGACAATGTCTTGCGGCCTGACATTGCAGATCTGTCTGATCATTGCCCTGTCATTTCGCTGCAGACGCTGGAGGTTCGGCTTTGTCAATGGCCAAGTCTCACTGGCATGGAGCATTGCGCTCCGCACACTAGAGATGTACACACGGCCATGTGTTTCGAAAGAGAGGTGGCGTGAAGAGAGGACTGGTAGCAGATCCTTGAACTTCTTCCAGGCGGTTTTCACACGTGTTGTGGTTGAAAGTTCACAGCCACCTGCTGCTGAGAGCATGTCTCCTAGGTAGCAAAAGGAAGCTACCACCTCAAGCTTGTCAGGTCCGACCTGGACTTCCTTCTGTGGTCTGCCCTTAGTGTACTGCAAATTTGTTTTGTAAGTCACAAGTGTTAAAATTTTTAAATGTTTTGGTGTTATGATGTCCCAGCAGCTGTGTTTTGGTGATTTCTGGGCTAATTTAATGTGATAAGGTAATACAATCTTTGTCCAAGGGGACATGATACAATCTTACTTTTGAAAGCAGAAGAAAATGTAGGATGTGGAATGAGTTTGAAAACTCATTGGTCAGTGATATATTATTGAGGGAAGTAAGAAAAGTAATAACCAATTTTACTTCCGCTGTGAAGTTTTTTCAGTGATAATGCCTATCCACTAGCATGTAAAGGGATGCAAAAGCCTTTAAAGGAAATAACATAAGGTTTATCCATGTGCCTTGAAAAGACGATGTACTCTGTCTTCAGTGGCAGTTGGTTGCTGAAGCTGAAATGCCTGCCATGTTTCTTTTTCCGAGATTGATTGACTGATTTAGTCATATGAGCATGAGATTGATTGACTGATTTAGTCATATATAGTGCCATGTGACTTGGATTAAGAGTGAATTATGGAAAAGCAGGGAGCTGTATGAAATCAACTATTAGCTAAAAAACTTTAGGCATTAATTATCTATATACTTAGAATTCTTGGTGAAAAATTTCAGTAGATAACATTTTAAGAAGTTTTTCTTATTTTTCCCTGAAAATAGGGTTTGACATTTGATGCAGATTGTCTCCAGTGGAGAAAATTTGCATGAAATGTACCCACTTCTAATTGTCAGCCAGTTGGTTTCCATGATTCAGATTGTTGATATAAATTCACATCCTGAATGGCAAACAGTGCAGATCTTCAGAAGCCAGTTGATCTGGATCTACACTGTTTGCAAAGGTGGTGCATATCTGGGCTCAGCAGGACAATGGTTAAAGTTTTCTCTTGGCTTTAACCTTATTCATGTCATGGTGTTTTGTTTTGTTTTTTTTTCGCAGATTTACAGAGACGGTTTGAGAGAACAATAAAACATCTTTTAGATGGCCTCAGAGTATTCATGCAGCTAGTACCTCCTCAGGAATATGACATGTATTTGGAGTCCCTTCACTGTAAGTTTCTTTGTTTGTTTGTGTTGAGGTTTTATGGCCCAGTCAACCCAATAGGGTTATGTAGAGCACAATCAGTTTGCCGTACCACCCTTGAACTCGGCAGGCTTACTCCTGTAGTTAACTAGTATTGTGCAACTGCCCTTCTTGAATCACTGTAAGTTTACCAAAGCTCTTGATAAGACAGTTTTGGACTGAAAATTCTAAGCCTTATTGTTTAAAAACGTCATGGTCAATGTCCTAAAATTTCGAACAGTTTTTTTCCATACTGTTTTGGTCTATTTTGTTTTTTATGGAGTTGTTTCTTAAAATACTTTATTGAATAGCAAACAGTGAAGACCCTGATCAGACTGCTCCTGTCATTTTGTAAGGAACTTTGGAGTACAAATGTTTAGGACATTTACTGTAGCTTAACCTTTACCATTCTCTGGGCAAGTTTAGCAGAAGATAACTTGATGGTATTTTTCTAACTTTCCTGAGGAAATAGACCATAACATTTCATGCATATTGTCTCATAGGGAAGACTAAGAAAAATATTTCAAACATTGTCTGCTGAAATTTTTATCCATTGTGCTAAGTGTTAAGTAAGTCATTAACTGAGGTCAAATCCAGCAGGAAACAGATTGGTGATGTATTTTATTGCACATGGTTTTGGTGTGAAATAGGGGTCTGTTTTACTGATTGTCCTTTTGTCTGTCCGTCTCCTCATTTGTCCATCAACATTTGCATCAAGCATAGCATTCAGGGCCCAGTTGTTCAAAGCGTCATTAGCTTAACGAGCTCGTTAAGGGTCATTTCGTTAACTGTTTTAGCAGATTCAATATACAATATTCTGATAATTTTTGTTGTGGTGGTCGGGTGGTGCGAAGGTGCTGTGTATCTTACATCACTGGGGCGTCCAACTGATATTGGCTTACAGTTGGGCAAGGCCTGCTATCCTTGTAGTGGGTAAGGGTAGAGGGGGAATGTTTTTATTTCTTCTGTTTCTTCACTTTCATTCCTGTTCCTCTTTCTTCCCTGTCCCTCTCTTTCATCTCCTCTACTCTCTCTTCTATCTCTTTTCTCCCTTTCTCTGGGAGACGACACAAAATGACCCTCAAGGGTTGACGTGTCGTTAAACCCCAACACAATCAATCAATCTGATAATTTTTGCTGAAAAAATGTGAGTAGCTTTTGCACTGCAAAAGCTACTCACATTTTTTCAGCAAAAAATTTCAGCGTATTTGCATATCACTCGATGTAAATTTTAACAAATCATTAACTAACGACGTCGTTAGCTTTGAACAACTGGGCCCAGGTCTTTTTCTAAATGACTATTACATCTACATCTTTCCCAGCATGTATTGTCTCCCTATCATGAACTTGATCAATGCCATATCATTTTATGCCTGTGTCCTACCTTTCTTTTTGTCAACCCAAGTGTATTAACTCCATTTCTGATTATCAGTAACAGTTACAATCAGAACATATCCAAATTATATTAAAAAGTCTAATCTTGGGAAAAAAAGAAAAAAAATACTCATTTTAACATGCTGATATCTTTTCACCATGATAGGACAAACAGAAGTTAAACAAAACAAAAGAATCACAATCATTTGTTCCACCTTTGCCTATATGAGATAGGCTTTTTGCCCATGGGAGAAACTTCTGTCTCACATGACCACGCTGATCCTAGGAACAATCCACTTAAAGGTGGGAGGAAAAGAATCCATCATGAGCCAGTCCATGCAGGATTAGGAATTATCACCCTCAGGGTAGGAATTTCAACCATGGACTCCCTGGTTGAAATTTCTACCCTCAGGTAAAATTCCCCTATCCTGTATGGACACTCATGATGGATTCTCATATTCTCACTGCAAACATTTAAGTGTTTATATTGGACATCCTGAAAGACATGAAAATAAATCATGACAATGTTCTTCTGTTCTTTGGCAAAACATGAAAGCTTCTTACCATTAAGAACCGGCCTCATGGGTCAGTTGGATTTGTGTCCGACTGGTAATTAGGAGATTGCGGGTTTGAACCGATGCCGGGTCAGATGATATTCTTTCATGGAGATTGATCATGAAATATTTCTTTGGTCATTCTTGCCCTTCCACTGATTCAAGAAGGGTAGTTGTCAGTTTCTGGTGAAAGAATGTGCACAAGTACTGGTTAACCACTCAAGAGGACTAAGACTGCTCAGGAAAAATGTGGTTCTGTTAACTGACCAGTTTGACATGACTTTAATGGGATGAAGAGGCCATAAAACTCAGCTCAAAAAACAAAAAAACAAAAAAAAAAACATCTCACCATTAAAAAAAAATATATATCTTAAAAAGAACATCAACAACAAATGTATTTATTATTTTTTGAGAAAAAAAATTATTTCTTAGTTTTTATCTTAGAGAAGAAAGCAACAACAAAGAGACTTTATTATTATTATTATTTTTTTTTTTTTTTTTTGGAGAAAAAAAGATAGACATTAATAGAACAGAAAAGATTTGAGCCAGGGCACTGCATTTCCTATAAGATTGGAATCACCCATTGAAGGCTCAGATCAGCTGGTGCAGATGCACAGATGCACAGACTGATCTGAGTCTTCACTTGGAGACTGAAGGTATTTTGCCTCCTTTGCTGCCTACAGAGTGCCCTAGATGCAGGCTGATTTCAGTCTTTGCCGAGTGCACATGCAATATTGTAGGAAATACCCTTGCTCTTTTTATGCCCCCAACTTCAAAGAAGTTGGAGGGGCATATTGCTTCTGAGTTGTTCGTCCGTCCGTCCGTCCGTTCGTCACGCTTTTTGATGCATAGCATAACTTTAAAACCGTGAATGCTACTGTTTTGAAATTTCATATATGGATTCCTCATGAAAAAATAGCTGACACGTATTTTTTTTCTTGACAGGATTATGCCCCTTTTCTGAGTTATGGCCCTTTGAAAAAATATGGATGCAATCTTGTCAGCAAAATATCTCAAAAACTATTAAAGCTAGAGCCTTGAAACTTGATGAATAGACTGGTAGTGATGAGTAGACAACCTGATTAACTTTTGAAGAAATTTTGAAAAATACTTCCTGAGTTATGACCCTTTGTAATTTTGGGCAATTTTACCTTGTCAGCAAAATATCTCAAAAACTGTTAGAGCTAGAGCCTTGAAACTTAGTAAATGGATTTGCAGTGATGAGTAGATGACCTGATTAACTTTTGAAGAAATTCTGAAAAATACTTCATGAGTTATGGCCCTTTGTAATTTTGGGCATTTTTATCTTGTCAGCAAAATATCTCAAAAACCATTGGAGCTAGAGCCTTGAAACTTAATGAATAGACTGGTAGTGATGAGTAGACAACCTGATTAACTTTTGAAGAAATTTTGAAAACTGCCTTTTGAGTTATGGCCCTTTGTAATTTTGGGCATTTTTATCTTGTCAGCAAAATATCTCAAAAACTGTTAGCGCTTGAGCCTTGAAACTTAGTAAATGGATTTGTAGTGATGTGTAGATGACCTGATTAACTTTTGAAGAAATTCTGAAAAACACTTCATGAGTTATGGCCCTTTGTAATTTAGGGCATTTTTAACTTGTCAGCAAAATATCTCAAAAACTATTGAAGCTAGAGCCTTGAAACTTGATGAATAGACTGGTAGTGATGAGTAGACAACCTGATAAACTTTTGAAGAAATTTTGAAATATACTTCTTGAGTTATGCCCCTTTGTAATTTTAGGCATTTTTATCTTGTCAGCAAAATATCTCAAAAACTGTTAGAGCTAGAGCCTTGAAACTTAGTAAATGGATTTGTAGTGATGAATAGATGACCTGATTAATTTTTGAAGAAATTCTGAAAAATACTTCATGAGTTATGGCCCTTTGTAATTTTGGGCAATTTTACCTTGTCAGCAAAATATCTCAAAAACTGTTGGAACTAGAGCCTTGACACTTGATGAATAGACTGGTAGTGATGAGTAGACAACCTGATTAACTTTTGAAGAAATTTTGAAATATACTTCTTGAGTTATGCCCCTTTGTTATTTTGGGCATTTTTATCTTGTCAGCAAAATATCTCAAAAACTATTAGAGCTAGAGACTTGAAACTTGGTGAATTGATTGGTAATGATGAGTAGATGACCTGATTAATTTTTTTGTAAATTCTGAAAAATATTTCATAAGTAATGGCCCTTTGTAAATTTGGGCATGTTTCCCTTGTGAACAAAATATCTCAAAAACTATTGAAGCTGGAGCCTTGAAACTTGATGAATAGATTTGTAGCGATGAGTAGATGACCTGATTATGCCCCCAGTTTCGAATGAAATTGATGGGGCATATTATTTTGCCTTCATTTGTCCATCTGACTGTTTGTCCGTTCATCAAGCTTTTTTTGTGCATGCCATATCTTAAGAACCCTGCACGCTAGGGTTTTGAAATTTTATATTTGGGTTCCCAATGAAAAAATAGCAGACCCGTATTTTGTTTCTTGTCTAGCATGTTTATTTAAAGTTATGCCCCTTTGAAAAAAATCAGAATTAAATCTTGTGAGCAAGATATCTTGAAAAGTATTTAAGCTGGGTTCTTGAAATTCGATACAGTGAGTGGGAATGATGTGTACATTACCCGATTATATTTTGAGAGAATTCCATGAAAATATTGATAAAGTTACGGCCCTTTGCAGTTCTGCTCATTTTGACCTTGTCAGCAAGATTTCTCGAAAAGCACTTAAGCTAGGGTCTTGAAATATTATATGCTGATTGGAGATGATGTGGAGATTACCTGGATTGTTTTTTAGGGAATTCCATGAAAAATTGATGTAGTTATGGCCCTTTGTAGTTCTAGGCATTTTGACTTTTTCAGCAAGATATCTCAAAAAGTATTTAAGCTAGAGCCATGATATTTGGTATACTGATTGGGATTGAGGAGGAGATCACCTGAATAAATTTTGAACCAATTAAATGAAATGTTGGAGTTCTGGCCCTTCGCAATTTCGGGCCATTTAATGTCGTTGCTTTATTGTGTATAGCATAAGTTTAGAACCATGTATGCTAATGTTTTGAAATTTCATGTTTTGATTCCTCATGAAAAAATAGGTGATCCATATTTTTTTCTTATCCCAATCATCTCCTATTTTAGAGTTATTTCCCTTTGATAAAATAACATTGAAATCATATATTTGTACTGTTGTTACCGTCATGGCTAAGCAGTGTTGGAGTCAAACAGTGTTAGAGTCAGGCAGTTGGGGGCATAGTGTTTTACAAACACCAGCTCTAGTTCATTTTATTTTTCAAGTAACCACAGTACTTATACTGTAGTCTAAAGATATTATCTTTTATACATGACATGACTCATCAGTTCAGAGAGTTTGCACCCTGGGAAATTTTATCTTTTCAGATGAATGTGAATTGAAAAGTGACATCAGAAATTTGCAGGAATGCTATGTTCACCAGGTGAAGCGGTTACGAAATATCAACATTTTCAAAAGATTGAAGAACTGTCGAGAGAAGGAAAGACAGAATAGACACCTGCTCAGTGATGTTCTACACAATCTCAAAGTAAAGTGGACCACATCAAGCAAACAATTGCCTTCAAACACATGCAGAACTTGCAGATTCAGCTCATCCTGCACAAAGTACAATCTGGGCCTTGGTTCTTCATTCATACATTTTGCAGTATCCAATAATTCTGTTAGCAGACAGTCAAGGCCTGATCAGACTTCGGGGATGCGCAGGCTGATCTGGTCCTTTGCTGTCCGCGTTTGTTTGAAGACACTTTTTCGCATGGCACAGCCTAAATGATGTATAATGACAGTAAATAACTCTGAACAGTGAATACCAAGATTAGCCTGCATCCAGACACAGAGCCTAATATGGGCTTTTATCATGCACGAAGCATAAAATGGGTTTTTTCATGACTTAGATCTCAAAATAAGCAAGACGCTTCATAATCCTGCTAATGAATAGCAAAAACTTTCTCAACACTGCACCCAACAGAAGTCTGGATAGAATGTGTAATCATACTAGGCTCCATAGAAGCATTCAGTCGCATGTCTGACTGCAGATCCAACTGTCACAAGTTCAAATCCAAGCTCACTCACATAACTTTAATGGTGATTGATCATGAAATAATTTCTGGGGTCATTCTCCCCTTTTCGCATCAAAAAGGGCAGTCACTAGTAAAAGTATATGCACAAAGTACTGGTTTACCACTTGGAGGACTAAACCTGTCCAGGAAAAGTGTGAGTAGGCTAAGTGACATGACCTTAACAGTGTTGACTGAGCCCTAAAGGTAATCATGTCAATAATGACAGTATTCAGGTTAAAACATCTTGGAAATACATTTATTATTATGAAATAGTACAGCATAATGACAGTCATGTGTTTAGAAAAAACAACAACAAACATCAGTGACAGCTCTAGCAGAATTTTGATCAAATCCCTGTCTGTTAATGCATTTTTTGCAGATTTGTACCGTGAGTATTTTAATCCATTGTAGACTGAATAGACTCACCCACACCATATATTGGAAGAGTCTTCAATTTTAGGTATGTCTGGCTATGAAATTTGGATATTTCTAGAGAAAAATGGCTGAATTATTTGCAAACAGTGGAAACCCTGATCAGATGCTGCATTCTGTGGCATCCGATCTGGGTCTGCACTGTTTGCCAATTACCCTTTTAGGGGTCTGCAAACTGCAATGGGTTAAATAAGTCTTGTTTGATAGTATTCATATTATTGTGATTATATCCCAGTCCTGTTAGACATTTTGTATTGATTAACTTGCTGTATTATTTCTGAATTAGAAACATCAGGGCCCAGTTGTTGAAAGCTAACGATGTCGTTAGTTAACGATTTGTTAAAATTTACATCAAGTGATACGCGAATATGCTGAAATTTTTTGCTGAAAAAAATGTGAGTAGCTTTTACATTTTTTCAGCAAAAAATATGAGAATATTGTGTACTGAATCTGTTAAAACAGTTAACGAAATGATCCTTAACAAGCTCCTTAAGCTAACGACGCTTTGAACAACTGGACCCTGGTATATAGAAATATGATGACAAAAAGTGTTTATTTGTTTTTTTTTGTTTATTGGCAGGATGAGACAGCATGTCAGACATGGCTACAGAGACAGGCAACCATGGACAGCCTCGGGAAAGGTGTATCAATAGCTCTACCTAATGCACGTAAGGATATTTTTTTATTCCATTGTATTATTAACCCTTTCCATGCTGAATAAATTAAATTGCCATACCCTTCCAACACAGTGGCTCAGTGGTAGAGCGTCCGCTTTGTATCCGGGAGGCTGCGGGTTCGATCCCCGGCCAGGTCATACCAAAATAATGCTACTAGCTGCTCTTTCGCTTGGCGCTCAGCATTAAGAAAGTAGAGCTAGAACTGATCAGCTCAGTGTCAGTATAATGTGACTGGGTGGAATATCATGTTAAAGTGTCTGGGGCGTGATAGTTCAGTGAGGCAGCACTCTAAAAGTGAGCATTGAGCTCCCTGCCACATTCAGACACCGTCGCGATATGACTGAAAGATTGTTGAAAGCGACGTTCAGCCCAAATCAAAGATACTAACTAAATTGCCAAACCCACTTCTCATTTTCATCCAATCAAATAACTTGATCCAGGTTGTTGAAACAAATTCACATACTTAATGACAAACAGTATAGATCCAGATCAGTTGGGTTGTGCCTCTTATGGTTTCATACCCTGGGACCCCCTGCACTGAAGAAATAAACTGAAACAACAAGAATCCAGATCAGTTGGCTTCTTCAGAAGTCAACTGATCTGGATCTTCACTGTTTTCAAAGGCAAGGTATATCCGGGTTCAGCAGGACCAGGGTTAAAAGACACAAATACATCATTTGATGACCATTTCATTTCAAAATCCTGCATCCTATATATGAACGGTGAAGGCCAATAACAGACTAATTGTATCAAAGCTCTACACAAGGTAAAAATTCAGGTGATAATTCAGGTGATAATTGAGGATATTTTTTGTTATTTTTGCACCAGACTATACATGTGTCTAATAGATACTGAGTAAAGAAGGAAGAAATCTAAATAAATAATTAGATAATTAATAATTACTCTAATATTCAGATGCACTGCTTACTGTATTTACATAGCACTAGACAAGTGGGATATCAGGTAATAATTTTTCTTATTTCTCCTTAAAAATATATATTGTGGGTACTCATTTTTATGCTCCAGCCACAAAGTGGAGGACTTACAGTTTTACCCTATGTCTTATGTCCATCCGTGTGTCTGACCGTCCTTCTGTTTGTCCGTCTGTCAAACTTTATAGTGCTGTTTGTGTCTCCACAACTCCTACAGTTTTCAAGGTAATGGTTGAAACATGCACCATAGTGAGAATATAGACTGAACATGTACATAAAGGTCCGGGAACTATGATTAAATTATTATTGGTAGAGTTACATACCCTTGATCTACTTAGAAATTTTGCCATATTCACATTGTATAGTGGAGTAATCAACAAAGCCAAACTGGCAGTAGAGGAGGCATTCATCCTCTTTAGAGATCATCTAGTCTTCACGAAAACACGCCTGTTAATTTTGACCCCCCTTAAACCCAACTTTTATATTGTAAAACTGGGGTTTACATGGGTATTCATTATTTTTCTTATTTTGCTAAGAAAATAGATTGTGGGTACTTGTTAGAACTGCCTTGCTGATGCAGTTCAAATGAGTAAGAACAGTCTATGTTTTGGGAAGAAATACGAAAAATATCAGAATCTTTTATCTGAAAATTTTCCTTTTTTGGTTGTAAGATTTTCAATTATTTGGCAAGGGGCTTCCTATCAATACCCACAACATATTTTTTGTGGAGAAATGAAAACCATATCAATACGTTTGGGGTGAAAAAGCACTTTTTCTGGAGCTAAGATTTACCAGTTATACCTGAACAAACATTTTAGACCAAGATCACACATGGCTTCTGCCCTGGTCACCATTCAGCCAGTATTACTTTAGACACTTCATCGGGTGGTCTGGTTGACTTGTTCAACTCTTAGGGTTAGTATGTTATGGAGTTAAGATGTCTGAGTAGATAGATAATTACTGTATCCTAAAATTTAAACCTGTCCATTTGACTACCTAGTAATGGATAAAAAAAACTGCTACCTGTATCTCTAAATAAAATACTTTTTTCTATCAAAAAGTATTAATATTTTTCTTATTTCTCCATGAAAACATATGTTGTAGTACTCATTAGAAGCACCTCAGTGTGTTGTAGTACTCATTAGAAGCACTTCAGTGAGGTGCTTCTAATGAGTACTACAACATATGTTTTCATGGAGAAATAAGAACTGAGGTGCTTCTAATGAGTACTACAACATATGTTTTCATGGAGAAATAAGAAAAATAGTGAGGTGCTTCTAATGAGTACTACAACATATGTTTTCATGGGGAAATAAGAAAAATAGTGAGGTGCTTCTAATGAGTACTACAACATATGTTTTCATGGAGAAATAAGAAAAATATTAACCTGATAACCCTTCTTATGTAGAGCTATGCTACCAACTTGACAAATAATTTAGACATTGTTCAGACTTTAAAAGCAGTTGGAGGTACAATAATGTTTGAATATGGCTGTCTTGAATAAAGGGAACATGCAGTAGGCCAAATATTTAGACAAACTATTTCATGTACTTTTTTTATTCGTTTACAGCTAGAAAAACTGCCCCTCCCCTAGATGTATCAGGATTACCTGGCTACGACAAAATAACAGATCGAGAGAGAGAGGTTAGATTTTGGAATTTTTGTTTATAGTAAATGCATAAATTACAGTTCTATCACTGCAATGTTAAACAGATTTAATTACATTACGAAAACACGCCTATTCATATATATTGAAAATGTCACCACCAAATACTGAAAGTTTTCAGATAAAAAATTCTGATATTTTTCATATTTCTGCTCAGAACATAGATTGTGGGTACTCGTTAGAACTGCCTCAGCGAGGCTGTTCTAACGAGTACCCACAATCTATGTTTTGAGCAGAAATAAGAAAAATAATGTATACCCCTGTAAACCCCAGTTTTTCTATATAAAAGTGGGGTTTAAGAGGGTAGGAATTATATAGGTATGTTTTCGTGATGCATTTTAGCAGCATAGGTCCTAAGAAGCATCGGAGCTTACTGACATAATTAACATTGCAGGCACAATGATTACAAATTGCTGGACTGACCTCGGTGGCTGTCGGATGTGCGTCCAATTGATGATCATGTCATGGGGATCGATTCCTGCCAGGTCGGGCAACATACT
The DNA here is from genome assembly GCA_964016985.1 of Anodontia alba. NCBI lineage: Eukaryota > Metazoa > Mollusca > Bivalvia > Lucinida > Lucinidae > Anodontia > Anodontia alba. The sequence goes on along the minus strand of OZ024830.1, from coordinate 7,912,063 downwards.
TTAGTGAAGATTGATCATGAAACATGTTCTACAGTCATTCTCTCCCTTCTGCTGAATCAAGGGCAGTTGTCAGTTTCTTGCAAAATAATATGCAGGAGTACTGGTTATCCACTATTAGCCTGTCATGAAAACTGTGGTGAGGTAAATTGACTGGCTCCTATGAGGTTTTCTCACCTGACCGACAATATATTAACCTTAAATTGCTCAATTTAACTCACAGATGACCTTCTTACCCATTTATGCCAAAAGGCTATTGCCCTTGAAACTGTATTCATTTCTCTTAACCATTACCACTCTTTTGGCTAATTCAGCAGATGACAATTGATTATATCTCTCTTATTTTTCCCAGAAAACAGGATTTGACATTTCGTGCAACTTGTCTCCAATATGTCGTCTGCTGAAAAATTTACCCAGCATGCTAATCCTTAAAGGGGAACGCAACCTTAAAAGATATTGTGCTTTAAAGTAAAGAACTTTAAAAACAATGAATTTTGACACAAATTTGATCAAAATCGGTGGAAAATTAAGTAAGTGATAGACAATTGAATATTTTAACATTGGTGGAATGGGAGCCACCATTTTGAATATTTAATGAGGTTTCATGAAAAATAAAATTTGTTTCATCAAAGTAGTTATTCTCATAAAGTTATGTTATTTTGGGGGAAATGATTGCTTGTCATTAGAATTAAAAGATTATAAAAAATCTGTAGCAAAATTATTCTTAAAAGCCCTTTATAATTTGGTTTTGCATATTTAATTTGGGCTATGTGACGTCACAAAGCCTACAGTATGGCTGCATCAATGACAGCCATTTTAAATATATTCAAACCACCATACCTTCCTTATTTCTAGGCCAATTTTAAAAACTCTTGTATCCCCCCAAAAAATGGCTTTTTAAGCACTTTACTCCAAAATATACTTACATTTTGTTTCCCTTTAACCCTTCTCTTGCTGAACATGACATGCCCTGTCTTAGCAAACAATGTAGATCCAGATCAGTTGGCTTATCCAGAAGCCAACTGATCTGGAGCTGCACTGTTTGTAATTAAATATATGAATTTCTATAAAAAAAACGGGATCAAATAATCTGATTGGCTGGAAATTAGAAGTGGGTGTGGCATCTTAATTTATTTAGCATGCTAAGCATTAACTTTTACTTCTTAGTGTTTTCTCTTTCAGCTGTGTGCTCATATACGACTGGTTCCTGAGGCCTATGTTGAATTTAAGAGGATACTGGTCAATGAATGCCTGAAATTGGGATGTCTCAAGTTAGCCCAGGCCAGGTCCCTCATCAAGATAGATGTTAACAAGACTAGAAAGATATATGATTTTCTCCATCAAGAAGGGCTGATAAACAAAGATAAAAAATAAATACCTGCCAGGCAGATGATTCACATAAAATGTCAAACATTTTCTCTGAAAAATAAAAGAGAAATATATATTTCAGATTGTTGTCTGCTGTAGTTTAGTACTTTTGGTGTTAATATTTCACCTTATAGAAAATGTGCATTTCCCAAATGAATCCAATAAATCACAAGCACCGAATAGGTGGGCTGCAGACAGTCCAGTTGAGTTTTATTGCTCATTCAGTACTATTAAGGTCATATCGAGCCAGTCAGTTAATCTGTTCACACTTCTCTTGGGCAGGCTTTGTCTTATAAGTGGTTAACCAATACTTGTGCACATACTTTTGCCTGTAACAGAAACTGCCCTTCTTGAATCAACAGAGAGGAAAGAATGACCATAGAAATGATTTAATGAAAGGTATATGGGCGGGCTGGGATTGGAAAATGCGACTGTATCTGCAGTTGGATGCGCCAATTTTCTGATATTTCCTGGTTCTAGTAGTCCAACAATTCAAACAGGACTATTTTCAATGGCCTGATTTCATTCTATTTGGTCATATTTGTTTGGCATAGGCTAGTTTCAGTCTCTGTAGACGTAAATTTTTTTTGTTTGTGTTGAAGTTTTAAGGCCAAGTCAACCCAGTGGGGTCATGTCGAGCGCCGTCAGTTTAACATGGTGTGGGTACTCATTATGCCCCAACTTAAAAGTAGTTGGAGGGCCATATTGCTTTTGGGTTATTTGTCCATCCATCCATTCCTCCCGCTTTTCTTGTGAGCAAGATACTTTAATAAGCGGAAGAGAAAGAATGACTAAAAAGATTTCACAATCAATCTCCATGAAAGAATGTTGCCTATTGGCAGGACTCGAACCCGCAACCTCCTGATCACTAATTAGACCCGCATCTGATTGAGCCACCGAAGCCGGCTACATAGATTTAGTTGTGTTTTTTTTCCCAGTAAGTGTTGATATTTTTCTTATCTATGCACAAAAACATGGTGTGGGTACTCATTATGCCCCAACTTAAAAGTAGTTGGAGGGCCATATTGCTTTTGGGTTATTTGTCCATCCATCCATTCCTCCCGCTTTTCTTGTGAGCAAGATACCTTGATAACTATTTGAGGTAGGGCCTTGAAACTGGGTGAGGAATAGAGCTCCTGATTAACTTTTGAAAAAAAAAAAATCCGATTTTGTGTTATGCCCCTTCTCAACTTTGGAATTTTGTATGGACAAGCTTACAGTTGGGGGCTTAGTGTTTTAACTTCATAATACATTAACCTATAGATAATGTGCTATTCTATTCTGTTTTCACACCTTCCACAGAAAAAACGACCTTTCAGTCGTTAATTAAAGTCTTAAACCAGAAGGTCCCTTAGGCAGTTACCTGTGTGACGTAACTCTTCCCGCTCAATTGACCACGTGTCAGTTTCTTTTCTGTGGGCAAAGAAATTCAACAAGGATTATTTACCTGTGATAGAAATTTGGATTGTTTCTTTCCTCACGGATAAATTTATGTATCCTTGTGTTTCTTTTGTTTATTTATCACTCCTTTCACTTTCTGTGTTATTATTTAAAATTTTCAATTTTCGATTTCATGTATTTTTGACTGGTCTTTTTCCACATGCGTTTTGGCGACTCTCGCTATTCGGCACAACGCTAGTGCGCGATCGGTTCGATAGTCGTGTTTATATGTGCAGAATATTTTTGTTCTTTTCGTTCCAGATTATTCAGCAATTACGATATGTTTTTCCTGGACTTTTGTTTGCAGAGATCTTCAGTTGGCTAAAGATTCTCATGGTGGAGAAGCTGATTGTAAAGAACTTGTCAACCCTTGATGGGTTATAAGACAATTCTTTACTGATGGGAACCCCACCCTATATGGCTATACTGCCGGGGTAAGACCCATCAAGGTGGCATCTTTGGGTACTTAGTATCCTATAAAGTCTAAGTCCACCAGTCACCAGTCACCAGTCACCAGTCATCCAGTCACCAGTCACCAGTCAACCAGGCACCAGTCAATCAGCTTCACCAGTCACCAGTCAATCAGGTGCCAGGCAACCAGGCACCAGTCACCAGTCATCCAGGTGCCAGTCAACCAGGCACCAGTCACCAGTCACCCAGTCACCAGTCACCAGTCACCAGTCACCGATCAACCAGGCACCAGTCAACTAGTCTCCAGTCAATAATTTAATTATTTTCTGGAAAGACTTAGTTTCTGACATATTTCACCGGACAAAATAGTCACGTATACTAACTTCCGGTCATTATGTCTAATTATTAAAAAAAAAATTTTCACTGGGCAAAGTATCAGTAATATTTCTGATACTTATACCAGGTCATATTATTATATTATTTCTGATTTTTCACCAGGCAAACTTTTACAGAAAGTGTCTGGTCAATTTTTGCCTAATAATTAATTATCTTCGGGAAAAAGTTTCGAATACTTGTGCCCGCTCAGTTTTCATATATAATCTCCCTTTTTCATCGGACTAGAGTTACGAATACTACTATCCGATCAATTTGTCAAATTACTTGTAACTTTACCGGGCAACAGTTACGAATATTAGTGTCCGGTCATTGTATCGGGTAACTAGTGTCAAAATAATGATTACTAATTCCCGAACAATCTATTATCGTTCATAGAGCTCCATTCACGTTTAAGTCAATGGATATAGCTTATTAAGTGAAATACATAATAACTTTTTATACAAAAAAATTCTGTACAGTCTTTCCCAAATCAGACTAGAATCTTTAATATTCCATTGACTTATTATAGGTGTGTAATTCCATTAATATTTTAAATTAACTTATGTTTTATCTCTTTTATCCGCTAGAAAGAGTTAAACTTCCGACTATAACAAAATTCTTACCGGGCAGCAGTTCGTAGACTAGTGCCAGGTCATTCAAATGATGTTTTATCTCTTTAATTCGCTAGAAAGCGGTTAAATTCCGGCTCTAACAAAATTTCATCGGGAGGCACTTCGTAGAGTAGTGCCAGGTCATTCTAATGAAATTCCACCGGGCAGTAGTTTCGTAGACTTTGTGTCGGATTACTAGTGTGCGAGTAGTAGTCACTAGTACTCGCTCAACATATATTCATTTATAACCACTATAGACATGTATAGTCTTGGATTATAGGTTATTGAATGACAGCGATGGGTTCTAATACCTAGTAGCCATTTATATTGTTGAATTCTGTCCAGTCACTTTTGAACTTGACTTAAATTCTATATATATATTTATTATTGAAAATGAATTAAGAATTATCGGTTACGATCAAATTCGCAATTCATTCACTAAGTGTAGAAGATACTTCCAGCTATAATTATATCTCTTTTATTCGCTACAAAGAGATTAACTTCTTACATATTCACCTTATTCGGCTCTAGGGCAAAGATGAACTATAAAACTATCGTTATTTATAAGAAGAAAAATATACACGAAATATAAAAAAATTTTCTTCTTTCCTCCCCTGTTTTTCTTCTACATGCTCCGATATGTAATCAGCATGTAATCTAAGGAGTAAATTGACAAGAAAGTAGCAATCGATCTTTTCTACTTTCTATTAATTTTTCATTCTTAAGGTATCGGAAATTTACACCAACCAGATAAATAAATTAACAGTTTATTTATTTATTCGCTACCTCTCTAGATTACTACGATTTAAAATTCTAGTTGAGGTACATATTTTCCTTTTGCCTTTTCTACATGGAAAATAGTTGATCCGATAAGCTATTATTCTATTTTATACTATCTTTTGATTGATTATATTAGAGTCTAGGTCAGTCGTGCTCTGTCTAAACTCTGCTATAAAATAATAAATAAGAAAAAAATCTTATATTTAGGCATAGATATAATTCGATACGTTCTTTACTTTGCCTGTTTTATTTTTTCTTCTGGATCATTTAAGACTACGATAGCAATATACCAGATATTTTTGCCTCAGTAAGAATCTATTACGCTGAAGATTCTTCATATTGGAATAATAATTTTATTATGATTATAATTCTAGACCCAATTAATCCTCGTATATTATAGGTCTACTTTATCTTACTGAGGAATAGTTTTGCTTCTACTAGCTCTATACCTCTAATATTTTATTTATAACTAGAGTCCATGTCAATCAAAATTTTCTTGCACTTTGGTATTGACAATGGATACATATTTAGTAAAGGCATTAATTATTCAGTACGTGACAGATTATTATTGCCTAAATTAGATTTTATATACAATACTTTCCTTTTGATATTTTGTTTTATTGACTTTGTAACTATTCAGAAACTGCCAAAGTCAATCATTTCCTTCCTCTAAACTTACCGAAGCTCTAGATTATGTTGATATATATTTTTGATATATGCTTAGAGATTAATTAACGAGAGTTACCTCATATTAGCAGATATTATTATAATTATATTAATCAATTTATAGTCTAGGCTTAGACAAAAGGGAAAACATCCTTAATTACGAGCCGGTAAAGAATTAAGACACTCTTAATTATCTCTTTACCCCTCCTTTATGTTTACATTCGTTAAAGGGATCATAGTAATTCTCGCTAAGAGTTCAAGTTCAGTTTGCGAATAATGCAAAGATTAATATCTTGATTTCCAGTCCGCATCAAAAATGGTCTATATATATAGATAAATATCTTTTCCGAAACTGGATATTTATTTATTTTTCCACACAATAAGTCATTTCAAGATGTCGATGATTTTGAAATGCACTGCTTCAATTTATAATATAAAATATGTTTATATTAACTTCACAACTTAGTAAGTGCTGCACCTACGTTCCTGGTCAGATCTTACTTTTGTGATACGTTTTTGAACATACTGAAAGTTTTCTCCGATTATACATTTGGTAAATAAACTTTCGAGTAGTATTTATGCTTTTAAACATTCAGATTATTTGATAATTGTTGGAGATAATATATTATTCCGATATTTATATATCTATCTTCATTATTTATCTTTCTCATCTTACTTTTAAATTAGATTGACCTTCTCGCTACGTTCCAGGTTTAAATCTAGCTAACATTGTGGAACAGTCACTTTTTTATTTCCTAAACAATATTTTAACATTTTTCTCAGTATTCAGAGCATAACGACTTCATGAATACTTGAAAATAATTCAATTCTACGCTTGTTAAACTAAGCCTAAAACAAGCCCTAGTTTTTTTAGAATGGATATTATCCTTCGATTCAGTTCATGGAGATACATCCTTTTAGATCCCATTATCTCTATTTCAATCATTCAAAATTCTAATGACTAAGTACTCCTTTTCTACGTACGAATACAGAATATCGAGTCACTGTTGCTGCATATTGGTTAAAGATTAAACAAATTTTATCTTAAACCTATATGACGTTAAATTAATTATTATCTCTTTCATATACATGTTTTTACCCTTCCGTCAGGGATCGCGGTAATAATATTATTACTCTCTATGGTTTACACATAGATCTCGAGAGTATATATATGTATTTTCTTCCTGAACTCATTTGTGAGTACGTAATTTGATATTTCAGGAATTACCAATTATGCAGACATAGATTTTATTCTATTAATATTCAATTCTAAAAATTTGATTGAATGTTTATCTATAAAATTTCCGGGCAGTAATTTTATAGAGAGTTATATGTTTAATAATTCCTTGCTTAAATAATAGTTACGCTTAACCTATGATTTATAGCGGGAATTTTGTTCAGTAGGATAATTTTTATTTAGTATTAATATATTTCTTACTATTCTTAAATATGCGTATAGAATAGTAATACTATCTCTTAACTTTTAAATTAAGTGTTTTTTGAGATTAATAATCAGTATTATTGTATAATCTTTCTTCAGAGATTATCACACTATTACTTTTTCTCTGAGTCCTTCTCTTTTTATGAACATTTTGATTCGTATCAAAGTGGATTTTTAACATTTCTTGATTTCCATGATTATTTACTCAGGAGTACTTTTCATGGCAATCTTCTGGTATAGAAAGATTCTATCCAGCTTATTTATTATTGCTTAATCTTATCAATACGGTAAGATTTAGCCAAACTATGACCGTCATACAGTTTGCTGCGATCAACCTTATTCTTATCTCTCTTATTCTCTGTCAAACTCTTTAGTTATGATGTTCTTTATTTTTTTGTCAGGACATCAAACGCTTTTATATGTCTATGACAAAACTAATTATCAATGGTTTAGGTTGTTTTTTTCTTCCCAGCAGTTATATGCAAACTCTGTATTATTTTATTGCTTGACTAAAAATTCGTTATACAATTAGTCTAGCAATAGTTTTAACCATTATGTTTGTCTATACCTTTTTTCTTCTGATGGATAACTTAGTTATAGTTAAGTTAACTCCATCTACTTTTATTATCTCCCCTTCTTTAATTTGATCAAGGGAAATAATTACACATTATGGTTATTTTAAGTCTGTGTCTGTTCATCGGAAACTGTCCTGTCGCTCCAATTAACAGAATTTAATTAGTTTATAATTCTAATAGCTTAGACTATTACAATTACATAGCTTCACATATCTAGAATTTTATCCAAAATATCTACATATGTCAGTTATCTATAGGAAACTCCACCGAGTAGACTTTTCCTTATTTATTCAAGATCCTACATAGACTACTTACAGTGTATGGTCTTGGCTTTTTGTTTTACAAATTTTGTTTTCAAAATTTTTCTATATTCCTAGCTTACTTTGCGATGGAATATTTATGTTATGTCTCAATGACTCCCTTTTCTTTTTGAAGCCAATTGTTGTTTCCCAAAAAGAAAAAAAGAGGCGGGGGGGGGGGGGGGGGGGGGGGGCCAATGTTAGGTCTGAGACTTAAGAACTGGCTTCCTCTAGAGTCTACTAATATATATACGGTTGTTAGATCATAACACCTTAAAGGTATGCTATTTTGTAAATCTAGATCATTCTTTCTATTAAATATAGAATTAGAATGTATCTGATTCCTTTGAGTTTCCTGAGTCTTAACCAGAAGTGGTGAGATATTATTGGTGTTAGAATTAGGAGAGCACCTCCCTCCTATTCTGCAAATTCTAGCACATTATCTATAGGTTAATGTATTATGAAGTTAAAATGAAGTTTTTTAAAAGTAAAACATATTTTAACGAGTAATACTTAACCTATAGATAATCAATTATCTCCCTCCGCCCACCCTCGCTTATCTCTCCTAATTGTGTCTATTGTTTTACACATAAAAGAAACTGACACGTGGTCAATTGAGCGGGAAGAGTTACGTCACACAGGTAACTGCCTAAGGGACCTTCTGGTTTAAGACTTTAATTAACGACTGAAAGGTCGTTTTTTCTGTGGAAGGTGTGAAAACAGAATAGAATAGCACATTATCTATAGGTTAAGTATTACTCGTTAAAATATGTTTTACTTTTAAAAAACTTCATTTTACCAACATATTTCTAGTTTTAGATTTGCCTTGGGAAATGGGTAGCGGAAAAATGAAAATAATAAATTATCTAGAGCTCTGATTAGACAGCTCAACATTGTGTTATGGAAAAGTATGCAGATGAACCAATAGGCCATGTTCAATTTAGATGCAATATGGGTGGTTTTCACACTTTGTGGTTTAGCCTTTAATGACAAATACTGCAGAAGCTGTTTTGAACATTTTCCCCAAGGAAATTGGGCTAGACACTTCATACGAATTGTTTCTTATAGAGATGAGTTATAGACAATGTCGTATCCTATTTTTCTGGGTAAAAGTCACAAATTTGTTATCTGATGATTTTGTCCAGACTGATTATTGTTAAAAATGATCAAAAATGTGTGTCAGTAGCTTCTCAGCTGTCCAGTGTTTTATCAATCTGTTGACGCAAATCAGTTGGCCACTAAGTGCTCTGATGAGCCGTTCATGTGCAGAGTATTAGGTCAGCTGCTGTTAAACATAGCTTCAAATAAGAGGGTGTGTCCACATTAATTTTCCTTATTTCTAGATAAAAACACGTGTGCTCTCATTAGAAGCACCTCAAGGAGGCGCTTCTAATGAGTACCCACAACATATGTTTTCATCTAGAAACAATATATCAATGCTTTTCGGTGAAAAAAAAGTGCTTTACCTGGGGCTATCTAATTAAACCAGCAGATTGACAAGGCCTGGCAAGAACACTGATTAGCCTAGCCTGAGCTTGTATTATGTCTGAGATCATTACGAAAACACGCCTATTCAAATATATTGAAAATTTTACAACCAAAAAAGAAAAACTTTTACCGAGGCGGTTCTAACAAGTACCCACAATCTATGTTTTTGAGCAGAAATAAGAAAAATAATGTATACCCCTGTAAACCCCAGTTTTACTTTATAAAAGTGGGGTTTAAGGGGGTCAAAATTATATAGGTATGTTTTTGTGATGTAGTCTTCATTTCCAGGCCAAATTTCCACCTTTGGAATTTCAGATTCAAAACAAAGGCATAATGATGAATCAAGTTTATTTGAAAAAAATATTAATATTCTGAACATATCATTTCAATCTGTCAACACATTCTCATTCTGACCTTGTCATTCAGAGTCCAGTTTAGAACAGATTCTTTTTTTTTTTTAGCATACATATATATACTTTCTTTTTTTTGCAAAAATATTTTGATTTAAAAGATAATTTGATGTGGAATTTATGATAACAAAATGGAGCTCACTGTAGGAAAACAAAACAAACTCTTTCTCATTTTTGAATAACAAAGAGCCCGACCAGAGAATAATGAACAGCTGAAGAGATTGGGTCAGCCTGCACACAAGTCTTAGTGTTCATAATAAAGTTTGTGCAGGCTGGCTTGAATCTTAGATGTTCATTATATGTCCTATTAGATCCGAATCCTGTTATTCACTTTCTAACCTGATGGATTCAAATTTTGTGTTAGTGTGTATGCAAGCTGATCTGGAATGTCACTGTTCATATGATGTGCAAAGCTTGAAAAGGGCCATTTTTGCAAATTGCAGACAAGGCAGGCCAAGATAAGCCTGCCCATTCACAAAGCTGATCAGGGCCTTTGTTGTCCGCTTACAGAATCAATGGATACTGTAGGAAAGCATGGGCCCAAGATGACATGGAAGCAGCTAGAAAGGGATTGCAGAGAGTGGAAGCTTCTGGCTATCAAGCCTCATGATAGACATATCTGGAGATCTGGTGTGAGATCTGCCATGCGTGCAGCAAACCAGCTATCTGGAAGGGGGCCCACTGATGTGGATGTTGCCCCTGTACCTGCACGTTAATCAAAAAAAACGATTATGATGCTATATATGTACAGTGAACCCTCCTTACAACGACAGCTTTTCCTCCTAAAGACACTGCCATTAAAATGAATTTGCTGTTGTACAGAATACTTAATGAGCAGGGCCCAGTTGTTCAAAACTAACGATGTTGTTTTGTTAACGATTCGTTAAAATTTACATCAAGTAATACGCAAACATGCTGAAATTTTTGCTAAAAAAATGTGAGTAGCTTTTGCAAAAGCTACTCACATTTTTTCAGCAAAAAATATCAGAATATTGTGTATTGAATTCACTAAAACAGTTAACGAAATGACCCTTAACGAGCTCGTTAAGCTAACGATGCTTTGAACAACTGGGCCCAGATTGATATGTAAGAAAGGTCTTTGTTCTTATTTCCTAACAGAACAAATGTTTTGGATATTTGTTAGAATCACCTCACTGAGGTGATTTTAACAAGTATCCAAAACATATATTTCTTAAAAGTATTAAATACAATATTCTTACATAATCTGTGAATTGGTCTATTTCCAATAGCAGGTTTATTATTACTATGTTTTATAGAAATTCCTGTATTTAATGCAAACTAAGAGTGTGTAGACCCTCATCAGATGCTGTATTCTGTGGTTTCTGATCTAGGTCTGCACTGTTTGCAATTAAGTTTTGGAGGTTACCAACTAAAATGGTTTAACATTTCATGCAAATTATCTCCCCTAAAAAGACAGCCTGCATGAAATGTGAAAACAAATTTTATGGAAGGAAGAATAATTCAGAATGCCATCTGTTGAAATATTTACCCAGCAGACTTAGCTATTAAAAGAATAGCTGAAAGCATGTAAGAATTAGGATTCATAAGCACTTTTTTTTTTAAATGGATTTCTTTTCTTTCTTCTCTGCAAAATACATATTTTCATAAAGAAAGGAGAACAATAAACATTTTTCTGTACCATTTCTAGACCCATGTGTGACAGTAACAGTACATGCTGACTAGGATCTTCATTTGCCTAGAATATATAAACACTGCAAACACCTTTTCTGTTACCACTCTCTGGGCTAATTCAGTAGATGACATTTTAAAATATTTTCCTTATTTTTGCAGAAAATAGGCTTTGACAGTTCATACAATCACTGGGGGTGGTCGGGTGGTGCGAAGGTGCTGTGTATCTTACATCACTGGGGCGTCCAACTGATATTGGCTTACAGTTGGGCAAGGCCTGCTATCCTTGTACAAATGTAGTGGGTAAGGGTAGAGGGGGAATGTTTTTATTTCTTCTGTTTCTTCACTTTCATTCCTGTTCCTCTTTCTTCCCTGTCCCTCTCTTTCATCTCCTCTACTCTCTCTTCTATCTCTTTTCTCCCTTTCTCTGGGAGACGACACAAAATGACCCTCAAGGGTTGACGTGTCGTTAAACCCCAACACAATCAATCAATCAATCATACAATCACTGCAAAAGGAAATGTTACAACCTACTTTCTGCAAAAAAAAAAAAAAAGTATATAAAAAAAAAAATCCTTAGAAGATGATCTGCACAAAAAGTCAAAGACTATTTTCTGCAAAAAATAAGAAATATTTTTAAAATGTTGTTTGCTAAATTTTTTTTCAGCATGCTAAGCATTAAGCTGTAGTGTAACATGAATAATGCTTTTACCAGAATTCTAAAATGAAACTACAACAAATGCTAAAATATACACATGTGCTAAATTTAGCCAGTTCATTGAGTGAGGTTGGCTTGTATTAAACAAAATTTGCAACAAGCATCATCAAATCAAATAACAAATAAATCTACCTAAACATTCAGATACATGAGCTAGTACATGATAAAACCTACAATAAGACGTGTGTGGCCAGTGAAGACTCAGATCAGCCTGTGCATCTGCACAGTCTAACGAAAACCCTTGCCATACTGGGTGGATGTACAGGCTGATCTGAGTGTTTGCAGGTCACACAGGTCTTATTAGCTCACCTGAGCACGAAGTGCTCATGGTGAGCTATTGTGGTCAGTCAGTGTCCGTCGTGTGGCGTCCGTCGTCCGTCGTCATCAATTGCTTTAAAAGCCTACTCCTCCCACACCCCTGGGCCAATTGACTCGATACTTGGTAGGAAGCATCAGGGTGACTTGTAGATCAAAAATAGCTAAAAATTGTGCCGATCTGAAATCCAAGGTGGCCGCCATCTTGAAAATCTATTTTTCGCTTCTTCTCCTGAACTAAAAGGCCATTTGACTCTAAACTTGCTAGGAAGCAACAGGGTGACTTGTAGATAAAAAATAGCTAAAATCGTGCCAATCGGAAATCCAAGATGGCTGCCATCTTGAAAATCTATTTTTCTCTTTTTCTCCTGAACCGAAAGGCCAATTGACTCCAAACTTGCTAGGAAGCATCGGGGTGTCTTGTAGATCAAAAATAGCTAAAATCGTGCCAATTGGAAATCCAAGATGGCCGCCATCTTGAAAATCTATTTTTCTCTTCTTCTCCTGAACCGAAAGGCCAATTGACTCCAAACTTGCTAGGAAGCATCGGGGTGTCTTGTAGATCAAAAATAGCTAAAATCGTGCCGATCGGAAATCCAAGATGGCCGCCATCTTGAAAATCTATTTTTCGCTTCTCCTGAACGGAAAGGCCAACTGACTCCAAACTTGCTAGGAAGCACCAGGGTGACTTGTAGATCAAAAATAGCTAAAATTGTACCGATCGGAAATCCAAGATGGCTGCCATGGTAGTTGACTCGATACTTGGTAGGAAGCATTTGGGTGACTTGTAGATCAAAAATAGCTAAAATCATGCCGATCGTAAATCCAAGATGGCCGCCATGGCAGCTATCTTGAAAATGTATTTTTGGCTTCTTCTCCTAAACCCAAAAGTCACTTGACTCGAAACTTATTAGGAAGCATCAGGGGGATTTGTAGATCAAATACAGCTAAAATTGTTCTGATCCGAAATCCCAGATGGCCACCATGGCCGCCATCTTGAAAATCTATATTTAGCTTCTTCTCCTGCACTGAAAGGCCAATTGACTCCAAACTTGGTAGGAGACATTGGGGTGACTCGTAGATCAAAAATAGCTAAAATTGTGCCAATCGGATATCCAAGATGGCTGCCATGGCAGCCCTCTTGAAAATCTATTTTTGGCTTCTTCTCCTGAACCGAAAGGCCAGTTGACTCGAAACTTGGTAGGAAGCATTAGGGTGACTCGTAGGTCAAAAATAGCTAAAATCGTGCCGATTGTAAATCCAAGCTGGCCGCCATTTAGAATTTGTTCGAATGATCACGCTCCATTGACTGGCATGCCTTATATATATTCTTCTTCAAAATTAAAAACTGCTTAAATGATTATCTTTTCATTAGTTGCGATGACAGGATTGGAAAAATGTTGCATAACATCTGCATATCTGCAGTGGCAATGTCACTCAGGTGAGCGACCCGTGGCCCGTGGGCCTCTTGTTGTAGGTTTAGTTGTGCGTTGGCTCATATATCTTTAACAACTTAAACTTATGGAAAATTTCATATACCTCAATGTCAATGAGGTGTGTGTGGGTGGGGGGGGGGTGGGGAGGGGGAGGGGCTGGGGGTGCTGGCACTGAACAAAACTTTGAACCAATATAGAACATCTAAATCTATCCAACCATGAACCAGTATCTAACATCTAAATACATCCAAACATTCAGGAGATATATTCCTTAGAAACTTTAATATAAAACTTTGACATGAATGAAAATTCAAAGACAGTGACCATGGGAGGAAGGGTCATTAAACAAACCTTTGAATCTAACATCATTCCCAAGTTTCAACTACATCTATGCATTCAGGAGATACTGATCTTTTAGCATAAGACTTTAAGGATAAGATTTCATTACCACTTCAGCCGGTGCTAGCGGGCATATGCAGCATCGCAAACTACATTGGTGCATATCGAGGGTTGAGCGCAAGACTATCGTAAGTCAGGTGATTGTTTTTCCCCAAACCTAATCTCCTCACCATGAAGGCATTATGAAGATTACAACATTTCTTTCTGTAAACAATGAAAATTTAGGTGCCATTGCTCATATGAGCAATGGCACCTAAATTTGCATTGTTTACAAAGGGGTCCAAGTTGCCCCTAAACAAGGGTTTCAAAAATACGTTTGAGTTACCATAGTCTTGCGCTCAACCCTCGATATGAAGAGACTTCATAAAACTGAGTCTCCAATTTTCGTTCTTTTGTGTGTTCCAAAGTCAACCTTTTAGATTTTATCAAAACTGAAATGCCATGTTTGTGGCCTTGACCTCAAGATTACTTAAGTAGGGACTAGGGCTTTCACTGAACAAAACATTAGACCACTAATACTAAACCAAGGATCAGCTAAATCCATGTAGGCATTAAGGAGATATAAAAAAAATCAAAATAAAGGTTTTTTAAAATATTGGAAAACTTGTAAAATATCCACTTAATACTGATCAGCAGAGGTCTTCATGCATATAATGATGCCTATACATTTTTTTTCCCTGATTTCTTTATAAAAGCATATATTGTTGGCACTATTAAATTTGAATTGCCTCAACAACATATACTTTTATAATGAAAAGGATCAATGTACCTGGGCTGTAATCAGAACACTAAGAAATTGCTTAACTGCACTTATAGGGATAACTGCATATAAGGTCAAATACAATATATTCAAATAGATAAGATACTTATAGTAGTGCTAAGCACTAGAAAATAAATTGAAGCCCAGCCCAGAGGGGACTGCAGTTGTTCGATATGACTGAAAATACCAGCAATGTTGATCAAATTCACAGAGAACCATACACATTAGAGATGGCAGTTCAGTTTCATAAATGTTTAATCCATTCATTGTTACTGGTTTATATGTTAAGAAAAAAGAAAGAAAAAGAAAAAAAAAAAAAAGAAAAAAGATGAAAAGCAGTGTTTATTTTTATGACAATTTTAAACCTTGCAAATATCCCCATATTATCTTTAATAATGCCAAAAGATGACGTCTAAGTGTCTAAGCTTTTTCTAAAGCTTAACTTGTTTTGTCTGAAAATGGGTCATTGGCTATTTTAAGCATATGACTGCAGTGATTTGTGGCATAGGAGTTTTTGGAAACTGTACAATTTACACTCTAGATGAACAAAATCATATGTGAGCACATCTATTCCTAAGATTTAATTGCAAAAACATAATGTCTGTACACTTTTTCTTTCTTCACTGTTTCTTATATACAACTAATG
The DNA here is from genome assembly GCA_964016985.1 of Anodontia alba. Classification (NCBI taxonomy): domain Eukaryota; kingdom Metazoa; phylum Mollusca; class Bivalvia; order Lucinida; family Lucinidae; genus Anodontia; species Anodontia alba. The sequence goes on along the minus strand of OZ024830.1, from coordinate 7,896,278 downwards.
TAAATCTGAAAATTTTGCTTTCGACATTTGATTCATTACAATTGACTCCTCCGTCAAAAGGCTATAACCACACCCATGCGTAAATCCTTAGACAAACAATATCGTGATACCTGTATTTGTCAATGAAAACTGCATTCGTACCTGTATTTATCAATGAAAAAGTACATAGGTAATATTGTTTGTCAAAGCAATAACATTAACCGTTAACTGGTAAGCTATTTTGGTTGGTCAGATTTTGGTGTCATTTACTGGTCAGGTGATTTCAATTAAATACTACAGAAATCAATTAAATACTACAGAAATAAAGCACGCTGAAGGAGAAAAAATGTTAGGTTAGCAGTTTAACAAGTGGACTACTTTTTTGCTTTATCCTCAGAAAATGTTGAACTACCAAACAACAAAAATACAACACATACACACTATCTTTCCATACTGGTAATGAACTTTTGTAGCAAAACATAACATTACAGTGAGCTATAACCATCTTTAACTTGGAACACTTCTAAAAACAGTGGTGTAAAATACAGTCGACTCTCATTATCTCCAATTCCAAGGAACTCTCTGAAATACTTCAAGATATCCGTATCTCGGCATATCAGTTTTGCAGAATTGACAAAAAATAACTCGAACAACCACATTTAACAAATATATGTGTAACTGGACTCTTCAAGTTAGAGATGTATTGAAAATATTGTGGGAAAGAGGAGAAATTGCTCCTTAGGAGCAATTTCTCCTCTTTTCCACAATATTTTTTTACCTGTTGTTAGATTTTCATGTTTAGGCAGGGACCAGATTTTTACTTCGAGATAAGTGGTTATTCTCGATAAGTGAGGTCGAGATAACGAGAGTCAACTGTACATAAAGTAACAAGTAACAGATGAGCCTCTCATGATAAAAGATAACTTTCTGACATATGCAACCAGCTGACCATAGCTACAGAAAAGTAGGGGTATCCAGATAACATTTTTCCTACTTTGCTATAAAAACTTACGATGTGGGTACTCGTTAGAAGCACTTCAGTGAGGTGCTTCTAGTGAGTACCTTTTGCATATGTTTTTGTGGAAAAATAAAAAAATATCCTCTGAAAGATTTTTCTAATGAGTATCTACAGGATATGTTTTTGTAGAGGAATAAGAACATAGCAGTACTTTTCAGTTGAAAAAGTGCCTTACATTACGGAAACACGCCTATTCAAATATATTGAAAATTTTACAACCAAAAACTGGCAAATTTTCAGATAAAAAATTCTAATATTTTTCATATTTCTGCTCAAAACATAGATTGTGGGTACTTGTTAGAACTGCCTCGGTGAGGCAGTTCTAACGCGTATCCACAATCTATGTTTTGAGCAGATATAAGAAAAATAATGTATACCCCTGTAAACCCCAGTTTTACTATATAAAAGTGGGGTTTAAGGGGGTCAAAATTATATAGGCATGTTTTCGGGATGTCTGGAGCTATGGCAGACTCGGATCAGACTGAACACTATCATAATCTAAGAAATATAAAGATAGGCAAGCTCATCTCAGTACACTAAGGCTGTATACATCATAAGGTTGATTTCTATATGAAGAGGCTTAGTTTTGGTGAACACTATATTCCTGGAACTATGATATAGGAGAAACTAGATGATCCTTACAGGGAATGAATATTTCTATATAAAGGGTATGCAATTCTGTGAATAACAAGAGGCCCATGGGCCACATTGCTCACCTAGGTTAACTGCTGTAAGTTAATCATGTCATTTAATCATCATTCCTATCAAGTTTCAAGACAATGGCTTAAACAGTTTTTGAGATTTTGAGCTATCTAGCTTGCTTATAAGGTTAAAAATGCTGAAATTTTCAAAGGGCAATAAACGAAAAAAATAGAATAAAAATCAGAAAATCAGATTTTTTTTTCAAAAGTTAATTTGTGCAAAAGTTAATTTGCACATCTACTTGTCATTCCCTGTCAGCAAATTAAGTTTCAATATAATAGCTCAAATAGTTTTTTAACTATCTTGCTTACAAGATTTCATTGCAATTTTTTTAAAAGGGGCTAAAAATTTGATCAGAGTTCTGTGACCTTATTGTACATGCCTAGCCTATATTTTTACTTTGCTGCAAGTTTCAAATCATTACCTTGAAAACTAGAAGTTGCCGAGACACCAACCCTACTATGCCAAGTGTATAAGACAAAACTCCTAAATAAATCTAGGGTATGGGACTCTAGCAATAAACATTTGAGAGTTCTTTGACCTTTATGCACATGCCCAGCCTATATTCTTATTTTGCTGCAAGTTTCAAATTATTATCTTGAAAACTAAAAGTTGCAGAGACATGAACCCTACTATGCCATAAATCAAGGGTATGTAACTCTACCTACCAATACTAAAGCAATCAGAGCTCTGTGACCTTGATGCACATGCCCAGCCTGTATTCTTGCGTTGCTGCAAGTTTCAAATCATTATCTTTAAAATTGTAGTAGAAGTTGCTGAGAGACGAACCATACTATGCCATGTGTATATGGTCATATTTCTAAGTAAATCCAAGGTTTGTAGAACTCTGATCGAATTTTTATTGTAACTCTAGCAATAAAAATTCGATCAGAGTTCTATGACCTTTATGCACATGCTCAGCCTATATATTTACTTTACTGCATTTCAAATCATTATTTTAAAAACTGTAGGAGTTGCAGAGACACAAAACATATTATGCTATGTGTGTAAGACATCTAAGTAAATCAAAGGTATGTAATTCTACCAATACTAAATCAATCAGAGCTCTGTGACCTTTATGCACATGCTCAGTGCTCGTATCCTTTCTATGGTGCAAGTTTCAAACCATTAACTTGAATACTCCAAAGCTGCAAAGACATGAACAGTACTATTTAGTGTGATGGACTCCTGGATGGACAGACTTGTGGACGGATGTATGTATGATGGAGGGTAATTTATATGCCCTCCTTCACTTCTTGGCAAAGTTTCAAATCATCATCTTGAAAACCAGGAGAAATTGCAGAGACACGAACCCTACTATGGTATGTGTATAAAACAAACTTTCCAAGTAAATCAAGGGTATTTTACTCTACCAATAGTATCTTGATCAGAGTTCTGTGACCTTTATGTACATGCTCATTCTATATCCTTACCATGGTGCAAGTTTCAAACCATGACCTTGAAAAACTGTATGAGGAGTTGCAGAGACACGAACAGTACTATAAAATGTGATGGATGGACACACTGACAGACACATGGATGTACATACGATGGAGGGTAAAATTATTTGCCCTCCACTACTTTATGGGGGCATATAAAAAATAAATGAGGCACCGACACTGGGGAAAATCAACATTACGGTAAATGCCCTAAAATTTCGAACACTTTATTCCATACTGTTCTTGCCTAAATTGTGTTTTTTATGTGTGTTTTTGCAAAATACTTGGTGGGACAGCAGTGTAGATCCTGATCAGTCTGATCTGATGTACAGTTTGCATATGCCTTTTTGTCCTCCAAAATGCTGTACGAAAATTTCGAACAATTACCATACATAAATATAGATGCTTTTGCTATTCTCCTCCATCATATGAACTGTGGCTAAAAGGGAATTTTGTGTCCTGTGCTGCAAATCTCAATCAGCCTGGGCTCAGTTGTTCAAAGCGTTGTTAGTTTAACGAGCTCGTTAAGGGTAATTTCGTTAACTGTTTTAGTGGATTCAATACACAGTATTCTGATATTTTTTGCTGAAAAAATGTAGCTATTCACATTTTTTCAGCAAAAAATTTCAGCATATTTGCATATCACTCGATGTAAATTTTATTGAATCGTTAACTAACGACATCGTTAGTTTTGAACAACTGGGCCCTGAAGTTCTTGGATCAGCTTGCACAACAGTGCAGTTCAATCAGTCTTTGCTGGAGATGTTGTGGACAGACAAGGATCTAAAACTGCTTCAGGATATAGTGAAGACATGGCAGACATGCAGGCTGATCCGAGTCTTCACTTGGTGCACATCTGAATGTATATTTTCTCACACTGGCTTATCTTACTTCATGAACAAAGATAGGAAGGAATGTATGAACACAATTAACAGCCCCGTGTCAAGATATAACACTGAAATGACCTTAAGTATTGAGACAGCAAACTGAAGAATCAGATCAGATACTACATATGCTTGGTCTGATCAAGGTCTACAGTTTGCCACTAATCCAACAGTTTGTTGGCACATCAATATGTATTTGTTCAAACATCAGGGCCCAGTTTTTCAAAGCATCATCAGCTTAAAGTGCTTGTTATAGGTCAAAATGTTAACTGTTCTAGTAAGTACAATATCTAATACACAAGTATTTTTCTGAAAAAAAAAAAAAAGTGAGTAGCTTTTGCAAAAGCTACTCACATTTTTTCAGCAAAAATATTACTGTATATGGCATATTTAAGTTTTAACAATAAGTTAACTAACAGCGTAGCTAGTTTTGAACAACTGGACCGAGAAGTATGGTGAGCAGTCAGGATTTTCAGTATTTAGAGTCAATACAGCTGTTCAAATGGTAAATACATTTACAATGGACAATTTAAAGTTCTGAGAATACCCTGAATTCTTTATGTATACCAAAATATATACTTGTATATTGGACAGCTTGATCATTTGTGAACAATTATTATTATGTATCTATAAATAACTCCATATATAAGGTGCTTTTTTCAATTACTGAAAAAAATTGCTATTTTCTATTTCTCAACAAAAACATGTCGTGGGTACTCATTTGAAATGCCTTCGTGAAGCACTTCTGATGAATATCACGTTTTTATGGAGAAATAAAAAAATAATTTTCAGATACCCCCTTTTATCTGGAGCTACATGTCGGTATTTTTAATACAGTATATGTACATGGACTAAAAAAAAAAATACTTGCATAGGTGAAAGTTCTAAAATTAAAAAATCCTGAAATCCAAGTATGAAAGTCCTGAAATGGCATATTTGCCTATAGATCTACTTTATATGGGTACAGCAAGTCTCAAAATCCTGAAATCAGGAATAATCCTGATTTTGAATTCAGATTTTACAGCCCAGTCAACCAATTGGGGTCATGTCAAGCCAGTCAGTTTACCTAACTACACATTTTCCTGGGCAGGCTTAGTTCTCTAAGCGGTTAACCAGTACCTGTGCACATTCTTTCGCCAGAAACTGACAACTGCCCTTCTTTATCCTGAAATCCATTGCGAAAACACGCCTACAGGTATTCAAATATATAGAAAATTTCATCTCCAAAAACTGAAAATTTTCAGATAAAAAACTCTGATATTTTTCGTATTTCTGCTCAAAACATAGATTGTGGGTACTCCTTAGAACTGCCTTGGCGAGGCAGTTCTAACAAGTACCCACAATCTATGTTTATGAGCAGAAATAAGAAAAATAATGTATACCCCTGTAACCCCCAGTTTTACTATATAAAAGTGGGGTTTAAGGGGGTCAAAATTATATAGGTATGTTTTCGTGATGTTTACCAATGTACTTGTGCTAAACTTTGAACCAGTTCATTTACTGCCTGTTCTTGGGACCTAAAACTGCTGAGAGTGGCCAAAAGTGTAGAACTTGATGTGGTCTGTTAGGGTAAATTCAGTATATATCTTAGGCAAAGAATTTTGTACTCTACCAATGAAAAGTATTAAAAAAAAAAAAAATGCTTGAAAGTTGTTTCCTACTAGAAAACCAATGCTGATTTAAAAACATTTTAAACAATATCTATTTCTCTTTAAATAAAATATGACAAAAAGAAAACAATTACATAAATACATGACAGTGGATCTGTAAGAAAGCATTAAGCTAATAGAGTCCACTTCAGTTAATGAGAAAATAATAAAATATCACTAAGCATGGATGCATTACTCTGAACCTTAAGCAAGCTCCAAACACAAGGTACAAGTTGCCAAAATGGGACAAGACATAGAATATTTTAACCCTGTCCTGCTGAAACCGGATATGCACTGCCTTTGCAAACAGTATAGCTCCAGATCAGTTGGCTCCTTCAGAAGCCAACTGATCAGGATCTGCACTGTTTGCTATTAAGTATGTGAGTTTGTATCAACAGCCAATTTTAGAAGTGGGCATTGCATCTGAATTTATTCAGTATGACAAGGGTTAATGAATATCCACAAATACATTTCAGTGCAAAAATATCCAAAACCATTTGGTATTTGAAGCAATGATCAATGCAGTTTTGACTGGGTCTTTACTGTTTGTAAGTGGAATGTTAAGGCAGAAGCTATTATTTCAGAGATAAAAAAGTAGGGTCTGTCACAAAAAAAAAAACAACAACTTAACTTGGCAATTCACGCGCTGTTAATGCACGGCTATGCTACTTTCAATATGCCTGTACCGGGGCCAAAAAATTCCTGCCCTCACGAGATGTGTACTGCCCGGCCCTAGAACGAGCATAGTCCGTGGAAATTGCGTTTGCGAGACATCGGTGAAAAGGCAAAACAAAATAGTGCAAGAAATAACGCGAAATATAGCAAATGTTTTCAGTTTTTATGCAATAATAGCGATCAAACATGGTTTTTCAATGCATTAAATTCGCCAGGTCCCTAGGGAGGTGTTGAAAACTGAGGCCGGAGGCCTCAGTTTTCAACACCTCCCTCGGGACCTGGTGAATGTTAATGCATGAAAAACCATGTTTGATCCCTATACTCATATCACTCTATGCATCTGCACAGTATGATCAGTCTTGGTTGTCTGAATGAAGAAACTTTGCTTTCTTCATCAGGAAAACATGCCTATATAATGCTGACCCCCTTATAATGTTAAACCCCACTTTTATATAGTAAAACTGGGGTTTACAGGGGTATACATTATTTTTCTTATTTCTGCTCATAAACATAGATTGTGGTACACATACTTAATAGAAATATGAAAAACATCTGACAGAATTTTTATCTGATTTTTGTTTGTGTTTAGATTTTACGGCCCAGTCAACCCAATGGGCTCATGTCGAGCGCGGTCAGTTTACCTAACCACACGTTTACTGGGCAGGCTTAGTCCTCTAAGAGGTTAACCAGTATTGTGCACATTCTTTCGCCAGAAACTGACAACTGCCCTTCTTGAATCAGCGGAAGGGAGAGAATGACCATAGAAAATATTTCATGATCAATCGCCACGAAAGAATGTTGCCGACCTCGGCGAATTTTTATCTGAAAATTTTCATTTTTTGATGGTAAAATTTTCAGTATTTTTGAATAGTTTGTTTGTGTTGAAGTTTTACGGCCCAGTCAACCCAATGGGGTCATGTCGAGCGCAGTCAGTTTACCTAACCACACGTTTACTGGGCAGGCTTAGTCCTCTAAGCGGTTAACCAGTATTGTGCACATTCTTTCGCCAGAAACTGACAACTGCCCTTCTTTAATCAGCGGAAGGGAGAGAATGACCTTAGAAAATATTTCATGATCAATCTCCACAAAAGAATGTTGCCGACCTCGGTGAATTTTTATCTGAAAATTTTCATTTTTTGGTAGTAAAATTTTCAGTATTTTTGAATAGGCTTGTTTTCGTAATGTGACTATCCAAAATGTGATCAGACTGCACAAATGCACAAGCTGATCTGAATCTTTGCTGTGCGCACATTCAAAGGTACGTTTTCTGACTTTGTGGCTCATTTGTATGTATGGAGAAACAAAATGGGAGTTCAAACAAATGTAGGACTATAGAAAATACTTTTTGTGTAGAGAAATGCTGCAAGGAACTTTATCTATGACCATGGCATGTTAAAAAACACTGAAACACAGCTCCAGATAAGAGGAGTGTCCACAGAATATTTTTCTTATATCTCCTAGAAAACATGTTGTGGGTACTCATTAGAAGTGCCTCGCCTGGCGAGGCACTTCTAATGAGTACCCACAACATGTTTCCATGGAGAAATAAAAAATTATCACTACTTTTTGGTTTAACAAGACCTGTCACCAGAAAGCTCCTCTGAACTCACACTTGTCAATCAAATAAAAAAAACAATGAGGTCCTAAAAGCTTTGATATAAAATTTTAACATGAAAATTCTAAATCTGTGATCTTGCCCTTGACATGACCTAGGGAAGTGGGGATGCTATTGCGCAAAATTACGGACAAATATGTATAATCATACCAAAGATGAATCGAATCAGTGATAAGGTTAGGAAATAATGAGGTCTTAAAAACTTTAACAATAGCGCTAACATTTGTGGACGCCACCCCTGACGTCGAGGGTAGTACAATAGCTCTTCGTGAAAACTGTTCAGGCGAGCTAAAAAAAAAAACCCTCTTATCTGGAGCTCTGTGGTTACAAGGAATACACATAAATCCTGATATTTTCTTAGGCAAAACTTTCAGTGATACTTAGTTCATAATTTGCAATAAAACATAGCTTGTTTTGCCTTAGCAAGCCAATTCTAATGAGTATCCACAAGAAATGTTTTGGTACAAAAATAAAAATTACTTTCTGAATACTCCATTTATCTGAAGCTATGATCTATTTCTGAAAGTACATTTTACCCATTACGAAAACACGCCTATTCAAGTATATTGAAAATTTCACCACCAAAAAACTGAAAGTTTTCAGATAAAAATTCTGATAATTTTCATATTTCTGCTCAAAACATAGATTGTGGGTACTCTTTAGAACTGCCTTGCCAAGTCAAACTCTCAATCTTTCCTGAGCAAAACCACATCTAGTTCTTTGACTGTGCTTTCCCCATAGCCTAAGACTTATGTAAGCAAACAGCATCAGTACTCGTGAGACTGCAGATGCATAGGCTTGTGTGAACCTTTGCTATTTTCTGCAGCAATGTTCATTTTCATAGCACCAGATAACATTACGAAAAAATGCCTATTCAAATATATAGAAAATTTCATGTCCAAAAACTGAAAATTTTCAGATAAAAAAACTCTGATATTTTTCACATTTCTGCTCAAAACATAGATTGTGGGTACTCGTTAGAACCACCTCAGCGAGGCAGCTCTAACAAGTACCCACAATCTATGTTTTCGAGCAGAAATAAGAAAAATAATGTTTACCCCTGTAAACTTCTGTTTTACTATATAAAAGTGGGGTTTGAGGGGGTCAAAATTATATAGGCATGTTTTCGTGATGAGTTGATAACAAGCGATTTTTTTTCTGTTTTGTTATTTTTACACCAAACTTGTACTTTATTTTTGCACCAAAACATATTTAATGGGTTACAAAGGACATGCCCTGGTGCAAAAATCATCTCCTGAATATTCTCTTTTTCAGGACCTACATGTATGTTTTATCATGTATTATTGCATAAAAAGCAGTGTCGCACGTTATTAACAGCCGTGCATTAACCGGCGAAAAGCTGTGTATTAACAAGGCAATTCACGCACTGTTAATGCACGGTTATGCAACTTTCAATATGATCTTACTGGGGATTGTACACAGATTTGCTGCCATTACGAGATGTGTACTGCTCGGCCCTAGAATGAGCATAGTCCGCGGAAATTGTGTTCGCGAGACATTGGTGAAAAGGCGAAACAAAATAAAGCATGAAATAACGCGAAATGTTTCAAATGTTTACTGTTTTTATGCAATAATAGCGATCGAACATGGTTTTTCAATGCAATAACATTCGCCAGGTCCCTAGAGAGGTGTTGAAAACCGCGGCCTCCAGCCTTGGGTTTTCAACACCTCCCTCGGGACCTGGCGAATGTTAATGCATGAAAAACCATGTTTGATCCCTATAGACTTAATTCAAAGACAATAAAATTATTCTTTTTTTTATACTTTTTTCCTCCAGCAAAGAAAACCTTAACATTTCATTTAACAGCATGCTGGGTAAAAATTTCAGCAGACGACAATTTGAACTGTTTTTATTTTTCCCAGAAAATAGGTTTTAGCAATTAATGCAAACTGTCTCCTGCGGGGACAATCTGCATGAGATGGCAAAGCCTATTTTCTGGGAAAAGAAAAAAAAAAAGAAAAATATCATCAATTTGTCATCTGCTAAATTTGTCCATAGAGTGGTAAAAGTTAAACTGTCTCCTAAATAAGGCAATTTCAATGAACTGTCAGTTTTCTAGGAATTAAATTTGCTGAGAAAAAATAAGAATAAATATTTTTAAATGTTATCAGAGGGTTAAATTCAGCAGTTAAATGTTAAACAGTTCTGGGTATCACAACTGAATTGAAGAAATCTCAACAGCTTGGTGTGTCTTCTGTAGGTCTTCAAATTGGCACCATACTACAAAATAAAGCATAAAAAATCCATTTTAGAGAAAGGCACAAATCAAAATGGAAGACTGATATGGATAAAATTCATTAAATTCCCAAAATCAGAATTGTTAGCATTTCACAAGTGGGGTAAAAATTTCAGCAGACAACAGTTTGAAATATTTTTCTTATTTTTCCCAGAAAACAGGCTTTGACATTTCATGCAAACTGACTCCTTAGAAGACAAATTTGCATGAAATATCAAGGTCTATTATCTGAATTAAAGAAAAGTATCAACAATTTGTAATCTGCTGAATCTGCCCAGAGAACGGAAAAAGTTAAGAGAATTATAAGAATAAATCAAAACATACCAGTCTCAAAGACTTATCTGAGAGAATTCTTTTGAAACCATACCTCCAGAATTTTTTTAACAAAACACTATTACATTGTATTATTTTTCTTATTTCTTCATGAAAACATATGTTATGGGTACTCTATGAAAACATGTTGTGGGTACCCACAATGTAAACTGAGTAAAATTGAAAACTTTACATGGTCTTCAAAAGGAGATATTTCATTATTTAGGAAGCGTTATGTGATATCTATGGTGATATGTGATTCTTAAGCTCAATCACTATATATTGCAGTTTTTATTTTTTGATTTTGCTTTGAAAATCATGATTTCATTTTTTCTTAAGAAATTATGCTTTTCCTGGCAGCAATTTATCAGTAGCATGTGTGGCTGCCATTGCTAGCAATGCAAGCACGGATTCTCCACCTCATGGAGTTAACGTAACGTCTAATCAAAATGTTAGGAAGTGCCTGCCATTCCAGTTGAAGAGCTCATGTTAAGTCTTGCACATTGTTTATCTGGTGATTGGTCCTAGCTCTTCGACCAAGCTCATCCCAAATGTTATCGATAGGATTCATATCCGGGGATAAAGCCGGCCAAGGTTAAACGTTCATGTTGTTTTGTGCCATAAAGTTTGCAGTTACGAGGGCAGTATGGGGTCTGGCATTGTTGTGTTGAAAAATTAAGCCAGGTCCAAAATTCTGCATGAATGGAAGGAGGTTATTATTCAGGAGGTTAACATAGTGTTGAGCATTGAGATTACCCTGTACAACTACAAGATCTGTCTTGACGTTGCCCATGATACCTCCCAATACCATAACACTCCCGCCCCCAAATCTATCCCGTTCCCTGACACAGCATTTAGCATATCTTTCATTTCTGTGTCGATACACATGGACGCTGCCGTCAGCATGGCTTACACTGAACCGCAATTCATCACTGAAAATCATGTTATGCCACTGACGACAGGTCCAGTGCAGGTGATGTTGAGCCCATATCAGCCTAGCTGCCACTGTGGGCAGTGAGAATCGGACCAGTGTAGGTCTACGAGCTCGAATGGGAATGTTATTTTGCCTAGACTGTTCGGATTGTTTGGGCTTTTACCCCAAGTTCTCGAGCAGTTGCCGTTGCTGGTAAAATTCGGTTACCCAAATGTGTCAGCGTAATATAGCGGTCGTCCTGTTGTGACGTCACATGACATTGACCAGAATGCGGACAATCGTGGAATGAACTAGTGATCGCAAACCTGGTATTGAGGTTATGGATAGTCTGATGAGAACATCCAAAATGTTGAGCAACGTCATTTACCACTGCACCAGCCTGAAGCATACCAATGGCCTGGTTACGTTGATTTTCAGAAAGATGTGGTATTTCTGTACAATGTCGATGAATGAAACAAATTTGTTTTTTCTTATCGCTGCTACACAGTAAGTGTTTATTTTTAAGAATGCGTACATGAAGTGAATGGAAATTTACCACAGTGTGGGGAGAGGTGAAAAACTGAAACCTAAGCTCAGGTTCCTCATGCGCAATTCACCAGAGTGAGACTATTTGTCATTGTCTTATGTATTGATGGGCTTATGATTAAATGTACTTCTGGAGTTTCTATTATAAAAGCAAACATGTATGAATCTGTATAATACCATGTAAAGTTTTCATTTTTACTGAGTGTATGTTTTAACACACAAATTAAGAAAATTATTTACCTGATATCCCTATTATCTAGAGTTATGGACCTTTTGTGCACAGGAAAAATAAACAAGGCCTGTCACTAGACAGTATAGCTCGCCTGAACTTGTACTTGTCTATCAGGGCCCAGTTGTTCAAAGCATCATTAGCTAAAAGAGATCATTAGTGGTCAAAATGTTAACTGTTCTAGTAAGTACAATATCTAATTCACAGGTATCTTTGCTGAAAAAATGTGAGTAGCTTAAAGCATTACTCACATTTTTTCAGCAAAAATATTAGTGTTTCTGCCTTATTTAATGATCAAAGCTTTACCAATACGTTAACTAATGACAATGCTAGTTTTGAACACCTGGGCCCAGATCTTAAAACCTTTGACCCAAAATTTTAACATAAAATTTCTAAGTCCATGACCTTGACCTCTAGGTCATGAGCAGGGAGGTGGATAGTACTCAATAAAATTTTTGACCAACATCTATAATTATGCCAAATATAAACTAAATCCATCAGAGATTTAGTAAATATGAGGTCTTAAAAACTTTGACATAAAACTTAAACATTTTTGTTAACGCCAATGCCGAAGCCAAGGGTAGTGCAACAGCTCTTCCTGTACTTTTGCACAGGCGAGCTAAAAAAGACTACATTTTCATCAAGAACTTGTTGCATGACCTTAACAGCTCACCTAATTGGCAGTCTGGGCCCAGTTGTTCAAAGCATCGTTAGCTTAACTTAGCTTTGTCAGTGAAAGAATGTGCACAATACTGGTTAACCGCTTAGAGGACTAAGCCTGCCCAGTAAACGTGTGGTTAGGTAAACTGACCACGCTCGACATGACCCCATTGGGTTGACTGGGCCGTAAAACCTCAACACAAACAAACAAGACCCAGATCAGATGCCACAGAGTGTGGCATCTGATCAGGGTCTACTCTGTTTGCTATTCTTCCAGCACTATTTTAGGCAAATCAACAGGTAGTAGACTTTTTCAAATTTTAGGACAAGTTTTTGTTTAACAGTTAATGTGTCCCAACACTTAGGGTAAATATGGTAAGGGAGCTTTTATTAAGCTGAATATTCATATACATTATGAAACCACGCCTATGCAAATATATAGAAAATTTCACCCCCAAAAAATGAATATTTTCAGACAAGGGATCAATGTTTGCTCAAGCCTGTGTGTCCCAATATTGAGGGTTATTACAGTATTTCATTTTTCAACATTACCATTTATTATCACAGATACTGGCCATCTAAGACTATCTCTGGACTAGCTGCTAGTATCTTTGCCGTCTGGGTTCTTTATTGCACTAATAGCTTCTGTGATAGAGTTCACATCTTTAAGAATCATCTCAGCAACTTTCCTTGCCATTTCTTCCTGCTCCTGTAAAACAATAACACATCTGCATTACGAAAACACGCCTATTCAAATATACTGAAAAAATCACCACCAAAAAACTGAAAGCTTTCAGATAAAAATTCTGATATTTTTCATATTTCTTCTCAAAACATAGATTGTGGGTACTCATTAGAACCGCCTTGGCGAGGTGGTTCTAACGAGTACCCACAATCTATGTTTTAAGCAGAAATAAGAAGAGTAAAGTAAACCCCTGTAAACCCCAGTTTTACTATATCAAAATGGGGTTTGAGGGGGTCAGAATTATAAAGGTATGTTTTCGTGATGTGTAAGAATCAGTACCATATATACCATGCTAACACTTATCATGTTGGGTAAAATTTTCAACATATGGCATATTGAAATATTTTTCTTATTTTTTTTCCAGAAAACAGGATCTGTCATTTCATGCAAATTGCCTCCGTAGGATTTTTTCAAGAAAACAGGACCTGACATTTCATGCAAAAAATTGTCTCTTTAGGAGAAAATTTGCATGAAATGTCAAATCCTATTTTCTGGGGAAAAAAAAGAGAAAAATATCAGCAATGTGTCATCTGTGAATTTGCCCATAGCACTGTAAGTGTTATAATATTCATACAGACATGCTTGAGCAAACTGCAAACCATTTGGAAGCAAACTGATCAGAATGTACACTGTTTGCCATTCAGACATCACTAGGCTCTCTCTTTTTCTCTCTCTTGCGCTAAAATATCCCTTATAACTATTTACATGCAAGGGTCTCTGTCTGTCCCTCTCCCATTCTCAAATACTGATGGTCCATTTAAACTATGTATTTACATACAAGAGTCTCTATTACAATTCAGGTGAGACTGAAGATTTTAAAGTGAATGACTACACCTCTATGGGAGATCACTCTGATCTGATAGTGTTTGCCTCCCTTTTCAATAAAAACTATTCCCTGTTCCTCTTTGAAAAGGGTGAAAAAAACTTTGGACATGCTCTCTCTTTGACACTTAACATTTAGCATGCTATCCCGAGTAAAAAATTCAGTTGAGGACATTTTAAAATATTTTTGTTATTTTTCCCAGAAAATAGGCTTTGACATAACAATTTGAAATATCAATGCTTATTTTCTTGGTAAAGGAAGAAAAATACCATCAATCTGCTGTCTGCTGAATCTGCCCTTAGATTGATCAAAGTTAAATATCATATAGAGTGCAACTGGGCGGCCAGGCCTACACCATGCCAAAATTTGTCTTTGGGCATATGTGGACAGCAAAGGCCCAGGTCAGCCTATGCAGCCTGATCACAGCCTTGACTGTCCCCTATAGAATCACTGGATACTACAGAATGTATGAATGGAGAGCAAAGGGCCAGATGATACTTTGCGCATGCACAGGATGATCTGAATCTGCACATTTTGGGCATGCTTGAAGGCACTTTTTCACTTGATTTTGATTGTATTGGGGTTTAACGACAAGGCAACCCTTGTGGGTAATTTTGTGTCATCTCCCAGAAAAAGGGATGAAAAAGATGAGATAGTAGAGGAGACAAAAGAGAGGGAAAGGGAAGAAAGTGGATGAAAGTGAAGAAACCCTAACCTGCTACAAGGATAGCAGGCTTTGCCCAACTGTAAGTCAGTATCAGTTGGACGTCCTGGTGACGTAAGATACATGACACCTTTGTATCACCAAACATCCCCTTTTCACTTGATGTGGCCCAATAATTCTCAAATACAAACACAACAAACCTTCTCCTTTTCCCTTTTTCTTTTGAAGAACCTTGACCCACCTGACTTCTTATCAACAATGTGCTCTGGATCAGGTGCAAACTCCGATACAAATGTACCAAGATTATCAACTTTACCTAGTGACATTTGTCTGGAAAGAAAGAATCATTTTCATATTGCCAGACAAGGTACAGACAACCCTCTTTATACCAACACTCGATACAACGACAAAATTTGTTATAATGACAATTTGACTGTCACATAACCTTCGCTTAAGAGGTAACAATTAGTCACTAATTAAGCAAGAATATTGTATTTAATACTTTGAAGAAACACATGTTTTGGATATTTGTTAGAACTGCCTGTGAGGCAATTCTAACAAATACCCAAAACATATGCTCTATGAGGAAAAAAAGAATAAAAATGTCTTTCTTACATATCTTTCTGGCCATTAAGGATTCTTTACAACAGGAAATTTATTTTAATGGCAACATCTTTGGGAACAAATGCTGTCATTGTAACGAGGATTCACTGTACTTCTTTTTTGCAACCAAAAAGTATTGAAGATATTCTTATTTTTCCACCAAAAACATATGTTGTGGGATTCCTTAAATCTCCACAAAAACATATATATTGTAGATACTCATTAGAAATGCCTTGATGAATAATTACACGTTTTTTTTTCTGGAGAAATACGAAAAAAACATTTATCTGATACCCACTCTTATATGGAGCTATGCATTTTGAAGAAGACAGCTTAATCCTTACCACTCTCTGGGCTAATTTAGCAGATGTCAAATTTGTCTGTGTTGAGGTTTTACGGCCCAGTCAACCCAATGGGGTCATGTCGAGCACGGTCAGTTTACCAAACCACATGTTTACTGGGCAGGCTTAGTCCTCTAACCAGTATTGTGCACATTCTTTTGCCAGAAACTGACAACTGCCCTTCTTGAATCAGCAGAAGGGGAAGAATGAAATATATAGAAAATATTTCATGATCAATCTCTACGAAAGAATGTTGCAGACCTCGGCAGGGGTCAAACTCGTGACCTCTTGGTCTCCAGTCAAATTGGTAATATTATTCCCAGAAAAGAGGATTTGACATTTCATGCAAATTGTCTCCAGTGGAGACAATTTGCATGAAATGTCAAATCCTCTTTTCTAAGAAAAATAAGAAAAATATTTCATAATGCTGTCTACTGAAAATTTTACCAAGAGTGCTAAGCATTTAAAAAAGTATGGTAGTTTACAATCTAACTTCTATAAATGAAACATTCACATACAGGTACATGTACAAGCTGTGTCAAGCAAAAATAATCCTGCACATCTGAACAGTCTGCTTTCTACAATAATTCAGTAAGCAAACAGCACTATGTGTACATGGAAGGTCTATGAAAGGACTGAACAAATGCATGCAAACATACACAATACAGGCCCAATATATGACACATTCCCATAAGCATTCTACATCAATCTATAGCAGGCCGTTAGCGGCCCGTCAGGGTAGCTGACGGGCCGCTAACGGCCCGCTGTAGATTTATGTGAATGCTAGCTGGGTTGTTGAAATGACTGTAAAACCTAATACCATCATACCAGCTTCATGACTTCATGTACTCAGCAGATGTTTGATATGGAGATTTACAGCCCAGTCAACAGTATTAAAGTAATGCCAAGGTGGTAAGTTAACCTACTCAAACTGTTCTTGGGAAGACTTATCCTCTAAGTGGTTAACCAGTACATATACACATACTTATACCTGTAACTGAAAACTGCCCTTCTTGAATCAGCGGAAGGGGGAGAATGACTGAAATTGTTTCATAATCAATATTGAAGAGGCTGTTCACATCACGAAAACACGCCTATATAATTTTGACCCTCTTAAACCCCACTTTTATATAGTAAAACTGGGGTTTACGGGGGTATACATTATTTTTCTTATTTCTGCTAAAAACATAGATTGTGGGTACTCGTTAGAACTGCCTCAGCGAGGCGGTTCTAACGAGTACCCACAATTTATGTTTTGAGCAGAAATATGAAAAATATCAGAGTTTTTTTATCTGAAAA
Organism: Anodontia alba; assembly: GCA_964016985.1. Classification (NCBI taxonomy): domain Eukaryota; kingdom Metazoa; phylum Mollusca; class Bivalvia; order Lucinida; family Lucinidae; genus Anodontia; species Anodontia alba. Next base: position 7,878,924 of record OZ024830.1, on the reverse strand, counting down.
CTTTCAGTTTTTGGTGGTGAAATTTTCAGTATATTTGAATAGGCATGTTTTCGTAATGATGTGTGAATACATACACTGATTCTGGTCGTTTCCATAACAGATCCGGATTGAGCAGGCTAGGATCTAATGTCATATCCTTGATATCCTTAATATTGTCTTCTAATTTGGACAGCTGCAGTTTCCGAGTCAGACCAGAAGCCAGAAGGGTATTTTTGGAACTTATACTCTCACCGCCAATGCTATGGCTTCCTACACTGTGTTCGGATGACGTCTCACTACCTAAATATAAAATAATTTCTTAAGGTAAATAGATAAACTTTAAGAGGGAGGCAATTCCAGTCAAAATTTATTTTGTCTCCTTCTGAATTTGTTTGAGTCAACCCAATGGGGTCATGTCGAGCTTGGTCAGTTTACCTAACCATACGTTTACTGGCCAGGCTTAGTCCTCTAAGCGGTTAACCAGTATTGTGCACATTCTTTTGCCAGAAACTGACAACTGCCCTTCTTGAATCAGCGGAAGGGAGAGAATGATGGTAGAAAATATTTCATGATCTATCTCCACAGAAGAATGTTGCCAACCAGCGCAGGTCAAACCCACAACTTCCCGATACCAGTCCGATGCGCATCCAACTGAGCCACCGACGCCGGCCACCCCCTTATAAAAAGGGGTCACTCTTAGAGGAAAGAATTTGCTCCCCCTGGGAGCAAATTCTTTCCTTTGAAGGCCCCTTTTCAGAAGGGGCTTGATGTGCCATAAAGCAAACAGGAAATCACAAAAGTTGATCTTTGTAAAAAATGTCAAATAATCTACCAGGAGTCCCCTTAAGCTGAATGGATACACCTGAAAGATTTGCCGCCATTTTGATAAGGGAGACAACTGATACGGACAGAAAATTGTACCCTTAGTAAACAAAAACTTTCAAATTGAGCGACTGTTCTGCCCAACACAAGAAAGAAGCTCATAAATTAAAATCATGCAGTAAGATCATGGCTTTTGTTGCAAACTTAACCCACTGAAGACTGGAGCCCCCTAAATGGGTAACTGGCAAAAACGTGCAGATCCAGATCAGACGCCGCAGAACATGGCGTCTGATCAGAGTCTCCACTGTTTGCAAACAGCTCAACCATTTTTCTTTAGGAATATCTATATCATATAGCCTGACATACCTTAAATCCAAACTGGACTCTTCAAATATATAATTATTCAGTCTTTAATGGGTTAAGGAACTAATGGATAGTGTAGAAAACAACAATCGAGAAGACTCTGATTAAACTGTACTTTGTGCAGGATGATGATTATGACTCCCTGTTCGTTAATGGCATATTGGGCATCATATGGTATTATTTAGGTTTGCAAGGACCCAACAAATATACCAAACATTCACTATTTCAGTGGAAATGTGCTTTCTCAATTTTCTGACAAGATTTGTGAGTAGCTGACAGGTGCCTAAAGTCCACATAATCACTAAAATTATTGCCGAGAACTTTTTAAGGAAAAATATTTGATGATAATTCTGGGATAATTTACTACAGTTCACAATTTATGTTTTATGGACAAATAAGAAAAAAATATCCCAGAATTATTATCAAATACTCCTCCTTAACAAGTCCTCTGTATTCCTATATTTCTGATTTCTTCTAGAAAACTATATTGTGGGTTTTCTGTAATGCAGAATAGCTTTGGCAAGGGGCTTCTAATGAGTGCCAATACTTTTTTTTTTTTTTTCAAAACAAAAAAAAAAAAAGTAAGATAGTCATCTCTCTCTTCCTTCTTATCAACATCTGAAGCACTCACTAAGTCATGATCATAGCTCCAAATAAGATGCTTTTTTTTACTGAAAAGTACTGGGCCCAGTTGTTCAAAGCATTGTTAGCTTTACGAGCTCGTTAGTGGTCAAAATGTTACCTTTAGCAGAACGGCTAAGAGCCATATTTTCAATGGATTGTGCTATTCCGGATACAAGCATGGTTTTTGGCACAGTTGTAGACCATGACCAACTAAGCATTTTTAGATATAGAACCACCTTGACAAATGTTCACTGCGCATGCGCAGTGAATTTCCGCGCAACCCGTTTTTGGTATAAACATGAAAATTGTGTAAGATACAACACCATGGCCTACCTTTTTATAAGAATAATGAAACTTGGTACAGGTGCATAGCTTGACTGACAAAGCGTTTCCAGATATACAACTCACTTGGAAAATGTATATTGCGCATGCGCAGTCCATTTTTTGTTGAATGCGCGGTCCATTTTTGCTTGTTTTGGTCTGTTACCGAACATGCGTTAAATTGTAATAGGTGCAGTTAAACTATGATTTAAGCGGAAACGTTGTACCGTTCTTGAAACATTTCCATAAATAAACAACTGCATTAGAAATTATTAATTGCGCATGCGCAATGCCTTTTTGGCTTTTTTTTTTTTTTTTTTTTTTTTTTTTGATTTGGGTTTTACGGCCCTTTCAAGAATATTTCACTTATATCGAGCCGATCGTTCATCGAAGGTGGGCGAAAACCGGAGAACCCGGAGAAAAACCACCTGACCATCCGTAAGCAGAACTTGGCTTTCCCACATATGACCCGAGCGAGGCTCGAACCACAGCGATGAGAAACCTAATGGATTAAGAGTCAACTCTCTTATCCACTAGGCTACGGGGGCCCGCATTTTGGCTGTTTACTATAAATCTATAAATAACATCGCTATAAATGGTCATAAATGCAATAAATATGTTTTGTGTAGATCTATAATTGCGGAACTTATCCAATTTGAGTGACTAAGAAGAGCCTGTCCAGGCAAAGGTTTATTTGTTTGTTTTCATGTAGGCTTTACGTCCCCGTCAAATTCTTATTTTAGGTCTCTTTGGAGATGTTGCTCCGGAAATGTGGGACTTTTACCAGACTAAAGGATGAAATGACATCCCAAGCCCTACCGTCCACAAACACCGCTTACGGAACTGCTGTGATCTATGGTCGGCCCGACTCTCATCACTTTAGCTGGGCAGGCGCTGGGTCGTACCATACCTGCATATTAATTTTGTTTATAGAGACGGCTGTTGGGACATACTACAGGAGTAGGGTGGTCCCTCATCCCAAGCCGGGAAAGAATCTAAAACAAATAATTGGAGGCAACGTCTCTTTAATGTACTTGACCGGGTCGTATCTCCTCAGCACAGGCTACACGAAAGCCGATATGTTAACGTTGTGTTTACCACTGATGACGTAGTATTAGTAGAATCAATATGGCTAAATGCATTAAATTAGCTGAGGCGGCCTCACTTTCGCCGCCTGCTTCTTTCAGTGATTCGCATTCTAGTTCTGACTGGACAAAATGCATTATCTGTCAAGATGTGACAGATGAGCACCTCGAGTGTCCAGCAGACTGAAGAGAAAAGACGCAGGTGCGGGTTACAAGTCTTTTACAGAAAATCTAATGAGATTTTCGGATATTGACGAACTTCCAGTCAAGATCTCGTTAGAAAGACTTGATGATGGCGATGGTATAGAAGCAACCCTGCGTTGTCGAAAAGCCTCATGGCACAAATCCTGTCACTGCAAGTTTAATGCAACTAAATTGGAAAGGGCAGAAAAGCGCAGGTCTGACAATTTCAAGGAGTTAGACTCCGTTGACGGGAAATATACATAGTCTCAGAAAAAAGCAAAAGTAGACATAAAAGTTGCATGTCTGTTCTGTGACCAGGTAATCCGTGACGAGGAAAGCCGTGACGCAATGACATTCAAAGTTAATTCTCGAGCTTTGGAAAGTGCTAGGCTTCTCGAAGACGAGGCTTTGCTTGCAAAGTTGAGTGCAGGTGATGTGATGGCACAGGAAGTTAAGTACCACCCGAAATGCCTTACTGGTCTTTATAACCTTGTTAGAAGTCTTGAGCGCAGCAAACGCGCAGCAGTAAGCAACGAAGATAAGATTAACAGCTTGGCACTGGCAGAACTTGTTTCATATATAGAAGATGCTCGTACAGAGTCTTCAATAACTCCTGTTTTTCAGCTGTCTGATCTGGTAACTCTTTATACATCTCCCTCATCAAAGAACTTGGTTTGAATGTAGAAAAACGAGTGCATTCTAACAAACTTAAAGAGAGAATCTTAGCCAGCATTCCTGATCTAAAAGCTCATCCACAAGGAAAACAGGTTGTGTTAGCATTTGAATCTGACACAGGACATGTGTTGAGTGCTGCATGCGATATGGATTACGATAATGATCCTGTGGTTCTGGCAAAAGCAGCAAGGATTATCCGAAGGGATTTGTTTGATTTAAGGTCTTCCACAGATGAACTCAGTGGTAGTTTTGATGATGACTGTCAAACATCTTCTGGTCCCGTGTCTTTGTTAGTGCGCATGATACATGAAGGTCCGAATATCAAAGATCAGAATGCTCAATCAAACAATGCGCTTGCCATATCACAGCTTATTGCTTTCAACACAATAAAACGAAAACGAAAACAGACACATGAACGCCATACGCGATCCTCCGAAACGCCCCTTTCTATTTACCTTGGCCTGCTTTTGCATGCACATACACGAAAAAAAGACCTTGTCGACAAACTCTCTCACCTAGGTCTGTGTATTTCATATGATAGAGTACTTCGGTTGTCTGCAGACCTTGCAAATAGTGTTTGTAGACGTTTTGAGCAGGAGCAAGTTGTATGCCCATCGAAACTCAGAACAAACCTCTTCACAACAGCGACTGTTGACAATATAGACCATAATCCGAGTTCAACAACAGCCACAGACTCGTTTCATGGAACTGGCATATCAATGTTTCAGCACCCAACAGCTGAAAATGAGGGCCAATCTCGTGATGTCGTAGTCATTGAAACATCCTCAACCAGCAAGGCCATTAACACATTACAAGAATCGTACACAACTGTACCGCCTTTGATTCTCCCATCATCTACTCCCGTGGTACCGCCCCAAAATGGCGATCTTATAGGAAACGGTATGTCTTTACCAAATGTCTTTCAATGCAAAAAAAGCTGGCTAGAAAATGTTTTCGAAAAACTGACGCAGGGCGACGTACAAAAGGATGAATACATATCTTGGGCAGCTTACTATGCCAGTTTACATAATGAGCTGTCTCAAAGTATTTCTCTTGGAGCTATGCTCCCCTTGTTCAAGGAACAAGCTCACTCTCCTGCAATGATAAGGCACTCAATGAGTGTTGTTAGAAAGGCAGTCCTATTTCTCAACCCCGGCCAGATTCCAATTGTTACCTTTGATCAACCCTCTATGCCATTGCCAAACAAGTACAATGGAACTGGCCAGAGCAATTTGGTGAAGACCAATTTGTGGTGATGTTAGGAGATCTTCATATTGAGATGGCAGCTTTCAAAGCCCTCGGTGGATGGCTGGATGGCAGTGGTTGGACAGACTGTCTTGTACAAGCAGGGGTTGCTAAAGTTGGTATGGCAGATTCTTTCCTTAAAGCCAGCCACATAACTAGGACTAGGCATGCTCATCAGGTAACAGCCGCTGCATTGTTTATTTTACAAAAACATGCATATGAAGAGTACAAGACTGCAGCCAGCCCCAATGACATGTTAGACTTTGATGGCTGGTGTTTGCAGCAGCAACAGGCTATCCCACAGTTTAAATACTGGAGTCTCACTCTCAAATTGATACTCACCATCTTGATTTTCGTCAGATCTCTCCGGACGTCCGATTTCGGTCTATACATCGACTCACTGACACAGCTTGCACCTTGGCTGTCAGCATTGGATCACACCAATTATGCAAGGTATTTACCAGTTCATATACGGGATATGATTGGTCTTGAATCAAAACATCCAGAAATCGCAAACGAGTTTAAGGCTGGCAAGTTTTACGATTCAGAAAAGTCAGAGATTCTTTTCCGCAATCGCGATAGATCACGCACATGAACAAAACAACGCGTATGTCAAGGGGGATGGAGGAGCTGTGGGTTTAACAGAAAATCCCGGTGCACTCCCTCGATGGATGCTGGCGGGTCCAGAGATCACAAGAATAATTGCTGAATTTGAACACCAGCTAACGACCGAAGATGTCGATGAAACACGTCACCATGAACAACAGGGAGCCGTTCAGAAAACATTCTTTGAACAAATGACTGCTTTGGTATCCTACTTCGAAGAATCTGGTAATCCATTTCTGGAAGCAAGTAGTGAAATAATATCTCTTGACATGAAAGATATTGCTGACTCAGCCATGCATAAAACTGTAGATGAAATCAAACGAATCAGTCAGGAGCAGTTTGATACATTTGTTGAGGAGAGGCTCTTTCACAGAACGATGCCACTGTATGACAGTATACCGAGAAATAAGTTGGTACTATTTAACAGTCAGGATAAGAAGGCGCAACCGAAAGGCAAAACTGAGCTTGCCCTTGCCAAGAATGACACTGCTCTATTTTCCAAACTATACATCGGATGTCAGCATAGAGGTGGTGATGTTGATGAATTCTTCAAACACGAGAACCAAGCCTTTCCACCGTCTTTATCTGACTCTGGAAAATTACGATTCTCTGCAAAATCAGATTTACTTGTCTGTTTTGAGACACTTGTCCCTTTTGTGACAGAATCTCCTCAGGAAATAAGTGCAATCATTTTAGATGGGGCTGCAATTGTTCAGATGCTCAAACCTATTGGAGTTACCACATTTGAACAGTACGCCCAAGATATTTTCAAACAATATATCATGTCGCAACTAGATGCAGTTGACCGAGTAGGTATCGTCTGGGACACATATAAAGTTGACAGTTTGAAGTCCTCAACACGAGAGAACCGTGGAAAAGGGATCCGCCGGAGAGTTACCCCGTCAACAGCCGTTCCAAAGAACTGGCAAGATTTCTTGCGCGTTGATGACAATAAAGAAGAATTATTCCCCTAACTCTCACAGGTTTCTTCTGCTTGGACGTCCGATTCAAACAAGGAGATCGTGGTCACAGACGGTATTGAAGTGTTAGTTTCTCCAGTTCGAGATACAACATCGCTTGCTCCATGTTTGCATGAAGAGGCAGATACAAGGATGTTTGTTCATGCTGCAGATGCAGCAAGCAGAAGGCATAAGAAAATGATTGTTCGCACTGTTGATACAGATGTTGTAGTGCTAGCTGTGTCTGTCTTTGAACAACTTGGAATAGATGAACTTTGGCTTGACTTTGGTGTTGGAAAACATCGAAAATACATCGCATCTCATTTAGTGGCACAAGCGATAGGAAGAAGGAAATCTAAATGTCTTCCATTCTTCCACGCGCTAACAGGCTGTGACACGACCTCTTCCTTCCTTGGCCATGGTAAACGGAGTGCTTGGGAAACTTGGATAAGCTTCCCTGAAGTATCAGAAAGCTTTGAGCAACTATGCAAAGCTCCAGAAAGGCCATCTACCGCTTGTTTATCAAGCATTGAACGTTTAGTCATACTACTGTATGACGGAACAAGTACTTGCACAAGTATTGACTTTGCTAGAAAGCAATTATTTACACAGAAGGGTCGATCAATGGAAAGACTTCCTCCTACGCAAGCAGCATTGCACCAACATATTCTGAGAGCAGCGTATCAGGGAGGCCATATCTGGGGACAAGTGCTGAATCTCTCGCCAGCATTACCAAGTCCAGATGAGTGGGGTTGGATTGTTTTGTCCACTATGGACCACAATTCCACAGGTATCATTAACTTCACTTGAATTAGTAAGGTGTGGCTGTCTCCAGGGTTGCAAAACTAAGCGTTGTAAGTGCAACAAAGCAGCCCTGCGGCTCTTTGTGCCTGTGACGGTGGCTGTGATAGTTAAGGTAACTGCCATTAGGTCTTTGCCTTTCTGTGGCTATGTCTATCTAAGCACAAAATCAAAAACAGTTTCTGAAGCGCAAAACAAATTTCAGAAGTTTCATGTACTTTTTTTCTGCGCATGCGCACCCCAAAAACGTCGGGGGACCAAACTGTGTGTGTTTATTCGTGTTGTAAATGATCTCCAAAAATATAAAAGGCACAATTTTATGAAATGATCAAATCAGATATTCTTAGACATTAGGAAGTTCAAAGTCGCGAGTTTAGGTGCAAAAGTTGATGAAACCATTGGTGATTGAAATGTAATGTTTTGCGCATGCGCATACATACATTGTTAGTCAGTGTCCTGTTTCCATTTTCCATCTACTGTAACTCGTAAAGCTGTAAGGATGGGCATCATGTAAAACATGTATATCTGTTTAAAAGAAGGCACGCATTTGTCCCATTGATCAGTAAAACGTAGGAGAAATTATACAATAAACCGGAAGTAGGTTTTTGCGCATGCGCAGAACTATCCATTATTGTCAGGGAAATAATTATAAGGTATATGAAGGCATAATGCACCCTTTGAGTCAAATTTATTGACACCAGTTGCAAGTATTTACCAGTTTACTCAAATTTGGTGCAAATTGTATACACTGGAAGTGAATTTTACTTCGCGCATGCGCAGAGGAAATTTGTCAAGGTGGTTCTATATCAGAAAATCATCGGCTTAGCAACCTTAACAATTGTGGAAAGTTTCATGTTTGTATCCGGAATAGCACAATCTTGGCTCTTAGCCGCTCAGCTACCTATTCTAGTAAGTACAATATCTAATTCACAGATATTTTTGCTGAAAAAATACAAAAGCTACTCACATTTTTTTCAGCAAAAATATTAGCATAGCTGCCATATTCAAGGATCTAAGTTTAAACAATATGGTAACTAACGACATTCTTAGTTTTGAACAACTGGGCCATGATTGTTTTCTTATTTCTCCATGAGAACATGCTTAGGTACTAATTAGAAGCACCTAGTCGAGGCGCTTACAATGAGTATCCCCAACATGTTTCACAGAGAAATAATAAAACTTTAATGTGGCTAGCCCCTCTTAACTGGAGCTATGTTTTCCTGGAGAAATAAGGAAAATATCAATATTTTTGGCTGAAAAAAGCATCTCCTCTAGAACCCTGTATCCCAACATCCCCTCCCCTACAATCCATGACCATTCATTGAGACTGAGGCTCACCTCTACGTTTTCTTGGTCCCAGTGGGAATTCCTGCCCAGTCTGTACTGCTGAGACCAGCTCAGACAGGTACTTGTAATATATGTCACTTGTTAAGTACTTCGGGAAATGCAACTGAAATGTTCAAAAATAAACACTGACTGAAACACCTGAAAACCAACTTCTCTATAAATGCAAGAAGCTTTCATAACATAAAATGTACCACATATTATTCTGGCTGCTTACTACTTGGTATGCTGGGCAATTTCAGCAGACAATATACTGAAATATCTTATTTTTTTCTCAGAAAACAGGCTTTGACATTTCAAAACTCATTTTCTCAGAAAATAAGCAAAATATATCATCAATTTGTCATCTGCTGAATTAGATCAGCAAAAGGTAACGATTAAAATCAAAACAAGCCTGTCTCATTTCTACAGTAAAGGCAGCAACTGTCTGGTAAAAAATAAGGAAAAAATGTTATATTTTTACCAAATATGGCACATTGTTGAGCCTGCATAATTCAAATAGTGTTCAAAGGCTGATATATTTCCAGCAACACAACATCAGTATATTTGAACTCTGTATTACTTACACTGCTTAGATTTGAGATAAGAAATTTCCTTTTCCTACATTAGCAATAATTGCCTTATAGTGCTTAACTTTCAGAATGACTTTCCATTTCTTACATTAGCAATTTCCATACAGAGCTTGACTTTCCAAAGGCTTTCCTTTTCCTAAAATTGCAAAAGCTTACACTGCTTAAATCTCAGAAAATTTCCTTTACTTACATTAGCGATTGCCATATAGTGCTTGACTTTCCAAAAGGTTTTCCATTTCCAACAATTGCACTAGCTATACAGTGTTTAACTTTCAGACAGGCTTTCTTTTTCCTACATTAACAACTCCCATACGTTGCTTGACTTTAAGAAAGACTTTTGTTTTCCTGCATTTGCAATTACCATATAGTGCTTGACTTTTCCAAATGGCTTTCTTTTTCCTATATTAGCAATAATTTGCCATATAGTGTTTAACTTTTAGAAAGGCTTTCCTTTTCCTACATTAGCATTTGCCGTACAGTGCTTCATTTTCCAAAAGGCTTTCCTTTTCCTACAACTGCAATAGCTTCCACTGCTTAGATCTCAGAAAATTTCCTTTTCCAACATTAGCAATTTCAATATAGTGCTTACCTTTCAGAATGGTTTTCCTTTTCCTACATTAACAACTGCCATACAGTGCTTGAGTTTCCAAAAGGCTTTCCTTTTCCTATGATTTCAATGACTTACAACACTTAGGTCTCAGATAGAAAATTTCCTTTTCTTACATTAGCAATTGCCATACAACCGCTACTTTCAGAAAAGCTTTGCTTTCCTACATTTAGCAATTGCCATATAGCACTTGAATTTCCAAAAGGCTTTCCTTTTCCTACAATTGCAATAGCTTAGACTGCTAAGATCTCAGACAGAAAATTTCCTTTTCCTACATTAGCAATTGCCATATTGTGTTTGACTTTCCATAAGGCTTTTCATTTCTTACAATTGCACTAGCTATAGAGTGTTTACTTTTCAGAAAGGCTTTCTTTTTTCCTGCATTAGCAACTGCCATACATTGCTTGACTTTAAGAAAGGCTTTCATTTTCCTACATTAGCAATTGCCATATAGTTCTTGACTTTTACAAATGGTTTTCTTTTTCCTACATTAGCAATTGCCATATGGACAGCAAGAGGCAAGACAGCAATAGGCAAGCATTCGTCAACGATCTCTGCAGCCATTTAGATGCACTGGAACACAGTTCAGAAAGTGTAGATGAGAGCTGGTCAGTCTTCAGAGACACCGTTCACTCTTCAGCAATGGATTCCCTAGAACAAGTATCTCGCAAACCCCAAGATTGGTTTGATGAGAATGACAAAGAAATTCAGGGACTCCTTGAAGAGAAACACCCAAAACATAAGGCTTACCTCAGAAATACCAGCTCAGTATCTAGCAAGACTGCCTATTCAAACATATGCAAGACAGTTCAGATGAGGCTCGGAGACATGCAAGACTCCTGGCTGAGAAAAAAGGCTGATGAAATCCAGTCCTTTGCAGACAGAAAGGACATGAATAAGTTCTTTGATGCACTCAAGACAGTATATGGTCCCCAGAGCTCAGGAACCACCCCACTCCTTAGTGCAGATGGAACTAGTCTTCTGACTGACAAAGAAGCTATCTTGAAAAGATGGGCTGAACACTTTGATGTGTCCTTAATCAGCCATCATCTATCAATGATGAAGCTATCAACAGACTACCATAGGTGGAATGTAATCCGCTGCTTGATGGGCTCCCAACTGTCTCTAAAACAGTGAAAGCAATAAAACTCCTGTCATCTGGCAAGGCTCCAGGATCAGATGCAATACCTGCAGAGATATACAAAGCAGGAGGTCCTCCAGTTGCAGAGAAACTGACAGAGTTATTTCACATTATGTGGAGAAAAGAAGCCATCCCTCAAGAATTAAGGATGCAACAATTATCCACCTATTCAAAAGGAAAGGGAATCTTCAAGTCTGTGACAATCATCGAGGCATCTCTTTATTGTCAGTTGCTGGGAAGATTCTTGCTAGGGTCCTACTGAACCAACTGAATGAACACCTGGAACGGTCAGGGCTTCTACCAGAAAGCCAGTGTGGATTCAGGAAAAACAGAGGAACAATAGACATGATCTTCACAGCACGACAGCTTCAAGAAATGAAGTTTTTTAAAAGTAAAACATATTTTAACGAGTAATACTTAACCTATAGATAATGTGCTATTCTATTCTGTTTTCACACCTTCCACAGAAAAAACGACCTTTCAGTCGTTAATTAAAGTCTTAAACCAGAAGGTCCCTTAGGCAGTTACCTGTGTGACGTAACTCTTCCCGCTCAATTGACCACGTGTCAGTTTCTTTTATGTGTAAAACAATAGACACAATTAGGAGAGATAAGCGAGGGTGGGCGGAGGGAGATAATTGATTATCTATAGGTTAAGTATTACTCGTTAAAATATGTTTTACTTTTAAAAAACTTCATTTTAACTTCATAATACATTAACCTATAGATAATGTGCTAGAATTTGCAGAATAGGAGGGAGGTGCTCTCCTAATTCTAACACCAATAATATCTCACCACTTCTGGTTAAGACTCAGGAAACTCAAAGGAATCAGATACATTCTAATTCTATATTTAATAGAAAGAATGATCTAGATTCACAAAATAGCATACCTTTAAGGTGTTATGATCTAACAACCTTATATATATTAGTAGACTCTAGAGGAAGCCAGTTCTTAAGTCTCAGAGACCTAACATTGCCCCCCCCCCCTCTTTTTTTCTTTTTGGGAAACAACAATTGGCTTCAAAAAGAAAAGGGAGTCATTGGGACATAACATAAATATTCCATCGCAAAGTAAGCTAGGAATATAGAATATTTTGAAAACAAAATTTGTAAAACAAAAAGCCAAGACCATACACTGTAAGTAGTCTATGTAGGATCTTGAATAAATAAGGAAAAGTCTACTTGGTGGAGTTTCCTATAGATAACTGACATATGTAGATATTTTGGATAAAATTCTAGATATGTGAAGCTATGTAATTGTAATAGTCTAAGCTATTAGAATTATAAACTAATTAAATTCTGTTAATTGGAGCGACAGGACAGTTTCCGATGAACAGACACAGACTTAAAATAACCATAATGTGTAATTATTTCCCTTGATCAAATTAAAGAAGGGGAGATAATAAAAGTAGATGGAGTTAACTTAACTATAACTAAGTTATCCATCAGAAGAAAAAAGGTATAGACAAACATAATGGTTAAAACTATTGCTAGACTAATTGTATAACGAATTTTTAGTCAAGCAATAAAATAATACAGAGTTTGCATATAACTGCTGGGAAGAAAAAACAACCTAAACCATTGATAATTAGTTTTGTCATAGACATATAAAAGCGTTTGATGTCCTGACAAAAAAAAAAAAGAATAAACTGTCAACATCATAACTAAAGAGTTTGACAGAGAATAAGAGAGATAAGAATAAGGTTGATCGCAGCAAACTGTATGACGGTCATAGTTTGGCTAAATCTTACCGTATTGATAAGATTAAGCAATAATAAATAAGCTGGATAGAATCTTTCTATACCAGAAGATTGCCATGAAAGGTACTCCTGAGTAAATAATCATGGAAATCAAGAAATGTTAAAAATCCACTTTGATACGAATCAAAATGTTCATAAAAAGAGAAGGACTCAGAGAAAAAGTAATAGTGTGATAATCTCTGAAGAAAGATTATACAATAATACTGATTATTAATCTCAAAAAACACTTAATTTAAAAGTTAAGAGATAGTATTACTATTCTATACGCATATTTAAGAATAGTAAGAAATATATTAATACTAAATAAAAATTATACTACTGAACAAAATTCCCGCTATAAATCATAGGTTAAGCGTAACTATTATTTAAGCAAGGAATTATTAAACATATAACTCTCTATAAAATTACTGCCCGGAAATTTTATAGATAAACATTCAATCAATTTTTTTTTAGAATTGAATATTAATAGAATAAAATCTATGTCTGCATAATTGGTAATTCCTGAAATATCAAATTACGTACTCGCAAATGAGTTCTGGAAGAAAATACATATATATACTCTCGAGATCTATGTGTAAACCATAGAGAGTAATAATATTATTACCGCGATCCCTGACGGAAGGGTAAAAACATGTATATGAAAGAGATAATAATTAATTTAACGTCATATAGGTTTAAGATAAAATTTGTTTAATCTTTAACCAATATGCAGCAACAGTGACTCGATATTCTGTATTCGTACGTAGAAAAGGAGTACTTAGTCATTAGAATTTTGAATGATTGAAATAGAGATAATGGGATCTAAAAGGATGTATCTCCATGAACTGAATCGAAGGATAATATCCATTCTAAAAAACTAGGGCTTGTTTTAGGCTTAGTTTAACAAGCGTAGAATTGAATTATTTTCAAGTATTCATGAAGTCGTTATGCTCTGAATACTGAGAAAAATGTTAAAATATTGTTTAGGAAATAAAAAAGTGACTGTTCCACAATGTTAGCTAGATTTAAACCTGGAACGTAGCGAGAAGGTCAATCTAATTTAAAAGTAAGATGAGAAAGATAAATAATGAAGATAGATATATAAATATCGGAATAATATATTATCTCCAACAATTATCAAATAATCTGAATGTTTAAAAGCATAAATACTACTCGAAAGTTTATTTACCGAATGTATAATCGGAGAAAACTTTCAGTATGTTCAAAAACGTATCACAAAAGTAAGATCTGACCAGGAACGTAGGTGCAGCACTTACTAAGTTGTGAAGTTAATATAAACATATTTTATATTATAGATTGAAGCAGTGCATTTCAAAATCATCGACATCTTGAAATGACTTATTGTGTGGAAAAATAAATAAATATCCAGTTTCGGAAAAGATATTTATCTATATATATAGACCCTTTTTGATGCGGACTGGAAATCAAGATATTAATCTTTGCATTATTCGCAAACTGAACTTGAACTCTTAGCGAGAATTACTATGATCCCTTTAACGAATGTAAACATAAAGGAGGGGTAAAGAGATAATTAAGAGTGTCTTAATTCTTTACCGGCTCGTAATTAAGGATGTTTTCCCTTTTGTCTAAGCCTAGACTATAGATTGATTAATATAATTATAATAATATCTGCTATTATGAGGTAAACTCTCGTTAATTAACCTCTAAGCATATATCAAAAATATATATCAACATAATCTAGAGCTTCGGTAAGTTTAGAGGAAGGAAATGATTGACTTTGGCAGTTTCTGAATAGTTACAAAGTCAATAAAACAAAATATCAAAAGGAAAGTATTGTATATAAAATCTAATTTAGGCAATAATAATCTGTCACGTACTGAATAATTAATGCCTTTACTAAATATGTATCCATTGTCAATACCAAAGTGCAAGAAAATTTTGATTGACATGGACTCTAGTTATAAATAAAATATTAGAGGTATAGAGCTAGTCGAAGCAAAACTATTCCTCAATAAGATAAAGTAGACCTATAATATACGAGGATTAATTGGGTCTAGAATTATAATCATAATAAAATTATTATTCCAATATGAAGAATCTTCAGCGTAATAGATTCTTACTGAGGTAAAAATATCTGGTATATTGCTATCGTAGTCTTAAATGATCCAGAAGAAAAAATAAAACAGGCAAAGTAAAGAACGTATCGAATTATATCTATGCCTAAATATAAGATTTTTTTCTTATTTATTATTTTATAGCAGAGTTTAGACAGAGCACGACTGACCTAGACTCTAATATAATCGATCAAAAGATAGTATAAAATAGAATAATAGCTTATCGGATCAACTATTTTCCATGTAGAAAAGGCAAAAGGAAAATATGTACCTCAACTAGTATTTTAAATCGTAGTAATCTAGAGAGGTAGCGAATAAATAAATAAACTGTTAATTTATTTATCTGGTTGGTGTAAATTTCCGATACCTTAAGAATGAAAAATTAATAGAAAGTAGAAAAGATCGATTGCTACTTTCTTGTCAATTTACTCCTTAGATTACATGCTGATTACATATCGGAGCATGTAGAAGAAAAACAGGGGAGGAAAGAAGAAAATTTTTTATATTTCGTGTATATTTTTCTTCTTATAAATAACGATAGTTTTATAGTTCACCTTTGCCCTAGAGCCGAATAAGGTGAATATGTAAGAAGTTAATCTCTTTGTAGCGAATAAAAGAGATATAATTATAGCTGGAAGTATCTTCTACACTTAGTGAATGAATTGCGAATTTGATCGTAACCGATAATTCTTAATTCATTTTCAATAATAAATATATATATAGAATTTAAGTCAAGTTCAAAAGTGACTGGACAGAATTCAACAATATAAATGGCTACTAGGTATTAGAACCCATCGCTGTCATTCAATAACCTATAATCCAAGACTAAACATGTCTATAGTGGTTATGAATGAATATATGTTCAGCGAGTACTAGTGACTACTACTCGCACACTAGTAATCCGACACAAAGTCTACGAAACTACTGCCCGGTGGAATTTCGTTAGAATGACCTGGCACTACTCTACGAAGTGCCTCCCGATGAAATTTTCGTTAGAGCCTGAATTTAACCGCTTTCTAGCGAATTAAAGAGATAAAACATCATTTGAATGACCTGGCACTAGTCTACGAACTGCTGCCCGGTAAGAATTTTGTTATAGTCGGAAGTTTAACTCTTTCTAGCGGATAAAAGAGATAAAACATAAGTTAATTTAAAATATTAATGGAATTACACACCTATAATAAGTCAATGGAATATTAAAAATTCTAGTCTGATTTGGGAAAGACTGTACAGAATTTTTTTTTTTTGTATAAAAAGTTATTATGTATTTCACTTAATAACCTATATCCATTGACTTAAACGTGAATGGAGCTCTATGAACGATAATAGATTGTTCGGGAATTAGTAATCATTATTTTGACACTAGTTACCCGACACAATGACCGGACACTAATATTCGTAACTGTTGCCCGGTAAAGTTACAAGTAATTTGACAAATTGATCGGATAGTAGTATTCGTAACTCTAGTCCGATGAAAAAGGGAGATTATATATGAAAACTGAGCGGGCACAAGTATTCGAAACTTTTTCCCGAAGATAATTAATTATTAGGCAAAAATTGACCAGACACTTTCTGTAAAAGTTTGCCTGGTGAAAAATCAGAAATAATATAATAATATGACCGGGTATAAGTATCAGAAATATTACTGATACTTTGCCCAGTGAAAATTTTTTTTTTTTTTTTTTTAATAATTAGACATAATGACCGGAAGTTAGTATACGTGACTATTTTGTCCGGTGAAATATGTCAGAAACTAAGTCTTTCCAGAAAATAATTAAATTATTGACTGGAGACTAGTTGACTGGTGCCTGGTTGATCGGTGACTGGTGACTGGGTGACTGGGTGACTGGTGACTGGTGACTGGGTGACTGGTGACTGGTGCCTGGTTGACTGGCACCTGGATGACTGGTGACTGGTGCCTGGTTGACTGGCACCTGATTGACTGGTGACTGGTGAAGCTGATTGACTGGTGCCTGGTTGACTGGTGACTGGTGACTGGATGACTGGTGACTGGTGACTGGTGGACTTAGACTTTATAGGATACTAAGTACCCAAAGATGCCACCTTGATGGGTCTTACCCCGGCAGTATAGCCATATGGGGTGGGGCTCCCATCAGTAAAGAATTGTCTTATAACCCATCAAGGGTTGACAAGTTCTTTACAATCAGCTTCTCCACCATGAGAATCTTTAGCCAACTGAAGATCTCTGCAAACAAAAGTCCAGGAAAAACATATCGTAATTGCTGAATAACCTGGAACGAAAAGAACAAAAATATTCTGCATATATAAACGCGACTATCGAACCGATCGCGCACGAGCGTTGTGCCAAATAGCGAGAGTCGCCAAAACGCATGTGGAAAAAGACCAGTCAAAAATACATGAAATCGAAAATTGAAAATTTTAAATAATAACACAGAAAGTGAAAGGAGTGATAAATAAACAAAAGAAAACACAAGGATACATAAATTTATCCGTGAGGAAAGAAATAATCCAAATTTCTATCACAGGTAAATAATCCTTGTTGAATTTCTTTGTCCACAGAAAAGAAACTGACACGTGGTCAACTGAGCGGGAAGAGTTACGTCACACAGGTAACTGCCTAAGGGACCTTCTGGTTTAAGACTTTAATTAACGACTGAAAGGTCGTTTTTTCTGTGGAAGGTGTGAAAACAGAATAGAATAGCACATTATCTATAGGTTAATGTATTATGAAGTTAAAATGCCAGGAACAGAATGTGGACCTCTACATGACCTTTGTCGACCTTACCAAAGCATTGTAGTCAGTCGTGAGGGACTTTGGAAAATTATGGCAAAGTTTGGTTGTCCTGCCAAATTCATAGCAATGGTGCGGTAGTTCCATGATGGTATGCTTGCAAGGGTCCAAAATGATGGCGAGGTTTCTGATCCATTTCTTGTGACAAATGGAATTAAGCAAGGCTGTGTACTAGCTTCAACACTGTTCAGCATGATGTTTTCTGCCATGCTTACAGATGCTTTCCAGGATGGTGGCAAAGGTATATCTATTAGGTATCGCTTTGATGGGAAACTTTTCAACCTAAGAAGGTTGCAAGCTAAATCTAAGGTGCAGACAGGTGCTAGATGAGTTCCTCTTTGCTGATGACTTGGCTAAGGAAGCTCCAACAGAAGAGAAAATGCAAAAAGGTGTGGATCAAGTATCTGATTCATGTGACAGCTATGATCTCACAATCAGCATCAAAAAGACTGAGGCCAGCACCTGGAAAGCCTTACAAGGAGCCTATCATCACAGTGAAAGGTCAACAACTGCAAGTGGTAGACAAGTTTCACCTACCTTGGAAGAACATTGTCTAGAGTTGTGCACATTGATGATGATGAAGTCAATGCTAGAATTGCCAAAGCTAGTGCAGCATTTATCCGGCTACATGGAAGTATTTGGGACTGAAGTGGAATCAGACTTGACACAAAGCTGAAAGTATATAGATCGGTAGTGCTGCCAACACTATTATACGCATGCGAAACTTGGACAGTTTACCAATGGCATGCCAAAAGACTGAACCACTTCCATACAAGCTGTCTTAGAAAACTTCTAAAGATCAAGTGGCAAGACAGGATTCCAGACACAGAAGTCCTGAAAAGGGCAGGGATGCAGAGTGTGTATACTCTTCTGAAACTGGCACAGTTTAGATGGATAGGTCATGTTACCAGAATGCCTGATGAACGTTTGCCAAAGAAAATCCTCTATGGAGAACTTCAAGTAGGAAAACGCTCCCATGGTGGTCAGAAGAAGTGATACAAGGATACCCTCAAAGCCTTCCTTAAAGACTTCAACATATATAACTTGTACCAACAGAGTCATGGGAACAGATTGCCTCATAAAATGGGGAGCTGGTGAATACGAAGCAAAAAGAATCAGCGAAGCCAAGCAGAAACGTGCACAGCGGAAAGCCAGAGCTAAGGCATCACCAACAGAGCTTTCTTCCTCAGACCTCTCTTGTTCTGCCTGCAACAGGCAGTTTAGAGCTAATATTGGTCTCATCAGCCATCTTAGAACACACAAATAATAACACATCACACAGCTGATTAGGATTGGTCATTGTCAGTAATGACAGATGAACAACATGGTGTTTAACTTTCAGAAAGGCTTTCCTTTTCCAACATTAGCAAATGCCATATAGTGTTTTAACTTTCAGAAGGCTTTCTTGATCCTATATTAACACTTGCCATATAGTGTTTCAGAAATGCTTTACTTTTCCTACATTAGCAAATGCCATATAGTGTTTAACTTTCAGAAGGCTTTCCTGATCCTATATTAACACTTGCCATATAATGTTTCAGAAAGGCTTACCTTTTCCTACATTAGCAATAGCCATTAGTGTTTAAGAACAGCTTTTCTTTTCTTACATAAGTAATTGCCATATAGTGTTTAACTTTCAGAAAGACTTTCCTTTTCCTTGGTTTGTTTGTTTGTGTTGGGGTTTAACAACATGTCAACCCTTATGGGTAATTTTGTGTCATCTCCCAGAGAAAGGTAGGAGATAGAAGAGATAGTAGAGGAGATGAAAGAGAAGGACAGGGGAGAAAGTGGAAAATAAATGAAAGTGAAGAAACAGACAAAATAAAAATATTTCCCCTCTACCTTACCTACTGTAAGGATAGCAGTCCTTGCCCAAGTGTAAGCCAATATCAGTTGGATGTCCGGTGACGTCAGATAAGTGACACTTTTGCCTCATCCAACCACCCCCTTCCTTTTCCTACATTAGCAACTGCCATATATTTTTTAACTTTCAGAAAGACTTTCCTTTTCCTACATTAGCATTCACCATATCGTGTTTGAATTTCAGAAAATCTTTTCTTTTCCTACATTAGCAATTGCCATATAGTGCTTGATTTTCAGGAAACTTTTTCTTTTCCTACATTAGCAATTGCCATATAGTGCTTAACTTTCAGAAAAGCTTTTCTTTTCCTACATTAGCAATTGCCATATAGTGCTTAACCTTCAGAAACTTTCATTTCCTTACATTAGCAATTGCCATATAGTTCTTAACCTTCAGAAACTTTCCTTTCCTTACATTAGCAATTGCCATATAGTGCTTAACCTTCAGAAACTTTCCTTTCCTTACATTAGCAATTGCCATATAGTGCTTGACTTTCAGAAAAGTTTATCTTTTCCTACATTAGCAGTTACCATAGTGCTTAACTTCCAGAAAAGCTTTTCTTTTCTGATATTAGCAATTGCCATATAGTGCTTAACTTTTAGAAAAGCTTTTCTTTTCCTACATTAGTAATTGTCAACAAAGCTTAACTTTCAGAAAGACTTTTCCTTTTCCTACATTAGCAACTGCTATAGAGTGTTTAACTGTCAAACAGGCTAGCCTTTACTTCCATTAGCATTTATGTTATATAGTGTTTTGAGCTCTCATTAGGTATTACCATGCAGTGTTTTGATTTCATTAAGACTTTCCTTTTCCTAAATTTGTATTAACATTACAGATCCTCTATTTTGGAAACATTATCGTTTTCCCATTCCTGCAATCCAGCTCCTATTCCCTATTCCTGCAATCCACCTCTTGTCCACAAAAACAAATGCATTTGTGATTTATTTTATCAAGAGACTCAAAACACTCAATGCCTGGTTCAACTTATGCAACGAAATGGTAGTTATTAAAATAAAATTTATTTAAAATGCCACCATGAAGTTTAACCAAAAGCACTCTTTTCATTTGGACAGACTGCAAATGAAATGTAGTTTCTTATTCTATTCAGAAAATAGGATTCAACATTTCCAGCTAACTCTATAATATGTCAAATTCTGTTTTACTCGGAAAAATAATTAACATATTCCAAAATGTAATCTGCTAAATGTTTTACCTGGCATTCAGCATTCAAAGCATTAAAATGTTATTCTAAAAGTGTCATTTTGTCTTACCTTTTCAATAGTTCGTAATATAATTGCTCTAGGTTTGGCGAAACAATCTGGCAATGGACCTTCTTCTCTACAGATATTACCTTCTATCTCATAACGTACACTGTCAGGAAAGCCAAGAGGCTCAGCAGCTTGTAGAGAAAAATATCTGAAAATACAAGAAGTTTTAATACTTTGCAGGCTAGGCAATAAAAATTCAGCAGATGACATCTTGAAAATTTTTTCTTACTTTTCCTAGAAAATATGATTTTACACTTCATGCAAGTTGTCTCCTCACAAAAAAATCACTTTATATTATCTGGAGCTATAAATTAAGGTAGATAAGTCTGTTTTAATGCATTAGAAAGCTTACAGCAGATTCTGACCACACAAATATTGATCAATCCATTTCTTAATTGGAAAACAGTCTATTTGAACTTATCCTAAACATGACCATAAGGTTCAAATGAGCACTGACAACATGTCTTACGGTTCAAGATGGCTGGGCTTAGCGGCTATCTTAGATATCGGAACGGAATGATTTTAGCAATTCTGAATATCTGTGTCACTGTGATGTTTCCTATCAAGTTTTGGCTCAATCCAACTTAAGGTTTGGAAGGAGACGTCGTTTGAAGAATTTAAAGATGGCCGCCATGGCAGCCATCTTGGATATCGGATCAGAACAATTTTAGAAATTCTGAATCTCTATGTTGCTCCAATGCCTCCCATCAAGTTTCAGCTCAATCTGACTTACGGTTTGGGAGGAGATGTTGTTTCAAGAATTTCAAGATGGCTACTGTGGCAGCCATCTTGATTATCAGTACAGAATGATTTTAGCAATTCTGAATCTATGTGGCACTGTGATGCCTCCCATCAAGTTTTGGCTCATTCTGACTTACCGTTTGGGAGGAGATGTTGTTTGTATAATTTCAAGGTGGCTACAGTGGCGGCCATCTTGGATACTGGAATGGAACGATTTTAGTAATTCTGAATCTCTGTGTCACTGTGATGCCTCCCATCATTTTGGCTCAATCCAACTTACGGTTTGGGAGGAGATGTCATTTGAAGAATTTCCAGATGGCCACCATCTTGGATATCGAAACGGAACGATTTTAGCAATTTTGAATATCTGTGTCACTGTGATGCCTCCCATCAAGTTTCAGCTCAATCAGAATTACAGTTTGGGAGGAGATGTCGTTTGAAGAATTTCAAGATGGCCGCCATGAAATAAGATTAACTAGAGCTGGTGTTTGTAAAACACTATGCCCCCAACTGCCTGACTCTAACACTGTTTGACTCCAATACTGCTTAGCCATGATGGTAACAACAGTACAAATATATGATTTCAATGTTATTTTATCAAAGGGAAATAACTCTAAAATAGGAGATGATTGGGATAAGAAAAAAATACGGATCACCTATTTTTTCATGAGGAATCAAAACATGAAATTTCAAAACATTAGCATACATGGTTCTAAACTTATGCTATACACAATAAAGCAAGGACATTAAATGGCCCGAAATTGCGAAGGGCCATAACTCCAACATTTCATTTAATTGGTTCAAAATTTATTCAGGTGATCTCCTCCTCAATCCCAATCAGTATACCAAATATCATGGCTCTAGCTTAAATACTTTTTGAGATATCTTGCTGAAAAAGTCAAAATGCCTAGAACTACAAAGGGCCATAACTACATCAATTTTTCATGGAATTCCCTAAAAAACAAACCAGGTAATCTCCACATCATCCCCAATCAGCATATAATATTTCAAGACCCTAGCTTAAGTGCTTTTCGAGAAATCTTGCTGACAAGGTCAAAATGAGCAGAACTGCAAAGGGCCGTAACTTTATCAATATTTTCATGGAATTCTCTCAAAATATAATCGGGTAATGTACACATCATTCCCACTCACTGTATCGAATTTCAAGAACCCAGCTTAAATACTTTTCAAGATATCTTGCTCACAAGATTTAATTCTGATTTTTTTCAAAGGGGCATAACTTTAAATAAACATGCTAGACAAGAAACAAAATACGGGTCGGCTATTTTTTCATTGGAAACCCAAATATAAAATTTCAAAACCCTAGCGTGCAGGGTTCTTAAGATATGGCATGCACAAAAAAAGCTTGATGAACGGACAAA
This sequence comes from Anodontia alba, assembly GCA_964016985.1. Lineage (NCBI taxonomy): Eukaryota > Metazoa > Mollusca > Bivalvia > Lucinida > Lucinidae > Anodontia > Anodontia alba. Next base: position 7,855,737 of record OZ024830.1, on the reverse strand, counting down.
CAGTCGGACGGACAAATGAAGGCAAAATAATATGCCCCATCAATTTCATTCGAAACTGGGGGCATAATCAGGTCATCCACTCATCGCTACCAATCTATTCATCAAGTTTCAAGGCTCCAGCTTCAATAGTTTTTGAGATATTTTGTTCACAAGGGAAACATGCCCAAATTTACAAAGGGCCATTACTTATGAAATATTTTTCAGAATTTACAAAAAAATTAATCAGGTCATCTACTCATCATTACCAATCAATTCACCAAGTTTCAAGTCTCTAGCTCTAATAGTTTTTGAGATATTTTGCTGACAAGATAAAGATGCCCAAAATAACAAAGGGGCATAACTCAAGAAGTATATTTCAAAATTTCTTCAAAAGTTAATCAGGTTGTCTACTCATCACTACCAGTCTATTCATCAAGTGTCAAGGCTCTAGTTCCAACAGTTTTTGAGATATTTTGCTGACAAGGTAAAATTGCCCAAAATTACAAAGGGCCATAACTCATGAAGTATTTTTCAGAATTTCTTCAAAAATTAATCAGGTCATCTACTCATCACTACAAATCCATTTACTAAGTTTCAAGGCTCTAGCTCTAACAGTTTTTGAGATATTTTGTTGACAAGATAAAAATGCCTAAAATTACAAAGGGGCATAACTCAAGAAGTATATTTCAAAATTTCTTCAAAAGTTTATCAGGTTGTCTACTCATCACTACCAGTCTATTCATCAAGTTTCAAGGCTCTAGCTTCAATAGTTTTTGAGATATTTTGCTGACAAGTTAAAAATGCCCTAAATTACAAAGGGCCATAACTCATGAAGTGTTTTTCAGAATTTCTTCAAAAGTTAATCAGGTCATCTACACATCACTACAAATCCATTTACTAAGTTTCAAGGCTCAAGCTCTAACAGTTTTTGAGATATTTTGCTGACAAGGTAAAAATGCCCAAAATTACAAAGGGCCATAACTCAAAAGGCATTTTTCAAAATTTCTTCAAAAGTTAATCAGGTTGTCTACTCATCACTACCAGTCTATTCATTAAGTTTCAAGGCTCTAGCTCCAACGGTTTTTGAGATATTTTGCTGACAAGATAAAAATGCCCAAAATTACAAAGGGCCATAACTCATGAAGTATTTTTCAGAATTTCTTCAAAAGTTAATCAGGTCATCTACTCATCACTACAAATCCATTTACTAAGTTTCAAGGCTCTAGCTCTAACAGTTTTTGAGATATTTTGCTGACAAGGTAAAATTGCCCAAAATTACAAAGGGCCATAACTCAAGAAGTATTTTTCAAAATTTCTTCAAAAGTTAATCAGGTTGTCTACTCATCACTACCAGTCTATTCATCAAGTTTCAAGGCTCTAGCTTTAATAGTTTTTGAGATATTTTGCTGACAAGATTGCATCCATATTTTTTCAAAGGGCCATAACTCAGAAAAGGGGCATAATCCTGTCAAGAAATAAAATACGTGTCAGCTATTTTTTCATGAGGAATCCATATATGAAATTTCAAAACAGTAGCATTCACGGTTTTAAAGTTACGCTATGCATCAAAAAGCGTGACGAACGGACGGACGGACGGATGGACGGACGGACGGACGAACAACCCAGAAGCAATATGCCCCTCCAACTTCTTTGAAGTTGGGGGCATAAAAAGCACCTTAACTGGAGCTAAGCTACATACTTGTCATAAAGCACCATAGCATCATCCTGTGCCTGTTGACCATCATAAGTTTCCTGTCCGGCAAGAAGCTCCTCAAAATTGTCTGCTGCCATTAAAAATTGTAGTAAATGACTCTGGCTTTCTTGTTCCATATACTGAAATAGAGCACAACAGCTGATAGACAACATTTACATCCAAACAGTAGAGACATTTTTTTCTTATTTCTCCATAAAAAACATGTTGTCGGTGCTCATTTGAAGTGCTTTGGCCAGGTGCTTCTAAGAAGTACCCATAACAAATGTTTTCGTGGAGAAATAAGAAAAATAATTTTCTGCATAGTTCTTATCTGAAGGCGTGCATCTGACATGCTTATACAACTAAAACTTAACTGGGTAACAACTTTTGGTTTAACATTCTAAAATAGAGAAGTACATCAGACATACCTATGTGTATACCATTAGCCTTTATCACCCTCTGGGCCTATTCAGCAGATGACAAATTGATATTTTCCTTTTTTTTTTTTCTAAGAAAATAGGCTTTGACCTTTCATGCAAATTGTCTCCAAAGGAGAGGATTCAACTTTCTGTTAATAAGAGCTGTAATAGCATAGAGAACCTAGGCCCAGTTGTTCAAAGCATCGTTAGCTTAATGAGCTTGTTAGTGGTCAAAATGACAACTGTTCTAGTAAGCACAATACCAGATTCACAGGTAATTTTGCTGAAAAAAATGTGAGTAGTTTTATGCAAAAGCTACCCACATTTTTCAGCAAAAATATTAACGTGTATGCCATATCTAATGATCAAAGTTTAAACGATACATTAACTAACGACATCGTTAGTTTTGAACAACTGGGCCCTGCTGGATATATTTTGTATTGGGCCATTTTTATCAATGCAAAAACACTGGAGCATGAAACACAGGTTACATTGACCTACATATATTAATGGGTTAATCTTTTTGTTACATGGAAAAAATATCCCAAGTATGAAGTTCATCCATCAAATAGTGTTCAAGTAAAATGTCTGGACCACAAGTAGTGCTGACCTATATGTTGATCTACATATACTGCAAGGTCAGTTTTGGTGTAACATGGAACCAATATCCTAAGTATGACATTCATCCACCAAAATATTCTTCAAGATATAAGGCAAAACCAATGAATCATGAAATATAGATCACACTGACTTAAATACGATGAGTTCAATCTTGGTATCACAAGGAACTAATATCCCAAGTTTGACATTTATTCATCAAACAATTTTCAAGATATAAGGTAAAGTCGCTGCACAGTGACATACAGGTCACCATGACCTTCAACTCAAGACAATGAAGTCCATGTCATAAGGCTGTCTGATCTATGACTTATTGTGTTTAGACGTCTGCACAAAAGAAATGCATCAGAACATTAAATGCATTATACATCTAGCCCCACCACTGGACATGAACCTAGGGTCAGATTCTATGAAATCAGAGAAGACCCTCCCAGGCACTGATATTCCAAGTATGAATGCTTTCTAACAAGTGACTGCTGAGAAATAAGCATCTGAAAAAGTAACTTGCATATCAAACTTACACACAGTGAGACATAAACCTAAATGCTGATGACATGGATGATTACAATAGCTCCCCATGTACTTTGTTTGTTTGTTTGTGTTAAAGTTTTATGGCCCAGTCAACCCAATGGGGTCATGTCGAGCACGGTCAGTTTAACTAACCACACATTTACTGGGTAGGCTTGGTCCTCTAAGTGGTTAATCGGTATTGTGCACATTCTTTCACCAGAAACCCACGTACTTTGTACAGGTCAGCTAAAGAAAATCAGTTAGTAACTGACAGCTACAGCCATTCCTTCACACAGCTCTAGATAAAATGTTTTGTTTAACTAAAATATATTCATCACGTACACATCTATATAATTTTGACCCCCTCAAACCCCATTTTTATATAGTAAAACTGGGGTTTACAGGGGTATACATTATTTTTCTTATTTCTGCTCAAAAGCATAGATTGTAGGTACTCGTTAGAACCGCCTCATCGAGGTGGTTCTAACGAGTACCTACAGTCTATGCTTTTGAGCAGAAATGTGAAAAATATCAGAATTTTTTTATCTGACTTTTTTTTTATTTTTTGGTGGTAAAATTTTCAGTATATTTGAATAGGCATGTTTTCGTAATGTTTATTTTTCCTATTTCATTATAAAAGATGTATGTTATCGGTACCCATTACCAGTGCCTCGCCATGGCGAGGCACTAGTAATGGGTACCCACAACATACATCTTTCCTAACCCTGACATTTTCTTTTCTAACCGTGACATTTTACCTTCACATTGAATCTTTGTGCAAATTCTTTGAATATTAGTCTTTATTAAATTATCCAAGACAAAATTGTTGAGGAAGATAGTTGTTGCCATCTCCAAACGGTTCCAAGAACAAAGCATTGAGTAATTTTTTTTGTACACTGAATGTGATCCATGTACTCTCTTCAGGGAAAGTATACTATATATAGACAATCATCTCTTAATACTTGTCCTGCTGAACCCGGATATACCCTGACTTTGCAAACAGTGTAGATCCAGATCAGTTGGCTTCTGAAGAAGCCAACTGATCTGGATCTGCACTGTTTGCCATTAAGTATATGAATCTATATCAACAACCTTGATCAAGTAATCTGATTGGCTGAAAATTAGAAATGGGTGTGGCTTCTTAATTTATTCAGCAGGACAAGGGTTAATACCTATTTATAAGCATTTGTTCAGCCTTGGCTTTACTTTTTGTAAGCGGCATAAAGCGCTAGATGAGTAGATCATTTAGCTGCGTTTTAACTTTTATTCTTCAAGAAACCATGCAATCAAAATACTTTTAGACCCATCTGGTTAGGTGATTCTAATGGTGTCCAATATGGGAGTTTTTTGGGAAAAAATTGTAAAAAAAACCATAAATTCTTCATGTCTAAACCATATATTCTATCTTGGTTTCAGATGAGCATTAACCCTTAAAGCGCCAATCAAAACTGCAGCAGACAACATATTTTTATTTTATTTTTTTTTTATTATTTTTCTGAGAAAACAAGTCTTGACATTTCATGTGAATCATTTGTCAAGCAGAAGATTCACATGAAATGTCAAGACTTGTTTTCGTTGAAAAAATAGAAAAATTTAGAATGTCATCTGCTACAAATTTTGCTTGGCGCTTTTTGGGTTAAGAAATACGGTATAGGGGCAGTTCTCTTTGACTTTAAAAGTCTACAGAACTTCTGAAATCCATAAGATTGTCATTTATCATCAATCATATCTCCAGATAAGAAGGGTTATCAGTAAGTTATTTTTTTTATTTCTCAATGAAAACATATGTTGTGGGTACTCATTTGAAGCTTTTCGGCAAGGCACTTCTAATGAGTACCACAACATATGTTTTCATGGAGAAATAAGTAAAATTCAACAATTTTAGAGTGCCTTATTGACAAGCTATGTAAATTATTTAGTGGGATTTACCTCCATAAAGTAGAATAATGCTGTCTGGTTGTAGAGTATATCATTTAGGAAGACTTTATTGCCAGTCAAAATATCTACTTGATGTTTACAATGATACACACTAGACTTGAATCCATCATAGTACCTGAAAAAAAAGAAACGTTCAGTAAAACTTCGATGACTAACATTGACTGCTCGTTTACTAAGGCTGATTGGAACTTGTCATTACGAAAACATGCCTATTCAAATATATTGAAAATTTTACCACTAAAAAAATGAAAATTTTCAGATAAAATTCAGATATTTTTCATATTTCTGCTCAAAACATAGATTGTGGGTACTCATTAGAACTGCCTCACTGAGGTGGTTCTAACAAGTACCCACAATCTATGTTTTGAGCAGAAATAAGAAAAAAAAAAAAAACAAGCAAATCTCATAGGGAATTTATTTTTATTTGAGCTTTAAAAATGAGTAAGTTAACCAGAGGACCATTGGTCCTGTATCACATACCTAAGTATTGAAACAGGAAAACAACTGAAGCTAAGAATGTGAAAAAAGAAAAAAAAAATCACAAAAAAAAATCAAAAAACAAATTTCAAGATTCCAAGAGCACTTGTATATCCTCAGACCACAAGCAAAATGCCTGCAAAGTTTCAGAAGCATTTGCTTAAAGCTGTGGGCGGAGTTGTGCTCACAAGGTCCCTCCTACTATATGCACTTTCATAGTATTGAAGCATGAAAAAAGTCTATGTTAAAAGTTAAAAATGTGAAAAAAGTAAAAAAAGAAAAAAAGTAATTTCAAGATTCTGTACAAAGCATATGCATATCTTCAGACTATGGTTAAAAAATCTGTATAGTTTCAGTGGGAATGGTATAAAACTGTAGGAGGAGTTGTACTCACAAGGTACCTACTACATATACACTTTCATAGTATTGAAGCATGAAAAAAAGTCTGTTAAAAATGTGAAAAATTTGAAAAAAATTACTTCAAGATTCTGTAAAAAGCACATGCATATCTTCAGACCATGATTAAGATACCTGTGAAGTTTCAGAAGGATCCGTATAAAACTGTAGGAGGAGTTGCGCTCACAAGGTTCCCACTACAAACTCGGAACCATGCAAAAACAGTGTAAGTTAAAAATGTGAAAAAAGTAAAAAAAAATTAATTTAAGGATTCTGTAAGAAACACATGCAAATCTTCAGACCATGATTAAAACACCTATAAAGTTTCAAAAGGATCAGTCCAAAACTGTAGAAGTTGCGCTCACAAAGTACCTACTACAAACTCTGAACCACGCACCATACATCACTCTTCATGCACCATGGAAAGCTGAATACCATGTCCCCTCGCCTTTCTTCGAAAAGATAGGGGACAATAATGTATACCTCTGTAATCCCCAGTTTTACTATATAAAAGTGGCGTTTAAGGGGGGGTCAACATTACATAGGCATGTTTTCATGATGTTTTCAAGTCCCTAGCAAACTCTTCTGACAGCTCAAGAAAACACATATTTAGGGACATTTATAGCAATTTTCTTATCATGAAAATGTGTTGTATGTAATTAGAATCATTTCATTAAGGCAAATCTTATGAGTACACTCGGCATACCATTATTTTATAGAAGATTGAAACAACATCCCTAAATTGTTTCCATTTGCATCCTGACCTGGTACTATGATTAACCCTCAGCGGCTCGAAGTATCCATATCTAAAACATATTTCCAGGGTTTTAAAAATATTCTAGCTATTCTGTTATCAGAATCACCCTAGAGATGAGGATTATCCTGAATATTTACTTACTTTGCCATAAAAATATAAGTTGTGACAGAGAACTTGTTACAGAGAAGTATTTAGTGATAAGTTTGGGACAATTTTCTCCGGTTCTTCATAAAAACATTTGTTTTGGGTATGTATTAGATGTGCATTGTCGAGGGGCTTCTAATGAGTACCCACAAAATAACTTTTTATGAAGACATATCCCAATATTAGCATGAAATACTTCACCTCAACCTTGATGAGGCCCTTCTAATGAGTACCACAATGTATGTTTTGTGGAGAAATAAGAAAAAATATCTACAATTTTTGGCTGAAAAAAACAAGAACAACAAACAAAATAAAAACACACACACAAAAAAACCCATCTTATCTCTGATTCACCACCTTTAGTTCCTTACCATGTTTGTTCTGATCAAAGAGCTTGAAGACAGACTTCAGGCAGAGATAGAGAAAAAAGTGCAAGAAAAACACAAAGAAAAAACAACTGAAATGAGTGATAGGTTGGACTCATTAACCTTAGAAAATGTGCAGCTGAGAGAACGCTTGGATGAAGCTGAAAAACAGATAAAAGACAATGAAGCTCTAGCACAAAAGACAATGCAGAAGAGTAACTACAATGAACAATATTCACGCAAAAACAATATTAAAATCATGGGCGTGCCAGAGGAACGTGAAGAGACAGTTGAGATGCTGGCTGATAACACCCTCAGCATCCTGTATGGGAAAGCCGGGGTCGCTGTAGACCCAAGAAACGTAGTAGCCATCCACCGTATCCCTGGGAAAGCCGGAATGCCAAAGCCAGTGCTCATGAAAATGTCAAATAATCATGAGAAGACCAAAATAATGAAAAAGAGGAAAGAGATGAAGGCTGCAGGTTTTCGTCTGGTAGACGATGTGACGAAGATGAATACAGAACTTATCAACAGGCTGTCACTACATGAGAACATAGATTCAGCCTGGTACTTTAATGGCAGCGTGTTTGGTAAAACCACGGAGGGAAAGAGACACAAGTTTGACATATTCAGTAATATTGGTAAAATCATCCGTAAGTCAGATGCCGCGGATGATGGAAGCAGCAAATAAGGACTCAATAATCCAGCAGTAAGAGAGACGCTTTGACACTTCCTTGACATCAGTTTGGACTTTCCTGACATCAGTTTCTGACTCCCCACGGAGTTACAATGGATAATCCTAAATTCAAAAGACTCCCCCAATCATGATATTACGCGCTTATGTAATTTTGACCACCTAAAACCCACCTTTTATATAGTATAAATGGAGTTTATCAGGGTTATACTTTTTTTTTTTTTTTTCCTCTTGATTCTGCTCTATGGCAGGGATTGTGGGTACTCATCGCTTCAATGAGGCGGTTTCTTGAGGGTGCTCACAGTCCGTGTTTTTTTTGTTTTTTTTTGGGGGGGGGGGGGAGGGTGGGGGGGGGGGCGGGGACAGGGAAGGAGGAGCAAAAAAGAGGAAAAAAAAAAAAGAAAAAAAAAATTATATATATATCATAACTTTTCAAATGAAATTTTTTTTTTTTTTTTTTACCGCTGTCAGATTTGCAATATTTTTACATAGGCGTGTAAACGTAATATACAAAATAAAAAAAAATAAAAAAATAAAAAATAAAAATAAAAAAATAAACAGAACTGAATGGATATTATTAAGACTATTAAAGTGTGAAAGTGCTTGTGTGAAAGTGGTTTGACTTTAAATTCAATTTTAAATATGGATTAAAGTGACAGTTTAGAAAATAACTTAGAATTAGGACTATATTATAACACAACTGTGGATTAATAGGGTAAGTGATGTTTTAATTTAAACTGCAAAATATATATTGGCGTAACTTTGCTATATATTGCAATTATATGATCTGCTTTATAACCTATACTAGCTACAGTCTGTTTCTGCTTAAATCTTAATATGTAATACTTTTGCAGTGTTATAATCTCAAACACCTATCTACCTGATAATATATATATATATATTCCTACTCTCTACTATTGCCTACATACTTGTTCCTTCCTATGCCACACCCATAAAATGCACCTACCTGATACTTGCTTTATTTCCTAAACTGACTACATCATCTACCCCCCCACCCTCTGCCAACCCTGCCCACGTATCACCTCTACCCCTACCCCACCCCTCCCTGAACAGCTCAGCCTTCCTACCCACTTGTTTAGCTAGACCTTTTACACTACCTAATCTCATTTACATTTCGATTTGATTCCTTTGATGTTCTAAAATAAATAATAAATTAAATTGCATACTATCATAAGGATCCTAAGTTTCAGACCCCCCAACAGTTGGTGTATTTAGTTTCAGAATTTATTTATTAGCGTTATTATATACATTCATTAGGACCTGACAGGATGACAAAGCAGTGAGAACCCTGATCAGACAGCTCCTAGAGGGCAGTCGGAACTGGTTTCTACACTGTTTTACATTATATGTCTGAAAACTTTGGATGATTGAGATATACAAAAGGATGCCACTCTAACTACCACATATGTGGTATTTGACCAGGCTCTACTATACATTGGCAATTTTTGCCTGGTGTCTAGAAAATACAGAGTGTTGACCTAGATCAGATGTTGCTTGCAGCATCTAATTTGGATCTGCACTGGCTGCTTAAGATAATGAATATACCACAATCTCACCTTTTTGAACACTATTGTTGGGATCCAAAACAGGTTGGTTAAACAACCTTATTAACCTCAAATAAAAATGTATAGATTATGTAGAGAATGACCATTTATGGTAATTTTTTCCTATATGATCTGTACATTTTTTTTTTTTTTTTTTTTCTATCCCTGAACTGTGGTTCATCCAAAATTGTGGTATAACATCCAAAATTGTGGTATAACAAAATGTGTTATGGAGATGATAATGTGTGTAAAGAAAATGTTTAATCACTGCAGACCCAGGTTGGACTGATTTGAGTTTCATAGTACTGTGCTTACACTAGGCAGTCTGAATGTTGGGCAATGGTTTTAGGTAATTTTTATAGGCAGTCAGGGGAAAACCTGCTCTGTGACATGTGAACAAATGCATTAATCAGACAACAGTCTGATGGGTGCCTTTTTTCATGAGCTGCTAAGACTTAAACCGCTGAATAGACACAAATCAAAACTATTAAGTTGATACTGAGACTGAACAGGCAGGGTCTTTACCTTGCCATGTCAGACACCAAAGATATATATTCTTGTGGTATGGCTTATATGTGCCCTGGCATTCCCCTGACTGGGTCAGTTTTTGTTTTGCCAGACTGAGCATGTAATGTTTTTGGTCTGTTTGTTACAATAACTGTACAATTGTGTTTGAGGTTTGAGGTTTACAGTTAAAAGCTATAGAAATACAGGTCACATCAGGGGGAAAACCCATTTATAAGTAGGCTGCATGAATTAGCAAATGCTAGTGATGGTTATATATGGGTTTTGCCATGATGTACACAACAACCATTTTTTGACACGGAGCAGATAAACCATGTTACTTTTTAAATAATCATGTTATATCTGAACAAAAATGTGTGTATTGGGCAGAAGAATGACCAGTTATGGTAATTTTTCTGTGTAATCTTCACATTTTTTGGAGCCATCTTTGAACCTTGTTATATTAAAAACTTTGTTATAACACCGTGCTATAGAGGGGTTTCATGTGTACAAGAGGAATCCTAAAAATATGGACACATACAAAAACATATATGACACGTGCCAGGGTGTCTAGATGGTATCATTGTAGACATGTGTTAAATCATGAACTGAATGGCAAGTAGTATAGATCCAGATCAGATTACTCCTTCAGGAGCAAACTGAATGGGGTCTGAAATATTTTGTCTGGATGAAACTGTTTTGAACATTTGGACTCAAAAGGGTAGTAAATTTGTATAAGTTCTGTAATATTATGAACTAAACGTTTATATGGTTTAAGACAAACTGGTGTAAGGCACAGTCAGTATGCCTTCCTATTATATATACATGTATATATATTTGTAGGCCCCGGTAATGCTGCATTACAAAATGGTTTTAACTTGATGGTAAAAAGGAAAAAAAAAAAAAAAAAAAAAAAATGATTTTGGAAAGATACATATGGCACACATTGAACTGCCGTTATGACCTTCACATGCTCATTGCACACTATTTGAGTTTGAACCACTATATTACTGAAAAGTATTACTGTTACAAATTAAGCTGCTAGCATTTTCCTGTTTTACCAGGTCCCCGAGGCTGTGGCACCTTTTTTTTTTTTTTTTTTTAATGCTTGACTCGATGGAGCATGAAGTCTGCTCCAGTGCATTGGTGTTAGAATGCCAACTATTGTGAGCTGGATAACTGATTGGCTTGGGCGATTTGAGCATAAAAAATTCCATTGATTCTGACAGTTTTTAATATTTATGAAAAGATAAAGTTCTTTGCTCATTTTAGTTGCGATCGGAAGGATTTTTTACAGCCATGGGGTCAGATGTCTAGTGGCGTGAATAGCCATGAGTTTTTTAGGGTCAATGTGACAGTTCAAGGTGAGCCTGTAATAAAAATGTGCGAAATGAAATACACCATGCTCAAAGAAAAAGGCAAAATTCTTACAAAACGAAAAAGCAAAATGGGTGCAATGTTCAAATAAAAGCGGATAAGTACAAAATTTATCCAAGATTTAATGGGTTATATCTAAGAATATGTTTAATCATCAGAAAAGTTTTTTTTAAGTATAAATCCAAGAGATTCAATATCCCTATTTCTTTATGTTTGTATTTTGTTTGTTTTCTTATTGTGATCATATATATTTTACTTTGTTCCAATGTGCTGGCCTGGCGGGATTTTATTGGAAAAATGATGAATTAAGTGTTTCTGTGTATAAACATGGCTGAATTAAAAATATTGTCCTACAATGTTCAGGGTTTAGGGGATATCAGTAAAAGAACAGATGTTTTTGATTTCTTAAAAAACACAAATTTTGACATTTACTGTCTACAGGAAACACATTTTACTGATAGAGAGGAAAAATTAATACTGAATTCATGGAATGGCGAATGTCTTTTCAACAACTACAGATCAAATGCTAGGGGAGTTGCAATTTTGTTTGGTAAAAATATGGAATATAAAGTTCACAAAAAGATAACAGATAATGAAGGAAACTTTCTTGTTGTAGATATAACAGCACAAAGCAAAAGATTCACTTTAATTAACATTTATGGCCCAAATACCGATAGTCCTAGCTTTTACCAGAAAATATTTCAACATATTGAAGAGATAGATAATAGTGAATATATTATATGTGGTGATTTCAACTTAGTACTTGACCCATATATGGATTGCTCGAATTACAAAAACATAAATAATCCTAAAGCCAGAGACACCCTTTTAGAATATATGGAAATTAATGACATTATTGATTCATTTCGTGAACTCCATCCACAACTTAAACGTTATACTTGGAGGAAAAGAAGTCCACTAAAACAGGCAAGATTAGATTTTTTTTTAACCTCTGAGGGTATGTATCAGTACGTTAAACATAATAAAGTAGGAACAAGTTATAGATCAGATCATTCACTGGTAACATTGGAATTAAGTTTTAATGACATAAATCATGGGAAATCCTACTGGAAGCATAACAATTCTTTGCTTACTGATCTCGAATATTTAAAAACTATGAACACAAAAATTACAGAAGTTAAGAAACAGTATGCCTTACCAGTATACAATATTGATGAAATAGAAAGAACTCCGGACATGGATTTACAGTTTAACATAAATGATCAATTGTTTTTAGATGTGCTATTGATGGAATTAAGAGGACAGTCAATCTCCTATGCCAGTTATAAAAATAAACAAAAAAATAACTTAGAAAAAGAACTTATAAATAAAATCACACTACTAGAAAATAACTTAAATGAAAATAAGATATTAGAACTTGATATATTAAAAACAGATCTCTACGAGCTAAGACAAGAAAAATTAAAAGGTAATTTGATAAGATCACGGGCTGAATATATAGACAAAGGTGAAAGACCAACCAAATACTTTTGTGGTCTAGAAAAACATAATTATGTTATAAAAACAATGCAGCAATTACAGAAAGATGACGGAACAGTTTTAATAGACCAGGAAATCATTTTAAAAGAAACAGAATTATTTTATAAGAATTTGTACTCCAGCAGGGAGACAGAGTTAGAAAATATAAACTTAAACAAATATGTAGGGCATAGTATGAAAAAAATTACTGATGAGCAAGCAGAAAAACTAGAAGGTCTTTTAACACTACATGAAATTTCAAATACACTGAAAAACATGAAAAATGGTAAAAGTCCAGGTTTAAGTGGATTTTCAGCTGAATTTTTTAAAGTTTTTTGGAAACAGCTAGGGACATTTATACTGAGATCTTTAAACTATGGCTATAAAATAGGGGAATTGTCAATAACACAAAAGCAAGGCATTATTACCTGCATTCCAAAAGACAATAAACCAAAAATATTTTTGAAAAACTGGCGACCATTAACACTTTTGGACACAGTGTATAAACTTGCATCTGGGGCCATTGCCAATCGAATTAAAACAGTTTTAGACTTAATAATAAACAACGATCAAACTGGCTTTATAAAAGGTAGATCTATTGTAGAAAACATACGAGTGATATATGATACAATGAAATTCACTGAGGATCACCATATTCCAGGATTATTATTACTTATAGATTTTGAAAAGGCTTTTGACTCTTTATCATGGGATTTCCTATATAAAGCACTGGAACATCTAAATTTTGGCGAATCAATCAGGAAATGGGTTAAAGTTTTTTATAATAATATTACATCTGCAGTAATTCTGTCAGGACATTTATCTTCTTTTTTCAACATAGAGCGCGGCTGTCGTCAAGGGGACCCACTCTCCCCTTACCTGTTTGTAATTTGTGCAGAGTTCCTTGCAACAAAGATAAGGAAAAATGAAAACATAAAAGGCATAAATATCAATAATGTAGAACTTAAGATTTCACAGTATGCAGATGACACATCAGCTATCTTAGATGGTACAGAAACATCGCTTAACCAAACACTGGAGGAACTTTTAAAGTTTTCAAAAATATCAGGTTTAAATATCAACTTAGATAAGACACAGTTAGTTTGGATTGGTTCAGAAAAATTTAGTACACGATCAATAAAAACAAAGTGGAAACTATTATGGGGTAATAATAAATTCAAATTATTAGGAATTCACTTTAATACAGATTTAGGAAAAATGATGAAAGAAAACTATATTCCAAAAATAACACAAATGGAAAAAGTACTGAAACAATGGAACAGACGGAGCTTATCACCTATAGGAAAAATTACAGTTATTAAAACACTAATTATACCACTATTTAATCTTCTGTTTATATCTTTACCAAATCCAGATGCCATTACAAGTGAAAAAATCAATAACACTCTTTCTGACTTCTTATGGAATAACAATCCAAAAATTAAAAAATCTGTTATTGTAAAACAGTATGCAGAAGGAGGACTCAAAATGACTAATCTTAATGCTTTTGTAAAAGCATTAAAATCTACATGGATAAGAAGACTTCTTTTAAGCGAAAATAAATGGCAAGAGTCAATAAAATTACATATTAATTTGGAGAAGTTGACAACATGTAACATAGAATACATTACAGATATTTACAATACAATTAAAAATCAGTTTTGGAAAGATGTATTAAAAGCGGTTATTGATATAAACTATAAAATGGAAAAAGATGAAGAACACATTTTGAAAAGTCCAATATTTTATAATAAAAATATTACAATAGGCAAAAAGCATGTTTTTCATAAAACTCTACACAATAAAGGTATCAGATTTGTCAATGACTTAGTAAATGAAAATGGAAAGTTCTACAGTTATCAGGAAATCAGGATACATACGGGAAGTCATTTGAACTTTTTGGAATATCAAGGAATAATAGATTCAGTAAAATCTTATTTAATAAGGTTAAATATGAGAATAACAAGAAAATTAGAAAACCCATTCATACCAAGTCATATCCAAATCTTCCTCCAGCAAAAATCAGGGGTGCAAGCAATGTATAATATGCTGAATAAAAATTCAGAACAACCAACAGGCAAGAAAACATGGAATGAGAAGTATAAGTTTACAGATCAAGAATGGGAGAAAATATACAATTACCCATTTAGTATAATAAAATATCCTGCTATACAATGGTTTCAGACAAGCATTAATCATAATATTTTGGTGACAAATACTCTTTTAGTTAAAATGAAGCTTAAAAATGATTCACAATGTTATTACTGCCATTCTCACGATGAAACAATACATCATCTTTTCTGGACCTGTGAAAAGATCCAGTTATTTCTTAATAAATTGTCACAGTGGCTGAAAAATAATGGCATACAATGCAACATAGAGGAAGAATTGTTTATGTTTGGTCTAGACAGAAACAACCACATTCCAAAGCCACTTAATATAATTTTTCTCTATTCCAAATACTTTATATACATTACTCGCTGTAACAAGCGACAACTGCTCCTTGAAGTATTTAAGAAGAAATTACTTTTATTGTATAAAACACTTATGGAAATTTCTCTGTCAAAAAATGAGTTAACTGAATTCCAGAAAGACTGGTATCCATATCAAATGCTACTGAATGATATAGGTAAAATAGAAACTTAAATATTTGCCAACCCAACAGTCTATACAGTCAAAGCCTGACCCATCTGTGATGGTTGTTCAGAATACTGAAATCATTTGCAATAATTAAAAGCCTGATGGCATACATATTCAAAAACCAGGAATGCTTGGACTCTACACACTAAACCCCTTTACCCCAGTGTTTAACAGTTAAATATACAGATAACTTAATTACTGGTTCTGTAAAATGTATGCCAGGACAGTCCTTTGGAACACAGTTAAGTATATTCACCTAAAAAAGTCTTGTTCCCTATTTGTCTGTAGTATTACGGATAAATGTGTATATATATGCCACTATCACAGCTAATTTCTGTGTGAGAGGTAATTGTGAGAGAAAGGAGCACCCTTATATTTTACACATAAATTTATTATATATGTATAACATGTACGACAGGATCCAGACTGTCAGGGAGAATGCTGCTGAAGGGTGCTCATTATGTTAAGACATTATGTTAAGACAGAGTGGTTGTCTGGAAAATACCTTTGGAAATGCCTGGTTTCCAGAGGTAATATGTAACAGGCATAATACAGAATAAATTGAACAAGATTAAAAAAAAAAAAAAAAAAAAAAGTAAAAAATTTTGGACATGCATCATTTACCATTCCGATCATTACAGAACATCAGTATTTTCTTTACAATGTTACACAATATTAAGTGTCTTGTAAACATTAAAATGCATTAAAGTCTATGGGAAAATAAAAAAAAAAAAAAAAAAAAAAAAAAAAAAAAAAAAAAAAAAAAAAAAAAATGGGAAAATAAAAAAAAAAAAAAAAAAAAAAAAAAAAAAAAAAAAAAAAAAAAATGTTTGTTCTGATTTCTGAATCCCCATTTGAATTTATCATGTAAGGTTTCCAAAATATGGTAACTGAATGACACACAGTGTCCCCTTTGACCAAACAGCTTAGGTGCAGTTTGATCTAGGTCTTCAATGTTTGCTCAGGAAAGTCAGGATACCTACTGTAACCATTCTGCAGGAAAATATTCACAGCTTTAACTATATTGTAGATTGTGTGTGTGTGTGTGTGTGTGTGTGTGTATGTGTGTGTGTGTGCATGTGTGTGTGTGTGTGCAACAAATTTAAAGACTTGTAGAGGAAGTCACACAATTTATACATGTACATGTACAAAACTTCAGTACATTTGATATAAAACTATCTAAAAAAGCACATAAAAATCCTTTGAGAGAAAAGTATCCTATCTCTGAATTAATGTTGCCAAAATTAATTCAGAGTTACAATAAAAAATCATTTCATTTTTGATCCAGTTTAAAAATGAAAGACTAACTGAAACTTTACAGGCTGTCAGATCCTACATTTTATGATCGTATTAATAATACCACATATCAATTCACTTAACCTTACTTGGATAAAAAAGGTCTATTTTTGAGGAATGCGGAGCCTTATTTTATAAAACAGCACACTTACTCTTTGTCTATTTTATCCAAGACAAACTTCTGACAGTCTACAAAACACTCTGGGTCTACTTCACCATCTTCTCGGCATATTTTTCCTAAAAACAATTATATTCACATTACTGGGATGTTAACTACTTAGGTCTTCAGACAAAACCTTTTTCCATGAAAGTTTAATTATTTTGTACTACGATAATGGCCAAGAATGATTTAGAAACTGATGAGTAGGTAGTTTCGAGTGAGATTTCACTAAGCTGCACGAGTTCAAAGGCATGATGACGATGATGATCTGGGCCCAGTTATTCAAAACTAACGATGTCGGTAGTTAATGTATCGTTAAAACTTTGATTATAAAATGCGGCTTTTACGCTAATTTTTTTGCAGAAAAAATGTGAGTAGCTTTTGCATTTGCATTTTTTTCAGCAAAAATAACTGCGAATTAGATATGGTACTTACTAGAACAGTTAACATTTTGACACTAATGAGCTCGTTAAGCTAACTCTGCATAGAACAACTGGGTCCTGGTCTTTTATGTCCCTTTCAAAAGTGTTTTGGTCATACTGAGATTATGGAAGAATGGTAATGAAAGGCTGTGTGCAATGAAATGTCCATGCAATCATTCTGCCTTCAGCAGGATTTAAATTTGGGACCTCATGACTGATAGTTGGAACTGCTAACTCTTCGGCCATGCAGATTCTTCCCAAAGGCACGGAGAAGTTTTTAAAATTGTTTAGGTTAGACTCACAGATCAAGGTAAGGAGATAATTTAAAATTTAAGATTGTGAGGCAATTCCACTGAGTACCCATAAAATACATGTACATGGGGATATCAAAGTTCTGGATCTAAGATAATACATTTTGTCGACCTCTTCACTAATTCGCTATTTAATACCACTTCCACAGAAGTTTGAATTTTGTCTCACATTCCAAGCCTTAACAGCATCTGTGAGTCCATTATCATCTCTGTTCTCATTTTTCCATGCAGAGATTTTTTTTATTTAATTTTATTTTGGTTTTGGGAACTGCTTTTTTCAACAAAAAATTGTTGACATTTTTCTTATTTCTCCACAAAACTTACATTGTGGCTAATCATAAGACGTGCCTCGACACGGCATTTCTAACAAGTACCCACAACATATGTTTTGGTGAAGCAATAAAGGAACTATTTTTCTGATACCTATTGTTATCTACAGCAGATGTGGGTGTGACAACACTTTGAATCCCCATTCCTTAACAACATCCACTGCAATTACTGTCCCTTCAACATCCACTGCAATTACTGTCCCTTCAACATCCATTGCAATTACTGTCCCTTCAACATCCACTGCAATTTCTGTCTCTTCAACATCCACTGCAATTACTGTCCCTTCAACATCCACTGCAATTACTGTCCCTTTAACATCCATTGCAATTACTGTCCCTTCAACATCCACTGCAATTACTGTCCCTTCAACATCCACTGCAATTACTGTCCCTTTAACATCCACTGCAATTACTGTCCCTTCAACATCCATTGCAATTACTATCCCTTCAACATCCACTGCAATTACTGTCCCTTCAACATCCACTGCAATTACTGTCCCTTCAACATCCACTGCAATTACTGTCCCTTCAACATCCACTGCAATTACTGTCCCTTCAACATCCCTTCAACATCCACTGCAATTACTGTCTCTTCAACATCCACTGCAATTACTGTCCCTTCAACATCCACAGCAATTATTGTCCCTTCAACATCCACTGCAATTACTGTCCCTTCAACATCCACTGCAATTACTGTCCCTTCAATATCCACTGCAATTACTGTCCTTTCAACATCCACAGCAATTACTGTCCCTTCAACATCCATTGCAATTACTGTCCCTTCAACATCCACTGCAATTACTGTCCCTTCAACCACTCCTAAAGACACTTGGCATTTTATTTTAAATGAAAATAATTTATGCTGATTTACCATATCTTTAAAATCAGAAACCATTTGTCTTTTCTATTTGTGTTTTGTTCACAAATATTTGCCCTAAAATAATATGTATGACCAACAAGAAAAACGCCTAACTGCATTATGGACTGGCTTTTTAAATAACGAAGAGAGTAAGAGTTGTCTCTCTTGCATGTGAAACATCTACTGGTCCTCCTCTTCATCCCTACCAAATATGAAAGCAATCCATTGAAGAATAAAGGTAACATATAACTTTGAAAAAAGGTTAACCAAAAGGTAAACCTCGGACGATGCCCGACGCCCACCTGCCCGCCCGGACATCGCTATTTTAAAGGATAGTTTTAAAAACCCGTCCAAAAATTGGTATGACCTATGCTATTTCTATAGCAAAGTGATTTTTTTTTATTGTTGAAACAAGAATACGTTTTACCTTTCTTTGCTGATATATAATTACTGACATTCACAACAATATTGTGAAACTTTCAGAAAAATTGAACAAAACAAACTTTTTGAATACCTGCCCCAATCTACCCACCCTACTAATTTCTGCATCATTTGCAGCCCTTTTTTTGTATGGGAAAAAGTTAAAATATTTGATTTAAAAAAATGAATAGAATGAAAATTTTTGTGCATTGGTAGTTATAACAAATGGTTTTGCATTAAATCATAACAAAACTTTGCAAATTTACTTCTGTGTAAAGTGCCAAGCAAAAAACATCTTTCTGAATGATGTTGAAAGCAGAAAATGCATAGTTCCAGGTAAGAGGTGGTATCAGGTAAATATTTTTCCTTATTTGTCCATGGAAACATATGATGTGACTATTCAGTAGAGCTGCCTCATACGAGAAATAGGAAAACTATTACAATTTTTCAGTTGCAAAATTACTTATCTGGAGCTATGAAGTGTTATGATTAATAGGTACTGAATAAAACTAGAAATGTGTTAATACAACACAGATGCCCCTAACCAAGGAGCCATCCTCACTCACAAACAAGCATTTTGCAAAATATGAAGTTGAAAACGGGCCATAACTCCCATAATAATAATTGGCGGATTTTACCCTTAATTGAACTTGACCTATATTTGATTATACATCAGTGTATAAAATATGAATCAAATACATATTAATTTTTTTGGAAAGATATCGAACTGAAACTATTTTCGATCATACAGACGTGACAATAAGTTGCAAAAGGGCCATAACCCCCGTGACCATAACTTCCATTATTTCTGTTGGATTTTACCCTAAATCAAACTTAACTTATATTTCTGATTATATATCTGTGTATAAAATATGAATCCAATACACTAATCTTTTTAAAAGCTATCGAACAGAAACCATTTTTGTATGAAGTATGTATGGACAGCGGTGATACCATATGCTCACTTACCACACCCACCTCCCCCTTCCCCCACATTGAAAATGGCTTTGCCAGATAGCTGATTAAACATTCATATAAGAGTGGACTTACTGATGGTTTCATTTCGTAGTTCATCTGTTATAGATATCGGATGTGTTGCCTCACGAGCTAAATATTTTGTGAATATTCGGACAGCATCTTGCTCTATACCTGTTGAAATACAAACAATAACACAATCACAAAATGAGCCTCTCTGAATAGAAAATTACTTCATGTGGTATATATGACCAATGCAGCCCTAGATCAGTCTGTGCATCCATACAGTCTGAACAGGGTCACATGCCTTTAGATTTGGTGGCACAAGACTGGAATTATAACTAAAAGGAAAACCAGGTCATGTGAGGATACATGTAAATAATAATTTATAACAACTTCTCATATTATTTTAGTTCAGACTTTCAATCACAATTAAATGATTTCAGTATCAGGCTGGGAATTAATTGCTTTTAACCCTTGTCCTGCTGAATAAATTACGATGGCACACCCACTTCTAATTTTCAGCCAATCAGATTGCTTGATCCTGGTTGTCAATACAAATTTACATACTTAATGACAAATGGTGCAGATCTGTTTGCAAAGGCAGGGTATATCCGGGTTCAACAGGACAAGGGTTAAAGACTGACCATATTTTTCAATAAAACTTTGCGAGTTTACTCGACTTTAACATACTTATTACCATCCTATATGTGTTACAATATACACAACATGACATGCAAACTAGCATAACTTAATTGTTTATTCATTTCACCATTTAATGCTTTAAGCACAATCATATACATGAAGTTACCATGAAAGACCACAGTCTCCAAGCACAGCCTTCCTGAGGCGCTGAAAGAAGGAGAGGAACAAACAGTGATGAGACACAACGGAAAAGTAGCAACAACCTACATGTATATACAAGCAATATGAGCTAGTGCACAACAAAACCTACAATAAGGCCTGTATGACCAGTAAAGACTCAGACAGGCCTGTACATCCACCCAGTATGGCAAGGGTTCTCATTTATCACTCTTTGCATAGCCCAGAAGCTGTAGAACGTACATGCGATCAATGGAGACTGATCAGACTGCGTGGATGCACAGGCTGATCTGAGTCTTCGCTGGTCGCACAAGTCTTATTATAGGTTTTGTAGTGCACTGACTCATATATTAATATATATGATCAAAAGCCGTTCCCAGTGTGAGACTCGAACCTATGGCCCTTGCTAATATTACAAAAAAACGGCTTCGTTAAGACATTTCATGAGAGAGCTGATTAAACACAGACCCATGTGGTAATGAAATTGATATACAGAGGTCCTCTAGCAAAATGTTACAAAAATCTTAGCTATTGTCATTCTTCAGCTGTTGAGAACAATATGAGAGTTTGTCTTCTTGGAGTACACAAACTTGTCTTCTCTGCGTTCATTTTTGTGTTCTTGACATAAACTTTTGGACCACCTTCTTTACGTAAACCCAGGCCCCCTAGCAGTCTCTCTTAAAATTAAAGGCTTTTTAAAAAGGCTATTTTCAGCCAAATAAAGGTTTTTCAGGATAAATTTTGTACAAAATAAAGAGCATTTAATGGTTAAATTTCTTGGCAGATCCTCAGCAAAAGAACTTCACATCATCGCCTCTCAAGCAAAACAGGGAGAAAAATTGCAGAGAAAATCTGATACTTTCATCTTTAAATGGTAATGACAATATTAACTTGCATTTCTGTTTAGAAACATATGAATCTAAGTAACAGATCAATAATTTGTCAAATGCTACATATTTACTCCGTCCTTCTCTTGCATTTACAAATTGCCAAATATAAAGGTTTTCTCATCAAAATACAGGCTTTTACTGGTTTTTCAGCCAAATTAAAGGTTTTAAAAGATTTCAACAAAATTAAAGGTTTTTAAAGTTCCCCTAGGAGCCCTGTAAACCAGTTGCACCACAGCAGCTTCTTTGCCTACATCCAGAAAATTTTAAAATGGACACATTACCCGAAAAATGCATTCCGGAGTACACTGAATGATACACAATGTTTTCTCTACAAACGTGTACAAAGAACAGAAATATAAGTCTTGCCTCACTTCATTTTCTTTTTTTTTTTTTTTTCACTGTTTTGGCTACGTTTGGGAGCAATTTTACTAAAACCGCAGCATTTTTCGAGGTGAACATATATAGCTGAGGAAAAGCATCTAGAATGCTGAAGACAGAGGAGTATATCTGAGTTATCATACTGTACAACTAAACTTACTTTTCTTTAATTTTTCAGCAAGCTGATCTTTTCGAATTTCTGGCATTTTTGAAGCAATGTCTTCAATAGTATGATCCTGGCTACCTTCATCACAGTTTATCTCTGGCAGTGAAATCACAGAACAATTTGATTTAGCGGACACTGCGCCTGAGTCAGCAGAAAAAGTTGACGGTGGGTATACAGTCTTGATATGTTCTCCTTGTAACTCTAGTGATAAACTTAGTCTGTTGTTTATCTCATCTTTACATTTCTCTCTAGTTCTCTGATCACCATCACTAGAATCATTTCCATCTGAGTTTACTTTAGTTCTAATCTCATTTTCAACAGCAGTGATTCCAGACTCATTTGGACTTTCTATATGATTTGGTATTGGACTAGCTTTATTGCACACTGGACTAGTTTCAACCTCATTCACAATGGGGGAAGTCAAATTTAAGGCATCACTTTTATCACATGATGAATCTCCATCCGTAGACTGACTGCTACTAGGACTTGTTATATCCTTTTCTTTCACCTTGGACTGCTTTCCACTTTCTCTTCTTTTTATTAAAGAGCTTTTGCTGACTGTGTTAAGAGAATGTGTTCTGATCCGAGTCCATGTGGAAGCCTGAAAACTGTCAGCATCCAGCCAGAATC
Organism: Anodontia alba; assembly: GCA_964016985.1. Lineage (NCBI taxonomy): Eukaryota > Metazoa > Mollusca > Bivalvia > Lucinida > Lucinidae > Anodontia > Anodontia alba. The sequence goes on along the minus strand of OZ024830.1, from coordinate 7,832,524 downwards.
TGATCAGTGCTCCAGCCTTGCAAGCTTCCAGGTACTGAATTAGCTGAGGAATCGCATCTCTGTAGTTTATAAACTCCTGCAAATTCTTGGATAATCGGGACTTCTTTTCCAAAACAGAATCTGTAGAAGCTAAGCTAACACCTGAAAAAATAATTAAATAAAAACATTATTTATGTAACAGATTTAACCATTTTATATTGAATAGACTCCCCACACTATATATTGGAAGAGTCCAATTTCAATTTTAGGTATGTCAGGCTAAGAAATTTAGCTATTCCTAGAGAAAAATGACTTAACTATTTGCATACAGTGGAGACCCTGAGCAGACGCTGCATTCTGCGGTGTCTGATCCAGATCTGCACTGTTTGCCAATTACCCTTTTACTAGTATCCTGACTACAATACGTTCAGTATAAAGATCACTTCTACAGTCTTGCTATAGAGACCAACTCCCACAGTGATGCGGGGAAAGTGTTGGTTTTTTTTGTTTGTTTTTTTTTCACAAAGTTAAGCAACATACATCATTATTAGTACCTGCAAAGGTGACCGCAATGCTTTACCTAGTGGAAGACCTCATTAACACAACATTTGGTGTCAGAAGTGAGATAAGAGATATGCAATGGACTGGAACCATTTGAACAATTTTGAAAGAGGATCAACCAAGGATCATTCCTGTGAAATTTGGTCAAAATCCAATCAGTGGTTTAGGAGGAGATGTTGTTTAAAGATTGTGAACGGACGGACAGACAGACGGACGACGACGACGACAGACGGTGAGTGATCACAATAGCTCACCTTGAGCCTTTGGCTCAGGTGAGCTAAAAAGCGGAAAAGATGTAGTGGATATGGTGTACAGATCATTTCTACAGCCTTGCTGTGGAATCCAACTTTTATCGCAACAAGGGTAGAGTGGTTGCTTTTTCACTAAATTAAGCAACATACATCATGGCTGGTACCTGGATGGGTGACCACCAGGGCTCCAGAAACTGAAATTGCCAAACGGTCCAGTCACTTTCCGCCACATTTCCGAATTTGTCAAGCAGACATATCGGACTTTTTCGTCATCCTTGTGAAAGAATTTCCGTACTGCAACTTCTAAACACAGATGCTGCATTTTTTTCACATAATGAATGACACTTGCTGAACTTACATGCGCATAAATGTCATGATTATAAACAGCAATATAGCTCAATATTATCAGACAAGTGCAATTTAATGTACTTTCACTTTCACAACAACCAATTACTCAGTCTGTGAAGAGTGCTAAAGGCAAACAACCAGAATGTCTTCACGTGTTGAAAGTCACACTTTCGAGTTCACATTGTGCTGCAGCTAGCAAGCACCATTTATACTTCTTTCTTTCTTTAGATACTGCTCATTATGAACACACGCCTATTCAAATATATTGAAAAGTTTACAACCAAAAATGGAAAATTTACAGGTAAAAAATTCTGATACATTTCATATCCCTACTCAAAACATAGATTGTGGGTACACGTTAGAACTGCCTTGGCTAGGCCTTTCGACTAAATACCCACAATCTTTGTTTTTGAGCACAAGAATTCCGCGGAAGGCGTCATCACACCTGCCGGGGCAAAAGTCACAGGAGCCACAATCAGAATGTGGTTATTAAATAAGTTTTATTTCATTCTTAGCAGTGCTTAGTTGGTAAACTGGGTTGAAAAAAATGTAGACAAAGTGCCTAGTGGGGCACATATATTCCAGGCCAGTGCCATTCCCTCTAATGGCTATATCTTCAGCATTGACTTTTCGTATTATACAGCCCAATGATAATGGAACGTCGACGTGAAATGTGTAAAAGTCACTGGAGTGTGAAATACAGGTCAAGGTCAAGGGTCAAGGTACCTGCTAATTCAGTACATCAAGGAGAAGCACTATGCGAGGTATGGTGGTTGTAGGCCTTGTAGTTGAGGAGTTATCAAACATCAATGTAAAATATGTCAAATATAGGTCAAGGTCACCGGGTCAAGGTACCTGCCAAGCCAGTGCAATGAGGTAAAGCACTATGCAAGGTTTAGTGGTTGTAGGTCTTATATTTGAGGACATACCGAACATCAAAATAAAATGTGTCAAAGTCACTGGAGTGCAAAATATAGGTCAAGACCACCAGGTCAAGGTACCCGCCAAGTCAGTACATCGAGAAGAAGCACTATATAAGATTTGGTGGTTGAAGGCCTTACAGTCGACGACATATGGAAGGGCGACGTAAAAGGTGTAAAAGTCAATGGAGCGCAAAATATAGGTCAAGGTCACCCAGTCAAGGTACATGCAGAGTCCGTACATTAAGGAAAAGCACTATGCGAGGCTTGATGGTTGTAAGCCTTATAGTTGAGGAGATATTGAACGTCGACGTAAAATGTGTAAAAGGCACTGAAGCCCAAAATATAGGTCAAGGTCACCGGGTCAAGATACCTGCCAAGTCAGTACATCTAGGAGAGGCACTATGCAAGGTTTGGTGGCTAGAGGTCTTAAACTCGAGGAAATCTGGAACGTTGACGTAAATTATGTCAAAGTCACTGCAGCCAAAATATAGGTCAAGGTCACCAGGTCAAGGTATCTGCCGAGTCAGTACATTGAGAAGAAGCACTTTGCAAGGTTTGATGGTTGTAGGCCTTATAGTTGAGGAGATATCAAACGTTGACGCAAAATGTGTCAAAGTCACTGGAGCGCAAAATATAGGTCAAGGTCACTGGATCAAGGTACCTGCCGAGTCAGTATATCTAGGAGAAGCACTATGCAAGATTTGGTAGTTGTACGCCTTATAGCTGAGAAGATCTGGAACGTCAACGTAAATTATGTCAAAGTCAATGGAGCGCAAAATATAGGTCAAGGTCACTGGGTCAATGTACCTGCCAAGTCTGGAGGTCAGGGAGATGTGTCATGCAAGGTATGATGGTTGTTGTAGAATTGTAGTTAATTAGAATACTAACTTTGACGTAAATGTCGAACTTCGACATAACAGAACTGTTAATAGACAGACAGACGGATGAACGGACAGACGAATGGAAAAGCGGGCACCTATGTTGCAAAGACAGGAGATCAGGGAGATGTTTCATACAAGGTTTGATGGTTGTTTAGTCTTGTAGTTGATTAGACTACTAACTTTGACATAAATGTCGATGTTTGACGTAACAGAACTGTTAACAGATGGACAGACAGACAGACAAATGGACAGACAAATGGAAAAGCGGGCACCTATGTCGCAAAGTCTGGAGGTCAGGGAGATGTTTCATGCAAGGTCTGATGGTTGTTTAGTCTTGTAGTTGATTAGAATACTAACTTTGACATAAATGTCGAACTTCGACATAAATGTTGACAGACGGATGGACAGACAGACTGACTGACGGACGGATGGAAAATCGGACGCCTATATTGCACCCTGCTATCGCACCCTGCTACAAGCAGGTGCGATAAAAATAAGAAAAATAATGTACACCTCTGTAAACCCCAGTTTTACTATATAAAAGTGGGGTTTAAAGGGTAAAAATTACATAGACGTGTTTTCCAGATGTGAATGTACCAATAGATACTATCCAAAAAGACCCTGATGAGACTGTATCTCAACATAGGACAATTTGAATCAGAGCATTTTGCACACACACAAAGACATGTTTTTGCTTGTTGTGGCCCAATATTATATTAAACACAGGGCAGTTTGGGGTATGGACAAGTGCTGGATGGACAGTCAATGGCAGATCACCTCACAATTCAGCATTCAAAAGTGGTCCTACTCTTGCCTGCAAAATCAATGGCTATTGTAAAACACACTTTTGTCATGTTGAATAAATTAAGATGCAACACCCACTTCTAATTGTCAGCCAATCAGATTACATGATCCAGATTGTTGATACAAATTCACAGACTTAATGACAAACAGTGCAGATCCAGATCAGTTGGCTTCTTCAGAAGCCAACTGATCTGTATCTACACTGTTTACAAAGGCATGGCCTATCCGGGTTCAACAGGGCCAGGGTTAACAAACATGAATGCCCTGATCAAAATAAGGATACACAGGCTGACCTGATTGTTACAGATTGCATATGGCATGAGGGCCCTTTTCTTGCAATGCATATCCTATAATGGGTAACAGATGCAAACAATTACCTATTTCTTCTGCGGAAGTATCCATAATATGGGCTGCATCAAATTTATTACTGTATTTGACCTAATTTCTGCTCTGTGTGCTTTAGTGATATGCGTTTTGATTTTCTTTATACAAGCATATATTGTAGGTACTCATTTGAATTACCTCGACAATGTTATAAAAGTCGAAACAATTCAAATGTGTATCCACACCACATGCTATTATGAAGAAGTATGCTATTATAAAGAAGTAGATAATATTACATAAACTGCAATCTAAAGCCATATGCTACATATACACAAACTGCAATCTAAAGCCATATGCTACATATACACAAACTGCAATCTAAAGCCATATGCTACATATACACAAACTGCAATCTAAGGCCATATGCTACATACGAGGGATGTTCGAAATGAATTGCTTATTTCTATCTGGAGACTTCAAATTTCAAGTTAGCCCAAAAGTACTCATTTCATGCCCTCGAAGTACTCCCCGTGGCTAGAAATGCAAAGTTTCAGCCGATGTATCCACTTCTTGAATGCGTCACGGTACGCTGATTTGGGCACAGTAATAAGGTACTGATAAATGGCAGATCCAAGTGCCTGTGGGGACTGGTATTTCCGCCCAGCAAGGAATGCTTTCAATTTCGGAAACAAAAAGAAATCACATGGGGCAAGGTCTGGGGAATACGGGGGGTGAGGCAATATAGTTACTTTTTCTTTCTTCAAAAACGCCGTAACTATTGCGGAGGTATGAGCTGGGGAATTGTCATGTAGAAGACGGACATGTTTAAAACCAGTGGCAGGGCGTCGTTTCTGATAATACTTTTTTCAGTTTCTTCAGTACTACGTCTTTGTAGTACTTTCCGGTGATGCTTTTGCCCTTTTTCACTGGCACTTTTATTGCGACTCCTTCACCAGAGAAGAAGATTGCATACAAAACCTTCTTTGTACTCAAAGAACGTTTGGCAATTATTGGGCGTTTGCTGTGTTTAGTGGCCCAGATCTTATTGCTAACCTTTCTGACGGGCTCAAAATAATGGACCCAGGTTTCATCACCTGTGACGACATTGGCAAACTGCTTTTTGTCATATTTTGGAAACATTTGAAGCAACTTTTTGGCCACTTTAACCCGTTGCCTCTTTTGCTCGTCAGTCAACAGATGTGGCACCCATCTAGCAGAAATCTTTCTGACTTTCAAATGCTTCTTCAAAATAAGGTGAACCGTTGATAGTGATATGCCTACCTTTCGTGCAATATCACGAACTGTAAATCTGGCATCTCCTTCAATGATTTCCTTTATTTTGGAAACGATTTCTTTACGAGATGCAGATTTTGGCCTACCTGATTTCGGTGCATTTTGATGGACTCTACACAAGACTCAAATTTCTTTTTCCACCGCCGAACTGTGTCATAAGACACACAAGAAGGTCCAAAAGCAGTAGAAACTTCAGTCCTCAGCTTCTTCAAAGAACAACCAAGTTTTGAGCGAGCTTTGATTTAAGCCCGTATTTCATCTTTTTTGTCGACGCTTCTACCAACCATTTTTACTGCAGTGGTCAATGACTGCGTGTATTCAAATGGCAAATTTTATGTCTTACACTTAGTCTAACATGTACATTTATACACCATTGTGTAGATACTGAATAGCCCTATACAGGCATGTTTTGGTTTTTATCGTGCCCCACGTGGATATCAAGCTAGAGGACAATAAGCAATTCATTTCAAACATCCCTCGTATACACAAACTGCAATCTAAAGCCATATGCTACATATACGCAAACTGCAATCTAAGGCCATATGCTACATACACACAAACTGCGCAATCTAAGGCCATATGCTACATACACACAAACTGCAATCTAAGGCCGTATGCTACATATACACAAACAGCAATCTAAAGCCATATGCTACATATACACAAACTGCAATCTAAAGCCATATGCTACATATACACAAACTGCAATCTAAAGCCATATGCTACATATACACAAACTGCAATCTAAGGCCATATGCTACATACACAAAAACTGCAATCTAAGGCCGTATGCTACATACACACAAACTGCAATCTAAGGCCGTATGCTACATATACACAAACTGCAATCTAAAGCCATATGCTACATATACACAAACTGCAATCTAAAGCCATATGCTACATATACACAAACTGCAATCTAAAGCCATATGCTACATATACACAAACTGCAATCTAAAGCCATATGCTACATATACACAAACTGCAATCTAAGGCCATATGCTACATATACACAAACTGCAATCTAAGGCTGTATGCTACATATACACAAACTGCAATCTAAGGCCATATGCTACATATACACAAACTGCAATCTAAAGCCATATGCTACATATACAGTCGACTCTCATTATCTCAAACTTCACAGGACCTGATAAAAATGTTCGAGTTATCAGTAGTTCGAGACAACCAAATTGTGACGTCATAGGAATGAGGACTGTTTGCCTCTCTGTTCGCCAAAACGTGCTTGGAAGGCACATGTATATGCCAATTTAAATAATTTATGCGTACTTCAGTTTGCATTGTTACTGTTTGTTTTAGGAGATGCAATGGTTCTCTTGGAATAATATCATCAATAAATGTTAATAATAAATTTCAAATGTCTCTTGTTGTTTTTTAATACTCCTGCAAATTTGGATTTCCATATGAGCTATAAATAAATTACTGGTTTCCGGGTTGTGTTAGCTATACATTATGAACTGGTTTGGATTAGCTCCCTTCGCATAGATGACTCGATAAAGAGTTGACTGGTTTCTGCTTTCGCATAAAACGCTTACAATGTTAAGCGGCAGCTGTAAGCTAGTTTGGATCATCTCCCCTAGCATAAACGAACCATCTCAGCGCGGCAAACTGTAGATCCTGCAGAGAAAGCTCATTACGAACAGTCTCATCTGGACCTAAACTATTTGTGCGGGTATCCGTACCAGTCTACAGGGTCGGAAGGGTTAACATCGGTACCCACGTGTGATTCATCTATTTGAGGCCGTGCACGACAACTCCTATTAGAAGACTGTGCGACTGTCAAAGACTGATCAGCCTGCATGCCCACAAATTTTCCATTATATGCATGAGCCTTATCTGGGCTTACCAAAGAGCACCGCCTGACCAAAGAGTAACAAGCGAAGATTCAGACTTAGCTAGCTTGATCAATACAAGCTGATCTGAGTCGGAACCTGTTGCGCACTGAATTTTCTTGAAGACGCTATTGATTGATTGTGTTGGGGTTTAACGACACGTCAACCCTTGAGGGTCATTTTGTGTTGTCTCCCAGAGAAAGAGAGAAAAGAGATAGAAGACAGAGTAGAGGAGATGAAAGAGAGGGACAGGGTAGAAAGAGGAACAGGAATGAAAGTGAAGAAACAGAAGAAATAAAAACATTCCCCCTCTACCCTTACCCACTACAAGGATAGCAGGCCTTGCCCAACTGTAAGCCAATATAAGTTGGACGCCCTGGTGATGTAAGATACACAGCACCTTCGCACCACCCGACCACCCCCCTATATCTAAACAATAAATTAAAGAAACTTTGTTGATTAATCTTCCATAACACTATTCTGGGCCGCTTTTTATCTTACAAATCAATGACACGAGACGGTGTGGAGCGCCGGGTGTCAAACCCGACTCGACACGCACGTGATTTCATAATTACGGATTTTAGACATTGTTTGTGTTGTTTGTAATTACCTGGACAAAGGGGAAAATTAAAATATTGATTTATTTATCAATGGTCTATTATGATTTTCATTAACTGCGAGACCAGCGGCGCCGCATCTTACATTTGTTTTCCTTCGTCATGGTCCGAGTTCGAGATACGCGGTAGTAAAAACTGTGAAAAATATATTCAAGGACTGAAAATGATGGACGAGATAGCCGAAGTGTCGACATAAAAGTAGTTCGACATACGCAAAGCTGAAATACAATAAATACATAGGGAAAATAATCGGGACTTAGAAATCAGTTCGACATAAGTGATAGGATCGAGATAAGAGGGGTCGAGATAACGAGAGTCAACTGTACATAAACAGCAATTTAAAAGCCATATGCTACATATACACAAACTGCAATCTAAAGCCATATGCTACATATACACAAACTGCAATTTAAAGCCATATGCTACATATACACAAACTGCAATCTAAAGCCATATGCTACATATACACAAACTGCAATTTAAAGCCATATGCTACATATACACAAACTGCAATCTAAAGCCATATGCTACATATACACAAACTGCAATCTAAAGCCATATGCTACATATACACAAACTGCAATCTAAGGCCGTATGCTACATATACACAAACTGCAATCTAAAGCCATATGCTACATATACATAAACTGCAATCTAAAGCCATATGCTACATATACACAAACTGCAATCTAAGGCCATATGCTACATATGCACAAACTGCAATCTAAGGCCATATGCTACATATTCACAAACTGCAATCTAAGGCCATATGCTACATATACACAAACTGCAATCTAAAGCCTACAAAATTGCTTGACTGTGTGCTTATAGGGGTATGTGCATTAATTATGTCTAATATGGTACTTAAGATAATTGTAGCATACAAACTATCCACATTTATGTTGTTGTTTTCTATTTCACTGAGTTTTGAATATCAGTGGGCTTGCAAAACCATGGAAACAAACAAAAAACAACATCTGTAAAATTAATTAAACCCATTTATGCCTAGCGTCCCAGAAAAGGGACACTGACAAAATAGCACCTACTCAGATCAGACTCCACAGAATGCAGCATTTGATCAGGGTCTACATTGTTTGCATTAAATACAGGAACTTCTATAAAACACTGTACAAGTAATTTTGTTTGTGTTGAGGTTTTACGGCCCTGTCAACCCAACTGGGTCATGTTGAGTGCAGTCAGTTTACCTAACCACACGTTTATTGGGCAGGCTTAGTCCTCTAAGCAGTTTACCAGTATTGTGCAAATTCTTTTGCCAGAAACTGACAACTGCCCTTCTTTAATCAGTGGAAGGGAGAGAATGACCGCAGAAAATATTTTATGATCAATCTCCACGAAAGAATGTTGCCGACCTCGGCTGGGGTCGAACCCGTGACCTCCTAATCTCCAGTCAGACGAGCATCCAGCTGAGCCACTGAGGCCGGCCATGGTACAAGTACAAGAATTCCGCGGAAGGCGTCATCGCACCTGCTGGGGCAAAAGTCACAGGAGCCACAATCAGAACATGATTATTAAATAAGTTTATTTCATTCTTAGCAGTGCTTAGTCGGAAAACTGGGTTGAAAAAAATGTAGACAAAGTGCCTAGTGGGGCACATATATTCCAGGCCAGTCCCATTCCCTCTAATGGCTATATCTTCAGCACTGACTTTTCGTATCATACAGCCCAATGATAATGGAACATTGACGTAAAATGTGTAAGTCACTGGAGCATGAAATATAGGTCAAGGTCACGGGTCAAGGTACCTGCCAATTCAGTACATCAAGGAGAAGCACAATGCAAGGTATGGTGGTTGTAGGCCTTATAGTTGAGGAGTTATCAAACATCAACGTAAAATGTGTCAAATATTGGTCAAGGTCACCGGGTCAAGGTACCTGCCAAGCCAGTGCAATAAGGTGAAGCACTATGCAAGGTTTAGTGGTTGTAGGTCTTATATTTGAGGAGATACCCAACATCAACATACAATGTGTCAAAAGTCACTGGAGTGCACAATATAGGTCAAGGTCACCAGGTCAAGGTACTTGCCGAGTCAGTACATCGAGAAGAAGTGCTATATAAGGTTTGGTGGTAGAAGGCCTAACAGTTGAGGACATATGGAAGGGTGACGTAAAAGGTGTAAAAGTCAATGGAGCGCGAAATATAGGTCAAGGTCACCCAGTCAAGGTACCTGCGGAGTCTGTACATTGAGGAGAAGCACTATGCAAGGTTTGATGGTTGTAGGCCTTATAGTTGAGGAGATATTGAACGTTGACGTAAAATGTGTAAAAGGCACTGGAGTGCAAAATATAGGTCAAGGTCACCGGGTCAAGATACCTGCCGAGTCAGTACATCTAGGAGAAGAACTATGCAAGGTTTTGGTGGCTAGAGGTCTTAAACTTGAGGAGATCTGGAATGTTGACGTAAATTATGTCAAAGTCACTGCAGCCAAAATATAGGTCAAGGTCACCAGGTCAAGGTATCTGCCAAGTCAGTACGTTGAGAAGAAGCACTTTGCAAGGTTTGATGGTTGTAGGCCTTATAGTTGAGGAGATATCGAACATCGACGCAAAATATGTCAAAGTCACTGGAACGCAAAATATAGGTCAAGGTCACCAGGTCAAGGTACCTGCCAAGTCAGTACATCTAGGAGAAGCACTATGCAAGGTTTGGTAGTTGTACGCCTTATAGTTGAGAAGATCTGGAACGTCAACGTAAATTGTGTCAAAGTCAATGGAGCTCAAAATATAGGTCAGGGTCACTGGGTCAACATACCTGCCAAGTCAGGTGGTCAGGGAGATGTGTCATGCAAGGTATGATGGTTGTTGTAGAATTGTAGTTGATTAGAATACTAACTTTGACGTAAATGTCGAACTTCGACGTAACAGAACTGTTAACAGACAGACGGACGGACGAACTGACAGACGAATGGAAAAGCGGGCATCTTTGTCGCAAAGTCAGGAAGTCAGGGAGATGTTTCATACAAGGTTTGATGGTTGTTTAGTCTTGTAGTTGATTAGAATATTAACTTTGACATAAATGTCGAACTTCGACATAACAGAACTGTTAACAGACGGACAGACGGATGGACGAACAGACAGAAGAATGGAAAATTGGGCACCTATGTCGTAAAGTCAGGAGGTCAGGGAGATGTTTCATGCAAGGTTTGATGGTTGTTTAGTCTTGTAGTTGATTAAAATACTAACTTTGACATAAATGTCGACTTTCGACATAAATGTTGACAGATGGACGGACAAATGGACAGACATATGGAAAAGCGGACGCCTATATCGCAAAGTCAGGAGGTCAGGGAGATGTTTCATGCAATGTTTGATGGTTGTTCAGTCTTGTAGTTGATTAGAATACTAACTTTGACATAAATGTCGAACGTCGACATAAATGTTGACAGACGGACGGACGGACGGACGGACAGAAAATCGGACGCCTATATCCCACCCTGCTACAAGCAGGTGCGATAAAAACTGACCAGATACCCCTTCTACTGGGAATGGACCTATCCAACCAGTTAAGGCAGAAGAGTCCACTTGCTTTAATTTCCCTGTGCACTTGTAGAATCTGATCAGGATATCTTGTTTCAGAAGGGAAACTGCTACTCTGTCAGGGGAGATAATTCTATCAAATTTTTTTATTATCCTCTTCTGAAAAGGTGTCTTCGCTGTAAGAAGAATTTGTTCCCTTTGGGAAAGGGATTGGCATGCAGCAAAACAAACAGGAAGTCATAAAAGTAGCCAATCATGGTAGAAACAGCAAGACTGTTAACCCATTTTAACCCTTGCCTTGCTGAATAAATTAAGATGCCATGCCCACTTCTAATTTAGAGCCAATCAGATTACTCGATCTTGATGTTTGATAGACATTCACATATTTAATGACAAACAGTGCAGATCCAGATCAGATGGCTCTTCAGAAGCCAACTGATCTGGATCTACACTGTTTGCTAAGATAGTGCATGTCGTGTTCAGCAAGAGAAAGAGTTAGTGTAGAGACCCACAAAAGGGCAATTGGCAAACAGTGCAGAGGCTGATCAGATGTCCCAGAATGCAGCCTCTGACCAGCATCTGGAGTTTGCAAATAGTTTAGCCATTTTTCTCTAGGACTGCCTAAATTACACAGCTAAAACTAAAATTGAACTCTTCCAATACACGTATATATAACAATGCTCCAGCTAGGATTTTAGGGCAGAGGGGTGCCGGGTAGGGCACATTTTGTGCGGTCATACAAGAATGAGGGCACTATCTGTCATGTGATGTGCTTAGTATCAAGACATGTTATAAAATATAATCCCATTCTACAATAAGTACCTCAAAAATAGATTACACATAAAAGAGATCTTTAAACTTTTTTAATTTTGGTCAAATTTTCATCAAATTTTCATCAAAATGTAGGGTTTTATGTCTGGAGTTGAAATAAGACATAGGACAGCTTTAAAAGGGTAGAGGGGTGGTAGGGGAGGGCAAGAGGGGTGGCCCGCTCCCCCATATAGGGCTAGCTGGAGCACTGTATAATATAATGTGGCGGGTGTTTATTCAGTCTAAAATGGGTTAAACCTGTACTTGGACAGCTAAGATTCTGGTTAGAACATGGGTATTCTGGCTGATCATGGCATTGCTGTATACATATACAGACAGCACAGTACCTCTATATCATTATGCAGGGGCAGGCCAAAAGTATCGGTTCCTTTTTTATAGATCTTTTCATTTTTTATTTGAGTTGAGGATTGACGGCACTGTCAACAATATTTCAATCATGTAAAGCCATCTCCCAAAGAGAGGGAGATAGGAATGTAAAAGGAAACAACTTAAAACGAGCCCTGTTTCTTTTCCAACCTGCTGTAAACAAAACAGATCCTTGCACTACCTTAAGCCAGATCAGTAGGATGGCCAAGTGAAGAAAGCTGTATGGCACTTTTGCACCCCTATTCAGTCTAATGCATTCCCACAGAATTTTATAAAGGTTCAAATCAACTGGCAGAGAAATGCATCATAACTATCTGAAGAAACTTTACAATCCCTTTTCAGAAGCAGACTTCACATAAACACTGGTGAAAACTGGCCCAGCAGTTTCTGAGAAATTGTTCAGTGATAAGAACTGATGGACAACAAATGATCACAACAGTTCATCTTATTCAGTGGTGTGGATGGATTTGATTGATTGTGTTAGCGTTCAACGACATGTCAACCATTGTGGGTCCTTTTGTGTCATCTCCCAGAGAAAGGGAGAAAAGAGATAGAAGAGATAGTGGAGGAGATGAAAGAGAGGGACAGGGAAGAAAGAGGAACAGGAATGAATGGAAGAAACAGAAGAAATAACTAGAAATGTGTCCACAGTACACGGATGTCCCCGCTGTGGGGTACCTGGCTATAAAACTGCAAAATTCTACCTGGTACAAATGCCTTAACCTGCGTCTAACAGGATCATGTACGTACGTACATACATTTGTACAGAAGGATGTACATTCGTATGCACGTACGCATGTACCCACATATGCACGTATGGAAAACCGAAAAACTATATGCCCCTGGCATCACCCCATGCAGAGGCATAAAAACATTCCCCTCTACCCTTATCTGCCAGCAAGCCTTGCCCAACTGTTAGCCAATATCAATTGGACGACCTGGTGACATAAGGTACGTGAAACATTCTCTGCACCCAAGATGAAGAAGAGCTGATGGATGACAAATGATTCAACAGCTCATCTTGTTCAATGGTGTGGATGGAGTAAGAACAACTGATGGATGACAAATGATCATAACAGTTCATCTCAAGCAACATGCAGAAGCCCTCTTAATAAGAAATGGCACATAGCAGATGTTCTACTGGGTAAAAACTTCTGCAGACCACCTTTAAAAATATTTTTCTTATTTTTCCTTGGAAAATTATAAATGTCATTTTATGTAGATCATTTCCTTAGGAAGTGTAAAGACCATTTTTCCTGGCTCAGTTTTATTACCTAAGTCTCCAGGATGATTTTCCTCGTGAAACAGCAACAAACCCGAAGGGGTAGGTACTGCTGGGCTCCTCACATCATTACCATGTGCTGTGAATAGAAAACACAAATTACCCTTAAATATAGCTCCAGATAAGGTGATTTTTTTTTTCAACCAAAAAATATTGATATTTTTTTATTTCTTGACAAAAACATTGCAGGTACTCAATTTAAGTGCCTCAGTACACACGTTTAACCCTTAAAGCGCCAAGAAAAACTGCATCTGAAAATGTCATCTGTTTATGTCGTCTGCTGAATATTCTTGCAGACTTTTCAAACCTATTTTTGCATACAGGCAAACAGTGTGGACCCTGATCAGACTGCTCCTAAAGGAGCAGTCTGATCTGGGTCCACACTGTTTGCAAAAATGACTTTTAAAATCACAAGCAGATGACAAAGCAGACGACAATAGTTGTGACTGGCGCTTTAAGGGTTAAAGGTATGTTTTCTCATGTTGTGGCTCATATGTTTCTGCGGAGAAATTAGATCTCCTAATGTAGCTGGACTGCAGTACAGGCCGCCACACGAAATAGTACTTTAGACTAACCTTTACCGCTCTGTAAGCTAATTCAGCAGATGATAAATGGGTGACATTTTTGCTTATTTTTCCCCAAAACAGGCTTTGACATTTCATGCAAATTGGAGACAATTTGCATGAAAAGCAAAACCTGTTTTCAGGAAAAATACGAAAAATATATCAATATATTGTCTGCTTCATATTTTATCCAGAGTGCTAAGTGTTAACCCATAAGGGAGGGGATTGCAATGTGTAAAATTTTCCTCAAAAGAAACATGAATCAAATCGGTGATAAGGTAAGAAAATAATGAGGTCTTAAAAACTTAAACGAAAACTTTTAACATTTTTAAAATTCTAAGTCTGTGATCTGGATCCCAAGGTCACTGCCATGAGTGCTGATAAAAACTTTTGACCAGTATACATCATGATACCAAATATAAATTAAATCCATTGTTTGGTTTAGAACTAATGAGGTCCTAAAATCTTTAACCTAAAGTTTGAACATGAAAATTTTGACATGACTGTGACCTTGACCTAAATATGAATAGCGGGGATGAGGATGGTACTGCACAAAAGTTTGAACCAATATGTATCATCATACCAAGATGAATCAAATCGGTGATAAGGTTAGGATATAATGAGGTCTTAAAAACTTTAACAAAACTTTAACAGGTAAATTCTATGTCTGTGACCTCGACCTCAGTCACTGTCATGACTGCTAATGGTGTTGATAAAAACGTTTGACAAGTATCTGATACCAAATAGAAACTAAATCCATCGTGTAGTTTAGAAGTAATGAGATCCTAAAAAACTTTGACGTAAAATTTTAACATGGAAATTCTTAGTCTGTGATCTTGACCTTGAAATGACCTAGATTGGTGGGGATGGTACTGCGCAAAATTTTAAAGATGAAGCACATTGGTGGTAAGGTTAGGAAATAATAAGGTCTTAAAAACTTTAACGAAAACTTTAACATTTAAATTCCAAGACTGTGATCTTGACCTTCAGGTCATGAGAGCTGATGGTGCTGATCAAAACTTTTGACCAGTGTCTATCATGATACCAAATAGGAACAAAATACATCATTTAGTGTAGAAGTAGTAAGATCCTAAAAACTTTTGACATAAAATTTTAACATGAAAATTCTTAATCTTTGACCTTGACCTTGACATGACCTAGAGTGGTGGAGATGGTACTGCACAAAATTTTGGACCAATATGTATCATCATACCAAAGATGAAGCAAATTAGTGGTAGAAAATAATGAGGTCTTAAAAACTTTAATGAAAACTTTAACATTTGTGGACGCCGACGCCGACATCGACCGCCGGGGTAGTACAATAGCTCTCCATGAACATTGTTCAGGCAAGCTTAAAAAGGAACTAAGGCAATAGATCTACTTAAGTAAATGCAAATTTTGTAACCTTTATAGTTCTGGGCCCAGTTGTTCAAAGCTAACGACATCGTTAGTTAACGATTCGTTAAAATTTACATCGAGTGATACGCAAATATGCTGAAATTTTTTGCTGAAAAAATGTGAGTAGCTTTTGCATTGCAAAAGCTACTCACATTTTTTCAGCAAAAAATATCAGAATATTGTGTATTGAATCTGCTAAAAGAGTTAACAAAATGACCCTTAACGAACTCGTTAAGCTAACGATGCTTTGAACAACTGGGCCCTGGCTGACTGTCTTTTACCTTTTTATAGCAATCAATGTTTTTATGGAGAAGAAAATGAAATATTTACCTTATACTCTTTCTTATCTAAACCTTTTATGAATTATCAATACACTTTCATTGAAAAAAGTGTCTTATCTCGAGTCTATGTTGCTCATTGTTAACTTCACACATATCATTACCCACTGTTAATTTTGCTTTGACCCAGCAGACATATTTCATTGTTGAGACTGTGGACCTATATTCAAAAACAATTGTGTAAATAAACTAAACTTAAAACTTTCATCTTTTTCAAATTGAATTTTTGTGACAACTTTTTAAATATAAGTTTTCACAAAAAAACTGTTCAAATAAACTTGTACAGGAAACTAGGTGCCAGCTTCTCCATAAAGTTCCATGGACGGAACATTGAGCGGTTTTGGTGTATACAGCTGGAGATTTTAAAAAATATACAAATACCATATTCCACCTAATTTCGGAATCGTGTGCTTAAGGTTTTCAAAATTACTTGGAAATATGTACCTACCTACAAAAGGGAACTTAAAAAAAGATGAGCAAAGGACTTATTTGATTATGTTTATGCAATTTTATTTTCTGAGTTTCTTTATAAAAGCATATGTTGTGGTACTCATTTGAATTGCATTGACAAGTCAATGCAATTCAAATGGGTACCCACATCATATACCTTTATAAAGTAGACAAAAAGGACACTAGCTGTAATTTTAAGACTATGAAATTGCTGGACTGTGCTCTTGTAGGGGTATATGCAGTAATTAGGTCGAATACTCTATATTCTGTGGACCTTCTGTCCATGATTGACATCCATGTGCAATGTTTCAGGTAATACATGTATATGCTGTTGATACGTAGCCAATCATTGCTTAACGTGTGCTATTTTATTGCTATTTATAAGCAGAACATTTAGCTGTATATTCTCTTTTGACTCGCTCGGGTCATATGTGGGAAAGCCAAGTTCTGCTTACGGATGGTCAGGTGGTTTTTCTCCGGGTTCTCCGGTTTTCGCCCACCTTCGATGAACATTCGGCTCGATATAAGTGAAATATTCTTGAAAGGGCCGTAAAACCCAAATCAAAAAAAAAAAAAAAAAAAAAATTCTCTTTTGACAAAATTTATCAAACTTTACTTTATAGTAGCATTTTGTCAAAATTAGCCACAATTTACATATTAGATAATTTATTGACACAACTATGTATTTAAAACAACTTTATTGGCAAAGAAGTGAAAATAAAAGTTTTTTTGTTTTTTTTTTTTATAAATTTTCATGGTGAATTAAGGCACTGGTAATATGAAGAAGAACCCATGTTGCAAGTGCCATGCCTTAAATTTATCAAACTTTACTTTATAGTAGTGTTTTGTCAAAATTAGCCACAATTTACATTATAAATAATTTATTGACACACCTGTGCATTTAAAACAACTTTACTGGCAAAGAAGTGAAAATAAAAGTATTATTATTATTTTTTTTTATAAATTTTCATGGTGAATTAAGGCATGTTGCACTGGTAATATGAAGAGGAACCCATGTTGCAAGTGACATGTCTAAATGATCTAAGGAGATCATTAAGGGCTGTTAAGAATTTATTGTGTCTGAATAGTTAAGGAAATGATAGTACACTTACTATGGTTTTGTCCCACTTCATATCCTCCTATCTGTGGTGACAGAAGATTCTGTTGTCTGGCAGACTTAGAGGTAGGCTGGATTTTCTTCTTTTCTGCAAAACAGTTTACTTTATTTGCTCTTCTCATTTATATGGGCCAGCGCACGCCAAAACCTACAATAAGACCTGTGTGACCAGCAAAGACTCGGATTAGCCTTTACATGCACCCTGTATGGCAAGGGATTTCATTTGTCCGCCTTTGGATGGCCCGCAGGTATAGAAGGCACATACCGATGTGCACGCTGGTTGCACAAGTCTTATTGTAGGTTTTGCGGTGCACTGGCTCCTATGTCTTAGGGTGAGGGGCACACTGTGCCTATATGCTCAATAAACTTTGAACTTTAATCTTTGCTTTCCACCATGTTAGGAGAATGCATACCAAATATGGTACCACATTAAGTAAGCATTCAATGATCTACTGGTTTATCTATCTCTTTGATAATGAGTGAATCATTATCATCTGATCATAACCTTAAATTAACCCTTGTCCTGCTGAATCCAGATATACCCTGCCTTTGCAAACAGTGTAGATCTAGATCAGTTGGCTTCTGAAGAAGCCAACTGATCTGGATCTGCAGTGTTTGCCATTAATTATATGAATTTGTTGCAACAATTGGGATCAAGTAATCTGATTGGCTGAAAATCAGAAGAGGGCGTGGCATCTTAATTTATTCAGCAGGACAAGGGTTAAGTGTGTATGTGGGGCTAAATCAACAATGTTTCTGCTATTTTTCATGATTTGTATCATTTTTGCATAGAATTATACAAGGAACAACCAACATTAATGTTTCCATTTAAGTTTTGAGTTGTAACTATGCTGTTTTTATGCTCATTTCCATCTGGTAGCACACTGACAGCCACAGACCTATCAACATGTGATTGCAACATGATCAGAATTTTCAGTGGGGTTCTTAAAACAGTTTTCCACAGCAATCTGCACATGTCTCTGGCATTATCAACCATCAAAATCAAGGAAATAGTCTGGATCAAAAATAAGGAAGTTACGATGAATTTTCGTAAAAAAAAAAAAAAAAAAAAATCATGGTTTTGACTAGTTTGGAAATTTGTTGCACATTAAAGTAGGATCAATATTTTTCTGATATTCTCCAGTGGGCGTTAACTGGAGGCTGGTATCTTAGGAAAATTTGTCCAGAAAAGTGTCATTTTTCACCACCAAATAGCAGGGTGGGTGTTTATTAGAGCAAGGGCATCTGTTAGAATTTTTATGGCATGTTTCCATGGAGAAATAAGAAAAAATATCAATACTTTTTGGTTGAAATAAAAGGTCTTATCTTGAGATATGATGTGTTCTGAATACTTTTTTTCCACAAAATGAACCATTATTGCCCATAAGAAAGATATTTAAACATTGTTTTATCACATTACAAAACAAGAGGGTCTGTAATGCTCACGTGAGTATCATAGCACTTAGAGAACACAACCTATTCAACAGGCTATGCTTAGATGTGTGCAAGTGCCAAGTATCACAACTGTGCGACCAATACGTAGTTACTGTGGAATTGACCTACACAGAAAAACTTAACAAAGTAACTAAACCGTAAAATATAGGTCAGTTTCAGATTTGAACTTGACACAGAAATCATCAAGATAATTATTTTGAGTAAGATGCGTAATGATTCCATAAAATATGTGACCTCTAGAGTGTTAACAAGGTTTTCCTTCAAGTGACCCAGTTTTAATCCTAACAAGCATTTCGAGCAAGATTCATAATGATTACTTCAGAAATGTGACCTCTAGAGTATTAACAAGGTTTTCCTTTGATTTGGCGTGGTGACCTAGTTTTTAACCCACAGTGACCCAGTTTTGAACTTGAGCTAGAAAAACAAGCCTAGAGGCCTAGTTTTTGATCCCAAGTGACCCAGTTTTAATCCTGATGCAGATATCATCAAGACAAACATTTTGAGCAAGGTGTGTGATGATTTTGTAAAAAATGTGACCTCTAGAGTACTAACAAGGTTTTCCTTTGTTTGGCCTGGAGACACTGTTTTTGACCCCAAGTGAGCCAGTTTCAAATGATCTAGAAATCATCAAGACAAATATTTTGAGCAAAATTCATGGTGATTACTTACAAAATATAACCTTTAGAGTGTTAACAAGGTTTTCCTTTGATTTTGCCTGGTGACCTAGTTTTTGACCCCAAGTGACCCAGTTTTAAACTTGACCAAGAAATCATCAAGACAAACATTTTGAGCAAGATTCATGATGATTACTTAAAAATGTGACCTTTTACTTTTATATGGTCCAGTTACCCAGTCTTTGACCCCAAGTATTCCAGTTTCAAACTTGACCTAAAAATCATCAAGACAAACATTTTGAGCAAGATTCATGATGATTACTCAAAAAAAAAAGTGCGATCTCTGGAGTGTGAACAAGATTTTCCTTTGACTTGGCCTGCTGACCTAGTTTTTGACCCCAAGTGACCCAGTTTAGAACTTGACCCAGAAATCATCAAGACAAACAAGTTAAGCAAGAATCATGGTGATTACTTCAAAAATGTGATCTCTTGAGTGTTAACAAGGTTTTCCATTGATTTGGCTTGGTGACCTAGTGTTTGACTCCAAGTAACCTAGTTTCAAACCTGACCTAGCTTTCATAGAGGCAAAGTTTCATTAAGACTGGGTCAAAACTGTGACCTCTAGAGTGCTAACAAACTAATTGTTGATGATGGAAGATGACGGATGACGGACAGGGGTGACCACAATAGCTCACCCCAAGCATTTGCTCAGTTGAGTAATTAAAAATGTAAAACAACAATACCCTGCCACTTTTGTGTGGCAGGCAGATAACCCTGTCAAAAATAGACCAAATGTGCCCATTTATGACAATCCCAAACCAGATTTCTCCATTCTCACACCAATATTGGTGAAAATCCATTGGCATTTACGAGGGGTGTTCGGAGACTTCTGCAAATGATAAGTTTCTCCAAGATATTAATCAAAAGTTGATAATCGTTTTGTCTAGTTACCTTGGAAAAATTGCCCTTTAGCAAGAAAACATCATTTCAATCTTTTAAACCAACTTTTGAAACAATTTTCGTACTCATCTTTAGGGAACACCCGTAAGTAACTGGTGAACTGCAGACCCCATTGCACTTCTGGACCTATCTCCTACCAGATAGTTTTTTTTTTTTTTTCAATTTCTGAAAGAGGAAAAAAAATCGCAGGGGGCAAGTCGGGCTGCAGGGAGGGAGTGACAATATTGACCTTTTCAGACTTCAAAAACTGTACTACAGTTGAAGATTTGTGGGCTGTAGCATTATTATGTAACAAATGGAGACCCATTTTTGGATGTGCTTTTCCCATTTTTGTTCTGAATCATTTCAGAACCACCTTCTTATAGAAGCTTCCAGACACACCTCTATTGGAACAGGACTTTACATGACTGGCCCAGAATTTCTGAAGAAAACAGAGTATCACCTATTCAAATATATTGAGAATTTTACCACCAAAAAATGAAAACTTTCAGATGGAAAATTCTGTAAGTTTTCATATTTCTGCTCAAAACATAGATTGTGGGTACTTGTTAGAACTGCCTCTGCAAAACAATTCTAAAGAGTATCCACAATCTATGTTTTTGAGCAGAAATAAGAAAAATTCATCTATACCCTTGTTAACCCCAGTTTTACTGTATAAAAGTGGGGTTTAAGGGGGATCAAAACTACAGTCATGTTTTCGAGATGAACACCTTCTTTGCTGTCAGTGTTTATTTAGCAATTCTTGGCCTTTTTGCATGTTTCAGAACCCATATCTTGTTATGTGTCCCCTTGGGCTAAAAAAAAATCTCCAGTTCTTCAGCAGATGGCCTGCATCGGTGGCTCATTTGGATGCGAGTCCGCCTGGTGATCAGGAGGTTGCAGGTTCAACCCTCGCCAGGTCGGCAACATTCTTTCGTGGAGATTTGATCAAAAAATATTTTCTATGGTCATTCTCCCCCCTCCGCTGATTCAAGAAGGGCAGTTGTCAGTTTCTTGTGAAAGAATGTGCACAATACTTGTTAACCGATTAGAGGACTAAGCCTGCCCAGTAAATGTGTAGTTTTGGTAAACTGACTGCGCTCAACATGACCCCATTGGGTTGACTGGGCCATAAAACCTCAAAACAAACACATCTTCAGCATTTGCTTTTTGCACCCTTGTATGTTTCTGCTCATTGTTGAGCAAATAGAAAATATAGCGAGCACTTATCTTTGTAACTTTAAGAATTTGGACAAATACTAAGCCCCAGTTTGTCATTTTAGCTGTCTGACAGTGAAACATGCATCTTTCTCTATAATGGACTTTATCTTATTAATGCTAGATTTGGTAACTGCAGACATGGGCCTTCCTGATTGGGGGCATCTTTGACTGATTCCTGACCGAACTGAATTTTGTAAACCAACTATAAACTGTGGAATAAACAACACATATCTCATCATGTACATGTATGCTTTTGACACTCAACCCCAACTTACAGCAGGCTTTTATAATAACCCCTTATTTCAGCAACATTTTCTGTTCATTTTCTAACCATTTTCAATGCAGTTCCTATGAATACATTTGAAAGCAATTGAAATTGCAAAAGAATCGGTTTATGGATTTCAAGTATACACGTACGTACATTATGATCAGTCACCCGTCATCACGAAAACATGCCTATATTATTTTGACCCCCTTAAACCCCACTTTTATATAGTAAAATTGGGGTTTACAGGGTATACATTATTTTTCTAATACCCGCTCAAAAATTTCCGCTCGATGAGGCGGTTCTAACGAGTACCCACAATCTATGTTTTGAGCAGAATTATGAAAAATATCAGATTTTTTTATGTGAAAATTTTCAGTTTTTGGTGGTGAAATTTTCAATATATTTGAATAGGCGTGTTTTCGTAATGTTTTGTATTGCTTTTCTACAGGTAAATACATGTATCGTAATTGTCAAGTGTACAGTCCATTAGCAAAATGTTTAGAACACCTCTGGTATTCAGTTATCATCCCACAATGAAAATACAGACATGCGGCGGGCAGATAACTGTCAAAAAATGATGAAATTTGCCCATTAACAATCCCGAACCACTCACCCCTATTTACATGTGTATGCAAAATTTGAATAAAATCTATCAAAACCATTCAAGTTACAGAGCAGAAACCAAGTGCTGATAGATGGACGCTTGAATAAGGAAACTTAATACCCCACCACTATAGTGTGGCAGAGTATAACAACACTTAAGAATAGATACATGGGTGAAACGTTTTTAGCTGTTTTCTAGCTGTGAGATCATTGCTGAAGTAGCCCTAAGGTTCACACACTGTCACAAAAAGCAGACCTACAATTTTCAATGTGTTACTGAACCAAAAAATTTTTTTGTTTGACAGGTTTCAGAAATATAGTAATACATACTTCTGATGAGGAATTTGGAGGAGGACCTAGAATTTCTTTGTTGTCTGCACCAGAAAGCAAACTATTTCTGTGTATAAATGCACCCATTTGTTATTCAGAAGTAGAACACTTCTAATCATAGCTCCAGATAAGAGGGGATATCCATTTGATATTTTTTCTTATTTGGCTTTAGATATATTTTTTTCATATTTTGCTTTTGCTTGTGTGTGGGGAGGGGGATTGTGGGGGAAGAAGGTATCTTAAAAGCACTGCTTATTTGTAATTTCTTGTTATTATTCTCACTGATGATTGCCTTTCTTTCTTTCAGGGGTGGGAGGAGGGGATGGAGGGTGTATCTTATAAGCAGTGCTTACTGGCAATTTCTTGTTATAATGATCCCCATTGATGATTTTCTTTCTTTCAGCATCAAGAACTATAAAATGAGGACATCTGCCTTTGCAATATGGTAAGCAGTTGCAAAGGCCACTACCTGACGAGACTTGTGGAGAAGATGAAATAGGTGTTTCTTTTAAACAACAAATAAATTTGATTTTTCTTTTTTTAAAGTTAACATGCTTTTTATTGGAGAATGCTTTTAAAAGTAGTAAAGCAGTGCTTATGCATAAGAACTATTTATGATGCAGAGAATTAATGTCATATTGTTAGTTTTAACGGCTTGTCTTTTCATGTTACTTCAGGAATTTCTTGTCACAACAAAAAACAATGAAATGTTTTTTTACTGAAAAATGCTTTTAAAAAAAGTGCTTATGCATAAGAACTATCTATGATGCAGAGTATGTCATTTTGTTAGTTTTTCACTTCTTGTCTCTCCTTTAAAATTTCATGTCACTTCAGGAATTTCAGTGGGTATTAAAAGTTACGATCTGGCTGGTGTGTTTATTTTCCTTTCTTTACTAAGTACACATATTTTTTAATTGTAAATCTGATAAGAATTATGTTTAATGCTGAGACATTACAAAAATACGCCTATTCAAATATATAGAAAATTTCACCTCTAAAAACCTGAAAATATTCAGATGAAAAGCTATGATATTTTTCATATTTCTGCTCAAAACATAGATTGTGGGTACTCATTAGAACTGCCTCGCTGAGGCAGTTCTAATGAGTACCCACAATCTATGTTTTGGAGCAAAAATAAGAAAAATAATGTATACCCCTGTAAACCCCAGTTTTACTATATAAAAGTGGGGTTTAAGGGGTCAAAAATATATAGGCATGTTTTGGTGATGAATAATGATTAATTCCATTTCATAAGTTGTTACTTCTTATCACTCCTCAGACACAGTCAAATCTCAATAGCTCGAACACCTATAGCTCGTTTACCATGGCTGATTCAAACTCGTTTTTGAGTCCTTACGAAATTCTTCCGATAGCTCAAGAAAGAAAATATTTTGGGAAAGTTTCTTATTTTATCAAGAAATCGTATGTTGTGTGTACTCATTAGAATAGCCTCATTGAGGCAATTCTAATGAGTACACTCAACATACAATTATTGTGTAGAAAATCAAAACCATTTCCCTGAATTATCAATATTTGCTTCCTGATCTGGCGCCATGATTAACCCTCAGTGGCTCAATTACCCATGTTTCGAACAAATTTCCAATGTCCCAAAGATGTTCGAGCCATTGAAGTTCGACTGTAGTTTCTTGTCACTATTTTTGCATTAGCAGTGTCCCTATTCTTAGTTTAAGATATTGTAACAGGGAAAATTTGCATGACATTTTAATTTAGTGAAATTTGAATTTCATTTTAATTTTAATAAAATATTTCAAGTTTTTCATTCAGACAAAGTCTCATTCCTAAACCGCAGGCTAAATTACCACAAAGAGCTTTGTACATTAAGATCCACAATAATTTGATTTGTACTGACCAAATACAACTATTGTTTTGCCTTCTTTGTTGAGAAAAGATCAAGCCTTCATATCACCTAATATTTATAATAAGTGACTGTGCTAAATATGTGCATTATTATAGGTCTTTTCCTTACAAAAGGTACAAACTAAATAATTCATTCACTGGTATGTGTGAAAATTGTAAGTGTTAATTCTAGTAAGTTAATCTTTTATGAGGACAGTATGGTCAAATAATCAAATGTCAAATTCTGCTAAGTCTTGAGTGACAGTTCAAAGTAAAAATACAACCTTTGATTGGTGCTTAAGATTGGCTGCTAAGAGACAACCAGTCTGACTGACAAAATAAAAAATTAGTAGAAGGCCTTGTCAAGGAGTCTTAATGTTGCACTTGGCCTGATAAGTCTTTATCATGCATCCGGATTGATAAATTGAAATCTTGCACTTGGATTGACAAGTCTAAATCATGCGCTTGGACTGACAAGTCCAGTAGTTCATTTTCTTGAGTTATTGTGGACACTAAAATAATGTAGCTTTACAAGTTTTGGGAATAGGCAGTGGCCTGTTGGCCATTGCCTGGAACAATTTCCTTATGTGAGAAATCAACTGTAAATAATTGTATTGTATATGTGAAAACCTACTCAGAAGAAAAATATATTAAAATAAAAATGTGAAATTTTATTTGGGACTTTGACGTTGTCAGTTTCAAAGAATGTAAGGAAAAACTCTGTTACAATATTGCTCAGAAATGGCAGATCTTACCTGAAAATGCTCAACCTAATTATGCTATTTTTATACAAAAACAAACAAAACAAAAAAGTGAATATTTCCTGTCCTTAAAGGCTCCATATTCCTCAAACAATAGATATTTTATATCCAAGAAAGGTAAATAATATTAATACAATCATAAAATGTGGCACCTGACAGCCAGAAATGATTTTTTATCGTATCTCTAAATTAATACTGGCAACAATAATTCAGAGATACAATAAAAAATTATTTCATTTTTGATCCAGCTAGACTAACTGAATTTTTACAGGCTGTCAGATGCCTCATTTTATGATCACATTAATACCATATATCAATTTATTAAACCTTTCTTGGATAAAAAGTGTCTATGTTTATAGGAATATGGAGCCTTTAAAATAATATAGCTTCTTGAAGGGGTATGAAACCCACATACTGAAATACTGAAACCAAAACCAAAATTTCCATACTGGATAGGAAGACCTCTATGTTTTTAAGTTTGTTCATTGCGGTTTCATACTAAGGCATTAAATAAATATTACCCAAGAGACAGCAATTTCTGATTGGACTTGTAGTTGATTTTTAAAATCTGTTTTCTCATTTCAAAGGGCATGAAACCCACAAACCAAACTGTCTCCATTTTTTTAAACAGCCTTTTGAATAATTTTCGATAAACAAGTAAATTCTTTGCTCTTTAATGATAATAATAATAATAGTTTGTCTGTCATTACTGACAATGACCAATCTTAATCACATGCGAGAAATGCTACTGTTTGTGTGTCTTTAATAAATTTTATATGGCTAACTGATGTTTGAAACCTTAAAGGGCTGATTTTGACGAATTTGGTTTCCATATGTGGGTTTCATACCCCTTCCAGCTTAATGTCTTCTTGTGATGCTCCCTGATTTTTCTTGTCACTTTTTAGGAAGATATGTTTATTGATCTATGAGCATTTGTTAAAATACATTAACACAATGATACATGTCTTAGTTAACCAGGGTTCCTGTGCATGTAAGATGCGATAATGCATGAGTGTGAGAGAGTGCATTTTTGCACGTACATGCTAGTACATGCACAGAACCTGGTATATCTGATTTATCATATTTTCATGCATACAGAGTATAGACCAAACACAACGTGGGATATTTCATGCTGAATGTTGGGAATTTAGGCTATAATAAGTGATTAATATATGCTAATCAATCACATCTGGGAAAACTGAAGCACCCTGGGGTTAAATGACTAGCTTAAGGTCAAATCACAGATTTGAGGTCTGTCATCTTGAAGATAATAGCCTGGAAACCCATAACTCTGTTCACTTAAGGTTGAGCAATCCTTCTATCATTTTATATTGCAAGAATGGTTTTATGTGCATATATTTTATACAGTTGACTAAATACCCATAAGATTCCCAAGATTAAAGGAAACAAATATCACATCTTTAAATTCTGCACTCTTCAGAATATGAAGGGGGTGTTTAGGCCATGATCTCATAACTCCGATCACTCAAATTTCTTCGTTTATCACAGGCAACCAGATTAAATCTACACATATTTTATATAATGAGCATTTAATTTAGACTATCTGGTCTTAAACTGTTGATACTATTCGTATTCATTCACATGCTTGTCATTGGTTAGCGACTTTTTTGGGGTAGCCCCTAAATATTTAGCGTTTTGTGACAAATTTTGATTTTTATGCATAAAGTTGTAAGCGAAAACTGATTTTCTTCAAAATCAGCTATAATGTTAGCTATTTCTTATTAATTTTAATGTGGCATAAATTTAAGAAAGATTTGTTTTCATATCATTCTAAGCAAAAGTTGAACAGAGATTGGAGGTGAACGGAATTATGAGAACATGCCATACCTCCCATTCTCAGGTTGGCAGTCAGATAATAACAAAGAGGACCAGTTTTGAGGGACTGGATCAGACATGTTGTACTATACTAGTTATACTTCTAATTAAGACCTAGCATGAGGTAATAGTGAGCACAGCTCGCGACGCACTGAATGAAGTGAGCTCTACGGTAGAGAACATGGTCAAGGAAAAGTAACATAAAACGATATATACTTTCAGCAGAAATCGCTCTGACCAATTTTCTTCCTTTTTCTTCCTGGAAGTTGTCACCAGAAGTTGGCAGAACTGACTGGATACCGCTATTCACAACATTTGGGTCTCACTAATAAGCATCACAAAGTGACAAGCAACGAGTCTCAATAAGTGTCACGAACATATTTTGCTGATTACTTTTATTATTTATAATTGATTTACATATATTTTTTATGTACTAATATTCATTCCAGGCTGTCCAGCACTTTTTGAAAGAAAATCAGGGCTAATTTTAGGGGCAAAAATAAGAATTTTTAGGGCTAATTTAGGGCTAAAATTAGGAATTTTGTAACTAAAATAGGGCATGTGAAGACATTCAAATGGTCTTACCTTTGCATACACTCAGCAAAGATCAGATGCAATTTTCTGTTTATTCAGAGGTCAAAAAGCTCTTATTTGCCATTTTATGTATGTATTTGTGTCTAGATACCATGTTGCTTTAGAAATCAAGTGGATTTGTCGTCTGCCATAAATTATGACATTGAGCTTTTAGGTTCAAAGATGCATTTCAGAGAATAAAATAATAATTGGTCTTTCAAATTAGCAACCTTTTATGATTTCAAGCACCTCAAACATGTTAAAATGTCTTTATTTAAAGGGCATATCACAGTCAAACTTTTGGTACCAGAAAATGAGTATTTTTTGTAAGTTTTATGGCTAAAATATGACAGAATTCATTGTGATTTAGAGGAGGGACCTCCTCTCAATTGTGATTAGTCTGTTTTGTTAAAAGAAAAAGGTACCTTGTGACAAATGGTGGGATTTAAAAAAATTAATAAGACCTTAAACACAATTATTTGTTTTCTGGTAGTATATGTATGAAGTTTTAGAAACTGATTCACAATTTGGCCAAAATATCTACAGACAAGACAAACTGATAAATGGTGTAAATAAACCTATTAAAGCATCCATACCCTGTATTGATTAAGACTGGATTTTCAGGTGAAATAAAATTAGAAATAGTAACAGCATAAAAAAGACAAACAACTTTTCAGTCTGATTTTTTATGGAGACAGCTTAAGTGATTTTGTTTGAATAATGGTACATTTGGCTTTGACAAAGCAATATGGTTAAAATAAGAATATCATTCTTCAGCAAAAGAGAATATTTTTGAGTAATTTTTCATATAACTGTGTTGCAACACCTCTATGTACTTGACATGTACTTGCAACGATATTGAATCTTTGAATTCTACAAGCTTTTTTGAATATCTTAACATGTCTACAGACAAGACATATTTTGTAAAGGACAGAGTCTTATTTAAGGAACTTGCAAAAGTCATTACAGTAAGTTATTTATAAGATTAAACTAAAGACTGCCTTATAATGCTAAAACGTGTTCCTATTCATTGCATAATTCATGGTTTTAGAAATTAAGGGTGTCAGACTAGGCAAGTTTTGTGTATGCTGAACAAAATACCAAACTTGAAAAAACACGAGAGCTTCAAACACTTAACTCTTTAACTAAGAAAAATTAAAACTTGTAAAAAATGGTAAAGGGGCTTGTTTGGGGCTTGTTTATGGGCTAGGCAATATCCCTTATTAAGTATTCCTCATCTAAAACTAAAGAGACTAGAATGGCTAAGTAACAGAACTTCAATCCTCTCCAAATATTGGCATGTATGGTGAGAACATCTTACAACTGTATTATCCATATAATTTATCCTCTATTTAAAACAAAAATGCCTCCTAAGACAGCTGGAAAATGCCTTAACCAATCCTCCTGTTGACTACTGCTTTTCAGCCTGCACTGACCAAATACTGAGCTGCATAATGACACAACCTGCTATAACATGTGCTCACAGGGAAGATTCAGAACAGTTTCTACATTTGCCCAGTTTAATCAGGGTTCAATGTGAGCATGTGAATGATCTTTGGGTTCTTAACTACAATCCAAAAAAACTAATTAGACTAAGCAAGTAATGTTACAGTAATGTTGATCTGTAGTAGCGCAGCAAAGCGATGTACAAATAATCAATATGTATGTAAATATATAGGGCGCATAAATGACCAGTCTAACTGGTCCGAACCTCTTAGCCTCATGGTTATGACGCTCGATTACAGATCCAGGGGTACCTGGTTCGATCCCCGGTCGGGGCACTCGACGGGAATATTTTCTTTACAGGTCTATTTCTCCTCCTACTACATGTGGTGCCGTGACCAGGATGACTATCGTCGGAGCCCAAGGGCGATGCAATGGCAACGGAGTCACAAAACAGCCTGGGAATAGTAGAAAACATTTGATACAAACGTTTCATTGTAGGATGGAGGAGTGTAGTAGCGCGGCAAAGCGAAGTACAAATAATCAATATGTATGTAAATATATAGGGCGCATAAATGACCAGTCTAATAACTGGTCTGGACCTTTTAGTCTCATGGTTATGACACTCGATTACAGATCCAGGGGTACCTGGTTCGATCCCCGGTCGGGTAGGGCTGTAACGATACAGTCACCTCACGATACGATATGTATCGCGATACTTGCCTAACGATACAGTATGTATCACGATACTACTTTTATGCAAAAGTCACAGCTTGAAGGTTTAAAAACTCTAGGGAAACAGGTTCAAAACCATCTCAAAAGTTCATTCTTATGTAACGAGCGCTTGTGAAAGATGACCCTCTTGTAAAATAAGTGATCAACGAATTTCAGTAACATTTTTTAACTTTGTAATTTCTTATAAGAACAGTCTTGAAATATCTAAAAGCTATCATTTTCTATGGAAATCATGCTTTTGGGTGTATCGTCAGGTATTGCGATATTAGGCTCACGATACGATACGTGTATCGTCAGAAAATGTATCGCAATACAAAACGATTTCAATGAATCGTTTCACCTATACGGTCGGGGCACTCAACGGGAATATTTTCTTTACAGGTCTATTTCTCCTCCTACTACAGATCTGAGTCCTAGATGGAAACATGTCATCTTGTCATTGCTTGTCTTACTCTTGATCAATTGTATTGTTCCACTGAATTGAAGTTTCAGGATACCTTTAATATTTATTGGGACACATGAAAAATTGTAGTCAATACTAGTCATTATGAAATGAGTCCAAAAGATGTGTGCCTGGATTTTGACTGTTTTGACAACCGAGTTAATGGACATATTTGAGCAACATTTCTGTCCGTATTTCATTGTGAATTGAAATTTTTACTGATGAAATCGCAGTACATTTTATTCTGATCCCTCAAAAAGTTGTTGTAATTCAAAGTACATTTTGTATGGACAAGACATGTCTATGGACAAAAAATTTTGTATTTATGCGCTCATATATATTTGTTAGATTTAGTTGCCATTCATATAGTATTACAATTTACATGTATATATACTACATTGCAGGTCCTTATGACCACATCTATCGTATCATGCATAAACACCACTTGTATCAGGACACATGGATCCACTTGTCAACTGCCTTTTACTGCCTACTCTCCTCTCAATAAGAACTGTAAACTACACAGTTAGTATGAAAACATTTTCAAAATTGCAAGAAACATAAAAAAATAGGAACTGGATTGAAAAATTAGGGCTTTTTTAGGAATTTCTATTGGATTTTTCTTTTTTTTTTAAATTTTAGCAAAACTGAAAAAAATTAGGATTTTTTAGGAATTTTAGTGCCGCTGGACAGCCTGTCATTCTTTAATGATGCTGTGAAGGAACTAGTTGAAAATCTGGCTCCAAGTTACCTACCCTACAGATTTTTGCATGATTTGTTCTCATTTTTACTATGGGAAAAAGTGAAAATATTTGATTTTTTAAAAACCAATGATTAGAATGAAACTTTTCGTTCACAGGAAGTTACGACAAATGGTTTTGCATTAAATCATGACAAAAGTTTGCAAATTTACTTCTTCTGTGTAAAGCGTCGAGCAAAAAACGACTTTCTGAAAGATGTAGAAAGCAAAGTAGGCTAAGCCTATTTTCATATTAAAAGCTCGTGGATATAAACTGTGTGGAATCGAGACAATTCATCGACAAGACAACTCATCGACACAGTTTTTGGAGACAATTCACTGACACAATTGAAGACAACTCATCGACACTTTTTAAAGACAATTCACCAACACATTTGTTTGAAGGTAATTGGCAATCATAGGTAATTAAGGGTAATTATGGATAAGTGGTACATTGTATTTGATTGATCATACCTGTGAATGACTAGCCTGCCTGTTCTGCCTGTTAGTGAACAGTCTCAGAATCGATTATTTGGCTAAGAATGCGGATAGGTTTTTTAATTTTAGTCATGACTGATGTTCTGCATCATTTACGATGCAGCTGCTGACGGATGCGCGCTCAGCACCACCGCTGTGCCGTAAGACCGGAATTGGAAGTTTAATAGACTTGATGACTTGATCATGTTGATGTCGCACACTTTGACTGCCGGGGAACTGTCTCAAAGTCCCACCGAGGCTAACATGTAGCTTTTAGGATGTTGATTGCTATGGAACTGCAATACTGATAATATGACTTGTACAAGCTCATCAACATCAAGGTAGTCATGTCAGTCAAGTATCTAATCAACTGATGCGCGTGTACAAGCTCATCAACTCTGCTACATGACACTGATGTATAATGATTAACAGTCAAATTCCTATTATTATCACAATTCGAACAACAAAAATGTAGGAAATAAATGAAAACATAACTCATATAAACGAATATCAATCTTCACTTTCCATTTTCTTTATTTTAATTAAGAAAGTTTTGAATAATATTTTACCAAGTTCCCTATACGTGTATTTTCCTTTAAATCATGCTTTTGAAATAAAATGTGTAAGTTTATTAAGCTTATTTACGCCAGCCATCCTATGCAGTTAAAATGGTCTCTTAATTGTCATCAATCGGTACCTAGATTTACTGAAACGAAACCGAAATACCGAAACGAAACCGAAATACCGAAACGGACTATTAAAAATATAGGGAAGATGCATATAGATAGTAAATGC
This sequence comes from Anodontia alba, assembly GCA_964016985.1. Lineage (NCBI taxonomy): Eukaryota > Metazoa > Mollusca > Bivalvia > Lucinida > Lucinidae > Anodontia > Anodontia alba. The sequence goes on along the minus strand of OZ024830.1, from coordinate 7,799,763 downwards.
TGGGACGAAATGGATAACGAAGTATTTTCCTAAATATATTATACATAAACATACATACAGGATAAAATCTGCACTCAGGAGGAAATTAATGACAAATGATTAAAACTCATTAATGTGACGCCTCCGAAATACCGGAGCGGACGAAAAATATAGGGAAAATGCTGTTTGTCAATAATTTTGCGGCAATATGAATGAAAAAAATATTTTCTCAAATAAATATAATATATAAACATACGAGCCGTACATACAGTATAATAACCACACTAAAGAGGAAATTGATAGCAAATGAATAAGCCTCATTAATGGGACGCCTCCGAAATACTGGAACAGACCATTAAAAATATAGGGGAAATGTTGATATATGTAATCAATAATTTTGCGGCAATATGAATAACAAAATTTTTTCTCAAATAAATATAAACATACATCTGCACTGAGGATGAAAATAATATCAAATGATTATGCCTCATTTACTGTGACGCCTCCCAAATACCGGAACGGACCATTAAAAATATAGGGGAAATGCTATTAGTCATTGATTTAGCAGAATATATTCTTTCATACCATTTGGAGGAGCCAAAATACCTATGCATGTAGGATAGTTTTAATGAATAAATAAACAAATATTTCTTTGCAAAAAAAAAAAAAAAAAGATTAAAATGTTTTACATAATAATTACATGATATTAAAACTCTTATTGTCCTTGCGCGTCTTAACGTAATTCTCTGTTTCTTTCTATCAAAATTAGTCTCATTGTTTCTCTTTTATGCACATATGTGTTTCAATTACTAAGAATACCAAACAAAACCAGACACCAGTGCCATAAATGTAAATTGGACTCTTTCCCTATACTTTTAATAGACCGTTTCGGTATTTCGGTTTCTTTTCGGTATTTCGGTTTCGTTTCGGTAAGTCTAGGTACCCATCATCAATGCCAAAAAATATTGAATTAATATCCTAAATTCGTTATTTTGATCATAATCATTTTATTTTCAAAATATTGTCTTCATTTTATCAGCTTGGGTATAATTTCAACATAATAATGTGTCGGTGAATTGTCTTCAAAAAGTGTCGATGAGTTGTCTTCAATTGTGTCGGTGAATTGTCTCCAGAAACCGTGTCTATGAGTTGTCTTGTCAATGAATTGTCTTGTTCCCAGCTGTGTATTCACATCGTCTACACGTATCATCCAGAATCAAGGACCCCTCCAATATGCAGACGGATGGACAACGACAAGCAGCATATATTCACTAAAACTGAGAAGAGTGATAACGTACATTTGTAAAAGGTGACATAAACCAGTGGGCTTCAAAACATACCCCACCCACTGATATTACTTTCTGACACGCCTACCAGAACAACCAAATGTCAGTACCCGATTTTCGCCGGAACAAAGACATTTCATTAGCTTCTTCGAGGCTTCATTTTCCATCAAAAGCGATCATAATGTATTTAACAACAAATGACGAACGAAGGATGCAGTCCTATCAATATTTCTTGTTTTGAAGTGCTTTCTTCCTTTTCTGTCGGTGACACAGTAAAATAGAACTCGGTGTCTTAGTACTGTTCTACGACCTAAAAGGTCTGGGATTAAATTCTCTGTACAAGCATTAGTTTTCCACAGAATGACTATTAATATGGTTCGTCCATCCGCCCGTTCGCCCTCCCTCCCCTCGCTCTTGCCCTCGCCCCCTCTCTGGATCTCTCTCTCTCTCTCTCTCTCTGTATCAGAATTCTTCTGCCTTTTTAAGAGTGAGTCTTCATACAAAGCAAGCTGTCGTTTTTTTGTTTTTGCTTTTTTTTGTTGTTGTTTTTTTTTATAGATCAAGTCCATATTTTGTCCGCCAGACAGTTAAAGCATGCATCATTGATGGGCGTGTAGCAGTGCAGAAACATTCTAGGACATCTTCTACAGGGTGTTCAGAATCAGAAATTTACTGGTGATACGTCTAACGACATTCATTCACCAGGACCTGTGATATGGGAAGTTAGTTCATAGCTCTCACCAGAGAGGTAAACCTAACCACACCATTCTCTGCACCTTCAGCAGAAGTAATAATCGAATCTGGAAGGGCATTCCAATCTCTGGTTGTTTGAGGGAAGAATGAGTGTTTGAGGGAAGATTGAACCCTAGTAAACGTCAGTTCTTGTACTGCGGCGGGGGTCTGAAAAATGAGTGATGATTTCTACTACGCCTAAATGCGGGGGTGTGGGGGGGGGGAGGGGGGAGGATAAGATCATCGATCATCTGTTGGAATGCTGGCAGCACCATTTAGACCGTTGTACAAAAGAATCAGTCTACTGTCTCTCCTCCTTTTCTTGAGAGACTCCCATTTTAGTTTTTCCAGTATTCCAGTCACACTCCCAGTTTCAAAGCTGTAACTGCTAGTAACAAACCTAGCAACCATGTTCTGATGAACTTTTTCGATTTCTTGTTGAAGAACCACGCGTTGGGGATCCCAAACACAGCTGTCATATTCCAAAATGGAGCGAACAAGTCCCTTATATGCTGTCTCTTTTACATCCTTAGGACACTGATAAAGATCTCGTCTCAGGAAACCAAGAGTTCTATTTGCCTTCGCATAAGAAAAAAATATATGTTCTAAATGTGTTCGCATAAGAAAAAACTATGTTCTAAAACATATCGCAAAGAGTGTCATTCCTGTGGTTAAACTTGAAAATATATAGTTATTTCCTAGAAAGTAATAACATACGGTGGTTATCATTTTTTTTTTTTTTTTTTTTTTTTTTTCATTCAGACTGTGTATGACGTAGCCATTACGCAATGGCATTTTGATTGTACGAGGAGTGACCAATATATAGGCCTATTTGCAATTGCTTTATTTCTCAAAACGCTGTCTCATTGTGTCTGTTTGCCTAAATTCATTAGAACATTGTCCAAGTGTACACCAGAAGCCCGACAGGAGTAGCCATCTTCCATAAAATCCATACAGGCAACTGTTGACCTTGACAGATCAAAATATTTGACCCCTGTCCCTGGATTGATACAAACTAGAGAATCACATGACTCAAAATATACAAGATACTTGTCATACAATGATGCCCTAAAGTATTCTCTTTCTTTTTCTGGACTGTTCTACTTTGGAATGGTTTGCACCCCTACAGGAGGAGTTTAAATCCCTCATTTAACTTCCCCTATCAGAGGTATGCATCATTTTTTTTTTTTTTTTTTTTTTTTGTTTGTTTTTTTTTTTTTTTTTTTTTTGCTAAAGTCAAAATTACCCGCATACCTAAATGACATAATGATCAAAAGTATTCGAGTCAAAAAAAGATATATAAAAACAAGTTATGTGTATACACGTCTTTAGGAAACACGACTTCAATCGGAGGTACCCTCAGACCATATCAATACTGACAGCAGTTGGTACCAGAACGTCGCATTAATTTCTAAATAATCACTGGAATAGGATGTTTATTGCCAGAGTCTACAAATAAATTGACACAAAAAATTTAGTTACATCGGTTGACAAGAGGCAGAGAACTTACAGAATAGGACAAGAATTATATAGCAATTGGCCATGTTCTTTCAAATAAATTGTATATTCTGGTTTTCATGCTAGCATTGCGGTCAAGCTGCTTCAGAAGAAAATCGTGAGGTTTCCATCAATTAAAAGTAGTTTAGGGCACAGTAATTGTTTCTACTGACCGTTCCAAGACGATTCCTTTGTTGCAGTTTTTGGCCTGGGCTTCGTTTGCCAAGCCTAAGGCCATAGTAGTCATCCCTGCCAAATCATTTACGGAAAACCCGAGTAAAAGTGCAAAGTATCGTCTGCAACTACGCTAAAAACAAAGGCCCGTGAAAATAAATATATATTCGGTTTGTACATAATAATAAGGTTTATGTTTACAACGAACTTCGATATATGTACGATGCTTCTCATACGAAACTGTTTGAGTAAGATGAGCTTATTGTTACGCTGTATGGAGATAGCCGATCTTGATAGCCGAAGTAGAACGGAAAAGTACGAGTATTTGCATACATGAAAAGCCGAGAAAAAATGTCAACCGATTTTGATGTTTGAAACCGTATTATGCCTTAAATCTGTTGATAACTTTCAGCTATATTTACTGTTAAAAATAATAATTAAACATTAACCAAAGAAAGACAGACTGGTACCTGAAAATTTCTCCACCGGTTTTACATTGAGTACAATAAACAGAGTCAGTCCCAGTACATATCATTACAACTGCGCAACTTCACGCGCAATTGACGATGCTGCATCACTTACTAGCATTGACTAGAGAACACAAAATTGAGTTTCTCAGACTTACGGTTTTAGAGTTCCAGACCTTGCAGGCAAAGGTGCCTGAGCGTCCGTCTATCTGGCCAGCTGTCCGGCTGGTTATCTCCCTTACTTTTACTCTGGATGCACGCCTTATTTTTTCTCGATTTTTGCATTCTTTGTTGAGAATCACTAAGCAGAGAACAAAAAACTAAGTTTCTTAGTCGTATGGTTTAAGAGTTACAGGCCTTGCACGCAAAGGGCTTTATATTTCTTTTTACTTTTGCATTCTTTGTTGTAAATCACCTGCTAAGGAACACAAAACTGAGTCTTATGGTTTAAGAGTTACAATCCTTGCAGGCAAAGGGCCTTATATTTCTCATTATTTCCGGATTCTTTGTTGAAAATCACTTATTAGAGAACACAAAATTGAGTTTCTTAATCTCATGGTTTAAGAGTTACTGACCTTGCAGGCAAAGGGCCTTACATTTCTCATTATTTTTGGATTCTTTGTTACCTAGAAATAATGTGTCCAAAGTACACAGATGCCTCCGTATTGACGTAGGCTAATTTGGCAAGGTTTGCACAGTTTTATAGAGGTACCCAAAGCGGCGGGGGTGGGTGCGTTGGGTGGGTGGGGGGAGGGGGTGGAAGTGCATCCGTGTACTGTTGTACTGTGGACACATTTCTAGTTTTGGGGGGGGGGGGTTTGTTTTGTTGTTTTTTTTTTGTATATTTTACAGGCTTTCAAATGGATCTAGTCATTTGTCATTGCATGCAAATATTTAATCTTGTTTCAATATGGATGCAAATTAAACTGGTTATCGGTTCTAACGAGCACCCACAATCTATGTTTTGAGCAGAAATATGAAAAATATCAGAATTTTTATAAGAAAACTTACAGTTTTTTTTTTGTGGTGAAATTAATTTCAATATATTTGAATAGGCGTGTTTTCATAATGAAATAGGCAATTTTTATTCTCTGACATTCAGAGCCTGTCCCTGAGGAGCCTGCACAAATGCAGGACAAATTTTGGCGTGACGCCATTGCCAAAGCAATGTCATGTAACGGAAACATTCGAAGGTATCCGATTAAGCGTGCAGTATCAAGTAAGTGTGCCGACATGGAGTGATATATGCACGCTAATTCCTTGAATTTCATCGCACATTTTAATCATTCAATATTTATAGCTACATATGCATACTGCTGGCTTTTTTTTCACACAATCTGTTATTTTTGTTTTGTTTTTTATTCGCCCAAGCCTTTTAAATGTTTCATATTCATGGGTTTTAATTTTACACTCCACTGTTTTTATATTATCAGACGTTTTTTTGTGTTTTATTCCCCAGTGAACAAAAGACAATCTATTGTTATTGACCGACAAAATAACACATGCCAGCTTTGTAATAAAGCATCGATTATATCACTCACGTTTTGGTAATAATGGGACAAATTAATGCTAAGCATGCTGGGTACAAAATTAAGCCGACGACAGTTTGAAATATTTTTTTTTTCTTATTTTTCCCTAAAAACAGGCTTTGGCATCATGCATTTTATTCTCCTGAGTCAAAAGCCTGTTTTTCGTGGAAAATGAAATAAATAAAAAATGTTATCAATTTGTCGTCTGCTGAATCTATCCAGTAGTAAAGCTTAACGTTGTGCTATAGTCAGTTTAAGATGAAAGATAGAATAATGGTATACAACAATCACATGAACTTATCCTCCAGATCATGTAGTTTCACGTTTTCACATAATTTCATCCACTTTTTCAGATAATTAAATTTTCATTCAGGATTTTTTTTCTCGAATTTCTTCAAGACTGGATTGAGCAAATATGCTCAAACTGGTATTTGTGTCACTCAGTGGTTGTAAGTTTTTCATTTAGATTAGTTACTTAATTGACATGTGAATAAATAAGTACATCATGAAAAACTTTGCCATTTTGAAAACACACACACACACACACACACACACACACACACACACACACACACACACACACAGAGTTAAAGATGATTAAATGCTGTGTAACTATTCTTCCTGTTTGTCACTCGATGTAGGAGGGGAGGGACCATAGAAATGACCCTTGTCATTCTGTGTGTCATGATACCCGTCTGTGTGTCTATCACACATCTTGTGCCCCTAGCGCCTCCAACATCTTTTATCGGATACTTCTGAAATTTTGAAGAGTTTCTTCTTCTTCTTTTATATTATATGAGGATGTACATGTGGTATTGAATTTTTTATCCAATTATTTCTGACATAATTACAGCCCTTGTGAACTGAGAAATAGCAATTTTCAAAGTTTATGTCCACAACTCCTGCTACATCTTTAATTGGAATCTTCTGAAATTTCGTTTTCTTATCATTATATGAAGATTTGCATGTGGTTTTTAATTGTTGAGCCTGTTTTATTCAAAGTCACTGATGAAGCTTTATTAGCCGAAACTGCGCATTATGGCCCATACTCTAATTTGTTTATAGATTGATCCATTGCTCTTAAAACATCTGTTTTAGAGTTTTATTTGCCCAAACATTGGGTAACATTTGGCATTCAGCCTTTATTTATCAAAATACCACCATTACATGTCTTCAGAAATATTTCTTTCTTCTGATCATAATCAGTTTAAAGCCTGTATTTTATTTTCATGTTATAATAAATAAAACCATAAATAAAACTAGCTCTTTCGTTTTCATTGATACATATCCAGTGACAGTTCAACATTAACGTCATTCCTTTGTCTTTAGCTTACCAGAGCAGAAGGCTCCGAAAAAAATTACAGGATAGTTCTCTGTTGTCGTCGCCGTCATAGTCTGTCATCGTCAACACTTTCAGACAACATCTTCTCTGACATCACAAGGCAAATTGAGCCCAAATTTCATCTGTAGCATCCTTGGGCTAGGGGATTGAAAGTTTGTATTTTTATGAAAATCGACGCTTTAGTTTGATTGCTATGCCAGTTACAGTTTCCATATACATGTACTTATAATGGGAAAATATTTACTGCCCAGCAATTGCAGACACTTTGACAAAACGTATATTGTAATGTTCCATGAGTAATCTTTTATCAGCAATAGGGCTTTATTTTCTCTGATTGCCATGGAAAATGGAAAGAATTCATATTCCTTAAAATTATCCCCTCAGAAACCATATCATCTATGAGGCTGAGACTTTCTATTGAAATATTCATCATATTAGTCTTTACAGATTTTGTGTTGATTTGAAATCTGGTGAGCTTTGAAGCTCCTGGGCCTTCTGATGCCCAGGCCACCAGCGCCTACAGCGCTTTGATTCTTTCTTTGTATGTAAGGTTATTGCAACTGCATTAGTAGACGCAATGGGGTTTGGGGCAGCTCACCCATTGGGGCTCCTCCCCTAGCCCCTTTTAAAAATTGAGAACAAACGAGTAACAAAAAACCGACTGGGGTTAATTCGCCCAGTCCAATGAGAGAAAAAAAAACAAACAAAAAAAAAAAAAAAACTCTCGTCGCCATTTTTGTTGGAGAGAAACATCCTCTTGGAGGTTTTTAGAGGCTTCTGCTTGCGATCGAGACTTTTGCTTGCGATCAGAGGGATCTGCACACTTTGCTTAGCCACCCCTTTCTTCGGTGCCTAGCGGACTCTCGAAACACTAGAGACGTACTAGAAGTGCTAGCAATGTGCGTATATGTGTGTGTTTGTGTGTGTGTTGTACTGGTACATTAATAGTAAGGACTCTAGTACGCAATTTTTGCTAACCATAGCATCGGAAAGATATACGATTTATTTCGATATAGGAAGAAACCCTGTATATGTCTCTACATAACACAACTGTATATAGCAGATATACATACATTGCATTTCGCGAAAACATGCACGTTTCTGTGGAGGCCCAGTTGATACTTAACAAATTCAAAGTGCACAAAATATTGTGTATTCAGTTTAAAATCATAAAATGAAAGGGAAAAAAATGCTCAACACAGAAAGCTGAATGTTTATTTTCTCATCCGCATATGCACACATGACGTCATTAGTGACACCCCGGTTGTGTTCCGCATTTAAGGGAGAGTATCCTGTTTTCCTGTTCTTACATCAATTTTTAATTCTAATACACCTCGCCTATATAGCGACGCTATCTGGCGCCATTCCGACGTCATGTTGACGCTTTGCTGACGTCAGTCATCGTTTCCACGGCGTTAGACGGTGTAACGTCGTTTTTCTCGCGTCAACAACGTAAGAAATGCATGTAAACAACAGCGTTACAGTCAAAACTGTTGGCGGAATTTCTTCATGTGATGGCGGACAGTTGGAAGAATCTGAAGGATACAATTACTTTTCGTCGTTTTCTATGTGTTAGAATCGAAATAGATCAGCTCTTGTGCGTGATTTGTTGAGTAATAAATCACTGTTTGTCGGTCAGTTGTAAGTAGATATATCACTCGCGCTTCGCGCTCGTGATTTGATCTACTTTACAACTGACCTCCAAACAGTGATTTATTACTCAACAAATCACTGCTAGAGCTGATCTATTTCTTAAATATCGCATGCAAACTGCGACTCAAATAAACCGTCTGCCGTTTTCTATAGCCATACACGTTGCCCACAAAGGGGGGTGGACAGGGGAGGGGGGAGGGGGGTAGGCATTCCCCACTTCCCCCCTTACCCCCACTTTCCTCCCCTTTTCCCCCACTTCCCTTCCCCCTTTCCACAACTCCTCCCCCTTACCCCCACTGCCCTCCCCCAAGCAAAATATTTTAATATCTCTAAAACTATAATTAAATTCAAACATGACTATGCAATGTACATTCATGCAGATTTTGACCCCAAGAAACACCCCTAATTTTTACCCCCAAATCGGTATTTCCGTAGCATTTGCACCCCCTTTACAGAATAGCTATAGATTTGCACCATCCATTTCAAAAGTCTGCGTAAGGGCCTGCATATGAGCCATATGGAAAACAGGTATCACAAGGTAGTGGGCCTTGATCCGGTCCTAAACTGGCCAGGAAAAAATGTGGTGGGCCTAGGTCAGGGCCTAAACTGATCCACATTGGCACAAAAAACAGTCGTATTAATTACTGAAATCAAAACTCAAGAATACCATGTAAATCTGCACCTTCTTTTAATATTTTTGATAAGCATGGTCCCACACTTGGGGGTCAGTGAGAACAATCATCTGTTTTTGTGGTTTTCTCAAAAGCTGAGCGTTAAATGTCGAATGTGTGTGGTGTTGACAAAACACGGACCACTTACGGACACGGACTCATGGACTTACGGACCTATTGACAATACACGGACTGCATAACAAAATACGGACCAATTATTCATGGATCTCTTGACAAACCACGGACCTAGCTATTATTCACGGATTTGACAAAGCACGGACCGTTATTTAAATTACGGACGCCACTTATGATATATGAAAACAAAAAAAAAAAAAAAAAAAAAAAAAAAATACATTGTCATAGATACCTTGAAGTATTCCAATTGTACAGATTTTTGATATCACACCAAATGATGCAGGTCTGCACTAGATTTGTTTCAACTGCGACGATGATGTTGTAAACTTCCCCCCCCCCCCCCCCCCCCCCCAACACAAACACGCGCGCGCGCGCGCCTCCGAGTAATTCATTACTAACCGTCCCGAGGCGGTACTTTCATTGTGGTACATTTTGTCAAATGTTATGTAGTGTTTCACTTTCTAATGTTTTACTTTTAACAATTATGTATGTTTAAGATAATTCAGTTAAGTTTGGGTAACAGAGCTGCCACCATTCTGGGAAAAAGTTGCCAGCTCTGCTTGCCATTGTCCATTTTGTGGATTCTTAATTGTATTTTTCTGTCTTTTCCTTTGGGGTTGGGGGCTAGATGTGGATCTGACTGTATCAGTTCCTGCGTTCACTTATTCACTTTGCTTAAAATGACCGGAATTCCATTGTTTTGTATCTGCTGCATGCCAGATTCTGGCTTTATGTTCACATGTTCAAAATGCCAAAACGGTTTCATCTTAGGTGACAAAATATCACACAGTTAGTATGGCAAGTCAAATTATCAAAAAAAAAAAAAAAAAAAAAAAAAAAGAAAAAAAAAAATCAAATGTTTAGATCACAGGGGTCATACGAGACAATCAATTAAAATTATGATTTATTATTTAGTTGTTTTTTTTTTTTTTTTTTTTTTTTTTTTTGTTTTGTTTTGTTTTGTAGTTTTCAATTAACTGACCATGTTATTGCTGCTAGGGACCATTTACGGACCAATTTTCGGACCATAACTGACCATTCACGGACCAAGGACTTTCACAGACGATCTGATTGCTATAACGGACCGATGTACGATGCACCAATTACGGACTAATTACGGACTATTCACGGACCAATTAGCGGTTAAGTTTACCATATTTTGCAATTAATGCAGACTACTGACGGACCACGGACACGGAATTTTTATTGGTTCGTAAGTCCGTGAATGGTCCGTGTTTTGTCACTGTGATTGATTTGATTGAATTGGGGGTTAACGGTACGTCAACCCTTGTAGGTCATTTTGTGTTGTCTCCCAGAGAAAGGGAGAAGGGAGATAGGAGATAGTAAAGGAGATGAAAGAGACGGACAGGGGATAAAAGAAAATGAATGAAAGTGAAGAAACAGAAGAAATAATAACATTCCCCATCTACCTTTACCTGCTGCAAGGATAGCAGGCCTTGCCCAACTGTAAGCCACTATCAGTTACACGATACCTTTGCCTCACCCAACTACCCCACCGGGCAATGTATATAGTCCTTATCCAACAATGAGCAAATAAAATGATTGTCTACGGCAGATGGATAATTATTTCTAAAAATGTGGATTGCCACCGACAACGGCTATTTTGTGGACTTTCGGGATCAAAGGGAAGTAATCAACTAGAGATAAACCTAAATCGGACGTAAACGAATTCAATGTAAACCACGGTTGCGGCGGAACACTCCTCGTCGGTGAAGTAAAATGAACGCCGGATCTTTTGTAAATATACCTGAATTTACTCCAATACGAATATTACATACTTCTGATACCCAGTTATTGCATTGAAGTACATAAAAAAATAGAGTAGAATCGGTAAAATACAACAAATTTTGGTATAACCCCCGCCCCAAAAAAATCCCTACCCCGCCCACTCTTCCCCCGTCCTCCGTCCCCTCTTCCCCCGTCCCCCGCCACCTTTACCCCCGTCCTCCGCCACCTTTACCCCCGTCCCATGCCCCTTTACCCCCGTCCCCGCCCCCCTTATCCCCGTATCCCCCCACTGTCCACCCTCTCGATACAAGGTATACAGTAGTGGATTAATATAAAAAAGTTTCGATTTTTCGTTCAATATGGCCGCTACGATAAACATGTAAGGAAACGTTTGATTGCAAATTTTATAACACCATGTTGAATGACTCGTTTTAAATTTAACCAGACATCTTTCGGGCGTTCGTGCTTATACTTTTTCAATAAAAATATTCGTATAGAACACTGTATTTTACTTACGTAAGTCTTAAACATGCATGTAAGGGCAGGGGTGGGGGAGGTGGTGGGGTCGCCGCGCAATTCTTCCTGTCCATAATTTCAAAACCTTTGTTAACGAACTATACTGGGTAAGAATGTATTAAGACCAAACATAATAACTGACGTAATTTCCGCAAACTAAAATATTCATCAAAATTCCATAAAATACGAACATGCCGTTTTACAAAACGCGACAAGAATTTTATACAATCAGTGATAATTTATATTCAGACATCAACTGTACAGATTAATTTACGCGATAGGGTGTATGCAGTCAAAAACGGAATCTCGCTTAGGCCTACCTTGCAAACAACTCACCGCGAAGCTTTTGGGCAGAATTAAAAAAAAGTTAAAAGGTAAAGGGTCAAAAGAAAATAGTTTTCAACCAGAAACTTTTTATGAGCATTTTAAGGAGCTATATTCGAAAGGTTAATTATTTCATAAAGACGATGTCAAAACTCATTTACAGCAGAATAGTAAAATTACAGCCGAAAGTACAGGGGTTTTGTTACATAGCATCACTATTGCTGAAGTGAGAAATGGTATCAGTAAACTGAAGCGAAACAAAAGTGCCGGACTTGACTTGTTGATCCCTGAAATTTTCATTGTTAGCAAGGATATTATTTCACCACTTCTTTGTAAATTATCATATTATATATATGATAATTGCTTATATCCAGATAGCTGGTCACGTGGCATTATTGTTCCTGTACTCAAAAAAGGGAGACATGAGAAATGTTAATAATTATCGAGGTATCACTTTAACAAGTATTTTCTCTAAAATATTTTCACATATATTAGATGCTAGACTTCACAGCTATGTTGAAGGTGACAATTATTTAAACGCATCTCAGTATGGTTTTAGAGAAAACAAAAGTACTACGGATTGCATTTTTATACTTAAATCAATTATTGATAGTACCGTAAATGCTGGCAAAAAGTTTTTTGCGCCTTCTGTGCTTTTCTGTAAGGCGTTTGACTTAGTATAAAGAAATGGAATCTGGTTTAAATTGTTATCATGTGGTGTATCTTCAAAACTTGTTAACATGATTCGGAAAATGTATGAGTGTCATGGTTTGTGTAATTTCATTTGCCATGTCATTAATAAATATAATAAATAAAAGTGATGAGAGTGACTCTCCTTGTTTTACTCCCATATAGCTTTCAAAGAAATCGGATAACTTATGCATAAGTTATCCGATTTCTTTGAAAGCTATGTGGGAGTAAAACAAGGAGAGCCACTCTCATCACTTTTATTTATTATATTTATTAATGACATGGCAAATGAAATTGTCTCAGGTGACGTAACTGCCTTCACTTTAAACCAAATCCAGATTTTCTTGTTGCTCTTTGCAGATGATACTGTGTTATTTGCTGAAACAGCTGCTGGCCAACAGTTTTTATTAGATAATCTAAAAGTTTACTGTAAAAATGGAATATAAGTGTTAACATGATAAGAGTAAGGCTGTAGTGTTTAAAAGTGGTAATCGGAGGACTAATTGCAGGCTTTACTTTAATAATACAGAATTAGAAATTGTTTCATCTTTTACATACTTGGGGGCGACATTGACATCAAATGGAAATTTTTTTCAAGCTCAAAAAATCATTAGCTGAGCAAACTAACAAAGCTCGTTTTTCTCTAAATAAACATTTTGACAAAGTTAGTCTAAATATAACAAGAAAGCTTAAATTGATTGACTCAATGGTCTTACCTATTTTAAATTATGGTGGCGAAATGTGGGGGTTTCACCCCGCACCAAATGTAGAAGCGGTGCATTTAAAGTTTCTTAAGCAATTATTAAAGGTGAGATCTCAAACCAGCTCTGCTATGGTTTACGCAGAACTGGGGAGAGTACCGCTAATCAGTAAGAGAAAGGAACGTATACTAAAATATTTGCTTAAGATTAAATCTATGACCGATACATTGTTGAAAAATGCTTACCTTAAGAAAACTCAAATGATTGACAATAATATTGGTACTCTCCGGATAAATACTTGGGCATTAGAAGTAAAGAATATGCTTAACGACTTAGGATTTTCATATCTTTGGATGAGTGATAATTTATCTTATGGTCAAAGTCAAATTGTCATAAAACGTCTTAATGATCAGTACATTAAGAAATGGTTTTCCGACTTAAGTACAATGCCTAAACTTTGTACATATAATATGTTTAAAACAGATCTAACCATTGAAAAAATACTTGGAGTGTATTACTAATACAAGTCATAGAACACCGAGCTTGCAAGATTTAGGTGTTCATCTCATAATTTAGAAAATGAAATTGGGAGGAACAATTATAATAGAAAAACAGGGTTTGTAGATGTTGCAATATGGGTATGATAGAGGACGAGTATCACTTCCTACTTGTGTGTCCTTCCTTTAGTGATATTCGCAGACAGTGTTTGCCATCATATTACTCTAGATCGCCATCTGTTACCAAATTTAAGACACTTATGACCGAGTCCCAATCATGTGTGGTAAAACGATTAGCCAAATTTGTTTTTCTTGCTATGGACAAAAGAAAAAGCATACTTGACTAAGGATACATGTATGTCATGTACTATGACATGTTATATCACACGAAAGTTGTGCTATCTTGCATACTTTATGGTATATTTTGTTGATGTTTTTTGTTTGTATGTTGGTAAATATTATTTGCTCTTCTCATATATATATGTTGTGTTAGGCAATTGGCACGCTGTGCCTTATGCTGAATAAAGATTGATTGAATTGAATTATATTGGGTTATCTTACGTGTTAGTATTGACATGTGTACTATACGCTTAATAGAACTTACAGTTGCTTTGCAAAGGTCCAAACCAATACCGTGCAAAATGCATGCGTTTTTTTCCAAATTGCAAATTGATTTGCAGTGGTTTTGTAGGAACCAATATCCAAGCTTTATATATACAAAAATTCAGCCGTATATCTTTCCGATGATAGGGTAACGTTTTTTTTTTTTTTTACCAGAAACCCGACTATAATGCGTGTGCGTTGCCCCTTGGGGCGATATATATCTATCGATTTAACGTATATAAACCAGAATAGAGCGTTGTGAAATAACAACTAGCAAATACGTGTTTTATTCTTCCGGGAAATATGTATCCATGTAAAATAAATTTTGTGATTAAAGCGTTGTGAAATACGTTGAGCCGGAAACCAGCAGCTATTTTTTAAATCCTGTGGATCAAACCCACATACACACAAAAAAAATCAATTGTAGCGTGTCAAACAGGCAAATATATTATGAGTGTAGGGTGCATTTCGAAATTGTGTAAAATACACCGGGAAGTTAAATTTGTTTATGATAAATGACCTTGCGTAATAATAATAGAACTTTGTCTTGTGTAAAAAGAGTTTGTGTCTTAAGTCCGCAAGAAGGAAACATTTAGGTTGAGTTGCAAACCTTGAGCCCTGGCTGAAGCCATCGCTTCTTCTCTCACGCGCTGTATCAGCTTTTTTTTTTTTTTTTTTTTTCATCCTTTGACAGGCCAATGCTCTGTTTCTGACAGGTTCGAATTTCTTCTTTCATTTGGTTTAAACATATTTTATTGTAGCATAACTATCATTACAACATGATGCAAGTCATTATACAAATTGGGATTAGAACGAAAGCACAAGTACTTATATAGTTCTTCTCCCACAAACAATCAACATGTATACATAATGGCGAATTTCGAGCAAGCTACATTGGAGCAAGTAACATTATGTAGTGATAATTAACAATAAGTGTTGTTTTTACATGTTTGGGTGATAAAAATGATGAAAATCTGATGTAAAGTTTCACACCAAATAGTAATCATTTCCTATAAAGTATTTGGGGTTAGCAAAGGTTAAGAAAATGTAAATGGACAAAACAAGGGGCGGTGGGGGTGGAGGGGTAGAAGGGGGGAATGGGAAGGGGGTAGGTGGGAAATTGGGATTGAGGGGTCGGGGCACCCGGCATCCAACATGGAATATAATACCGTTTGCAACGGATAAATGTAGTAAAGCAATCGCTTGACCATATCAGTATTTGAAACATCTCATGAAAAACGTTTACAACTCAATATAAACCGGTGAATGTTTTCAAAAATTAACATATTTACATCATATGATAAAGAAGATTCCCCGTACAGAAGAAGATCAAGAGTAGGCCTATGATAGGTAGAAACCACATTTAGAAGCGCGTTTCTCTGCTGCTGATAGTAAGGACAGTGAAAGAAGAAGTGTTGTGAGTTCTCAATACTACCACATCTACACATAGGCGAGTCAGTTATACCTTTTAAAAATAGGTCCAAGTTCAATGAGCTACAGTTCATTCGTAATCTAGTTTGGAGAATTTGGGCTTTTCTATTTTTAGAATAATAATATTTGGGGACAGGTGTTTTGTTTTTGTTAAAGTAGTATTTAAAAGAGTGTGATGTTTGAGATTGTTTCACTTCGGCCGGTAGACTATTCCAAGCCCTCACAGTAGAGGGTAGAAAAGAATTATAGTAAAGATTTGTTCGTGAATCAATAGTCTGTAATTGGTCGGAGTTGCGAAGATTATATCGTGACATGTCACTGACTGATGGTGGTATAAGGGAGGATAAGTACAGAGAAGTTAGATGGGAAAACATTTTGAAAAATAAAGTCAATTTGTGGGTTTGTCTTCTCTGTTCAAGTGACTCCCATCCAACTTCTTTGTACAATGCGGTAATAGAAATAAGCTTGGTTGTTCCAGTAGCTATGCGCGCTGCTTCAAGTTGGATTTTTTTCTAACTCTTGTTTTTCGTATTGAGAACAATTGTCCCATATTACATCCCCGTATTCAAGTAAAGGTCTGATAAATGCTGTATAGATTATTTCCAAAGATTTGCGGTCTAATTTAAATTTGAGTTTTCTCATTACATTAATCCTACCCCAAGCTTTCTCTGAAATATATTTTATATGGTGGTGCCATGTACAATCGTTAGATAAATAGATTCCGAGATGCTTGTGAAATTCTACTTCAGATATTTGAAGATTTTGCATTATGATTGGTGGATGATTAAGTTTGTTTAATTTGCGCGAAATAAGGAGACTTTCGGTTTTGGTCGGATTGAAAGCTACAAGCTAAGTTGCAGTCCATTTTGAAATTCTTTCAAGATCAATATTGAGACAATTAGCAGCAGTAATAGGGTTATCGACGATAATGTAAAGACTAGTGTCGTCCGCAAAGAGCCTTATATTTGATCCGATATCTAGTACTATGTTATTTATAAATAGTAAAAACAGCAGTGGTCCTAAAATTGACCCCTGAGGAACTCCAGCGCAAATATAAGCCCAGTCAGATGTAACCCCTGGAAGAATAACTCTTTGTTTCCTGTCGGAAAGGTAACTTTTAAACCATGCAAGAACTTTCCCAGTGACACCAGCTGCCATAAGTTTAAGTAACAATCCCTCATGCCAAACTCGGTCAAAGGCTTTGCTGATGTCACAAAAGACAGCTCTAACTTCTTTACCTGAGTCAAGGGCCTGACAGAAAGTATTGTAAAGATATGTTAATTGATTCACTGTTGAGTCTCCTGGTATAAAACCAGACTGAAGAGAAGATAGCAAATTGTTGTCGCGCAAATGATTGTATAAATATTTGAACACAAGTCTTTCGAAAAGTTTACTTTCTGAGTTAAGTAGTGATATAGGTCGGTAATTAGAAGGTATAGATCTATCGCCTTTTTTATGTATTGGGCAGACATTAGCTTCTTTATAAGAAGATGGTACAAAACCCAAGTTGATAGACTGATTAAACAAGTTACAAAAAGGAGAAGAAATTTCGTGAGCAAGTTCACGAAGAATACGATTACTCAGGTTGTTAGGACCAGAAGCTTTACCAATAGGGAGAGATTTGAGTATAGTCTCGACTTCGGTTCGGGAAAATTCAATATTATTTAGTTCGTTGGTGACAGCAGTAGGAAGTATTTGGGGGAGGATTGGATATTGATTGTTTAGACTGCTCTGGCTTTGAAAGAAATTATTTAAGATATTAGCCTTTTCATTTTCGTCAGAACTTATAGAGCCGTCATTTTCGAGGGGTGGTATAGATGTTTTAGACTGTGGAGAAATGAAAGTTTTAAGAACCGTCCACCAGTCTTTAGCTGAAAGTTCTCCACTTTGAAGCAATTTTGTCATGGAAAACTTTTTTAGCATCTCGAATAAGTGAGACAGTTTTGTTCCTTAAAGTTTTAAATTGCGTCCAGTGTAACTCCGTATTTATTCGCCTAGCTTTTCGATAAGCTCTTTTACGTTTACGTATATACTGTTTTATTTTGGCGTTTATCCAAGAAGACTCAGTAGGTTTAATTCTAATTATTTTATTTGGAATACATTCTGATGCCAAGTTTGTAAATGTAGAATGTAAATTCGCTGCATATGAGTCAATATCATTATCTCTCAAAGCGTCCCAATCGATGGCAGCAGCTTTTTCTCGAAGACGATCATAGTTACCTTGGTCGTACCTCCAAATTCTTCTAGTAAAAGAATGGGTTTTGGTTTTAGAAAATTTAAAAATTCCATACATTGGGCAATGATATCTAAGTTGTTGATTAAGAAAAGGATCACCTACTCCACTGAGTATTAGGTGATTTTTATTGTTAACTAATAATATATCTATTAATGTTGCTGAGTGTTCGGTAAAATTGGTAGGTTGGCATATGGCCTGGAAAAGGGTATACTGGGTGCATATTGTTTCGATCTTTCTTGCAGTACGTTCATTTAATATATCTAAATTAAAGTCACCAGTAGTTATTATGTCTGATATACCTGTGTCAACTGCAAGTGCAATTGAATTTTCTATGCTAGTTAAATATTCTGCGTCAGAACTGGGAGGCCGATAAAAAAAAGACCAAATAATACCCTCCTATTGCAGTTAGCCAATTCAAGCCAAATGCACTCGACATTTCGTGGTTCGAGATCTTCACGGCGTTTGTAGTGAATTCCTTCTTTAATGTATATCATGATACCACCATGATTATCCCCCGGTCGATCCTTTCGTTCAGGTTCACAGTATGAGTCAAGTAAAAGGTCAGTTGGGTCTACGGCCGGATTAAGCCAAGTTTCAGTGAAGGCTAGAATATCAAACTCGTATAGTTCAGCATACAAAGTGTCGAGTTTAGAAAGAATGCTTTGTACGTTGTAATGAACAAACGATAAGTGTGAGCTACATTCAGAGTACTAAAGAGACTGTTTGACATGCTTGTTGATGAACTTGAGACGCTACTTACGGAAGACGATGTTGATGGACCGGGATTGCGGTGTATGTCGCCAGCAAGTAACAAGAGAAAGATGAGCCATGTACATGATACAATATAAAGTGTGCAGAAAATCATCCAAAAAGTGAAAATTTTATTAGCTTTAACTGATTTGCCTTGGAGTAGCCTCTTACAGTTATTGCGTGTAGTACTACTAGAATATAAGTGCTCGGTTTGCTGGACGGATATGAGCACTGAGAAACTATAACTATCATTCAGATATAAGGGCATAAATACCAAAAGGTGTATGAAAAGATTAAACCTAAACATGCGATTGTAAGTCGGCATGATGGCTAGCTTATCTCTGCATACTACATTTGTCATGTGATTGTCGTTAGGAAGAGAAGAAACAGAGTAAGTGCCATCAGACCAACTCTATTATTGCTGAGTCTAACCAAGTAGAATTCCAAGGGTGACCCCGCCCCCATCCATAGCCCCAGGATGGACAAAAGTATGATAAGGTAAACACATGCAAAAAGAGAAAGAAATATCAGGAGGAAACATAAACTAGTTACATAACAATAAATATACTACTGACATAGTTTTCTAGATGTTGTCGGTAACAGGTTATGTTCTAATATTTGCTGACACTGATTTGTAAGCAATTATACCCACTGGATCTAGGTTTATGCAGTTAACCTTGGTTAGACTGCTCATTTTATTAACGAAATGGAGACTAAACCCTGACTGGTACACTCTCTTGAAGACAGCCCCTCAGCAGTTCAGTCAATCATCTTAAACATATCTGAATTGTATAAGACTGGCTGACCAACCGACCGACTGACTGGCAGCTCGGCTTAAATTGACTGTCTGCCTGAAAGCTTTAACGTGAAACAATGGATACAATTGCATGATAAGCTGTAAGATCAAATTCGGTTTAAATGACTTGAAGTAGTAATAATAATAAAATAAGAAAAAAAAAAAAAAACTGTTATGAGACAGCCATTAATAAAGTCAGGCTGTATAATTCAATATAGATATATATGACGGCCTGTTTGACTGACCAACTGGCTAAAATATAATTTAGTAATATATTGACTAAAATAATTTGATATAGGAGAAAAAGGTCAGTCGGGAGACAGCTATTTATAAAGTGAATATGTTTAACTAAGTACATGCTTACTGTCTAACTGACTGACCGACTGACTAACTGACTGACTGACTGACTTGCTGATTAACAGTTTAGCAAATATGCTGAGTGGTATTATAATAGTTGAATGACTATACGGTATTTAGAGACAACAATAACAAGCGATCATCATGAACATTAGACAAACATAGGCAATAGCTAACTGGTTGGCGGGATGTTCACCCGTGTGAGAGCCTACCAGTTAAAGACAGAATAATAATATACTGACTGCTAAAATCTACAGTAAATTCAGGCAGTTATGTAAATATTATGTATTCATGTGTATGTGTGTATGTGTGCGCGCGCACGCACGCACATGTGTGCACACCCGCACACATACACGCACTCTCGTACACATACGTGCTCTCACCCTCCAACGCACGCACACACGTTCGGACCCATACACTCACCCACAAAGTACGCATGTAGGTGCCGTTGAATATAACATGAACCAGATGGGACATTGACAAGCTAAATAACAGAACAGAAAAAATGATAAAGAACAGTCATTCACAATGCAGTAAAATGAACTGTTAAAAGTTGTTTAACCAGCAGACTTAGACTACCGAGTACCCGATGGGAGACAACCAACAAAAGCTTAGTATAGTTACATCGTAATTGCCTCCCTTGCACCGTACAGTAACCGCACTCGGGTATATGCACAACTTTGCACTAGCGAATTTTTCGGGTGAATCACCCGTATTACGAGGTTGGGTGAGTCCCAGAAAGGAAAATCATAGAATATTCCTGCATTAAGCAAGCACCTGTCTAAAGCAACCACCTTTTGGCTTTCTCTCAGGTGCCCGCCCAATACAGGTTTGTGGCTTACATTAAGAGAGTTAAATATATTGACGGACATAGTTGAAGAACTTTTAGAAAGTGATGACATGGAAGACGTAGTTAAAGGTCCCATTTTTAGATGTATATCTCCGCAACAAAACAGCAAAATAGTTAACCAGAAGAGAAATTCAAAGCTGAAAAGGCATAAAAGAGTCAATGTAAAAAAGTTGGCATTTGCTGTCATAGTCTTGCCTGTTGTGATAGTTTTATACTGACATTTAATTACGACATTCAGAGCAAAACAGCTATTTACTTCTATTTGTTTAAGAACCGAATAAATCGGTTCTGGATTTCGAGATAAAGCTATGATGATGAGAATATGTAGAAAGAAAGTAAACTAAAACCTGCAACGATAGGTTGGCATGACTGTGAACTTGTTCTTATTAGATTGATATATCATGAAATAGTAATCAAAAGCAGCAAAAACAAATCAAGGACAGCCATACCAACAAACATACAGTTTGCCGGACAGCTGCAAGCAAATAATTAACTCGCGCTCAAAACATGCTCTAGCCTACAACTGACCTCCAAACAGCGACCACTGCTTAAGTAACCACCTATTATTTATGGCTGAAAAAAATATACTTGGAGTACAAGTGAGCATTTTATGGCAGCTCCTTTCATTTGATTGTATTTGTTAACTTCAGACAGTATCACGCGAAACTCCGCCTCGGAAATTTCGTCGTCGGTCAGAGCGGTTGAAACACGATCTGCGATTGTGTTTAGTTTTGATCCAGCCATGACACGGATCCGATTGTGCTTTTTAGCCGTTGTTTGTAGCCTACGGCCTATGATCTTACCGATGGAGCCAAGCAGACCGTACATAATTGCTCCACCTTCTAAGCCAATAGTGACAGGCATCGCGGCAATTGTTGCCAGGAGTCCAATGCCAAAAGCAGCCTGAAGTACGCTAGCAACACAAAGTGTGGTGTCAATACCATCTATTATATTAAATCCGCGTCTGTATTTCTTGTAAAGTGAAGCTCTGAAGCCTCGCTCTTTTTCAAGACGGAATCTGATCTCAGCTATGTGTTGAAGACGACGACCGTCTGCATTACCCTCAAGTGACGGTTATATCATTATACTATATTTATAAAGCACGTTTCATTGCAAATTCTAGTTCATGTACGACTACTATTTTGTCCAAACTGCTTACTCTATGCCTTACTACTGATAAAAACATTGGATTAGATACTATGATACTGTTTAAGAAAAGGACGGAATTAAATATTTTTGGTCGATTAAAAATTCCGATGAAGTTCTCTATAAATTTAAATCTAAAAACTTTAAGGCTTCTAAATTGTCTACATATGATTTTTCTACACTGTATACTACGTTACCTCATCATCTTATAAAAGATGAACTTATTGATTTAATTAACCGAACGTTTATTCGGGAGAATACCCAATATTTGGCTTGCAACGAAGAATGTGCTTTTTTCACTTCTGATGTATACAAGAATTACAATTTATGGTCGTGTCAAAAAGTCTGTAATGCCCTTGTTTATCTTTTGGATAACATTTTCATTAGGTTTGGAACTAAACTTTATAGACAAACTATTTGTATTCCGATGGGAACTAATTGTGCTTCTCTTGTTGCATGTTTGTTTCTTTTTTGTTATGAAAGAGATTTCATGAAGTCTCCCTCACGGGAAAATCAGGCTGTATTATAGAGGCTTTCAACTATTGGTTGCCATTATTGAGGCTTTCAGCTATTGGTTTTCATTTACTCTGTCACAAAGTAGAATTAGCCATGAGTACTCGTCTTTGTTTATCATAGTGATGAATTTGATTTTTATGTTTTCGCTTTGATACATTGACTGAGTTGGGAGCTTTGATGCGAGCCGAATTTTTATGGGTTTTATTTTTTTTCTTTTTTTTTCTGTATTAAGAGTTACATCAGGACCCAGGGTGAAGTTGGCTGGCCGTAAAAGTGCTTTAAACACCCGGTGGTTTATTCTAATGACCGTTCTAAGGCGGTGGTTCCGGTATTAGTCTTACTTTTTGTTGCTTTGTGGTTTATTCTACGAGGCGATTTGTTTTTGTCTTCCCTTGTGTTATTTTGTTCTTGTGTTTTTTTTTCAGACCTTTTAGCATTGCATACCTCGCTTGGGGAAGAGAGAGAGCTAATCTTCGTGCTTTTCGTACGTTTGTTCGATTTGCCATTGTTTGGTTTTGTCTGTTTCCTCTCCCTCTTGGTGTCTGGGAAGTGCTGCAGTTTATGTTTGTGTCACTCCCTGGACTTTTCTCTTACCCTTTTTGTTTTCAATTCCACTTCAAGATACCTTGATGATTTATTAAATATTGACAATATTTACTTTGACCAAATGGTGGACCGCATATACCCTACTGAACTCCAGTTAAATAAAACCAATTCTTCCGATACCGAGGCACTTTTTTTTGGATTTGAATCTATGTATATCTAATGGTACAGTTTCCACCAAAATCTATGACAAACGGGACGATTTTGATTCTGATATAGTCAATATCCCTTTTCTAGATGGCGATGTTCCCCGGCGTACCTCATATGGGGTTTACATATCTCAACTTATTAGAGTCGCTAGAGCTTCTTCAAATCTTAACGACTTTAACTGCCGTAATAAAGCCCTTATTGCCAAACTTCTTAGGCAGGGTTATCGTTATTTTAAACTTCGTAAGGCGTTTTCGAAATTTTATCGCAGACATAGCGCCTTGGTAGAAAAATATAACGTCAGTCTGAAAACACTTCTGCAACAAGGTATATCGGAACCAGAATTTTGCGGTGAATAATGTTGTTGTTGTGTGACGACTTTATTGTATCAATACTCTAAAACAAGAACTTGGTAGTACCAAAACATAAGAACGGAATTCTACTGACGAGAGATCTATTGTCAATACCCATTCTATCGATATTACTGCTAAGTTTGCAGTGAGTATTAAAGAAAAGCAAAACAGACTTCCTACGTTATATTGGTTACCGAAACTTCATAAACGACCTTATAAAGCACGTTTTATTGCTAATTCTAGTTCTTGTACGACTACTGTTTTGTCCAAACTGCTAACTTCATGCCTTACTGCTGTTAAAAACATTGGATTAGATACTATGATACTGTTTACGAAAGGGACGGAATTAACTATTTTTGGTCAATTAAAAATTCTAATGATGTTCTCAATAAATTTAAATCTAAAAACTTTCAGGCTTCTAAATTGTCTACATATGATTTTTCTACACTGTATACTACGTTACCTCATCATCTTATAAAAGATAAACTTATTGATTTAATTAACCGAACGTTTATTCGGGAGAATACCCAATATTTGGCTTGCAACGAAGAATGTGCTTTTTTCACTTCTGATGTATATAATAATCACAATTTATGGTCGTGTCAAAAAGTCTGTAATGCCCTTGTTTATCTTTTGGATAATATTTTTATTAGATTTGGAACTAAACTTTATAGACAAACTATTTGTATTCCGATGGGAACTAATTGTGCTCCTCTTGTTGCAGATTTGTTTCATTTTTGTTATGAGAGAGATTTCATGAAGTCTCTTTCACGTGAAAATCAGGCTGACATTATTGAGGCTTTCAATTCAACTTCAAGATACCTTGACGATTTATTAAATATTGACAATATTTACTTTGACCAAATGGTGGACCGGATATACCCTACAGAACTCCAATTAAATAGAGCAAATTCTTCCGATACCGAGGCACCTTATTTGGATTTGAATCTATGTATATCTAATGGTACAGTTTCCACCAAAATTTATGATAAACGGGACGATTTTGATTTTGATATAGTCAATTTCCCTTTTCTGGATGGCGATGTCCCGCGGCGTACCTCATATGGGGTATACATATCTCAACTTATAAGATTCGCCAGAGCTTCTTCAAATCTTAACGACTTTAATTACCGTAATAAAGCCCTTACTGCTAAACTTCTTAGGCAGGGCTATCGTTATTTTAAACTTCGTAAGGCGTTTTCGAAATTTTATCGCAGACACAGTGCCTTGTTAGAAAAATATAGCGTCAGTCTGAAAACACTTCTGCAACAAGGTATATCGGAACCCGAATTTTACGGTGACTTAGTGTACAGATTTAGAAAAATTGTAGGTAAATCTAACTTTTCGGAGCAATTCAGAAAACTTATTAACCGTTATAAAAGAATTGGCTATAGCCTGGATATTATGCGGCAGACTGCATGCCTAGTTGTCAACCCAGTCATTGTTGATGGCTATGCTTCACTCTTTAATTCCACGACGGCGGTTCGGGCCTCATACTCAATGACGGCCTCTTCGTAAAACTTTAACCAGTGGGTTGGGGCTTGACGATATGTCTTTGGCTTGGCCCGCCGTGGTTCAACTATTGGTTTTCATTTACTCTGGCATACAGTAGAATTAGCCATGAGTACTCGTCTTTGTTTATTATAGTGATTAATTTGATTTTTATGTTTTCGCTTTTATGCATTGACTGAGTTGGATGCCTTTATGCGAACCGAATTTTTATGTATTTCTGTATTAAGAGTAGCATCGGGACCCAGGGTGAAGTTAGCTAGCTATAAAAGTTCTTTAAACCCCTCGGTGGTTTGCTCTACCGACCGTTCTAAGGCGGTGGTCCCGGTGTTAGTCTTACTCTTTGTTGCTTTGTGGTTTATTCTACGAGGCGATTTGTTGTATGTCTTTCCGTGTGTCATTTTGTTCTTGTGTTTTTCAGTCCTTTTAGTATTGCGATTACCTCGCTTGGGGAAGAGAGAGCTAATCTTAGTGCTTTTCGTACGTTTGTTCGGTTTGTGTTTGTTTAGATTTGTCGGTTTCCTCTTCCTCTTGGGGTCTGGGAAGGGCTGCGGTTTGTGATTGTGGCACTCCCTGGACTTTTCTCTTACCTTTTGTAGTGTACAGATTTAGAAAAATTGTGGGAAAATCTAACTTTTCGGAGCAATCCAGAAAATTAATTAACCGCTATAACAGAATCGGTTATAGTCTGGATATTATGCGGCAGACTGCATACCTAGTTATCAACCCAATCATCGTTGATGGCTATGCTTCACTCTTTAATTGCACGACGGCGGTTCGGGTCTCAGACTCAACGACGGCCTCTTCGTAAAATTTTAATCAGTGTGTTGGAGCTTGACGATTTGTCTTTGGCTTGGCCCGCCGTGGTTCAGCTATTGGTTTTCATTTACTCTGTCACACAGTAGAATTAGCCATGAGAACTCGTCTGTTTATCATAGTGATGAAAGTAATTTTTTATGTTTTCGCTTTGATGCATTGACTGAGTTGGGAGCCTTTATGCGAAAAAAAGGTAAGAGAAAAGTCCAGGGAGTGCCACAATCACAAACCGCAGCCCTTCCCAGACACCAAGAGGAAGAGGAAACCGACAAATCTAAACAGGCACAAATCGAACAAACGTACGAAAAGCACTAAAATTATCTCTCTCTTCCCCAAGCGAGGTAATCGCAATGCTAAAAGGACTGAAAAACACAAGAACAAAATGTCACAAGGTAAGACATAAAACAAATCGCCTCGTAGAATAAACCACAAAACAACAAAGAGTAAGACTAACACCGGGACCACCGCCTTAGAACGGTCAGTAGAGTAAACCTCCGGGGAGTTTAAAGCACTTTTACAACTAGCCAACTTCACCCTGGGTCCCGATGTTACTCTTAATACAGAAATACATAAAAATTCGGTTCGCATAAAGGCTCCCAACTCAGTCAATGCATCAAAGCGAAAACATAAAAATCAAATTAATCACTATAATAAACAAAGACGAGTACTCACGGCTAATTCTACTGTAATTCTACAGAGTAAATGAAAACCAATAGTTGAACCACGGCAGGCCAAGCCAAAGCCATATCGTCAAGCCCCAACCCACTGGTTAAGGTTTTACGAAGAGGCCATCATTGAGTCTGAGGCCCAAACCGCCGTCGTGCAATTAAAGAGTGAAGCATAGCCATCAACAATGATTGGGTTGACAACTAGGCATGCATGCAGTCTGCCGCATAATATCAAGGCTATAGCCAATTCTTTTAGACGTCTAACGTATACAGGCAAGGTGGATTTTGCAACACTGCCCGGGACAGCTTTTACTGCAACGTTGCAGAGAACCGACTAGGATCATTCGCAATTACGCTGGCCTTTCATATTGTATTCGGTATATCATATATCATAGACGTACAATTCTCTAATTGAGTCTACCGAACATAAGACCAACATACTTTTTTTCAATTCCCGCAAAAATATCATTTGTATTTTTTAAGGAACACGAGTAAAAGTATTTTTTTCATCTTCAAATAATAATAATAATAATAATAATAAAACAATCAAGACGTGGGTGGTTGTATTGCTCTCATAAATAATATAATATAAGCTGGTTGAACAACGAAACCGTGAATAATACTGACTGTGTTGTCGCGGAAGGCATCGAAATTCTTAACGTGTTCAATAACGTGTTTCAACAGCACGTCGGCAATTATTTTTAACCGCGAGTTGGAATGACTGCACGAACATTTGATTTCATTGCATTTTGGCGGTATAATCGAAGAATGGTATGGTTTACATTTCCCTCCAACAAAAATGGCGACGAGAGGGAGGGATTGGTTTGCTGTTTTTGTCTTCTTCTTTTTTTTCTTTTTTTTTGACTGGGCGAATTAACCCCAGCCGATTTCTTACTCGTTTGCTCTCATTTTTTAAAGGGGCTGGGGGCCTCCTGGGGTGAGGGTGGGAGGGGGTGCAGAGGGTCCCAGTGGATGAATTGCCCTAGAACCCCCATTGACTGACAATCTGTTTGAATAGTTCCGAAAATTCAGTATAACTAACCATCCTTCTGAATTTAGATTATAACGTCTAGACGAATAGGGTTTCCCTCCGTGTAGTTTAATCAAGAACTGTGTTCGATGATAGTGTGATTCTGTGAGCGGGAAAAAGATATACAAAGCCAGATTATGTCTTCATAGCCATGATTCAATATGGTATTAGAATATGCATGAAAATATGGACCTACTCAAGTGAAAAAGTGCCTTCGAACACGCGCAAATCCATTGATACATTTTGTAGTATACAATGATTCTGTTAGCGGACAGTGACGGTCCTGATCAGACAGCGCGGATGCGCAGGCTGATCTGGGCATTTTCTGTACGCATATTCCCGAAGACATGTTGTTTTCCCATGGCGCGGCCCATATATGTACAATAATTTTAACAACTGTCCTTTCGACATCACTCGGAAAGATGTATTTTTGCTTGGCGTTTTATTTTAAATGAAAATATTTGTTGTGATTATATCTTATCAGAAATCATCTGTTTTTTTTTTTCTGTTTCTGTGGTTTGTTCTCAAATATAGTAAAGTGAATTTTGATTTTTTTTTTCTGAGAAAATAGTTTTTACTTTTTCTTGATGAATTTGAATTATTGATGTTTCAAAACAATATTGTGAAAATTTCATAAACTTTGATCTTTGTACAAGCGTAACTTGTTGAAACTCTGCCTCCAAGTTACTCTTCCCTAGAGATTTCTGCATAATTTGCATTCACTTTTACTATGGCAAAAAGAGAAAAAAAAATGTCTTTTTAGCTCACCTGAGTCGAAGGCTTCGGATGAGCTATTGTGATTACTTGCCGTCCGTCGTCTTCAGTCCGTCCGTAGTCCTTTGAACTTCGCCTCTAAAACCCCTAGGCCTATTTCTTTCAAACTTCATGTTGAGCCTTCTGTTAAAGGGAGATTGAAAAGTTGTACAAATGGTCACAGTCCGTTAATTAAGAGGGCCGTTATGTCCATATATGGTAGAAACACTTAAAAATCTTCTTTTCCAGAACCAAGAAAGTTTTGGGGCTGAATCTTGGTATATAGCATTGAGGACGTAAGGTCTACCAAGTTTGTTCAAATGATGATCGCAGGTTGACCTTTAATATTTTTACGGCAAGGTCAAATTTGCATCAGCATGCATTTATATGGGAAAACTGTTAAATAGTCTTTTTTTTCTAAATGTATTATAGACTAACGGCTGAAACTTACTATGTATGATTAAAGTAGTAAAACAATTTAATTACATTCAAAATTTTGTCCCATTGGGGTTATTGGGGTTTTCTGCCCTTTTTGTGATTTTTTAATTTTTTCTTCTTGGAAACCACTTCAGCTGTTTTCACGTCTCGAAGGGGGAGGGGGGGGGGGGTGTGGGGGGGGTGGGGGGGGGAGTAACTTGGGGGTAAATTTGGTACGGGTGTGCGAGCCAGTTTCGAAACCTACCCCATTCATATACCTGGCCATTGAAAAAACAGCATTCATATACTTGATTGTCCAAAATGTTGACCCATTCGTATACCGCCCTTTGACTTTATACCCATTTATTGCTTGTAGTTAGACAAATATAGCAGTCAACTCACTGAATACCAAGAGAACAAGCACCCTTGACAAAACTCTGAGCGAAAAAATATACGCATATACCAGGATGTCAGAAAAATGGGGCCTTTCACATACAAATCAAGAAAAATAGGGTCAGTCATATACTTTTTGTTCAAAAAAAGGGGGCCAATCATATACCTGGCAGTGCTGAAAAACGGGGCTATTCGGCACGCACATCCGTACTATGTCATATATAGGAAGTTACCCCCCACCCCCACCCGAGTTTCACATGATTTCACAAGGGGCCTGTTGAAAAGGTATTGACAATTTTGAGGCTGAATCTTGGTATATAGCATACAGGTATCAAATCGTGTACTCTTTAAACGTCTTCTTCTCTGCAACTGCTTGACCGATTTTCACCAGATTTTACATGACGTCTTCTATCGAAGGAGTATTGACAAATTGTTCAAATGGCTCTGCACCACTGAACAAGATGGCCGTCCTGTCCATATATGGTTGAAAAAAAAAACAAAAAAAAAAAAAACACACACACACTTAAAATCTACTTATCCAGTATGGCTGAACCTTAGTATATAACATAGAGGACTCAAGGTCTACCAAGTTAATTCAAACATTGATCCTAAGATAACCTTAGACTTTTAAGGTAAGGTCAAATTTGCGTCCTCATACATTTGTATGGGGAAAAAGTTGAAAATAAAAAAACAACATTTTATCAAAATATATTAAACTAATTGCTAAAACTTACAATGTATGAGTAAATTAGGAAAACTATTTAATTACCATCAATTTTTGTGGGCTATCTGCCCTCGCCCTTGGCTGTATACATGTATAAAATCGTGCAATCTTTAAACGTATTCTTCTCTGAAACTGCTTGATCAATTTTACTCAGATTTTACATGTGGCATTCTGTCGATGGGGTATTGAAAATTTGTTTAAGCAGTTCTGCATCATTGAAAAGATAGCTGCCATGCCCATAAATAGTAAAAAAAAAAAATAAAAATCTTCTTCTCCAGAACCAAGAAAGCTTTAGGGCGGAATCTTGGTATATAGCATTGAGATGATGATCGCAGGTTGACCTTTGACCTTATTACGGCAAGGTAAAATTTGCATCAGCATGCATTTACATGGGACAATTGTTAGAAAGTAATTTTTTTTCTAGATGTATTATAGACTAAAGGCTGAAACTTACTATGTATGATTAAAGTAGTAAAACATTTTAGTTAAATTGTCCCATGGGGGTTATCTCCCTTGCCCCTGGGCAAATATACATGTATAACATTGTGTGATTTTTAAATTTCTTCTTGTCGGAAACCGCTTTAGCAATTTTCACGTGATTGCACAAGGGGCCTTCTGTTGAAAAGGTATTGACACTTTTGAGGCTGAATCTTGGTATATAGCATATAGATATCAAATCATATTACCTTTAAACGTCTTCTTCTCTGAAACTGCTTGACCGATTTTCACCAGATTTTACATGGGGCCTTCTATCGAAGGAGTATTGACAAATTGTTCAAATGGCTCTGCACCACTGAACAAGATGGCCGTCCTGTCCATATATAGTTAAAAAAACAAACAAACACAAAATCTACTTCTCTAGTATGGATAAACCTTAGTATATAACATAGAGGACTCAATGTCTATCAAGTTAATTCAAACATTGATCCTAAGATAACCCTTGACATTTTTAAGGTAAAGTCAAATTTGCATCTCTATACATTTGTATGGGGAAAAAGTTGAAAATAAAAAACAACATTTTATCAAAATATATCAGACTAATTGCTAAAACTTACAATGTATGATTAAATTAGGAAAACTATTTAATTACCATCAATTTTTTGTGGGTTATCTGCCCTCGCCCTTGGCTGTATTCATGTATAAAACAATGCAATCTTTAAACGTATTCTTCTCTGAAACCGCTTGCTCAATTTTACTCAGATTTCACATGTGGCATTCTGTCGAGGGGATATTGAAAATTTGTTCAAGCAGTTCTGCACTATTGAAAAGATATAGTAAAAACAATTAAACACTTCTCCAGAACGACGAAAGCGTTTGGGCTGGAAGAAAGTTGCATGACATCTGCAGGTATGCAGCAATTGTTCTTATCAGGTGGGAGAATCGTGGCCCATGGGCCTCTTGTTTAAACCCCAATGCCTAAAATAAAGATTTTTATGCATAGTTACGACAAATGGTTTAGCATTAAATAATGGCAAAAGTCAAATATCATATCTTATTTTCTCTGTAAAAAAATCAATTTTAAAATGTTATCTGCTTATTGCTTGAAGGGGTAATACACATAGTCACTGACTGGATTATCTCTGAAATCACAAAATCATGTAGACCTGGATGTAGATCTGGATGTTGATGAGATTGCGCCCATCGGTGCAGCGAAAAGTCGCTGAGCTAAATGAACAAAGGCTAAAATTCAGAACATGATTTCACTGTAAACTTGCATGTAACTTTCTGGGTGGAACTTCAAGGTTACTCACTCTGATACGGAAATAGTTGCCTCCTTTTCATTTGCGGCTACTACATGTATATACACTCGAACATAAATGGATCGAACATATTTGGGAACATGGAAATTTGTTATAGACACGACACAGGTAGTCCGAGCCACTGAGGACTAATCACAGCGCCAGGAAGAATAATGGTATGTTGAGTGTACTCATATGTATAACAATAACACGCACGCAAACACACACACACACACACACACACACACACACACACACACACACACACACACAACTGGATTTACACTATCTTAATTACTGAACATAATTTTGTCTTTTGATGTAGTCTGGTATTACTGAATTTCCTGCTCCTTTGAAACTGTTCGTTTCATACATTTTTAAGGTAATATAGAGTACCGCTCTAAGCTGCTAAGGGCATGAACATAGTTCAAGATAAAAGGGGATATCCGCATAATATTTTTTCTTATTTCTCCACAAAATATATGTTGTTGTATTCATTAGAAGCGCCTCGGCGAGGCGCTTCTAATGAGTACATCAACTTATATTTTTATGGAGATATAAAAAAAAAATAACAGTAATTTTCGGTTGAAAAAAACAACCCGCCTTATCTGGAGCTATGGGCATGAGGAATGTTGCATTTTCTTTCCACGATTCCTCATGAAAGACGCACTCAAACTGAGTGTACACTTTTCTGGGTTATTTTTTTTTTCTGTTTTTTTTTTTTTTTTTTTTTTTTTTTTTCCCCAAAGGATCCATACATCGGAAGATTTCATCTGGAATAGATGTTACGAGCTCTGGCTGAAATCAGGCCCTGAGGTCATTTTTTTATGCTCAACTCTGCTGAGCATGAAAATTTCTCTGCTAATAGATATAAAAATGCCAACAATAGTTGGCATTTTCATATTTATTAACAGAGAGATGTACAGGCTCAGCTATATTTAGCAAGAAAGAAGTTAAAGCTGTTAGCAATTTGAGAATCATTAGTAGGAGAAATTTCGTGCTCAGCTGAGTAAAGCATAAAAACGTTTTATAACGTTTTATAACCTCGGGGCCTGATGCTGCCATGAACTGCGGCAACTAAGGATGGATGAAGTCAAATCAAATCTACTGTGACCATAAAATGCTGCTAGAATAGGAAGCTTCATATGATATTTGTCAGTCTCACTGCTGTCTTGGTTGTATTGTGGACTGATTCGCCGAGGCGGTTCTAACGAGTACCCACAATCTATGTTTTTGAGCGCGGCTGGGGAGCTAACGCTTAGCATGCTGGGTGTGGCAGAGATCCCTTTGTTGCACTGCCTAGATATTGGCTTTTTCTCTCGACAGTCATATTAAGGAATAACTAAATGATTACACACTTTTGATTCAAAAACCTTCTTTTTATTTTTCCCTCAGTAAGCTAGCTTAACATAACATTTATCCTTTTTAAATTTCATTCATGTTCAAACAAATTTGGAATGGTGCTTATATACTATTAAAGAACATGGAAAATAAACAAACAAATTAAAAAAAAAACATGCATATCGTGATGCGCATGGTTCCTCTCGAGCACTAACGAAGCAATCAATCATGTGTATATCATGGAGCTCTGATAGAGCAAATTATGTATAGAACAATCAAATTAGGAGCAAAGCGCAAGCCTCGTGACACTTGGAGGGAGTAAAATATGAAAATGTTCAAAGCAAAATGTTGATTGAAATAACCAAGTTTTAATTAGCCCTTAAAGCGCTATTCACAACAACAAAAGACGACATTTGCATCACGAAAACACACCTATATAATTTTGACCCCCCTTAAACCCCACTTTTATATAGTAAAACTGGGGTTTATAGGGGTATACATTATTTTTCTTATTTCTGCTCAAAAACAGATTGTGGGTACTCGTTAGAACCGCCTCGTCGAGGCGGTTCTAACGAGTACCCATAATCTGTGTTTTGAGTAGAAATATGAAAAATATCAGAAGTTTTTATCTGAAAAATTTCATTTTTTTGGCGGTAAAATTTTAAGTATATTTGAATAGGCATGTTTTCGTAATGGATTGTTTTGTACGTTTTAGAGAAAAATAAGGCTTGATATGTCATGTGACTCTTAACCCAGTAAGCATTCTTTATAAATCTATAGCGGGCCGTTATCGGCCCGTCAGGGTAGCTGACGGGCCGATAACGGCCCGCTATAGATTTATAAAGAATGCTAGCTGGGAAAATGCTAATTCTTATTTTCTCTCTGTAAGTGTGGCATGGATGAAAAATCAGAAAGTCAAGTACTACAATGTTTCTTTCATTAGCGTTAAAAACAAGCATACCCAATAATAAAACCTGAATTCTTAAAACACGGCCACGTTACACACTGGACACGTGGTTTTTGTCTGAAACAACTTCCTCAGACATGCCTTGTGAAAAATATGGGAGCAGTTGAGGACCTTTCCTTCATTCATAACTGCGAGACAGATAGCGCATACATCATCTAGTTTTTGAAGTTGCTCTACTGTGGCGTCTGGAATTGTGTCAAGTGTTTTCAGAAACCTTCTTCGATTTTGAAATCCAGTCAGCTCCTTATATAGCAGGAGTCTCCACATTGTTACTGCCTCACAAACTACAATGATGATGCGAAAGTAAAACCGTCCAGCGAAGAAGGGAGACAGCAAACGGCAATACCCCGGCAACAGAGACGCCACTGCGGTTACCAAATTCTTGACAAGTCGCACAAAGTAAATTACATCTTCTAATTTGTCAAGATGACTCTCCTGGTGCCATGCTACAGTTACTAATACCATCTCAACTAAGGTACCGAAAGCGCGCCACAACATAGCAATATTTCCTGTAGCAATTAATAATAGCCACACATTAGCCTGCAAATATGAAGCTACCTTGATTGTGACTATTGTTGGTATTACAGTAACTATACCTGCGAAAAGAAGAACCCTCAGGTACGCTATCAACTTCCGTGTTTCTCCGCTATTGGCTACTATAAGACACTGTTGCTGTGTCATGTCCCAAACTTGAGCAAGAATGATGTAAAAAGATAAAAGTAACACATATTTCAAGTTCTGTATTCGAGTATTGTCATCAATGGTCGGTATGCCTGCCTCTAGGCAGAACAGTATCATTACAGTATTGACGCGTCCACCTATATCTACGTCAAACACTGCTGCTGCAAAAGCTTTCTCTCCTGTAACCAGAAATCTGCTCATAGCAATTAACAGGTTTGAAAGAAATCCAAAACTTGCTGACAATCCTATTACAATTATTAGACTGGTGCACCAGTCACCCATAAAGCTTACTAAGTATGACAAGGTGAATACCCTGAATAGTTCCAATCGGAAAATATCTGCCAGAATGCATAAGACATAATGCACGAGTGTAAACATTACAAACAAGTCTCTGGTAAACCACTTGCCAGGTATCAACTGATTGATTTCCTCTTGTGTAAGTCTTCTCAAAGGTAACCCTGAAATCTGGTAATAATATAACACTTGACCAAACATCGTTGCAGTGAAGACAACTTTAGACAGCCAGTAATATAATGGAACAGACACATGGAGAAACAATGTTGTCATACAAAACAATTGGGGGAGAAATGTAATTGATATTACACTGAATTCAAAGATTGATAAATTTTGGCAAGAATTATACTTTTGAATAAGATACAGAAAGAACAATATTTGAAATAAAATCGTAAACAGGGAAACCGTCCACCATGGAACTTCCTTGTCATCCCACCAGATGGAGCATATGCCGTTGGCCTCGTTTTGATACAACCAGTAGACCAGCTCTAAAATCCATCCGAAGAGTACAGTCATGCTCAAAGCCACATATGTTGGTATGGTATTTTTAATAGGTAAAGTCCACATAGCATATGCAATCAATACCACTGTAATTGAAATATATTATATATTGTGAAAAGAGACATTCCCGTAAATATCTTAAAAGCCAAATACAGTCGAACTTCAGTGGCTCGAACATCTTTGGGACCATGGAAAAGTGTTCGAGCCATGGGTAGTTCAAGCCAATGAAGGTTAATCATGACACCAGGTCGGGAAGCAAATATCACTAATTCTGGGAAATCTATCGATCTTCTACACAATAATTGTATGTTGAGTGTACTCATTAGAATCGAAGAGGCGCTTCTAATGAGTACACACAACATACAATTTTGTGATAAAATAAGAAAATTTCCTTAAATATTTGTTTTATTAAGCTATCGGAAGAATTTCGTAGGGACTCAAAACCGAGTTCGAATTAGCCATGGTAAGCGAGCCATCGGTGTTCGAGCTATCGAGGTTTGACTGTAGTAATATTGCGAAACATGAATAACAAGCAATTAATTAAAGGGAAAAACAAGGTTGGTCAAGTATATATTTTGAAAAAAAAAAAAAAAAGATACTGACAAACAATATATTTTGATGCAAGTTTGGTCAAAATAAGATGCAAAATATGAAAGTTATTGAAGTTTGTAGATGTTCGAATTGCGTTTAGGAAAGCCGCCATTTTGAATATTTAATGACTGTTTATGACATCATAAATCCGTAATTAAATTTGCAAACCCTAAGTAAATAATATCTGTAAAAAAATTTAATTCTATATTTGTATGTTTAGTTTCTTCTCTTTACATTTATTGATTATGCTTTAATCCATTTATGCCGAGTGGACTCTTCTACCTGAATGTTTTGGACAGGTCCATATCCTATATAGGGGGTGTCTGGTTAGTTTTTATTATCATCATGTTTTGTAGGAATTTCTGAACTTAATACAAATAGTGTAGATCCTGATCAGACGCCACTTTCTTTGGCGTCTGATCTGGGTCTACATTGTCAATATCGCTTTTATGGGACGCTTGGCATAAATGGGTAAAATTGCACCGTTTTCTGTCTGAGAGTAGATTTTATTTGATATTTCAAATTTTTTCAGAACCTCATTAAATATTCAAAACAGCGATGCCATTAACAAAAGTCTAGAACTTAATTAAATTTCTTATTTTTTATCCGATTTTCACCAGTTTGCAGCAAATTCCATGGTTTGTAAATATGTTTTATTTCAGATGCATTCTCTTGTCTATCCATGTTCTTCACTTTAACATCTTATCCTACATGCTTTTGTGCAGGACTCCCACTTTGGAATTTTTAAATGTCCACTACTGTAAATAGCACTACTGTAAATAGCGGTCTCAAGCAAATAATAATATTAACTATAAAATAATGGTAATAAAAAGAAACAGAATAGCAAACCGTGTATATCCTGATGAGACGGCTCAATACGGAGGTGTTATATCTGGATATACACTACTTGAAAATGTGTCTGATTTGGCCTGCAATTTACCATCTTACGTAACACGTTTGGCATCACTGCGTTAACTGGTATACAATATCAAAATCAGTAATGTAATTTGTCATAAACTTTATTATATATTTAGATATTGATAAATAGAGCTTCGGTATCAGGTGCATTTATTGTAAGTGAAGTTCTGTAGGGTAAATTTTATCAACCATAAATAATTCACTGTTGATCGATCAGCGGTTTTTAAGTTCATCAAATGATGCGCAGAGATAAAATGCATTGCGAAGCAATTAAAAGAAGCTGAAGACAACATTAAGTCTCTAAAAAAGCAGTGTGGCGACTTTTGGAAAATATAAACCTAAAACTATAATCTCCCCGCCCCGCCCCAACCCAAATCCTCCCTATAATTGTAATTACGAAAACACGCCTATCCAAATATATTGAAAATTTTACAACCCAAAACTGAAAATTTTCAGATAAAAATTCTGATATTTTTTATAGTCCTGCTCAAAACATAAATTATGGGTACTATGTTTTAGCAAATGAGAATAATAATGTATACCCCAGTTTTACTATATCGAAGTGGGGTTTAAGAGGGTCAAAATTATATAGGCGTGTTTTTCGTGATGGTGGTGGACAGATAACTCTGTCAAAAGCTGACGTAATTGCCCATTTGCAATCCAAAACCAGATCTC
Source organism: Anodontia alba (assembly GCA_964016985.1). Lineage (NCBI taxonomy): Eukaryota > Metazoa > Mollusca > Bivalvia > Lucinida > Lucinidae > Anodontia > Anodontia alba. Next base: position 7,762,016 of record OZ024830.1, on the reverse strand, counting down.
TAAAATAGCAAAGCACATACCAAATTTGGTGAAAATCCATTCAGTTATCATCTGGAAATGAAAATACGATTTGTTCTGTAATAAATTGACGAAATATGGCCTTTAGCAATCAAAAAAAAAAAAAAAAAAAAAAAAAAAAAAAAAAAAAAAAAAATACAGATCTCTACAATCACAAAACACATACCAAGTTTAATGAAAATCCGTTTACATTTACTCAAGTTATCATTCGGAAACGAATTACGGACGGACTGACGTACGACAGACTACCGGACGGACAGACACACTGGCGTCCAACGAGAAACCATAATACCAAACCACTATTGAGTGGCGGGTATGTAAAGTAGAATCAGAAAGCATAAATAAGATAAAAGTAGAGAGTAGAAGCCTGGGCCCAGTTGTTCAAAACTAACGATGTCGTTAGTTAACGTATCGTTAAAACTTTGATTATTAAATATGGCATATATGCTGAAAATCTGTGAGTAGCTTTTGCATTTTTTGCACATTTTTTTTCAGAAAAAAAATAACTGTGAATTTGGTATTGCACCTACTAGAACAGTTAACATCTTGACCACTAACGAGCTCGTTAAGCTAACGATGCTTTGAACAACTGGGCTCAGGAGTATAGGGGAGATCTTGTTATTTCATGGTATACCTGAAACCAAAAATGAAAACTGTGAGCTCAGTGTAAGAGAGCTGGACTTAAACCTGCACAGCAGGAGTCTGGTTGACTCAATGATCCTGGATAGATAACACAGTATAGATGAATTTACAAATGGCCAAACTTTATAAGTAGCCAAGTTTCATAAGTATGAGAGAGTGTCGCACAGACAGGAAGTAAGAGGGATAGGTTACAATATGACAGAAGACCTCCAAACAAAACTGTTAGCTGTCAAACCACGTCACCTAACAGTGTCATACAGAAGAGAAGGGAGTTTAGTCATGTCTGCTGTCTGCGAACAAGCCAAAAAATGATAATAAGGACCCTAAATTTGCCTTGGATAAATTATTCATTAATGGGGTAGAATATACCCCTGTGAATTAGGGATGTCAAGAGAAGACTATATACGTATATATATATATATATATATATATATATATGAAAAGACTATTTACTGTCAACTGTAAATAACCAAAAAAAAAAAAAAAAAAACAAAAAAAAAAAAAAACAAAAACAAAAACAAACTCACATGTCAAGTCAATTGTAAATAGCCAAAAATGTTTAATCGGCTATTTACAGCCAGCTGTCATTAGCTAAAAAGCATAAAAAACGTTAAAATGGCTATTTAAAGTCATATTTCAATTCGATCGTTTCGGATGTATTGTCATCTTGTTCGCAGGAGCGGTAAATCAGGGTTTCTTACATGTACTTACTCCCCGTTTTTTTTCTTCTATTTTTCAATTTCTCAATCAAGATCAAGTAGCTTACACATTTTAAAGAGCCAGATTAGACAATGTACCAATATAAACAGTGCAATATTCGCTAGTGTTGCCACTGATGATCGATTATAATCGATCATTAGTCAATTTCGCCTTTTGTGACTGATGATTGAAAAGGTTTTTTATAATCGACCAATCGGAAAATACTATTTTAGAAACATATTTTTCTCCCGGTTTTACTCGTATTCTTTTAGGCACGTTATAAATAATTGAAATTTCAAAGCTGTCTATTTGGGTCATTCTAGATATGTGGTCAATAAAAAAAATAAAAAAAATGATAAAATAGCTTAAAAATGTCAACCCAAAAATACTGATATTTTTCTTATTTCTTCAAGAAACCATATCTTGTGGGTACTCATTAGAAGCGCCTGACGGAGGTACTTTTAATGAGTACCCACAACATATGTTTAAAATATGATTGATCTGGAGCAATGAACTAGTACCTGGAAGAGGCCTAAAATAAAAGTGAATATATTTTCTACAAGTCAATTATTAATCGATGATCAGCCGGTTTTACAAACCCGATGATCGACTATGAAATTCTAGCTGATTCCAAACACTACTAGTAGCAAATGAATAAGATATAATAGTTTGGACCTTTTTTGCGTGCGTTGCATGTACAAGCAAAAAGTCTTCAAAGTTGTTTTTATTTATCTGACAGAACCAAAACAGTTTATTGATATTTTGTTTTATAGGCAATAAAAAGATTGAAGAAAAAAAATTATCATAAAGCAAAACAATATTTTGTCGTGCTACCTTCTGATTGCCAACGAGCTTTTTACTACATGTATACTTAACGCCATTAATTCTGTAGGTTTAGAGCAATACCGCACCACATAAAAGGCCACACTTTGTACCAAACTTATATAGTTATGAAGATATGTTATTCATGGCGGACGTTTTTCTGAAGGTTCCGTTTCTAACCATTTTTTTACTCTCTCTCTCTCTCTCTCTCTCTCTCTCTCTCTCTCTCTCTCTCTGTGTTTTCAGTCGCTACGAAAAGACGCCTGACACTCCTAAATGTCCAGGGAGGGTGTTGATTTGTATTCCTTTTTTGAGGGGGTGGGTGGACGGCGGCAATATAAAGTTGCTTTGCCTCTTCAGAAAAGGAAGATACGATTATGAACGTGTGAGGGAGAATCTTTTGCGGAGTTTTCGTTCACTATATGCCTCAGTCAGTCCAAAGCTTGGAGCGGAATGATTAGCTATCAAAGAACATGTCCAAGCGATAGCAATACAACAGAGAATTATATATCGTGTTGCTCACATTACGAAAACACGCCTATTCAAATATAATGAAAATTTCACCATGAAAAACTGAGTTTTTAGATAAAAATTCTGATATTTTTAATAATTCTGCTCAAAAAATAGATTGAGGGTACTCGTTAGAACCGCCTCGCCGAGGCGGTTCTAACGAATACCCACAATCTATTTTTTTAGCAGAAATCAGAAAAAAATATTGTATACGCTGGTAAACCCCAGTTTTTGCTTTATAAAAGTGGGGTTTAAGGGGGTCAAAATTATATAGGTATGTTTTCGTGATGATAGACAGATATGACTGCGGAGCATAAGGTCAGACATAAATGCATGTTACATTTTCGGGGTATAGTTCGACAAGGGTCTCAAAAGCTACAACTTCCACTTCTATCTTCGCGTCGTTCACATGAACAAAATACACACGTATAGTACCATGCAATTGTGTATTTTCCACATTTGCTAGATGCGTCATAGTTTAGTATGTTCTTTGTAAACTTTAACTATTGCACTTAATATTCACGCAAAATTGATATGTCTTAGCTTACGTACCCTTATGTACCGCCAAATACGTAGTAAAATGCACATGTACCCGAGTAAATATTATATAACGAAATGCATGTCAATCAACTTAAAATAAAATAAGCTAAATATATTGCTATATTGCATATTTAATTTTGTTTTGATTTGTTATACTTTTAAGACGACACACACACACACACACACATAAACGCACGCACGCACACACAAAAGATCATCATTTTCCCTTCTTTTATAGAATGTCCTTAACATCAAACATACACTGTTGTTCCTGATTTTGATTTAAGTCAAACAGAAAACGTTGAATGCTTATATATCAACAATGACCTTTAAGAAACATCTGAAAGGTCACTGATATCAAAGAACACAATATCGCATCCGTTCATGCAAAATGAACTTATATCATTTCTAGTACCCCTTCCTCTTCGAGAAAAAATTGAAATACATATAATTGTAAATATAATTGTAAATAGCAGTTTTTAAGTTTCTTAGCTGTAAATAGTCAATTCAATGATTTTGGCTATTTACAGTTGACTGTAAATAGCCAATTTAGCGTTTTTTGGCTATTTACAGTCTATTGTTAATAGCCAATTTAACGTTGTTTGGCTATTTACAGTAAACTGTAAGTAGCCACCCTGATATTTATATCAGAACATATAGGGTTTAAAGAGAAAACTGTGTGACACTGAAATTACTATGATAGCAATTATAACATCGTAAGAAAAAAAACAAAAAAAAAACGGTTAAATTTTGAAATTGGACGATGTGTAAGCGTGTGTTTAAAAAAAGCGCTTCTGGACGAATCGTCCAGAAGCGGTTTTTTTTTAAACACACACACACACACACACACACACACACACACACACACTGTTACAACCGAGCACTCCTACCTTCGATTATCTGCCTTGGCAGATTACGCATAGCTTCTAAGTACGAGTATCTCTGACAACTGTGTCAGGGAGTCGACTCTTTGGCTCAGTGGTTAGAGCATTGGATTTTTAACCGGGAGGACCGGGTTCAATTCCCACGAAAGACGGGAATTTTTTTCAGCTATGCTTCATTTCTTTGTTACGACTATCATGTCGTAAGAACACATTCACACACACACATGCATTTTGAAGTCTGTTGAATCGCTTCCTTGTATAAATGTCTTCCTGTAATGGGTATCTACGTACACAATGTTTGTTATTCATAATACTCATAAAATAATACAAAGGTAAGACTATATTGTATGTCAACCCATAATGCAAATTGTAACAGACGGCAGTCTTTTTTTTAAACTAGTTTCAGGAAAAATAAGACTTGGCAGGCGATTCAAATGAAGTACCATGCCTTATTTTCCCTAAAATATAATATAAAAAATATTTCAAACAGTTGTCAGCTGTAGTTGTGATTAGAGCTTTAATTGATAATGAGAAGAAAAAATAATATGGACGGAAACAAAGTAGTATGTATGTAAATGTTTGTCGACATAAGTCGTCTGGGTCCCGACTAAAGTAGCCTATCCCAGCAGGCACACAACGTTAAAATAACGTCTTTTCAACCTCGAGTCGACGTCCTAGACGTTAAATCAACGTTGAAACGATGTTGTTTCGACGTTGTTAGCCCACTGGGGTGGTAGGGAAAAGGACTTGTAAAATACATTACCTAAGTATCTAAAGACGAAGAGAAATATCTCTAGGAACCAGTAGTTGGAAGTTGGAGAGAGAAGGCACCACTGATGCAACATGAGGACCAAAGGTACCCGAATAAGAACTTCCCCAACATATTTCCACCTTTGACCGGAGTTCTGGATCACCAACTGTAGTCGTTCGCCATATCCCAGCAGTAACAAATCAACAGATCGTATTCCTTTACAGATCTTGCTTTCTTCCAATCTCCTGCCCAAAGTTTTTAACATTTCCATGTTTGAGTTCTGGAAATACAATGAATGAATGAATGAATGAATGAATGAATGAATGAATCAGTCAATCAATCAATCCGTCAATCAATCCACCAATCAGTCACTCAGCCAATTAGTCCATCAATCAGTCAATCAGTTAGTCAGTCAATCAGTCAATCAACCACTCAGTCAATTATTTCGCGTCACATAAACAAGGCGAATATGCAAACTTCGAACACCCAAAACAACTTACTTTGTGTACCTCAAATCTTTAGTTCACTTGTAGTGTTTTATTTTCATTGTTATTTTGAACTCTCGTCTGATAAAAAAAGTGATAATAAATTTACCGAGGAAAGTAGGTATGAAATTCGTATTCTATGTTATCAAGGCACTTGCTTTATGTTGACATATTATTCAGTATCCAGTGCTACAGTAAGCGAACATTAATTGCCCAGATCAGACTGTGCAGATACGCAGGCTTACCTGGGCCCTCACTGTCGTCATTTTCCTCTAAACTCATCTCATATTGTAGCTTCACTCAAACTTTTGTGCAGTCCAAAGTTCATTATTACTCAGCGACTGAAACCTGACGAGGGGATTTTTGATCAAATACATGTATGTACTTACTTTACATATTCGGAAAGACGGACCCGAGCAAACAGTGTACACCAAGATCAGACCCTACAGAACGCGGCCTCTGATCATGGTCTTCACTGTTAGCCATTCATCCAGCAATTTTGCATTCACAGGTGGTAAAATGGACTTATTGAAGTCGGCAGGAGGAAGGGGTGTGAACATTTAGAGTAAATAAGGTATCCCATGTTTTTGAAACTTATCCAAAGCGTCGCATGAAAATGAAACTTTGAGTTAAAGGTGGTAGGGGAGGTTCGACTGAGCCCCCGACCACCCTCTGAATCCGTCCCAACTGAACTTTATGTTATTACATTTACCTTTTGAAAATGTTCCAGTTTTAAGCTATTTTGTGGATCACATCTTTACACAGAGTGTCTTTACCTCGTTTATATAACATTTTATACAAGTGTTCTTCAGATTTGGCAATCACATATAGTTTTAGCCATTTTTATACAAGAAAATATCAACACATGTAATCCTATGTTGGTTATCAGTATGTAAAATATTTTGAAATACCTGCTATTACAAAGATACCTGCTATATTACATTTTAGTGTTCTTTTCATCCACTGGTGTTTGAAGAAATACAAAAGTAATATCAAACTTTTCCATCGAGTTGTATCTTAATTACAATGCAGTATACCAAACCAAAATCACATTTCTAATCAATATGAAATCGGCAACTGTTCATAATTTTAACTGTTTATAAAGATATCTAATCTATTTTTAGGTATTAGGTGTTAGTATTTTAGTTGTTTTTTTTTTTTTTTTTTTTTTTTTTTTGTCAGGCCTGTACTTGTGCGTGTGAACGTATCTACTAAAAGTGAAGCTTTTATAAACTGTACCTAGCACTCTGGGTAAAATTTCAGCAGACGAAATTGTGAAATATGTTTCTGATTTTTTCCAGAAAACAGTTGTTGTCAAATACTGTTTCTGGGAAAATAAGCGAAATATCACCAATTTGTTGTCTGCTGAATTAAGCTAGAGAGTGGTAAAGGTAAAGTCTCGTGCTGGGGATGGGGTGGGGAGGGTGGGGGGGGGATAACTTCCTATTTATGGCATAGTACTGATGTGCGTGCCGAATGCCCCCTCCCCACCCCACCCTACCACCCCTCCTTTCTTAGCGCTGCCAGGTATATGAAAAGCCCCCCATTTTAACAAATATATATATATATATATGACTGATCCTATTTTTCCTGATAGGTATATGAAAGGCCCAAATTTTTCAAAGAATAGACTCGTTCAAATGATAAGGATAGATGAATCGGGTTAGACAACAGAGGTAGTGTAAATAATAGATAAATGGCGTTTCATTTGTGAAATACACTTAAACTTGTATCTTTTATTTGTAAACATGTGTGCAAAGAGCGAAGAGAAGATTCTAGAGACGCATGGGTATAAAAAAAAATCAAAGAGCGGTATATAAACAGGCCAACATTTCAGACGATCAAGTATATGAATGGGTATGTTTTTTCAAAGGCCAGATATATGAATGGGGTAGGTTTCGGAATACTGGCTCGCACGCCCGTACCACAATTACCCCAAAAATACCGCCGAGGTCAAATAGGACGTTTGATGATACTAAACATCTGGGCCCAGTTGTTCAAAGCTAACGATGTCGTTAGTTAACGATTCGTTAAAATTTACATCGAGTGATACGCAAATATGCTGAAATTTTTTGCTGAAAAAATGTGAGTGCAAAAGCTACTCACATCTTTGCAGCAAAAAATATCAGAATATTGTATATTGAATCTGCTAAAACAGTTAACGAAATGACCCTTAACGAGCTCGTTAAGCTAACGACGCTTTGAACAACCGGGCCCAGACGTTTATAGTATATACCACTTCCTGATCAGAAATGTGGTACAAGGAAATTTTATCTGAAGCTTTATGTGTAATTAATCCATTTATGCCGAGTGGACTCTTCTACCGGAACTCTTTGGACCAGTTCATTTCCAGTTTAAGGGGTGTCAGGTCAGTTTTGACTATTACCATGTTTATTGAAATACCTGTAGTTAATACAAACAGTGTAGACCCTGATCAGACGCCGCGTTCTGCGGCGTCTGATCTGGGTCTTCACTGTTTGCCAATGTCTTATTTATGGGCCGCAAGTCACAAACGGGTAAACGAAGCATGAAATTAGGGTATATGTACAGAGCAACAATGTTGATTACACCTTTACTAAATATAGTACAGAAAATTTCCATAAAATGCTGCAGTCATTAAACATAACCGTCAAATGACACCGGAAGGAGTAAACAGCAGACGACAGAACAAAACAACATAAAGTAAAGCAACCATCTCTCTCTCTCTCTCTCTCTCTCTCTTTCTCTCTCTCTCTCTCTTTCCCAGTGAGGCGAATGTCAGACAGAAACTAACGATCAAAATAACAAAAAATAAACAAGATTAAACACAAAAATGTCTGCATCGAGCAGCCCACAGAGAAAAAACATCTCAAGAACAAGCGCCTTTGGGGTTTAAAACCGCCTTTACTGGTACCAAATCTCCACCATAGGTAGAAATGTGCAAAAAAAAAAAAAAAAAAAAAAAAAAAATGGCAATCATGTAAAGGCATCCTAAATCAGTCCAAGAAACAACACAGGAACAAAATAAATCAACTTAAATAACTGAGATCATTACGAAAACACGCCTATTCAAATATATTGAGAATTTAACCACCAAAAATAAAAACTTCCTGTTGAAAAATTCTGGTAGTTTTCATATTTCTGCTCTAAACATAGATTGTGGGTACTCGTTAGAACCGCATCGGCGAGGCCGTTCTAACGAGTACTACAATCTATGTTTTTGAGCAGAAATAAGAAAACTAATGTATACCCCTGTAAACCACAGTTTTATTGTATTAAAGTAGGGTTTAAGGAGGTCAAAATTACTAAAGGCGTGTAGTCGTGATGGAACAAGGATGAGGGCATTTGGCTAACAACTCATACATTGACTGCCAGAGCTAAAGAAACTCACTAGAAGAACCATGAAGAGCCCGCGGACCTATGACAACGTCGGGCAGGAAACTATTAACCCTTGTCCTGCTGAATACATTAAGATGCCACTCCCATTTCTAATTTTCAGCCAATCAGATTACTTGATCCAGCTTGTCGCTATAAATTCACATATTTTATGGCAAACAGTGCAGATCCAGATCAGTTGGCTTCTTCAGAAGCCAACTGATCTGGCTCTACACTGTTTGCAAAGGCAGGACATATCCGGGTTCAGCAAGACAAGGGTTAATGAACTGTCTAAATCGGCACCGTCACAAAGATCTTCGTGCAAGTAAAATGTAAACCATTGCTATCAACCACGATTGGGTCAAAAACTAACCATGTAGTCTGCCGCATTATATCTTATCTTTTTTTTGTATCAGGTAATACTATTTTGACTTGTTCTAAAATATTTACATGAGAAGATACTCTTGCAAAAACGAACAACAAATTATCACAAAATGGCCAAAGTCCCTCCAACGTAATATGAGAAGTTGTAAATTTAACAGCTGTTGGATATCGGTTAACTCTTAAAATGCCAAGAAAACCTGCATCTGAAAATGTCTGTTTATGTCGTGTACTGAATATTCTAGCAAACCTTTTCTAAACATATATTTGCATACAAGCAAACAGTGTGGACCTTGATCAGACTGCTCCTAGAGGAGCAGTCTGATCTGGGTCCACACTGTTTGCAAAAATGACTTTTAAAATCACAAGCAGAAGACAAAGCAGATGACAATTGTTGTGATTGGCAGTTTAAGGATTAAGATGATCTCAACATACTCTCATTAAGCTTAGTACGCGTGTGAAGTTTCTGTGGAGTTAAAGCCCAGATGCCGTCAATTAGTCGAAGGACCTACCTACTGTCGTGCAATTGAAGTGGTAAGCAGACTTATCAACCATAATATAGTTAACAACCATGCATGCATCTGTTTGTAGCGAGTTACAACATTTTTACTTTGTTCCGAAAAATCGGTTTTGCCCACTATTTTTAAATAGTTCCAAAATCAGTTTTGCCTACAATCCGTCTGAATTTATAGACTAACTTTTTTTAAAATGTTTCAAACCAATCTTGTATTTGGACATCAATTCAGTATGAATTCAGAGGATGAATCTTATTTACCCGCATTTTTGATAATTATAAATTGTTAGCACTTATGTATTTTGTAAATACAAACGGAGGATGTGAACTTTTAAATTACGTCGTAACAGATGACAGCTTTGAATTTGGAATCTTTATAGAGGAAACCTTTTAGTTTCGTGCCGACAGTACATGTAATCGCATCGCGCATGAAAATACTCAAAACAGGCTCGTTCTGTAGTATTACACAGAAGACTTCTTTTATATAATGCCCTTTTCATACGTTTGTTTGGTTTTGTCTGTTTCCACTTCCTCTTCGTGTCTGGGAAGGGCTGCGGCTTGTGATTGTGGCACTCACTGGACTATTCTTTTACCTTTTTTTTTTCTACTAAGCCATTAAGTCCCCTAACTCTAAAGGGTCTACTTGCTTTATTAGGCTCATTTTACGTCATCATCTTTATCTGAGCCGCACCAGATCATTTTATTTAAAAAAAAATATAAGTGAAGATACTCAAGAAATGCCTATCACGAAGCATGGCCTTCCCGAGGTCATTACGAAAACACGCCTATTCAAATATACAGAAAATTTCATCTCCAAAAACTGAAAAAAAAAAATCAGATAAAAAACTGATATTTTTTCATACTTCTGCTCAAAACATAGATTGTGGGTACTCGTTAGAACCGCATCAGTAAGGCGGTTCTTACGAGTACCCACAATCTTTGTTTTTGAGCAGAAATAATGAAAATAATGTATACCCCTGTAAACCCGTTTTCTTATATAAAAGTGGGGTTTAAGGGGGTCAAAATTATATAGGTATGTTTTCGTGATGTAAAGTAAATGAGTGAACTGAGGAACCGATACAATCAGATCCACATCAAGTACTCAACATCAAACGGAAATGCATACTAATATAATTAAAGAGCAAGAAAAAGAACAGACGGCAACCCTTGCCAAAAAAGGTGGCAACTCTGTTACCCAAACTTAACAGAACATATTTTTACTTTACATAATTGTTAAAAGAAAAACAATTTTTTTGTAAGTGAAAGAAACACTACAGAACATTTAACAAAAAAGTACCGCCTTGGAACGGTCAGTAAAAAATACTGGGGACTTAAACTAGCTTTAGGAGATTCCCATCCTCGCCCTCAGCTTCCAAAGTGGTAAAAAATAAATATATTTGTACGGACCGCGTAGCGGTCTTCTCACTAGTCAATGAATCATTACGGGCAACAAACAAATTACAGAAAAAAAAGCCTATAATGAAGCAAAGACAAGGACTCAACTATTAATAGATATAAAAGGATCGGATACAATTGTGATTAACCCTTTCAGGCTAGTTGCCCAAGACATATACTTTTGCAAACAGTGTAGATCCAGATGAGACTGTTCATAATGAGTAGTCTAATAAGGATTTACACTATTCGCCATTCTTGATTTATAAGTGAGCCTTCTATCAGCAATGGATGTGTCCAAATGAGAGATGGAAGAGAATATTGCAGAAAAGCAGGGTTGAAAGGGTTAACACATTCGGGGCTGCACGATGGTAAAGCATACCGCAGACTGAGTCCTTAACCTCTTCTAGAAGGATAGCTGACATTACTCGTCTGGCTCTACTAGTCATTAGTAGTTTTGTTTTGAGTGACACGTTTGTAGTAGAGACCTCATCTTTGTTTCATCCTAATGCTAAGAAATTAATTTGGTCATGCGAAGCGAAATGTGTCTTCGAGCATGCACAAAATGCACAGATTCAAATTCATCCCGCGCATGCGCAAAGTCTCATCCGGGTATGTGCTCTCCATTGATACCGTTTATAATGTCTAATGATTCTTTTAGCGGAGAATGAAGGCCCTGAGCAGAGCACGCGGATGCGTAAGCTGGCCCCGAGGTTATAAAACTTTTTTCATGCTCAACTGAGCTGAGCATGAAATTTGTCCTGCTTATAAATCTTTAATTACTAACAATTGCAAATTCTTTCTCGCTAAACTTAGCTGAGCATGAAAATTTCTCTGCTAATAAATATGAAAATGCCAACTATTGTTGGCATTTTCATATTTATTAGCAGAGAAAATTTCATGCTAAGCTGAGTTGAGTATGAAAAAAGTTTTATTACCTCAGGGCCTGATCTGGGTCTTCGCTATCTGTATATGCCTAAAGACACAGTTTCGCATGGCGGGGCCCAATATATATGTGTTTTGTTTCTGTATTGAACCACGATTGAGTCAGGAAACCCCTACGACGTCGATCAATATAGAACTGTGTCCGGATTAATGACGACCACACACACGCAGACACACGCACACACATAAACACACACAACGGCGGTGATTTTGTTATAGTTCCTCTTCATTCGATCATTCTCTTTCCGCTTGTTGGTTTGGTTTGCTCTGTTGCTTTTGAGGCCCTCCCAAGGTGGGTGGGGTGCCTGTTCCCTTGTTCCCCTGAAAAAAAAATCGGCATTTTCCCCTGTTCCCCAAAATCAAAATATTCAAAATATTGATTTTCTATGTTCCAGGTTCCCCAAAATTGCCTTTCTTCCCATGTTCCGTTCAGTTTTAGACTTTTGTTCCCTTGTTCCCCTGAAATAAATGGCCTTATTCCCCTGTTCCCCCAAATCCCTGGGAGGGCCTCGTTTTTGATGTCGTTCCGTTCAACTACTTATCCGACGATTTGGATGTCTGTATTCTGTGACTGTAACCTTGCCTGGGTGTCTCCATAAGGGCCGCACCAAGCAAAAACCTGTCTTCTTTGTAGCATGCGCAAAATATGCAGGTTCAGATTCATCCTACGCGTGCGCAAAGTGACATCCGGGCAAGCTCTTAATAATATTCAATGGTTCTGTTAGCGGACAGCGAAGGCCCTGATCAGACTGCGCGGATGCGCAGGCTGATCTTGGCCTTCGCTGTCTACATATGCCCAAATACAGTTTTTTGCACGGCGCGGGCCATATTTATTTTTTCTTTTTTTGGTGGCTCATTGCTCTAGTCTTGAGTATCCCTTGAACAAGTAAACGGTCAGCGAAGGCACTGAATAGATTGTATTTTCTTTTCTCATGGAAGGACGCATTTTCAGGAAGCATAGATAAATTTAAACAACTCTGCACCAAAAACAATACGGATTTTAATGTACTAAATAAATAGTCAACAATTTTACTTCAGATGGATCTCGACTTCGGAGACATTAGTGAGTTCATTTAGGAATAATTGCGCTAAAGAAAGGAGTATGATATTGCTCATGTATAAAGATGTAATTCTAATTCATTAGGCTTCTTCTTCTCCTCCTTCTTCTTCTTCATCATACTCTCCCTCATCATCGGCAGTGGCATCCTGGTATTGCTGGTATTCTGATACCAAATCATTCATGTTGGATTCAGCCTCAGTGAACTCCATCTCGTCCATACCCTCACCAGTGTACCAGTGGAGGAAAGCCTTACGACGGAACATGGCGGTGAACTGCTCAGAGACACGCTTGAAGAGTTCTTGAATGGCGGTACTGTTGCCAATGAAAGTGGAGGACATTTTTAGACCACGTGGTGGAATATCACAGACAGCTGTCTTGACGTTGTTTGGAATCCATTCAACGAAGTAGCTGCTGTTTTTGTTTTGGACATTCAACATTTGTTCGTCCACCTCCTTCATGGACATACGACCACGGAACATGGCAGCTACCGTCAGATATCTGCCGTGACGTGGATCACAGGCCGCCATCATGTTCTTGGCGTCGAACATTTGTTGGGTAAGTTCTGGTACCGTAAGAGCCCTGTACTGCTGGCTTCCTCTGGATGTCAAGGGAGCAAACCCTGGCATGAAAAAGTGGAGACGTGGGAAAGGCACCATATTGACTGCTAGTTTACGCAAATCGGCGTTCAGCTGACCTGGGAATCGAAGGCAAGTGGTGACACCAGACATTGTGGCAGAGACAAGGTGATTCAAGTCTCCGTATGTTGGTGTAGTTAATTTCAGTGTTCTGAAGCAGATGTCATAGAGAGCCTCGTTATCGATACAGTAAGTTTCATCTGTGTTCTCAACAAGTTGATGGACTGACAATGTGGCGTTGTATGGTTCCACAACTGTGTCAGAGACCTGCAAAAACAGATATAACCTGTGAGTCACAACTGCGCTTTTGGAGACTTTTTATCAATAAAAATTGATAATGTATACTGGGGACTTCTTATGGAAGAAACTTCTGTGCCAGAATTTTAATTTGCTTTCATATAAGAAGCGTATACATAATTCTTCTGTTTGAATGGGCATATCCCAGTAAGCATTCTTTATAAATCTATAGCGGGTCGTTATCGGCCCGTCAGGGTAGCTGACGGGCCGATAACGGTCCGCTGTAGATTTATTGCTAGCTGGGATCAGGGTTATATCTTTAAAACGGTATTTTGTTTTAAGTACACTATGCCTTTTTAACGCTTAGCACTCTGGATAAAATTTTCAGCTGACGACATACTGAAACATTTTTATCTTATTTTTCCCAAAAAACAGGACTTGACAGTTCATGCAAATTGTCTCTAACTATTTGCATGAAATATCAAATCATGTTTTCTAGGAAAAATAAGAAAATGATTTCAGTTTGTCGTCTGTTGAAGTAGCCCAGAGAAGAGTAAACGTTAAAATGTCATTTTAAGTAAAACGATAAACATACATATATATACAGATTGCATTCATAGAGTTTTATTCTATGTCGCCTTCATATCAACACTTTACATGCTGGGTAAACAATTCAGCAGACGACATTTTGAAACATTTTTCTTAAAAAATAGGATCTGACGCTTTGTGCAAATTGTCTCCTTAGGAGACTGCGTGAAGTGTCAGATCCTATTTTGTAGGAAAAATAAGAAAATTATCATCACTTTGTCGTCTGCTGACTTTGCCCATAGCATGGTAGCTGTTAACTAAGTCATGCACTGAGTATGTTCACAGCTCTCAACCATACTTATCCTAAAATTTGTACGGTCAAGGTTAGGCAGCAAAGGAAAGACAAAGGAAGCTCTAAGTAGGAAAAACAATTGACCCTTACTTGTGTTATAAAACAAAAACCGTAAGATCCATACTTTTTGGCATTCTGTTTGTCAGTTTTTTACTGAAACCCCTATTTTCAGCAATGGAAGAGACTACTTCAGAAAGTCAAGGGTTAATTGGGAACGATAGAACATCATGGTTTACCTGGATATTGGCACCAAAAAGAAATACCGTATATACCCTAAGTATTCGGCTACCTTAACTTCTAACTATGCTTAGCCTAACAGTTGAACAAGCCCATATACCACCTGTTGTTATGTCTAAAGCTCTAAATATGTGGAAAGCAATCTAGCCCTTGATCAGACGCAGTATTTCATTACGAAAACATACCTATTCAAATACATAGAAAATTTCATCTCCAAAAACTGAAAATTTTCAGATTAAAAACTCTGACATTTTTCATTTTTCTGCTCAAAACATAGATTGTGGGTACTCGTCAGAACCGCCTCGGCGAGGCGGTTCTAACGAGTACCCACAATCTATGTTTTTAAGCAGAAATAAGAAAAATAATATATACCCCTGTAAACCCTAGTTTTACTATATAAAAGTGGGGTTTGAGGGGGTCAAAATTATATAGGTATGTTTTCGTAATGTTACACTGTTTGCCCAGTCCGGATTGTCCGATTACTTGGGTAAATACGCTTCCCACATTTTATATTTTAGCATTCGTACCTTAGGTGATGGCACAACAGAGAAAGTATTCATGATTCTGTCTGGGTATTCCTCACGGATCTTGCTGATCAGAAGTGTTCCCATGCCAGACCCGGTACCACCGCCCAAAGAGTGGGTCAGTTGGAATCCTTGGAGACAATCACAGCTCTCAGACTCCTTTCTCACTACGTCAAGAACGGAGTCGACGAGTTCAGCGCCCTCTGTGTAGTGACCTTTGGCCCAGTTGTTTCCGGCTCCGCTCTGACCGAATACGAAGTTATCGGGACGGAAGACCTGTCCGAATGGACCGGCCCTTACGGAATCCATGGTTCCGGGTTCAAGATCGACTAGGACAGCCCGTGGTACATATTTGCCACCTGTACATAAAAGAAACATTTTAACACGTTTATGTACGGAGGAGCCAGTAAGCATTCTACATAAATCTATAAAGATTCTACATAAATCTATAAGCATTCTACATAAATCTATAGCGGGCCGTTAGCGGCCCGTCAGGGCAGCTGACGGGCCGCTAACGGCCCGCTGTAGATTTATGTAGAATGCTAGCTGGGAGTATGGGTAAAAATTGTCATATGCCATATTATTTTCGAATTATGACAGCGAAACCATGACCTTGATTCCGTGATACGACATTAGGTCGGAGTCTAGACTTCTCTGCCATGCATTCAATAGTATTTACAGACACCTGAGTGGATAGTAACATTGGTACTACATTGTGTTTTGTTTTGTTTATTTCTTTATTGTTGTTATCCTCTCTTTCGTTCATTATGTAAGTGAATATGTGTTGAAATATCTACTATGATGCCTTTTGTATGATTGATTAACCCTTGCAGTGCTGAACAAATTAACACGCCGACTTCTGATTTTCCGCCAATCAGATTACTTGAGATAGGTTGTTTATATAAATACACATAATTAATGACAAACAGTGTAGATCCAGATCACTTGGCTCTAACTGATCTGGACCCACACTGGTTGAAATTAATCTGAATCTATGCTGTTTGAAAAGGCAGGATATATCTGAGTTCAGCAGGACTACGATTAATACTCTACGTTAGCTTTGCTAAACTGTACCTAATAAAGAATTTGAATTTGAAATGTATATATATGTCTAAAACCTACAAGCTGAAACAACAATCAACGTTTATATTGGACCGCTTCGCTATTTGGATCATTCTAGTGTCAATGAACAATAATCTTACAAACCCATTACGAAAACATGCCTATTCAAATATACTGAAAATTTTACCACCAAAAAAAATGAAAATTTTCAGATAAAAAGTTCTTATATTTTTCATATTTCTGCTCAAAACATAGATTGTGGGTACTCGTTAGAACCGCCTCGGCGAGGCGGTTCTAACGAGTACCCACAATCTATGGTTTTGAGCAGAAATAAGAAAAATAATGTAGACCCCTGTAAACCCCAGTATTACTATATAAAAGTGGGGTTTAAGGGGGTCAAAACTATATAGGCGTGTTTTCGTGATGATTAAAACCTCTCTCTCTCTCAACACGCACGCACACACGCGCGCGCGAACACACACACACACACGGATGCATTGCTTTTGAACTGTCTGTGTAATACACGTTCTAAGCGTCTTTGAAGTTTTGTCTGCCATTTTAACAGTGATAACAATATAACAATATACTTTGCTTCAGAGGAATAAATACATTTTCAAGGGGGAGATAATTGTCTAAATGATTTTGTCTTCTCATTTCGTTTCAGAGTAGAGCTCTTTTTAAAAGCCACAAAATTTGTCTCCTTCGTGAAAAAAGTTGTCTTATGACTTAAGTAACATCTTTTTGGACTTTCCGTCATTTCTTGATTCCTTGGTTCAACACTGATAAAGGTGATAGTGGTGGTGGTGGTGTTGGCGTGTGTGTGTGGTGGGGTGGGGGTGGGGGTGGGGGTGGGGAGGGTATCTTGTGTGCACAACTCCTTCTGGAGATTTTGTCAGTTTCAAACATTTTCATAATTTTAGGACTTTTGTATGGTCATTATTTCACTTGCGGGGGGCGGGGGGGGGGGGGGGGGGGGGGCCGAGAGAGACATCTTCCTACATCAATACATCAACACATGGATCAATTTGGAACTTCGTTGTGTGATGGGTGTGGTCTGAATGTAAGCATGCAATGCTAGTGTTTTCATATTATTTTTCTACTTTTTCGAGGTTTTCATCTGAATCTTTTTTGGAGGTTTTTGTGTTGCAATTGTAACTAACTGAGGTGCATAACTCGTTTGCGTAACTCGTTCATCTTCATTACATAAATTATTATGTTTCATAATACGAACCTGTGGCCTCGTTGTAGTATACGTTGATTCTTTCTAATTGGAGATCAGAGTCGCCATGATAGGATCCAGTAGGGTCAACACCATGCTCATCTGAAATGACTTCCCAGAACTGAAAATACATTGTTTATAGTGCATGCAGCAGTGTCTAGAGTAAAAACATTTTAATGGGTACAAACTCCCAGGAACCATGCAGACTATTAAGCACGTTCGCACGATTACAAATGCCGGTAACGCTGCCGACTGGCAAGCCTGTTCGTACAATACAAACTGCCTGGAACCATGCTAACCAGTCATCACATTCGCACGATACAAACCATCAGGAATGATGCTGACCGGCCAGCACGTTCGCATGAATACATAGGCCTATCACCACGTTCGAACGAATACAAAGGCAAGGAACTATGCTGATTGGCAAGTACGTTAGCGCAAATATAAAATGCCAGAAACCAGTCTGGCCTGTTACCACGTTTGCACGAATACAAACTGCCAGAAACCATGTTGACCGGTCAGCACGACCCCATGAATGCAAAATGCCAGGAACTATACTGACCTGCCAGCATGTTCGCAAGAATACAAAAGCCAGGAACCATGCTGACCAGTCACCACATTCGAATAAATACAAACTGCCAGGATCCATGTTGACCGACCAGCACGTTCGCACGAATACAAATTGCCAGGAATTTAGAAACCATACTGACCAGTCACCACGTTTGAACGAATATGAACTACCCGCAACCATGCTGACCGGCCAGCACGTTCACACGAAAATAGCATGCCAGAAACGATGCTGACCAGTGACCACGTTCGAACAAATACAAACTGCCCGAGAATAGTAAAGGTTACCGTGCTGACGGACTAACACAATTGCACGAAAACAAACTGCCTGGAACCATGCGGACAAGTCTCCACGTTCGCATGAACACAAAATGCCAGGAACCATGCTGACCGGCAAGCACGTTCGCACGAATAAAAAATGACAGGACACATTTTATATTGTACACATTTTTGAGCTAACAACATTTTTAAACAAAATTGTACACATTTTCAAGCCAAAAACCATATTTACCCTAAATATTGCTATAACCAGTCAACCAGTACTTGTGCGCACTCTTTCTTCTGAAACTCTTCTTGATTCAAATATTCAAAAAGTTTACTATCAGGGGTATATTCTTCCTTATATTGATTATGGCTCTGTTACCTGGGGGTCAGCCTCTGTAACTAATATTGAACGCATATCCAAGCTGCAAAAACGCGCTGCTCGAATCATCCTGCGAGCAAATTACGATACCCCATCAGTAGATATGTTCAGTCAGCTGGGATGGCTGTCAATTCCGGACAGACTTAAATATAATAAGGCTGTCTTGACATACCGAGCAATAAATAATTTATCCCCTGAATATATAACACAACTTCTAAAACCAGTATCCGAGGTACACACTCTTAACCTCAGGTCATCAGAAAATGGCTCACTTTATGTGCCGAAAGCACGGACAGCACTTTTTGATGGCTCTTTTTCGTGTTCCGCACCAAGACTATGGAATGCTCTACCTCAAACAGTAAAAACATCTGGGTCACTCTCTACCTTTAAGCAGTCTCTTAAAGCAACATTTTAACCCTTATAAAATGTCTTTAACTATGATTTTAAATGATATACCATGTGTAAAATTATCGCTGAAACCGTTATTGTAACTGAATTGAGAGCTTTTATGACCTAGCATAATTGTTTTAGATATTGGTTTTATGCGCTCGTCAAATCTTAAAGCACTTACAAAAACTGTGATAACATACAGATTTGTCTTTGATATAATTCAGTGCCATGTTTGGTTTTAAATCACTTGCACATACCTGTTAGCACTTTTATTTGATAAAAACTTTATACAAGCATTCACTTCGCTACAAGCTACTTTTATCCCATGAATTTCTTAGCTGTTAGTTAAGTCTTGTTGTATATATGTATATAAATTTTAGTTAGAGGACCACAAGGTAGAATAGTTATTTATAGCTAATTGTGTCATCCTCTTTAAACATTGTTTAAATAAAATAAAATAAAATAAATTCAGCGGAAGGGACAGAATGACCGTAGAAAATATTTCATGATCAGTCTCCTAAGTATTGGGACAGATAGGCAGGTACAAACAGTATAGACCCAGATCAGACGTCCTAGAATGCAGCATCTGAACAGGATCATTACAGTTAGGCGGCGTCTGATGAAGTCTACGCTGTTTGCCACACGTCCAGCTCTTTTTAAGACACAAAAGCAGGGAATAAAAATCGACAACAGTATTTACTCTAAATATTAGGACATCTTACCATATTTGTCCCATAATTCATAAAAGTATGTTCCATTACCTATTTATGTTTTAAATATTGCTGGATTAGTAGCAAACAGTGTAGACCCTGATCAGACGCCGCGTTCTGCGGCGTCTGATCAGAGTCTACACTGGTTGCTCAGGCCTGTCTGTCCCAGTACTTAAAGAAATGTATGGTAATAGTACCAAAATTCAGGTGCAATACGATAAAATGTATATTGCTTACCTTAGCACCAATCTGGTTTCCACACTGGCCAGCCTGAATATGGACGATTTCTCTCATTGTGATAATTTACTCAAGTCTTCTACACGAAGAAATGATGAAGGATATCTGGATCGCCGCCGACTAAAGTATTTCACCCCAGAGATCTTACTTTATACCCTCTTCGCATCGCTTGTCACAACACCATGTCAACTAAAAAACATTGATCCCGCAGTTAGGGATAGTTTTGATTTGAAATATATTAAAACTACAAGCACGTATTTGGCCTATACAAACGACCACATAGAACCGCAAGGCAAGAAAACGTACCTTCTGACATTTGGGCGAAGACTCAAATCAGCACCTAAATGGTCACTTTTCTTCATTTGCTTCAACAGTATCCAGAACGGAATTATGGTTACGCAGGTTACCCAGGAAAAATCTTGAAAAGCATCCAAAATAGGGACAGTTCTTAAAGGAAAGAATTTGCTAGCAAATTCTTTCCTTAAAGAACTGCCCCTATGCTAAAGAAGCAAACTGCCACTTTATCATAAATATTTTTCTTACGCAGGTTACGCACATGTGTAATGTACGTAATGAGCGCTACGCCTATAGCATCCTGCCTTTTTTTTTTCAAGCAAACCGCGGAGTAGACTACCCGGCGGATGATCTGCGATTTTGGTACTTTGCTGGCTCCTGTATATAATCTATCGTTTTGCTGAACATCTAAAAACCTAAAATCCCAGCAAACACACAACGTCCCAACAACGTCGTTACATCGTCGCTGCAACGTCGTGACGACGTTCCTGCGACATTGTGTTTGCTGGATAGCCGCAGCGTGAGAAATCGTACCATGTGACATATGCACTCAATGAAGATTCAAATCAGCCTGCGCATTCATGCAGTCTGATCAGTCTTCGTTGTCCGCATGTAGAAATGTTGCATCCTTGGGTACTCAAAATGCATCCAGAGAAGATTCTGTCCAGACTGCCCCCACTCCCGCAAAAAAAAAAAAAAAAAAAAAAAACTTTTTTAGGTGTTTATTACACAGGCTATTGTATGTAACAGCCAAACGAATGTCAGTATGTTAATATTCACCCGTGCACATGGGTCTGTCGCTAATTTTGTTTTTGACTGCACTTAATGCGCGCGCGCGCGCGCGCGTGCGTGTGTGCGTGTGTGTGTGTGTTTGTGATTTAATAGTAAAAGACATGATTGAAATAAGATATAAATCTAAATCACTGGATCCAGTTATGTAAATGGAAGAAAATATTATAGACAAGTCTTGGAAGTTTTAATTAAAATAATTCTGCAACTATTCAACAAAATGCCACTTTTCAGATAAAGCAGTCTACCAAGTTCCTATATACAATAACTTACTTTTAAAATGATGTGGCTGAAATAAGAAACATTAAGATACTGACATACCTATGGACCGCCTTGTGGCAATAAGGGCATCATGGGATATGTGGAGGTTCAGATAAGCTTATGCTTTCGCGCAGTCTGCTCAGATATTTCTCTGTTTGTCGATACATTCTGCTTTACCTACCTATAAAGACTAGTGTACATATTCATTGTTTGCATACTATCACGAAAACACGCCTATATAATTTTGACCCCCTTAAACCCTACATTTATATAGTAAAACTGGGGTTTATAGGGGTATTCATTATTTTTCTTATTTCTGCTCAAAAACATAGATTGTGGGTACTCGTTAGAACCGTCTTGCCGAGGCGGTTCTAACGAGTACCCACAATCTATGTTTGGAGCAGATATATGAAAAATATCTTATTTTTTTACCTTTTTTGGTTGTAAAATTTTCAATGTACTTGAATAGGCGTGTTTTCGTAATGGACATACCGAAGTAACGCTAAGTACTGAGACAGATAGTCCTGTGGAAGCAGTGTAGATCCAGATCAGACGCCGCATTCTGCGGTGTCTGATCTGGAACTACACTGTTTGCCACTCATCCAGCAGTCAAACACATAAGCAGGTAGTCAAACAGACGTGTTCAAATTTTAGAAGAATGGTAAGGAATTTAGGTGTCCCGTTATTTAGGATAAAACGGTAATGACTATTTTCGCAAGCTACTTTTCTGCATTCAGCGCATGCGTAATTCGAACAATTCTATTTTACTGCCTGTTGATACGTCTAACGACTGCTGGATGACTGTCAAACAGTGTAGACCCTTTAGCGTCTAATCTGGGTTTACATTTTTTGCCCAGTCTTGTCTGTCCTAATAGGATTATTGCAGTGGATTGCAATTGAGCATGGCCTAGAATAGAAACTTAACAGCATCACAATGAACTTTACGAACAGTGGTGTGGTTCCGTGGATTTGTTTTCTGTTCCACTACGAGGTTTATGATTATACTGCACGAATAGACATGGTAGATGAACGTGAACCTGTTTCATTGACATCACAAAAAGAAACATACGGATGTGTAAAAATACTTTGATAAAATCGCCCAAGCATTATGTAGTTATGAATGAAAACTATATGAGTTGTAACGTGATAAAACGTACCGTCTGACATGTTCGCCCAACGAATACTCAGATCAGCCTGTGCATCCACGTAGTCTGATCAGAGTCGTTGTCCGCATGATGAAACTTTGCATCCTTGGCTATCCAAAATGCAGCTAGTGAACATTCTGATCAGCGCGAATGCGTAGGCTGGTTTGAATCTTCGCGGGCGCACATGTCAGAAGGTAGGCTTTCTGACGTTGTGGCTGATATGAATCGAGAAATTAGAAAAATGCCCGTATCATATACAAGGACAACGGGCCTCGGTGGCTCAGTTGGATGCGCCGTCCGACTGGAGACCAGGAAGTCGCGGGTTCAACCACCCCTCCCCCCCCCCCCCCCCCCCCCCCCGAGGTCGGCAACATTCTTTCGTGGAGATTGATCATGAAATATTTTCTACGGTCATTCTCTCCCTTCCGCTGATTCAAGAAGGGCAGTTGTCAATGTGCACAATACTGGTTAACCGCTTAGAGGACTAAGCCTGCCCAGTAAACGTATGGTTAGGTAAACTGACCGCGCTCGACATGACCCCATTGGTTTGGCTGGGCCGTAAAACCTCAACACAAACAAACAAATACAAAGACAACGAAAGCCCTTACCAGTCAAGGTATTGTAGGTATATAATTTCTCCGAAAGAGTCTAGGTTGGTTTAACCCATTTATGCTTAGTGTCCGATAAAAGGGACATTGGCAAACAGTGTAGATCCAGATCAGGCTCCGCAGAACGCGGCGTCTGATCAGAGTCAGCACTGTTTGCACCTGTTTGCATCAAATGCAGGAATTTCCATAAAAGATGATAATAGTAAATACTAACCAGACACCCCTTCTATTGGAAAGGGACAGTCCAGATAGTTAAGGTAGAAGAGTCCACTCAGCATAAATGGGTTAAACATATTTTATTTCAAAATATTCCATGACAGTATACATTGTAGCACATTAGAAATAGGATCAGAACGAAAGTATGACTATTTATTAACAAATACAGTTATAGTAACGGAAATATGTTAAACAATAAGGATCTCAATTTGAGAATATGAATTTAAGATACAGAATTAAAATAAAAGACAAACAAACATAATTGGCAATGAGAGAGAAAAAAAATGGAAATTTATAATAAGCTCAAATATTCATGTTTGACCCACGGCTGATAACATGCGAGTACTAGGGTTGATACTCGTACTGTCCAGTATATAATATGGGTGAGTTCATTCAGTCTACAATGGGTTAAAATCATTTTGTGTCGCTTAAAGAGCGTTTATGAACCTATGTTGTAGGCTAGATAGTCGAGGCGCTTTTAATGAGTGCCAACAAGATATACCTCTGCTTTCAAGGAGAAATATGAAAAAAAAATATTTATGTGTAGAGTTCAGATTATACTGGCCGGGCCATGCGAAAACGTATTTTCGGGCGTATTCGGACAGCGAACGCCCTGATCAGACTGCGCATCTGCGCAGTCTGATCAGGGCCTTCACTGTCCGCTAACAGAATCATTGGATACAACAGGATTGAAGCGCAAAGGTCCGGATGTTACTTAGCGCATGCTCAGGATGGTCCGAATCTGCGCATTTTGCTAATTCCCGAAGACACGTTTTTGCACAGCGAGGTCCATATATTGAAGAATGATCAAGATCTTCTACAAATTAGGGGATATCGTATAATAAGCATATACGGTACATACGGGATATTTTGTCAATTTACTGCCCTTGTGAACCCCCGCCGAGGTTGGCAACATTCTTATGTGGAAATTGATCATGAAATATTGTCTACGGTCATTCTCTCCCTTGATTCAAGAAGGGCAGTTGTCAGTTTCTGGCGAAAGAATGTGCTCAATACTGGTTAACCGCTTAGAGGACTAAGCCTGCCCAGTAAATGTGTTGTTAGGTAAACTGACCGCGCTCGACATGACCCCACTGGGTTGACTGGGCCGTAAAACCTCAACACAAACAAATACTGCCCTTGTGCGTTCCCAATAAAACACGTTTTTTTGTTTTGTTTTTTTGTTGTAAATGTTTGCTGGAGTAAAGTAGCTGTTGATATGCAACGAGTCTGAGTTCAACATACCAAACTCGTACGAGTATTTCGTAAAATCATTAAGTTGATATACATAAAGACTAATTAGGAATGTTAAGACAGACAGAAATGGACCTAAAATAAATGGCATGTAAACAGCCTGATAAGCATTGCTTCGCACACCATCTATCAGCCTGAGCAGAGACTTAGGAAAATATAGGAATAGTAATAGCTGGGGTTTAGAAAGTCTGATTATGGCTTGATTGTGGCAAAGACATCAGACGTAAGTCTGGAAACAGCCACGTTGGGATGGACTAGACCATTAGGCATAGACTTCTTTATTGTTGACACCAGCTCATCACGAAATTATGCCTATATAATATTGACCCCCTTAAACCCCACTTTTATATAGTAAAACTGGGGTTTACAGGGTATACATTATTTTTCTTATTTCTGCCCAAAAACATAGATTGTGGGTACTCGTTAGAACCGCCTCGCCGAGGCGGTTCTAACGAGTACCCACAATCTATGTTTTGACCAGAAGTATGAGAAATATTCAAATTTTTATCTGAAAATTTTCATTTTTTGATTGTTAAAATGTTCAGTGTATTTGAATAGGCTTGTTTTCATAATGTAGTTTAGTTCTTTGATATCCCTGAGTCAACAGCAGTGAGCTGAAAAGAGAATAAGGAAATTATGGGAATAGAGATTTAGGAAAATATGGGAAAAGTAATGTTCGGGGTTTAGAAAATCTTTTTATGCGAACCAAATTTTTATGTATTTCTGTATTAAGAGTAGCATCTGGACCAAGGGTGAAGTTGGCTAGCTGTAACAGTGCTTTAAACCCCCCCGGTGGTTTACGCTAATGATCGTTCTAAGGCGGTGGTCCCGGTGTTAGTCTTACTCTTTGTTGCTGTTTGGTTTATTCTACGAGGCGATTTGTTTTATGTCTTACCTTGTGTTATTTTATTCTTCTGTTGTTGTTTTTTCAGTCCTTTTAGCATTGCGATTACCTCGCTTGGGGAAGAGAGAGCTAATCTTAGTGCTTCTCGTACGCTTATTCGATTTGCGCTTGTTTGGTTTTGTTTGTTTCCTCTTCCTCTTGGTGTCTGGGAGGGACTGAGGTTTATGATTGTGGCATTCCCTGGACTTTTCTCTTAACTTTTTTGGACTGTGAAAAAATCATCAGACACGAGTCTGGAAACAGACACATTGTAGGGGTTGACAAGATTATGAGGCAACGAACTTTTTTTTTCATTACGAAAACATGCCTATTCAAAATATACTGAAACTTTTACCACCGAAAAATGAAAATTTTCAGATAAAAAATTCTAACGAGTACCCTCAATCTATGTTTTTGAGCAGAAATAAGAAAAACAATGAATACCCCTGCAAACCCCAGTTTTACTACATAAAAGTGGGGTTTAATGGTGTCAAAACTATATAGGCATGTTTTCGTGATGTTGTTGACAACAGTTAGAATAAAGTCCTGATACTCATAGAAGGCTCTAGCATAAAGGATTAACTGGGAAACGCAAACACCGTATGCTGGTGCAGAAGAACTACAAGTGTTAGCTAAAGGATGAATGCCCCGACGATTGCCAGTTTGCCACGAACTCTTCTATGCCATACGTATAAGACAAATTTCTAAGTAAATCAAGGGTATGTAACTTTATTAATAATAATTCGATTAGATTTCTGTGACCTTTATGCATATGCTCAGTCTACATCCTTACTGTGGTGCAAGTTTCAAACCATTACCTTGAAAACTGTAGGAGGAGTTGCTGAGGCACGAACAATACTATAAAGTGTAACGAACAAACGTACGTATGATGAAGCGTAAAATGCCCTCCTCCACTTCGTGGCGGGGGACTAATAAAACATAGCTATAATTGAGCCAGCAAAGTCGGCAAACTTGATACAAAAAGTTGAGAGTTTCTGTATAATAGCATTAGTATCATAACTGTACCGTGAGCGCATGCTTTATATTTGCCCATAAAAGTTTGACCGATAACGATGTTTTATTAAAAAAAAACTGCCTTTAATGTTTTGAAAAAAAAAGAATATTTTTATACAGGTAAACTAGAACCTGTTTAAATAAATGGTGAGCTGAATTTGTAATTAGGTTTTCCTTTCTATATATGGATATCAATAATTTCTTATTGACGTATTCCGTTATCTTTTTTATCAGTAGTGTTAATTTGCCATACATTAACCTTTACCACACTCTGGACAGATTCAGCAGACGACAAATTGATATTTTTCTTAATTTTCTCAGAACATAGGTTTTGTCATTTCATGCAAATTATCTTCTAAGGAGACAATTTGCATGAAATGTCAAAGTCTATTTTCTAGGAAATTAAGAAAAAATATCTCAAAATGTCGTCTGCTTAATTTTTTAAGAACGCTAAGCGTGAAAAAAGAAATCATGCAAAATTGTTTGCGAACAACTTTATTTATACATACTTCTCATTCCAAAGGGTATTTTACAGTGAACTTGGTTACATTGGTACATAAAATAGCACAGTATCTTGGGTCTTCGTATACATCACGAAAACATGCCTATATAATTTTGACCCCTTAGACCCCACTTTTATATAATAAAACTGGAGTTAATAGGGGTATACATTATTTCTTTTATTTCTGCTCAAAAACATAGATTGTGGATACCCATTAGAACCGCCCCCACGAGGCGGTTCTGACGAGTACCCACAATCTATGTTTTGAGCAAGAATATGAAAAATATCAGAATTTTAATCTGAAAACTTTCATTTTTTGGCGGTAAAATTTTCAGTATATTTGAATAGGCGTGTTTTCGTAATGAAATGTATGAACCGTTTTTGTTGATATCGATTCGCATCTGAGCCCTTTTATGAGAAATTGGATGTCTGTGATTCAAATCATGCTCTGATACGATGAAAAATGATACCCCGGCGAAAGCTGAGCGACAGATCAGTCCCGAGAGACAAATTCATATAAGTCCTTGACTTTCTTTCTGAATCCTACATTACGAAAACATGCCTATTCAAATATACTGAAAATTTTACCACCAAAATATGAAAATTTTCAGATAAACAATTCTGATATTTTTCATATTTCTGCTCAAAACATAGATTGTGGGTACTCGTTAGAACCGCCTCATCGAGGCGGTTCTAACGAGTACCCACAATCTATGTTTTTGAGCAGAAATAAGAAAAATAATGTATACCCCTGTAAGCCCCAGTTTTACTATATAAAAGTGGGGTTTAAAGGGGTCAAAATTATATAGACATGTTTTCGTGATGTATTTGAAATACATTCATGTTGACGTGTATTCTCTCTGTATTTATACAAATAAAATGTGTTTAAACTGAAAATCATACCCGGTTTCATTTTACTTAAATTATGGTCAAAACTATGATATCTTGCATCTTTTTTTCATACATCACGTATATACGAAAAATGTTACAAGCATTACGAAAACACGCCTATTCAAGTATATTGAAATTTTTACCACCAAAAAAAAAAAAAAAAAAAAAAATGAAAATATTCAGATAAAAAAATTCTGATATTCTTCATATTTCAGTTCAACACATAATTTGTGGGTACTTGTTAGAACCGCCTCGGCGAGTCGATCCTAACGGGTACCCACAATCTATGTTTTCGAGCAAAAATAATGCATACTCTGTAAAGCCCAGTTTTACTATATAAAGTGCGATTTAAGGGAATCAAAATTATATAGGCATGTTTTCGTGATGCTCTTCAGAGTTGCAATTTTCGAATACATGTATCAGTAGCCACGAAAAACTGATAACAAAGTGGAAACGTCTATATACATGGAAATTATTAATACGACGAAAAATGATATCATGACGGGGTATCATTTTTCGCCGTATCAAACCACTTGTATTTTGTTCATAGTGTTCCTACCGACTTTTTCCTTGCTTTCTGTTTATATATGGCGGACATAGGCTACATTCTTTCGTGGAGATTGATCATGAAATATTTTCTACGGTCATTCTCTCCCTTCTGCTGATTCAAGAAGGGCAGTTGTCAGTTTCTGGCGAAAGAATGAGCACAATACTGGTTAACCGCTTAGAGGACTAAGCCTGCCCAGTAAACGTGTGGTTAGGTAAATTGACCGCGCTCGACATGACCCCACTGGGTTAACTGGGGCGTAAAACCTCAACACAAACAACACAAACAAAGGCTACATGTATTTGACACAGTAAGCACCTACCTCCAGGTTTGTGTAGTTTCCGTCATTTTGAGTTAGACGTTTTTGCGACAAAGTAGGCATTCCATACCTTGATACAGGCAGTGGGTGATCAGGTGATTGTAAATCAAGTCAAGTGAATAAGGTTTGTGGATGTGTACAAACTTCAAAGGGTCATCGTTAGTTAAAAAAAATAGGTATTCAATGTTCATTTTCAGTTCTATACATATCAGTTTAAATCGTTTAGTGTTATATAAATAGAGTAATGAAAAGAATAGATGCTGATAAGCCTGTGTATCAAAGTTAATATGTCAAATTTCCCTCAAGTGGTGCAGGGTGATCACATATTGCTCAATTTAAGGAGAAGCTGTAACCCAATTTTAGACAGATTTGGGGAAATTCTGAAGTTCAGGAAAACTTTAACTTTAAGATGGTATTGTAATTCTGGGCCCTGATGTTCTTCAGAGTTGCAATTTTCGAATACATGTATCAGTAGCCACGAAAAACTGATACCAAAATGAAAACGTCTATATACATGGAAATTATTGATACGACGAAAAATGATATCACGACGGGGTATCATTTTTCGCCGTATCAAACCACTTATATTTTGTTCATAGTGTTCCTACCGACTTTTTCCTTGCTTTCTGTTTATATATGGCTACATTCTTTCGTGGAGATTGATCATGAAATATTTTCTACGGTCATTCTCTCCCTTCCGCTGATTCAAGAAGGGCAGTTGTCAGTTTCTGGCGAAAGAATGTGCACAATACTGGTTAACCGCTTAGTGGACTAAGCCTGCCCAGTAAACGCGTAATTAGGTAAACTGATCGCGCTCGACATGACCCCACTGGGTTGACTGGGCCGTAAAACCTCAACTCAAACACATGACTTTACCTTAACCCTTGTCATGCTGAATATATTAAGATACCACGCCCACTTATAATTGTTAGCCAGTCAGATTGCTTGATTCAGTTTGTTAATACAAATTCACATACTTTATAGCAAAGAGTGTAGATCCAGATGTTGGCTTCTGAAGAAGCCAACTGATCTGGATCTACACTGTTTGCAAAGACAGGACATATCCGGGTTCAGCTGGTCTAGGGTTAAGACAGAAACTTGGTAGCACATAAACATCAATGCCCTTCTACTAATGAAAAGCATGTTGTTGATAAATACTGATGCAACATTGCTATTGAGGTTATGGTACGCATCAAAGAAAACCATGACAAACTCCCGACTTTAATGTCTACGCCCACGATATAGAAGGGCACGATATAACAGTGCTGTTATTCGTCGTAATCGTCGTTATAGCTATACTTTCCTCTTTAACTGAACGACGGTGGGTTGGGTCTCATACTATATATATATATATATATATATATATATATATATATATATATATATATATATATATATATATATATATATATATATATATATATATATGTGTGTGTGTGTGTGTGTATGTGTGTGTATGTGCGTGCGCGCGCTCGTGTGTGTGTGTGTGAGTGTGTGTGATGTGTGTGTGTGTGTAATAGCAGCTTGATCGGAATCTTCACTGGGCGCATTTTGGATAACCAAGGAAGCAATTATTCTTCACACAATAAGTAATAAATGTAATAAGTGATCAAACAGAGAAAGACCATTAAAAGTACCATATGTAGCCTAAATATTGGGACAGACAAGCCTCAGCAAACAGAATATACCCAGATCAGACGCCGCAGATCAAGATTAAGAGGCTATTTGTCACTCATCCAGCAAGTTTAAGTACATCAGCATGTAGTAAAACGGTCTTGTTTCATATTTTAGAGTAACTATGGTAAGGAGCTATGGAGTCCATGTATTTAACGCTTAGCACTCTGGGTAAAATTTTCAGCAGACGACATTTTAAAATATTTTTCATATTTTCCCAGAAAAACAGGAGTGACATTTCATGCAAATGGTTTCAAATAGAGATAATGCATGAAATGTCAAATCCTGTTTTCTGGGAAAAATAAGAAAAATATCATCTATTTGCCATCTGTTGATTAAACCCAGAGAGTGGTAAAGGTTAATATTAATATTGTTTTTTCCAGGACTGTCACTCAATATATTCCTATTATTTTCTAGAATTCTGACAAAAAGTAGTCAATATTTAAGTACAATGTAGTCAATAATACTGGACAAAATATGTTTTAACACTTTGTTTTCGCCGTGACCACAATATTGAAAGAATCTAGACAAACAAAATGGTCCGAAATCAATTTTGGAACAATTGGAATTGGGATTGAATTAGCTGCTGGTCAGACTTTGTTTGATTTGTTTCTGTTTTGTTTTCATTAAATTAAATGTGGACGCATTTACAAAACTGTGGGGCAGAAATGAGCCACAACGTCAGAAAACGTACCTTCGGACATGTACGCCCAGGGAAGATTCAGATCAGCCTACGAATCCGCGCAGTCTGACCGGCATCTTCACTGGGCATAATTTGGATAGCCAAGGGTCCAAAGTTTCTTCATGCGGACAATAAGACTGATCGGACTACGCGGATACGCAGGCTGAGTTGAGGTCGTTGGGCGCATATGGCAGAAAGTAGGTTTATCCCACGCTGCAGCTCAGACAGAGGTGGTTATGTGAAACAGACCTTTCAGTAGAGCGGACAGTGAAAGCCGCATCGTCGCAGCCCTTGCAGAACAAACATGTGCAACCCTCTTACTGAGTCCTAGACCTGCTTCACTAGTTTTGAAATGAGCCACTACGTGAGAAAACATACCTTCTGACATGAACGGCCAACGAAGACTCAGATCAGCCTGCGCATCCGCGCAGTCTGCTCAGAGTCTTCGTTGTCCACAAAGAAACTACATCCTTGGTTATCCAAATGTACCCAGTGAAGGGTCTGATAAGTCTGTGTATTCGCGCAGACTGATCTGAATCTTCTTTGCGTGCACATGTCCGAATGTACGTTTACTGACGTTGCTGCTAGTATAATACAATGGAACATTAATGAATTTCTATTCTGTACATGCATGACGCCTGAGGTTTTTATGTTTTTTTTTTGTTTTTTTGTTTTTTTTTTTTTGTTTTTTTTTGTTTTTGTTTTTTTTTTGTTTTATATTTTTTGTTATGTAAAGCAAGCTTTTTGAGTGATTCACCACCATTCAAAGTAGCTTAATACATCTATTAAATTTCCCGTCATTTTTAAAGGGGAGAAAACTTTTATTACTTCCTGTTTGCGTCAAGTTCTAGGGCCGTGCCTAGCGAAAAGTTGTCTTCGAGCATACGGAAAACATCACGAAAACACACCTATATAATTTTGAACCCCTTAAACTCCACTTTTATATAGTAAAACTGGGGTTTACAGGGGTATACATTATTTTTCTTATTTCTGCTCAAAAACATAGATTGTGGGTACTCGTTAGTTCTAACGAATACCCACAATCTATGTTTTGAGCAGAAATATGAAAAATATAAAAAAAATTTACCTAAAAATTTTCATTTTTTGGTGGGAAAATTTTCAGTATATTTAAATAGGCGTGTTTTCGTAATGATGTACAGATTCAAGTTCATCTATGGAGAGCAAAATCTCATCCGGGTATTTGTTCTCCATTGATGTATTCTATAGTAGCCAATGATTCTGTTAGCGGAAAGCGAAGGCCCTGATCAGACTGCGCATCCGCGCAGTCTGATTTGGGCCTTCGCTGTCCGCATATCTCCGAAGATATGCTTTTGCATGGAGTGGTCGAATGTAATAATCCACTTCTGGAAAGGGTCTACTCTAAAAGGAAATATTTTTCTCCAAGTATATCCTCAAAAGTCTCTTTTCTCGTTTGTATGGTTTCTTCTATTCTCGTGGCTGATTTATTGGAATCTTTCTGTAAACAAAAATCTCGAACCCCAATACTGGTCAATTAACCAAGTGTCGCTGGTCAGTTAGCGGCGTCCTCAAAATGGACAATCATTTCTATATGTTTACGGCATTGAATCTTTGTGTTTTATTTTATTTTACAGAATGTACAACACTGAGTAAGTATTCAATCTTTACCACTCTTTTTGCTAATTCAGCCAATATGACAAATTAATGACGTCTTACCCCAGAAAATATGCTTTGATATTCCATGAAAATTGTCTCCTACATGTAATAAAATAGGCTTTGTCATTTCATGTAAATTGTTTGCATGAAATGTCAAAGCTTTTTTTTTTCTGAGAAAATAAGAAAACTATTTCAACATCTTGTTGGCTGAATGGTTTTACCCAGCACGCTAAGCGCCCTACGTTTTCATGTATAAAGTCTTTTTATATGTATTTAAGTATAAAGACTGAAAACTTATTTGTTTCTTCTCGCGTCATTTTCAAAATACAGGTTAAAATGTTAAAATGCCACTTTGTAATAATTGGATAAACGCTAAAAGTTTTAAAGGAAGCTAGTCATTCAGTTAAGATGGGATCTTTTCAGTATAAAATGAGAATTGAATAACTTTCAAGTCCACTGTTTACATAAATTAAAAGGGCCAATTTGCTGGGAAGATGAAACATACGAAATGCCAAGCCTTATTTTCACTGAAAAAGAAATACACTAAAAATCAAAATGTCTGCTGCACTTGTAATTAACGCTATAACGCTTAAGCAATCTGTGTGAAAATTTCAACAGACGTCACTTTGAAATATTTTTTCTTTCTTTTTTATTTATTTATTTTTTCAAGAAAATAGCTTTGGTATTTATTGCAAATTGTCTCTTGAGACAATTTTGCTTAAAATATCAGAGCCTGAATTCTGGGAAAAGCAAGAAAACAGGATCAGTTGTTATCTGCTGAATATGCCCATAGAGTGGTACAGGTTGAGGGTTGAAGTCGTGTCGGTTCTGCGTGTTTAAACACGTCCTCATGGCGGGGCATTTGTTTTGAGCATTGTCACGGACATGACACTTTTGTCTGCTTGGGTCATTTTACACATAAGCGTTTAAAACATATAAGTGAACATTTCTAGGAAATGCCACAATCACGAAGCACAGCGTAGCCGAGGCACCGAAAGATGGAGGGATAAGGTAAAAAAAAATAACAAAACACATTACGGAAACACGCCTATTCAAATATATTGAAAAATTCACCATCAAAAACTGAAAGTTGTTCGGATAAAAATTCTGATATTTTTCATATTTCTGCTCAAAACATACATTGTGGGTACTTGTTAGAACCGTCCCGCCAAGGCGGTTCTAACGAGTACCCACAATCAGTGTTTTAGCAGAAATAAGAAAAATAATTTATACCCCTGTAAACCCCAGTTTTATTATATGAAAGTGGGGTTTAAGGGTCAAAATTCATATTGCTGCTCCAAACATAGACTGTGGGTACTTGTTAGAACCGTCTCGCAGAGGCGGTTCTAACGAGTACCCACAATCTATGTTTTGAGCAGAAATAAGAAAAATAATGTATACCCCTGTAAACCACGGTTTTACTATATGAAAGTGGGGTTTAAGGGGGTCAAAATTATATAGGTATGCTTTCCTGATGAAACGCCACATATGAAACCACAGACGTATAAACGAAGAAAAACCAATGGAACTGCCTTGCAACGGTCAGCAGGGAAACTACAGAGGTGAGGAGCTTCATTACGAAAACACGCCTATTCAAATATATTGAAAGTTTTACAACCAAAAAACGGATAATTTTCAGATCAAAAATCCTGTTATGTTTGAACATTAATTCAGGATGACGGCTATAAAGTTTCGAAAATGTTTCACGTAGTGTATGATAACGGTACCCTTGCCTAAGAAGTTTAGCAGTTAAAATTTTATTTCGATTCTTAAACATTGATTTACTTTTTGAATACATCAAAATAGTTTTCTAATCCATTCCCTGTGACAAATGGAGTTAAGCAAGGCTATGTCCTAGTTTCAACACTGTTCAGCATGATGTTTTCTGCCATGCTTACAGATGCTTTCCAGGATGGTGACAATGGTATACCTATTAGGTATCGCTTGGCTGGAAAACTTTTCAACCAAAGAAGGTTGCAAGCTAAATCCAAGGTGCAGACAGAGGTGCTACATGAGTTCCTCTTTGCTGATGACATGGCAAAGGGTGCTCCAACAGAAGAGAAAATGCAAAAAGGTATAGATCAAGTATCTGATTCATGTGACAGCTATGATCTCACAATCAGCATCAAAAAGACTGAGGTAGTATATCAGCCAGCACCTGGAAAGCCTTACAAGGAGCCTACCATCACAGTGAAAGGTCAACGACTACAAGTGGTAGACAAGTTCACCTACCTTGGAAGCACGTTGTCTAGAGTTGTGCACATTGATGATTGTCAAAGCTAGTGCAGCATTTGGCCGGCTACGCGGAAGTATTTGGGACCGAAGTGGAATCAGACTTGACAGAAGCTGAAAGTATACAGATCGGTGGTTGTGCCAACACTATTACACGCATGCGAAACTTAGACAGTTTACCAACGCCATGCCAAAAGACTGAACCACTTCTATACAAGCTGTCTTTGAAAACTTCTAAAGATCAAGTGGCAAAGCAAGATTCCAGACACAGAAGTCCTGAAAAGGGCAGGGATGCAGAGTATACATACTCTTCTGAAATTGGCACAGCTAAGATGGACAGGCCATGTCACCAGAATGCCTGATGAACGTTTGCCAAAGAAAATCCTCTATGGAGAACTACAAGTTGGAAAACGCTCCCATGGTGGTCAGAAGAAGCGATACAAGGACACCCTCAAAGCCTCCCTTAAAGACTTCAACATACCAACAGAGTCATGGGAACAGATTGCACAGGATCGAATAAAGTGGCGAGGCCTCATAAGAAAAAGAGCTTGTGAATACGAAGCAAAAAGAATCAGAGAAGCCGAGCAGAAACGTGCACAGCGGAAAGCCAGAGCTAAGGCATCACCAACAGAGCCTTCTTCCTCAGATCTCTCTTGTTCTATCTGCAACAGGCAGTTTAGAGCTAAGATTGGTCTCATCAGCCATCTTAGAACACACAAATAATAACACATCACACAGTTGATTAGGATTGGTCATTGTCAGTAATGACAGACGAACGATATATACATCAAAACATATCCAATGGTTTGGTATGTGATTTGGCATTCACTTCCAAGGACCAGAAACAGGTAATTAGACATATAAGCCGAGGCACAGCATTTCCTCCGACATTTCATGTAACAATCAGCAAAGACAGATCAGTCTGCGCAAAGGCACCTTGTTGGTAGTCAAGGATTCAAGGCGTTTTCAGGCGGACAGCGAAGACTCTGATCAGTCTGCGCAGATGCGCAGACTGATCAGAGTTCGCTGGACGCACAAGCAATCTGGTGGGAAATGCTGTGCCCCGGCTCATAGGTCACGTGCTTTTGTTTTTATGTTTACTATGATTTCACCATTCTTATCCGCAGATGCCACTACCCGATTCTGTCAGGTGTGCAGTGGACCTAATGGCTATGCAGGAACTCCTTTATCTACACATAATGGGGACACAGCGATTAGGTGAGGCTTTGTCTGCTGTCCGATTATTTCCAAAGAACGGAAGCTTAACACATCTATGCCGAGTGGACTCTTCTACCTTAACTCTTTGAATCGGTCCATTTGCAACAGATGGAGTGCCTGGTTCGTTTTAATTGTTAAATGCCAACAGTGTAGATCCTGATCAAACTCCGCGTTCTATGGCTTCTGATCTGGGTCTACACTGTTGACAAAGTCCCTAACATTATGGAGCGCTAATCATAAATGGGTTAAGCAGTGGTCATTCCAAGATGACAGCCCCTCCGGAAAGCATATGCATATAAAATAACCCATTCATAAATAAACACGCCTATATAATTTTGACCCCCTTAAACCCCACTTTTATATAGTAAAACTGGGGTTTATAGGGGTATATATTATTTTTCTTATTTTTGCTCAAAAACATAGATTGTGGGTACCCGTTAGAACCGCCTCGCCGAGGCGGTTCTAACGAGTACCCACAATTTATGTTTTGATCAGAAATATGAAAAATATCAGTGTTTTTTTTATCTGAAAATGTTCAGTTTTTGGAGGTAAAAATTTCTATATATTTGAATAGGCGTGGTTTCGTAATGTCTAAACAGAACATTAAAGTTGCATGGTTTTATTTTATTGTATTTTATAAGCCATGAGTGATTTTCGAAAGTATTCTCGTTTCCAAAGTTTATATGTTTACATTTGTATTTTCATTTGTCGGGACGTTATGGTAAATTTCATAAATTGCATTTTTTTTCATCATGTACTCAAATATACCTCAAGATGGAGAATCGCCTAAATTTTATGGCAAAATCTGCTATCCGTATTTTGTTGTAAGGCTGTTGTTTTACAACAAAATCTAACGCCTCGCTGTGTCAGGAAAAAGCTACTAATATGATATATTGGAAAAATTAAAACATATTTCAGCTAGCATTCTACTTTACTGATCTTTATCGGGCCGTTATCGACCCGACAGGATACCTGTTGGGCCGATAACGGCCCGATAGAGATGATTAAAGTAGAATGATAACGGTTCGATAGCATCACGAAAACATACCTATATAATTTTGACCCCCTTAAACCCCACTTTTATATAGTAAAACCGGGGTTTACAGGGGTATACATTATTTTTCTTATTTCTGCTCAAAACATAGATTGTGGGTACTCGTTAGAACCGCCTCGGCGAGGTGGTTCTAACGAGTACCCACAATCTATGTTTTGTGCAGAAATATGAAAGATATCTGATTTTTTTTATCTGAAAATTTTCATTTTTTGGAGATAAAATTTTCTATGTATTTAAATAGGCGTGTTTTCATAATGGATATTTAAGCAGAATGCTTGCTGGGATAGATCAGCTATATTAACGAGTTACTAGTCTGCTTTCAACATCTTTCAGAAAGTCGTGTTTAGCTTGGCGCTTTACACATAAGAAGCAAACGTAAATTATTGTCATGATTAAATGCAAAATCATCTATCATAACTGCACAAGTATCATATTATATTCTATCCATTTTTTTTAATTCAAATATTTTTACTTTTTCCCAAATTATGCAGAAATCGGTAGAGTAGGTAAATTGTAAGCAGGTTCTCAACATGTTCCATTTTGTTCAAATTTTCTGAAATTTTCAAATAGTGTTGTTAAATATCAATGATTAAAAATGAAAAGTCAAAAATATTGCCTTATATATAAAATATAAAAAAAATCGCTTTACTATATAGAAATTGCATAGATCAGACGAAGTTTTGGCAGGTAATTTATTTCTAGGGTAAATATTTGAGAGCAAAACAAAGCACTAGAAATGACAAATGGTGTCAATCAGAATAAAAAAAAATCCTCATTTAAAAAAAACGTCTTCCGAGTGATTTCGACTGGATTTTAGTCTACAGACTCGCTGTTAGCAGATGACGTAATGAGTCACAACGTCAGACATCACGAAAACATTCCTATATAATTTTGACCCCCTTAAACCCCACTTTTATATAGTAAAACTGGGGTTTACAGGGGTATACACTATTTTTCTTATTTCTGCTCAAAAACATAGATTATGGGTACTCGTTAGAACCGCCTCGATGAGGCGGTTCTAACGAGTACCCACAATCTATGTTTTGAGCAGAAATATGAAAAATATCAGAATTTTTATATCTGAAAATTTTCATATTTTGGTGGTAAAATTGTCAGTATATTTCAATAGGCATGTTTTCGTAATGAAACGTAACTTCGGATGTATGCGCACGGTGAAGATTCAGATCAGCCTGAGCATTCACACAGACTGATCAGACTATTCACTGGGCGCATCTTGGATGGCCAAAACTGCAGTTTTTTTTTTTTTTTTTTTTTTTTTTTTTCATGCGGACAACGAAGACTGGTCAGACTGCGCGAATGCACAGGCTGATTTCAGCCTTCGTTTGGCGCACGCGTTAGAAGGTGTTTTTTATTTATCACTTTGCTGCTCAAATAATATTTTCCACCACGAAAACATGACTATATATTATTGATCCCTTAAACCCAACTTTTATATAATAAAACAGGGGTTTACAGGGGTATGCATTATTTTTCTTATTTCTGCTCAAAAACATAGATTGTGGTTACGGGGCGGTTCCAACGAGTACCCACAATCTATGTTGTGAGCAGAAATATGAAAAATATCAGAATTTTTATCTGAAAACTTTCAATTTTTGGATGGTGAAAGTTTCAATATACAGTCGACTCTCGTTATCTCGAACTCCAAGGGACTCTATGAAACACTTCGAGATATCCGTAGTTCGACATATCAGATTTACGGAACTGAGGAAAAAACAATTAATCGAACAACCACCTTTAACAGAATGAATACGTAATTTGACTCCTAAGTTAGAGATATATTGAAAATATTGTGGAAAAGAGGAGAAATTGCACTTAAGGAGCAATTTCTCCTCTTTTTCACAATATTTTATTGACTGTTGGTAGACCTCTGTGTTAAAACAGGGACCAGATTATCACTTCGAGATAAGCGGTTATTCGAGATAAGCGAGTTCGAGATAACGAGAGTCGACTGTATATGAATAGGCGTGTTTTCGTAATGCTCCTTGTACGTTTCCTTCACGTGAAATAGGTGTACCCTTAGATGTCACAGCCAAAGTGAGTGTCAGTTGGCGTCTTATGACGAAACAACGCAAAAGTGTACATTGCTTACAAACGTGGTTCAAAGTTGTAATAAGTCAACGACAGACAGACAGTTTATGGTATGTTCTTTGTGCTGAGCTTTAGAGAGTAAGAACATCTTGCTTGCAGTTCAGTTTTAAGCTGGCGTAAGGGCCGTATATGTATATACCAAGAAATAAAATTTGGTAATTCTACAACCCTATATTACATGCAGCCAAATCTACTAGATACTATAGCCTACTGCATAGCAACAGATAAGAGTGCATACCCTTTTAATATTTTTCTTAATTCTCCACGAAAATATATATTGTGGGGTACTCACTGGAAACGCCTCGATAAAGTGCTTCGAATAAGTACCTCAACATAGAGAAAAGAACATGGTAGAAAAGAAATGCCTTATCTAGAGCTATGCATTGGAGAACACTTTAGGCAATATTGTGGCCATTCAACACAATGAAAGGGTCGCTGAAAGAATTCAACAAAACTGGGGAAAATGAGACTTACACCGCAATACCTTATTGTAAGAGGTTGCATTTATTGTTTAATCACTTCTTGCAATGGATTTGACAGATAAAAAACAACTTTCAGACTTATTACCCAGCTAGCATTCTACACAAATCTACAGCGGGCCATTAGCGGCCCGTCAGCTACCCTGACGGGCCACTAACGGCCCGCTATAGATTTATGTAGAATGCTTACTGGGTAGTTAAATCATAGCAACTCCAGTAAGGGAAACTAGAAGAGAAATTACTCTGGAAAGGCCACAGTCACATAGTCTATAGCCATCGAAAAGTGACTTTTAAACACAAAAGTAACCGGTGATGTATAATTTGTGAATCCTGAATAGAAATGGGGATATAAATAAGGTTACAGATCTCAGCAGACACACAACGCTGAAACAATGTCGTTTCAGCTGAATCGACGTTTCTAGGTTGTGTGTTCACTGGGATTCTACATTGCAATTATCAATTATTTGTCCACAATCACAACAACAGATACACTTTTAGAGCAGAAATCTTTTTAGAAGAGCTTCGGTGTGCGGGACCACAAACAAGAAGTCTCAGAATTTGCCTCCTTTTGAAAAATAGCACAACCTCTACCTCGTGTATCAAACCCCTATAACTTCTTGTTTGACATTGGTCGAACTCATGTAATCAAATATTTTGATACAGTTTATGAAACGCCTGAGAAAATGTTTTTTTTTTTTTTTTTTTTTTTCTATCTATTGTATTTAATACCCTAATGGCCAGGTAATTTCGCTCATTGTCCAGATTATCGACATAAAATTCCTGTAAACATAATGCTATTTTATGTGTTTCACTGTGATGTTTCACAGATAAAGCAGAGGACTCCAATAGAGGACCCCTATGCCGACCGAACATTAGTTGTGATCTGGAGCTACACCATAATTAAGGGTGAGGTTTGGCGCGAGTGAAACTGGTTTCAGCCCCCACCCCACCCCACCCCTCCCCGTCTCCACCCCACACCTACCCGCCCAAGCAGTTTTCTTGCTTGCCATTCTAAGGCGGTTCCTCTGTTGCATTTTTTTGTTGTTTATGGCGTCTATGGTTTCATAGGTGGCATTTGTTTGTTTTGTCATTATTTGTTCCTCATCTCCGTTTCGGGAGGACTGTGCTTCGTGATTGTGGCTTTTCCTAGGAATCGTCACATATTTTCACAATCTATCAAAGCATCTCAAACTGACTGATGGATGACAGTGTAAATCTGGATCATTACGTAAACACGCCAATTCAAATATATAG
Organism: Anodontia alba; assembly: GCA_964016985.1. NCBI lineage: Eukaryota > Metazoa > Mollusca > Bivalvia > Lucinida > Lucinidae > Anodontia > Anodontia alba. Next base: position 7,720,618 of record OZ024830.1, on the reverse strand, counting down.
AAAATTTCATCTCTAAAACTGAAAATTTTCAGATACAAAACTCGGCGAGGCGGTTCTAACGAGTACCCACAACCTATGTTATGAGCAGAAATAAGAATAATAATGTATACCCCTGTAAACCCCAGTTTTACTATATTAAAGTGGGGTTTAAGGGGGTCAATATTATATAGGCATGCTTTTGTGATGCAGACGCTGCAGTCTAGTAAGTATCTACATTGTTTATCAGGTCGAATACTTAGGGTTTATACGCTGCGTTCCTAATTTTACGTTCCGTTCTCTTCTATTAATTTATTAAAATGGGTCGACATGCATAAAGCAAATTCACACAATTAGTGAAAAGTGTTTAAATAGCTGTCATGTCCTAATTTCATTTCATAGAACGAGGATGCTATTTCGCCGATAACAACTGCAATGCCGACGACCACATCTACGTCAAATTCGTCAACATCAACTACCACATCTACGTCAAAATCGACAGCTACAACAACCACGACTACGTCAAAATCGATAACACAAACGTCAATATCCACATCCACATCAATTTCATCAACGTCTACAGAAGCCTACAATACTTTAAGTAAGTAAAGTCTGAAAGGCCAAAAGTATTAAGTAGTCGCTTGTCTTAAAATATAGTATAAAAGTTGCACAGGAAGATCCACGATCACAGAACATAGTCTACCAGTGACGTGTTAAAGGAAGAGCACAAACCATGACAGACAGAACATAAGCCACATTTTTACATGCTGTCATCTTTATTCAAATGACTAATACCAGTCTAAGCTATCCCCAATGGTGCTTGTAAACTAATTTATCACATGACCGTCAAATTATTCAGTGAAATGACCCATGTCATAAAAATCATATAACCCCACGTGTTATAACACCTGCAAGGCTTCCCATTGGTTAAGCCTAATTACTCTCATTAATATTCGTATTACTCCGCTTATTGATAGCAACCAAGATGGTGTCCGCGTTCGCCGATACTCACTTTTGAAACAGATCCTGCCTTCAATTTTGAGATGATTATGAGATGAACGATAAATGTCAGACCGATGGAAGGGGAAGACACAACACGATCACAATGTGAATAACACAGCTACTAGAAATATTCATGGTGGTTAAAATTCGATGTTTTCCGGCAACATATTTATAGGCACTTTCAACATCGATGTCGTCAAACAGCAATGAAAAAAAAAATATCACCTCCTGCAAAAAAGCATTGGAGGATAACATGACCCCGACAGTCAATAAATGTGTCAAATTAAAATCCAAACTATAGTTAAGATGTTTTATGTTCTTGAAATCTGTCATATACTATTGATCTAGGTCAATGACCTTTAAATACGACAGCTGACTTCGAGGGATTTCCCTACTGATTCTCAGTGACGTATTGGCTCGCTGAATGACGTTGAAAGGAATATTTATTTTTAATTCATTTATTCAAATGAAATATAAATTAGCTCAAATAAAAATCATCATTAATTCCTACAGTTTAATGACGTAATAATGGCATATTTATCTTGTTTCTAGTTATATTCGGTACTTATCAAATAATATGCGAACTATTTTTGTTGCCTAGTACTACTGACTACTTGGTAGTGCGGTTTGTGATTGTGGCACTCCCTGGACTTTTCTCTTACTTTTTTTTGTTCCGCTTAGCTATGGAAAGCCGTTATCTTAATATATTTTGTGCATTTGTTTTTTTTGTCATCGGAGGGGCCATGTGATAAACAGAATCTTACATTCGTGGTCATTTAATATGAAATTTATGAAACTGATTGGGTAATTTCGGTATTTTGCTCACCAAAGCTCGCAAAATACTCCGAAATTACCCAAGCTCGTTTCATAAATTTCATATTAAATGACCACTCATGTAAGATCCTCAATCTAGGACTAGTGTTATGCCCCGGCTCTTATGATATTACCTATGGAACAGATGTATAAGCCAATGCTCACTGAGCCAGCCTCGGTGGCTCAGTTGGATGCGCCGTCCGACTGGAGACCAAGAGGTTACAGGTTCAACCCCCGATGAAGTCGGCAACATTCTTTCGTGGAGATTGATCATGAAATATTTTCTACGTTCATTCGCTCCCTTCCACTGATTCAAGAACGGCAGTTGTCAGTTTCTGACGAAAGAATGTGCACAATACTGGCTAACCGCTTAGTGGACTAAGCCAGCCCAGTAAACGTGTGGTTAGGTAAACTGGCCGCGCTCGACATGACCCCATTGGGTTGACTGGGCCGTAAAACCTCAACACAAACAAACAAACAAAACAATGCTCACTGTATTCCCATATTGGGCCTCTACCTGTCTATTGCTTATTGACAGTATACTGGGTTCTGTTGTGCCCAGTCTCTTGCCAAGATTCTCATCACTGTGGTTCGAGCCTCGCTCGGAACACATATGGGAAAGCCAAGTTCAGCTTACGGATGGTCAGGTGTCTTTTCCCCGGGTTCTCCGGTTTCGCACACCTTTGATGAACGATCGGCTCGATATAAGAGAAATATTCTTGAAAGGGCCGTAAAACACAAATCAAAAAAAAAAAAAAAAAAAAAAAAAAAAAATCTTGCCAAGATTAATGACAGAGACACGTCTTATTTTTATGTCAATATTGTGACATACTATAATTTTCCGTAGGTTGTGTTCACTGAACGCCACAAGCTGCATTCCACAAATTGACTTCATTGCTTTGTTATTGATTACATGGCGCGTTTAGATTGTGATTATTGTGTACAACATAAAAGAATTATGAGGAGATAAGGGCGAAGCTTCGGGCTAGAAAAACTGGTTTATGCCCATCCCCACCACAACAGTTTTACTTCTGACTCTTCCAAGGCGGTTCCTGTGTTGTAGTTCTTCTTTGTTTGTGTGACTGTGGTTTCATGTGTAGCGTTTCTTTCATTATTTGTTTCATTATTTGTTCCTCGAGAGAGTTGTGCTTTGTGATTGTGTCATTTACCTTTAGATAATCTTCTACCAGCTCACGAGTGTTATTGAGATGTGTGTGCACACATAGTGTGTTAGTGAGAGAACAGAAAAGTGAAAAGTGCAGATAAAAAATATATAAAAAGAATGGAAATATAGATGTCCGATATGACATTGTCAGACGCTACATTTTAGAGCCCAGGAGAATATCCTTGTCCCGCTCGAACCATGATAGTTGTAACGTTGTCATCACGAAAAAATGCCTATATAATTTTGACTCCCTTAAACCCCACTTTTATTTAGTAAAACTGGGGTTTACAGGGGTATACATTATTTTTCTTATTTCTGCTCAAAAACATAGATTGTGGGTACTCGTTAGAACCGCCTCGGCGAGGCGGTTCTAACGAGTACCACAATCTATGTTTTGAGCAGAACTACGAAAACTATCAGAAATTTTTATCTGAATTTTTTTTTTTTTTTTTTTTTTTTTTTTTTTGTGGTAAAATTTTTAGTATATTTAAATAGGCATGTTTTCATAATGTAAAGGGATTGGGTTGAGTATGCAGTGTTAACATTACAAAACACATACATCTAACTTTGACTGTGTCGATTGTATTATCAAAACATCTTGTCCCTATATTTTCTCAACGTAAATAAATATGTCCTTTCGACCCACGACCTAAGCGGCGACTCCTTAGGTTATACTTCTACTATTCTCTTTTAGCCAATATACAATTCTCTCAGAATTGAAGATTTCGACACTCCTTTCTTACATAGTCAATCATAAGTTATCAGTTGCCCACTCATTGAAGGAATACCAAGCGTAGGGATCCGGGTGAAGTTCTGAGAGAGGAATAATTTATTATCAGTAACCAAAGTATTAATATTACTCAAGATGATTGTTTTTCTATCAAACGATCTTAAAAAGATAAATAGAGGTTTCCAAAAACAGGTTTCGTGGAGCCAATATTGTCTGAGTTAATACCAATAAGCATAAGTTAATAATTAGTAAATAAGCATATTTACCTTGTGAACTTTCAGGGGGATAGGGAGCCTTAAACGTAGCCGCTTGAGTGCCCTTCATAACATGCTTCAGCTTCAATATTACAAAAGAGTTAGAGTTAGCGTTAGTACGAAGAGTTCAAAATCAGATAAAACAGTCTACTTCTTAATGGGAAGACTATGATTGATTTGACGGACTCCTTAATTGAAGGAGTCCAGATCTGAAATCTGGTAATTTATTCCAAAGAATAATGGCCATGGGAAAAATGAATATCTAAAATAGCAGACATAGGTCCAAAGAAAAATGGTCATGGGAAAAATGAATGTCTATAGTAGCAGACATAGGTATGGTTTTGTCTGAATGAGAGAGGATACATGTGGCGAGTGTATCTTTTTGGTTGTTCGAAATGTGACGGAACCGGTATATAGCGACGTGGCCTTGGATTACCATGTAAAACCGTAAAAGATTTTTCGATAAATGTATTGTTCTATATTCTGAGATTGTAGCTTGCTCGAAACTCGTTATTTTTGCCACAATAATATGCACAAAACTCTCGTACGAACGAGTTTATATTCATTCATAAATTGAAGAAATTTTTCGTTCAAAACCTTAAACATATTTTCACCATGTCTGATAGGGTATGTTTTTGGTGCGCTAGCGCACTCATTATATACAAGGAACTATCTGGATCATTATTATTAAAGATTTAAACAAACTTCAACAAAGAATTCCGACCCAGGATCATTACTGATGCAAGTATTTCAGAAAAAAGTGTATAGGGAGAAATATGGAATACCACTGGGCTGAGTGAGATTCGAACACACGCCGGCTACGACGGCAGGTCCTAGCCCTTCAGAGTCAGGAGACATAACCACTGCACCACTGCGCTTGTTAAAAAACAAGTTTCATGGAACAGTATTATGCTTGATTTCTCTGAATGACCCATCGGATAGGGTATGTTTTCAGTTCGCTAGCGCACTCATTATATACAAGGAACTCTCTGGATCCACAGCCCAGTCAGCATTCTACGTAAATCTATATCGGGCCGTCATCGGCCCGTCAGGGTAGCTGACGGGCCGATGACGGCCCGATGTAGATTTACGTAGAATGCTAGCTGGGAGTACACTGAAGCTTGGAAATATTATTATAATTAAAGATTTAAACAAATTTCAACAAAGAATTCCGGCCCAGGATCATTACTGATGTATATATATATAACGTGTACACACATACACACACATACGCACACGCTCACGTACAAATGCGCATATATAATGATATTAAAGGTTCAGTCTGTATACATATATAATAATGATAAAGGATAAGTACGGATGTCGCTTCCATGACGCTCTCATTCCCCACCCCCGCGCAGTGACTAAAGGTCTCAACTAGGATTTACGCTTGTAGTCCATAGGTCCGTTTAATTAGGCAGCTTTTTTGTTGATGATAGTAGATCATGATATTTTGTGTAGTTGTTGGGCATCATTATTCGTGAATGTAAATCGTCTCGTAGAGATAACACAGAGCTGAACTTGCTTGAAAATTGTGTCCTGTACAGCCGCTGATTCACCAGGGATCCCGTGTAGAAGGAGTGAGAGGGTAAGTCGGTACGGTATAACGGCCAAGTAACGCTGTTTTAGCAACTTGTACTTGTTGCAATGCAAGAAAAACTGGATAGATATTTCTAATTGACCACAATTACAATATAGGTTTTCGATAAGATTCTTTTGATATAAATGATGATTGACGGAGCTACACTCAAGTTTTAGTCTTGTGTGGTAGATTTGTCCAGCTCGTGATAATTATGCATTTACGTAATACATTGGTGGATTGGTGGAGTGATAGGAGTGCTGAGGTTTGAAATTTGTACCATTGTATCTTTAAATGAATGTATTTCATACTGCAGGGAGAGGACCATCTAATGTTGTTATAACGTGTCTTTTCCCTTTGTTTAATATGCAATAAAATATGATTAATCTAATCTAGAGAAGTTTTGTGAGTTTCATTGAGCCCATCCTGGTTATTTTGAAAATCGAATACCGCTTAAGCCGGCACTAGGGGGCGTATGCAGCCTCGCAAACTACAGTGTTGCATATGAAGGGACTCAATCAAACCCATTACGAAAACACGCCTATTCAAATATATTGAAAATTTTACCACCAAAAAAATGGCAATTTTTCAGATAAAAAAATCTGATATTTTTCATATTTCTGTTCAAAACATAGATTGTGGGTACTCGTTAGAACCGCCTCGTCGAGGCGGTTCTAACGAGTACCCACAATCTATGTTTTTGAGCAGAAATAACAAAAAATAATGTATACCCCTGTAAACCCCAGTTTTACTCTATAAAAGTGGGGTTTAAGGGGGTCAAAATTATATAGGTATGTTTTCGTGATGCCGAGTTACCAGTTTTCGTGATTTTCGTGATTTTGTGTGTTCTTTGTGTCCAAAGGCAATACTTTTTTACTTTTATTTCGAAGAGGATATCTTGATAATTGTTGGACTTTCTGGTATAAACAGCTGAAGATAATCTGGTATTAATCATTAATCATTTTGTATAGCTGGAAGAGTTTCTGTTTAGTTCGACGTTTTTGTAAAGTTTCCCATTTCGTTTCGTCATATAATCTTTGAATACTACAAAGCTTCGTTCCACATGTAATTAACCGGCACAGTGGCTCAATTGGTAGAGCGTCCGCTTTGTGACCGGGAGGTTGCGGGTTCGATCCCCAGCCGAGTCATGCCAAAGACTTTAAAAATGGTATTAGCTGCTCTTTCGCTTGGCGCTCAGCATTAAGAAAATAGAGCTAGGAATCAGAACTGGTCAGCTCAGTGTTAGTAGAATGTGACTGGGTAGAATATCAAATCAAGTGTCTGGGGCGTGATATTTCAGTGAGGCAGCACTCTAAAAGTGAGCATTGAGCTCCCTGCCACATCCAGACACCGTCGCGATATGACTGAAAGATTGTTGAAAGCGACGTAAAGCCCGAATAAAACAAACAAATAAATCCAAATGTAACTACTCGGGCAGCCTCCAACTGTATATTTTCTACTACGCGCTTATTTTCTATTGTACAATTATACCAAACTATATTCTAAAACAGGACGAATAAATGGTATACATTCGTTCCAATGAGAACCTGTTCAAAATAAAATTTACTTCGTCTTAAATACCCAATTATTTTTCATGCTTTCGTGCTATCCCAACAATATGGTTTGTCCATGTTGCATCGTTTGAAAAACAAAACAACAACAACAAGGTGTTTATTGGGTCCAAGGTTTTACTCACAAAAATGATATCAATTAAAGAGGAAGAGTGTTCAGTGTAATGTGTCGGCTCATTTATGAATTGATGAAGATTGCAGGAAAGAACAAGCTGATTTATTCTATTAACTGATGTGGTACCTAACATGTCACAGTTCAAATCGCCAAGAATGAAGACATCGCTTACAGGGGTGGTTGAAAGATTATCAAAAGATTGCGCAATAATGTCCCAATTTTTGTGGCCAGAGTTAGGTGGTTTGTAGTGGCCACAGGGTAATATTTTGTGAGACTCGTCACGAAACCATCGGAATGATTCTATAGGGACTCGATACGAGACCGAATCAGTCACGACAAACGAGCGTTCGGTGTTCGAGCCATTGGAGTTCCTCTGTGTATCGACTATGTGTTACATAAGCTCAACATGGCGGGAATACCTCCGCAAAAGGGACAATAGTAGCGTTCATCTATAATATATTGAAATCGGAGATTCTTAAGAGCATGTCGAGGCTCGTATCGACAAGATTTTAGCGTATGCAGCAATCCATCTCTAATAGAGTACATACTATAATCGAAATAGGGTATTTGGATCCTATATAAAATATCCCCAGACACGGTCAATGGTCACTTAATCTTATGGAGGTGATTCCGCATTGTGATATTTCAGTATTTTATTGTGTCACAAAAATAGCGCTAGATCTTTTAATACAACTCTAAAGTCTTCCTTACAAGACTGGATTAAGCGCTACAAAGAGTGATTATAATTTCACAATGCATCCATACACTCATGCATCCACAGGAAACTTGTTCATTCAAGCCTGACGCATACACACAAACAATTTATATTATCACAAATATAGGTATTAAAAAAATAATACAATCCTGTCTGGCGACCTGTGACCACTCTTCTATTTGACGAAAGACAGCCGAGAACCAGGAACCCCAGACCACATGACAAGGCTATATCCTGATTAATATATGAGCAGCAAAATATAACAATACTAATTACACAAAGCTATTTACAAGACCGGCCTAGCTTATCAAAGCTGTTTATGGAATGGACTAGCCTGCAGATAATCACTCATGCACCCCAATAAAATTACATTTCGATCTTAGGCGCAGATAAATGTGTGATACCCATGCACGTATAAACAGATCGACCAAACCGACCTACCGATTCGAGCCACAAAGATCCGTTCAATGCACAGTCTCAGAATGCCTATCAGTAAAACCCGCATTCCGCGTGAACCAGTTTTCTGTGCGCCTGCCCAGGTTATACATGTTTACGCTGTAACCGCATATCCGTAAATACCAAAGCAAAGACGTCAAGGTCGGTTTGATGAGCTTCTAACAAACCACACCGAAATATTTCCAAAAGCGCACTATGGTAAAAATGTAGCCGAATATGGATCATAATTCAACCCTGACCGAATACCCAAGGCCTCCCGGCCGTTCCACGTCAACTACAAAGCCGAAACCGGAAGTCCCAGGTCACCGGATAAGGCTCCATTTATACAAGTTGTAAGATCAGTTTCGTTGTACACCTCAGTATACATAATAACATGTCAACAAATAACTGGATTGATTTACTCTGTATTGATATTGTTTAAATGTTAACCGTATTTACCATACCCTTAAGCATTTAAACAGACAGGCCTGAGCAAACAGTGGTGACCCAGATCAGACGCCGCATAACACAGCTTCTAATCAGGGTCCACACTGCCATTCTTCCAGCTTTTTGGTACAAGAAGGTAGCAAACTAGAATTGTTCCAATTATAGAATCAGTATGGTAAGGGCCTGAGGTGTTCAGATACGTATGGTAAATATGGTCTAGTTAGTTATTCTCTATTGGTGCAATGGTACCGGTTCGAATATATGACTTTTACCACAGGACAAGCTTCTCAGGGAAAAAGAAAAAAAAGTAATACTAAAAGAAAACTTCATTTCATAAGCGGACAATGAAGACCAAGCAAGACCAGTTCGCGCAATATCATAGAACGCTCACGGTCGTCGACTTCGTGACTTCTTAAGATCGAAATGAGTAGCCTCGAGACACGAATGCTAAAAAGTCTTCCCAAATCACACCACTGGTGTCCGATGTATTGCTGGTACAAAATCATGTATACATATGAAAAGAATATATATAAGACAAAAAAAAAGTGAAATTAAACATGCTGTCTCAACCATTTTTCATCCAACATGATGAAAACGTTACACCTTCAGAGAGTATTAAATGATAAATGATGCGAGAAATGCTGTCACAGCCCGGTGAACCGTGACCCCCGGTGTCGGTTTCTCACTTGACGCAATACAACCGGGAACCAGAAGCCCCAAGCAACTGGACAGTCATATTCCCACCCATAGAACAGATAATAATGTTCTCTCATTAAAGGTTCTGCAGGCTGCATCAACATATTATAATTGTTTACAACTGAATTATTGAAGAGAATGTTTTGCAGTTGTGTGTGTGTGTGTGTGTGTGTGTGTGTGTGTTACTGCATAAGCGTTGTTGCAGCCATGCATTATCTTACTTGATACCGCGCACCAATTATGACCGTTTCACAAAAGGGATTATAATCAGTACAACAGAAAACAAGCCACAAAGCGTTGTAAAACCATAATTGAAAGCTTGTTGGTCATGACAAAGTATGGGAAACCCACGTTCAGTATTGAAATTTCAGCTTCTCCCGTGCCACATAACGGCCAGCAAGCATCCATCTGTTTTTCTATCACATTATCCGGTTTATTAAAAAATATAAGAATGTCCTACGCCACACGGGAAGCACCGGAACTCCAAGGCAAAACATGGAAATCCCATGCCACGCCATGGTCAGTAAACAGTCATCGATTTATACTGTAGCATATATAGTTAGTATGCGTTCCATGGTAGGTATGTTAATAAGGTGTTTTACTGTAGACAGAGAACCGGTCAAGTATGTCTTGTGCCAACGAAAGCGTTTAAATGCGATCAAAAATTAGCCAGAAGAAATCATATTTGTAAGTCAGCACATATTTTATAGTTTATATATAATGTGAAAGGAAATTGTAATTTAGTTTGGTCAGGAACTAGCACAGGGAAATCGTTTGTGTTAATATATTTTAGGTCACAAATTAATTTGCTGATTCAGTTTGATCTTCAGCATCCACGTCAGCTTAGATGAGCTTAACACTGTCAAGTTCAGTTTTGTTTGTGATTCTATGAACATTTTTTTCTGAGGTCTCTTACCAAAATATCACCATTAGAAGTCCTTGCACCTAATAGACTAACACACCTTCACCAGTTTCCTGGCCTAGAACAAAAGTTTATTTCTTTTGTTAGTTAGGTCCTCAATTAAGAAAACTCTCGTCAACTCAGAATCTTTCAAGTTCTTTCTGTTGACCAAGAGTATTTCACGAGCTCTGTAATTAGTGAACTTTATAATTATATCCCTGTGTTCCTTCTTACTAGGTTTGACGATGCGATGGGATCTGTCAATATTAGTTGGCGAGAGTGTGATTGCCAGCCTATCTGCTATACTATAGCATCCGTGTCTTCAGTTTCATTTTCTGTAATCTTAGAGATGCGGAAACAATTTCTTCGGCTATATTGTTCCGCATCAAATGCTTGCTTGATTTTGTAACCCGACTCTTTTAACTGAGCGTTTTCTCATGATAACCTCTTGTTTTCAGACTGTAACTGAGCCAGTTTGTCATCGATGATTTCAGAAACTAAATCCTTGTTAAGGACTTGATATCACCTCTAAATTCTGACAATCTTGTTCGTCTGTCATTACTGACAATGACCAATCCTAATCAACAGTGTGATGTGTGATTATTTGTGTGTTCTAAGATGGCTGATGAGACCAATCTTAGCTCTAAACTGCATGTTGTGAGAAAGCTCTGTCGGTGATGCCTTAGCTCTGGTTTTCCGCTGTGCACGTTTCTGTTCTGTTTCACTGATTCTTTTTGCTTCGTATTCACCAGTTCCCCCTTTTTTGAGGCCTCGCCACTTTGTACGATCTTGTGCAATCTGTTCCCATGACTCTGTTGGTATGTTGAAGTCTTTAAGGGGGGCTTTGAGGGTGTCCTTCTATCGCTTCTTCTGACCACCATGGGAGCGTTTTCCTACTTGAAGTTCTCCACAGAGGATTTTCTTTGGCAAACGTTCATCAGGCATTCTGGTGACATGGCCTGTCCATCTTAACTGTGCCAATTTCAGAAGAGTATGTATACTCTGCATCCCTGCCCTTTTCAGGACTTCTGTGTCTGGAATCCTGTCTTGCCACTTTATTTTTAGAAGTTTTCTAAGACAGCTTGTATGGAAGTGCATGTCGTTGGTAAACTGTCCAAGTTTCGCATGTGTATAATAGTATTGGCAGCACTACCGATCTATATACTTTCAGCTTTGTGTCAAGTCTGATTCCACTTCGGTCCCAAATACTTCCACGTAGCCGGCCAAATGCTGCACTAGCTTTGGCAGTTCTAGCATTGACTTCATCATCAATGTGCACAACTCTAGACAATGTGCTTCCAAGGTAGGTGAACTTGTCTACCACTTGCAGTCGGTGTCCTTTCACTGTGATGGTAGGCTCCTTGTAAGGCTTTCCAGGTGCTGGCTGATATACTACCTCAGTCTTTTTGATGCTGATTGTGAGATCATAGCTGTCACATGAATCAGATACTTGATCCACACCTTTTTGCATTTTCTCTTCTGTTGGAGCACCCTTTGCCATGTCATCAGCAAAGAGGAAATCGTCTAGCATCTCTGTCTGCACCTTAGATTTAGCTTGCAAAAAAAAAAAAAAAAAAAAGTAAGAGAAAAGTGTCTTTTTTTCTTGCAACCTTCTTAGGTTGAAAAGTTTCCCATCAAAGCGATACCTAATAGGTATACCACTGTCACCATCCTGGAAAGCATCTGTAAGCATGGCAGAAAACATCATGCTGAACAGCGTTGAAGCTAGTACACAGCTTTGCATAACTCCATTTGCCACAGGAAATGGATCAGAAAACTCGCCATCATTTTAGACCCTTGCAAGCATGCCATCATGGAACTATAAATTTGGCAGGACAACCAAACTTTGCCATAATTTTCCAAAGTCCCTCACGACTAACTGTGTCAAATGCTTTGGTAAGGTCGACAAAGGTCATGTAGAGGTCCACATTCTGTTCCTGGCATTTTTCTTGAAGCTGTCGTGCTGTAAAGAGCATGTCTATAGTTCCTCTGTTTTTCCTGAATCCACACTGGTTTTCTGGTAGAAGCCCTGACCGTTCCAGGTGTTCATTCAATCGGTTCAGTAGGACCCTAGCAAGAATCTTCCCAGCAACTGACAATAAAGAGATGCCTCGATGATTGTCACAGACTTGAGGATTCCCTTTCCTTTTAAATAGGTGGATAATTGTTGCATCCTTGAATTCTTGAGGGATGGCTACTTTTCTCCACATAATGTGAATTAACTCTGTCAGTTTCTCTGCAACTGGGGGATCTCCTGCTTTGTAGATCTCTGCAGGTATTGCATCTGATCCTGGAGCCTTGCCAGATGACAGGAGTTTTATTGCTTTCACTGTTTCATAGACGGTTGGGAGCTCATCAAGCATCGGATTACATTCCACCTGTGGTAGTCTGTTGATAGCTTCATCATTGACAGATGATGGCCGATTAAGGACACCATCAAAGTGTTCAGCCCATCTTTTCAAGATAGCTTCTTTGTCAGTCAGAAGACTAGTTCCATCTGCACTAAGGAGTGGGGTGGTTCCTGAGCTCTGGGGACCATATACTGTCTTGAGTGCATCAAAGAACTTTTTCATATCCTTTCTGTCTGCAAAGGACTGGATTTCATCAGCCTTTTTTCTCAGTCAGGAGTCTTGCATGTCTCTGAGCCTCGTCTGAACGGTCTTGCATATGTTTGAATAGGCAGTCTTGCTAGATACTGAGCTGGTATTTCTGAGGTAAGCCTTGTGTTTTTGGTGTTTCTCTTCAAGGAGTCCCTGAATTTCTTTATCATTCTCATCAAACCAATCTTGGTGTTTGCGAGATACTGGTCCTAGGGAATCCATTGCTGAAGAGTGAACGGTGTCTCTGAAGACTGTCCAGCTCTCATCTACATCTTCTGAACTGTGTTCCAGTGCATCTAAACGGCTGCAGAGATCAGCTCATTGACGAATGCTTGCCTCTTGCTGTCTTGTTTCAGCTTGGAAACATCTAATTTCTTTGGCACCTTCTTGCCATGTGGTCGTAGTACAGGCTGAATGCGCAGGTTGAGTTCGCTGACAACAAGCCTGTGATCTGTCCAACAGTCTGCACTACACATAGGTTTAGTCACTCTGACATCCTGTCTGTCCTTCCTTCGCACTATGACATAGTCAATGAGATGCCAGTGTTTGGAGCGAGGGTGCATCCATGTTGTCTTTCTGCGAGTTGATAGATGGAAGACTGTGTTGGTGATCAGTAATTCATGCTCTGCACACTTCCTTAAATTCTGACAATATATCGCCCTGGATAGCAGGTTTAATTATATCACAAATTTTGTTCAATTCAGACTCTGGTAGAGTCAGTATCTGAGTTTCTGAGCACTCCTCTCTCAATATAAATATGTATTACTAAATAAATAGATTGTCCGATTAACCGAGCAAACGGTATAGATTACCAGAGGGGTTTCAACACTGATTTATCAGCATATTTCCCTCATTGAAAATTTTCGGATTTACATTTATGGAATTTTGTTGCTTTTTCTGATTTTTTTTTTTTAATTTAGAAGCAATACTTTCTTTTCAAATTCTCCTAAAGTAGCTGATTCTTTCACGAATTTTCCACCTATAAAATATACCCGAATCTTTCTCGAACTTTCAACATATAAATATAGATCACGTATAAACAGATCACGTGTACTGGCTCCTGGCTTAGCTGTGCACCGCCATGATTAACCTTACTGACTTTCAAGTTCGGGGTTTATCTCGGGGGAGGGGGTGAGGTGCTGGAGTGGGGTGGGGGTAACAGGAATTATTTTGGTACGGGTTTGCGAACCAGTATTTCGAAACCTATCCCATTCATATACCTAGCCTTTGAAAAATTGGACCCATTCATATACTAGATCATCTGAAATGTTGGCCCAATCATATACTGCCCGTTGATTTTTGCACCCATTTATTGCTCGTAGTTATACAAATATTGCAGTCAATTCATTGAATAACAAGAGAACAAGCAGCCTCAAAAATCTATGAGTGAAAAATATGTGCCTGTACCGAGATGTCAGAAAAAGTGAGGACTTTCATGTACCAATTAAGAAAATAATCATACTATGTCATATATAGGAAGTCACTATCCTCCCCCCCCCCCCTCCCCCCGTCATCCCACGCGCGAGGGGTTTATTGGAAATGAATAATTTCGTCCATGTACATTATTGCGATGCGGACGGTGAGCACCTTATGCCTTCTAATGCCTGTTAACAACGAAGCTGTGAACTGAAAGAAAAAAACAATGTACATAAAATTAAAATGTTATGGCACACGAAATTAAGAATGTTCTTTTTGTGTGTGGGGGAGGGTGGGTGAGAGTGGGGATTCACTTATTCAAACTGTATTGAAAACTCTAGCCAATACGTATTTTTATTTTGGTCAGTTCTTGATACTGTCCTCTGTGGAGTAGTGACCTCTCCTACGAACGGACTCGGGTTTGAGTCTCATCGGTGACCTTTTGTGTATAAAAAAGGTAAGAGAAAAGTCCAGGGAATGCCACAATCACAAACTGCAGCCCTTTCCAGACCCAAAGAGGAAGAGGAAACCGACAAATCCAAACAAGCACAAATCAAACAAACGTACGAAAAGCACCAAGATTAGCTCTCTTTTCCCCAAGCGAGGTAATCGCAAGACTAAAAGGACTGAAAAACACAAGAACAAAATGACACACGGCAAGACATACAACAAATCGCCTCGTAGAATAAACCACAAAGCAACAAAGGGTAAGACTAACACCGGGACCACCGCCTTAGAACGGTCAGTAGAGTAAACCACTGCATGGGGGTTTAAAGCACTTTTACAGCTAGCTAACTTCACCCTGGGTCCCGATGCTACTCTTAATACAGAAACACATAAAAATTCGGTTCGTATAAAGGCTCCCAACTCAGTCAATGCATCAAAGCGAAAACATAAAAATGAAATTAATCACTGTAATAAATAAAGACGAGTATTCATAGCTAATTCTACTGTATGCCAGAGTAAATGAAAACCAATAGTTCAACCACGGCGGGCCAACTATGTATGTTTTTTTTTTTTTTTTTTTTTTTTTTTTAATTTAATAAACATTTTAGCTGTTGTTTTTCTTTTACTTTAGTTTGATATTGTTTAACCTGTTAGCAAAAGCAGTACTTCAGTACGATCCAAATCTTATTATGGAAAATCAAAACCAACTCATTCTTATGGGCAATGGCGTAAAATACTTTTTTCCTTTCTTTCTTTCAATTCGCCTAAACCGACTAGGAAGACAACGACGGTGTACATTTATACTTCGGGTTGCAGGATGAAGGCCTACAAGAAACCATTTTTAATTACCGTAGAGTTCTTTAACCTGCGCGGGTGTGATTTTCGTGATTTTGTGTGTTCTTTGTTTCCAAACGCAATCCTTTTTGACTTTTATTTCCCTGCACAGGGAGACCTCCTGTTAAAGTCCCGGTCCGAAGGACGGCACACGCTGTTTTCATGTCATGCCTGAAAATGACATGAAGGAACACGTGTTCGGACACCTAAAATTCCATTGCCTTAGCCTGGGATCTATCCCGGTACCTCTAACTCTAGCGACCAGTGCGCTCACCACTGGGCTACCGAGCTACTTAAAATACGTGTTTTTATACGTCTTTGTTATGGGATAAATGCATGCTTTTTGTTGTTTTTTTGTTGACAGGACAATACAAAGATA
This sequence comes from Anodontia alba, assembly GCA_964016985.1. Taxonomy (NCBI): domain Eukaryota; kingdom Metazoa; phylum Mollusca; class Bivalvia; order Lucinida; family Lucinidae; genus Anodontia; species Anodontia alba. The sequence continues at coordinate 7,704,543 of OZ024830.1, read as the reverse complement.
AATGATGTGAATGTTGCTTTTCCAGCTCAGTAAGATACTTGATAAGTAACATATTAAAACCAATCCAATAATAAAAACTTTACCTTTCATAGTTTAAATCAGGCACAAAACCACATTTTTTTTTCAATAAAGGAAACAGTTTTGTTTCCTTGGCAATGCAATTTTTCTTAAGTGATAACTTTTTCTGTCATCCAGTACTTGACAATCAAAATGAAGAAAAAAAATAGAATATATATTGCACTGTAAACAGAATATATTAAATAATACTGCGCTTGTATGGGATAAATTCGACATATTTATTACCATGGCAACATAAATTTCTGTGTCATGTTGATTTTGTTCATAAATTTGTGTTTGACAACTATGATACTGTCGTGGATATGCTTTTAATTACATTGTTCTCCGATTGCTGCCATGAATCGATTGAGAACAAACAATTTTACAGTACAACACGTAGTGTATTGTTGTTGCCAATGCAACCATTCAAGTTGGTTTTTCAAACTTTTTTTTGTTGTTTTTGAAGATGTCCCATGTTCACTTATACTTAGAAAAGTTTTCATCAATATATTAAACATTACGAAAACACGCCTATTAAAATATATGGAAAATTTCACCTCCAAAAAACTGAATTTTTTCAGATAAAAAAAAATCTATTTTTCATATTTCTGCTCAAAACATAGATTGTGGGTACTCGTTAGAACCGCCTCGGCGAGGTGGTTCTAACAAGTACCCACAATCTGTGTTTTATGCAGTAATAAGAAAAATAATGTATACCCCTGTAAACCCCAGTTTTACTATATAAAAGTGGGGTTTAAGGGGGTCAAAATTATATAGGCATGTTTTCGTGATGATATGGCAGATTTTTTGTCGTTCTGAACCAATCCCTTTTTATTTGCATCCTAGTCTTTAGCCTATAGGTGAACTTACTGTATATGTAGGCTCGATCGTCCGCGCTCTTCGAACGTTTCAGAAACCGCTGGGTAAATCCAAAACCAATTTCATATAAAGCCTAAAAGGCATTTGGAGAACAAACATTTGTTAAAATTATTCAATCATGTCATCAGGATATCCGCCTTGCCTATATACATGGTTGTATCTAGAGGGAACAAGGGGCTATTTCTCCACCTAAAACATGAATGGGACAAAGGGTCTTGATGACCCTCAACATTAAGTCATGTTGCTAATATTTAAGGCAACAGATTCCCTGAAAATAGGTGATGGCCCTTTAACAATGCTTATGGGGCCAACATGGCCCCCTCACATTGGTACTAGCGCATTACGAAAACATACCTATTCAAGTATACTGAAAATTTTACCACCAAAAAAATGAAATTTTCAGATAAAAAAATCTGATATTTTTCATATTTCTGCTCAAAACATAGATTGTAGGTACTCGTTAGAACCGCCTCGGCGAGGCGGTTCTAACGAGTACCCAAAATCTATGTTTTTGAGCAGAAATAAGAAAAATAATGTATACCCCTGTAAACCCCAGTTTTCCTATATAAAAGTGGGGTTTAACGGGGTCAAATCTATATAAGCGTGTTTACGTGATGGGCAACACAGCATATATGAGCCGCCACATGAAAAAATCAACAGAATGACATGTGCACCCAGCGCAGACTCAGATCAGTGTGGACATCTGCCCAGTCAGATTATTTTTCACTGCCTACACGTAGAAACCTTAGCTCCTTAGCAACCCATTGAGTGCACGGCGAAGACTGATCAGACTGGGCAGATACCCATGTTCTTCCCTGGGAGCCCAGTCATTTTGTTGGTTTTGTCATGCGCTGGCTGTTATGGTAAAAACCGTTCAAATCAGCAAGCCGATTACATTCGCGCCTACTGGCTCAGTTACTAGAGCGTCCGGTTTGTGTCCGGAAGGTTGTGGGTTCGATCCCCGGCCGAGTCATACCAAATACTTTAAAAATGGTATTAGCTGCTCTTTCGTTTGTGCTCAGCAGTGAGAAAGCGGAACTGGTCGGTCCGGTGTCAGTATAATGTGACTGGGTGGAATGTCACGTCATCTGTCTGAGGTGTGATATGTCAGTGAGGCAGAACTCTTAGTGAGCATTGGACTCCCTGTCACATCCAGACACCGTCGCGATATGACTGAAAGAATGTTGAAAGTAACGTTAAGTCTGAATAAAATAAGATAAAATAAATAAATAAACTTAGGAACTTTCTTTTTCAGGTTGAAATCTGTTCGATGGATTAAAATTTAATATCATAACCGCCCTTGCGCGGGTCCTTTTCTAGTGTTATATAATTTTGGCGATCTGTATACAGAACAAATCCTTGAGCGCGGTGAGTAGTACCGTTAGTGATCCCCGCGATTTCGCTATTAGTATTTTCTATGGTATTTACTATGAATTGAAGTACAGATTACTAACATTGTTCTCAATAATGTTTTAGTTTTATGTCTGTAATAGGTTTATAAAGCAATTATAGTATGAATTTGATAGCTGCTATCTATATACGTGCGTCCAAATTGTCATCACATGCTTCAGATGTGGGTTGGCCAGATCTAACTGAATTTGATTTCAGACAACGCTTGCCATGAATTTGACAAGAAGTCGCGACCTTCGTGATTCGGTTCGTATAAAATGTTCGCAATCTTCTTTTCCCAGCTGACACATGACGTTATACAATGCCGTAGCAACGTCATGACGTTGCATCGACGTTGATGCGACGTTGTCAATGTTGCGTGCCCTCCGGTCTATGCATTGCATCACTACAGCTGCGTGAATAAAAAATAGTTCCAGCTGATGATTGTAACATTTCCTGGGTATCTTCACTTCTATTTGAGCCAGCGCATGACATATAACCAACAAAATGGCATGTGCGCCCAGCGAAGACACAGATCAGTATCCGCCCAGTCTGATCTGTCTTCGCTGTGCACGCAATGGGTAGGTAAGGACCCAAGCTTTCATCGTGCGGACTGAAAAGACTGATCAGACTGGGCGGAAGTCCAGGCTAACCTGTCTCTACTGGGCGCGCGTCATTTTGTTGGTTTTGTCGTGCGCTGGCTCATATTTAGTGATGTCAACATTAACACTACAACTTATGATATTTTCTTCTAGGTTGGTCCTTGGTACTAACCCAGAAATCTTCACAGACAACAGATTCGTCAGCAGTTTACGGCTTCATGAACAGAATTTTTACTGGAGTAGATGTTAATATACAAATTGAAACTGATGCGTCGTACATACTATTTGGAGTAGATTGGATAAAAACCAATAACTATATACCCAACATATGTAGCAGGAGTTACGGGTATTATTTGCATTCTTCTTTCAAACCGAAAGAGGCATTTAGATCGATATGTTCATCTTCTGTTGAACTGAAAGAATATGCATGGCCCTATTTCGGTAATCTCTCTCCAATAACCATTGATGAAACGCCTGTTGAGTCTGTATCTTTTTTCATTAGAAATTACACGGATACGAGTTTTTATACTATTGGGAGCATTACTGCATTCGAGTCAGGTACATTGGCGAAAATTTTCAGGGAAGGATTCGACGTTACAATATTGATAGCCGCGGAAGAAGTTTATAAAGCAGACATTGTTTACTTTGGAACAGACAACACAGTGTATGTTGTGGTAAGAAACTTGGTCGTATATGATAATATTACTCAGTCTTTGAGCTTTGCTCATAGTTTGATCACTCTTGACGGGAATGAGGAAACGCTGACACAAACTCAAGCTGGAGATCTTGTAAGAAGTTGGCGTGATCTTTCAGTCTTGAATACTGAAATTATTGTACATGATCAATGGATCAAGTTGTACGAGGTTGACACCAACGGCGTTACCATATCTGGCTCGTTCGGTAATCTTGTCCAGTCTGTAAGGTCAGGCAGTAAGGTGAAGATTGTGACTGAGGAATTATCGGCGACAGTAGATACTGTTGTACACTTACACTCTGAAACTAGACTACTGGCCATTCTGGTAGAAGAATATAAACAAGAAAACGGAAATTTTTCAGATGAAACATTGTGGAGACTGATAGACACAACTGGAACCCAGATCGTTGTGAAATTTTACCATAATGCATTTGTGGAAGAAATCAGTACTAAAGTCAGTGTTGAATGGTTTGTTGATCTAACGTCCTGGACAGAAGTTCTCTCACCTCAGTTTGGGGTCAGTGATACGAGCCTTCTTCGGCAAGCACTCAATCAAGGCTCCACTCTACGGCTACAATATGTGACGACTCCAGGCCAGGCAGTGTTTGTAGGAACAGACAAAGTCACTGTGGAAGGAAATGTCGTTACGGCGATGACGGCTAGGGCTTTGCTTGTGGATTACTCTGAAACTATTATATATACTGCGACATCCGATTTGGTTTGGTGGCAGTTCTCTACAACGGGATCCGCTGAAAAATATATGAAGACAGTCTCCACCGGACTTCATAGTTCGTTAACAAACGTTAATGCAATTGAAGTCACATGGTTTACCAACTAATACAAATAATTATCATTTTATGCAAACACAGTCATCTTTGAATTTTAAGAAAATGTCGTTCACAGTACATGCAAGTACAAATAGGGCATCCTTAGATTATACTTTCATGTGCATATGCATTTATCTTTGAAACTGAGGGAAATATACATTAGTTACATACAGACAGGACATCCTTAGATTATACTTTCAAGTTCACATGTTTTTATCTTTGAAACTAGGGAAATACAGATTGCGTTACGTACAGATAGGACATCGTTAGTGTATACATTCAAGTGCACATGCATTTATCTTTGAAACTGAGGGAAATATAAATTGTTGCATACTGACAGGATTCAAGTGCCATCACGAAAACATGCCTATGTAATTTTGACCCCCTTAAACTTTTATACAGTAAAACTGGGGTTTGCAGGGGTATAAGTTATTTTTCTTACTCAAAACATAGATTGTGGGTACTCGTTAGAACCGCCTCGGCGAGGCGGTTCTAACGAGTACCCACAATCTATGTTTTGGGCAGAAATATGAAAAATATCACAGTTTTTATCTGAAAATTTTAAATTTTTGGAGGAGAAATTTTCAATATATTTGAATAGGTGTGTTTTCGTAATGACATGCATTTATCTGTGAGTCTGAGGGAAATATAGATTACATTATATACCGATTGGACATCCTTAGATTATACTTTCAAGTGCACATGCACATTATGAAAACACGCCTATTCAAATATATAGAAAATTTTACCTCCAAAAAACTGAACATTTTTAATTAAAAAACCTCTTATATTTTTCATGTTTTTGCTCAAAACATAGATTGTGGGTACTCGTTAGAACCGCCTCGCTGAGGCGGTTCAAACGAGTACCCACAATCTATGTTTTGAGCAGAAATAAGAAAAACAATGTATACCCCTGTAAACCCCAGTTTTACCATATAAAAGTTGGGTTTAAGGGGGTCAAATCTACATAGGCGTGTTTTCGTGATGATTTATTTTTGAAAGAAAGGAAAATATAAATTATGTTACATACAGATAGGACATCCATATATTATACTTTCAAGTACACATGTATTTATCTTTGAAAGTGAGGTAAATGTAGATTACATTACATACAGATAGGACATCCTTATATTATACTTTCATTCACACATGCATTTATATTTGAAAGTAAGCGAAATGCAGATTACATGGCAGCATTCAGAATATTCTTAGATTATACTCTCTTGCACACTTGCATTTATCTTTGAAAAGAAAGAGAAATATAGATTATATTACATACAGTTAGGACTTCCTTAGATTGTATGTTCATGCGCACATGCATTTATCTCTGAAAATGATAGAAATAAGATTACATTGCATACAGATAGGACATCCTTAAATTACTTTCATTCGCATATGTATTTATCTTTGAAAGTGAGAAGAATACAGAGAATATTAGATGTTATATGGCCACTCTATATATTCAGGTTTGAATATACATAAACAGCATCATTTCGGGGAAACTATGCATTACGAAAACACGCCTATTCAAATATATAGAAAATTTCACCTCCAAAAACTAAAAAAAGTTCAGATAAAAACTTTGATATTTTTCGTATTTCTACTCAAAACATAGATTGTGGGTACTCGTTAGAACCGCCTCGCCGAGGCGGTTCTAACGAGTACCCACAATCTATGTTTTTGCGCAGAAATAAGAAAAATAATGTATACCCCCGTAAACCCCAGTTTTACTACATAAAAGTGGGGTTGAAGGGGGTCAAAATTATATAGGTATGTTTTCGTGATGGCAAGCGGACATCTCGTGTGACTTCTACCAAGTAGGCCCTACTTGGCCTACATGAGGCTGTTCGGATATAGAAAGGCCTCTTGAATGAGATACTAACCTCAATTGGGAGGATGTTACATCCCAGCGGTTATATGACGTTTATACAACGTCACTTTAACGTCGATTCAACGTCACTGCGTTGCATCGACATTAATACGATGTTTTATTACATTTTTAGCAGTGATTTTACTGAGATCTGTCAATCTTGAAATTTGACTTTTCATCAAGTGAATTATTTCATTTCGAACATTTTGACGTCATAATTGCTAGGCGACGTTGTTGATGTTGTTGTTAACAACAATAACAATAGTTGACGTTTCGGAAAATTTGATAAAATCACGGAAATCGGATTGCAGTTTTCACGTCCAGTTGGCATTTTTTTTAGGAAAGGCCTGTAACACAAATATAAAGTATGATTTGCTTGACAATCCATTCTACTTTCGTGACATTGTTTTGTCTGTATTTCAAGCACATGATGACTTTTGCAGTAAAGTGAAAACAAGATGGCTGCTAATTTTCAAACTAAACCACAGCTCCTGAAATTCATGCACTGACTGGAACTATATTTTGGTAGGAAATCATAATGGCTGAAAGTGAAATTCAACGGTAAAACATGAATAAAAATGTAATAAACAGCTTATTTTGTTGTTTGGATCAATTACGAAAAAATAATTCACTCATGTTCTAAAGTTTGCTTTAAAAAAAACTCATTCGCTTCAATCACTCTTTTTTACGCGCAAAAAAAAGGTAAGAGAAAAGTCCAGGGAGTGCCACAATCACAAACCACAGCCCTTCCCAGACCCCGAGAGGAAGAGGAAACCGACAAAACCAAACATGCACAAATCGAACAAACGTACGAAAAGCACTAAGATCAGCTCTCTTCCCCAAGCGAGGTAATCGCAATGCTAAAGGGACTGAAAAACACAAGAACAAATTAACGCAAGCCTTAGAACATTAGTGGATAATTTCTCCGTAATCGATCAAAACAATCAAATAAACTCTAATTATTTTATAGCTATAAATATTAAATGTTTAGAAATGAAAGATAAAACCAAGGAATAATATTGCCGATGTTTCTCAATACCAGCACGCAATATCAAAATTGCATGCTTTCTTTAGATAAGTAATGCTTGTTTGTCGACCATTAGCAAATCTCAAACTTTACTATCATTGTTGAATGATGAAGTTGTATGACGTCAAATTTTCTGGCGTCATTTTCACTTGACGTCATGAAATATGACGTCACATAATATAAATTACTCTTAATATTTGAAAGTCTCAAGTGAAACAACACAACAGACTTTTGCTCAAATAATTTGTTTTTACGAATAGATTCGCTGCAAAACAACAACAATGTAGAAATAATATCATGTTGATATTGCACTACTGCAAAAATGATATCGCTTTCTGATAGCAGTTTTGCATTATTATAGAAAGCGCTATTTAAAGCGTTAAATTAAACAACAATACAGAAGGAAAAAGTGATAACAATATTTATAGCTATATAATAGCTCGCGTCCTTCGATATCTCATCTAGGGACAATATGCATCAATATCAGTGCAATAACCCTATAATCCGAAGCAGAATACTCAGTTTTAATTGTAATATACAAGTAAATACACACTGAGTTTAAAATAATTGAAATATTTCCCTCAAATCTTGCAAAACTTATAAACAAACGAGTGCTATGCACTCGTTTGTTTATCGGATTTGCAATATCTCGGGAAATATTTCCTGTATTTAAACTCGGGGTGCATTAACCTCTATCAAGTAGCATATAAGACAGAGCTACTATGAATACCGGTAGTCTGTAAAACCTGGGCTGGACTAATTGGGCTGGGCTCAATTTTGGGCTGGGCCCAATTTTGGGCTGGGTTCGATTTTGGGCTGGGCTCAATTGATTACAGGGTTATATGAGGTCAAAGGTTAGTGACCAAGTCTGTAACCTCAGTACCTGATGTTATAAAACCAGATGCCTGCAGTATTTAGACCTGCTGATACACATAATTCCCTTGAGGGCTGATAATGGATGATAAGAGTCATGACCCTGGTAAAGACTACTGCTTCTTCAGAAGAAAAAGAGAGAGAAGATTTAACCCTTATCCTGCTGTTCACGACAACCCCTACTTTTGCAAAAAGTGCAGATCAAGATCAGATGACCTGAAGTAGCCATCTGATCAGGATCTACACTGTTTGTCATTCAGTTTGTGAATTTGAATGAAAACATTATATGATGTAATTTGATTGGCTGATAGTCAAAAATGGGTGTGGCTTATTAAATTATTCAGCAGGATAAGGGTTAATATGGTCAATATTATATGTTAAAGGAGTATGAAGAAAAAAACATTTTTTTTTTTTTTTTTTTTTTGCGGTTGGGGTGAGGGGATGCGGGGTGGGAGAAGGATTGGGGAGAGATTTTTTTTTTTTCTTTTTTGTTTTTTTTTTGGAGAAAAAAAATACCAGACAAGTCTGAGCACAACAAAATAAAGAAATCAAATGAGTGCTCAGGAAATACTAGGATCAGCCTCGGATCTGCATAGTTTGAAACAAATATTTTTTACTCGGTCTACGAGTAACTACAGACCCAAACGTTGCTCTGTTCTTATGAGCCTGGGTGAATCCAGTCTTATTTTTTGCAGAGGTTTTCTCAGTTTTGTTTTATTTGACGCACAGGCCAGTTGATTCTGATTCTGTCAACATTCAAATCACTTTAAAAATGTATTTGAAGCTTTATCATTGCCACTGGAGCCATGCTAGACGTGCTCCAGTCACCAGTGACTAAATATTTATCCCCATTTTTATTTTTATTTTTTAAACTGTGATGGGGATATTGTGAACGCCTCCATCTGTCCGTCCATCCGCATGTATGTCCGGACATCCTTCTGTCCGTGCGAGAATGTCCGACTGTCCGTCCGTCATGCTATCTCTTCCTAAACAACTGGGTGGAATTCTACCAAACTTGCTACATCATTTCCCCTCATAGTATGGGTGTGCAAGAGAAACATTATTTTTTCCATCTGTTCGCCCGTCTGTGCATCCGTCATCTGTCCATTTGCCCATCACACGATCTCCTTCAAAACCACAGGGTGAAATTCAACCAAACTTACTGCATCACTTCCCCTCACAGTAAGGGTGTGCGAGAGCAGCATTATTGTTCCGTTTGTGTGTCAGTCCGTGCGTTCATCTGTCTGTCATGCTACCCATCCTAAAACACTGGGTGGAAATCTCATCCGAGGGGTAGGAATTTCAACCAGGGACGAGGCTTGTCGAATCCTTGGTTGTAATTCCTACCCCGAGGGTGAAATTGCTCTATTCTGCATGGACTGGCTAATGATGAATTCTTTTTCTCCCACCTTTAAGTGGATTGTTCTTAGGACCGGCATGGCCATGTGAGACAGAAGTTTCTCACATGGACAAAATCTCATATAGGCAAAGATGGGAGAAAAATATTTCTGCAGGGAGGGTTTTTCCCTTTTTGTTATTGCTTTTATTTATTCATTTATGCAAAATAAAATGTTTTATGTAACAAACTGTGACAGTTAACCATAAAAGTAATAATCAAAAAAAAAAAAAAAAAAAAAAAAAAAAAAGTAAACTTTAAAATAAAAAGAAATGAGCGTTGGCTTGGATCCGAACTCGAGTCACCCGGATTACAGTTCCAACGACTTCACCAATACAGCCACCACGACTATGCCGTCATGCTCAAATACTGTACAAAATCAAATAAATTTTACACTGGATGAAGAGGCCGTTTTTCAGCGTTTCTCCAAGAACAAAAAAAAAAATCACCAAAGATTTAACAAAGTATTCAGATCCTCATTTACATCAATGTCTGATTGTACTCATTCTTTTTTTTTTTTTTTTTTTTTTTGAAGAAACAAAATCCACACCAAGGTTGAGCGCATTTTACCGCTACAGGGCACGTCCAGTAATACCTATTTTTTTTTTTTTTTTTTTTTTTTTTTTGGGGGGGGGGAGGGGGGCGGGGGGGAGGGGAGGGAGAGGGGGGCGGGGGAGGAGGGGAGGGAGAGGGGGGCGGGGGAGGAGGGAGTTGCTATTTTTCCAGCAATAAACTAAATTTATGTTATAGTGGAATATATAAATAAACAATTTACCTTAAAATCTTGTCTCAATATGCTGGTTTCGTAAATACCTGCTTTATCTCCAAAAAACACAGAGTAAACAAATGCGGTACCAGCGACAGAAAACTCCGCCCCCATCCCACCTCCTCCCCCCACCCCCACAACTCCCCATCGGCAACATTTAGCGGACGACAAAAGCTACCTCAAGGTATTTCCGAAGTTGTGGCGTATTACCAACCTTCTCATGCACATTTTATCTTTTTCCCGGTAAGATATAAATTCGGTTAGCTTTCATTTCGTTTGGCCTCTGATTTTGAAATTTGGATTTCGAAAAATATTTTGATTAATTTAAATGTGAAGTAATCAGATTTTAATCCTCTCTCGAAGTATCGAGAAGAGGCTTATGGGCAAAAATGTGTTCGCCGGCTTTATTGAGCGTCGGTCAGAACTCGTATTTGATGCTTGTCAACAATTGTTTATTGAGGGTGCCATGTTGTCCAAAGTTTTTAAGTTTCTTAGGTACATAACTGCATTTGAATGACCTGTCTTTAAAAGCTCGTGTTATCTACAGGCGTGCTTTGCATACAGGCCTTTCGGGTTCGCTTTGCTGTGCACGTATAAACGTCATCGCGTTGCTTTGATTGATTGATTGATTGTGTTGGGGTTTAACGACACGTCAACCCTTGTGGGTCATTTTGTGTCGTCTCCCAGAGAAAGGGAGAAGAGTGATAGAAGAGATAGTCGAAGAGATGAAAGAGAGGAACAGGGAAGAAAGAGGAACAGGAATGAAAGTGAAGAAACAGAAGAAATAAAAAGAAAAAGGAACAGGAATGAAAGTGAAGAAACAGAAGAAATAAAAACATTCCCCCTCTACCCTTACCCACTACAAGGATAGCAGGCCTTGCCCAACTGTAAGCCAATATCAGTTGGACGCCCCAGTGATGTAAGATACACAGCACCTTCGCACCACCCGACCACCTCAAATCGTTGCAATGACGTTAATGCAATTGAGGATATTTACTCTTTTGCTGTGAATACCATAAATATTGTCATCGAGTGTAATGAAAACATCAATATTTTCACGAGTGCGGAGCACGAGTGAAAATTTGAATGTTTTCATTACCCGAGATAAAAATTTTTTATGGTATTCACTGAAAAAGAGTAAATTTTCTTTTTATTGTTTTTGTTTACACGCCAATGCGCGTTTCTGACGTCATAAATAACGTCACCAAACAAAACATGAACGTCATGGCGTCGACGCTCAGTGCTTAACATGTGAAACGCTGGAGAGACGACAAAAAAAAAATAAATAAATAAATAAATAAAAATAAAAAATCAAAAAAAATCGGCAATTCGAAATAATTTTGATACCCAAATGTTCCTTACATTCTAACTAAGAAAATACATACCAACACTTGAGTAAAAGGAGAAGATTCAACACTGGAGACGGTCAGTCAGATAATTCAAATTCAAATTTAGATAGCAAACTTTCGTTCATTTGTGATAAACTTGACAATTTAGAACGAGCTAACCAATCAATAGCGGCCATAGCTCAAAACCTGAACACTGTTCAGAGTAAAGTTATGTGTATTGAAAGTCAAAACATTGAACAAAGTCGTTTCCTTAATGTGTTAGCTTATAAGTCGATAGACATAGAAGCTAGATCACGTAGAAAGAACCTTGTATTTCATGGCCTGGCTGAGAGCAGATCGGAGGACTGTTTTCAAGTATTACGTGACTTTTTGTGGGATGAAATGTGTCTCGATATTGAGGATCTGGGTATTGAACGGCTTCATAGGCTTGGTTCTCTGCATAATGCGAAGTTAAAAAGTGATCCCCCAAGAAGGCCCATTATTGCTGCTTTTTATGAGTACAGACATACAAATTTAGTTCTCGATGCAGCTTATATGTTGAGAACCACGAATTTTTCGGTATCAAGAGACTACCCGAAAGAGATTCTGTCAGCTAGAAAACGGTTAATGCCTCGGTTTAAATCAGAGCGACAAAATAAAAATAATCGAGTATCAATCGAGTATCCAGCAAAATTGGTGGTAAATGGCAGGGTAATCGTAGATGAATTCCCGAACTGGTTTATTATGCTTAGCCAGGACAGATATAAGTTAGCAAACGGTGAGCCTTTCGTTGAACCAGCTCAACAACGACAACAACAACAACAGGAATGGGAACAACAACAACAGTCACGTCAACAAAACATGTTACAGCAGCAGCAACAGCAGCAGCAACAACAACAACAACAAGAATATGACCGACAACAACATAAATCGGAACAACAACGACAACAACTGATACGACAAGAAGAACAACTACGTCAACAACGTAAACAACAAGAACAACAACAACAACAACCCCCTTCTGATCGTACGTATGCGGAGGTGGTTTCATCAAATAATCAGGAACGGGCAAGTGGGCAGGCTCAAATAAACATACCTCGATACACAACGGTCAATACGGGAAATCAACGTTCATTCATAACGAGTACTATGGCTTGTACTACTGTTACGTTTTCTACTACTACTATTATTACGAGTCATTCATCCGGGACGCAAAATATAAACACTGGTGTGGGAAGTAACGGGACTGGGTCACGTGAACAGCTGACGTATACAAATTTATAGGACATACGGGAGAGTGTGCCAATAAATTTTTCGCTATTAAATGTGCAAGGATTAGTGACTAAGCATACAAACAAATTGCATTCAACTGAATTGATTGAGATATTTAAGAATAACGACTTTATTCTATTTACGGAAGTATGGTCAAATGACCGATGTGACTTGTCAGTTATTGGGTTTTCTCTCTTTCAGCTGAATAGGGTTGATAAAAGACACACTGCGAAGCGGGACTCCGGTGGCATAGCTTTATATGTTAAAAATGAATATAGAAAACACTGTGAACTTCTGAAAACAGACAGTGACGATATTATTTGGTTAAAAATAGATAGGACTTTATTTAATTTATCATATGATCTCTATTTATGTCTTTGTTATATCACTCCTATTAATTCGAGTAGAGAAGCGTTAATTGAAATCAGCGTTTTAGATAGAATTTCAGGATACATTGTAAAAATTGCAAATGATACCGATAACTGCTACAATATTATGATTTGTGGGGACCTAAATTCTAGGGTGGGTACTGAGCCCGACTTTGTAATATTGGATAACTCGCGTAACGATGTTTTGCCAGATGATTACGTTCCTGACGAATTTTTACCGAGGCAATCGGAAGATAAAATAGTTAATTTAAACGGGAAAAAATTATTGGATTTTTGCAGGCAAAATGAGCTTCGAATTTGTAATGGTAGATTAGGGCATGACAGAAATAATGGAAAATTTACTTTCACAGCAAGTACGGGCAGGAGCGTAGTCGATTACGTGATAACTAATATAACAATGTTTGAAGCAATTCAAAGTTTTAAAATCGGTGATCCAAATATTTTATCAGACCATTGCGTCCTTGAATTTTCAATACTTAAAAATGAAAATATTTACATGTATACTGCACAGGAGGAAGAAACGGGCTGTAGCGAACGCTTGCATAAGAAATATGCTTGGGATGATATGAAAAAGGATCAATATATTTTTAATCTAAATACGGCAGAAAATGACATTTTAACTTTGGCTGAAAATTTAATACAAGTCCAAGAATCAGAAGATGTTGACAAAAATATTAATAACTTTTTAAAAGTCATGGAAAGCGCATGTGACCCACTTTTTGCCAAAAACATAAAGGTACCGACGGAAAGGCCCGAAAATTTTAACTTTACTGATCGGAAAAACCAACCGTGGTTTGACGAAGAATGTCAGACATTACGAAATCGATTTTATAGAGAATTGAATAAATACAGGGGAGATAAAAATGATATAACGGAGGCCCAGATGATAAATGCCAGATCAAATTTTAAAAATGTAATAAGAAAAAAGCGATATGCATACGATAAATCGAAAACGGAGAAATTTATTGCCTCAAAATATGAAAAAGCAAAAGCATATTGGCGTTTATTAAAACAAACTGCGAATAAATATATGAAACATCCTATTAGCTCCAAAAAAATTGCCGATTATTTCAAAGCGATAAATGATCCTGAAGGTAGGTTTTATCAGGTTGATGATGATATTTTGTTTTATAATGAATGTTATGTCAGAGGCGAGTTTCAAATCATGTTTGACGAGTTAAATTCAGATATCTTAAAGGATGAAATACTTACCGCAATTAAACAATTACGTAATGGAGCCAGCTCAGGACCAGATATGTTACTTAATGAATTTTTCAAAAATGGATCGGCATCATTAATTAATTATTTACTTGCTCTATTCAATAAATTATTTCATATGGGCTATTTTCCCGAGCAATGGTCAGAAGGCTTCATTGTACCAATTTTCAAAAAGGGGGATATAAATGAGGTTTCTAACTACAGGGGCATAACTCTACTTAGCACATTAGGGAAATTATTTACAAGAATATTAAACAACAGACTAAACAAATGGGCAGAAATCTATAATGTTTATATTGAGGCACAAGCTGGCTTTAGAAAACATATGGGAACAGTGATAATATTTTTGTATTAAATGGGCTTATCACGCATTGTATAAATGAAAATAAGTATTTGTACTGTTGTTTTGTGGACTTCACAAAAGCGTTCGATTATATAGACAGAGACATTTATGGTACAAGTTAATTAAAATCGGCGTTAGGGGTCAAATGTTAAATATTATAAGATCCATTTACAACAGTGTAAAGTCAAGGGTCAAATGTAACAATACACTCAGTGAGGCGTTTTCCTGCAATATGGGTGTAAGACAAGGCGAGTGTCTTTCACCTTTTTTGTTCGCTATGTACATCAATGACATGGAACAAGAGTTAGAAAACAATGGGGTGAATGGAATCGATATAGGCATGTTTAAACTTTTATTGCTTCTTTACGCAGACGATATTGTTCTTTTTGGAAATACGTCCGAAGAACTACAGAAATCTTTAGATGTACTCGAAGAATATTGTGATAGGTGGCGATTAACTGTAAATACTAGTAAAACAAAGATACTTATCTTCAGAAAGGGGGGCAGATTGTCGGATGATTTACAGTTTAAATACAAGGGAAACGCCATTGAAATCGTAAAAAAATTCTGTTATTTGGGAATAGTTCTTACCTCAGGCGGTTCCTCTTTCGAAACTCAAAAGACCCTTTCAGGACAAGCATTAAAGGCGATTTTTACACTAAACAAATATTTGCACAACTTCACTCCGTTAAGTCCAGCTCATATTTTAGATTTGTTTGACAAATTAATTACTCCAATTTTGAATTATGGATCGGAAGTTTGGGGATTTCATGCAGCAAAAGCAATTGAAACACTACATATGCAATTTTGCAAAAGAATGATAGGAGTAAAACAGTCAACACAGAACGATTTTGTATATGGAGAGTTAGGTCGAATCGATTATCAAGCACATAGATACATTAATATTATAAAGTACTGGTTAAAGGTTATATATACTGATGAACATAAATATATTAAATGTATCTATATTATGATGTTAAACGACATGGAATTGCATCCAAATAAACACAATTGGGCTTCACATGTTAAGCACTTACTAAGTCGTCTGGGTTTTTTGGAGGTTTGGAATGCACAAGGGGTAGGAAATATAAATAACTTTTTGAATACATTTAAAACAAGAGTGAAAGATATATTTGTTCAGGATTGGCATGCAAGACTTGAGGCCTCCACTAGAGCGAGATGTTATATTAATATAGCAAATTTTCAGCATCAAAAATATTTGGAATTAATAAAGGTCGAAAAATACCGGCGAAGTTTGTGTAAATTAAGAGTATCTTCACATAGACTCGAAGTTGAGATGGGTAGATGGGCAAAGCCGAATAACATTCCTCTGGACAATAGAAAATGCAGGGCTTGTGGGGTACTAGAAGATGAATTTCACTTCATTTTAGAATGTGCTATTTATGATGATCTACGGAAAACGTATATTAAAAGATACTACTGGCAGAGTCCGAATATGCCGAAATTTATTGAATTGTTAACCTCCCAAAACAGAAAAATAATTAAAAACCTAAGTTACTTTATAGAAAAAGCATTTAAAATGAGGGCACTGGTAGTGTTAGTTTAAGGTTACGTGCTGATATTTCAGCAGTGAAAAATACACAATCTCAGTATGAAAGGATAGATTCATGTATATGTATTAGATGTGAGTACTAGCTACATGTTTATGATGCTAGAGGGTTTCAGATGATGTTTCTTTTCAATTATTTCAAATTTTAGCAAACCTATATGCGCACCTCTCCCAAAGATGGGTGAAAATGAATATATATGTTTATATATTCTGCTATTGCTATCCTGTATATCATTGTATGTTGTCACTTGTATATATGCTCATGGGCCGTATGGCTTATTGCATTAATAAACTTCTTCTTCTTCTTGATACTTTAGTTAAGAAACAAAGAAATTAGAGGTGTTCAAAAATCTGAAGTGGAGGTAAGATCCACATCTGAAACAATGAAGAAAACCGAAGTCGCCCAAAGCGAGGAGCGAAAATATAAATCGTATCAGTCACTATAGTGAAATGATACGATATCATTTCACTAGTGATTGATACCACTTTTATTTTCACCAGATATACATTGATTTCACCGCTAACAATAAAATAAAAGGTTGTATAAATGTTATGACGTTGTTTCGACGTTAATGCGACATTGTTTAAACGTCTTAAGCCAGTTGGGATATCTGTGATGGCATAAACTGTAAGGGTCGTTCGAACTTATTCTTTTTGAGTTGTTTTAATCTGTTTTCATTTCTGTTTAGTTAAATAAAAATCTAAAAGGATGCCACTCAAAACAAAGAACACACAAAAGAACAAAAATACATCACGAAAACACGCCTATATAATTTTGACCCCCTTAAACCCCACTTTTATATAGTAAAACTGGGGTTTACAGGGGTATACATTATTTTTCTTATTTCTGCTCAAAAACATAGATTGTGGGTACTCGTTAGAACCGCCTCGGCGAGGCGCTTCTAACGGGTACCCACAACCTATGTTTTGAGAAGAAATATGAAAAAATATCAGAGTTTTTATCTGAAAATTTTCAGTTTTTGGAGGTGAAATTTTCTATATATTTGTATAGGCGTGTTTTCGTAATGAAGTGACTCAGTTTTGTGAAGTCTCTTCATATACAGCAATGTAGTTTCAGAAAATTCAAACACACCCCACCGCGCGTCTAGTTAAAGTATTTGAGCTGGGATACAGCATTTTCTAAAAGACTGCATGCGCACACAGCTAAGATTCAGATCAGGCTGTGCATATGCGAATGAAACTGGGTTCAACCCACATGCAGATTTTCTACTAACCGTCCCAAGGCATTCTTCTGTTGCTGTTCTTCCTTGTTTGTGCCTCGGTGGTTTGTCTGTTTTATTTCTCAATGAGCTGAGTTCAAACATTTCTTGTTTGCGTTTAGTATGCTTTCTTTTGGGGTCCGTGTCTGTTCACCTGAATATTATGACTTGCCACTGGTTCAACATTTTATGACTGTTCTAAGGCATGGGTACGTTGACTACATTTTCTTGGTGTCTACAAAAAGGCCTTGTCACTTTGCAAAGTTGCAAGTTTCAAAACTTCTTTTCTCTGAATTAGGGTCCTAAACATGCTTAAATAGAGCAAAAACAATTTCATTTTATCTTCTGACGTTGAGAGCTTTAAGTAAAAGTCCATCATAATTTTGTCCCATTTGATTTCCCTCTAGGTTCGGCACAGGCATATCATTATGTAAACACGCCTATTCAAATATATAGAAAATTTCACTTCTAAAAACTGAAAAATTTCAGATATTTTTCGTATTTCTGCTCAAAACATAGATTGTGGGTACTCGTTAGAACTGCCTCGCCGAGGCGGTTCTAACGAGTACCCACAATCTGTTTTTGGCAGAAATAAGAAAACTTATGTATACCCCTGTAACCCCAGTTTTACTATATAAAAGTGGGGTTTAAGGGGGTCAATATTATATGGGCATGTTTTCGTCATATGATTTATCCTTTCTGGGTCCATTGAAACACCCCCAAACTACACTAAACACACTCAAACCATGCCCCAAAATACATTTTAAACTGCTTAAGTCACAAATCAAACAGTTGAAAAATCAAATATGGATATATATGACAGGATTACATTACGAAAACACGCCTATTCAAATATATTGAAAATTTTACCATAAAAAAAAAAATGAAAATTTTCAGATAAAAATTCTGATATTTTTCATATTTCTGCTCAAAACATAGATTGGCGAGGCGAGGCGGTTCTAACGAGTGCCCACAATCTATGTTTTTGAGCAGAAATAAGAAAAATAATGTATACCCTGTAAACCCCAGTTTTTATAAAAGTGGGGTTTAAGGGGGTCAAAATTATATAGGCGTGTTTTCGTGATGATCATCTACATACATTATAGAAAAAATAACAAGGTACTTCTACATAGCTCCTGATTACCTAATGATTGTCTTGTTTGTTCAATAGTATGTAAGAATTTCTATAATGGGTCGGCTTCTTTGGATGTGATTTAACAGGGCAAAATGTTTATTCATCCTTTCTTTTATTTGTTTGTTTCTTTGTTCGCTCATTCCATCGTTCGTGCATACCGAGTGCATTTGTTTAAGAAAAAAAAAACAACAAAAAAATAAAAACAAAAACAAAATACAAAAAAAAACGTCACATGCAGGTCCAGTGGAAAACAAAACGGCCTTACATGTTTTATTATTATTATTTATATTATTATTGCAAAGATCCTGCTCAAATTGCCCGGATGCACATGCACATGGGATCTGGAACTATGGTTGCTATATGTTTTCTTGGACGCCGTCCCTTATTTCATGTAAGGCTTTTTTCTACTGTAAAGACCCGAAGACCTTCATCAGATTGTGCAAATGCACATGCATGGCCATGCTGATGCTGATCTAGAACTTTGCTGGTCAAATGTTTCTTGGGCACCACTTTATGTTTCATTTATTTATTTATTATTTTTTATTTTTGCAAAAGTCCTGACCGGCCCATATTTCACTTACGTTTATCTGCTGCAAATACCTAGATCAAACTGTATGGGTGCTCATTATACTGAGCTATCTAACATCTTTGATACTCCATTTCATTACGAAAACAAGCCTATTCAAATATATAGAAAATTTCACATTCCAAAAACTGAAAAATTTCAGATAAAAAACTCTGATATTTTTTCACATTTCTGCTCAAAACATAGATTGTGGGTACTCGTTAGAACCGCCTCGATTCTGCTCAAAACATAGATTGTGGGTACTCGTTAGAACCGCCTTGTCGAGGCAGTTCTAACGAGTACCCACAATCTATGTTTTGAGCAGAAATAAGAAAAACAACGTATACCCCTGTAAACCCCAGTTTTACTATATAAAAGTGGGGTTTAAGTGGGTCATAATTATATAGACATGTTTTTGTGATGTGAGATAATAAATAAACAAAGTAATTTAGAGTGAAAAATAGATGAAATAAGTGGTTTGATGTGAAACGATAAATAAATAAAGTGGTTTGAGGTATTTCGGGGTTGTTTGTGGCGGTTTGGTGTGTTTCGACGGACTGATTTTTTTTTTTTTTTTTTTTCACGAAAGACCTTCGCGCCATGTACATCATTAATTCGATCAAGTTGTTATTCTAAATAGAGGAGGTTTTCTTTGATTTTCAAAACTTGACTTTGGCGTGAACTAAAAGATTATACTGTAAATCTGATTTAAAATGCACATAATGGAAGCTGAATCAAAGTATTTGACAAAAATAACCGTTTAATGAGATTTATCATTGCTTCAGGACACGTACACTCTTCCATACAGAGGCTGACAGGTTTAAGTCACATATGAGCTTATGAGTCTTCATCTAAAATACTGTTTGCAGGGGTTGATTCAGACAGGGTTTCTCTTTGACTCGAAATTTCATTTTCACCGGAAATTTTGAATAAATTTGATAAATTTGGGATAAAATATTAAACTAAGTATTAACATATCTAACTCTTTTCCTTATATGTTTTTACAAGTTTATTTTGCTACCTCTGAATGTGTGTAAAATTTCAGGGTGAGTCGCAAACAGCTAAGACCTGATCAGATGCTACATTCTGCAGCGTCTGATCTGGGTCTACACTGTTTACTCAGGCCTGTCTGTTGGAATACGTAGAGTAACTAAGGATGGTAATTTGATCAAATCAAGCCCTCTTCAGAAATCATCCTAGATCCACCCCTGCAAGCACTGTTTATAAATTTATGACATTAGACATTGCATGTTGTTAGAAAAAAAAATGTTGGTAATGATTCTATCAGAGATGCAAGACCTTGACATGCCATGCATTTTGATGAAAATTTAATCAAAATCGGATGAAAATTAAGTAAGTTATCAGGGTCAGACGATAATAATCATTGTTGTTTATGTTTATCGGCCTGTAAATTGGTTGGGTATAATCTGCAGACCAAACCATGCAGACCAGTGGACCATGGACCGGTCCGCAGTGGACAAAAGGGGACATTTTACAGACCAAGTACCTTGCAGACCAGATTTTGTGCAGACTATATAGTGAATAATTTTGTATCATTTTTCCCATTCTCTTTATCAGTTACCATTATATTTTCATAAATAGCTGAATTATTTTCATGAAAAGCATTTCATGAATAATAAAAAAAAAATAATAAGATTTTTTTCCTGTTAATTTGCAAAATTTATTTTTGCAGGCCAAGTACCTTGCAGACCTGACTTTGTTCAGACTATATAGTGAATAATTTTGTGTAATTTTCCCATGCTCTTTATCAATTATCATTATATTTTCATAAATAGATGAATTATTTTTATGAGAAGCATTTCATGAAAACAAAAAAAAAAAAAAAAAATCAGAATTTTCCTCTGTTAATTAGCAAATATGATTTTGTGACGTTTTCCCCATGCCCTGTATCAGTTTTCATTATATTTACAGAAAGGATTTATTTTTCTGATAATCATTACATTAATAGCAAATAATAAGTTTTTTTCCTGTTAATTTGCAGAATTAACTTTTGCAGACCAAGTACCTTGCAGATCAGACTTTGTGCAGACTATATAGTGAATAATTTTGCATATTTCTTTTTCCCATGCTCATTGTCAGTTATCATTATATTTTCATAAGTAGATGAATTACTTTTATGTGAAGCATTTCATGAATACAAATAAAAAAAAAATAAAAATTTGCCTCTGTTAATACTGTGGTTTTATGTCTTTTTTCCCATGCCCTGTATCAGTTTTCATTATATTTACAGAAAGAAATTATTTTTATGATAAGCATTACATTAATAACAAATTATCTGTTTTTTTTTTTTTTTTTTTTTTTTTTTTTTTGGTTTTGTTTTTTCTATTAAATTTGCAAAATTAATTTTGTGTCTTTTTTTCTCATGCTCTGATTAAGCTTTCATTACATTTACATAAATAAATTATTTGTATGACAAGCATTTCATTAATACCAAATAATCAGATTTTTTCCTATTATTTAGCAAAATTAATTTTGTGTCATTTTTCCCATGTTCTGTTTTAGTTTTCATTAGATTTACATTTTATAAATAAATGAATTATTTTTATGAGAAGCATTTCATTAATGCCAAGTAATAAGATTTTTTTTCCATTTATTAGCAAAATTAATTTTGTGTCTTGTTCCCTATGCTCGATTTCAGTCTTCGTTATATTTACATAAGTAAATGAATTATTTTTATGACAAACATTTCATTAATACTATTTTGTGTGTCAGAAAAACACACATTAATATTTGTAGTGGATTTATTTTATCATGCAACTGTATCAGATATGACCTGTCAGTCACCTGATAAGACCTGTCATTCATCTGACAATATCTATCATTCCTCTTGGAAATCAAATACCCTAAAATTATTGACCAATGAAATCGCGTAGCTGAAAAGCTTTGCCCTCCTTTGGTTATAACAAGAGCAAAGCCTAATAAGTACATGTATTTCAAATCAAGATTTCAAAAAATGTTTTATTCATTTCTGAAACTTTCACTGAAAAAAAAAAAGAAAATAATAATAATAATAGTAAAAATAAAACCTTGACAACAAGTGAGTCACTGGAAATAACAAAGATTTAAAGAAGTAATAAAAATATATAAAATATTTGTGAAATATAATAAACAACACAAACATTATTTTTTATTATCAGACAAGTAAAATGCCACTATACACAAATCTACTGTCACAGGGCAGAGATTGAGGGCAAAAATCAAAATTAAATAATTTAGACAAAACAACAAATAAATAAATGTAAATAAATAAATTCACAGAAACAAACAAAAATTGAAAGATATATTAAAAAAACGTTTTAATTGTGACATATAAACAATTCACAGAAACAAACAAAAATTGAAAGAAATTAAAAAAAAAAAGATTTAATTACGACATTTAAACAATCACACAAGAAAATTATATTAATAAATGAATAAATAAATTCATTGAAAGAAACAATGATTGAAAGAAAAAACAACATTATTTACACAATAGGAGATAAAAACAATTTTGATATTTGGACCAGTTCAATAAATATAATAGGAACAGTTCAATAAATATAATATTTTTTCATGAAGTACCAAATCATGTCAGTGTAAATTGTTTTATAATAGTTAAATAAATAATATGTGTTGTAGGTATACATAACTTCATTGTAAAAATATGGTCCTACAGGTATGTTTGCACAGGCCTATCTGTGCCAATACTTAGGGTTATTATAGCAACAGATTATTATGTTCTAAATTTTGTTTTCATGTATATATTTATTATGAAACATCTGGAAAAAATTAGTCAATACAAACTTAAATGATCAAAGGGAGTGCATATTTATGTTGTTTAATTTCTACATTTAAATTATAATTTTGTTTTCATGTAAATATGTGTTGTCAGTATTGTAAAATGCTACTGGGAATATTAAATACTGTTCTCTCAACTTTTTTTTTTTTACTTTTCTATTCCATTATTTATTTCTAAGCAAAGCCCATTTTTATCCATTTTTAGCCTATTATATGCTTTAAAGGGCAAATATAAAGGTTTTAATTCTACTAAATATTTAAGGGCACTTCTGTAAGGAGGTGACTGCCGAAAACCGCATCAAATTATCTTAAACGGTTTCTGAAATATTGCGATTTGAAATTTGATATTTAACATCCAAGAGGATTGAATTCAGGCTGCCTCATTAATATTCATGAGCCTTTTTATGACATCATAAGGGAACAGTAAAATTTTAAACTTTTTTAAATTGCCAATATTTTTTGCTCTTTAATCTGCATCAATTCAGTTTTCATATTGTTTAATTTATTCAGCTCCTTTAAACTAATATACATAGGAATTTAGCTCTTATTTTCCGTTTAAAGTGTTACATTTCAAATTTAAAAATTTCATTTAAATAATTTAAAATCCAGTTACAATGCTTAATAATTGGCCAAAATTGACTTTTTTGGTATTCATTTATATGATATACACCCAAAATTCACTATTATTAAAAAAAACTTACGAAAAATTTAATATTAGTCAAGTTTTAAACATTTTAAAATTTAGCTTTAAATTTAAATAACAGATTAAATTTTGAGTTAAATTCTCTATTCATGGGCTTATTTGTGGACAGAGACCAATTTCAAAAATGGTTAAGGAGAAAAACTGTGTAGCATATAAGGAAATGCAGAATATTCCTGTTTAAAATTTCAATTTAAAATTTAAGTTCCACTATGACATCATAGAATATTGCATTGTGGGCCTTAATCAATACACAATCCAAGGGAGGTTACTCTAACAGGAAAAAAGGTAGGTATCGTAAATTAATCACCATAACTTTTGATTGGATTGGAATTTTTTGATGGGGTTTTCAACAAAATAATTCTCTTAAAGCATTCTATCAACACTCTGAAAACCAGGAATATTTTAAATTTCTTTATATTTGCCCTTTAAGATCCTTCGAAAGACTAAACTGATAGGAAGAGAAAATTATATTTATTTTCATACAATCTGAAGAACAGAGGAAAATTCAGTTATTCTGCTCTTCTATTTTCCAAAGTGAGAGGAGGAATTAATAAAACTAAATAAATAAATAAATAAAAAAAAATTAATTAGGGCATGTTGTATAAATAATGAAGTTTTATCAAAATTATTCACTATATAGTAAACACAAAGTCTGGTCTGCAAGATACTTGGTCTGCAAAATGTCCCCTTTTGGTCCACTGCAGACCGGTCTATGGTCCAGTGGTCTGCATGGTTTGGTCTGCAGATTATATCCAACCCTGTAAAACTGCCTCGGACCTAATAATACTAATGTATATTGGGTCCAAGAAAATTGCCAATGTTTTTTTTCTGAAAACTTAAGCATTTTCATTCGTCAAAAGTTTCTTAAAATTTTCATTTGTCAAAAGTTTCTTTTAAGAAGCGATTCTCATCGAGTGATCCTTTAAATGTCATAACACAAATATTAACAAATATTTTGACTAAAAACTAGCTAAAACTAGGTGTTAAAATGGTCACCATAAAGCAAAATTATGGTTGTGTGTGTGCCTTCTAATATCGGAAAAATACCATTGAAACAGTTGTACTTGTCTTAGAAGAAGCAGTCAAATTGCTTCCTAAAGCTGTAGTTTTAATCGCTAGATAAAATTTAAGAGTAAATATTAACCAAAAGGAATTTATTATCCAAGTAAAGTTTAATGAAACCGGAAATGTTTTTGCCATCCACAATAATTGGTCACATGACATAACATTGTTATCACATAGTCAGTAGCTCGGATGAAAACAATAATATTAAAAAGGTCTATCAAAACTGCTTTTATGGGTGCTGCCATTTTCAACAATCAATAAACGAGGCTTTATGATGTCATAAAAAAAAAGGTAAGAGAAAAGTCCAGGGAGTGCCACAATCACAAACCACAGCCCTTCCCAGACCCCAAGAGGAAGAGGAAACCGACAAATCCAAACAAGCACAAATCGAACAAACGTACGAAAAGCACTAAGATTAGCTCTCTCTTCCCTAAGCCAGGTAATTGCAATACTAAAAGGACTGAAAAACACAAGAATAAAATGACACATGGAAAGACATACATAAAGCCTTAACCCTTGTCCTGCTGAATAAATTAAGATGCCACACCCACTTCTAATTTTCAGCCAATCAGATTGCTTGATCTGAATTGTTTCTATAGATTCACATACTTAATTGCAAACAGTGCAGATCCAGATCAGTTGGCTTCTTCTGAAGCCAACTGATCTGGATCTACACTGTTTGCAAAGGCAGGGTATATCCGGGTTCAGCAGGACAAGGGTTAATTAAATATGCAAAAGATAAATAAATCTGATTTGCAACAATATTCAACCTCTCTCTTTGCATGTAGAACTTCTTCTCTAGGCATTTATGGCTTTTCATCACAAAAACATACCTATATAATTTTGACCCCCTTAAATCTAACTTTTATATAGTAAAACTTAGGTTTACAGGGTATACATTATTTTTCTTATTTCTGCTCATAAACATATATTATGGGTACTCATTAGAACTGCCTTGTTGAAGTGATTCTAAAGGGTACTCACAATTTATGTTTTGAGCAGAAATATGAAAAATATCAGAATTTTTATCTGAAACTTTCAGTTTTTTGGTGGTGAAATTTTCAATATATTTGAATAGGTGTTTTTGTAACTATTTGAAAACCGCATTTCTTTCTACCAAAATGAAAATCTTATTTAATATTTTGAAATGTTTAGAACCTCATTAAATATTCAAAATGGTGGTACCCTTGTTAATGGTTTTGAAAGCTTAAAACATCTTTAAACATCTTTAGCTGCCTTAAGTTTCTATCCAATTAAAGTCAAACTTGCATTAACATGCATAATTTGTCAAGATTTTTCATCTGAGATACATTCTTCAGCAACCTTGCATTTCCCTTTAAATCATATTAAATCTTCTTTACTCTTGTTTGTTGAAATAAAAGCTCATGGTTTATGTTCATTGTTAAGACATATTTGAGAAAAAGCTTCTTTGTCTATGTTTATAGCAAAAAAAACAAGCAAATTCCATGGGGAATTTATGTCCCCCGCCTTATTTTTATTTGCGGTTTAAAAATGGTAAAGTTAACCAGAGGACCATTGGTCCTGTATCAATTACCTAAGTATTGAAGCAGGAAATCAGTGATAAAAAATAATTTCAAGATTCTGAAAAAGCCACATGCATATCTTCAGACCACCTGTAAAGTTTCAAAGGATCGGCTTAAAACTGTGGTAGGAGTTACAGGGTCAAGGTACCTACTCCCTATATGCTTCTGTAGTATTAGAACTAAAAAAATGTCTAAGTTAAAAATGCAGAAAAAGTGGTAAAAAATTATTTCAGGATTCTGAAAAAATCCACATGCATATCTTCAGGCCATCCTAAAAGCCCTTGTAAGGTTTCAAAAGGATCAGACAAAAAACGTGGGAGGAGTTAAGGGGACAAGGTACCTGCACACTATACACTTCTGTAATATTAGAACTAAAAAAATGTCTAAGTTAAAAATGCGGAAAAAGTAATAAAAAAATATTTCAGGATTCTGAAAAATCCACCTGCATATTTCAGGCCATCCTAAAAGCCCATGTAAAGTTTCAAAAGGATCGGTCAAAACCTGTGGGAGGAGTTAAGAGGACAAGGTACCTACTCCCTATAGACTTCTGTAATATTAGAACTCAAAAAAAAATCTCTGTTCAAAACGTGTAAAAAGTGATAAAAAATAATTTCAGGATTCTGAAAAAACCACATGCATATTTTCAGACCATCCTTAAAGCACCTGTAAAGTTTCAAAAGGATCGGCCAAAATCTGTGGGAGGAGTTAAGGGGACAAGGTACCTGCTCCCTATATACTTCTGTAGTATTAGAACTCAAAAAATGTCTAAGTTAAAAATGCGGAAAAAGTGATAAAAAATTATTTCAGGATTCTGAAAAAACCACATGCATATCTTCAGGCCATTCTGAAAGCCCATGTAAAGTTTCAAAAGGATCAGCAAAAAACTGTGGGAGGAGTTAAAGGGACAAGGTACCTACTCCCTATAAGCTTCTGTAATATTAGAACTCAAAAAATGTCTATGTTCAAAATGTCTAAAAAGTAATAAAAATTAATTTCAGGATTCTGAAAAAACCACATGCACATCTTCAGACCATCTATAAAACACCTGTAAAGTTTCAAAAGGATCGGCCAAAAACTGTGGGAGGAATTAAGGGGACAAGGTACCTGCTCCCTATACACTTCTGTAGTATTAGAACTAAATAAATGTCTAAGTTAAAAATGCAGAAAAAGTGATAAAAAATTATTTCAGGATTCTGAAAAAACCACATGCATATCTTCAGGCCATCCTGAAAGCCCATGTAAAGTTTCAAAAGGATCGGCCAAAAACTGTGGAAGGAGTTAAGGGGACAAGGTACCTACTCCCTATACGCTTCTGTAATATTAGAACTCAAAAAATGTCCATGTTCAAAATGTCTAAAACGTAATAAAAATTAATTTCAGGATTCTGAAAAAACCACATGCACATCTTCAGACCATTCTTAAAACACCTGTAAAGATTCAAAAGAATCGGCCAAAAACTGTGGGAGGAGTTAAGGGGACAAGGTACCTGCTCCCTATACACTTCTGTAGTATTAGAACTCAAAAAATGTCTAAGTTAAAAATGTGGAAAAAGTAATAAAAAAATATTTCAAGATTCTGAAAAAACTACATGCATATCTTCAGGCCATCCGTAAAGCCCATGTAAAGTTTCAAAAGGATCGGCCAAAAACTGTGGGAGGAGTTAAGGGGACAAGGTACCTACTCCCTATACACTTCTGTAATATTAGAACTAAAAAAATGTCTAAGTTAAAAATGCGGAAAAAGTGATAAAAAATTATTTCAGGATTCTGAAAAAACCACATGCAAATCTTCAGACCATCCTTAAAACACCTGTAAAGTTTCAAAAGGATCGGACAAAAACTGTGGGAGGAGTTAAGGGGACAAAGTACCTACTAAAAACTCGGAACCACGCACCACTCGCCACGCACCACGCACCACGGAAAACCAAAAACAGTGTCCCCCCACTTTTCTTCGAAAAGGCGGGGGACAACAAAAAACAAAACAAAAGAAAACAATGATAATAAGACTATTTTCTCACACCAAACATACATTAGCATTATCAGAAGCAATTAATACAATAATGTAATTTAGCAGACAATAATGTCCTGATATTTTTCTTGCGTAAAACTTCCCCAGAAATAGGGTTTGACAGTTGTTGGTGATATGACATTGTAAGTCAAAACACATTGTAAGTCTGATCTAAATTTACTGTTTGAGATTTCACTGTATCAAAATTTCCAGCAGGGATGAGATTGTCATAACAGCTGCAGATCAGAAGAGATATTGGCATAATGGATTGCTTATTTCTCCATGAAAACACATGTAATGGGTACTCATTAGAAGTACCTTGGTGAGGCATTTCTAATGAGTACCTACAACATATACTTTTGTAGAAAAATAAGAAAACTACTAATACAATTGACTCTCATTATCTCGACCTCGCTTTTCTTGAATAACTGCTTATCCAGAAGTGAAAATCTTGTCCCTGCCTAAACATGAAAATCTAACAACAAGTAAAAAATATTGTGGAAAAGAGGAGAAATTGCTCCTAAGGAGCAATTTCTTCCCTTTTCCACAATCTTTTCAATATATCTCTAACATCAAGAGTCCAATTACATATAAAGTTATTAACTGTGGTTGTTCAAATTATTTTTTCCTCAATTCTGAAAATCTGATATGTCGAGGTACGGATATCTTGAAGTGTTTCAGAGAGTCCCTTGGAATTCGAGATAACGAGAGTCGTCTGTATTTTTTGGCTGAAAAAAGTTCCTTATCTGAAGCTATGGTTAGTAATATCACATAACTACATATTAAGGTGGATATTGATTGATGTTGCGGTTTTACGGCCAAGTCAACCCATTAGGGTCATGTCCAGCCGGTCAGTTTACATAACCACTCTTCCTGAGCAGGGTTAGTCCTCTTAGTGGTTAAGCAGAATTTGTGTAAATTATTTTGCCAGAAACTGACAACTGCCCTTCTTGAATGGACAGAAGAGAGAAAATGACTCTAGGAAATATTTCAAGATCAATTGCCACGGAAGAATTTTCCCAAACTCGGCTGGGATTGAACTGGTGACCTCCTGATCACCAGTCAGACTTGCATCCGACTAAGCCACCGAGGCCAGCATTAAGGTGAATGAATATGCCTACATGAGATCATTCTGATATGAGAGTATTTGCCTCCCTTTTCACACTTTAACAAAAATAACTTGCACTCCCCTAACCTAAAAAACAATTTACACGTATCTCCTCTAAGAGCAGCCCAGTTTGACAAGTGATTTACATAACAGTAAAACATTATTTCCTACTGCAGTGGCTCACATTTGAAAGGGAAACAAAAACTGTCAACAGGGAGTGCTATTTATTCTATAGAAAAATATAAACAATTAATCATTTGCTAAATTTGTCTGAGTGATGAAAGTTAAGCAATAACAACAGAAATAAAAAAAATACGGTTATGAAACTAAATGAACCAGGGCACAGCATTTTCACAGCATGTGCACCCAGCAAAGACTCAGATAAGTTTAAGCTTCCACACAGTCTGATTAGAGTCTTTACATGGCATTCTGTGGATCCAAAGCATCTACAGCAGACAGCAAAGACTCTGAAACAGACTGCACCAATGTGCAGGCTGATATGAGTCTTCACTGGGTGCACATGCAATATTGTAAGAAAGTCTGTGCCAAGCTCATATTTCATGACATAGATCTTGTAAAAAATGTTTAGCAATATTTAAGTAACAGTCGTTACATTTCAATATCACAGTAGTCAAAAATTAAATACACATATCACTCAAAATTAATATTCCATATGAAAGTATGAACAGCCAGCCCAGCCCAAAGTACATACTATCTAATCATGGTCCCTCTGTTCACAAAAACATTTATAAATGTAAAATACAGTAGAGCCTCATTATCTCAGAACCCAAGGGATCAGAATTTCCAGTTTAAAATAACAGTATTTGGACTGTAAGAACATATCTAGAATTTAGTTTGACTTAAGTAGTAACCTGAGTTATCATTGGTTGAGATACTGAAAGTCAACTGTTGTAAGAAGTCAAGCCCATACCAGACACACTTGGCTGTTATGGGTGCTCATTGATAAGTATACATAAGTAAGTATACATATCTACTTATTTCAGGTCACATACACAGTAAATTCTAAGGCTGGCACAATTAATCTGATAATCAATTAATTGATCTGTGTCTATTACTTTACCGTATTTACCCTTAGTATTTCCTTAGCATTAACTCCTTACCATACTTTATCTAAAATCTGAATAAGTACAAATTACTACCCAATGTTGTGTCTAAAAATAGCTGGATGAGTGGCAAACAGTGTAGACCCTGATGAGACACCACAAATGTGGTGTCTCATCTGGTTCTACACTGTTTGCTCAGGCCTGTCTGACCAAATTCATAGAGTAAAGTATAAGCTATGGTATCAGTCATGCTCAGGTAGACAGGTAAAATTATGACCAAATCTTCAGTGATTACTAATCGATTATCAATCACAATGGCATGACTGACAATCAATTGTTTTTTCAACTCTGATTAGCCAGCCTTAGTAACTTCCTCTCACTCAGCAGCTTCAACTCAAAATAAGTATTACCACACTTATGAACAAATATCATCCAATATCAAAAGAATGTCAACATCAAAAGCATGTTAAAAATATTACGGTACATAATAACCATTCTCACTATTTTTCCAAATCTTAATATTGCATCAATAAAATTTCTTTAAGAAAAAATGAAGCCACAAGATAACATATGCGAAAGGGTTCAATGTAAACTTGCTGTATTGTAAAGTGAATAATGAATAATACCAAAGAATTCTAAAAAAAAAAACCAAAAAACAAAAAAAAAAAAACAACAACACATCACGAAAACATACCTATATAATTTTGACCCCCTTAAACCCCACTTTTATTTAGTAAAACTGGGGTTTACAGGGGTATACATTATTTTTCTTATTTCTGGTTCTAACGAGTACCCACAATCTATGTTTTGAGCAGAAATATGAAAAAAATATTAGAATTTTTATCTGAAAACTTTCAGTTTTTGGTGGTGAAATTTTCAGTATATTTGAATTGGCGTGTTTTCGTAATGAACAAATGATCAGCAACATCAAATAATATACCTTTGAACATGTGCACCTTACAAACATGTAAAACAAGAGCCAGGAAATGCCACAAGCATGAAGCACAGCCCTCCTGAGCACTAAAACATCTAGAAAACATGCCTGCATAATGTTGACCCCCTTAAACCCCACTTTTATATAGTAAAAATTAGGGTTTACAGGGCAGGGTTCAAATTTAACTTTTTTGACAGCTTGCTAAAATTAGCAAGTAGCATTATTTTTTACTTGCTAAACCTTTCAGCCACTTGCTTTTTTTACACTTATAAATACTGTTAAATGTGGCCTTAAACCTTAGCACTCTGGGTAAAAATTTCAGCAGACATTTTAAAATACTTGTCTTATTTTTCCCATAAAACAGGTTTTGACATTACATGCAAATTGTCTCCTATGGAGACAATTTGCATGTGATGTCAAAACCTGTTTTCTGGGAAAAATAGAAAAAAAAATATCATCATTGCTTTTGGAAAAGAAATTGCAAAACTTCAGCAACAATGCCTCAGGTTCCACAATTAAACAGAATCTTTCCAACTTGCTAGAATTAGCAAGTGATGGAAATTGCAGCTTGCTTTTTGAGGAAATTAACTAGCATTTAGCAAGTTAGCAAGTGCTAAAATTGATCCCTGCAGGGGTATACATTGTTTTTCTGATTTTGCTAAAAAACATTGATTGTGGGTACTCGTTAGAACTGCTTCACCAGGGTAGTTCTAACGAGTACCCACAATCTATATTTTGAGCAGGAATATGAAAAATATCAGAGTTTTTATCTGAAAATTTTTCTTTTTTGGTTGTAAAAATTCAATATATTTGAATAGGCGTGTTTTAGTAATGGAAGGAAAGATGAGGAACAAATAAGGCCAACACAAACCCCACATACGAAACAACATCAAAATTATCCAAATCAAATATCAATAATATCTTCACATCACCTGAAGAGAATCTGCAAAACTACCATAGAATCCAGTGAAAGCTACAGGAGGGGTTGTGATTTGGTATTTTACGTCCCTTTCAACATTATTTAAGTCATATGAAGACATTCAATGGATGATAATGAAAGTCCTAAATGAAGTGCCACACAGTCATGAACTGAATTCGGCCTCCAGCATGATTTGAACCCAGGGCCTCATAATCTAAAGTTGGGAGCGCTAACAATCAGACACAAGGATGCTTCAAATTCTGTTAGAATGGGCTATACGTAACCATGTGTAAAATAGCTGATTCTGTAAATGGATACTACATTTTTTGCTTTTAATGCAGTTGTTTCTTAAACCACTCAGTGGCATGGCAAACAGTTTAGACCCTGATCAGGAACAGTCTGATCTGGGTCTACACTGTTTGCATAAAGCTGTTTTGTCAGAAACTTTGGTGTATGAAATTTTAAGACATTTATTTTATATATCTTTGCAGCTCCAAAGTAGAAGCAGACTAATACTGATCTGACAGCTCTGCACTCGTGATTTGATCTACTTTACAACTGACCTCCAAACTCAACAAATCACTGCTAGGGCTGATCTATTTCTTAAATGACAGCAACTTAACAATTTAAAAGTGCCCTTTTTGCAACAACCTATAATCTTTTTCACTGTTTCATATAATGTAAGTTAGCCTCCTTGGTTCGATTTAACGGAGTTGCAGTGTGCGAGAATATACTCTGCACATCTTAGCAGTCTGATCAGAGTTTGCCAAGTGCTCTATGGACAGCCAAGAGGTCAATACTGCATCATGATTACGGGTGAGGTTTCGCACATGTAAAAAAAGGGTAAGAGAAAAGTCCAGGGAGTGCCACAATCACAAACCGCAGCCCTTCCCATACACCAAGAGGAAGAGGAAACTGACAAAACCAAACAAGCGCAAATCGAACAAACCAACGAAAAGCACTAAGATTAGCTCTTTCTTCCCCAAGCGAGGTAATCGCAATGCTAAAAGGACTGAAAAACAAGAACAAAATGACACAAGGTAAGACATAAAACAAACTGCCAGGTAAACTAAACCTCACAACTCAACAAAGAGTAAGACTAACATCGGGACCACTGTAAAACTGGTTTAACTTCCCAAGTAGTTTTCCTACTGACAGTTCCAAAATAGTTTTTCTGTTGCAATTCTTCTTTGTGTGTCCATAGTTGCACATGTGGCGTTTGTTCTGTTTTTTTCCTCATCTCTCCTTTTGAAGCCTCAGGAGGGTTGTGCTTCATGATTGTGGCATTTTGTTTGGATCTTCACTTATACAGTGAACCCTCGTTATAACGACAGCATTTGTTCCCAAAGATGTTGCCATTAAACTGAATTTGCTGTTGTAAAGAATCCATAATGGACACAACGATATGTAAGAAAGACCTTGTTTTGTTCTTGTTTACTCATAGAACATATATTTTGGATATTTGTTAGAACTGCCTCAGTGAGGCAATTCTAACAAATATCTAAAATGTAATTATGTTGCTTGAAGTTTAATGCAATATTCTTGCATAATTTCTCATCAATTGTAACCACTTAGGCGAAGATTATGTGCCATTCAAATTGTCATTGTAACAAATTTTGTTGTTGTATCAAGTGTCAGTATAAAGAGGGTTGACTGTATTTCTACAGAGAAGGTTCCAATCAGACTCTGCACACTAATCAAAGACTTTGCTAAGCACAAAAATTATAAGCTTCATTTAAACATGTTGTGACATAATTTAAGAAGAAGAAAGATCCTTTTAAATTACTATTGAAGAAAAACTAATTTCCATAATCAATCTGATTAACAAGCAACAAGAAAAGAATTGATGTTACTAATATTTTCACATCTCACCAACAGTATTCCAGCATTTTGAGATGAATGGTATAACTGGATAACTGTGTCAGGATTACTTTTAGCTTTTAACCCTTAAAGTGCCAAGCAAAATTTGTAGCAGAAGAAACTCTATTTTTGTTTTGTCTTCAGAGAAAATAAGAGCTGACATTTCATGTAAACTGTCTGCCCAGCAGATGATTCAAATGAAACTGCAAGGCTTATTTTCTTTGAAAAATAAAAAAAAAATAAAAAAAGTATTTCAAATTATTGCCTCAAAATTTGTAATTGTCTGTTAAAAGAGTTAAAATAAACTTCAAAGAAATAGTATAGTTTAGGAATACAGAAAAAAAAATAAAACTCATTCATGATAAAATAATTATTCGAACTGCAACATGAGAAAATGTACCTTCTGACATGTGCACAGAGCAAAGATTCAGATCAGCCTACACAGATCAGCCTACACATTCAGGCAGTCTCAGAGCTCTAGATAAGAGGGAGTAAAGGGTATTTCAGCACTGAATTTTTGAAAATCAGCATTGAAATTGAAGTTGAAGTGGTAAAAACACTCAGTGAAATTTTGTGTTTCAGCATTGAAATCAACTTTAGTGGGTACTATTGTCAGTGAACTTTACAGCTTCTAAATAAAAAAGCAATTTTCCTAACATTAGCAGTAGCAGTACAACGGATCAGAAAGGGTTTAACTCTTAAAGCACTAATAGCAAATACATTTCTAGGTGTTTTTCTTTCTTTTTTTTTTTTCAGAGACAATAAAGCTTGGCATTTGATGTGAATTGTCTGCTTTGCAGACTATTCACATCAAATGTCAAGCTTTATTTTCTCTGAAAAAGTTAGTATTGTATGCTATACTTATGATTGTTGCTTTAAGCATTGCAAATGGGCATTTAAGCATTGAACTTAAAAGCAGGGGGTAAAATACTCCTTGCATCAAACCCTTATCTAGAGCACTGAGTGATCAGAATGTTCAATGAACTCATTTTGGATAGCCAAGGATGCAAGGTTTCTTCATGCAGATAATGCTTATTCATGTGGGGATACACAGTCTGTTCTGAGTCTTCATTGCACAGGTTAGAAGGTATGTTTTCTCACATTGTGGCTCTCTTATATCAAATTTCCCAAAATACAGTCTGACCTAAATTATTTTCCTGAGTAAGCAAACAGATCTATTCTGATTAAAACTACAGTACACCATTTGGTAAGACTTTAACCCTGGTCATGCTGAACCAAAATATGCCCTGCAAACAGTGTGGATCCAGATTAATTGGCTTCTTAAGAAGCCAGCTGATCTGGATCTGCACTGTCTGTCATTCAGTATGTAAATTTTATCAACAACTAGAATCAAGTAATTTGACTGGCTGACAATTAGAATTGGGTGTGGCATCTTAATTTATTCAACATGGCAAGAGTTAATAAATAAGAAGTAAAACAAAGGCCCACAAGCCACAGGACATATACACATAGAACCAATAGGCCAATTCATTGGGTCTCTTGCACGAGGCAAAACAAAGAATTAGAGTTCACACCCATGATAGATTCTTATAACATATCATCCCAATGGACTGATCTATTTATGAAGGAAAAACATTAGCTTAATCCTTGTCATGCTGAATAGATTAAGCTGTAATGCCTGCTTTTAATTGTCAGTCAATCAGATTAATTAATTTGGATTACTGATTTAAATTCACATACTGAATGACAGTGCAGATCAAGATCAGTTGGCTTCTTCAGAAGAAAATATCAGTTGGCTTATTCAGAAGCCAACTGATCTGGATCTACTGTTCGCAAAGGCAGGGAATATCTAGCTTCAGCAGGACCAGGATATAGGGAAAATTATATGATGGTTTGGGTCATTGTATAATTTTTACAGAGAAATACACAAAGCATACTTGTATATACAAAACGGATCCAAAAGAAAACCAACTGACTTATTTTCACCTGTGTCCGAGTTTTTTTTTTTTTTAATACAAAAGTCTTGAAATTAGTCATTTTTGTATAAATGTAGTAGGAGTATTAATTGTATCATCAAGAACAAATGCTCCAGAAACACAGCTCCAGATAAGAGGGGTATCCACACATTTTATTTCTCCATGAAAACATATGTTCTGGGTACTCATTAGAAGTGCCTCATTGATGCATTTTCATGGAGAATTAAGAAAAGTATCTTCTTCATGAAAACATGTTAGTGGTACTCATTAGAAGTGCCTCATGAAGGCACTGTCTCAGCAAAGCATATCTAATGAGTACCACAAAGTGTGTTTTCATGAAGATACAAGGAAAATATCAGTACATTTTGGTTGGAAAAAGTGCCTTATGTGAAGCTATGCTCCAGAAGGCATTCAAACCAAATATGTATAGACTTCATTTAATCATCAAGCATTGCTTTTAAAGACTTTATATTTCATCTCCCCCTGAGCATCTATATTGAAAGACCCATCATAATGTATAGTTTCAAACTTGAAGATGTCTGGCTGGCCAACATGTGGGCAAGCATCGGCAAAGTCTGCTTTGCTCCACTGGAAGGGGGGCTGTTGGTCATATGTTGGGCCACTGACAGCAATAAACTCCAGGTTCTTGAACATGGTACTGTTAGTTAACTGTAAAAGACAAGAAAAATCAAATACAATCAACTCTCGTTATCTCGAAGTCCAAGGTACACTCTGAAATACTTCGAGATATCCTTACCTCGAAATATCAGATTTGCAGAATTGAGATAAAAATAAATCTAACAAACATTTCATAAATGAATATGTAATTTGACTCCTGAATTTAGAGATATATTGAAAATATTGTGGAAGAGAGGAGAAATTGCTCCTTAGGAGCAATATCTCCTCTTTTCCACAATATTTTATTACTTATTGTTAGATTTTCATGTTAAAACAGGGACCAGATTTTCACTTCGAGATAAACGAACTTGAGATAATGAAAGTCGACTGTACCATATTTGACATAATCACCTCATATACCCCTGTAAGTGTACTGTCAAGCAATTTCTAAGTTTTTAGATTACTGTCTCTGTACTTCTCTATAATATATCTGTTATGGGTGCTTATTTGAATCACTTTGACTTGTCAAGGTGATTCAAATAAGCACCTACAACATAAATGTTTGTAAAGAAAGTCAGAAAAAAAAATGTGCAAGCATCAATAAGTACTATTTATCAGCTGATCTTTCTTTAAAGTAAGCCCTTGTTTGGTGGAGATTTTACTTTCTGCAGTTATTTTGAAAAAAAAAAAAAAACAACAAAAAAAGGCCAAAATGTGGTAATAGGTCTAATATGGTTATCAATAAATACCTGGAAAAGGGCCAGTACTCCATATGAAAATAAGTAAGGCCCAGATCAACCTGCATATTTGCAGTCCAATCAGGCCCTACACTGTCAGCTTACAGAACCAATGGATATTTCAAGTATATTGATGGACAGAGAGGGTCCTGATCAGACTTACATAATTATGTAGGCCTATCTGGGATTTCACGGTTTGTATATGATAGAAAGGCACTTTTCTCACAATGTGATCAAAGTTGGACAGCCAATATTTCCAATGTGAAATGTCCAGCCTGTACATCTAAGCAGTGTGGTGAAGAGCTTAACCATTTGCTGTTTACCAATTCTTCACACTGTCAGGGCCAACAAGGAATGTGTCTGGCCAGACTGTGATATCCAAAGGCTTGTCTAAGTCTTCATTGTACACATAAATAAGCCACATTAACTTAACAAAATTCATTAAGCAGACATTTTCATTCAGCTTTTAATGCAACAAGCAAATTTGTATCAGACAACATTCTTTAATTTTTTTCGTTCTTCAGATAAAGTAAGATTTGACATTTCAAGTGAATCATCTGCCTAGCAGACAATTCATTTCAAATGTCAAGGCTTCTTTAAATCTGAAAAATACAAAAAAAAAAAAAAAAATCAGAACATCATCTGCAGTTGTGATTGGAATTTTATGAGTTAATATTTTGCACACAAAAGATTAAATATAGTGACATGTTTTAATTAAAAAAAAAAAAAAATGTAATTTTTTTACCAAATCATCAGTGTAGTTCAAATGTTTGTTCTTCAATATTTAACATAAGGTTAATTAAATTACCGTATTCGACCTAATAACCGCACTGTGCACTTAGGTTTTTCAAAATTACTGGAAACACTCAGTTGTGGTTAAATATGTACCTACCTACTAAGGGTACACTGTAAAAAAGATCAGGAAAGGACTTATTTGAAAATGATCATGTGATTTTTTTTCTGACTTTCTTTGTAACAGCATATGTTGTGGGTACTCATTTGAATTGCATCCACAAGTCGATGCAATTCAAATGAGTTCCCACAACACATATCTTTATGAGAAGTAGACAAAAAGTACACTTTTTGTCATCTGAAGACTATGGAATTGCTTGACTGTGCACTTATAGGTGTATGTGCGGTAATTAGGTCCAATACGGTATGCGATTAAGTAAATGGTGCTTTGATTAGCTGAGCTCAGAAGCTGATTTTCCCACAGCTCTAAAGAAAGGGAGAGTTCTGGTACAAATTCAGGACAATCTTTTATTTTTGTTTCTTTGGCATCATTAAAGGTACATTACATTACATACCTTGCAGGTATTCATTATGTTATTGCCCTAAATCTAATCAATATCAATGCATACATTAAAATTTGATTAAATCCATTCATTTGTTCTCAAAGAAAAAACAACAAAATTTGATGCTGATCAAGAGCCATCTCTGCTGAATGAAAAACTTCCCTTTTTCAATCCCAAACAACTCCCCTGCAAAATTAATGCCTTTGCAAAGTTTCAAGAAAATTTATAAAAAAAAAAAAAAAAAAAAAAAGAAAAAAAAAAAACTACTCAAGTTTGAGAGCAGAAATGAAGTGCTGACTGACTGATGAATGATAGATGGATGGATAGACACTCAAATGGTATAACATTACCCTGCCACTGTCATGAGGCAGGATATAAAATTTGAATATACTTTTCATTTGAGAGTTGGTATTTGTGTTGGTCTTTCCACTGAAGGTCTCATATACAGCACGCTTCCGTTATCAAGACCACTTTTTGGACTACACCACAACCTCTTTATAACACTATTGTTGGGGTCCATAACATAAACCGTGTTAGTCATACAGCCATGTTATATTCAAACAAAAATGTATAGATTATATTGAAAAATGACCATCTATGGTCATTTTTCAATATGATCTATATATTTTTGGGATCCATCTTAGAACCGTGTTATATCCAAAACTGTGTTATACTGAACTGTGTTACAAAGAGGTTAAAGTGTATATAAAAGTGGTCTTATTACTGGGGTGGTCTTGATATTGAATATAGAATAGTGTAAATGTTGTAAAATTTTGAACACTTTATTCCATACTTTTTTGGTCAAAAATTCTGGCCACAGATTTACTTTGATGCAGTTGTTTCTTTGAATACTTACTGGTATGGCAGACAATGTAGACCTTGATCAGACTGCTCCTGAAGGTCTGCTCTGGGTCTACACTGTTTCCATATGCCATTTTGGCAGAAACCTTAGTGTACCAAATTTATGACACACTGTAATAAGAAAGAAGGTATTTGGGAATGACAAAAGCTGGTCTTAATAGTGGAGTGATCTTAACAATGGCATTTTTCTGTAGGTTATCCAAAACTTCACTATTCAACATAT
Organism: Anodontia alba; assembly: GCA_964016985.1. Lineage (NCBI taxonomy): Eukaryota > Metazoa > Mollusca > Bivalvia > Lucinida > Lucinidae > Anodontia > Anodontia alba. The sequence goes on along the minus strand of OZ024830.1, from coordinate 7,664,450 downwards.
ACTGTATTTAACCTAAATACTTAGAGACATGCCTGAATAAACTGAAGACATTGATCTAACTGCTCCTATGGAGACAAGTAATCAGGGCCCATTTATTTAAAGCATGGTTAGCTTAACAAGCTTGTTAATGACAAACTCGTTAACTGATGTAGCTAAGGTATTTTCAAATACATTGATACTTTTGCTGCAAAAATGTGAGTAGCTTTTGCAAAAGCTACTCACATTTTTCAGCATAAAATATCAATATATTTGCGATATTTCAAGACTGAAATTTTAATGTCATGTTAGCTAACAACTTGGTCAAGTTTTAAACAAATGGGCCCAGACTTTACAGGATTTTCTATAACTGCCTTACACTATGTAAATAAGCACTAAAGAGCTTGGCAAGACTGCAAGGTTTTAGGCTGGGTCAAGTCTTCATTTTGGAATATGGGTAAATGTGTGCCGTCCCAAAGCACATTTTATTATTCCTCATATCCTTTACTGAACACACCGTAGCTCAGAGGTATGCAACTAGAACTGTACAAGTCAATTATTAAGGGGGCTGAATCCATTTGGTAGATATTTCCACCATTTTTGCCAAGGGAGACAACCTTTGTGACTTCCTGTTTTGCTTCCTTGTACAAAAATCCTCTTTTAACTCTTGTCATGCTGAATAAATTGTCAGAGCCAACTGATCTGGATCTACACTATTTGCCAAGACAAGGCATGTCGTGGTTTGCAAGAGAAGGCTGAAATAGGAGTCTACTTCAAAAAGGACAGATTTCACTCTCAACAGGAGTGAATTCTTTCCTTTTAAATGTAGGTCCCTTTTCAGAAGGGAGCTAATCCAATTTTGATAAGAGTTGCCTCTCCTGAAAGTGTATTAATTCCCTTTAAAATCCCAATTATTGTAATTAATTTTACCCCTTGTTCCATATGAAACCCAGTCTGTCTCTTACCTTCATGTCAGTACCACCATGTGACCTATGACCCAAGGCACCAAAAGGGTAGGTTCCTGAAGCAGGGTTAAGATCAGAGCGTGCTGAGATAGCATTTTCTCCACTATAGGGTGGGGTACAGTTACACCTGGACAGTGGGTCATGTTGGAAATCATTATATCTGAAGTAAAAGAGTGAAGCACTAAGCATTGTTGTAGGATTGACTGCATTTACAATAAAAAAAAAAAACAAAAAACAAACAAATTAGAATTACGAGAATTAGATATGTCGCCTGCTTAACCCTTAAAGCGCCAATCACAACTGCAGCAGATGACAATTTTTTATTTATTTATTTATTTATTTTTATTCTTTTTTATTTTTGAGAGAAAACAAGTCTTGACATTTCATGTGAATTGTCTACTTGGAAAAATAAAAAAAAAAAAATTCAGAATATCGTCTGCTACAAATTTTGCTTGGCACTTTAAGTGTTAAAGCACCAACCATTTGATATGAAAAAAGGAAAAAAAAACATTGTATTTGTCCAAATAATTGCTCCTATCCCTAAAGGTAACCCTCACTACTTTGTTTAAATTTCATTATTCAAATAAATAAAGGGCTTTAAATTGACCAAAACTGTTTGGATGATTACAGAAATCAAACTTGATCTCTATGCTATAATATGGTTTCTATACAATAAAGATATACCATTCTGCAAACTTCGAATGAAATCGATGCATCCCTTCAAAAGTTATTGAGGAGAAACAATATCTTTACCTTGTATTTTACCCCAACAACAAAAATCTAAGTGGAAATAGGCAATAACTTGGCCAAAATTTTGCGGATGATACCAATATCGAACTTGAACTGTATTTTACAATGATATATCCTTCAGCAAACTTTCAGAGAAATCAATGCATCCCTGCAAAGTTATTGAGTGGATACCAATATCAACACACCAAAATGGGCCATAACTTGGCCAAAATTTTGCGGACGATTACTAATATTGAACTTGACTTGTATTTTACAATAATATCCTTCTGCAGACTTTCAATAAAATCAATGCATCTCTGCAAATGGTACTGATCAGAAACCAATATCAACACACCAACAAAAACATGTAAAAAAAGGGCCATAACTCAGCCAAAATTTGGTGGATGATAATCAATATCGAAATTGACCTGTATTTAATAGCGATAATACGAATTTAATAGGTGCTACCTAATTCGTGCGTGCAAACTATCATCACATCATTCATAGGTGGCCAGATCTAACTGGATTTGATTTCAGACCACGCTTGACTTCTGAATCCACTGCATGAATTGCGATATAGCATCGAAATCAACAATATATCAGTAGTTAAGAGACATTGCCTCCAAATTTGTGGAACTTTTGACCAACCCGATCACATGAATTTGGGTCCTGCTTAGTTACTAGCAACTCTACCATGGAGGCTGTAGGCAGCCCATCTATTTCGCTGGCCCTGATGGGTTGGCCAAAAATTACTGTATGCCAGTGACAGGTACAACAACAATACACTATCTTTTGCTTACCTGAAATCCATTTTACTCCTTCAGGATTTTTCCTAAAGATTTTTGACCATTTGTGCAGTTTTGTCTTTGTTTCTTTTTTTTTTTTTTTCTTTTTTTTTTTTTGCGAGTCTACACATTATAAAAAGCAGGAAAAAAAAAAAATATCAACAACTTACACTGGTCCAACAAACACATTATTGTGTCGAAGTTTTTTTTAGAATATCACATGAAAAGAGTGTAAAGTCTATGTGTTATCTAAAAATCTACATCAAAGTGTACCGTATGCACAAAATGAATCATGCTTAGCTTTTAAACAGATGGAGAATGGATAAAAATAAAATTCGAAGTGGAGACAAAATTCAAAATGGCCACAATTGCAAATTTTGTAGGCTGACATCATAAGTCTCATGATTCAACCCCTTGCAGTCGAACTACTTGGTGTTATTTGCTGTTTTATAGCTATTATCAGCACGGCCACAGTGTCAATAGTCTCTTGCCAAATCACGATACGCTTATTGTTTTTCAGGATAAGCACCAAAACATCCAAGCATTTGCTGGACCATCAAATTTTTGTTTGGTCACACACATCACTGGTCACATCGTTAGTCTATAGTAGTGCCTCTGCATGCCGAACCGCTCCACGGTTTGTGGAACTGTTTTGTAGTTGGACGTACTTGTAAAATTTGAATGAAATCAATGCATCCCTCCAAAAGTTATTGAGCGGAAATGAACAACAAAAACTAAGTCAAAAAAGAGCCATAACTCAGCCAAAATTTGGCAGATGATTACCAATATCGAACTTGATCTGTATTAAACAGTGATATAAAGCTCTGCAAAGTTTAAATGAATTAATGCATCCCTTCAAAAGTAATTGAGCAGAAGCGAAAAATGTGATCACACACTGAAAGTAATCTGAAAAGAAAAGTATGCCTACTTACCTCATAAGCTGTTGCATTGAAGCCAAATCTTTCACTTTAACATTATCTCTTTTGAATATGAGGGCTCTTGGTGATTTATCGTATGTAAACCAATCTCCATACTTTCTGACATTGTTCCAACAACCACTGTCATTGAAGATCTCTGGGTAGAACCTAAGAATACAAGGGTCAGAGTCACATAATACCGGTAGCCTCTATATTACTAATGTATCTCTGTGAAAAAGTTTCCTCATTCACATAGATGTATTTGAAAATCCTGGGAATCACCAATGCCTCTAACTTGATCAATAAACTTTTGAGCTGAGCTGGGGTTTTATTGTCTAGTCAACCTATTAAAGTCATGTCAAGCCAGTCAGTTTAGCTAACCACGCTCTTCCTGTTTAGTCATTTAAGCCATTAACATGTGCTTGTGCACATTCTGTCAGCAGAAACTGACAACTGCCCTTCTTGAATCAGCAGAAGGGAGAGAATGATTGTCGAAAATTTTTCATGATCAATCTCCATGCTATGTTGCTGGGCCCAGCAGGAACAGAACCTGTGACCTCCTGATCACCACTCAGATGTACATCAGACTGAATCATCAAGGCCAGCCACAATCAATAGGCTGGGATGTTCCTCAATATTTAGAGCTATGATGGCATACCTGCCAACTTGTGAGAATGCATATTACAAGGTTTTGATTTTGGCATAAAATTCCACCAACAATACATTGTCAAAAAAAAATCTCTGGAAGAAATTTTAGGAGTAAGAAACTTTTAAGGAAAAATCTAAAATTTACTATAATCTACTCGTACAATGAATACTATGCCAACATCCCTCTGATCCTACCTGCCCCCAACCACACACACACACACACACACACACACACACACACACACACACACACACACACACACACACACACACCACATACACATGTAGAAAAGTAATAATTGCAGTGTACTGAGTTATCTTTTATTTATAAGCAGTTTATTGTCTGGCTTTAAAGAAGTTAGAATTCAAAGTGAACTGAAAAGCACACAAATAAGGAACTCAAATAATATAAATACATGTTCAAAACCAAAAATAAATACAATAAATACATGTTCAAAACATATACAGTTTTGAGAATATTTACTTAAATCACTGTATGTTGTGTAAACCTTTCACATTTATTTGTAAGTTATATTTATAGTGCATTGGTATTTTCCAATTGTCATTAGTCAATGTATAGAGTTTAGAGAATATACTACCCATATACATGTAGACTGAAGATAATATTGCACATCGTATTGACCAAAAATAACTGGCTTAAGCATAAAAAACCTTGTATGCTAAAAAGGCATGTTCTTGTTGTGGATACTCTTAAGAAAGCAGTAGACATAGAGAGATCTGCAATTTAAGTCAGGACTTTCTTTTTTTTTTTTTTTTTTTCCCAGAATATGACTAGATCACAGCAGCTCTGAAACATTGAAGATGCATAATAAAATACTGAGAACTGGCAGATAAGATTATCATAAACACCAAGTCCAGCAAATGGCAGACTTTTTTTTATTGAGTTCTTGTGTAATGGCACATCAACCCTTGGGGCCATTTTGTGTCATCTTTCAACAGGAGAAAAGTAACACAAGAGCTTAGCATGTGAGTAATCACAAAAACAGGCCTATATAATTTTGACCCCCTTAAACCCCTCTTTTACAGCGAGCTCACTGCCACATGAAGCTACACACCCCATGCAGTCCAGGCCTTTGGCCTGCGCGAGCAAGCTCTATGGTACATTAAATTAAATGAAAACCATTTCATTGCTGTCAAACCAAACCATAAATAAACATTTTGTTAGCAGTTTGTTGGATTCTCAATTCATGTGTCAAATCTATTTGTATTTGCCGGGACCAACTGGGAAAATCGGGTACCAGAATCCGGTACCAAAATTTTAACAGTATAGCTTGGGTCTTATACTTTGAACATTTTTGGACCGCATACTCCACAGGCCCTTAAAGTTGAATTGAATATGAATAATTCTTACCTCTGTCATTCATTACTGATACAGGGAGTTTTGTATAGATCCTAATTGTCTATGGAAAATGCAGTACAAAGGTTTTTCCCTTAACTACTGGGCAAAGCGTAGTGCACTGAGAGCTCACCTATAGGCATTGCCTATGTTCATATTATAGTAAAACTAGGGTTTACAGGGGTATACATTATTTTTCTTATTTCTGCTCAAAAACATAGATTATCAGTACTGCTTAGAACTGCCTCACCAAGGCAGTTCTAACAAGTATCCACAATTTAAGTTTTGAGCAGAAATATGAAAAATATCAGAGATTTTTTTATAAAAAAAATTTTCAGTTTTTGGAGGTGAAATTTTGTATATGTTTGAATTGGCCTGTTTCCATAATGAGAGAGAAACAGAAGGGCAGGAGGGAAAGAACAAATGGCAGTGTAGAAACAGAAATGCACACATGCATTCTTCCCCCACCTGCTGCAAGGACAACAATCCCTTACCACCATGCTACTAACAGACAAATAAGAGAGAAAATAAGAAGTTCCTGCTAATGAATATGTGAGCATTCAAGACCCTGACCAGCTTGCTTACCTGCACAGTTTAATCAGGGTCTGTCCTGTTTGCTAATGATTCTGTAAGCTAATGATAATGATTATAATCTGAATATAAAGATGTGCTCAAAATTAACTAAAAAATTACAACAACTTACGGAATGTTATAACTTGGCCAATATGACTGTTTCAACAGCAAGTCTGTCTGATCCATACATACTATTTCTCCCCTTAAAGACAATAAATTAAAAATACAGTCAAATTTCATTATCTTGAAGTCCAAGGAACTATCTGAAATACTTCGAGGTATCCGTTGGTCGACATATCAGATTTGCAGAATTAAGGTAAAAATAAATCAACCAACCACATCAAAGGGATGAATATGTACAGTCGAATCTCGTTATCTCGAAATCCAAGGGATTCTATGAAACACTTCCAGATATCCGTACTTCGACATATCAGATTTGCAGAACTGAGGAAAAAATTAATTGAACAACCACCTTTAACAGAATGAATCTTTAATTTGACTCCTAAGTTAGAGATATATTGAAAATATTGTGGAAAAGAGGAGAAATTGCTTTCCTCTTTTTCACAATATTTTGTTGCCTGTTGGTAGAGCTCTGTATTTAAACAGGGACCAGATTTTCACTGCGAGATAAGCTGTTATTCGAGATAAGCGAGTTTGAGATAACGAGAGTCGACTGTAGTTTGACTCCAGAAATCAGAGATATATTGAAAATATTGTGGAAAAGAGGAGAGGAGCAATTTCTCCTCTTTTCCAGAATATTTTGTTACCTGTTGTTAGATTTCCATGTTACAACAGGGATCAGACATTCACTTCGAGATATGCGGTTATTCGAGATAAGCAAAGTCGAGATAACGAGAGTCCTGTATATGTTATGCATGTAATATGTGCCTTCTAAAATGTGCAGATTCAGATCATCCAGGGAATGTGCAAAGTATCATCTGGACCTTTGATTTCCATTCATACCATTACGAAAACACGCCTATTCAAATATACAGAAATTTTACCACAAAAAAAATGAGAATTTTCAGATAAAAAAATTCTGATATTTTTCTTATTTCTGCTCAAAATATAGATTGTGGGTACTCGTTAGAACTGCCTCGACGAGGCGGTTCTAACGAGTACCCACAATCTACGTTTTGAGCAGAGATAAGAAAAATAATGTATACCCCTGTAAACCCCAGTTTTACTATACTAGCGGAAAAAAGAAACTGTGCATGTATAAAAAATAAATTTTCTATAATTCTAAAATCTATTTATGCTTGAAACTTTACACAAACATGATGTGTATACTCCTTAACAATATTGATTGGTAAATAAGGTCCTTGCACGTGCATTGCGTTGTCCTTGTGCACGTGCAGGATTAAGCATATTCGTGGCTAGCAATTAAATGTGAACGTCTTTACAATCTTTTTGACTCTTGTGTAAAACCGTTTTATCCAAGTGAAACAGTAAAACAAATTTATTCCTCCTGAATGTGTTGGTAAGCAATGCCTAGACTCAACGAAGCTCAGCGCAACCAAGCGGTTGGCATGATTCGGGCTGGTGTATCCCAAAATGAGGTTAGCAGACGGTTTGGCGTGCATAGGAACATGATTTCTGCTTTATGGAGACGTTATCAGCAATCTGGTAACACCAGGGACCGTCGAAGATCGGGACGTCCACGTGTGACATCATTACGTCAAGACACTTACATCCGTGTGACGCATCTTCGTAACCGACTTCAAACTGCTGCTTTGACGGCTAGAAGCATTCCTGGCTTGAGGAACATTAGTCCAAGAACCGTGAGAAACCGCTTGCATGAACGGAACATTCGCCCTCGGCGTCCAGCAATCCGTCCAGTCCTACAGCGACGTCACCGTGTTGCTCGCCTTGCATTGTGCAGGTTCCATCTTCGCTTTACTAGACGAGATTGGGCGCGTATCCTGTTCTCAGACGAGTCACGTTCCACTTGGATAGCAGTGATGGTCGTTCCAGGGTATACCGTCGAATTGGAGAACGGTACCAGGATAACTGTGTTGTTGAACGTCGTCTCTTTGGCGGGGGCAATATAATGGTATGGGGCGGAATAACAGGAAACGCAAGAACGCCTCTTGTGGTCATTAACGGAAATTTGACTGGTGCACGCCACCGCGATGAGATTTTGCAAGCCCACGTCATCCCGTTTGTGCGTCAACATGCCGTTACGCTGCAACACAACAACGCCAGACCACACGTTGCACTCGTTGTGACTGATTTTCTTACTCAGCAGAATGTTAATGTGTTGCCATGGCGGTATCACCAGACTTATCGCTGATAGAGCACGCATGGGATGAGATGGAACGTCGTCTACGTCAGTTGCCAAATCAGCCAATGACGTTGACTGAGCTTTCCCGCGCGTTAGTTCGCATCTGGAACGGCATTCCTCAGGCGTTTTTCACCAATCTTGTCGGATCCATGCGGCGGCGATGCAACGCATGCATTACTGCTAACGGTGGACACACCAGATATTGACTTTGTGACATGGTGCTTGTGACATTTTTGATTTGTTGAGCCTTAGTGATGAAATTGGTCTTCTTTTCGCACTTTTGAATCCCTTGAACTTCGATGAAATGTGTATTGTTACAAATCTGAAATATATTATTACTGTCTGCTACGATGTTATTATTTTGTATAACTTTTTACCAATGCACAGTTTCTTTTTTCCGCTAGTATATATAAAAGTGGGGTTTAAGGGGGTATAAACTATATAGGCATGTTTTCGTGATGCAATATGTAATAGCCCATGATTCTGTTATCGGACAGTGAAAGCCCTGATCAGACTGTGTGGATGCACAGGCTAATGAGTCTTCACTGTCCGCATATGCCAGGAGCCATGTTTACATGTTCTGGCATAGAATGGCCCACATTATAAGAAAATGTCCTTTATGATGTTTCTGTACATTCTCATCAGAATGAAAATAGAGTCTTATTTTCTCTAAAAAATAATGAAAAAAAAAAAAAAAATAGAATGCTATCTGCAACAATATTGCTTTGCATTTTAACGCATTTATGCCTAGTGTCCCATAAAAGGGACATTTGCATATAGTATAGGCCTAGATCAGATTAAACAGAATCATCAGGGTCTATACTGTTTGCATTAAAAACAGAGATTTCTATAAAACATGGTAATAATAAAAACCACTCAGACATCCCGTCTATTTAAAATAGACCTGTCCAAGGTTTAGATACAAGAGCTTATTCAGCATAAATGGGTTAAGGACACTGGTTTATAGCAACTATTAATAAAAATAACAGTGAAGAATAAAATAATTTAAAATGGTGTGTTTTACAGTTTCAGCAAATTAAGCATTTCAATAAGCACATCATTTTACAGAAAGTTACAAACACAGTACATGTATATTCAAACATTAAGGCTGGCTAATCAGAGCTGAAAAGATAATCGATTATCAGTCCTGCCATTGTGATCGATAATCGATTAGTAATCACTGTAGATTTGGTCATAATTTACCTGTCTGTCTGAGCATGACTCTTACCACATGTTATACTTCCCTGTATGTATTTGGTCAGACAGGCTTGAGCAAACAGTATAGACTCAGATACTATTTGCCACTCATCCAGCTATTTTAGACACAACATTGGGTAGCAAATTGTACTTGTTCAGATTTTAGATAAAGTATGGTAAGGAGTTGAGATGTCTGAATACTAAGGGTAAATATGATAATAGACACAAAAAATCAAATGATCGAGTATTAGCACATCTGTGATGATAATCATTTTTCTGGAATTTATCGACCAATTAATTCATCTGATTAATTGTGTCAGCCTTAGCAAACCTTCACAAATAATGAAGAAAAACCACTTACAGTATAAGAAAAAACAACCTAAGATATAACAAAAAACAACCTATGATATAAGGAAAAAAACTTACGGTATTTGTTCCAACACTGTTAATAACCCTTTCATGGTCGTACTGCCTACGACAAACTGTTTGAAATCCACTATCATCCACTGGTTGTTATATCTTCAAATAAAAGACATAGCTCTTGATAAGACACTTTTTTCAACCAAAACACATTGATTTTTTTCTAATTTCTCCACTAAAAACATGTTGTGAGTACTCAATTGTATATTCTCATTCCAGTGAGCAGAGTAATCAAAACATTTTCAAAGTTTTTCCGACATTGGTCATACAAATGATTAAACTGTACTTGGAATGACAATATTTTTTGCATGACCAAACAAATTTTTGTCAGACATGTCTGGCAGTTCTACGGGTATCAATATAAAAAAAAGTCTGAGTGCATCCATTTCCCTTTAAGTTCAAAAACCCTGAGATCCTTATTAAAAGGGAAAAAACATTTATCAACCTATTGATGAGTTGGTGATTATGTATGCATACACTAAATAGGACTTACGTTCCACTGTTATATACTTTAAATCTGGAGCCCCATTCCAAACCATTGGTTGCCAGTCGATTAGATACCATAGTCCGTATTCCTTCTAATACACTTTCAGCTTGTATGAATTTAAACCTATCTGGGTTGCTATTACCAATTGTTGTTTCAAGAGTGGCCTGGAATAATAATCATTAAAAACAATTAGATCATTATACAGTGCTCCAGTTGAAAACTGCATGCCCCACAATCTCCACAAAAGAATGTTGCCAGACCTGGCGGAGATCGAAATCGTAACCTCCTGATCATCAGTTGGACCTGCATCCAACCGAGCCACCGAGGCCAGCTAGCAATTTTACATACCATTTCAGATGATAAAAGGTAGTAATTTTACATACCAGTCCAGACAATATGAGGAAATAATTTCACATACCACATACCAGCCCAGATCATATGAGGTAGTAATTTTACATACCAGTCCAGACAATAAAAGGTAGTAATTTTACATACTAGTCCATATGATATAATTTTACATTGGTTCAGATAATATGAGGTAGTAATTTTACATACCAGAGCAGAGGATATGAGGCAGTGATTTTACATACCAGTTCAGACAATATGATTAGTATTTTACATACCAATCCAGACAATATGAAGTAGTAATTTTACATACTAGTCCAGATGATATGATGTAGTAATTTTACATACTAGTCCAGACAATACAGGGGAGTAATTATACATACCAGGCCAGATGATATGATAATGAGGGGGTAGTTTTACATACCAGTCAAGGTGGTATTAAGTTGTGATTTTACATACAAGTCCAGATGATATGAGATAATAATTTTACATACCAGTGCAAACAATATGAGATAGTAATTTTACATACAAGTCCAGAGGATACGATGAAGTAGTAATTTTACATACCAGTCCAGATGGTATGAGGTTGTAATTTTACATACCAGACCAGATGATATAAGTACATGTACTAATTTTACATACCAATCCAGATGATATGAGGTAGTGATTTTACCACTCCAGATGATATGAGGTAGTGATTTTACCACTCCAGATGATATGAGGTAGTGATTTTACATACCAGTCCAGATGATATGAAGTAGTAATTTTACATACCAATCCAGATGATATGAGGTAGTGATTTTACATACCAGTCCAGGTGATATGAAGTAGTAATTTTACATACCAATCCAGATGATATGAGGTAGTAATTTTACATACCAGTCCAGGTGATATGAAGTAGTAATTTTACATACCAGTCCAGATGATATGAGGTAGTGATTTTACATACCAGTCCAGGTGATATGAAGTAGTAATTTTACACACCAGTCCAGATGATATGAAGTAGTAATTTTACATACCAGTCCAGGTGATATGAAGTAGTAATTTTACATACCAGTCCAGATGATATGAGGTAGTGATTTTACATACCAATCCAGATGATATGAGGTAGTAATTTTACATACCAGTCCAGGTGATATGAAGTAGTAATTTTACATACCAGTCCAGATGATATGAGGTAGTGATTTTACTTACAAGTCAAGATGGTATACTTTATTGTTTTCATGATAAATTGTTTCTTCTTCACAACTGACTTCACCAAACATAATGTAAACGTTATTACGCTGACTTTCAAAACCTACCACATAAAGCACTAGAATTTCAGTCAAATCAAAATAATTTAGGCACTAAACTGTTCTTGATTTTCTAATTAGAAAATGAAAACCCACACTTAATAGTTTTGTTCAGAAACAGATATTACAGGCCTTTAAACAAACGAAGTAGCCATTTGCATCTGTTCAGGTAGCAATAAAAACTATAGACCTATTCCAAAACAAGTCGTAAAAATAACACATTCATGATATTTTTCACATGACATTGTGAAGAAATAGTGACATTTTTTTGCTTGTGAAAATATCATTTTTATTAATTTCAGATACATTGATTTCACCACTTGCAATAAAATAACTTGTTTTATTTGGATGCCTACCTATATCTACTTATATCTACTGATATCTACCTATACCCAATTTACCTACTGATGATGATGTGATATACCTCTGATATTAATTTAATAAGTGAATTAGTGAATGTTTGGCTCATGTTTACATACACCACCAAGCATGGTTACAAGGACATACCAGTCCAGATGATATGAGGTAGTAGTCATCTCCTGACAGCAACACACCAGGGTAGGATGACATGGTTATCACTCTGCCAGGTACCATTTCTAGGAAATACACATAATTTGTAAATACAATGGAACCTCAATGTGTGGTCACCTCTCAAGAACAGCCATCTCCCTATAAAAATCACTTTTCTGCACCCCCCACCACACACACAAATGTTATTTTTGCTTTATATCTATTTCTGTAATAGTCACAGTTCTACCACATCCTATTTTGTGCCTTCTATGAAGTGGCATTTGTATAGAGGTAACACTGTATATCAACAAATGGCTGAAATCAGCAGGATTTACATTACTTACTGAAGTATACTGGGTTTAATTATAATACAGCCAAGCCTACTTTAAGGTATGCCTCTCAACAACAGCCACTTTTTTATAACAGCCATTTATTCTGATTCATAAAGTTCTTTACAGTATCCTTCCCAAAGGCCATCAATATACACAAGTTGCACTATAATATTAACGCTTAAAAAACTGGGAAAAAAATATCAGCCAGTGACAAACTGATAATATTTTTTTTTCATTTTTTCCCTGAAAATAGGCTCTGATGATGTTTCATGCAAATTGTCTCCTGGTTCTACATTGTTAGCTCAGGAAGATCTGTCCACATACACCACAACCTCTTTATAACACTATTGTTGGGGTTCATAGCATATAACGTATTAGTTAAACAACCGTGTTATATCCAAACAAAAAATGTGTAGGTTATATTGAAAAATGACCATTTATGGTCATTTTTCAATATAATCTATACATTTTTGGGATTCATCTTTGAACCATGTTATATCCAAAACCGTGTTATAACGAACCGTGTTATAAAGAGGTTGTAGTTTATTTAGGGTCAGTATGGTACAACCACTTACAGAGACAGCCTCTGCCACGTTAAGATCTTTATGCTCAATTTAACCCAAGTAAATTCATGAAAAATAATCATCCAAAACTATTCCTGTACAACAGGGAAGGCTACTATGCACCAAAAGCCATTATGACCATAATTATTGGCCTTATACACATTAATGTTCTATAAACTGCTACAGCCTATTAAGGTCCTCTTTCACCAATTTTACATCTGTTTATATTGTGTCACAGAAAAAAAATCCAAAGAACAGAAAGTGCCATGTTCAAAGGGGAGAACCTACGTCATAGAAAACAGTGGAAAAAAGTTTATATTTTTGTGAAAAGGGCCCGTTCAAATCAATTAGTCGTTTTTATTAATTTTTCCATTGTTTTGATTTGTTTGTGTTGAGGTTTTATGGCCCAGTCAACCCAATGGGGTCATGTGAAGTGTGATCAGTTTACCTAACCACATGTTACTGGGCAGGCTTAGTTCTCTAAGTGGTTAACCAGTATTGTGCACATTCTTTCACCAGAAACTGACAACTGCCCTTCTTGAATCAGCGGAAAGGAGAGAATGACCGTAGAAAATATTTCATGATCAATCTCCACGATAGAATGTTGCCGATCTCGGTGGGGGTTGAACCCGCGACCTCCTGGTCTCCAGTCGGATGGTGCATCCAACTGAGCCACTGAGGCGTTTTGATGATCTACAGAATAAGCTCAGAGTATGTATCAAGGATGAAAGTACTTATATTTGCAGATTTTATGTACTAATCTATTGTCATCGTTGAGAACACTCAAGCACAGTATTTTGATAACCTTATAAGAAAATTGTACACAAGTGTTCTCAACAATGACAACAGGGTTATGCATCAAGTTTGCCAATATAAATGCTTTGTTTCTTGCTACATTCTCTGAGCCTATCCTGGCTTTTGTCAGAATAACGAAGTAGAAATCAACAGCAAGTTACCGATTTGAAAGGGTGTTTTTCACTATAACTTATAGTCTTTTTCATTCTACTCTATGACATAGTTCTCCACCTTGATGTTGAAAGACATAGATTTTCTTATAAAGAGTCAAATCTGTTTTCTGTTTCATTGTCTCAATGAAATCTCTAAGTTTCAGAAGTGCTCAAACAAAGCCTGCATATTTTCAAAATATATACAGTGGACTTTCGTTATCTCAAACTACAAGGGCCCAGGGCCCAGTTGTTCAAAGCGTCGTTAGCTTAACGAGCTCGTTAAGGGTCATTTCGTTAACTGTTTTAGCGGATTCAATATACAATATTCTGATATTTTTTGCTGAAAAAATGTGAGTAGCTTTTGCACTGCAAAAGCTACTCACATTTTTTCAGCAAAAAATTCCAGCATATTTGTGTATCACTCGATTTAAATTTTAACGAATCGTTAACTTACGACGTCGTTAGCTTTGACAACTGGGCCCTGAATTTTCAGTTTGAGATAACAATAGTTTGAGATAACAGGTGTTGAAATGTAAAGAACATAGAGCAAAACTGCACGAACATTATCAAAAGTCTAGTTTGACTTAAGCAGTGGTTTGTGTTATCAGTGTTTGAGATAATAAGAGTCTACTATACTGTCGTCCATGGCAACTATTGCTCCTTGTAAAGACTAATGTTCACATTAAGTGCTTTAAGAACATGCACATAATCTAGAGGTGACCACTTTCAGAGAGGTTTGATATACAGGAATGCTAACAGGTAATGATAAAAGTTGTCTCCCTTGTAAAAAATGGCAGAAAATCTACCAAGTGTATCCAGTTCTGTAAGAAAGTAATTAGTACACGATCTGTTTACACTATGCAGTCTGGTCTAGGTACTGACCTTTCCAAATTTTAGCTTTTGTCATGACCTTGGTTAACCTTTGTCATGCTAAATAAATTAAGATGTCACTGCTAAATAAATTAAGATGCCACACCCACTTCTAATTTTCAGCCAATCAGATTACTTGAGCCAGATTGTTGATACAAATTCACATACTTAATGACAAACAGTGCAGATCCAGATCAGTTGGCTTCTTTAGAAGCCAACTGATCTGGGTCTAAACTGTTTGCAGAGGCAGGGTATATCCGAGTTCAGTAGGACCCAGGTTTAAATATACCTGTTCCAGTTGGTGTTGTGTGGAAGCCAAAGTCATATTTCTTCAGTATTCTAACCATGTCCTGGTATGAGCTCCATGTGTCCTGGGCTACATAAAGATCCTTGTTCCCAGGCAGCAGTTTAATAAGGGCAGAACAGGAACCAGAACCAACTGTTTTCTTCCTAAACTCCGGAATACCTAAAGCATCTGGGATGTCTTCCATGTCTCCACTCAAAGATAACACACTGTGACAAACACATCAGTAAAAACGCTTTATATAATGTATTCTACAGGGGTGGACTCAGAGGGGATTTGTGGGGTTCAGTCAAACCCCCTCTTTGACAGAGAATTTCATTGTCATGGGAAAATTTTGATAAATATGATAAAGTTAAGATACTGCATTTACCCTTAAGATTCATACTCATTACTCCTTACCTTTAAATCTCTTCAATTAGTCCAGTTTACTACCTCATTCTGTGGTGTCTGATCTGGGTCTAAACTATTTGCTAAATTATTTGACCAAATTCGTAGAGTTAGTAGGGCAATTTGATCCAACTGAAGCCCCTGAGATATCATCCTGAATCTGCCCCTGATACTAAATACCAGATAGAAATTTCAGAATGGATGATGTCAAATCTTTATAACAGACATAGCAATCATTAAGGCAAATGGCTATACCTCCGAGGGAGGTTACTATGTCCTCGAAATATTTGTCTCTCTTATCGAAGAGAGTAACTAAAAGAAAAAAATGCTTCCATGGAAAGCAAATAATTTGTTTCAAGAGGGCATTGGAGCAAAGCCTGTTCTATAAATATGACAATTCAACATGGCACCAGAGGTAATAATTTAGAATAGCTGTTGTTAATTTTGTACCAAAATATATTTTGTAGGTATCTCAGCAGACATGTCTGAGCAAACAGAGCAGACTCAGATCAGGAGATGCTACTCAGCGAGCATTTTTTAGACACATCAAAAAGCAGTTAAATGGGCTTTCTCAAATTTCTGAACAAGTATGAAAAACTATTTCAGGTGTCAAAATATTGGGGTACAACGGGTACCCTCTTTACCTGGAGCTATTTATAGCAAGGCAAAGCACTGCATGCAATCCATAGTGCCCCATGGCCACCAAATGAAACATGTATCTTAATTTGGACACAAACATCTACAGATCGAAATCAATTATTTGTTCATAGTTAGTCTGAGGTCAGCATATATCTCACAGTGTCCTACTTTTGGAACAAAATACTCTGTCTTTAGTAGATGTACCCATATGTTAAATTTGACAAGCTTACTGCTGGTATGCCAAACATTATAAGGGATATATACTTATCCAGTTTTGTTTTTTTTTATAAAGGAGATCAGGGGTCAGAATATAAGTCAGAGTGAGCTACTTATGGTATGCAACTACAAACCTGGGCCCAGTTGTTCAAAGCTAACGGCATCGTTGGTTAACGATTCGTTAAAATTTACATTGCATGATACGCAAATATGCTGAAATTTTTTGCTGAAAAAATGTGAGTAGCTTTTGCAGTGCAAAAGCTACTGACATTTTTTCAGCAAAAAATATCAGAATATTGTATATTGAATCCACTAAAACAGTTAACGAAATGACCCTTAACAAGCTCGTTAAGCTAACGACGCTTTGAACAACTGGGCCCAGATTTGGTAAGTCTAGTCTATACACTACAGGAGAAATATACTAGACAAATTTTGTCAGAAGTCACAATATAGGTCATAGCTAGTATGCAATGCACCGTCTTCAAAGGATGTACACATAAACTAAATTTGGTAAGCCTACTCCAAGAGATATGCTCCGGACAGAATGGTGGACAGGTGGAAGGAATGAATGAGTGTAAACCTATAATGTCCCTCCGGTGGGTCAGTGGAGGACTGATTACTTACAAGAGTCCAAAAACATCCACATCTGTGTTAATTATTCCAGGATTGTTGAAATAACCATCTGTTAAACCATCTACTTGAATGAGAAACATTTCAACCTAGAAGAATTACAATATGAAATGGTTGTAACATCCTGTACAATGCAATTATGATTCATAAAGATACATGTATATTCCCTATGATCACTTCTTTAATGACCTGTGTGAAATGTAAAATACAATGTGAAATGGTAGATGTTATAGAATAGCAGTCTTAATTTGTGACAAAATCAAACACTAACAGTCACAATAGTGAATTAATACTTAGTACTTCCCAGACAAAGTACCAGTAAAGGCTAACTGCCAAATGTCACCTAACATCTTAAGAATGTCAGAAATATTTCTTTGGACATGTGTGTCCAGTACAGATTCAGATCAGCCTGCACATTCACACAATCTGATTAGAATCTTCATTATGCACAGTCTGGATAGCCAAGGTTGCAAAGTTTCTTCATGCCAACAATAAAGACTTTAATCAGACTGTGCAGAATCACAAACTGGGCCCAGTTGTTCAAAGCTAACGATGTCGTTAGTTAACGATTCGTTAAAATTTACATCGAGTGATACGCAAATATTCTGAAATTTTTTCCTGAAAAAATGTGAGTAGCTTTTGCAGTGCAAAAGCTACTCACATTTTTTCAGCAAAAAATATCAGAATATTGTGTATTGAATCTGCTAAAACAGTTAACGAAATGACATTTAACGAGCTTGTTAAGCTAACAACGCTTTGAACAACTGGGCCCAGATTTGTGTCTTCGTTGGGTGCACATGTGAGACGGTATGTTTTCTCACATTGTGAGATTATATCCTTCTACCATTCCATCAGAAAGAATGAAGCTACAAGATAAGACATGGAAAAAAAAACCTCATTAGAAATCATTTCAGTGAAATAAGCATAATAACACATAGCTCCAGATAAGTGGAATATTTTTTCTCATTTCTCAATAGAAACATGTTATTATATGGGTACTTATTGAAGTACCTGGGAAAGGGGCATCTAATAGTTCCCACAACTTATTTTTTTTTGTGGAGAAATAAGAAAATTATCTGACAACATGTTTCAAGCGAAAAAAAATATCTTATCTGGAGCTATGCTATTGAGATCTCACAGCATGTGTTTTGCCTTGAGAAATTAGGCAATTTAAATACCATATTTTATTATACGCGTGCCACAGTAATCATGTACTGTTTTGGCTCAAATCAACATTTCTAACAAAAGCACAAGAACTGTCCTGTAAAAATTCAACAATATTACAAGAAGTACTGTACATGTACTAATAGCATGCTCAATAAAAATTTCGGCAGACAACACTTTCCAATCTGTTTCTTACTGTTCCTAGAAAATGGGCTTTGACGATTCACTCAAATTAGGAAGCATAAGAAAAGTACTGTAAATGTCCTAAAATTTCATACACCAAGTTTAAAAAAAAAATTGCATAGGCAAACAGTACAGACCCAGATCAGACTGGTCCTAAAGGAGCAGTCTGATCAGGAAAAACACTATTTGCTATTACGCTACATATTTTAAGAAGAAACTGCATAAAAAGCAAAATTTAAGACAAATAAAACGTGAAACAATAATACCCCACCATTATCATCTTACTGGCAGATAACTTTGTAAAAAATTGATGAAATTGCCCATTAGCAATCCCAAAGCAGATGTCCAAAACATCAATGCACATACCAAGTTTGGTGAAGATCCATAGATATTTATTAAAGTTATTGTCCAGAAATGAAAATATGGATGTGTCAAGGGCAGATAACTCTGTCAAAAATGCACGAAATTTGCCCATTGGCAATACCAAAGCAGATGTCCACAATATCAATGCACATACCAAGTTTGGTGACAATCCATTGGTATTTACTAAAGTTATCATCCAGAAATGAAAATATGGACGTGTTCTGGGCAGATAACTGTCAAAAATGCATAAAATTTGCCCATTAGCATTCCGAAGCAAATCCATGCACATACCAGGTTTGGTGAAAATCCGCTGATATTTACTAAAGTTATCGTCCAGAATTGAAAATACCGAAGTGTCCAGGGCAGATAACTCTGTCAAGAATTGACCAAATTTGCCCATTTACAATCTCAAACCAGGTGTCCACAATATTAATGCATACACCAAGTTTGGTGAAAATCCATTGATATTTACTAAAGTTATCATCCGGAAATGAAAATACTGCCCTGTCGTGGGCAGATAACTCTGTCAAAAACTGACGAAATTTGCCCATTAACAATCCCGAACCAGAATTCCACAATATCAATGCACACACCAACTGGTGGAAATCCAATGAAATTTACTCAAGTTATTGTCCGGAAACGAAAATATGGACGGACCGACGGAGGTACAACAGACGGATGGACACACGGACAGCCAATGTGATACCATAATACCCTGCCACTATATAAAAAAATTGAATAAAGTGTTTGAAATTTTAAGACATTTACCGTATTATCAATTTGTCATTTACCGATAATGCCCAGAGATTAGTAAAGGTTAATGTCTTATGTATGACTCCCCGAGCAAAAATTTGTCTTTGAGACACATGTGGGCAGCTAAGGCCAAATTTAATGTCTGTTAACATAATATTAGGATAATTAGAAGAACAACTATAATCTTACTAGGTCTGTGTGGATATTCAGGATTCTAGGTCCAGATAATTTGGGGTAACCATATGGTATTTTTCTTATTTCTCCATGAAAACATATGTTGTGGGTACTCAATTAGAAGTGCCTTGCTGAGGCACTTCTAATAAGTATCCACAACATATGTTTTCATGGTGAAATAAGAAAAACATCAACGCTAATTGGATGAAAAAAGTGCCTTATCTAGATCTATAAGCATCACGAAAACATGCCTATATAATATTGACCCCCTTAAACCCCACTTTTATATAGTAAAACTGGGGTTTACAGGGGTATACATTATTTTTCATATTTTTGCTCAAAACATAGATTGTGGGTACTCATTAGAACCGCCTCAAAACATAGATTGTGGGTACTCATTAGAACTGCCTCGTCAAGGCGGTTCTAACGAGTACCCACAATCTATGTTTTGAGCAAAAATATGAAAAATATCAGAGTTTTTTATCTGAATTTTTTCAATTTTTGGAGGTGAAATTTTCTATATATTTGAACAGGCATGTTTTCGTAATGGGACAATCTGAATCTGCACTTATAAGCTCAAAGACACTGTATTACTTGGTACAGCTCATATTACAAATTTTACCATGTGCCAGTATGGGTCATTTTTCCACAGCTCAATCTGGCGTCTCATCCACTCCAGATTTTTTTCCAGAAACCCCTTCATCTTTACACACTTTGGTGGCATTGGTTCGCTACAGAACTGCCCTTGTACTGTGTTTATCCAGTGATAATTGATCAGCTCTTTGGTAAGGTAACCTTCCACCAGACCAGCAGCATAGGCCTGGTCAGAATCCGAGTAGTCATCTCCGTTGGTTGTCACAGTGAGGTATGACCATCTGTAAATATATAAAGCCTAGTGTACAAGTCTCCCTCCCACTGGTCAGCTTTCCCCAGAGTAAAGATGGTCATAACTATTTCCCTAAGGTTTTGTTTTTTTTTCTTCTTTTTTTTTTTTGATTTGGGTTTTAAGGTCCTTTCAAGAATATTTCACTTATATCAAGCCGATCGTTCATCAAAGGTGGGCAAAAACTGGAGAACCTGGGGAACCATCTGACCATCCATAAGTAGAACTTGGCTTTCCCACATTTGACCCAATTGCAAGGGTGGTTTGAACCACAGGGGTGAGAAACTTAATGGATTAAGAATCAACTCTCCTATCCACTAGGCTATGGGGGCCCGCTTCCCAACGGGTAAAGATGACCCTGGCCTTCTCCTCACACCCACCCCACCTGGCTTTCTTTGCCATCACCCCTCAAAGAGACCTTCAGATAAGAGTTGCCTTGGCCTTCTTAACCACCTTGTGGCTATCTTACATCACCTATCCACATGAGCTGGCTTGATGTGTTTAGGGGGCAGAGATAGCCAGCCCTGGCTGTCTTATCCGCCATTTGAAGCATTCCTCAACCCCAAATTGGTCCTGATCCGATAGTAAGTTATTCAGAAGGAACCAGCACTTAAAAACATATAGGTGGCAGCAAAAGTAATAATTCAAGAATAAATATGAATTAACCCTTGTCCTGCTGAATAAATTAAGATGCCACACCCATTTCTAAGTTTCAGCCAATCAGATTGCTTGATCAAGGTTGTGAACCAAATTCACATTCTTGATGACAAACAGTGCAGATCTAGATCAGTTGGCTTCTGAAGAAGTCAACTGATCTGGATCTACACTGTTTGTAAAGATAGGGTATATCTGGGTTCAGCAGGACTAGGGTTAAAACAGTAAACTGCAGCTGCTAAAAGACTTTTAGTTTGCTGCCAGCCGGCTGTCACTTCACTTAAAAGTCTGCTACCAGCCGGCTTGCAGCAGACACTTCCTAACTAGAAAGATGTAAGGAAGGAAGAAATCTTAATACAGAATAAGATGTTTGTTTGTGTTGAGGTTTTACAGCCCAGTAAACCCAATGGGGTCATGTTGAGTGTGGTACAGCATAAGATGTTGGCTAACTCTTCCCTTCTACTATTATTACTACAGATGGTCATATATGAGTATTTCCTGAAGGGTGTCAGTTTTGCAGGACTGACTACTTTTGAGTGATTTTGTCTCAGTCGTGGGATCTTTAACATGTACAAGGGATGTCTCTCCCTGGCCTCATGCATTAGGATGGTGCTCTGTTTTATCATCCTTGTTCAATGCCACAACCTTGGATCCTTGAGTTTCCTTCTTTTTTCATTGCACATAATGTTGGAAAAAATTGGAGATTTTTCCAATAGCTGTCCAATAAAAAAAGGAAAAATTCTGAGGTTTTAAAGGGAAGGGCCCATAAACTAGTACTTGTATTTTGGAAGAAAGGCATTCAGTAGCTTAGCATTTTGCAACAAGTTTCATGAAAATCGTCCAATCTATAAGAAAGTTTTAAAGATTTAAAAAAAAAATGGTAATTTGAGTCCAGAACTAGGCTGTGAGTTTATGACGTCATAAAATCACAATAAAAAATGCGAGGGTCCTGCAATAAGTTTTGTCACTGGGTTCGGATTACTTCAGTGCTATGTTTTATCAAACATATTTTTATTACAAACCTTCAAAGTATTCCCCCTTTACTGAAACACATTTTTGTAACCTTTTTACCCAGTCGCGAAAAGCAGATAAATAGTCTTCTTTTGGTATCTGTTGGAGACACTGATAAATAGCGCTGCCAAGAGAACTTCTAGACATATACTTATTTCCAGAAAGCATTTTCTTAAACCTTGGAAATAAAAAGAAGTCACAGGGACTCAGGTCAGGTGAATAAGATGGATGGTTTAAAACTTCACCTTTTCAGAAGCCAAAAAAGACTTAACTACCTCACACTTATGAGAGGAGGCGTTGTCATGTAAAAGGTGGACTCCTGGCCATCGTTTGCTTGGTCGTTTCTTATTGTAAAACTCTTTCACTTTCTTCAGTACAGAATTCTTGTAGAATTGGCCAGTGATTGTATGACTAGATGGGCAAGGCATTTGAATGTCTGGCCCACTTGAATTAAAGAAAATTGCGTACAACATCTTTTTCGAACTTATGGTTCTCTTGGCAATACATGGGCGTTTTTGATCTTTTCGCTTCCATTGCTTATTATCAGCCCTTCTTTGTGGCTCAAACATGTGCACCCAGGTTTCATCAGCTGTTAGCAAGTTAGAAATAACCCGACTATTACAGCCTTTATATGTTTTCAAAAGTTCCCGGCCACATTAAGGCGTTATGTCTTTTGCTCTTCAGTGAGCAAATGAGGTACCCACCTAGCGCAAACCTTTCTCAGGTCCAAACGCTTTTTCAGAATTGTTTGCACACTGCCTACTGATATGCCAGTACAACCAGCTATATAACTGACAGACAATCGCGTATCCTGTGCGACCACAATCTTTACAGCAGCGATGTTAGCCTTGGTAGCAGAGGTTTTAGGCCTTCCAGGACGGGTATCAGCTTCAACAGAAAATTTCACAGCTTTAAAAGCTTTAACCCACTTAAACACTGTGCGCATTGAAATGGTCTGAGGTCCATATATACCACACAATTCATTAAATATCTGCTTTGAATCTATATTAAGCCTAATGCGGCATTACATATAGCTATGAATTTCAATCATCTGGTCCATGTTCCGATGTAACAAGTAAATTGGTCAGTGTATATGACTGCATCTATTTCAATTTGAAATAACTTGGTTAGTTGGAAAGCAATTTGCACGAAATAAAGGGGTATCATTAGCTATTCAACACACCATTCAAGTGCAGTGAAGCATTTTAAAATATACCTGGGATGAAATCAAGGAAGCCTATTAGTGACAGAACTTTTTGCACGACCCTCGTATCAAATAACAGCCATTCTGATGCAAGATAATTTCAGTGAATGGCAAATTTATATCCCCTTTATTGCATATAATGAAAATTTACTATTTTTAAGAGAAAACAACTTATCCGTATGCTTGAAATTAGCAATTCAGGGCTTCCGTTAAGCGGACGTACGGCGTATATTACGCCCTGAGATTGCCACCGGACGTCCAAATTGAACTTCAAAGACGTACCGCGGACTTCCGAAATTTCTTTTGTCCGTCCGAAATCGATACCCGAGACGTCCAAAAATTGTCAAAAGGCCCGCCCACGTTTAACCAGTTGTATGATGTTTGCCCCGCCTACTTACCGGAAATTCGCTACCTGTGTTGACTGAGCTTTAAGGACGTCCCACTTTCCGCTTGCGGGAGTTTTATTGACAGCCGTGTCAAGCGTCGCGGCACCCTTTTGATGGCTGCGTGATCACTGCGTGTATTTGTCACGCGTGCTGAGTTGATTAATTGATGTTTTTATAATTAAATTTTCTACTGCGATCCCGAAAATATTCGTTGAAATAATATGAAGTCATTATTATTTTTTAATATTCACGTCTTAAAATCTTAAATTATTATTATATTATTATTTTGCTAAGAACGTGTGTCGTCTGCAACACTTCCGGGAATTGCCGAGTGAAATTCTATAAATAAATAAATAACAATTATGCACAGAACGCAAATTAAAATCTATTCGAATTTAGAAGCTTACGTTTGTCATGACAACAAAAGCAATTTTTCAAATGAAAAGAAAATATATTTTTCGTCAAAATTTTCGGAAAACCCGTTTCTAAATGCGTAGCCTTGTTCCGGTTGCGCTGTTTACCAGCGCGGAAAAGACGCAAAGTCTAAATATAGGCGATTTGCGATGTTTTTGCTTACTTTTCTCCGCGAACGAACGTTTCGCTGTTGGTATTTCATCGAGAGCTGCCTTTAATTTGTTTGTTGTCGCACGAGTCAGCGCCGTTTTCCCGCAATTTTTGTGAAGTAAGCAACTCGTTCGCTCGTGTTGATCAGCTTCAATCCGAACAAATATTTCATTAAATACATTTCTGCAAAATAATTTCAGCATAGTTTACTTTTAAGAAAACATGTTTTGGGTGTTTTCTCTCATGTATTTATCTTTTTTCTTTCTCTGGGCTTTGAAACGAATGCGAAGTTGTACCAATGTTGATGCTTTCTCTAAGGTCCGACATACAAGTACAGGCTTTCCAAAAAGATGCGATCGAATTTTAATAAGCGTTAAGGACATTTTTAAAACACATCTAAGAGAAGCGTGTAGCATGATGATTCTGTGTGACACTGAAATAAGAACCTATGTTCTACTAAAGAAAGGGCAGACCGCCGCAGCACAGAAAAAAGTGGGACTTCCTAGATTTTCCTGTGGGACTTCCAAATTTGAGGGGTAGGAAGTCTGGGACTTCCTGAGTCTGGAAGTTATTGGAAGCCCTGCAATTTCTTGTTTCGCCACGTGACATGACTGACAAAATGGCACCTCCATAGAAAGTTATTGTGAAATGTACAAAAGGCCCTATCTCCTAAACCGTTCAACCGACTTACATAAAATTTGAGGCCAAATGTTTGCCTCTTTAACCCCTTTTTACTGAAGTGACAGCTGAAGTTTGTGGGCCCTTCCCTTTGACTGGCACACTACTATTATAACATCATCCCTGCCAATGATGCTGATTATCCCCACGCTTTTTTAAAAAAGTGATGGGGATATTGTTAATGTCCGTCCGTCCATCCATGCCCACATGACATTCTAGGGTTAGGGTTTGATTTGACATATTGTGAGGTTCATTATGTTTATTCCATCATTGTGGGGTTAAAATTGACATTGTGGGGTTGAAAATTTGCACTGTGGGGTTAGAAAAGATAAAAATAAAAAAGATCAAAGGGATTACCTCACAAATACCGTCTCGTAAGAATGTTTGTCTGTCCGTCCGTTCCTCCATCCATCCGTACATGCTCACATGCCATTCTAGGGTTAGGGTTTGAGTAGAATTTGCCATTATGAGGTTCATTATGTTTATTCCATCATTGTGGGGTTTGAATTGACATTGTCGGGTTGAAAATTTGCACTGTGTGTCTACTTTTCGACACACAAGACAACTTTGCACATTGTCAGTCCGTCACGCCATCTCCTCCTAAACAACTGGGCGGAATTCTACCAAACTTGCTACATCACTTCCACTCATGGTAGGGGTGTGCAAGAGCAGTATTTTTTTTTTTTTTGTGTGCATCCGTCTGTGCATCTGTCATCCGTCCACTTGTCTGTCACACTCTTTCTAAACCACTGGTGGAATTCAACCAAACTTGCTACATCACTTCCCCTCATGGTAAGGGAGTGTGAGAGCAACCTTTTTCTTCTGTGTGTCCATCATCCATCCATCTGTCCGTCATGCTATCTCCTCCTAAGCAATAATCTGAGCCTTCTCGGACTTAAAAAGCCTTCTGATATTTACTGATTAGCGGCTTTTGTCAAAGACCCCAAAGCAATAAAAAGGCTTTGAACAACCAGAGAAGGCTCGGGTTACCTAAGCCACTGGCGGAATTCAACCAAACTTGCTTCATCACTTCCTTTCATGGTAAGGGTGTGCGAGAGTAACATTCATTTTTCTATGCGTTTGTCATCCATCCATCTGTCCATCACACTATCTCCTCCTAAACCACTGGGTGGAATTCAACCAAACTTGCTAAACACTTCCCCTCATGGTTGGGGAGTGTGAGAGCAACATTATTTTTCCGTGTGTCCATACGTCCATCTGTCTGTCATGCTATCTCCTCCTAAATCACTGGGCGGCATTCAACCAAACTTGCTACATCACTTCCCCTCATGGTAAGGGTGTGCGAGATCAACATTATTTTTCTGTGCATTCATTGATCTGTCCCTCACGCTATCTCCTACTAAACCACAGGGCAGAATTCAACCAAACTTACTACATCACTTCCCCTCATGGTAAGGGTTGCTAGAGCAACATTATTTTTCCATTCGTCCGTCTGGAGTCTGTCCACTATCCGTCACATGATCTCCTCCTAAACCACTGGACGGAATTTAACAGAACTTGCTACATGACCTCCCCTTATGGTAAGGGTGTGGGAGAGCAAGTCCATCCATCTGTCATGCTATTAGCAACATTAGCAATGAGTGTGGTGATTTGCAATGGCACACCATCAACTGCGCATTCTAGTTCAAATTATTTATATTAATGATACCAATGGTTATGGCATTTTTATTTTATTTTTTTTTTTGTATTTTTTAATTCTGTAAAATTCACAAAAATACTATGATAAAAAGAAAGAAAATTATGTATAAATCATCAGAACATATCGGAAAATGAAAAAAAAAGTTACATTGATTTGAAAATTAGAAATATTTGATTTGCGAGTCCGCCATTGTTGTTGTTTGTTGATAAGTTCTGCCGGAGAAGGCACACCTTCAATGTCGAAGTATCTTCTTATTCAGACGAACTTTGGAGTGGGGTTAAAATGACTCACTTCGTCACACTACATACACTTGTAAAAACAACAAAAAAAAAAAAAAAAAAAAAAAAAAAAAAATTATTTACATGTTCCGGCTGGTTGTGCTGCGACCCGCTTTTCTGCCTGGTCTCTTATGTTTTGTCACAGTTAGGGGCAGTTTCTTGTACCTTTCAATATGTAAAGCATGACACAGCCTCCTGGTCTGTCGCTCTAGTCGACATTACTTGCCAGATATTTAGCATGTGATTCTGCTTCTGATGTGACAGGATAATTATAAATTGTATTTGCCCACAAAAGGAAGCGTGGTAGCTCAGTGGTGACCGCACTGGCTTCTTGAGCTAAAGGTACCGGGATCGATCCCAGGCTTAGGCAAGGGAATTTTCGGTGTCCAAACACGCTTTCATTCGTGTCATTTGCAGGTATGACATGAAAACAGTGCGCCGTCCTTCGGATCAGGATATTAACTGGAGGCCCCTGTGCATGGAAAGTCACACCCTGTGCAGGTTAAAGAACCCTACGGTAATTCGAAATGGTTACTTGTAGGCCTTCATCCTGCAACCCGGAGTGTACAATGTACACCTGCCTAGAATGTCCGAGAGGGAGTATGGCAGTATGTAGAGAAAGAAAAAAATACACTGCCCTAGAAGGTTCTAAATTTATACATGTTTTGTTGGGGCTGCCGATAGTGAGAACAAGTATATATACACCAAACAATTTTCTAAAGGTGTTCCAACAATTATGTCATCAGTCTTTTTAAAGAAGCCAACTTGTTTTTACTTTCAGTTTGCCTTACCCAGTTTCATTTATTCCATTTGCAAATGACGCTTTCGCAACAAAGTTCTTGGATACACCCGATTTAATCTGAAATTCTCCTCTAGAAGTTTTAATTACATAAGCGCTTTTAACTGTTGCTGAAGTCACAACGCACACAAAAACAAACAGGATGAGAAATAGGAGCAAAGCACATTTGACAACCATTTTGATCAGTCATATGACTTGTCATGTGACCATTCAGAAAGTGTTCTTTAAGTGGAGATTCATTTAGTCATTTGACGGATGTGGGTGGGGTGAACTAAGGTAAACAAAAGTTAAATTCTACGTATTTTCCCCAGTTTTGTACAGTTGAGTGGCAATATAAGATTTGAGAGAGACTATCAATTTCATTTGTGATGAAAATGAATACTGCTGATCACGAGCGATATGAGTATCTCGTTCTTATAATCTTGACAATGTACTGCACCAGGAAAATATAATCATCACAAGTTTAAGCTTTTCAAAAATAGCTTGCCATCTTTTCAGACATTTTTTCAATGTACTGTAGTGATTTTATATTGGCTTGGAAGTTGGGCCATATTTAGCTGTCAAGCCCCAGAGCCACCCATCACATTTAGTAAAGGGGTATCTCATCCAGTCCTGTCTCTATTAGAGGGATACATGAGGCTACATGTTGCCATTCAAGAATCTTAGAAATCGATTTGGGTGAGAGTAATCCTTGGAATAAATCAGTTGGGTTATTGGATATTGGAAAATCCAACTAATTCCAAATTGGAAAAAGGGGATGTATTCCTTGGATTAATTACCTGTTGGATGATGTTTTCTAGACAGATTTATTTAATTAATTGAATCATGTAGGAATATATATACATCTCTATCTATTGATACTGCATCACCCTCATTACTGAGTATTATGCGCAGGGATGTGTGTGTGAAAATAAAAGGTAAAAAATTTATAGTGAGGACTAAAAGAGTGATAGTGAAGAAGGAAAAAAGATGATAATGTTTGAGTGTTAGTATGAATGAGATTTAAAAGCAGATTAAAAACAATATTACTTTCTATGGCCTTAAGTGATTGCTCTTGCTCACTTCTCTATTGAAGGAGTCAAGATCACTTAAAAATACAATCTCTTTGACCTTTTTTTTTTCACTTGGAAAGAATTATTTTTTAAAATTACTCTGGCTTCTGATAAAGTGTCTTTTATTCTCTTTCTATAACTTTGCTATTAGAGCTAACTTTCATTGTAATCCTCCTTTCTCTCCTCATACAAAAAAAATGAAAAATAAAATGACAATAGATAAAGAAATAAATAATGTGGGGTATGAAACCGCAGCCACCCCCCACCCCCGATCATGTAATCCCAGATCTATCCAGATCTTTATTCTTAGTGCTTTTTGAGGCCAACAGGCATGAAATTCACTTTTTTATAGTTCAGTTGTACTATTTCAGGTGGAAATTGGGGTCATATTTGTCCTTTTATAAGTGATTTATATTCCCTTCGCAGGGGTATGAAACACCATACCAATCCAAAATTTGTTTGTTGCGTTCATATACGAGAAACAAAGTAATTTATTGGAAAAAGAATATCAATTTTATTTGTTTTATAATTTTGTTTGTGAAAGGCTTAATTTTGCATAATTAACATACTGTTTTATGTAATTGTATTTTACAGATGACTGCTTGCTAAGCTGAATAGAAGGGAAATCACCTGAAACGGACTGATATGGAGATCAGTGGCTACCTGTTATAAGGACTGTAATAAAACATAAGACAGTATGTTAATTACGCAAAATTAAGCCTTTCAAAAACAAAAATAATTTCTTTTTTACATTTTCTCACAAAAGATAAAAACAAAATAAAAATTAATACTCTTTTTCCAATGATGGGCCTTTACTGTCTGCTAATAGAATCATTGGTTACTATAGAATATATGAATAAAGAGCAGATGTACTTTGCCCATGCACAGGCTTATCTCAATTTGCGTATTATCTCCTGTTCAAAAGCACTTTTTTGCTTGATGGGGCCCAGATATTGCCTCAGAGCATTTAATTACTACCATAAATGTTACAAATAACAGACTGGACAAACAATATATTCTTTTTGCTACATGTTATTATTTTTCTTGAAAAAGAAAAAAAAAAAAACAAGAAAAAAAACAACAAACAGATTACATAAGAGGCAGTGTGATCAAGGCCTGCAATATGTGCTGTTCTGCCACCAGCACATTTCTGACACATATTGTGCTACCACTATTATGACTATTTTTGGGACTGCCTAAAAGTGGTCAAAATGTTAACAGTTCTAGTAAGTGCAATATCTAATTCACAGGTATTTTTGCAAATGCAAAAGCTACTCACATTTTTCAGGAAAAAAATATTAGTGTATATGCCATATTTAGTGATCAAAGTTTTAAAGATATATTAACTAATGACATCATTAGTTTTGAACAACTGGGCCCAGACTGGCAAAAGCTGCTTTTAACCCTTAAAATGCCAAGAAAACCTGCATCTGAAAATGTCGTCTGTTTATGTCATCTGCTGCATCTTCTTGCAAACATTTCAAACATTCTTTTTGCATATAAGCAAACAGTGTGGACCCAGATCAGACTGCTCCTAGAGGAGCAGTCTGATCTGGGTCCACACTGTTTGCAACAATGACATTTAAAGTAACCAGCAGAAGACAAAGCAGATGACATTTGTTGTGTTTGGCATCTTAATTTTGACATAGCAACAGATAAGGCGCTTTTTTCATCCAAAAAATGCTGATATCTTTCTTATTTCTCCACAAAAACATATGTTGTGGGTACTCATTAGAAGCGCCTCGCCAAGGCGCTTCTGATGAGTACCACAACATATGTTTTCGTGGAGAAATAAGAAAAATATTATGTGGGTACCCCCTCTTATCTGTAGCTATGTTTTGAGTGGTCTTAGTAGTGGAAGTTTACTGTTTTTATGTACCATATTTACCATAAATAATTGGGCAAACTTAGCATGCTTTAGACACATCACTGGATAGTGAAATGGACATTCAAATTTTAGGATATTAACTAATCAAGGTGTCAGACTAGTAAGGTTTATTATGGTATCCCTTCTGGTGAAAGAATGTGCACAAGTACTATTTAACCGCTTAGAGAACCAATCTTGCCCAGGAAAAATATGGTTAGGTAAACTGACCGGGTCGATATGACTTTAATAGTGTTGATTGGGCCGTTAAACTACAATCCAACCAACAAAAATATATTATGGTTTACTATTATTGTTTTCAGATTGCCTAAATGGGAAGATGAGTTGATGCAACAAGTAACAGAAAAGTTATAGCTAACCAAGAAATCCAACAGAAAAAAGCCATTTTATTTGTTGTATTCTGGAATTGTTCTACAAAAATTGACTTGCTGACTGGGCATTAAAACTTTCTGTTGCAATTTAGTATATGCAGTATAAAGAATGGGATACTGTGTTATGGATTAAACAAACCATGAAACTGAATGAGAAAAGCCTGAGCAAATTTGCATCATCTGGTGCTCCGCCCGATAAGGAAGGTTACCTGCACAAGAGAGGAGACTTTAATAAGGGGTACCAAAAAAGATGGTTTATTCTGAAGGGGAACATGCTCTTCTACTATGAGAGAAGAGCAGACAAGGATCCTATAGGTAAGACAATACCTTTCAACAATAAGTTTTCCTCTATTTCATATGAACATTTTTCTCTATGGTAACCTGTAGATATAAGTTATATTGTCTGTATTTAGTCTGATCAAAATCTGTGCAGTATGCCTGCAGAAATACAAGGGCTTAATTTGTAACCAATTAACCCATTTAATTCTGAATAGACTCTCCCACACTATATATTGGAAGAATCCAATTTCAATTTTAGGTATGTCAGCTTATGTGATGTATATATTTCTAGAGAAAAAGGCCAAACTATTTGCAAACAGTGGAGATCCTGATCAGATGCCGCGTTCAGCACTGTTTGCCAATTACCTTTTAGCAGTATCCAGAATACAATGGGTTAAACCTTCATGCAGTAAGATTAAAAACAAAGATCCTAGCCACCCTGCCTGTGTGGATGTGTGTAGCTCTATACAAAGTGATAAAAGGAAATAATTTAGGATAATTTTTGTTATGTACCGTGTTTACCCTACTGTGCTTTCAACGTCTTTCAGAAAGTATTTTTGCTTGGCGCTTTACACAGAAGAAGTAAATTTTCAAACTTTTGTTATGCTTTAATGCAAAACAATTTGTTGTAACTACCTATGCACAAAAAGTTTTATCCTAGTCATTGGTTTTAGAAAATAAAAATTTTCACTTTTTCCCAAAGCAAAAACTGCAGAAATATGTAAGGCACTCGGGTAGGTTAATTTGAGGCAGATTTTCAACACGTTCTGCTTATTAAATTTTTCTGAAATTTTCACAATATTGTTGTGAAACCTCAAAAAATCAAATTCAGCAAAGAAAAGTAAAAAATATTTTCTCAGACAAAAATTAAAAAAAAAATAACTTTACTATAGAAATTGCATAGGTCAGACCAATTTTGGCCATAAATTTAGTTTTAGGGTAAGTGTTTGAAAACAAAACACAGAAACAGAGAAGACAAATGGTTTCTGACAAGATATGGTCAATCAGAACAAAATATTTTCATTTGAAATAAAACACAAAGCAAAGCGTCTTTTTGAGTGATGTCGAAATGACAGTAAATATTTGGGCAGACAGACTTAGAAAACAGTGTAGACCCAGATCATATGTCACAAAATGTGGCATCTGATCTGGGTCTTTACTGTTTTCTGTTTCATCACAATATCTTTTAACCAGTTGTAGACTGAATGAACTCCCCTACACTCATCATATCATAATAATCATAATCGGATTTTTGATTAACGTGCAGGTACAGGGGCAACATCCACATCAGTGGGCCCCCTTCCAGATAGCTGGCTTGCTGCACGCATGGCAGATCTCACACCAGATCTCCAGGTACGTCTATCATGAGGGTTGGTAGCAGAGAGCTTCCACTCTCTGCAATCCCTCTCTGTCAGCTGCTTCCATGTCATTTTGGGCCTCCCAGGCCCACGCTTTCTATCAACCTGTATGTCAAAGGCTGTCTTGATTGCACCACTGGAGCGTTCCACATGTCCATACCATCGAAGTATTCTCTCCTTAAGAATGAGGTCCAGATCCTCAATGCCAAGCCGCACAAGTAGATCATTGGACCTGGTGGTGATAATGTCTTGTGGCCTGACATTGCAGATCTGTCTGATCATTGCCCTGTCATTTCGCAGCAGACGCTGGAGGTTCGGCTTTGTCAATGGCCAAGTCTCGCTGGCATGGAGCATTGCGCTCCGCACACAAGAGCTGTACACATGGCCACGTGTTTTGAAAGAGAGGTGGCGTGAAGAGAGGACTGGTAGCAGATCCTTGAACTTCTTCCAGGTGGTTTTCACACGTGTTGTGGTTGAAAGTTCACAGCTACCTGCTGCTGAGAGCATATCTCCTAGGTAGCAAAAGGAAGCTACCACCTCAAGCTTGTCAGGTCCGACCTGGACTTCTTTCTGTGGTCTGCCATCCAAGAGGCGTGCAGTTCCCTGGCACCGTGTACATCTATAGTCAGGGTCCTTTTTCAAGCACTTGAGCCCACTGCATTTCTTGTGCACCCAGTGCTTGCAGCCATTGCAGAAGATGCTGTTGCTGCCCACTCCAGTGCAACAGACAGCGCATGGAAACTCGCCTGAACTCTGCAGGAGGTCCAGTCCCGTACCGCAGATCATGATCTTTGTCTTTCCTGCCTTTACTCTCAGTCCTTTCTTCTCCATTGCTTCTTTCCAAGTCAAGAGCCTCCTGACACATTCCTCAAGTGATTCAGCGATGATAACAAGGTCATCGGCATAGAGGTCCTCCCAGGGCACCCCAGAGCGGAACTCTCGTGATAAGGCTTCAAGCACAATGATGAAGAGCAGTGGGCTGAGTACTGATCCTTGATGAACACTAACCTTCACTTCAAACTCTTCACTGTACCCCTCACCAACACGGACACGGCTCCGTGCATTTGCATACATCCTATGCACCAGTCGCACAATCCACTCCTCCACACCAAGTTTTCTCAGCACCCACCAGATGACCTTCCGAGGCACTCGATCAAACGCCTTCTCCAGGTCTACGAAAGCCATGTAGAGTCTCTTATTGGCAGCTAGATACTTCTCTTGCAGCTGCCTGACAACAAAGATTGCGTCTGTAGTGCCTCTGCCTGGGACGAAGCCAAACTGGGAATCGTCGATTTACACCAACTGTCTGATGAGGCCGTCCACAATCCTCTCCAGGATTTTCATAACCTGCTCTGTCAGCTTGAGACCGCGGTAGTTGCCCCTTTCCAATGCGTCACCTTTTCCCTTGTAGAGGCAGACAATGAAACTCTGCTCCCAGTCAGAGGGTACCTTGCCATCACAAATGATTGCAACTGCGAGGTCACGGATCATGGAGGCGCCCATGTCACCGGCCACTCTTATCATCTCCACCACTATGCCTGATGGGCCCGGTGCTTTGCTGCCTTCATCTGCGAGATAGCCTTCTTAACCATATCAGTGGTGATTGGGATGGGCGGGCCTTCCACTGGTGACTGATATGACAGGTGGTCTGGGTCCCAGTCAAACTCAACATTGAGAAGCCTTTAGTAGTGCTTCAGCCAGGCCTTCTGCTTTGAGTCTTCGCTCATTGACATCTCTCCTGCATCATTCTTCACAGGTTTGTCACCAACAACATCAGTGTTCTCTCTTCTAAACTGGTTAGCAAGGCGGTAGACTTCTGAAGACTTGGGGTCAATATTCTCGTAGACCTTCTTGTCGGCTTCTTGACGAGCATGATGCACTGCATGTCTGGCATTTCGTTTGGCTGCACTATATATTGGAAGAGTCCAATTTCAGTTTTAGGTAGGTGAGGCTATGAGATTAAGATATTCCTACAGAAAAATGGCTGAAGTATTTGCAAACAGTGCAGACCCAGATCAAACCCGCATTCTGCGGCGTCTGATCTGGGTCTGCACTGATTGCCATTTACCCATCTAGGGATTTCCCGAATACACAAGTAGTAAAATGGACTTGTTCCATTCTTAGGACAGGTATGGTAGCAAGTTATAGGCTGACCAAACTGACCTATCGCAACAGTTCTTTTGATTATAATATTTATAAGAATACATTTAGAAGGGGGAGAACTACATCACAGAAGACAGTGAAAAAGACTATAGATTTTTGCAAAAAGGGCCTGTGCAAATAGTTAAATCATTTTTATTATTATTTTTGTTGATTCGTTGAAGAAGCCAACTGATCTGGATCTGTACTGTTTGCCATAAAGTATGTGAATTTATAGCAACAATGAGGATCATGGCTGAAAATTAGAAGTGGGTGTGTTAATTTATTCAGCAGGACATGGGTTAATATGACAGTAGATTAATCTGGTTTAAATGACTGTTATTTGAAAATTTTATGTCATAGACATAATAATGTAAAAGGAAGGATAATAAGAGTCTTAAGTCTTATTTATCCCAAGTATTCAGACAACTTAACTCCTTACCACATTAAATTATTTTGTCCTAAAATTGGAAGAAGCCCATTTTACTAACAGTTGATGTGCCTTAACCCATTGCAGACTTGATAGACTCTCCCACACTATATATTGGAAGACTTCAGTTTCAATTTTAGGTACATCCGGCTGTGAGATTTACATATTTTTAGAGAAAAATGGTTAAACTATTTGCAAACAGTGGAGACCCTAATCAGATGCTGCATTCTACGGTGTCTGATCTGGGTCTGCACTGTTTACCAAGCAAGTACCCTTTTAAAGGTCCTCTGACTACAATGGGTTAAACTTTGATGTATGAGTGGCAAAATTAATGGACCTAGATCAGACTCTGCAAAACATTTTGCAGCATCAGATCTGGACCTACACTGTTTTTTCAGGCCTGTCTGACTAAATACTTAGTGTATATTTATGGTATGTGCCAGTAATAATGATTATTTTCAGCTTTTTTTTTTTTTTTTTTTTGTTATTTAATGTTTATTTCTGAAAACACATTTTTCAAATATATTCTATTCAAACAAAATCATAGTCAATACAAGACATGCAAATAACTACAGGCAAATAACAACATGTACAATGTATATGATGCATTTTCAGAAACATTGTAATATAGGAAAAAAAAAAAAAAAAAAACAAAGGAAAAGGAAATTTTAGAACAATGAAAAAAGGAAAAAAGAAATATAACAAGAAGACTAGAAAACCAAATAGTAGAGCAGAAAAAAATAAATAAATAAAAAAATAAAGAAAAACGGTGTACCAGTTTAAGCACAAAGAATAATGATAAAATAAGAAGAAAAATGTGCTACCTTCCTTATTAGCTTTTTAGCATTTTTTTTTATTTTCTTAAAGGGTGAATGTATCAAATTTACCCCACATTATTTCAAACTGGGTAAGTTTATCTTTCATGAAGTATATTTCTTTTTCTATCTTGATTCTGTTTCTTAAGAATGACTTAAACTGATTCAAAGTTTTTCAGCTTGATATGAAACACATATTCACCGACTGGTGTATAATTTAAAAATATTAACCCTTGTCCTGCTGAACCCGGATATACCCTGTTTTGCAAACAGTGTAGATCCAGATCAGTTGGCTTCTGAAGAAGCCAACTGATCTGGATCTGCACTGTTTGCCATCAAGTACGCAAATTTATAGCAAAAATCTGGATCAAGTAATCTGATTGGCTGAAAATTAGAAGTAGGCGTGGCATCTTATTTTATTCAGCAGGACAAGGGTTAAAGCCTAATATACATGTACGTATTTCATCCTGTTAAAGTAAATTTCCTAAAATTTAGTACACCAACTTGTCTGATAAAATGGCATATGCAAACAGTGCAGACCCAGATCAGAATGCTCCTGAACTGTTTGCCTTTTCACCAAGTATTTTGTGGTATAAACGCATCATAACAAAATTTAGGCAAAACAAAGTATGACGTAAAATGAAATTTTAGGACATTTATTATATATATATACATAGGTCTAGTTAAGAGTGGGTATCAGGTCAGTATTTTTCTTATTTGTCCACGAAAACATATGTTGTGGGTACTCATTAGAAGTGCCTCACTGATGCACTTCTAATGAGTACCCACAACATATGTTTTCATGGATGGCGAGGCGTTTCTAGTGAGTACCCACAACATGTATTTTCATGAACAAATAAGAAAAATATCAATACTTTTGTATTGAAAAAAGTGCCTTAACTAGAGATATATATGAGGGTAGTTCAATAAGTTCGTAGAACTCGGTATTTTTCTATACAATTCAAGATTTCTTTTTTCATTTTTGTGCAGTGTAAACCTTTGTCAGTTGAATGATAACAGCCGTTCAGTCAACACATACATTTTTTGCTCTTACTTTTTGTTTGAAAACCTATACCCATAGGCAAAAATGGAAAGTCAGAATATTGAGTTCAGAACAGTCATAAAGTTCCTCACTAAGGAGGGGGCAAAGGCCAAAGAAATCCATCGGCGCATGGCTGATGTGTATGGTGATAGTAGCCCAAAGTATTCCACAGTGGCAAGGTAGTCAGCAGAATTTAAGCGTGGGTGAGACTCCTTAGAAGATGACCCAAGGCCAGGTCGCCCTGCTGATGTCATCAGCCAGGAGATGATCGACCGTGTTGAGAGACTTGTGCTAAACAATCGCTGAATCAAAGTTGCTGAACTTGCTTCAGAATGTGGTAGTTCTAATGGAAGTGTTTACACTATAATCCATGAACATTTAGGCATGTCAAAAGTATCTGCCAGGTGGGTACCCAGAAACCTGAACATGCAAGATCGTCAGCAAAGGGTGGAGTCAAGTCAAGAACTTCTGGAAGTGTACAATGCCAATCCAGAAGACTTTCACACTCGTCTTGTAACAGGAGATGAAATTTGGCTTCACCACTGGGACCCAGATACTAAAAAAGAGTCCATGCAATGGAATCACCCTGGCTCATCCCCACCTAAGAAATTTCGTACCCAACCATCAGCCAGCAAGGTAATGGCCACGGTGTTTTGGGACTCCAAAGGGATTATATTGATAGATTACAAGCCTGCTGGTACTTCAATTACAGGAGAATACTATGCCAATGTCATTAAACAATTAAGGGTTGCTATTAAAGAAAAACGAAGGGGAAAGCTAGCTGCTGGTGTCCTTCTTTTGCATGATAATGCCCCTGTACACAAGTCCAGAGTTGCACAAGAGGCTATTTGTGAGTGCAAGTTCAAGCAGTTAAATCACCTGCTATACAGTCCAGACCTGGCCCCAACTGCCCCCAAGTGATTATTATATGTTTCGAAATTTGAAGTCCCACTTGCGTGGAAGAAGATTTCAGGACGATGATGAGCTGAAGGCTGCTACAGAGGCTTGGTTTGAGGACCAAATAGACGACTTTTATTTCAAAGGCATAGACTGCTTAAAAGAAAAGTGGGCCAAATGCATTGAAGTAAAGGGGGATTATATTGAAAAATAATGTTGAAACCATCTTCCAATCTGTGAGTTTAAACCCCGAGTTCTACGAACTTATTGAACTCCCCTCGTATATATATATACATACATATATTTTTCAACATCTATAGGTGTGGTTGTTCTGGAAGGTTGTACAATAGAATTGTCTGATGACACAGATGGTTTCACCTTTATGATAAATTTTCCCGGTAATCATTCTCGGACCTATATCATGTGTGCTGACACACAAGAGGACATGGAAGCCTGGATGAAGGTAATCCATCCATTTATTGCATAATGATTTTGTCACCTTATTTTTCCTCTTACATATACTTTTTTTATACTTTAATATGAACATTCCGGCATAAAATCAGACAAATAACACATCATTGTGAGCAAAGTTTACTTGAATAATTGTCATGTCTCATGACAAAAATCTTACCTCAGTGACAGATTGATTAGGCGTAAAAAAAAAAAGAAATAGCTGTGTTTCTGCTAACCCGGCTGACCCTGTTTCAAACACCTGACTCTGCTATTTTTTATCAGTAAAAATGCAAAATAAAAAAGTAAAGCATCGACCTTCAACAAAATACCTACATTTTCATAAAATTATAGGCCCGACCCTCTTCTTTTCTGGAGAAAAAATAGAAAAATAAAAAAAGAGTTTCTCCTACCTACTGACCAAATTTTTTTTAGCATGTTAGTGGAAACACAGCTATTCTTTTTTTTTATGCCTTAGGGTTTTGTAACAATATGTAGTTGGGTACTTAATATACACTGGAAAATAAAATGCTTGGAGAATGAGCTGTCTGGTTGGATGAATTAGGACTTCTATAAAAGCCTGTTGTATGTAACGAAAAAATATTGTATCAAGAATATAATTATGTTAATTATAGTAATATTTCAAACAATTTATTCCATACTGTCTTGTCTAAATTTTGTTTATCATGTGTTTGTTTCACAAACTCCTTGTTGGAATGGCAAAAAGTGTAGATCCAATTCAGGAGCAGTCTGATCTGGGTCTGCATTGTTTGCATATTACTGTATTTACCATATGTATTCGGATAGACAGGCCTGAGTAAACAGTATAGACCCAGATGAGACGCCGCAGAATGCGGCGTCTCATCTGGGTCTACACTGTTTGCCACTCATCCAGCAGTTTTTAGACACAACATCGGGTAGTGAATTGTACTGGTTCAAATTTTAGAACATATATGGTAAGGAGTTGAGGTGTCCGAATACTTAGGGTAAATACGGTATGTCAGAAATGCAAGTGTATGAAATTTTAGGACATTTACAGAGCAACAGATAATTTTGGGAGCATTTGGGTATTTAACCCCATCAAAATTGAATCAATTGGGTAAAATTGTATTTTCATTTTTCGGTTTGAGTAAAGATACCCCACAAAATGAAAATTAATTCGGTAAAACTTATAAAACTGAAGGAAAGAGCACAAAAAATGCCAATTTAGGTATTTAAAACATGGTATTTCATTATACCCTATTAATTTTATGATTATATTTGTCTTATGAAGAATAAAAACACATATGTGCAGTAATCATACTATAAAATAGTAATCATGTGCTTTTCTGGCCTTGAAACTTTTATTTTCACCCTTGAATTTGGAAATAATTGGGTACTCTGTCAAATCAATTAAGTATCAATACCCTTGCTTACGGATGGTCAGGTGGTTTTTCTCCGGGTTCTCCGGTTTTCGCCCACCTTCGATGAACGATCGGCTCGATATAAGTGAAATATTCTTGAAAGGGCCGTAAAACCCAAATAAAAAAAAAAAAAAAAAAAAAAAAAAGTATCAATACCCAAGTTTTTGAAAATAATTGAGTATTTGCTCAAAACATATGGGTATTTTACTCAGATACTCCTCTTATCTCTTGCCCTGCATTTATGTATGTGATATTTTCAAGTTGATGAAGCAGCTTACCAAGACATTATACATTGGATTAAGAAATTCCTGAAGGGTACTTATTTCTATCAAATATTATGGCAATATGCAAGCCAGCCTTGTACTTCAACGCTTAGCATGCTGGGTAAAAACATTTTGAAATATTTTTCTTTATTCTTTTTTCAGAAAATAGACATTGAAATTTCATGCAAATTGTCTCCCCAGGAGACATTTGCATGAAATGCCAAAGCCTATTGTCTGGTAAAAATAAGAAAATTACCGTCAATTTGTCATCTACTAGGTTAGCCCAGAGAGTGGTAAACATTAAAAAACTAATGGTTAAAAAGCAAACTCATGCTACATGTACATATGTCCTTTGTTGTTGTTGTTGTTTTTTTGTTTTTTTTTTCAACCAAACTGTGTTGATATTTTTTTTCTTGTTTCTTCATGAAAATAGATATTCAGTTGTTATGTCTAAGTGAAAAGGATACCATTTTGTATCAATATGACAGTCTCTGTCCATATTTGATTTTTCTCATATTTACCTCTCTTCTGGAACTACTGGAGGGAATTTGTTGAAACCATGCAAACACACTCTTATCCTCACCTAGTTGTGTCTAAACTAAAAATTATTTCCATCAGCCATCCAGGACAGCCATATGATGTCTATCATGAAAACCGAAAATCACCCAATCTTATACATCTTCTGAGACACTGTTTGGATTTTCTTGAAACTTGCAAGGTATGTTTCCTCTTGGTCCAGTTGAGTACAATTGATGAAACAAATTTTATGGTCACCAGCTGCTATCTTTGTTTATTTGAAATACTTAAGGAAGTTTGTTGGAACCATGCACATTCATTCCTCTCATCACCTAGTTTTGCTTAAATGAAAATCATTCTGATCAATCATTAGTGATGGCTGATGGCGTTCATCTTGAAAAATGAAAATCTCATATCCATTGTCAACCTGTATTGCAATCCAAGTCACACATCATCCAAGACCATTGGGTTGATTTTCTTGAAACTTGCCAGGGCTGCTACCCACAGGATCTAGGTTTGCCTAACCAATATCAGTTTTGATCTGTCAGCTGCTGTGGTTGCCACCAATCATTTTTGATTTATCGTGTTATTGTATCATGTATGGGAGAGAATTTCAACAAAAGATTACTTAAATGGATTACCCATCACCTAGCCCTGCCCCTCCCCAAAAAGTGGTCAGTAGCCATATATGATATCAAGCTGAAGCTGTTGTTGTGAATGTTAACAATCAATGGTTTAAATGAGTCTTATCCACTCCCATATATATGATGGTGATGGCCAGGGGTATATGCTTTTCACTTTCCTTTTTGTCTAGCTAAGAGTCAGCCTCTGAAGATAGCCATTTGTGCTTTTAAGTCAAGGACTTAGTGAGAACTTCTACAGCAAACAACGTTGTTTTATTAGCTCGCCTGTACGAAGTACAAGGAGAGCTTTTGTAGTCACCCCGGTCGTCCACGTTTGCGTTTGCGTTTGCGTTCCCATCACACTGCGTTAAAGTTTTTCAAATGCTTATATCTCAACAGTCACTCCTCACAGAGGCATCAAATTTGGAACTTAGGTACCTTGGAGGGTCTTCTGAGATTCCAAGAGAATAAACCCCTGGGTTCATGCCCCTGGGTGGGGCTAGGGGTCAGAATCTAGGACACCTTTGTAATACTGTGTTAAAGTTTTTCAAATTCTTATATCTTAACTTTCACTCCTCATAGAGCATTCATATTTAGAATTTGGGTACCTGGACGAGTCTTCTGAGATTCCAAAAGAACATACCCCTGGGTTCATACCTCAGGGTGGGCCTTGGGGTGGGGCTAGGGGTCAAAATCTAGGACACATTTGTAAAATCTTATATGCCTACAGGTTATAGACACAACTGGTTATACATCAGCTAACTATGTGACATCGGTTTAAGTGTAAGAGAGTGAAGGTCATGGTGACCTACATTTTACGGTCCAGGTCACCTAGATTTCACGGTCCAGTGATTTTGCCTTACATCTTGAATACTATTTGTTGGATAAATGTCACACCTGGGATATTACTTCCATGTGACCCAATGAATGACCACTTACTATATCTAGGTCATTGTGACCTATATTTCATGGTTCAGTGATTTTGCCTTATATCTTGAATACTATTTGTTGGTTAAATGTCACACCTGGGATATTACTTCCATGTGACCCAATGAATGACCACTTACTATATCTAGGTCATTGTGACCTATATTTCATGGTTCAGTGATTTTGCCTTATATCTTGAATACTATTTGTTGGATAAATGTCACACCTGGGATATTAGTTCCATGTGACCCAATGAATGACCACTTACTATATCTAGGTCATTGTGACCTATATTTCATGGTTCAGTAATTTTGCCTTATATCTTGAATACTATTTGTTGGATAAATGTCACACCTGGGATATTACTTCCATGTGACCCAATGAATGACCACTTACTATATCTAGGTCTTTGTGACCTATATTTCATGGTTCAGTGATTTTGCCTTATATCTTGAATACTATTTGTTGGATAAATGTCACACCTGGGATATTAGTTCCTTGTGACCCGATTATTGACGTCAAAATATATCTCTGTTGGTGTGACCTATATTTCATGCTTCAGTGATTTTGCCTTATATCTTGAATATTATTTGTTGGATAAATGTCACACCTGGGATATTAGTTCCATGTGACCCAATGAATGACCACTTACTATATCTAGGTCATTATGACCTATATTTCATGCTTCAGTGATTTTGCCTTTTATTTTTTTATTACTATTTCATGGAGAATTGTCATACCTGGATTATTATATCTATGTGACAAAATGATTTACATACAAATACATCTAGGTCAGTGTGACTTATATTATATGGTTGAATGATTTCGCCATATAACTTGAAAATTATTTCATAGATTATTTCATTTTGATTTTCTTAATGATAAAAATGTTACAATATAAAATGTACCCAGCAGGCGAGCTACGCTGTCCTACGACAGCTCTTGTTTGAGTTTTACGTCACTTCCAACAATGTTACAGTCATATCATGACTATGGATGTGGCCAGGAGTTATTAATGCTCACTTTTAGAGTGCTGCCTCACTAAAATATCATGTCCCAGGCACATGGCATGATATTTCTGCCAGTCACATTATACTGACACCAGGATGACCAAACTCTACTTTCTTACTGATGAGCGCCAAGTGAAAGAGCAGCAAGTACCGTTATTAAAGTCCTTGGTATGACTTGGTTGGACATTGAACCCACAACCTGCTGACCACAAAGTGGACACTCTACCGCTCTACCAACTGAGCCACATCATTTTGTCTTATGCTTACCCATCCAGACTCAACTTCACTTCAAAAGGTCAACCTCTAAACATTGTCATATTTGGTATCAAATAAATGGTATTGATAAAACCTTTGACAATAGATGATTAGCAGAGACATACTCTACAAATGGGATCATACGGGGAAACATCTAATAATTTTGACACTGAAGTTCTTGGTGGCAAGCTCAGCAATTCACACCTACCCCTACCTCAGAAATAACAGTATTGTTTTATGTATTCTATTTTTCAGGTTTTATCTTGTGCTAGTTATGATTATATGAAGATGTGTGTGAATGAATT
The DNA here is from genome assembly GCA_964016985.1 of Anodontia alba. NCBI lineage: Eukaryota > Metazoa > Mollusca > Bivalvia > Lucinida > Lucinidae > Anodontia > Anodontia alba. The sequence goes on along the minus strand of OZ024830.1, from coordinate 7,620,303 downwards.
GCAGACCCAGCTCCAGGATTTGGACTCCAACTCAAACCGAAAACTCATTCAGAGTGCTTTTAAGGATGGTGATAACTTCTCTAGTCATTTAAATCAACTCAGTACAAATGCTCATTCAAATGCTCATGAAGTAGCAGGCCATAGTAGTTCCGTTCATAGGCATAATCCATTTGACACTGAGGATGGTTTTGACAGGAACTCTTTTGTTCAGGATCACTACACCAAGAGTAAAAAGGCCAGAAATTTTCTTGAAATGCATGAAGATTTTGGTAGACAAATAAGAGAAATAATGGAGGAACTTAAGAAAAGTCGAGGCCACAGTGACCTTCTCCTATTAAGTGATGATTCAACAATATAGTTTTAACACTCCTGAGACACTGCTAGAGATGAATTATGTTGTAGTTCAGATGTAAAATTAACAAAAATTGTCTTAACACTTGTCATGCTGAATAAATTAAAATGCCACACCCACTTCTAATTGTCATCCAGTCAGATTGCTTGATCTAGGTTTTTGATAAAAATCTGCATACTAAATGGCAAACAGTGCAGATCCAGAGCAGTTGGCTTTTTCAGAAGCTAACTGATCCTGATCTACACTGCTTGCCAAGGCAGGGAATATTCAGGTTCAGCAGGACAAGGGTTAAATTCTGGGCACCATAGCACATCAGACTGCTGATCAAGGGGTCGCAAGTTCTAATCCCAGCTTGGCCACATAACTTTTGTTGAGATTGATCATGAGATCCTTTCAATGGTCATTTGCCCCTTGTTTGAGATTCAAGAAGGACAGTTGGTCAGTTACTGCCGAAAGTATCTGCACAAATTACTGGTTAAACCCTTAGAGTCTACCCAGTAAAAGTGTAAGTAAACTGACCAGTTCAACATGACATTAACAGTGTTTTCTAGGCTGTAAAACTCCAACTCAACATTTTTGTGGTAAAGTTAAACAAATGCAAGAGTTGCGTTAATATTCCATCTTAAGTTGTCCTATGCTACAGTCGAATTAAGCAGATGACAAATTGATTCAATTTTTTTCTGAGAAAATAGGCTTTGATAGTTGATGAAAATTGTCTCCTTAGGAGTCAATTTGCATGATATGTCAAAGCCTATTTTCTGGTAAAAAAATTAAGCAAGCAATATTTGGGAAAATTTTATTTTTCCTCAAAAATAGATTTTTACATTTCATGCAAACTAGGAGATGAGTTGAATCATGTAACTCATCTCCTAGTTAGCATAAAATGTAAAAACTTGCATGTAATATTAGACCCTGTTTTGCAGGAAAAAAAAAAAGAAAGAAAATGTCATGAATTTGCCATCTGCAGAATTGGTCCAGAGAGTGCCATAGCTCCAGATAAGAAGGAATATTAGGAAAACACATAAGTCTTGATAAGCTGCTTTTTTCAATCCAAAAGTATTGACATTTTTCTTAATTCTCCACGAAAACATGTGGGTACTCATTAGAAGCACCTCTGTGAGGTGCTTCTAATGAGTATCCACATGTTTTAATTCCTGGAGAAGTAAGAAAAATATTTACCTGATACCCATTCTCATCTTAACCTATAAAAACATATATATTGCACAGTCACTTCTATTGAAAACTCATAACATATGTTTTCAAAGAGAAATAAGAAAAAATATCAACAATTTTTGCGTGAAAAAAGTGCCTAATCTGGAGTGTTGAAGGTTTATTGATGATGACTAATATTGGGCTTAGGCCACTTCTAGTGATTGTGAGTTTATACATACAAATATATATATCCAGATATCAGACCTTAGTCTTTCCCCCAAATCAGCTGTATTCATGTCTAAACCTCTTGAGATTAATATTAGATCTCAAATTTTATCAAGCACTGCATCTTCAGTTTATACATGTACAACAAATGATACATATAGTTATAACAAGCCAAATGCAGTGGGAAATTAATACAGTTTTAAACCTCTTTAAAATGTGTTAAGGGACAAACTTTTAAATTGCAATAAACATTTAGATAATTCAGATAAAATATTAAAGTTAATAGACTTTCTAACTTCTATAAAATTGAGCTAAAATGGCAGGGAAAGCTATAAGTATGATATAGGGAGTGATCAGAGGACACTTATTATTAGATTTGATACTCATTGAAATTGTCTCAGCAAGGTGGTTTCAGTGAGTGCTAACAATATACATTTTGGTAGAAAAAATAAAAGACGGATTTAGATGTGAGAATAACAAAGTATCCTGTACTAACAAGTAAATGTTTTTTTGTTTTCAAAAATAATAAAAATCCAAAATTATCATGTAATCTGTTTTAGTCTGGAGAACCCCAAAATGGTAATTGGCAAAGAGTGCAGACCCAGATCAAGTGCCACTGAATACAACACATGATCAGAGTCTGCACTGTTTGCAAATAGTTTAGCCATTTTTCTCTAGGATCTAAGCACATGGCCTGACATACCTAAAATTGAAATTGGACTCTTCCAGTACAGTGTTGGAGGAGTCTATTCAGTCTAAAATGGGTTATGTGGAGCTACTATATTTACCCTAAGTACAGATACCTTTCATGAGATTACTCCTTCCTATAGTTATCCAGGGCCCAGGTGTTCAAAGTGTTGTTAGCTTAATGAGCTCATTAAGGGCCATTTCGTTAACTGTTTTAGCGGATTCAATATGCAATATTCTGATATTTTGGATTCAATATACAATATTCTGATATTTTTTGCTGAAAAAATGTGAGTAGCTTTTGCACTGCAAAAGCTACTCACATTTTTTCAGCAAAAAATTTCAGCATATTTGCGTATCACTCAATGTAAATTTTAACGAATAGTTAACTAACAACATCCTTAGTTTTGAACAACTGGGCCCAGAAATTTTAATAAAAATTGATTTTACTACCTGATGTGTACAGATATTGCTGTGTGAGTGACAAACAGTGCTGACACTAATCAGGTGTTCTATGTTATCTTATCTGGGTCTACTCTGTTTACTAAGGCATGGCTGTCTCTGTCCTTCTGGCTAATGTGGAATTTAAAGTAACAATGTGATATTATGCCATCTATGGACAACAAAATGTTCCTAATTTCAAAGAAAAGGCATTGGTCATGTGGTGCAGCCACTGTTTGACCAGAGTCTTCTCTGTTAACCCTGATCCTGCTGAAACTGGGTATGCTTCTGAAGAAGCCTACTGATCTGGATTTGCACTGTTTGCCATTAAGTGCAAAATTTGTATCAACAGCCTGGATCATATAATCGAATTGGCTGACAGTTAGAATGGGCATGGCATCTGAACTGATTCAGCATGAAGAGTTAAAAACCACAGTCTGACATACAGTCAACTCTCTTTATCTCGAAGTCCAAGGAATTCTCTATTATACTTTGAGAATCCCTACCATGACATATCAGATTTATAGAATTGAGGAAAAAATAAATGGAACAGCCACATTGCACAAATCAATATGTCATTTGAGTCCTGAAGCTAGAGATATATTGAAATTATTGTGGAAAAGAGGAAAAACTGTTCCTTAGGAGAAATTTTTCCACTTTTCCACAATATTTTGTTATCTGTTTTTAGATTTCCATGTTAAAACAAGGACCAGGGCCCAGTTGTTCAAAACTAACGATGTCGTTAGTTAACGATTTGTTAAAATTTACATCGAATGATATGCAAATATGCTGAAATTTTTTGCTGAAAAAATGTGAGTAGCTTTTGCATTGCAAAAGCTACTCACATTTTTTCAGCAAAAAATATCAGAATATTGTATATTGAATCCACTAAAACAGTTAACGAAATGACCCTTAACGAGCTCGTTAAGCTAACGACGCTTTGAACAACTGGGCCCAGGTTTTCACTTCAAGATAAGAGTAATTTGAGATAAGCAGAGTCAAGAAATGGAGAGTCGACTGTAGTTCCAGACACAGTGGCTCCAGATAGGAGGAGTATTGAGTAATCAGAGCTGAAAAGGTAATCGATTATCAGTATCGCCATTGTGATCGATAATCGATTAGAAATCACTGAAGTTAGTGTTACCTGTCTGTCTGAGCATGACTTTTATCATATGTTGTACTTTACTGTATGTATTTGGTCAGACAGGCGTGAGCAAACAGTGTAGACCCAGATGAGATGCCACAAAATGCGGCATCTCAGCTGGGTCTACACTATTTGCCACTCATCCAGCTATTTTCAGACACAACTTTGGTTTGTAAATTGTACATGTTAAAATTTCAGATAAGATATGCTTAGGAGTTGAGGTATCTGGATACTAAGGGTAAATACAGTAAAGTAACAGACACAGAAGTCAAATGATCGATTAATAGCAAATCTGTAATGATAATCATTTTTGTGGAATTTATTGATCAATTAATCGATTATCCGATTAATTGTGCCAGTCTTAGTATTGAGATAACTAGGTTTCTAATTTCTCCTCCAAAATATTCATTGTGGGTACCCACAGGAATAGTCTTGCTCAGGCAATTCTAATGAGTACACACAACATATCTTTTTTAGGAGAAATAAGAAAAAATATTCATGTTTTTTGTTGAGAATCTGTAGTGATGTGGTTTAAGAACCTGATTTTGTTCACTGTGTGTAGTACTGGTCAAGAGAGTGCTGCTGTACAGACTGATCTTGTTCTTCACTGGGCTTTACCAAAATGGACCACATCTGTTGCTATATAGTTTCTTGAACAGGTTTAATTCTTCTTTTTAAATAACATGAGCTGCATGAAGCAAACAATATCTTTAGGGCATACCCTTTTTACCATATTTCGACAGAGAGGCCCGAGCAAACACTGTAGGCCCTGTTTAGATAGCACATCCACATTCTGATTAGGATTTACACTGTTTGTCACACATCCAGAAGTTTGTATTCAAAGCAGCAGTCTTAAAAAGGACTTTTTCTAGGAAATATTTAGTGAGGAGTTAGGGTATCCCAAGTACAAACATGTCAATATTTATGTCCTTGCCTAAGAGGAGGGGGATATTGTTTTTGATTTGGATTACATTGGTATTCTTGGATGCTTACCAAATTTTCACTTATATATAATTTGGACACAACAAGGAACTAATCAGATTTTGTTGGCCTTGACCTAATTTCCAAGGTCACAGCAGTAGAAAAACTGAAAATTCACACAGTGGGGACAATTGTTTTCTCTGAAAACACTGTTACTAGTTATCTGAGTTCACCATCAAAACAGGGAATGGGTACTCAGTAGAAGTGCCCTCTCCATAATACACATTTCACTTAATCATTTGAAATGCCTTAGTGAGGTGTTTCTAATGAGTAATCATCTAGATACTCCTCTTTACTAGAGCTATGACAATGTATATTTATTAGAATCTCAGGCCCAGTTGTTTGAAACTAACAATGTTGTTAGTTAACATATCGTTTAAAGTTTTATCATTAAAAATGGCATATACGCTAATATTTTTGCTGAAAAAAATGTATATTATTCAGTAAAAATAACTGCGAATTAGATACTATACTTACTAGAGCAGTTAACATTTTGACCACTAATGAGCTCGTCAAGCTAACAATGCTTTGGACAGCTGGGCCCTGGTGATTTACCATAGTTTAAGTTTCAATGGAGCAACAGGAAAAAAAAACAACATTTTTATGTCAGATAACTTCTTTACAATAGCTTCATTATAAGCATAGTGTCTTTTTCTGGTCCCCAATTATTGTGTAGAATTAAATATCTGACACACATAGCTTCAGAAAAACTGCCTTTTTTCATTCAAAAAGTATTGATATTTTTTCTTATTTCTCCATAAGAAAGTGTTGTGTATACATGTATTCATTAAAAGCCAACTGAGACATTTTAATAAGTACCCCAACATGTTTTCGTGTAGAAATTGCCGGCCTCGGTGGCTCAGTTGGATGTGGGTCTGACTGATGATCAGGAGGTTGATAGTTTGATCTTCGCCAGATCACAGTGAGCTATTGTGATCGCCCTGTGATTGGTGTACATCGTCCACAATTTGCTTCAAATGACATCTCCTCCATAACTACTGGGCAGAGTTCAACCAAAAGTGATGGGATTTTCCTTTGGAGGTCCTCTTCCAAAATTGCTCAAATTGTTCCACTCCACTGCACAAAATGGCCACCTGAGCTAAAAATAGAAAAAAACCTTTAAATGACATCTCCTCCTAGGCCAGCGACCCAATTTCAAAATAATTACAGAAATGTTCCTTGGGTGACCCTCTTCCAAAATTGCAAAAATGGTTCTGCTCCGCTGAACAAAATGGCCACCAAAGCTAAAAAATAGAAAAACCTTTAAACGACATCTCCTTCTAGGCCAATGGCCCAATTTCAAAATAATTTCACAGAAGTGTTCCTTGGGTGACCCTCTACCAAAATTGCTAAAATGGTCCCGCTCCACTGAATAAAATGGCTGCCAAAGCTAAAAATAGAAAAAAAAAAACCTTTAAACGACATCTCCACCTAGGCCAATGGCCAGACTTCAAAATTATTTCACAGAAATTTGCTTGGGTGACCCTCTATCCATTGATAGCTTAATTGTTACTGTTAATATTCTTTATTATATTAATATTCTTTATTTATTATTATAGTCACACCTGCTTTAGCATGGGCGACTTTCCGTCCATCCGTCAATATTTATACTGGGTGTCTTGTGAGCGCAACTCCTTTTGCAGTATTGTATCGATCGTTTTGAAACTTTGATGGGGTTTTCTTCATGGTATGAGATTGTGCATGCGGCTTGGATATAATTGTTAGATCATTTTTTGTCACTTTTTCCACATTGGAAACTTTGTGGTTTGGATATAAGTGTTAGATCATTTTTTGTCACTTTTTCCACATTGGGAACTTTGTCATTTTTAATCCTCAATATAAAGACAGTGGGTACCTCTTGTGAGCGCAACTACTCTTACAGTTTTGTACCCATTGTTTTGAAACTTTGCAGGTGTTTTCTTCATGGTTTAAGGATGTGCATGTGGTTTGGATATAATTGTTAGATGATTTTTTTGTCACTTTATCTACATTGTGAACTTAGTCATTTTTTCGTTTTTCACCCTCAGTATGTGATCATTTTTCATCTGCAAAATATAGAAAGTAGGTATCTCTTGTTAGCGCAACTCCTCTTACAGTTTTGTACAGTTTTGTACCAATGATTTTGAAACTTTGTCTGTGTTTTCTTCAAGGTATGAGGATGTGCATGTGATTTGGATATGCTCATTTTTGGTCACTTCATCCACATTGTGAATTCAGTCATTTTTCACTCTCAGTATATGATGGCAAGCCGTTTTACCATTTATTATGTTAATCAGATATCTGATTTAATATATCAGATATCTTATATAATATATATGATATCTGATATATTATATCAGATATCTAATATAAATAAGATATCTTCTTTGTCACTTATAATAATATATAATTATGCTGATTGGGGATGATGTGGAGATTACCCGATTTTTTTTTTTTAGGGAATTCCATGAAAAATCGAGGTAGTTATTGCCCTCTGTAGTTCAGGGCTTTTTGACCTTGTCAGCAAGATATCTCAAAAAGTATTTAAGCCAGAGTCATGATATTTGGTATACTGATTGGGATTGAGGAGGAGATCACCTGATTAAATTTTGAACCAATTAAATGAAATGTTGGAATTATGGCCCTTCGCAATTTTTGGCCATTTAATGTCATTGCTTTATTGTGTATAGCATAAGTTTAGAACCATGTATGCTAATGTTTTGAAATTTTATATTTTGATTCCTCATGAAAAAATAGGTGACCCGTATTTTTTTCTTATCCCAATTATCTCCTATTTTAGAGTTATTTCCATTTGATAAAATAACATTGAAATCTCATATATTTGTATTATTGTTACCGTCATGGGCAAGCAGTGTTAGAGTCAGGCAGTTGGGGGCATAGTGCTTTACAAACACCAGCTCTAGTTTAATCAAATAAGATATCTCATTTATTATATCAGATATATTATTTAGTGTATCAGATATCTATATTAATATATAAGATATCTTATTTAACAAATAAGATATCTTATATGATAAATTAGATATCTTATATGTGGAATTAAATATCTCATATATTATATCAGATATCTTATATAGGATATAAGATATCTAATATAGGATTTAAGATATCTGAATTAGTATATTAGATATCTTATATCCTATAATAGATATCTTATATCCTATATAAGATATCTGATATAACATATAAGATATCTGTTTTGCATAATAAATAGTAAAACAGCTTGCCATAATATATAGATAGTGGGTACCTCTTGTGAGCCTAACTCCGATTACAGTTTTGTACTGATTGTTTTGAAACTATGCATGCGTTTTCTTCATGATATAAGGATGTGCATGTGATTTGGATATAATTGTTAGATGATTTTTGTCTCTTTTTCCACATTGTGAACCTCGTCATTTTCACCCTCAATATATAGACTGACAGTGGGTACCTTGTGAGCACATAAAATAATTATACAATTTTATACCAATCTTTTTGAAACTTTGCACATGTTTACTCCATAGTCTGAAGACTGGCATGTGCTTTTGATATAATCCTTGCATTAATTTTTATCTGCTTTGTCAACTATATCTTTTTCTGACCTCAGATGTATAGACAGTGGGTATCTTGTGATGGCAACTCCTCACAGAATTTTATACCAGTCTTTTTGAAACTTTGCACATTTTCTCCAGGGCCTGTAAAAGTGCATGTCGTTTGGATATAATTATTAAATTTCTTTTTGTCATGTTACTGGCATGGCTCACAAGAATCTCTTTCCTCTGTTAGTCTTTTAGCTCACATTTATGGGATGTATTACTTAGGCTTTCTGACTCCATCTCGCTGGTCAGAGGACATAGTCAGCAGTAAACCATGGAGCTTTCTCCCATGGGACCACCTTCGAAGGACTATCAAAATAATTTCAACAAGTTCCATTTATACATTGTCTGATTGCCCTCCCATTGAAACATTTTGGGTTGGTTTATATATAGTAAGACTATACCAGTGCAATATGCTTTATCTCGTGATTTATGCTTTAAGCCCTTTGCAAGTGGTTTAATCTATACTGAGAGGCAAAAATAAGTATACAGGTAACAGTTTTTTTAAATGTCACCAAACTTTTACATATATACATAAATCATTGATATCATAGTTAAGAACAATCATTTACACATAGTTTGCAACAATTTTCAGCAAACTCTATCAAAGAGCAAGGAAATGGCATTTACGGAAACGAATAAGGGGTCTAAATCAACATTTGCATATGAGTAGCTTCCCTTTAATAGTGCATTTTGGACAAAGAAACTTACATTTATGCATTTGTATTGCAGTCAGTCAACAGAAGGATAAAAATGTTGTAAGGACATGTTTCAACTTTAAATCCATAACAGAGTACACTGTCAAATTTCTATACAAAGGATATGATGTTTTTGACATTTTCGTTCCTCTTCTGATGGAATGCACTGAATTTCTGTAGGATATTAATTGAAATTGTTCTGTTAAATAAATGGTTTTTATGAGATTTTATCTGTATTTGGTACAAGCGGGCTAAGCCAAGTAACACAACCAACGCCACTTCAGGTATAAACTCTTTAAATTCCCTATTTTTTTCATTCAAAGGGAGATAATTTGAGATGGAAAGAACTTCAGATTCAGCTTGGCGTCATTTGATGGTAATTTCGAATTAAATTAATAACATCGTAGTTTTACTCATAGACTTTTGTGCAAGACAAATTTATGAAAAGTAAAATGACATTTGTTTTATGCAAAGCGAGTTATGACTGGAAATGCTGTTTTTAATTAAGGGCTCATAACTTCATAATTTATGACTGTGAAAGAATTACCTTTGTGATTTTCAACGACAGGCGTTTGACAAAAATGACCATGAAAACATTTAAAAAAAGTACAACACAAGCCGATACTCAAAACTCGAAATTGTATACTTTTATTGCCTTTGAGTATATTCAAAATTGTGTAAGACTTAAATTACTCAACTTTTACATGTATGGGTAGAAAAAAAACTTACGGGGACAAAAAGGTACCCTACACAAAAAAGAACTGAGGTCAGCCTGCACTGTGTCTTGTTGCATGTCATAACAGATGGTGCAGATGTGCAGGCTGATCTGGGCCTTTGCTGTTCATATATACCCAAAGACACATTTTTGCATGACGCAGCCGATATAAAACAAGAGCTGTCGCATGACAGCATAGCTCACCTGCTTGCGCCTTATCTACCTATGGTTTCACATTAACACGTCAAAAGGTCTATTTAGTATTTTTGTTTGATTATTCCAAATACAATGTTTTATAAGTCTGAATATAAATCACACATCCCTCTTTAAATTTTAATGCAAATCTATATGATACATGGAACGCTGACCTAGATATAGTTTAAGGTTGGTCATTGCATCACATGGAACTAATGTTCCTGGTATGAAATTACTCCATTAAATAGTCTTCCAGTTATTAGACAAAATCAGTAAACAATGAAATATAGGTCACACGGACCTAGATATATATTCTATGTCAATAAACGGGTCACATGGAAGTTAAAAATCTAGGTTTGACATTTCTCTGTCAAATAGTCTTTGCGATATATGATCTACATATATTTTTAGGGTACTCTTAGTGTCATATGGAACTAATGATATTCATGGTATGATATTTCTCCATCAAATAGTCTTCAAAATATAAGCAAAAATGATTGGACCATCAAATATAGGTCACACTGACATGCATATTATTTTGAGGTCAGCCTTCATGTCACATGGAACTAATATCCAAAGTGTGACATTTCTCCATCAAAAAGTCATTGAGATATAAGGCATAATCAAATAGTCTTCGAGGTATGAGGCATAATCACTGCACCATGAAATATAGGTCACACTGACCTATGTATATTTTGAGGTCACTCTACGTGTCGCATGGAACTAATATCCAAGGTATGATATATCTCCGTCAAATAGTCATAATCACTGGTCCATGGATATAGGTCACATTGATCTACATATATTTTGAGGTCACTCTTCCTGTCACATGGAACTAATATCCAAGGAATGACATTTCTCTATCAGATAGTCTTTGAGATATAAGGCATAATCACTGGACCATGAAATATAGGTCAAATTGACCTACATATACTTTGAGATCACTCTTAGTGCCACATGAAATTAATATCCAAGATATGACATTTCTCTACCAAATAGTCTTCGAGGTATGAGGCATAATCACTGGACCATGAGATATAGGTCACACTGATCTACTTATATTTTGAGGTCACTCTTTGTGTGATATGGAACTAATATCCAGGGTATGACATTTTTCGTTCAAACAGTCATCTAGATATAAGGCATAATCACTGGACCATGAAATATGGGTCACATTGACCTAAATATATATTGAGGTCACTCTATGTGTCACATGGAACTAATATCTAAGGTATGACATTTCTCTATCAAATAGTCCTCAATATATAAGGCCTATTCACTGGACCATGAAATATAGGTCAAATTGACCTACATATACTTTGAGGTCACTCTTAGTGTCACATGAAATTAATATCCAAGTTGTGACATTTCTCTATCAAATAGTCTTCGAGGTATGAGGCATAATCACTGGACCATGAAATATAGATCACACTGACCTACCGATACATATATTTTGAGGTCACTCGTGTCAGATAGAACTAATATCCAAGGTATGACATTTCTCTATCGAATAGTCTTTGCGATATGAGGCATAATGAGTGGACCATAAAAAATAGGTCACACTGACCTAATTATATATTTTTAGGTCACTCTTCATATCACATGGAACTGATATCCAAGGTATGACGTTACTCCATCAAATAGTCTTCGAGATATAGTGTAATCACTGGACCATGAAATATGGGTCACATTGACCTACATATATATTGAGGTCACTCTTCATGTCACAGGGAACTAATATCTAAGGTATATGATTTCTCTATCAAGGTTGACTGATGTATTACCCAGGATGTGTTTACAATGCTAGCATAACAGAAATGCACCAAACACTTTACAAGAGGTGCCCTGGATTATGAACCCTAGCCCAACCCCAGGGCATGAACCCAGGGGCTGATACAGACACTTAGACAACCCTTCCAGGAACACATGTTCTGAATATGAATGCTCGTTGACAAATGACTACTAAGATATATGCATATGAAAAACTTAAACACAGCAATAGAGCATTTTACAAGGGTGTCCTATATTTTGACCCCTAGCCCCACCCCAGGGCATGAACCCAGAGGTCTCTTCTTATGAAATTGCAGACGACCCTCCCAAGCATTTATTTTCCAAATATGAATGGTCTGTGGTAAGTGACTGTTTAGATATAAGCATTTGAAAAACTGAACACAGTGTGACGGGAACGGGAACGCAAATGCGCATGACCGGGGTCTTGTACTTCATATAGGCGAGCTAAAAATGACCATTTGTTATACACTTTTGTTACAAATGTAGTTATATGAAGTATGATATGGGGTATATAGCTTTCGTCATGCTGTTTATCTGGCCTTCTGTTTGTTTACACTTTGATTAAAGTTATGTAAAAGTTTCTAGGAGTTGTTCCATCCATCTTTCCATTTGATCATCCAGTCAACTATTAATCCTTTGGTTAAAGCTTAAATTTCATCAGTTCCTAAGAGACTCTTCAACCATTGAATAGATTCAGTTCATATGTGCACTAATCATTGTTCCAGATGAGAGGGAGTACCATTTCTTCTAAATGTTGCTTATTCCTCCATAAAACCGTGTTGTGGGTACTCATTAGAAGCACCTCAGTAGTACGCTTCTAATCAGCACCAGGAATTGTGTTTAAAAAAAAAAAAAAGAAAAATATCATTATTTTTTGGTTGAAACTGCACCTTCTCTGAAGTTATGAATACTGTTACATATTGATCCTAAGATTTCATAGATAAATATCCTGGGCCCAGTTGTTCAAAGCAAACGACGTCGTTAGTTAACGATTCATTAAAATTTACATCGAGTGATACGCAAATATGCTGAAAGTTTTTGCTGAAAAAATGTGAGTAGTTTTTGCTGTGCAAAAGCTACTCACATTTTTTCAGCAAAAACTATCAGAATATTGTATATTGAATCAGCTAAAACATTTAATGAAATGACCCTTAACGAGCTCGTTAAGCTAACCATGCTTTGAACAACTGGGCCCTGGCCTCCTTAGTGGTCTTGAGGTCAAAGCTCATGACTTAGAAATGGGATAGGTAAAGCTAAATATGGAGATACCCAGGAAAGGCCACAATGATGTAACAAAAGTTCTAATTGCACCTGCATAGGGTTGTTACGAAAACACGCCTACTATTCAAATACAATGTATATAGAAAATTCCATTCCAAAATCTAAAAATTTTCAGATAAACAAAATTATATTTTTCATATTTCTGCTTAAAACATAAATTTTGGGTACTCATTAGAACTGCCTCAGCGAGATGGTTCTAATGAGTACCCACAATCTATGTTTTTGAGCAGAAAATAATGTATACCCCTGTAAACCCAGTTTTACTATATAAAAGTGGGATTTAAGCGGGTCAAAATTATTTAGGCATGTTTTCTTGATGATAAACATGAATCCCTGGTCTTTTTGCTCTAGTTTGCTGGCTGTCCTTTACTGGATGATTACTCAGCACCTAGCATGTTTAGCTACAACTGATACAATTACTTGTTGATTGGTTTGTTTCCCCAAGCAGTATCATTATTCCTGGACACATGTAAGGTGACCTCATTTGGAATGATGATGTGTTCGATCCTGGATACAGTTTATGTTGAAATAATAATATATGTTGAATAAGTAATATATAAATAAAACTTAGTCAAATGAAACTTCAGGTTTTTTTTTTCAAACCATTTATGCAAAGAGTCTCAAAAAAGGGAAATTGGCTATTAATAGAGTAGACCCAGATCAGATGCCACAGATTGCACCATCTGATCAGGGTCTACACTGTTTGCATGTCGGACAGGAATTTCTATAAAACATGTTCATAAAAACTAACCAGACATTACGTACAGTGAAATGACTGCTTCCAAAGAGTTACGATAGAAGAGTCCACTCAACACATATGGGTTAAAACAAAAGCCATGTGTTTGCCACTGTGAAGAATATGACCTTTAACCAATATCAAGTCAGGTTGAAGTTTTTGACTTGCCGATATAAACACTTTATCAGTTTCATCTGTCAAGCCAATAAAAAGATCTGGAGCTGACACAAAATATTATCCCTTGAAATATGATTGAACTTAAGGTTTATCAGGATATTATTTCAAGTAATGTGACAAGCCTCACAGGGTTTTGGAGATTTTAGTTTTGGTTTGGAGTTTAATGGCCCAGTCAACACTATTAAGGGTATCCACTTTTTCGTATGGAAATAAGAAAAATAAAATGTGGCTACCCACTCTTTAGCTCCAGATTAGGAGCTTTTTTCAACTGAAAAGTAGATATCTTTCTTATTTCTCCATGAAAACAGGACTCGAGGGTTGAGCGCAAGACTATTGTAACTCAAACATATTTTTGAAACCCTTGTTTAGGGGCAACTTGGACCCCTTTGTAAACAATGCAAATTTAGGTGCCATTGCTCATACGAGCAATGGCACCTAAATTTTCATTGTTTACAGAAAGAAATGTTGTAATCTTCATAATGCCTTCATGGTGAGGAGATTAGGTTTGGGGAAAAACAACCATCTGAGTTACGCTAGTCTTGCGCTCAACCCTCGAGGTGGGCACTCATAAGAAAGAGTATCCACAAGGAAAATATTATGTTGATACGGTGATCTTGAGCTATGCAGTATCAATATAAGACCTTGTGCTGATGTGAGCTGATCTTGGGTTGGTTGTGGGTCCTGCACATCAACTGAAGGATAAACTGTGATAGAAAATGTGTTTGTAAAACACTATGCGCCCAACTATATGCTTTCCCATTAGCATGCATTGACAGTAATACTTAAGCACCAAAAACAGCCCAGTTCAATTAAACTTTAATAGTATTTAAACTACAAAAGTCGAAAAAAGTGATGATAATGCCAAAGCCACATGCACTTCTACAATGAGAAAAGGGCCTACTAGTTTTCATATTAATTGGTTTAAAACTAGGAGGTATTGCACACACAAGGTACCCACTGCAAAACATTTTACTAGTATTTCAGCCCCAAAAATTGGCCAAGTTCAAGTCAAGAAAAGTGACAAAAATTAAATTGTTGATAATGCCAAAATCACATGCATATCTACAGACATGACAAAAGAGCCTGCAAAGTTTCGAATTAATTGGTATAAAACTAACTAGAAAAAGTGTCCATAGGACAAGGATGCCCCCGCCAAAACAAAAAGGTTACATATGTAGTCAAGGGCAGATACATGTAATTCATAAACCAAATAAGCAAGAGTTGTCTTCCATGTTCATTACACATCACCTCAATGTCATGCATGCATCTGTAAGTTTTCATAAATATATTCCATACGGTTTAGGAGTTATGGCCCGGACACGGTTTACTATATAGAACTAAGTAAAGGGCAGATGATTCAAACCAAACAAGCAATTGTCCTCCTTTTTCATGACTTATCATCTTAATCTCATGCATGCACCTGTAAAGTTTCATAAATATATCCCATATGGTTTAGGAGTTGTGGCCTAGACCCGGTTTACTATATGTGACTAAGTCAAGGGCAGATAATTCAAAAACCAAACAAGCAAGAGTTGTCTTTCTTTTTCAAGACACCTCCTCTCAATGTCATGCATGCACCTGTAAAGTTTCATAAATATATTACCATACGGTTAAGGAGTTATGGCACGGACACGGTTTACTATATGGAACTAAGTCAAGGGCAGATAATTCAAAAACCCAAACAAGCAGGAGTTGTCTTCCTTTTTCACGACACATCGTCTCAATGTCATACATGCACCTGTAAAGTTTCATAAATATATTCCATATGGTTAAGGAGTTAATGGCCTGGACACGGTTTACTATATGGAACTAAGTCAAGGGCAGATAATTCAAAAACCAAACAAGCAAGAGTTGTCTTCCTTTTTCAAGACACACCATCTTAATGCCATGCATGCACCTGTAAAGTTTCATAAATATATTCCATATGGTTTAGGAGTTATGGCCTGGACACGATTTACTATATGGAACTAAGTCAAGGGCAGATAATTCAACAAGAGCTCCACCAAGCGGGGCATTATACGCCTGTGGCAAGTAATAAGAAGCAGCACATTAACTGGCTCCTGTATAATTCAGTGCTCCGGATATAAACTGTAAGTGGAATTACAAAAAAAAAAAAAAATTAATAAAATTCATTGGGGCATAATCTCTGCTGATATTTGGTGAACTGTAACCCAAGGGTCCAAGCTGGCCAAGAAATTAAGGGAGAAGTTTGCTGCTTCTAGGGAGAAGTGCTTTCTGACGGAGGACACACCACAGAAGCATGGCTATATTATAAGCTCATATGAGCCTTTGGAACACTATTACCTCTAAATAATATGCTGTGAAAAGTTTACAAAAACTTTCAAAGGGGCATAAATCTGCAAATATTTGGTGCACTGTAACCTAAAAATAATATGTGCTGCTCCACATCATCATGTAAGTATTTATGAAGTTTCAGCTTGATCGGATGTAAACTGTAGGAGGATTTAGCTGGAAACAAAAGATTAATAGAAATTTTCAAAGGGGCTTAACTTTGCTAATATTTGCTGGACTGTAACCTTGAAATAATATGCGCTGCTCCACATCATGGTCTTACTACAAATCAAGTTTCAGCTTGATCGGATGTGAACTGTAGGAGGATTTAGCCGGAAACAAAAAATAGACATTTTCGAAGGGGTTTAACTCTGCTAATATTTGGTGGACTGTAACCTCGAAACAATACGCGCTGCTCCACATCATGGTCTAACTGTACATGAAGTTTCAGCTTGATTGGATGTAAACTGTAGGAGGATTTAGCCATAAACTAAAAAATAATCAAAATTTTCAAAGCAGTATAACTCTGCTAATATTTGGTGGACTGTAACCTCGAAATAATATGCGCTGCTCCACATCATGGTCTAACTATATATGAAGTTTCAGCTTGATCGGATGTAAAATGTAGGAGAAGTTAACCGGAAATGAAAAGTTTACAGAAATTTTCTAAGGGGCATAACTCTGCAAACATTTAGTGGACTGTAACCCTGAAACAATATGCGCTGCGCCACATCATGGTCTAACTATATACCAAGTTTCAGCTTGATCGGTTGTAAACTGTAGGAGGAGTTAGCCGGAAATGAAAAAGTTTACGGACGGACGGACGACATACCCCGTAACATAATATGTCCCGTTTTTCAAACGGGCGTATAAAAACCAAACAAGCAAGTGTTGTCTTCCTTTTTCATGACACATCGTCTCAATGGTATGCATGCACCTGTAAAGTTTCATAAATATATTCCATACGGTTTAGGAGTTATGGCCCACATACGGTTTACTATATGGAACTATGTCAAGGGAGATAATTCAAAGAGTTGTCTTCCTTTTTCATGACATATCGTCTCAATGTCATGATTGCGCCTGTAAAATTTCATAAATATATTCCATACGGTTTAGGAATTATGGCCTGGACACAAAATGGGACGTACGTACATACGGACGTTCGTACAGTACGGACAGGATTAACACTTAATGCCCTTCCGCTATTCTTTGAATAGGCGGGGGCATAATGCGAACACAAGGTACCTACCATCTGTTGTCAGATGCCTGTTGGAAAGGGGGAATTACTCCGCAAGGAGCATCCTGACGAAAAAAAAAACGAAATGTGTCAGTAGGACACAGATGCCCCCGCCAAGGGCCATCCTCACCCACACGCAGGCATTTTGCAAAAAATGAGGGACCATAACTCTCATAATAATTGCCAGATTTTACCCTAAATCGAACTTGACCATATTTTATGATTAAATACATGTGTATAAAATATGAATCCAATACACAAATCGATCTTTTTAAAAAAAATATCAGAAATAAAACATCTTTTGAAGGTGAAAATGGGCCATAACTCCCATAATAATGGGTTGATTTTACCCTAATTGGAACTTGACCTCTATTTTATGATTATAAACCCTTTTGTTTAAATACGAATTCAATACACTACTGTTTTCAAAAGATATCAAACTGAAACTATTTTTCAACGTTGAAAAAGGGCTGCAACTCCATAAATAATTGGTGCATTTCACCCTAAATCATCAAACTTGGCCTATATTTTATAATTATATGCTTGTGTATAAAATATGAACCCAATTCACTATCTTTTCAAAAGTTAATGGAACGAAAAACCATTTTACAAGGTTGAAAAGGGGCCGTAACTCCCAAAATAATTGGTGGATTTTACCTAAATCAAACTTGACCTACATTTTATGATTATATACCTGTGTATAAACTTTGAATCCAATACACTAATCTTTTAAAAGATATCAAACTGAAACCATTTTTCAACATTGAAAAAGGGCCATAACTCCAAAAATAATTGGTGGATTTTACCCTAAATCGAACGACCTATATTTTATAATTATATGCTTGTGTATAAAATATGAATCCAATATACTAATCTTTTTAAAAGTTAGGAACAGAAACCATACTTCAAAGTTGAAAAAGGACCATATCTCCCAAAATAAAAGGTAGATTTTACTCTAAATCGAACTTGACCTATAATTTATGATTATATACCTGTTATAAAATTTCAATCCAATACACCAATCCTTTCAAAAGATATTGCACGGAAACCATTTTTCAAAGTTGAAAAAGGGCCTTAACTCCCAAAATAATTGGTGGATTTTACCCTACATGTAAATCGAACTTGACCTACATTTTTATTATATATCTGTGTATAAAATTTCAATCCAATACACCAATCCTTTCAAAAGATATTGTGAGGAAACCGTGTTATGTATGGGACTGGGGGACTGTGTGTTGAGGTTTTACGTCCCAGTCAATTCAAAGGGATCATGTCGAGCATAGCAATTCACCTAACCACACGTTTACTGGGCAGGCTTAGCGCTTAAGTGCACATTCTTTCGCCAGAAACTGACAACTGCCCTTCTTGAATCGGCGGAAGGGAGAGAATGGCCGTAGACAATATTTCATGATCAATCTCCAATAGAGAATTAAATTTATTGTTTACGTTCCCAGAAATTTTAGGACAGCGTTATCAGAATATTTTACTGCTAAAGGCTGTCTGATGCAGTTTGTTCCGTTTTATTTAGGTCTTTCAGTCAAATCGCAACAGGATAATGCATAGTTTGCTCAGCCCTGTATAGTTAGTATTCACTGTAATGAAAAAACACAGGTCTTTCTTTTGCCATTAGATTTTTTATTTACATCACATATAACAGGATAAATCGTAGAATTGACATACAGTGAAATCATAGCTCTTGATAAGGCACTTTTCTCCAACCAAAAAGTATCTATATTTTTCTTATTTCTCAATGAAAACATATGTCGTGGGTACTCATTAGAAGCGCCTTGTCGAGGTGCTTCTAACGAGTACCCACAACATATATGTTTTTTCTTGAGAAATACGAAAATTGTTTACCTGGTACCCATGCTTATCTAGACCTATGAAAACAATCATTAACAATATAATAAATTACTGTACAATGAATTTACATGTAAGTGTATGGCTGTTGGGGTTGTACCCAGCTAGCATTCTACGTAAATCTAATCGGGCCGTCATCGGCCCGTCAGCTACCCTGACGGGCCGATGACGGCCCGATATAGATTTACGTAGAATGCTGACTGGGTAGGCATTCCACTAGAAAATGTAAGCCATGCAACATTCAAGCAGTAATAAACACAGACCGAGCTCCAGGTGAGGCAGCTCTCCATATTAACAATTTATATCTCCAGTTACGGCAACTCAAAAATATAGACCGTTTTCTTATAAAATTTCTCCATGAAAACGTGTTGTGGTGCTCATTAGAAGTATTACAGATTAAACAATAATTACATGTATAGTCTATAAAGTATTTTCCTTAATCATTTTATTCCAACTTTGCAGGTTTATAATGACTTTGTACAATTTGACTGGCCAAGAGTAAAATCAAAAGGGTGTCTATTCAACGATAAATCTACTAAGCAGAATCTTGGAACTTTCTTGCATAGGTTTCTAAAATAAGCTATTGAACTTACTTTCACATAAACCATAAAAGCCAGTGCATGACAAAACCAACAAAATGGCATGTGGGCCAGGGGAAGACTAAGATCAGCTTGGGCTTTGCCCAGTCTGTCAGTCTTTGCTGTCTGCATGAAGAAAGCTTGGGTCCTTGAGCGCACAATGAAGACTGGTCAGACTGGGTGGATTGCTTCACTGGACGCATATGCCATTTTGTTGGTTTTGTTGTGTGCTGCCTCCTATAGAGTTGGAATTCTAAGAAACGAGTGTTTGTGTAAATGCCAGCAAATCATTCAAACTTTACACATTATTCAATTAGTGTGTGATCTGCTGATGTTTACACATTATTCAATTAGTGTGCGATCTGCTGATGTTTACACATTATTCAATTAGTGTGTGATCTGCTGATATTTACACATTATTCAATTAGCATGTGATCTGCTAATGTTTACACATTATTCAATTAGTATGTGATCTGCCTATGTTTACACATTGATAAATTTCACAAAAACGGATTTCATCCCCCTAGTATATTTTTTAGTTACTGGAACCCTGGAAAGTAGACCATATGCAGTTCTTCAATGGTAAAGCCTATTGTCAGTCTATGACAAAAGCAAATCTTTCCATGACATGCAGCAAACATTCATACCACCCTGCATACAATCCAGTCTTGTCGTAATCTTTGCTGCTGCCAAGTACATATGTACGTATTAAAAAACGCTTTTTTGTGTATGCAAAAAGTGAAGGGGCCCTAGACAGCTTGCATGGACAATTCTTTAGCATATACATGTACATGTACTAGAGAAAATTACTACATTGTATTCCCCAAAACAGAACACTCATTCCTATTCAGTATGCTGAAATCCAACATACATGTATCAAATTTTATGGGTAACAGGCAGTGATATTTTTATTAACCTGGTTGGTAAAATCTTCAGACATATGCTAGAGTATTTTTTTAATTTTCTCCCAGAAAATAGGATTTGACATTTCATGTCAACTGTCTCTATAGGAGACAATTTGCATGAAATTTCAAACCCTATTTTCAAGGGGGAAATAAGAAAAATATTGCTGGCACCTGCTGAATTTGCCCAGAGAGTTCATGGAAGAAAATCATAGCTCCAGCTAAGGGGACAAACGAGTTGATACTTTTGAAATATTATTTTTTTGCACCAGAACACATCTTGTGGGTTCACATTATATAACTTGCTTCAAGGAGATTGCACTGAGTACTCACAAGACAATATATTCTGGAACAGCAGGAAGGAAAAAAGTATCCCGTTCTAACTGTATACTGTAGCTTGAGCTATGAAATCCATTTATAAAAGATCGGGAAATAACTCTGTAAAAGACTCTTCCCACAAGTTTTCTCCCAGAGTAGAGTCTGTGTCTGCCAGAGGAGAGGAAATGTCATGAGAACTGTAGGGGGAGGGACTGTCACTCATATAATCCGAGTCTGTAAGAGATAGTAAGGACTTTGTTGGGGAAGGAACGTTAGCAGTCAAATCTATGACAGAATCTGCTATAGAGTCTGGAGTTTTTCTCTTGCAGACTATTGTTTTCAATGTTTTGTCAGTTACTGGGTCTCCTAAGATATTATCCTGCTCATGTGATGACAAATCGTCAGTAGAAGAAAGCCCCTCAAAGTCAGCACTGATAATATTTTCCAGATCTTCTAAAAGGTCAAAGTTCAAGTCCATCAAGTCATTAGAGTTTGTGTTGTCAGCAATATCGGAAACACTGTTTGTAAGAATTTCGGTTGGAGTGTCAAATAATACATTTTGTGGAGAAGTTTGAAGATTTTTATGATCAGTCACTTTCTGTAGAGCTTCTTTGTCAATAAACACATTTGGAATTGTTAATACTTTCTCACCATTAACAGAGTTTTCAATCTTCGTACTTTTCACATTTGTAGAATCTGAGGTAATTATAATTTTCACATTTTTATACCCATTTTCAGTCAATTTCTGAACATTATTTACAACAGATTTATTGCAATCACTCTCTGCATTGTCTTTCTTTATTCTGATGGTTTGAATAGGGGATGTCTGGATCTGAGGAGCTGACTTAGACTGTGGCAATGTTTTGTAATACACATGGTCAAACTGAATCAGTTCATTGAAGGAGTCCAATTCTTTTGCTGTGGGCCCCACCAGTCCATCTGTGGACGTGGTCTGAATGGCGGCCTGACTGTTTGAGATCTGTTGGGCAGTTTGGTCTCTTTTTGTTCTTTGTTGCTGCCCTGACTGGAGCAGGCTAACAAAAGAGTCAGTCTGAAAAAAGAACCAAAAAACACACTTTAAGCAGGCTTCAAACCATCTAAATTTGCACTGAACTAGCTCTCAACATTAAATACAATATATATACATATAGGGTGGATATCAACTTATAGCTGTCAGTAGCCACTGCCTTTAGATGGTAACCATTTAAGCACCAATCATAACTGCAGCAGACAACATTAACTTGAGTATTTTTTTTTCAGAGAAAACAAGCCTTGACATTTTATGACAATCATCTGCCAAGCAGACGATTCACATGAAAAGTCAAAACTTGTTTTCCCTGAAAAATAAGAGTCATCATAAATTCTGCTTGGTGCTTTAAAGGTTAAAGTACAGTAGTGGATTAATTCAAATATTTAGGGTAAATTTAATTGATTTAAGTGCTTTCCCTAATCACAAGCTGTTTTTTTTCCTCACAAGACGGCTACTGACAGCCAACTGTCAAAAGCAAATGCTAAAGCCTGCACACTGTCAGTTACTGTCAATGTGCCTTATACATGTAACTAGTCCTCTGCAGTACGTATAATACAAACCCATTTGCAGGATGACCCAACTCTTCCATAAGCAATTGCCAATATTGAATAAGCACAGATATGCCTATGCATCTACAAAAATCACATGCACAGACTGATAAGGGCTTTCTTATGCTTCTGATCAAATTGCAAAGAAACTGAAAAATCACAGCATCAGGCAAGGCTATATTTATGGGGATAATGGAAAAGTTTTACTGTTTTCTACAATTCCTATTATCAAGAGCCACGTAATTTGCAGCAAGAGTATTTTACTTGTCAACAATATATATAGGTCCAGACAAGGCACCGTTCCCAACCCCCACCCCACCCCCAAACCAGACAGTATTATTTCCTACTTCTCCATGAAAACATGGCTACTCATTAGAAGTGCCTTAGTGAGGCACTTCTACAGAGTACCCACTACCTATATATTATGGAGCAATAAGAAAAATATCATCTGGATACCACCACTTGTCTGGAGCTGTGAATATAGCTAAATACGAGAAGCTCCTCGGTGACCGAGCAGTTACCACTCCCCTTCGGATTACAAGGTCACGGTTCTAAACCTGCTTGAGGTGCAATTCAACTCATGAGTAGAGGCTTTCATTATCGCCCTTCAGTCGTGTCAATGATTTAAATCAATAATGTTGAAGAGGGATGTAAAACACCAAATTATCACCATCATAGCTTTATATTACGAGTAAATGGATACATACCCTAATGTCATTAGTGACTGGGCTGTCCAGTTGGACAGAGTCTGAGCCTGTCCCTGCGGCAGAGGGTCAGTGGATACTGCTGATCCGGACTCAGACTCGGTCTTACTGGGTGCCCCACCAATGGCACTCAGTCTGTCTTTCAGAGCAACATTTTCTAGTGCTAGGGAACCAGTCTGAACTTTCAGGGTATTGTTCTCCATAGCAAGCCTTCGGTTTTCTGCTTCAAGCTGTGCAACTCTTGATTCAAGGTCTGTCATCAACACCTTCTTTCGGTCTCTGGCAGTTTGTGCAGCAACTCTGTTCTTTAATTTTCTGTAATAAAAGAAAATTACTCTTGAAAGCATTCCAAGAAATGTACATGCATGCATGCATGGCCATAACAGCCATGCACTTCCAACTACAGAAGAAGCCTGCACATGGAGATGAGAAGATTAACCCTTGTCCTGCTGAACTCGGATATACCCTGCCCATAGCAACAGAAGGCGATTTTTTATCCGAAAAAATGCTGATATCTTTCTTATTTCTCGACGAAAACATATGTTGTGGGTACTCATTAGAAGCGCTTCACCAAGGCGCTTCTAATGAGTACCACAACATATGTTTTTGTTGAGAAATAACGAGGAACTTCTAATGAGTACCCACAACATATGTCTTTGCCGAGAAATAAGAAAAATAATATGTGGATACCCCCTCTTATCTGTAGCTATGCCCTGCCTTTGCAATGTAGATCCAGATCAGTTGGCTCTGAATCATCATCCGATCTGCACTGTTTGCCATTAAGTATGTGAATTTATAGCAGTAACTTGGAACAAGTCATCTGACTGGCTGAAAATTAGAAGTTGGCGTGGCTTATTAATTTATTCAGCAGGAATAGGGTTAAAGACATGCGAGATAAAAATGTACTTTCTCAGGTTTTGAGGTTTTGATATATGAATGACATCAAGTCAACTGTTTTTGCCATATCTTTCAACATAAGGTTGACTTGTGCTCCTAGTACATGTGAAATGAGAGGCTCTGTGCAATGAAGAGTAGCAGTCAGGTTGAACTGCTTCTGCAGCAGGATTTGATCAGAAATTAATACACTCTGTATTGAAAAATACACTTGGTATTGAAAGATACCACATTTACTCTAAGTTTCCTAACAAACATGAGCAAACAGTGTAGAGACAAATCAAATGCTGCAGAATGTGTCTGATCTGAGTCTACATTGTTTGCATCAAGCTTATACAAATGTCATGTGCCTGCTGGGGAATAATCTGAAAGTGTAAGCAAATCTGGAAAAGGTCACTCTACAGCACTTCACACAAGCCTGCAGTGCCAAAGGGATACTTCAGGGCTGGATTCTAAGGGTGTTCATTGGATCCCAAATTTGACTGAAAATTTACCATATTTACCCTAAATATTTACAACCCTTTCTCTTTTCAGGTCCCTTTTACTTGATCGACCTATGTGTAAGTGTTGGGTGAGTGGCAAATAGCACAGACCCTGATCAGACGTTGCATTCTGCAGAAAATGCAGTCTAGTCTGGGTCTTGTGTTGAGGTTTTACAGCCCAGTCAACCCAATGGGGTCATGTCGAGCGCGGTCAGTTTACCTTACCACACGTTTACTGGGCAGGCTTAGTCCTCTAAGCGGTTAACCAGTATTGTGCGCATTCTTTCGCCAGAAACTGACAACTGCCCTTCTTGAATCAGCGGAAGGGAGAGAATGACCGTAGAAAATATTTCATGATCAATCTCCACGAAAGAATGTTGCCGACCTCGGCGGGGGTTGAACCCGCGACCTCCTGGTCTCCAGTCGGACGGCGCATCCAACTGAGCCACCGAGGCCGCTAGTCTGGGTCTACACGGCTTGCTCAGTCACATCACAGACAACGTTCTGACATCAGATGGGAGTCGCCATACTGAGCCACAGGTGCTTGAAATTTGGTCACATGGCCCAAATGGACTATCCATTGGAGAGCCTTTGGCTGGCAATTTGGGCAGACGCCTTATAGGATAGTAGATTTGAGCCATTTCAGGTTAAGGATAATTCGCCGGCTGCCAAAACATGGCGGCGGAATTTGCCACTACTACACGTCATCATAAAATATCAACAAAAATCACAAATGAAATGCTTGTCTCACAAATTCAACTCATAACTTAAATATCAAGGCATATTAAGTGGTTATCAAGCGATAAAAAATGCAGTTTATAAGTATGAAAAACTAACCTAACTTGTGCAAATTCGGGGCCAAAAAGCTCTCTTTTCTTTTTCATGAATTTATAAACTACTAACGTCAGTTTGTTTTACAATGTTCCGTCCCGAGCAGCCGGAAATTAAAATATCCAAAAACTTTCAAATAAAACACAATTTGACTATGTCCTTAGGTACTCAAACCAATACACGGAACTAAAATCTTGTCCTTACATGTATATAACGAACTGGATATCGGTTTGTATTCTATCTGCATGTGCAAAGGGGACAGCTAACTACATATATATGTACAGTCAATGCACATTGTTTAGAGCTGTTTGAGTAGCATACTTGTTAGCCAAAATGTGCATTTTGTAGTAGGAAGGGAAATAGACCTGTAAAGAAAATATTCCCGTCGAGTGCCCCGACCGGGGATCGAACCAGGTACCCCTGGTTCCGTAATCGAGCGTCATAACCACGAGGCTAAAAGGTCCGGACCAGTTAGACTGGTCATTTATGCGCCCTATATATTTACATACATTTTGATTATTTGTACTTCGCTTTGCCGCGCTACTACACTCCTCCATCCTACAATGAAACATTTGTATCAAATGTTTTCTACTATTCCCAGGCTCTTTTGTGGCTCCGTTGCCATTGCATCGCCCTTGAGCTCCGACGGTAGTCATCCTGGCACCAGGCACCAAATGTAGTAGGAAGAGAAATAGACCTGTAAAGAAAATATTCCCGTCGAGTGCCCCGACTGGGGATCGAACCAGGTACCCCTGGATCTGTAATCGAGCGTCATAACCACGAGGCTAAAAGGTCCGGACCAGTTAGACTGGTCATTTATGCGCCCTATATATTTACATACATTTTGATTATTTGTACTTCGCTTTGCCGCGCTACTACAATTTATTTAAATGAATTCGGATATTTTATTTTCCGGCTGCCCTATATGGAACATTGCAAACAAAATGACATTAGTAGTTTATGTATTCATGAAAAAGAAAATGAAAAAGTTTTGTCTCAATTACCTTTGCCTTGGGTGGTTCAGGACCTGGTAATATCAGAGGTGGGAATGATAATTCAACAAAACCGTTGAAAATGTCCATACCCCCTACCCTCCCCCCACAAAAAATACCATACTTCAAAAGCTTGTGTCAGAATCAGAACTTTTTATTTTTCTAAAAAAATCATCAAAACCGCCGAATTAGCTAATCCGCTGAAAACTCACCCCTGCTGGTACTGAGGCACTGGAAGGCGTGTGCTTCGCCCGACATGTAACAAACATATGTTACGAGTCAACAAGTTAAATGATCATCAATATCTTTTCGAATAGTCATACAGATAATAGTGCAGAAACTACATACCTCCTGAGCAATTTCTCCTCCGGCGTGAGGTGCGTCAGCCGTCGGCGTTTCCTCGGCCCTCCGCCGTCGTAAATGTCATCCATTCCGTCATCCAGCGTCAAGGTTCGGGCTGTCTGGTTTGGTACAGACGTAATTAATATTGTTTTCTGAGGCAAAGCAGACATTTTTATTTTCAAAGGTCGATACCGGTTATGCCTAAGCTGTTACCGCTATCGCGGGTGGAAATACGTCGGTAAATATGTCAAGCATTCATTCCGTTTGTCTTCTTTCATCGCTGGTCAAGTTAGTTGTGATGATGTGTCGTTTGTAGATTGGGTTGACGTCAAAAGCTTTTGATTGGTTTATCTACTAATTGGTTCTAAATTTAGCAACAACGTCATGCGTGTTTTTCCAGTTTTTCTGATGCAAGTATCACATGACTTCTCCGTTAGATTCCGTATTTATCCGCTTACAAGTAACAGCTTTGTAAAAAACAGTACGTCCCGATTATTTAGTAGCTGCAAAGTGCTAGAAACACTGAGACTCTCCCGGTGATGGTGGTGGTGGTGGTGTGTGTGTGTGTGGTGGGGGTGGGGGGGATACCTGTTCACCTGAAATGTTTTTTTATTTTTTTATTTTTCCTTGTTCCTCAAAATCAAAATCTTAATTTTCTCTGTTCCCTGCTCTCCAAAATTACCTTTGTTCCCCTGTTCCCTTCATTTTTAGACTTGTGTTCTCCTGTTCTCCTGAAATAAATGACATCATTCCCCTGTTCCCCAGAACCCTGGGAGGGTCTCAACACTGGAACATATTCTGTGTAACTGCGATGATGTTACAGAGGCAAGGGACAGTCTGATCCTCGGGGGGTGGGAGGGAGTTAACTTCCTATACAGTACGCATGTGCGTGCCGAATGACCCCCTTTTTCAGAGCTGCCAGGTATATGGTTGATCCCCTTTTTTCAAAAAAAGGTATATGAATGGCCCATTTTTTCTGGATTCCTATGTGAAAGGCCCCACTTTTCTGACATCCTGGTATATGCATATAATTTTCGCTCAGAGATTTTTCGAGGCTGCTTGTTCTCTTGATATTCAATGAATTGACTGCGATATTTGTCTAACTACCAGCAATAAATGGGTACACAACTCTAAGGGCAGTATATGAATAGGTCAACATTTCGGATGATCAAGTATATGAAGGGTCCGTTTTTTTTCAAAGGCCAGGTATATGAATGGGGTAGGTTTTGAAATACTGACTCGCACATCCGTACCACAATTATCCCCAAGTTACCGCCCACCCCTTCCCGCCCCACCTCCGAGAGGTCTGATCAAGTATTTGAAGATGTCGGATGTGCTTAGAAGAGAAGATTTACAGAAGACAGTCATAGATTTAGCTGTGCTGTCAGGAAACTGGGAAGAGTTTAGCCAAAGAGGGGGCTAGGAAAGTGATTCTGGCATTTTTAGTTCATCAGTGGCAGATTCACTTAAAAATCAACTTCAGCAACTTTAATATGGAAATCACTTTCATCAAATACACGCTTCTTTTATTATTATTATTATTATTATTATTATTATTATTGGTTTTCAGTTTTAGTATTATTATTGTCAGATTGCAGTGGTCTATATAAATGCTACGTATGTCACAACAGAGTAAAGCGTTATGGTCGGTCTCAGTGGTCGGTAATCCGAGCCATCTCTGACTTTAAAAGCCTTCTGATATTTACTGATTGGCGGCTTTGTCAAAGACCCCAAATCAATAAAAAAAAAAAAAAAAAGAAAAAAAAAAAAAAAAAAAAGAAAAGGCTTTGAACAGCCAGAGAAGGTGCGGGTGCCAACCAGTGCTATTAACGGAGAACTTAGAGTATCTCTCGCGGCTATGATTCTATACAAGACCGTTTTCATTCTTTCATATATAGCTGTAGTGAATGTTATTTTATTGATTTGTGCATTAATCCTATCATTATTTATTTATGTATTTTGTTAATTTTAATATTCATGACCTTAGCCACCGCTTGCTGTTCAGTAATCGGTTTCTTGGCATTTGACAAAGGGTGCCTACAAAGTTCCAGTTTCTCAAGCATGCAGTTTCACTACATATACACTTACATCTACATATATGATGCATAAATATTTGCTTCTGAATGGAATTTCTAGTTCAAAAACTTGGTCATGGAACTGATAGGTATTGGCAATCGGGCTTACCTATGAAGAGGTTTTCGAATGAAACGTTCCGAATAACAAATGTAAAACTCCTTCACAGGTAAATCATGAATGCATCCGAATGACCTCATCCAAATAAAATTTGCAGCCAACATAATGATTTATCTGCTGCGCCTAATGGTTTAATGAACATGGTGCTCGAACAAGAAATATATCAGAATTATACTTGACATCTGCAGACTTGGTGGGATGGCTCCTCTTTGGCCAGTGAATCTCGTTACAACATGTGGTCTCAAGTGATCAAATACTACTTTCAGTTTTCTTCATTTCATCTGTCCATTTTTATGCCCCTGTCATTCGAAGAATGGTGGTAAGGGCGTATAGTTTACCACTGTCTGTCCGTCCGTCCGTCCGTCTCTGTCCACGTCCGGCGTTAGCAATTTGCGTTTAATTTTTCCAAGCGGGGACAGCCGTGTCCTTTGGACACATTTCTAGTTGATTATGGCCTATACAACAAAAGAGACACGACTAAAATATCGTGCAGACGAGCAGAAGTGGTCTACAATCTTCTAGCTTACACAGTTGGGCCCATCCCCAGTCAGCATTCTACCTAAATCTATATCGGGCCGTCATCGGCCCGTCAGGGTAGCTGACGGGCCGATGACGGCCCGATGTAGATTTACGTAGAATGCTAGCTGGGTCCATTAACCCATTTACGCCGAGTGGACTCTTCTACCATATGACTCTGTCGACCGGTCCATTTCCCCATGTTTTATAGAAATTCCTGCATTTGCATTTAATTCAAACAGTCCAAACCCTGATCAAACGCTGCATACTATATATAAATGGTTTAATTGATTACTCAGAATTATCATCAAATACTCATTTCTAATATGTATATCTTTCCTCAATGTAACAGCCAACTAACACAACTAAATAGCCAACCAACATAACGGAATATGCAATGTTATTCTGTAGGAGTGTATTTACATAAAATGATGCTGTTAATTCGTTTGAAATGAGCACGAATGTTTGTCATACAAGTTTTAATGCGGTTCTCTCTCTCCGCTCTTCTTTTTCAATTTGTTGTCTATCAATCTTTAATTCAGTTTACTTAATGAGGCCCTTCCATAATTGTACAATGTTTCCTTGTTCCCTTAAAGTGATTTTCAGAATTTCCATGTTCCCTGTTCTCCAAAATTAGTTTTGTTCTCTTGTTTCCTTTACATATTTGCCAATGTTCCCTTGTTCCGGAAAATAAATAGGCATGTTCCCTTGATCTTCCAAACCCATGGGAAGGCCTCCTTATTAACTAAATATTCCACCTTTTCTCCATGCAATTTAATGCTTATACTGAGTAAAAATTAAGCAGACGACATTTTAAATAGTTTTTCTTATTTTTTTCCCCCCAGAAAACAAGCTTACACGGTTCATGCACGAGACAATTTGTTTGATATGCCAAAACCTATTTGCTGAATAAAATGTCGTCTCATTACGAAAACACGCCTATTCAAATATATTGAGAATTTTACCACCAGAACTGGGCGGTTCTAACAAGTACCCATAATCTATGCTTTGAGAAGTAATAGGAAAATTAAGCTGTACCCCTGTAAACCGCAGTTTTACTATTTAAAAGTGGGGTTTAAGGGGGTCAAAAGCGTGTTTTTGTGACATACTGAATTTGTCCATAAAATGGTAAAGATTAAGGGACATGTCACGGCTTACTAAGTAAGAATGCCCTCCAAATACTTCATAAACAAGAGCCCCATGGGCCATGATTCGCTCACCTGAGTAAAACGGCCGTCGCATATCTGCAGAATCCATGCAATTTTCTTCCAGTATTGCCAAATTTTCCCCAACAAGAGTCTGGGGCTGCAAACCTGACCTTGTCATTGAAAGGTCAATGACCATCCTAGGATCATCATTTGACTAAACTTGGTGGACCTTAAGTCCCTGATACTATGTACCAAAATTCAGCCTTGAAACTGTCTTGGTTCGTGAGAAGAAGATTTTCAGGTTGTTGTTTTTTTTTACCATAAATGGGCATGACGGCCATCTTGTTTAATGATGCAGAACAGTTTGAATAAATTTATAATATGCCTTCGACCCAAAGTGTAATGTGGTGAAAATTGGTCAAGCTGTTTCAGAGAAGAATGCGTTTAAAAAATACGAGATTTTAAACCTATATATATATAGCCAGGGGCAAGATAACCCAGGAGACAACATTTTGATTGTAACTAAAAGGTTCAGTTTCAGCCAGCGGTCTTTAATATATTTTCAGAAAATGATTTTACAACATTTTCTCCATACAACAGTATGGGAATGCAAATTTAGAAAGGTCAAAGGTCAACCTACAATCATCATTTGAATCAACTTGGTAGACCTTAAGTCCCCGATGCTCAAGATTCAGCCTTGAAGCTTTCTTAGTTCTGGAGAAGAAGATTTTTAAGTGTTTTTTTTTTTTTTTTCTTTTTTTTTTTACGACATATGGGGGCATGGTGGACATCTTGTTTAATGATGCAGAAACCGTTTGAACAAATTGATAATACCCCCTCAACAGTAATCCTAATGTGAAATCTGGTGAAAATTGGTCATGCTGTGTCAGAGAAGACGAGGTTTAAAGATTACGATATTTTATACATGTATATAGCCCAGGGTCAAGGGCAGATAACCCCCTGGGACAAACTTTGTTGTAACAAAAAGTGTTTGCTACTATGATCATACATTGTAAGTTTCAGCCATTTTTAAGAAACTGAATTTTCAATACTTTCCCCATACAAATGCATACAGACTTAAATTTGACCGTGCCGTAAAAAGTCAATGTCAACCAAGGGTCATCATTTGAACAAAGTTTGGATGATCTTGAGCCCCCAATGCTCTGTAACAAGATTCAGCCTCGAAGCTTTCTTGGTTCGTGAAAAGAAGATTTTAAGTGTTTTTCAGCATATATGGGCATGGAGGCCAACTTGATTAATGATGCAGAACCTTTTGAACAAGTTGACATCACGAAAACATACCTATATAATTTTGACCCCCTCAAACCCCACCTTTATATAGTAAAACTGGGGTTTACAGGGGTATACATTATTTTTCATATTTCTGCTCAGAACACAGATTGTGGGTACTCGTTAGAACCGCCTCGCCGAGGCGGTTCTAACGAGTACCCACAATCTATTTTTTGAGCAGAAATATGAAAAATATCAGTTTTTTATTATTTGAAAATTTTCAGTTTTTGGAGGTGAAATTTTCTATACATTTGAATAGGCGTGTTTTCGTAATGATAATACGTCTTCGACAGAAGGCCCAATGTGAAATCTTGTGAAAATTGGTCAAGCTGTTTCAGAGAAGAAGATGTTCAAAGATTACGAGATTTTATATATGTATATGGACATTTGTACAAATTTTCAACCCCCCATTAAGAGAAGGCTCCAGCAGAACTAAAAAATTGGCCCAGGGGTTTCAGAGGAAAAGTCGTTCAAAGGTGTGGACGGACGATCACAAGAGCTCACTAAGATGGCGGCCTATGCGAATAAAAATGTATGCTTGTTCGTAACAAAAAATATGGAAATGTTACTGGGTTTTATAATTAATATACATTCTATCCCTTATAAAGTAAATAATTATCGATATTCATGATTTATTCGATCTAATATCAAGCCGCGCTAGAGAGATAACGGCTACACTCTAAGGTGAGGTCGCATAAGACGAATTAACCCATGTATGCCTAGTGGACTCTTCTACCTAAAGTCTTTGGACAGGTGCATTTCTTATATAAGGGGTGTCTGGTTAGTTTTTATTATTTTTACCATGTTTTTTGTTGTTTTTTAGAAATTTCCGAACTTATCACAAACATTGTAGACCCTGATCATACGCCGTGTGTCGTGGCGTCGTATCATGGTCTACATTGTTTGCCAATATCCATTTTATGGGACGCTAGGTTTTGTTATAGTTTTTGAAAAGTTCTCGCAGGTGATTTGCTTTATTGAACGCAGCCCTCGTTCGCTGTTAGTGGTACGTTGTACCGTTTTCATATTACACCAGAAAAAGATGAGAAAAGATCGAAACAATAAGTATTTCAAATTGTTTAGTATATTTATTTAAGAACTCTCCAGTACAGTGAGAGAAATCACTTATTGCCGGTAGATTCTTAGAATCGCGTGCTTCTGGATGCAAATTCTAAAGGGTCCGAACATCTTGCGCTTACATGCAGGCTGATTTACGTCTTCGCAATTCAATGGTTCGCATATGGGATAAGCCCTAATCTCCTCTCTGCTTGTCTCGACAAATCTAATTCGAAGGGTTTGTGCCATGCGGCATGAGCAATTATCACACATGCGTGCGACTAAAGACCAGACCAGTGCGTATATTTGCAACATATTTATCACGGTATTCGCATACCGTAAATGTAACGATGGAAGCGATGGAGGCAAACGCTCTGAAAAAAAAGTTGCCGCCCCAGAAAATGTATCAATTTCCACTTCAGTTCACTTACATCATGGTCTGTCTGAACCATGTATTTTGTATTGGCTAAATATTAGTAGGCGACATACAAATACAAATACACATGAGTCAGGGCATGAAAAAACCTACAAAAATGGCATGTGCGCCAAGCGAAGACTCAGATCAGCCTGGGCATTCGCCCAGTCTGA
This sequence comes from Anodontia alba, assembly GCA_964016985.1. Taxonomy (NCBI): domain Eukaryota; kingdom Metazoa; phylum Mollusca; class Bivalvia; order Lucinida; family Lucinidae; genus Anodontia; species Anodontia alba. The sequence goes on along the minus strand of OZ024830.1, from coordinate 7,586,349 downwards.
TCAGAGTCTTTGCTGTGCGCTTAATGGGTAGCTAAGGACCAAAGCTTTCTTCATGCGGACAGCGAAGACTGTGATCAGACTGGGCGGATGCCCAGACTGACCTAAGTCTTCGCTGGGCGCACATGCCATTTTGTAGGTTTTGCCACGAGCTGGCTCATATAAATATTTTCCCCTGAAAATAGGGTTTTTGGCTTTTAAAATGGATACACTTTTAGGGCAGTCTAAATTGTTTTGCTGCCCTTCTGAAAAGAAACCCATTCTGAAAGGAAAGGATTTATTCCCCTCTTTCCTTTTAGAGTAGACCCCTTTTCAGAAAGGGAGAGGTGTGCAGAAAGGAAACCTCAAAAGTTATCTCTCTACCATAAATGGAGGAAAAAGAACCAAGAATATCCAGTTACCTTAAACAGTTAATCGTATGAACAGACAAACCTTATTTTTTCAGAATTCGGTAAGAAAATCTGAGTCACGTTATATTTAAACGAAAATAAATTTATGAAATGAATACGCATCTCTGCTGTCTGTTTAGTGCCTTCGCGTCCGCTAACAAATTTATCAGAGCCGAGCCGAAAGAATACGTGCCCTCTGACATGCATGCCCAAAGTAGACTCACTTAACCTGCCCATCCGCGCGCAGTCTAATCAGTCTTCACTGTCCGCATGAAGAACTTTTTTCCATTAGCCAACATGTTCCCAGAGAAAATTCATGCGCAGGCTGATCTGAATCTTCGCTTGGCGCAGATGTCCGAAGGTACGTTTTCTAACGTTGTGGCTGATTTAATATTGTAGACTTGATCAACCGCGGCGTATCAACAGGCAGCGACGACAGAAGCGATTATTCTTATAAGACTGCGCATGCGCAGGATGATGTGACAGTTCATTTCAGTCGTCTACAAAGAATGCAATTTGAATGAAATATCAGTTCTTATTTTCTGTGAAAAATAATCTGCTTGTATCTATAGTCAGCAGAGACAGCTCCGTCAAAATTCTTTTCCTCCTTTCTGAATAGGGAGCCACTCTAAAAGGAAAAATGCTTAACTTGAGAGCTTTTGTTTTTCTTTTAGATAAACGTCTAAAAAGAAGGTTGCCTTTGGAAACAAAGAACACAATACAGATTACAAAATAGGAGTCTCGGTTTTATTGAGACTCTTAATAAGAAGTAATGAAGTTTGCAACACTACTTACGCCCTCTAGTGCATACATGGACAGAACTCCATTTTCAAATATACCATAGTAGGCCAAATGATCCCAAAAGAAACAAGAAAACATTGATGCAAAGCATCAATACGCCGGGAAACTAATCTTCATGCATTACTTAGTTCCCTATAGATCGTAGTACGAGTATAGTGAAAAAATGCTAGAATTTATGAAAGGTTGAAATTATATAAATTATCGCAATACTCAACGATAAAAACATTACAGTCGTTATCAGAGCTATGTAAAAAAAATTAACTATGATCGTCTGTTTTCTAGCCCGCATACATAATTACATGTCGCCATCCATAGCCTAGGCCGAATATACTATATCCGACATCATCTATGTAGCAGTGTTTCGTTCTTTTCTCCACTCCTAAAGTTTTCTTTCGGCCCAAATCTTTCCATGCTTGAATATCAAATTAAACTGTGTTATTAAACCAGCTTATAATCCGTTCGATTTAAGAATGCATATTTCCGATCGTAAAGAAAAATATCTTTTGTTTCTTCTTCGTAGTACGACGAAAAAAAAAAAAAAAAACGAAATGAAAAAATTCAAACGTGTACGAATATTGATAGCAACAAGCTCATTTCAGGTCGAATGGTCAAATTGGGGCTCCTACAGGAAAACCTCATTTCTCTTTTAAATGAGCAAAACCCACATTGCTACATTCATTCTACACAGTACTTCACATTTTTTATTTCACTATGTTACAAATAGCACAGTTCTCTGCTGCAAAAGTGTGACTTTGAATAATAATAATAATAAAAAAAGTGGGGGCTGAATAGATATATATAACCCCACTAAGAACCCCATAAAACTGGAAGAAAATCGATGTTCTCCAAATGCATACACATTTTACAAAAACAACCTCAAACAGATACGTCGGGCTCCAGCGTAAATGAAATATAATCTGCACTTTGATGAAGTGCCGGGAGACGTTCTGGGGCCGCCAAACGGCACTAACCAGCTGCAGTGTAGTAAAATAAATGTCAGAAAAGGTTACCTTTGGAAATATAAGAACACAATACAGATTAGAAAATGGGAGTCTCGGTTTTACTGAGACTCTTCATAAGAAGTAATGAAGTTTGCAACACTGCTTACTCCCTCTAGTGTATACATGAGCAGAACTCCATTTTCAAAGATACCACAATGGGCCCAATCATCCCAATGCAAATGGAATATAATCTGTACTATAAGTAGACATTTTTTTCAGAGAGGGCTTGGTGTGCAGGAAAGCAAACAGAACGTCATAAAATTTCACTACCATGTAAAATACGTGGCAGAAAATCTGTCCGTGTTTCTGGTTCCCTTTACAGGAAACAAGTTAGTCATTTTTTTCTGATATTTTATTAATGATATCTAAAACTCTCTTCTTTCAATGCTATTCTCCCAGTACAAAAAACAACACAACGTCGTTACAACGTCGCTGCAACGTCGTGACGTTGAAGCAACGCTGTAACGACGTTGTGGAGACGTTGTGTGTTTGCTGGGCTATACCCTTTTAGTGGAAAACCAATCCAATAATTTGTAAATGCTGTTTGCTAATATTTAATTTTTGTAGGCCCATTATAATACATTATGCACACTACAGTAAGTTTGTTTAACCCTTAAAGTGTTGGGCAAACTTATGGCAGGCGACATTCTATTTATTCTTATTATTTTTTAGAGAACATAAGACTTGACATTACATGTGAATCGTCTGCTAGGCGATTCATATGAAATGTCAAGCCTTTTTTCCCGAAAAAAAATCGGGGTCTTTTGCAGTTGTGTTTAGCATTTTAAGTGTTAACGGTTGCGTCTGTGCATATTCTGCGGCCAAAGAGTTCGCAAGTATTTATTTATTCTTTTCAAATATGGTGTAGTGAAAAATATCAAACGACGACAAATGCTTGGCGTGTTTTTCTGCTTAGTTTCTTTACCTCTCTCTTTTTACGTTTCTTTGAAACATGTGCCCGCTGGGTAGCTTGACATTTCATTCTGAATTTGAAACAAACGCCATACTGTTTTCAAGAAGAAAAATATTGTAAAACGTAGCTTGCTGATATATAAATTCAGCAGGCTAATGTTTACTATAACTGGATAATAAAACACTTTAACCATAACGAAGTCTGCTTACACTATATTCACGATCCTACTTGATTTGGACTAGTTTTACACGTAAAAGTCTATGACATTTAAGGCTTTTCGACTTTGAAATAATACATACCTATACACGCGGCAAACAGGTTTGTGTGTAAAGACAAAATGGTTTTAAAAGAATCGTCGCATTATGCAAGAAGATCTGTTTTAATTGCTTTGAAAGTGTTAATATTGTTGCAGGTTCAAAGTGGAATATGCCAGACAGTTGAAGAAAAATATGCAGATTTGCCGACTACTGTGAAAGCAAAGGTAGATACTATGGACAAATGCTCTTTCTATCTGAAAGATCCGTCAATTAAAGATCTGATACGCGATTACACGGACCACGTGACGTTGATTAACATGGACATACATATAGAAGATGACAACGGACTATATGGGGCAAACAAAAAAGATCAGGATGCACTATCTATTCCACTGGAACAGTTTCTAGTGCTTGACGGCTCGGGAAAATTCTTGCTCATGTTAAAAGAATACTTTATACTCATGTCTAAATATACTCTTGGACAAACGGTGGCTAGTGTTGCTGTAAACATAACATCAGAACCTCGTACATGCTTAGAATTAGCTACAAACGAAGATATTGACAGAGCCACCAAAACTTTCATTTTGGAAAACTTCATCAGTCTGGAATTACCAGCAGGAAAAGGACTAAAGATATGTAGTAAATACATTACAATTGACAATGTTGATGTTGGCTCAATCCGATATGTTTGCTGTAAGTTAGATCTAAGAAACAGCCTAATTTGTGAAGGTCTGGGAAAATCTATATGGCTGGACTCACTTTTTAAACTTTCACTTCTTGCACAAATCTTATTTGTAATATATAGCCCTCTTTTTGTTTTTAGACAAGGAAGTGCGAAATCTTTTCTAGACTTTGTTCATAGACCTCTGGGTACTTTAGCATTAAACGTGGCTGTTGCTGAATCTAGCGTAGAGATAAAAAATACAAACTTTATAAAGGTGAAGCAGGGTCAGTTTGTCAATCTGAAGAAAGGACTATGTCATCTTAAACCTGGACGACAATATCTACTGTTTATAAGACAAATATATTTGCGTCTACAGGCAAACAAGATAGTCCCAGACGGTGATTCACCAGTGTCCTTTAAGAAATACATAAAACGGATCTTTTTTCAATGTCAAATGCAACGAGAAGTGTCATCGACTGGAGGTTGCTGTCATGAAAACCTGTTCAAAATGGTTCCGTGCTGTGATGTTCCATGGTATCGTTGTCTGAGTGTACTCCTTCAGCTATTGATTGTTGTGCTTCTGACAGTCCCGTGGATTGTGCGTGTGTGGTTTTATTACACTTTCGAAGAGGAAGCTCTAGAAAATTCCAGTCGTTTATTTGAAAGCAAAGGTCTTCATTCACCTGCACCAGACTCGCTTGTTTCATACCTTACTCCTTTTCATTGGGTTTTCAAAACTATATACTGTGTTATACCACTGGCAGCGATTGTTTACTTTGTGCTACCTCGGTCACTAAAGCGACAATCCAAATTCATCATACAAACATGTTTTAAGAAAACAAGGGAAACTAAGAAATTGGACTCCAGTGGGAAGTTTATCGTTAATATGCTCTGGCCATTAAAGGAATTCGGTATAGTTGGATTTCTTGTGTGTCCTCTTTGGCTGTTTGTTTTACCTCTAGAATGCATCATACTGTCATATCAAATATTCCCTATTTTCAGTTTGTCTGTTCGGTTATTAGTAAATTTAATATATTACATATTAAAAATAACGTGTCCCAATTTTTGTTTCTATAAAAGAAATGTCTTGGGTAACTTCTTCAGATGGGTAAGAAATAAAAGCGAAGACATCATTGTGATTGATAAATATGAAGAAGATAACCGAAGAAATAATATTCTACGTGTTGTTGCAGTTGTGATGTGTACAATAACAATTCTGTCGGTGCTAACTTTGATCACTGAGTGCGTGTCTTTTTATATGGAATGTGTAATATACGCCATTATAGGAATTATTCTGAACCTCGGCAAAATTGTTAAATTTCTTGTGCTGTTGTTGTTCCTTATGTATTACTGTTATGATAGCTTCAGTAGAGTGAGCTCTAGGTACAGGAATCTCGGACATTTTCTAAATAAGGAAGTTCAAGCGCGAGTTGGAAACATTCTGCAAGAAGCCGTCGCGCGTTCAAATGAGACTACAAACAACAAAGCATTCAGAGTGGTACCTTACAGACATGACAGTAATCATGAAAGAATAATTCTATCTGCAGATAAAAAGGGACGGTTAAAATGGAGAACTCAAGGTCTGTTGTTCTTCCTCAACGAACGGTATAACTCTTATATTCCAAAGGACTTCTGTCTTCAGTTTACAAATCTAACTCATTATCTGTGCCCTGGACCAATGTATGTTTTATACTTTTGGGCTTTGGTTGAGTTTACTTGCATAGCTCTTTTTCTGTTGTTTGTTTTATTCGATATTCTAGCATTTGGAGAAGCAAACAATATATCTACTATACACTTAAGTTTAGTTTCGGTCATTGGTGGATTTGTTCCATTAATAGTTAGAAAATATCTATTGAAGATACACACTAAGCCGTATCTGTACAACGAGACTGCAATCTGGGGCAGAATAATTTCTGACGTCATTAATGGTTATATCAGGCATTGGAAAGTCGAGGACTTGGAAGTCAGGACTTGCGCTCCGATAGAATGTACCAATTATACAGGTGAAGGTCAGTTTCAAAACAAAAGCACTGATTTAATGTATAACAGTGAGAATGCATCTCTTGAATATCAAATATCAGATTTTCATCAAGGAAGATTGAAACCCTTAAATACTAATGCTGCCATAGATAATATTCGTTTCTTTAAGAATCTTACATCAGCTGTCTCAGATGATATTGATATGATAATAATAACACATGGTGAAACGCCTCTTGAAGACGAACAGTTTGACATCTATGTGCGAGAAGGCAGAATTATAAAGACTATAGCTGAAGGCACTTCGCGCGATACCAAACCGGATGGAATCACAGAAGTGTGAATCTGCCGCGGTATAAAATTCATTTTTGAATTGGGACCAATATATTATTTCGACAAAATTCACAGACCAATAGCAACTGTGTAGATCCTTTTAACCGTCTGATTTAGATCTAAACTGTTTACAAAGGTTAAAGTTTTTTTCTCTGGTCTGAAACGATTAGATAATAACTCATTATAAACATTGTTCGGGGCAATAATAGCATAATTAAATTCATGCAGTAGTCTGCAAATGCATAGCAATATTCACAGCAAATGAGTTTTGATTGATTGAGTTGGGGTTTAACGACACGTCAACACTTGTGGGTCATTTTGTGTCGTCTCCCAGAGAAAGGAAGAAGAAAGATAGAAGAGATAGTAGAGGAGATGAAAGAGAGGGACAGGGGAGAAAGGAAAATGAATGAAAGTGAAGGAACAGAAGAAATAAAAACATCCCCCCCCCCCCCTCTACCCTAACCTGCTGCAAGGACAGCAGACCTTGCCCAACTGTAAGCCAGTATCAGTTGGACACCCCGGTGACGTAAGATACACGACACCTTTGCCTCACCCAACCACCCCCTGCCCAACTGTAAGCCACTGTCAGTTGGACGCCTCGGTGACATAAGATACACGACACCTTCGCCACACCCAACCATCCCCACAGCAAAAGATCACAGGGTTCACACCAATGTATGGAGTTTTGGACCAGAGATTAAATGTAAAGTCTTCATATTTTGTTCCGATGTGAACGAATTTGGATGCAGTTAAGTGCAGCTAGGAAGTCGAATTATTAGATAACGCATGACATGTTTACCATTTTGATATACCAAAATGACGCACTTGTCTCACCTTTGGACAGTAACCTTGATCAAAGTATGAACGTTATCTTGATAGGGCTCACAGTTACCTTGTGCAAAATATGAGCATTACCATGATAGGACTCATAGGTACCTTGGGCAATATATGAATATTACCATGACAGGGCTCACGGAAAACAATTGCACGGGGATAGTTATAGAAATAGTGTTATTGCAATGAAATATATATAATTGATATTACAATGAGTATGGCTTACAAACCTGTTCAGTTATGAACTTGGTATCAGAGCACTTGTCAAGGAAGAGTACTTGATGATAACTCTGGGATATTTTTTCTCAGTTCTCCATAAACGAGGCGCTTCTAATGAGTACCCACAACATTTTTTTTTATGTAGATATTATCCCAGAATTACCATCAAATTATTCTCCTCAATAAGTCTTCTGCAAGATATAACAATTGTTTCACTGTAACGCCGAAAAATATTACCCCTATCATACAAATCACGTGATTATGCACAGGAGTGTTCTTACGGATATTAAAGCATGGCAGCAGTTGTGAATTTTAACGCATAGCATGCTGGAAAAAAAATCAGAAGAGGATATTTTGAAATATGAGCAAGCGCATGACAACAGCTACAAAATGGCATGTGCGCCCAGCGAAGACTCAGATCAGCCTGGACATCCGCCCAGTCTGATCAGAGTCTTTGCTGTCCGCATCAAGAAAGCTTTGGTCCTTAGTTACCCAATGAGCGCACAGCTAAGATCGCCCGGATTCGCGGATGCCCAGGCTGATCTGTCTTCGCTGGGTACACATGCCATTTTGTAGGTTTTGTCATGCGCTGGCTCATATGTGTTTCTTTATTCTCCCAGAAAATCGACTTTGACATTCCATTCAAATTGCATGAAATGTCGGAGCCCCCCCACCCCCCCCCCCCCCCAGCCTTTTTTTTGGTGGGGGTTGGGAGGGGAATAAAAACTGTCGTCAATTCGGCATCCTCTGAATTAGCCCAGAGTGTGGTAGAGGTTAAAGACACAACATCTATCTGTCGTATTTATTTCAAATTCTCAGTTGGACTCGTACATAATTTAACATAAGTACAGTGTGCAGGAAGGGTATTCAAAAATTTGAGTCACAATACCAGAAAATGTACCGGTTAAATCTGCGCATTCGTTTGTCTAAGTCGTATCCGCCTATTTAGCTCTGGTGGCCATCTGAGAAGATATTTCTCAGATTACTTGGATGCGCAGACTCATCTGAATCTTCGCACGGCGCACATATCATACGGTGCATTTTTCACATTGGGACTCATTTAGGATACTTGCGGTAATTCATCGTTCTGTTTGTAATGCATTTCAGTTTCATCTGTCAAACAATGTGCAATTCTCAATTTGTAAAGTCTCAAGTCCATATACTGACAAACTAAATTAAAAACATTTTAACCATAGCTTCGTTTCTTCAGAGGGTATCTTCCTCTGAACAAGAAAAAAAAAAAAATACCAACCTAATGAGATGTTTTCATACAGTCAACGTTTACTTGGAATCACAAATGTGAAGGCTCAGGGTACCTAGAATGTAACATAACGGTTCCACGTGATGAGTTCTGTACTTTTTCCTAGAAAATAGATTGTAAAAAAAAAGGTAAGAGAAAAGTCCAGGGAGTGCCGCAGCCCTTCCCAGACACCAAGAGGAAGAGGAAACCGACAAATCCAAACAAGCACAAATCGAACAAACGTACGAAAAGCACTAAGATTAACTCTCTCTTCCCCAAGGAAGGTAATCGCAATGCTAAAAGGACTGAAAAACACAAGAACAAAATGACACAAGGTAAGACATAAAACAAATCGCCTCGTAGAATAAACCACAAAGCAACAAAGAGTAAGACTAACACCTAAAGCCTAAACGGATAAAAAATACATATTGTCTAAATGGTGTCATTTTTAGCTCACCTGAGCATAAAGTGCTCAAGATGAGCTATTGTGATCGGTCAATGTCCATCTTCCGTCGTGCGTCGTCAACAATTTGCTTTAAATGACCATTCCTCCTACTACCCTCGGCCACTTTTAATCGAACTTCACAGGAATGTTGCCTAGCTGACTCTCTATTAAAATAGCTAAAATAGTTTCACTCCGATCAATAAGATGGCCACCAGAGCCAAATAAAGAGAAATATTTATTATGAGCTTCTTCTCTTCTACCGAAAGGTCAGTTGACTCGAAACTTAGTAGGAAGTATCGGGACGACTTACAGATCAAAAATAGCTAAAACTGTTCCAACAAAAAATCCAAGATGGCCGCCACGGCCGGCATCTTGAAATCTATTTGAGCCTCTTCTTCTGAAACAAAAGGCAAATTAACTTGAAATTTGGGTGACTTGCAGTTTAAAAATAGTTAAAATCGTTCTAATCACAGCGGCTATCTTGAAAATCGATTTTAAACTTCTGCTCATGAACGGCAAGGCCAACTGATTTGAAACTTGGTAGGAAGTATCGGGACAACTTGTAAATATAACATAGCTAACATCGTTCCGATCGGTAATCCAAGATAGCCACCACAACCGCCGTTGTGGAAAACAAAAAACAAAAAACAAAAAAAAAAAAAAAAAAAAAAAAAAAAAACAACCTATTTTGAAGGCGTTCTCCTGAACGGAAAGGCCAATTGACTTGAAACCTGGTAGGAAGTATTGGGGCCACTAATAGGTTAAATATAGCGAAAGTCGTTTCGAAACAAAATCAAAGATGGCTGCCACGGCCGTTATCTTGAAACATGGTAGAAGCTATCAGGGTGACTTGTAGATCAAAAATAATTAAAATTGTTTCGATCTGAAATACAGCGGACACAAAATCATATTCAAACATAAGAAGAGGAGACAACTCCAAAAGTAAGAAAGCCATAGTTGTCATTCTTGTACGTCGTCCCGTCCTGTTCTACATTTCAACCAAGTAAAATTAAAATAATCCAATGGGTACTGGAGTTACAGAGCTGACACAAAATCAAATTCAAACACATGAAGGGGAGATAACTCCAAAAGTAAGAAAGCCAGAGTTGTCATTCTTGTACGCAAAACGTCATCTCGTCCTGTTCTACATTTCTAACAAGTATTATCAAAATATCCCGAAGGGTATTCGTGTTTCAGGACAGACACGAAATCAAATTCAAACACAAAAAGGGGAGATAACTCCAAAAGTTAGAAAGCCAGAGTTGACATTCTTGTACGTGACAAATTGTCTTGTCCTGTTCTACATTTCTGCCAAGTATCATAAACATATTCCAATGGGTATTCGACTTACAGAGCGGGCACGAAGTCAATGCATAATCACTCTTAGATATAACAAAGGGAGATAACACCAAAAGTAAGAAAGGCAGAGTTACCTTCTTGTACACGACACGTTGACTTGTCCTGTTCTACATTTCTACCAAATACCATCAAAATATTCCGAAGGGTATTTGCGTTACAGAGCGGACACAAAATCAATTTCAAAAACAAAACAAAGGGAGATACCTGCAAAAGTAAGAAAGCCATAGTTGTCATTCTTGTATGCGACACGTTATCTCATTCTGTTCTACATTCTGTTCTTCTGTTCTACATTTCACCAAGTATCTTAAAAATATTTCAAAGGGTATTCGACTTACAGAACGGACACGAAATCAATGCATAATAACTGTCAAATATAACAAAGGGAGATAATGACAAAAGTAAGGATGTCAGAGTTCACCTTCCAGTACGCCACACGTCATCTTGTTCTGTCCTACCAAGTACCATCAAAATATTCCGAAGTGTATTCAAGTTACAGAGCGAACATGAAATCTATTTCAAACAAAACAAAGGGAGATAACTCCAAAAGTAAGAAAGTCAGTTGTCATTCTTGCACGCGACAAATCGCAGTGGTAGAGCATTCGACTGCAGATCGAGAGGTCCCCGGTTCGAACCCGGGTGCACCCTTGTTTTTTTTTTTTTTTTTTTTTTTTTTTTTTTTTTCTTCTAATATCAGTTATTTTAATTCATCTAGGAAACTTTTTTGTTCGTCTCGTCTTGTTCCACATTTCTACCAAATACCATCAAAATGTTCCAAACGGTATTCGAGTCAAAGAGCGGACACGAAATCAATTTCAAAAACAAACAAAGGGAGATAACTTCAAAAGTAAGAAAGTCAGAGTTGTCATTCTTGTACGACACACGTTGTCTTGTCCTGTTCTACATTTCTACCAAGTATCACAAAATACTCCAAAGGGTATCCGACTTATCAATGCATAATCACTGTCAAATATAACAAAGGGACATAACGCCACAAGTAAGAAAGGCAGAGTTGTTGTCTTTCTTGTACGCAACACAACATCTCATCCTGTTCTACATTTCTACCAAGTACCATCAAAATATTCCGAAGGGTATTCGAGTTACAAAGCGGACACGAAATCTGTTTCAAACAAAACAAAGAGATAACTGAAAAAGTAAGAAAGTCAGAGTTGTCACAGTGCGGACAGGAAGTTTTACGCCGACGCCGACGCCGACGCCGACGCCAACGGGATCCGTCAGAGAAACAATATGTCGCCCCCTCCCCGCCCCCCTCCCACCTACACACATACACGCACAATTCGGTAGGTGGGTGGGTTGGGTTTGTGGGAAGGAACAAAGTAAGCCTAAATCTTTCTGATAGGAAATAGATAAAAAAAAAAATATAGCTAATCTCAATAATCCAAGATGGCCGCCACGGCCTCCATCTTGAAAATCTATTTTGAAATTCTCCTGAACAGAAAGGCAAACTGAAACGAAACTTGGTAGGAAGTATTGAGGTCACTTGAAGATCAAAAATAGTTAAAATCGTTCCGATTGGAAATCAAATTGAAATTTTATTTTGATCTTTTTTCTCCAGCACCGAAATGTCATTTGACTCGAAACTTGGTAGGAAGTATCGGGAAGATTTGTAGATCAAAAATAGCTAAAGTTGTTCCGATGGTCAAGTCCAGATTATTTGAAAAATCTATATTAAACTTTATCTGAATGGAAAGGCCAATTGGCTTTTTACTTGATAGGAAGTATCAGAATGACTTGTAGATAAAAAATAACTAAAATTGTTCCGATCGGAAATCCAAGATGGTCGCCATAGCCGCCATGTTGAAAATCTATCTTGAATTTTTTTTCTTCTGAAACGAAAGGCCAATTGACACGTAAGTTGGTAGGTAGTATCAGAGTGACTTATAGATCAAAAACAGCTAACATCGTACGATTGGAAATCTAAGATGGCCGCCGGCCATCTTCAAAATATATTTTGAACGTTTTCTCCTGAACCGAAAGGTCAGCTGGTTCGGAACTTGGTAGGAAGTATCAGGGTGACTTACTGATCAAAAATAGCTAAAATCTTTCTGTTCGGAAATCCAAGATTGCCCGCCAAAGCGCCTTCTTGAAAACCTAATTTGTACTTCTTCTCCTGAACGAAAAGACCAGTTGAAACTTGATAGGAAGTATCGGGACAACGTGTAGATCAAAAATAGCTGAACTCTTTCAAGTTGGAAGTCCAAGATGGCCGCAACGGCCGCCATCTTGAAAATTTATTTTGAACTGCTCCTCCAGAACAGAAAGACCAATTGACTCGAAATTTAGTAGGAATATAAATGTCAATTAATTGCCTTTGGAAACAAAGACCACATTACGGCTTAGGAAATGGGAGTCTCGGTTTTACTGAGACTCCCCATAAGTAGTAATGAAGTTTACAACACTGCTTACGCCCTCTAGTGTATATATGAGCAGAACTCTATTTTCAAATATACCACAATGGCCCCAGTGATCCCAAAGGAAATGAAATACAAGAAGGCCAAGATGGCTCTGTATCGCTCACCTGATTACCAGATAAATTGGCGTTTCGGTTCAGGAGAAGTTCAAAATAGACTTCCAAGGTAGCGGCCATGGTGGCCATCTTGGATTTCTGATCGGAACAATTTCAGCTCTTTGTTTTTTTTTAATCTAAAAGTCACCTTGATGCTTCCTACCAAGTTTGGAGTGAATTGTCCTTTCGGTTCAGGAGAAGAAACAACAACAACCTAAAAAAAAAAAAAAAAATAAATAAATAGATTTTCCAGACGGCAGCCATGGCGTCCATCTTGGATTTCTGATCAGAATGATTTTAGCTGTTTTGATCTATTAGTCATCCCGATGCTTCCTATCAAGACAATCGGTCTTTTGTTTAAGGAGAAGAAGCGAAAAACAGAATTTCAAGATGGCAGTTATAGCGCCGTCTTAGACTTCCCATCCGAACAATTTTAGCTATTTGTTTTATCTACAAGTCAACTCGATGCTCCCAACCAAGTTTCATGTCAAATGGCCTTTTATTTCAAGAGAAGAAGCCATAGCGGCCATTTTGAATTTCGGATCGGAACGAAGTTTACTATTTTTGCTCTAAATGACACCCCGATGCTTCCTACCAAGTTTCAAGTCAAATGACCTTTCATTTCAGGAGAAGAAGCGAAAAATAAATTTTCAAGATAGCAGCCATGGCGGCCATCTTGGATTTCCAATCGGAACGAATTTAGCTATTTTTTTTTACAAGCCACCCTGATGCTTCCTACCAAACTCCCAGTCAACTGGTCTTTTGGTTCAAGAGAAGCGAAAAATAGATTTTACAAGATGGCGGCCACGGCGGCCACCTTGGGTTTCTGATCGGAATGATTTTAGCTACTTTTAATCACCCCGATGCTTCATACCAAGTTTCAAGTTAATTGGCCTGTCAGTTTAGGAGAAGAAGCTAAAATAGATTTAAAGATGGCGGCCATCTTGGATTTCCAATGGGAACAATTTTAGCTATTTTTGTTGTGCAAGCCATACCAAGTTTCAAGTCAATTAGCCTTTCGGTTCAGGAGAAGAAGCAAAAATAGATTTTCATGATGGCGGCCATGGCGGCCATCTTGGATTTCCGATCGGAACAATTTTAGCTATTGTTGATCTACAAGACACTGCGATGCTTCCTACCAAGCTTCAAGTCAATTGGCCTTTCGGTTTCAAGAGGAGAAGCGAAAAATAAATTTTCAAGATTTTGGCCATGGCGGCCATCTTGCATTTCCGATCGGAACGATTAAAGCTGTTTTGATCTACATATCACCCGATGCTTCCAATCAAGTTTCAAATCAATTTGGCCTTTTGGCTCAGGAGAGGAAGCGAAAAATAGATTTTCAAGATGGCCACATCTTGGATTTCGGATCGGGATGATTTTAGTTATCTTTTATCTTCAAGTCACCCCGATGCTTCCTACCAAGTTTCAAGTCAATTGGCCTTTCGGTTCAGGAGAAGGAGCGAAAAACCTTGGATGTCTGATCAGAAGGATTTTAGCTATTTTTGATCTACAAAAAAAGTAAGAGGAAAGTCCACGGAGTGCCAAAATCACAAGCCCAGCTCTTCCCAGACACAAAGAGGAAGAGGAAACAGACACAACCAAACAAGCGCAAATCGAACAAACGTACGAAAAGCACTAAGATTAGCTCTCTCTTCCCCAAGCGAGGTAGTCGCAATGCTAAAAGGATTGAAAAACACAAGAACAAAATAATACAAGACAACCAGATGCTTCCTAACAAGTTTTTAGTCAGTTGGCCTTTTTGTTCAGGAGAAGAAGCGAAAAATAGACTTTCAAGATGGTCTCCATGGCGGCCATCTCGGATTTCTGATCGGAATGATTTCAGCTAGTTTTGATCTACAAGTCACTCCGATGTTTCCTACCAAGTTTCGAGTTAATTGGCCCAGGGATGTAGGAAGAGTAGACTTCTAAAGCAAAGTGCTGACGCCACACGACGGACGACGCACAACACACGCGGGACGTCGGATGACGGACATTGACCGATCACAATAGCTCACCATGAGCACTTCGTGCTCAGGTGAGCTAATAATCTGTATTATGATGATGTACGGGAAGACGTTCCACCGCCGCCACACGGCACTGACACCAGATGCAGTGTAGTAAAATAAATATAAAAAAGATTGCCTTTGGAAACAAAGAACCTACTACGGTTTTACTGAGACTCCCCATAAGCAGTAATGAAGTTTGCAACACTGCTTACGCTTTCTAGCTATACATGAGCAGAACTCCATTTTCAAATATACCACAATGGGCTCAATGATCCCAAAGGAAATGAAATATAAACCAACTGACTTAAAACTTGACAGGAAGTATTGGGCCATCTTGTAGAAAAATAGATAAAATCATTCCAATCGGAAATATAAGATGGCCGCCACGGCCGCCTTCTTGAAAATGTATTTGGAACCTCGTGAACAGAAAAGGCCAACACGAAACCTGGTAGGAAGTATTGGGGTTAATTGTAGATCAAAATAAGCTTAAATCGTTCCGCTTGGAAATCCAAGACAGCCGCCAAAGCCGTCATCTTGAACATCAATTATGAACGTTTCCTGAGCCGAAATGCCAATTGACTCGAAACTTGGTAGGAGGTATCTAGAAGACTTATAGTTTTTAAATAGCTGAAATTGTTCCGGTCGGACATTTAAGATGGCAACCATCTCGAAAATCCGTTTTAAACTTCTCCTTAACGGAAAAGCCAATAGAATCGAAAGTTAATAAGAAGTATCATGGCGACGTACATCCAAAACAGCTAAAACTTGTTTTACTCGGAACTCCGAGATGATCGCCATAGCCGCCATGTTTAAAACCTGTTTTGAACTTTTTCTCTTGATCCAAAAGGCCAGTCGACACTAAACTTGGTAAGAAATATCAGGGTGACCTGTAGCTCAAAAATAGATATTGACGCTACGGCTGCCGTCTTGAAAATCTATTTCAAAATTGTTCTCCTTAACCCCAAAAAGCCTATTGACCCGAAATTGATAGGAAGTATCCGGGCCACATGTCATGGGGGCACCATTTTTCAGGGCTTTAAGGCTAGATGCGTCTGTCTTTTTGTGCTTTATGAATGTATATTTTTTGGTGATAGAAAAAAATTTCTTGAGAAGAGTTCTCATCCTTTGGGGTGACAAGATCTTCAACATAATCCCAGTTGGCCTTTCTACTCAAGCTTTGGATGTAATGCTTCAGAGATTTCAGTGTTTTCGTTTCTTCCGGAGATGGTTGATGGCGATTTTTGAAGAAGAGTTTGACTCTTTCACGCATAAGTCTTCTGCTTTTTGTGTTAATCCACGGCTGCCTATCTTTGGATTTTGCTATTTTATGCGGTATAGATTTATAAAGGTATTGAATTCATAGATTTACCAAGCATATTTCGAGATAATAACGTTATATCAGCTATACCTTCATATTTCGAAAACACGGAATCTCCTATTATTTGTTATTAATATAACAAACCTATCCGTAATACTATACCTAGTTTCAATAAATCAGTTTCTGATCTTGATATTGAAACTAGTTTCCCTGATTCTTGAGATTGTAAAGATTCTAAATTTTGTTATCACCAGCGGGTCATATTGTCACTGGTAACTTGAAGATCATAACTGATTCACGAATCCGTTCAGTTGTTTCAAAAGGACCTAAATATAGATTCCCAGCCCACATTGATTTCTATAAATGTCGGGAAACAATTGCCAGTGAATAAATAATTATTGTACGCGTTGGTGTAAACGAGAGCATGTTAAGTCTAATGCTTTAAATAATTGTAAATTAAAGATTTTTAAAATCATTGATGAACGTGTGTATTTTACTCTAATAACCTTGATCTTCTCCCTCCTAAGCCTAAATTATCTTTTCGATATTTGAAACAAGGTATCGAAGAATTTCATAGGAAGTATGTTTTGGCTCCAGCTGATAAAGCTGCTAATGATGTTGTTGTTGTGTGACGACTTTATTATATCAATACTCTAATACAAGAACTTGGTAGTACCAAAACATATGAACGGATTTCTACTGACGAGAGATCTATTGTTAATACCCATTCTATCGATATTACTGCTAAGTTTGCAGTGAATATTAAAGAAAAGCAAGACAGACTTTCTACGTTATATTGGTCAACGAAACTTCATAAACGATCTTATAAAGCACGTTTCATTGCTAATTCTAGTTTTGTCCAAACTGCTAATTTCATGCCTTACTGTTGTTAAAAACCATTGGATTAGATACTATGATACTGTTTACGAAAGGGACGGAATTAACTATTTTTGGTCAATAATTCCAATGATGTTCTCAATAAATTTAAATCTAAAAATTTTCAAGCTTCTAAATTGTCAACATATGATTTTTCTACACTGTATACTACGTTACCTCATCATCTTATAAAAGGTTAACTTATTGATTTAATTAACCGACCGTTTATTCGGGAGAATATCCAATATTTGGCTTGCAACGAAGAATGTGCTTTTTTCACTTCTGATGTATATAATAATCACACTTTATGGTCGTGTCAAAAGTCTGTGATGCCCTTGTTTATCTTTTGGATAATATTTTTATTAGATTTGGAACTAAAATTTAAAGGCAAACTATTGGTATTCCGATGGGAACTAATTGTGCTCCTCTTGTTGCAGATTTGTTTCTTTTTTGTTATGAGAGAGATTTCATGAAGTCTCTCTCACGTGAAACTCAGGCTGACATTATTGAGGCTTTCAATTCAACTTCAAGATACCTTGACGATTTATAAAATATTGACAATATTTACTTTGACCAAATGGTGGACCGCATATATCCTACAGAACTCCAATTAAATAGAGCAAATTCTTCTTTTTTGAATTTGAATCTATGTATATCTAATGGTACAGTTTCCACCATAATTTATGATAAACGGGACGTTTTTGATTTTGATATAATCAATTTCCCTTTTCTGGATGGCGATGTCCCCCGGCGTACCTCATATAGGGTATACATATCTCAACTTATTAGATTCGCCAGAGCTTCTTCAAATCTTAATCACTTTAACTACAGTAATAAAGCCCTTATGTCAAACTTCTTAGGCAGGGCTATCGTTATTTAAAACTTCGTAAGGCGTTTTCGAAATTTTATCGCAGACACAGTGCCTTGTTAAAAAAAATATAGCGTCAGTCTGAAAACACTTCTGCAACAAGGTATATCGGATCCAGAATTTTACGGTGACTTAGTGTACAGATTTAGAAAAATTGTAGGTAAATCTAACTTTTCGGAGCAATTCAGAAAACTTATTTACCGTTATAAAAGAAGTGGCTATAGCCTGGATATTATGCGGCAGACTGCATGCTTCAACCCAATCATTGTTGATGGCTATGCTTCACTCTTTAATTGCACGACGGCGGTTTGGGCCTCAGACTCAATGACAACCTCTTCGTAAAACTTTAACCAGTGGGTTGGGGCTTGACGATATGTCTTTGGGTTGGCCCGCCGTGGTTCAACTATTGGTTTTCATTTACTCTGGCATACAGTAGAATTTTCGGAGCAGTTCTGAGATCTTATTTACCGTTATAAAAGAAGTGGCTATAGCCTGGATATTATGCGGCAGACTGTATGCCTAGTTGTCAACCCAATCATTGTTGATGGCTATGCTTCACTCTTTAATTGCATGACTGCGGTTCGGGCCTCAGACTCGATGCCTCTTCGTAAAACTTTAACCAGTGGGTTGGGGCTTGACGATATGTATTTGGGTTGACCCGCCGTGTTTCAACTATTGGTTTTCATTTACTCTGGCATACAGTAGAATTAGCCATGAGTACTCGTCTTTGTTTATTATGGTGATTAATTTGATTTTTATGTTTTCGCTTTGATGCATTGACTGAGTTGGGAGCCTTTATGCGAACCGAATTTGTATGTATTTCTGTATTAAGAGTAGCATCGGGACCCAGGGTGAAGTTGGCTAGCTGTAAAAGTGCTTTATACCTCTCTCGCCCTCCCCCCGGTGGTTTACTCTACTGACCGTTCTAAGGCGGTGGTCCCGGTGTTAGTCTTACTCTTTGTTGCTTTGTGGTTTATTCTACGAGGCGATTTGTTGTTCGGGTGTTTTTTTAATCCTTTTAGCACTGCGATTACCTCGCTTGGGGAAGAGAGAGCTAATCTAAGTGCTTTTCGTACGTTTGTTCGATTTGTGCTTGTTTGGATTTGTCGGTTTCCTCTTCCTCTTGGTGTTTGGGAAGGGCTGCGGTTTGTGATTGTGGCACTCCCTGGAATTTTCTCTTACCTTTATTTACTCTACTGACCGTTCTAAGGCGGTGGTCCCGGTGTTAGTCTTACTCTTTGGTGCTTTGTGGTTTATTCTACAAGGCGATTTGTTGTATGTCTTACCTTGTGCCATTTTGTTCTTGTGTTTTTCCAGTCCTTTTAGCATTGCGATTACCTCGCTTGGGGAGAAGAGAGCTAATCTTAGTGCTTTTCGTACGTTTGATCGATTTGTGCTTGTTTGGATTTGTCGGTTTCCTCTTCCTCTTGGTGTCTGGGAAGGGCTGCAGTTTGTGATTGTGGCACTCCCTGGACTTTTCTCTTACCTTTTTTTTTTACTTATCGCTCTTTCGAGTTCAGAATTAATGCTCTCCCAAGGTTGCTTTATTTGTCATCAGTAGTATGGGAGATGTGATTACATGGGTCAGTGAGTGGTCAGCCTTAACGAAACGATTTTCAAGAAAATGCAATGAGCATTCAACCTGAGTAATAATTGAATACTCCGCTCATGCATCACAATTTAACTGAGTTTAAAATTCGGGAAATATCTGTAGTCCCTGTTTTATCTTGAATATATTTTTACATGTACATAGTATAAAAAGAAGTTTGTATCGATTTTTATTAACCAGGTTAGATTAATGCATTTGTAACTGGAGCGCTGATTATGATGACAGTTTTACTTTTTAAGCAAGTAGGTACACTTCAGCTTTCAAGTTACGGTATTACGGTAATCACGAGATAGTTATGCTGAGGGTGTATTTGATTATTTACGTCTATATACTTCAGCGGTTACAAGAACACTATATATTCCGAGTGAACCTAGGTTCGGTGATCAATATCTTCACTGTTCTGGGATTGATTTTCGTCTCAAGGCTATCTTTTGAAAGGGGAGACAATTTTCTGTCGTAATTTTGCAGTTTTGTAGCGTTCCGAGAGAAAAATGTTTTTTACTTCATAGTTTTAGCAGTTGCTATGTGAAACTTTACACCGTTCGGACAATCGAACAGGTTATTTTAAATCTTGACTATCACGGTATTCTTGTGAATATTATTTTTAGATCTTGAATTTCACGGATTTCTTGTGGACACAATGTTTCAAAACGTGCCATATTACTATAAAAGTTCCCTGGTTAAATAGAACGATACACACTACAAAATTTATTTCATCGAAACCTGATCCCTGTCTTCCTATTTCTAATATTTATGTTGTGCTGTATCTGGGGAATCTGACCATGGTAAGTCAATAATTTATTTAATTTTATTCTTGCAATATTCTTGCTCGTCTTTACCGCAGCTAAAATTCGAGTAGGTAAATTTATTGCTTTG
Source organism: Anodontia alba (assembly GCA_964016985.1). Taxonomy (NCBI): domain Eukaryota; kingdom Metazoa; phylum Mollusca; class Bivalvia; order Lucinida; family Lucinidae; genus Anodontia; species Anodontia alba. Next base: position 7,565,843 of record OZ024830.1, on the reverse strand, counting down.
CTACGTTGCGATTATATGTTGCGATTTTATGGTTCATTCGTACTTACAAACCCGGCATGATAAGTAGATAGACCCTGATCAGATGTGTATACTTTGGTTATATGTGTAGACCCTGATCAGACGAATAAGCCGTGTCGGTTGTGTAAACTATAAACCAAATAGGGAGGTTAAGTTTGATCGATCTATGGATCCTGGTGAGTCTGATAGGTTCTGTAGACCCTGATCAGAATGCAATCATTAATATTCTTATTTGAATAAGATAATGGATCGGCGCAATGATAGCACTACCGTACTTTGATATTACATATTCTCATCTGACATGTACATACCAGACATATACGCTTAAATGTATGGCACAGTTAGGCGTTATGTCGTTATGTTAACCGCACACACCGTACATATACGCGTAAACGTACGCTACCGTTAGGCGTTATGTTAACTGCATACACATTCAGTAGTTAGCGCGATTTACACAAATGACACATACTATATTCACCTTGAACACATATACAGAGGTCCTTTTTATTTTAATCACAGTCTGTTTACTAGAATATTTTACGGTGAAATGGCTCAAGCAGCAAGGAGTCATGTTTGAGGCTATGACGATGGCATGTTGATATTGTACCCAATGATTACGTGGGGACGATGTGTGATCGTGTAATCATTGTGGTATAATGGCAGTTATAATTTATTTTAGCCTTTAGCGTTCTAAAGGGATTCTTACAGTGGAAGGCGCATGGGTTCTTCCTGTAAGAATGTGTAATCGTCGAGATGCCATTCCTCCGATTAATATGATTGTCAGATATATTCTGACTGTGTGTCTGCCTGTGTTGGATTTTTGTACAATATTATATGTCATTAACAGCGTCCATGTGGTTTTAGGATCTGATTTTGCTATATAATAATCAATTGCAACGGACTTGTCGTATTTATAACATTTGGCGTACACACTCTGTATATCTAGTGGAAATTAATAAGGCAATATCTTGTCATGTTTGATATCGAGAGTTCTAGGACATGATACTTATTTTCAGGTCCCGTATCCGTATATGTATCTGTTTCACCACTGTTATCGTCACTATGATTGACCATCAAATGTTTTCCGGCAAGTTTTGTTCAAAGTTCTATAGAAACAAGTGTTAGTGATAACCGGAAATATCATGGAGGATACATCCGTGGACTTTATCTTAAGATATGTATTTACTTCAAATTTATAGTATATTTAATTATGGAAATATAATTAAATAAACAGTATTTTCAGATTATGAAGTTTAGCAGTGCCTGTGGATTATGGAAGCTTCGGAACATGGAAATTGGAACATGGAAATTTGAACTTTAATTATAGTTTGTTTTTTTTTAACTTTTTTTAAATACATGCTTGTTTTTATTTTACAAAGTGTTGTGTTTATCCTCTGATTGCTTGTGATTGCGTCTAGTCCATCGTCACCGGCCCAACGCCCGTCCGTTCACGTGACAGATAGGTATGCACGAATTGGTATCATGGGCTCTGAAAGCCTCACTCCCAGCCAAAATGATTACAAAAATAGATGTAAATAAAAACATTTCGCGGAAGATGAGCAATATTATTTTGCTTTCTTACATTTTCGGACACGTTTCTTTCAGAGTTTTATTTTTCGTGCAAATCAAAGGCCAGCTGATTATTATTATTATTACTATTATTATCATTTTGTTGTTAATGTTGATTTCGAAAACGAAAACAGAAAAAAAACAAAAAAAAAAACTTCCCTCCAACATCAAACGGTCGGTCCCTAAGCAAGCAATATATATTAAGTATGGGTTCACTTTAACTTCCCAGGTCAATTTTAAGAAAGTTATTGATTCGTCGTGTTTTCAAACATTTTCTTTAGAAAAATTCAAAAAGATAAGCCCATAAACGTCTTGCTGACAGTGTTAAAAGAGAGCGCATTTAAGTATGGGTTCACTTTAACTTCCCAGGTCAATTTTAAGAAAGTTATTGATTCGTCGTGTTTTCAAACATTTTCTTTAGAAAAATTCAAAAAGATAAGCCCATAAACGTCTTGCTGAGAGTGTTAAAAGAGAGCGCATTTAATTTCAAAACACCTTATTACTTGTCTTTTGTTTGTCAAGGACTATGCACTTCAATACTATAACCTCGGTTTTTGTTCATAATATATATCATTTTACGTCCGGTATGTGTAATTATGTCTTTGTTAGAGATTATTCGTGTCTTTTATTCAATGTTAAAAACAAAAAAAGAACCAGTCATTCAATGCATTTTACACAATTTCCAACCCTGTGCAATTATTTCATTTAAAATGTACAGGCGTCTGTCAGGACAACTATTAGATTATATTTAATACACAGACGATCTCATGGTTTTATACTCATGGCTTTATACTATAATTTAGTTGAAATTGCTTTGAAAATAAACTTTGTTGTTGACAACTACCATGCTATGTGCAAATTCAGCAGACGACAAACTGATGATAATTTTTATTTTTCCTAGAAAATAGGATTTGACATTTCATGCAAATTGTCTCTTTAGGAGACAATTTGCATGAGATGTCAGATCCTATTTCTCGAAAAAAAATAAGACATTTTAAAATGTCGTCTGCTGAAATGTTTACCCAGCATGCAAAGTGTTAAGGGAACAGGATACACTTTAAGGAAGGCAACTTATGAATATTTCAAAGCCATGTACGGTTTTGCCTGTCTGAAGAAGAAGAGACTACGCTAAAAGGAAAAAAAATGCTTCCAAGAACAGCAAAATCTTTCCTTTTAGAACGAGCTTGAGGTGCGGTAAAGTAAATAGGAAGTCATAAAAGTTGTCTCCTTTGTAAAACAAAATGGCGGAGAATCTACCAAGTGTAACCAGTCCCCTTAATAGTCATCTGCATAAAAATATAACAGTGATAATCTTAGGAAACATAATGAACTACTTTCATTTTTAGAATTTCAAAATGAAATGTACAGCTCATCAACTTTTCAAATTCATAATTGTTGCAGTTTTACTGCAGCTAGAGATTGTAGAGTGTATTGATACATTCGCCAATGTAAGTGACAATACGTTAGTTGCTTACTCGGACGCACTCGCGATCAAAAAATGTGTTTTAGAACTGAAACTACCTACCGTTCGAGAAGAAGTCACTGGATTTATAGATGGGAATGTTCGGCTTATAAAATATCATTTTGACATAACGGGTGACAAGGGACCATTTGCTCCAAACAGAACAGAGAGCACAATGTTGATTAGACCTTACAAAATGATGTTAGCGGTTTCTGGTACCGGTAAATCCTTACTGGCTTTGAAGGAATATTTCCAGCCCATGTCTGTATATACGCTTGGATATGGAATAGCTGAAGTGGAAGCAGAACTTATTCAACGGCCCCTGAACTGCTTAGAAAACTTAAATGCAACTTATTTAGAGAGAGAACTAAAGCTTTTAGTGTTAAGAAATTTTGGTAACACTACCTCTTCCTCTATGTCTGGAAAAGAAGTTTGCAATCAGCATGTACACGTGACTGAGTCAACTAAAGGGAGTGTTAAATACGTTTGCTGCGAGTTAGATGCAGGAAGTAAACTGGTATGTCGTGACTTAAAGAAGACGTCATGGATTCATTTCCTTTTTATAATCATTGTAATTCTCCAGGTGATATTTGTGCTGTATAGCCCCAATATGATACCCGCTGGTGGTAGAATGGGAACAAAGTTTCTTGACTATATACTTAAACCTGAACAAGCCTTGACATTAAACGTGGTGACAGTGGACGCCAACAAAGTTATTAGCGATGACACATTCGTCAAAGCAAAACAGTTTCCATTCTTGGACTTGGCCAATCTTAAACACGAGATTCGCAATCTTACACCAGGAATCCTACACTCTTTGCTTGTTCATAGGATACATTTATCTGTTAGAGCTAGCAAAATTATACCGGATGGATATTCTCCAGTTAGCTTCGTAAAGTTTCTGAAAAACTTCTTTGTTCGATGCAAACTGAGGAAAGAACTTCCAGGCTTAGGCGTGTGCTGTAAAGCAAACATGATGAAGAAATGTAAATGCTTTGTTGTTCCTTGGTACAAATGTCTAACTTTGTTGATGTGGATTGTTGTGGCGATTCTTGTGACATCTCCTTGGTTGCTGCGGGTGTGGTTCTTCTATGCCTTTGAAGAAGATATCATAGAACGAATAACTCGTGTTATAACTAATAATGGATTAACGCCATCTTACCCAGGATCGCTGATCCTACAGCTAACTCCTGGCCACGTACTCTTTAAAATAATTTACTTTTTTATTCCTGTGGAAATAATTATCTATATGCTTTTACCCAGTGTTGCTAAACGTAAACTGAAATTTACTGTACAAATGTCGATGAAAAACATGCGCAATACAAGAAAATTTGATTCCGTAATCTCATTCTTCACCCATATGCTGTGGCCATTAGAAGAATTTGGTCTTCTTGGCATTTTCATATTTCCATTATGGTTACTGGTAATGCCACTTGGATTGATGGTACTTGTTTACCAAGTATTTCCAATAGTCAATCTGACTGTACGCTTGCTAATCAATTTTGTTTACTACACAGTGAAATTCATCAATCCTGAGTATCTTTACCAGTGCTGTGAATCAGAAACTGGCATCACTGCGAGGATTTGTGACCTGGTGAGACAAAGCATGGAAGATGTTATTGTTGTTGACAGGTTTGAAAGGAAATGTCGCAGAAATATGATGACTCATGTAATTTCACTTACATTGTGTATAACAACAATATTTATGCTATTGGTTTTGCTTGTAGAATGTGTAGCGTTCTACGTCGAGTGTGCCATATATGCCGTCATTGGAATTATTTTAAACTCGAGAAATGTAATGAAATTTCTATCACTGGCTGTACTGATCATATGGTATGCTTTTGACTGTTTCAGTTCAGTTAGCTCCTGTTATGCAGACTTTGCTAAGGTAATCAACAGCGAGGTTCAAACTAAAGTTGGAGATATTGTTAAAACCGTGGCCATGTGTGCCAAGAAAGACCAGAAAGAAGAGGCATTCACGTTGCCTCCAAAGGATAATGGTGTTGAAGAAAGAATGACGATGGTAGCAGGAACCGAAGGATATTTGAAATGGAAAGCGAAAAGGCTGGTTTTGTTTTTGGACACAGAAGATATTCCATACATACCAAAGGACTTGGTATTTAAAGCAGCAAAACTAGGACACTTTTCATGTCCAGGACCAGTGCACATTATGTATCTGAAAGCTCTAGTTGAACTATTATCAATCACATTATTTCTAGGATTTGTAATGGTGGTAATCTTAGCATTTGGAGAAGCCAATAACATATCCGGGGCTAATCAGACACTAGCCACATTAGCTAGCGGCTTTCTGCCGTTTGTGTTCCGGAAGTTCTTAATCAAGTCCCATTCCGGACCATCTCTTGACAAAAGCAACATAACATGGCAAACAACATTTTCCGAGGCCCTTGATACTTATAACAAACGTTGGTCTGTTAAGGATTGTGACATTGGATTAGTCCTTAAGACAGATGATTTGAATAATGATGACTTACAAAGTCAACCAAGAATCATTAACTTAGGGTCAACTATTCCTGACAATGTTGACATGATTGTGAAATTGCATGGAGGAATAAACACCGCGGATGAGAAAATGGAATTCTGGGTACGAAAAGCTGAATCAAAAGAATCTGTGTCCCCATATTTATGGAGAAGAAACCAAAGAAGGATGCGTAATAATGAAATGATGGAAATGGAAATAATTGAAGTTTGAAACACATTAATAAACAATTGCTTTAGTTTTCACTAACATTCGACATAGACCTATGCTAAATTTTCGATTCCTGTTTGAATTTGTTTTCAGACAGTAATGCATACTTGTTGTCTACGCCCATGTGTAGGGTTTGTTTCTGCTCCAAAAGTCACGGACTATTTTCCATTGACTGCTCAACGCTGTATTATAACAAAGTTTTAGCTTTCACAATAAACTTGGTCTGGCGTAGACAATATTAGAACTTACCCTTGCTTCGGAAAGTCATGGACTTGTCCAATGCTATTTTTCATGGACTGCTCAACGTTATATTATAACCATGTATATACTTTCACACACACACACACACACACACACACACACACACACACACACCAAAAAAAAAAAACTTTGTCTAAGCTAAACGTAAACCAAGCTTTCCGTGAAAGCATAAACTTGTATATGTACAACAACAGACAGGGATGGGAGCATCAGTACAATGGAGCTAATGGCGTCGGAGAAAAGTGAACAGTCTAGATCCAGATCAGCTAGTAAAGCCGTGTAGTCTGATCACGGACATTACTATGTGTCGTTATATTCTATAGTACCCAAAAATTCTGTGAGTGCACAGCAAAGGCCTTGATCAGATTGCACGGATGCGGAGGCGGAGCCTGATCTGAGCATGCACTGTTGACATATTCCCCGAAGTAACGTTTTCCCATGGTGTGGTTTATATTGTGGTTAATGCTCCCTGAGTAAAAAACTACAGGAATCAAGGGTGACAACCTACGTCATAGCAAGGATATCGGAACCACTTGGATAGTCGCCATATTGATGCGAATAAGGTAAATAAATTGCTTCAAACTATGCGTCTACATAACGATTATACAGAAGACATAGTTTAACTGGTGACAGTAAATATTTTCGCCCCACTGGTGAATGAGTTTTGCCTAGAAACAATGTTAAAGCTTCAAACACTTCAACAAAGTGATTCGTATCGGTACTGTCAACGCATGTTTTGCACTGACGTCGAAAACACTTTTGATCAAAATTACTTTCTGTAGCTATTTTACTCGATTTGCCTGTTGTGATTTGCAAATATTACCTTTGTGGTAAAAGAAGCAATGTTTCTGCACATGATTAAATGTGAGATATTATTTAAAAGCAAAGAAATGCTTTGAACGATGTCGTAAACACGTACGATGGCACCAATCTCGAACACACATATAAACAAAAAAACTGATACCATGTAAAAAAGCTGTTACTCCCTTTATAAAATCTTTAAGAAACAGGACTGACGCATATGTTTGCTTATTCTTGTCTTGTAGGCCACTCAACCCTGTAGTTCAATGTTTCGTTCGTCTTTTTTGTACATAGTGAACTAATGAAATTCGACTGGTGATTTGGCCCCCGTACGCTCATAAATTAAATTACGTGAAAAAGCTGAGAGTGTGCCTGAATATCAACAAAGCTCACTGTAGATGTTTGGTGAACTTCGTCACAGCTGTCGTCTTTTAGATGATGTTACAGTAGCTCATGCTTTCTCTTTTGTTTCACAGACATTCTGATTAATTATTCTGACTATATAGTAGTACCGCGCCATGCCGACACATTATGTTTGTTTAAACATATTTTATTGGCTAACAAGAGCGAAAGGGTTGGACCATTATGGTTGGAACACGATTATTGTGGCTGATAGGTACTACACTGTTAGCTTCAACGTGTCGTTAACATCCTGTTGTGGTTTTCATTTATTTAAGAACGATATTACCACTTTAGTAGCAGTCGCAACTTACATTACCTTTCATAATTAATCGCCATAAAACTCATTCCCGCTACAATTAACGATTGTGTCGAAGTAACGCGGTAGCATAAGACGGCATTTCAACGACACGTTAATTGCTGTGGCAAAACAGAACACCATAGTTACATTGTATATTAGCCGGACAGCAGGATACAAAGAAGATGATAACTAGCTACACGTCGTTGTGGCCAACAGTGAGAAAACAGTGGGTCAGTAAAAAGGGTTATCAATAACACTTGTTTGTTATCTTACATGTAAATAAGGCACCACGCTATCCTGTAATTTAGTCGTTGGTGGTCATGTCTGTTTGACGCAACCCTCATTTCAATATGACGCTCGTCTTAGCAAATGAATGCTATTCGTCAAAACGATTTCTACATTACGGTTAAACGTTAGAAATCGTCGGAAAATATGCAGGAAATAGGCATCTACAGGGTGTCTCATAATATCTGATACCATTTTCCGAGGTAGAAATTTTTCCTATGAAAACGCTTTATATGTCATTTTAAAGCAGGAATATTTAAGTCCTAAATGGTAGGTATTTAATAACATATATTTTTTCATCTGTTCTAAATTTCCCAAACGTCCGGAATTTTTGCGCATTTTTGAGTAGACGTCAATTTGTGCATATTTTATGTTCATATTATGACTTACATTTCAGACAATCAGTCAATGGTCCACGTACAATAAAGCCATTCCTTTGTATTCTCTGAAATATTTTAGTCCAGCTACTCCAATAGATATTAGAGTATATTGCCTGCAGTTTCCTTACTTCAGTTTTAGGAAAGAAGTTTCGTTTGAAATGGGAGAAGTTCAGAAACGTAAGGCAGGATATTGACGTAAAATGACCAGAAATTGACATCATTTCGAATATGTGCAATATTATTGAACGTCTGAAAATTTTATAAGCGATAAGATATTATCTAGTAATACCTTACCTGAAACACTTATATATACCTGCTGTAAAATTATATAAAACCCGTATACCTCATTTATGTGTACCATCATTATTAGTACAAGTGCAGGTAGAAAATCATTCAAGTTAAAAGCGTGTTTTTCGTGTAATTACACCACAAAACTAATCAATATGATTCATAAATCAACAAGAGATGGATTTTATGTAAGATAACACCCTCGTAACAGTACATTCTCCCCCAGTAAAGGCCTCGGCACCGCCTAGGTTTTTATTGCGGAGAATGTACTGTTACTCGGGTATTATCTATTACATATTACATATTACGTGCGTCAACATGTGCTTTCATAAAAATGGTATAACGTCGGTAAATGGTAGCATATATTATGACACTACTTAACGCGGCATTCAAGTAATAAGTCACGTTATTATATGCCCCACTTAAAATAACCATTAGTTTTTAGTGAGATAATTTTCTTACCAACGATAGTGCTGATATGACCTTTTCATGTTTTAACAGTGATGATATTACTTTTGCAGTGACGTCACCGTAACGTTGTCACCATCCAATCAAATTACAAAAATGTATGGTTCGATGTCACATAACGTGAGATGACGTCGTCAGAACGTCACGTGACAGTTTGGTGTATTCTTATGCAAATTAGTTTAAAACGCTTTACTTTTGTTTTAATGATAAATTATTGAAAAAGGTATGTAATAAACAAAATATTTAACAGTGTTTCCTTGATATGAAAATTATTTCACTCAGGAATACTGCGTACTCATTGTTTACCGAATCATCACCATTCGTTCGTGACATTATTTTCATGTCAGGAAAACACAGTTAACAATTTTCTATCTACCAACGTAGTGCGAGTTGGATGGCGCCGCATGCAAACATATACATGTACTGTCCACGTACACAGCAAATACTTTGAAAAACATAAACAAAAACATGCAATATTTCCGTTCTGTATCATGTGAGAATGTAAATATTTGGCTGATTTTACACATATTGCTGCAGATGGGGAACTCATTTATTTTTGCTATGTCATCGCGAATAAATATTTAGTAATTAGCATGCCAAAACCGTGGCGTTCATCAGCGATACAACACGGTAAGCATATTTCTTTAGCAGCCTTGCGTGGAATTGGATGAAATCAGGCCACAGTATGAGTAGACAATATATTCACGACATAAAGCTCTATATTTGGCAAGTTGGGACCGGGACGTTTTTGTCTGTTACTCACATGCACCTGTTGGGCTGGAAGAGTATGACCGATATCTGTGCCGTCATGAATGTTTACGATATCAAAATTGGCATTTGAATGCTCTAATCAATTTTCCGTCTGAAAATCATGGTTATGAAATCGAACTAGGGACAACTGTTGACTAAAATAACACAAATATCAGTAATATTGGTGCTATTAGCTGTAAAAATACGTTTTTTGGCAAAAGTGCACACTATATCTCTGCTAAAATCGTCCTCGTGTCTCCCACCTGTTCGACTTTGTCGAGGTGTTTACAAAATCAGCGGCATTTCTGGACTCGATTGTTATATCTGCTGTCCAGGTTTGTTGTCAGGCACCGACTAAACTGTTTAGTTTTGGTATACATTTATTTGTATTATTTTACGAGCGGAAAAACTTACTTTGCATTTCAAATATGGCGGCCGTTAAAATGGTTCCGATATCCGTGCTATGACGTAGGTTGTTACCCCTGGGAATATAGCCCGAGAGATACGTAAATCCGATAAACAAACGAGCGCATGATTAGCACGAGTTTGTTTATAAGATTTGCAAGTCTCAAGGGAAATATTTCCTGTGTTTTAAACTCAAGGTGTAGTAACATATATATTGCATGTGTTTTTATCTTCTACAGATAAATCATGTTTTATAATCTTTAGACGTTTATATATGTCGTCACCGTCGTTACGTCATCAACACTCGTCGCGCAGCGTGATAGCGTTTTAAAGGAACTATTTCTTTGCTATTTCCTTCTAGGAATTATAAATTATATTTCCGGCAGAAATTACTAAAAAATAATTTCAGATATGTGATATATATTAATGAGAAAGGTGAAAATAGTGTCATTTATTCTTCCACAGACGCCAGTTTATTGACGATATTTAAAATAGTTGTAATTATTTTCTCTGAAAGTCGCTTGATTGGTCATTTTTCATTATCTATTATCATATCTCACTTGAAATTCCCATGCAAAATCCACATAGACCTGAGGGTGATATTTTGTTTCATTATTTCCCTAGGGCGATAGAAAAATACCACACATCACGAAAACACGCCTATATAATTTTGAGCCCCTTAAACCCCACTTTTATTTTGTAAAACTTGAGTTTACAGAGGTATACATTATTTCTCTTATTTCTGCTCAAAAACATAGATTATGGGTACTCGTTAGAACCGCCTCACGAGTACCCACAATCTGTGTTTTGAGCAGAAATATGAAAAATATCAGAGTTTTTTATACTTGAAAGTTTTCATTATTTGGAGGTGAAAATTTTCTATGTATTTGAATAGGCATGTTTTCATAATGATGCGCAGCAGTGGGTGCGCGTACGGTTCGCATGTCTGAGGGTAATATTTTGTACTATTTCCCTAAGGCAATAGTAAAAGAAAATATATATATATCAAATGATTTATGTAAAAGGAGAACCAAGTGTAAAAGTTTGGTGTTTAAGAATATTATATTCCTGAGAGGGCGATAGTAAAAATGTCACGCTGAGGAATATGATAATCGACCGAAGCGAAGCCTTGGTCGATAGTCATATTTCTCAGGGAGACATTTTTACCGTCGCCTTCTCGGGAAAGAAATATTGATGTGGTATGCTTAGTCCTGTTTCAAAGAAACCTGTAAACATGTCACTCATGAAGCTTCTGCTAAGTTTGCATTAAAATTAGGAATATACAGTCGACTCTCGTTATCTCGAATTTCAAGGGACTCACTGAAATACTTCGAGATATCCGTACTTCGACATATCAGAGTTGAGAGAGTGAGGAAAACAGTAAATTGAACAACCACATTTAACATATGAATATGTAATTTGACTCCTGAAGTTAGAAATATATATATAAAATAATGTGGAAAAGAGGAGAAATTGCTCCTCAGGAGCAAATATGTAATTTGACTCCTGAACTCAGAAATATATATATAAAATAATGTGGAAAAGAGGAGAAATTGCTCCTTAGGAGCAATTTCTCTTCTTTTCCACATTATTTTGTTACCTGTTGTCATAGTTTTATGTTAAAACAGGGACCAGATTTTCACTTCGAGATAAGCGGTGATTCAAAATAAGCGAGTTCGAGATAACGAGGTTCGACTGATATGACCGCGTCATGAGAAAAGGGGCCTTTTGAATCGAGTTCGAGATAACGAGGTTCGACTGATATGACCGCGTCATGAGAAAAGGGGCCTTATCTCTACGAGGAGAGCAAAGATTCAGGTCAGCCTGCGCGATCACGCATTCTGATAACGACCATCGGTTACATCAATATCGTCTACAGTATGCAATGATTCTGTAACGTACAGAAGAATTGTTCTTATCATTATTATAATTTTGTTTTACTATGGCCGGAAATTGTCGGAAAGATGGCATCTCAGTACGAACGTGTGAACTTGCGTGTTTGTATTTGGCCAATATGAATATGTTACGTTAAATTGTAAAGACAACTGCTATAGGCGTCTTTTATAATTACGACAGACATATTATTTGACCTCCATTTGGTGTAGACAAGGGTGCTGTATAGTTGAATTTTGCCATTTCTAAACTAATTTAATATGTTTGTTTCCTTCTCTAATTAAACGCGGTATGACTTTCTGACATTTCTATGTTATCTATGTAATCAAAGTTATCAAATTCGTTTAGGAAACAATACGTGTTATTGCCCAATTTTGTTAAATACTGAATCTGTGTCAGATACACACTGGGCCAGTTTATTGCTAAATGTCCTGCCCAAAACCACACAGTGCCAGGTGTTCAACGGGAACATAACTGTGATTATTGATTTGACTTTTTTTTTTTATTTGAAGCTATGGATCCTTAGCTACCACTAGAGCGCACAGTGAAGACTCTGATCGGATTGTGTGGATGCGCGGGCTGGTCTGGGTCGTCGCTGGGTGTATGTGAGGACTGTGGGGTTGATGTGCTCTACTCATATTGCAAAGCATGTGCATAAAAAAATGTATAAAAAACTGTTTGTCACTATTTTAAAATTTTTCATTACGAAAACATGCTTATTCAAATATGTAGAAAAATCACCTCCAAAAACTGAAAATTTTCAGATAAAAAAAAACTGATTTTTTTCATATTTCTTCTCAAAACATAGATTGTGTGTACTCGTTAGAACCGCCTCGCCGAGGCGGTTCTAACGAGTACCCACAATCTATGTTTTTGAGCAGAAATAATGAAAATAATGTATACCCCTGTAAACCCCGGTTTTACTATATAAAAGTGGGGTTTAAGGGGGGTCAAAATTATATAGGCGTGTTTTCGTGATGTAAATTTTGCACTTGTAAAGTTTCATAGTGACAGTTTGTATCATTGATCCAGTCTAATGTATACAATATTTTGTGCATTTCTGCCATTTCTCAAGGAAACGTGATATAATTTTGCGTTCTTGACGTCAAATTATTTGGCGTTTTGACGTCACATAGCAACGTCATAATCATTTTCTAGTAACGTTGAGCCATTTTGTGCGCTGAAAAAGTATTAAATTCCGAAACTAGTTTGCAGTAAAATTTCTTGAGTTGTGCTGATTTTTCTCCCAAGACTTATTTTTGATGAAATTCCATTGTTAATCCTCTATCATTTCTCGGCTAGGGTTTTATATCGATATTAAATGAATGCTAGGTTGATGTGACATGGGTATTACAACCGTTTCATTTCTTGTTTATTTTTATTTTATTTTATTTTTATTTATTTATTTACTTTTACAAATTACAAATTTATTTATTGGAAAGTTCATCGATAATAGTAAAGTGAAATCAAAGTGAAGAACAAGAAAGAGAGAGAGAGAGAGAGAGAGAGAGAGAGAGAGAGAGAGAAAAGAAGAAAAAGAACCATATATGACCACCAGTGTTGAAGCGTATAGTCAAAGGGAGACAATCCCAGTCCTATTATAGCTACTGAGAAATGGCGTTGTCATTTTGGAATAGATTGCTGCTATTAACATTTTACCCTGTGCCATTGAACATCCAGGGCTATCGCGCAGCATGTTCATGATATTTACAAAATGATTTTTTATCGTATCTGTGAATTAATGTTGCCAACATTAATTCAGAGATACGATAAAAATCATTTCATTTTTGACCCAGTTCAAGATAGCGAGAGACTAAACTGAAATTTTACAGGCTGTCAGATGCCACATTTTATGATTGTATGAATACCATATATCAATTTGTTAAACCATTCTTGGATAAAAAAAAAAAATGTCTATTTTTGAGGAAAATGGATTCTTAATCCTTTCACCCCTGCGTTTCTGAAGCCGACTCTTCCCTCTTAGAATTGGAACATTCCAATTGTTGCATTTGAGGTTGCCATTCAAAAATCAAAACCAGAATGGCAAACAGTGTAGATCCAGATGAGACGGTTCATCACATCTGGATCTACATTCATTACGAAAACACGCCTATTCCAAAATATAGAAAATTTCGCCTCCCAAAACTGAACATTTTTAAATAAAAAAGTTTAATATTTTTTCATATTTCTGCTCAAAACATAGATTGTGAGTACTCGTTAGAACCGCCTCGGTGAGGCGGTTCTAACGAGTACCCACACTCTATGTTTTTGAGCAGAAATAAGAAAAAAAAATAATGTATACCCCTGTAAACCCCAGTTTTACTATTACTTGTTACAATGGGATAAAATGAACAAACGTATGGATTGTGTGAAGAAAAACAACACATTGTTGATGAGAAAGAAATTATATTGAGAGCTTATTGTTATTATACAGCTGTAAAACAAATCACGAAAATTCTCAACAAACTTTTAGATGATGACGTGATGATAATATATAAATTTTATATAAATTCTCTCATTATTAATGATAACGTTCTACGTAAATTTATACAACAATAAAATCAACAATTCATAATAAGCCGCATAATAACGAACCTGTATTCGGGCATACTGAGAAGAGACTGCGCATGCGTGTTCCTCCAAACTTTACCGTATTTACCCGTATTCGAACAGACAGACCCGAGCAAACAACATAAACCCAGATCAGACGCCGCAAAACGCAGTGTCTGATCAGGGTCTATTATGTTTACTGCACGTCCAGCAGTAAAATGGACTTTTCATCACGAAAACATACCTATATAATTTTGAACCCCTTAAACCCCATTTTTATATTTTATATAGTAAAACTGGGGTTTACAGGTGTATACATTATTTTTCTTATTTCTGCTCAAAAACATAGATTGTAGGTACTCGTTAGAACCGCCTCGGCGAGGTGGTTCTAAGGAGTACCCACAATCTATTTTTTGAGCAGAAATAAGAAAGATATCAGAATTATTTGTCTGAAAATTTTCATTATTTTGGTGGTGAAATTTTCAATATATTTGAATAGGCGTGTTTTCGTAATGTTCAAATTTAGGACAAGTATGGTAAAGTGTAAAGGTTTCCGAATATTTAAGGTAAACATGTTAACAATAATAATATTGTCACGACGTAACTCATAACGTATTAATACAAAACAACTGAGCCTTGTCAACTTAAAAGTGGAAAGTATCTTTTAATTTTGAGGAATGGTTGTCTGAGGTGCTGTGCAAGGTGAATATTTCCACATATATTTGCCTCGACACCTCCGTCCCAGGAAGCCTTGCATACCTATTATCAGAATGCCGTTCGTTATAGGATGACATCCACTCGCTTCTCTTGACCATCACGAAAACATACCTATATAATGTTGACCCCCTTAAACCCCACTTTTATATAATAAAACTGGGGTTTACAGGGGTATACATTATTAGAGGCGGCTCTAACAAGTATCTACAATCTATGTTTTGAGCAGCAATATGAAAATTTTATCTAACATTTTTTTCCTTTCTTGGTTTTAAACTTTTCAATATATTTGAATCGGCGTGTTTTCGTAATGTTATCAATGCCGTCCGTTATAGGTATTGGAGCATAGCATCCATCACTTCTCTTGACTGTTTCACAGCGCATGCCATTCTGACACGGGTGGTAATACCCAAGAACATATCACATACGAAGCGCAATGTCAGGAAACGTATGTTCGAACATGTACGCCCAGCAAGGATTCAGATCAGCCTGCGCATACGCATGAAAACTGCATGAAAGATGAAAGCCTATTCTCTGGGAAAATAAAAATAAAAAAACAACATTAAAATGTCATCTGCTGAAATAGTTGTTTAAAAATCAGAGGTTGATACCCAATATGCTAAGCGTTAAATAACTAAAATTATATTTTCTAAATGTTTAATTCTAGAAATTAATCTTTATAGATAATTGCACTGTTGTAAAGATTAAATAATTGGTGTTTAGTGGCAAAACATGCTGATATGAGTAACAACACAAGAACATAAATGATCCGTATGCTATTTTGTTTTTGGTAGCAAAGGCCTAGATAAGCCAACGCATTCGCACGGGCTTATCAGGTCCTCCGTTGTCGCTTACGAATGAATAATTACTGTGGAATATATCGAGAATAGGAGACCCCCTTATTTCATATGCGGGCCCAGATCAGTCTGTGCAATTGTGCAGTCTGATCAGAACATTCGTGGTCGGCTTATCGAATAATTACTCTGGATTATTTGAAGGAGAAGATCCTTAGCAGTGTGTGCAGATGAGCAGCCTGTCCATGGTTTGCATTGTTCACATATGACATTAAAGCACATTTGCCCGCGTTCCGCACAAATGTCATCATATACTAGTGGCATTAACTATGTTTAAGTTTGCTAAAGGATTTGCAACGCACGAAAAGAGCCCTAATGAAATTTGCGGACAACATAGGTCCATATCAGCATGCGCATCGTGCAGTCTAATCTGACCATTCTCTGTTCGTCGACATGTACTACAGTATCCATATATTCTGTAAGCGGACAACGAAGGCCCGGATCAGCCTGCGCGAATGCGCAGGCTGATCAGGGTCTGCATTGTCCACAAATTACATACGGGACCTTTGGGTGCGTTGCGCATCAAAATTCAATTAAGTGGACTTGATATTCTATATAGATGTTTCTTCATTTTATACAAGGGATACAACTTTTATGACTTATCTTTCCTTTACTGTAAATCAAGTCCCCTCAAAAAGGAAAGGTTTTACTCCCATTGGGGTCTACTCTAAAAGGAAGGAATTTGCTCCCATTGAATTTGCAAATTCTTTACTTTTAAATTAGACCCCTATCAGAAGGGAGGTAAAATAATTTAGAAAGAGTTGCCTCCCTTGAAAGTGTATCAGTTCCCCTTAAAAGAATAGGAATGGATGAGTTTAAAAACAAAATATACAGTCGAATCTCAATAACTCGAATACCGATGGCTCATTTACAATTCGAACTCGTTTTTGAGTCCCTACGAAATTCTTTAAACAGCTCAAGAAAACAAATGTTTAGGGAAATTTTCTTATCACAAATTGTATGTCATATGGGTTCTATTTAGAATCGCCTAATCGAGGCGATTCTCATGACTACATTCACGTACCATTCTTATGCAAAAGATCGAAACGATTTCCCTAAATTATCGTCATTTGCTTCCTGGCCTGGTGCTATGATTAACCCTCAGTGGCTCGAACTACCCATGTCTCGAACATATTTTCATGGTCCAAAGGATGTTCGAGCCATTGAAACCCGACTGTATAAACAAAGGAACGTAGAAGTAGGGAATGTCGTAATATACTTTTTCTCTTTAAAAAAAAACTACAGTCAAACCTGTCCGATAGGTCACCTGTATTAAGCAAGCACCTGCTTTTAAAGGCCACTATTTTATATTCCGTTAAAGGCAAAGAAGTGGAAATCTACCTGTATTAAGCAAGTACCTGTCTTAAGCTACTAGTTTTTAGCTTTCTCAGATGTGCTTGCTTAACACAAGTTTGACCGTATTGTCTATTTCTGGAAGGTTTAGCTAGTATGCAGGCAGAAGTATTTGTTGTTGTTGCTGTTTTTCCCCTTTTTTTACGTTCAGACAGTTCCAAAGGACGAACACTAAGCTTCAAGGTTCAGCTTCCTGTTCGAAAGGAGACCACGCCAACAAAAGCATTGCACTCCTTGTCTATGGTTCCATTCTTAAAAGGAACAGATCTTAAAGAAAGAACTCATACAGGATACAGGGAGACAAATTCATTTCTTTAGTTTGACAGAAATTAATCATTTAATTCATTAATCTATTTATTTTAAATTGACAAGGCTCCAATTAGTGCAAGCACAAAATAAATGGCACCGTATATCAGTAGTCTTCTGATTTTAACTATTGACAACATCCCAGTTCTAAACCGAACACATCACATGTATCACATATTAAGACCAACACAACCAACTGTCTGTCAGAACAGTGAAGATCCAGATCAGCTTGCACACCTGCGCTGTCTCGTCCACAGACTCTTGGAGTCAGTAGAGCGTACATAATCTGGATTTACATTCTTTTATCCTCTGAGTTTTGCATTTTTATATTACTGAATTACATTAGAAGTCAAACTTATGTTTTTCCCATCTAAAAACGCTTGTGAAGAAACTGACATTCGCTGGAAAGGCAAATACTAGGTTTTTAACGTGTTTTAAAACGGGAAAACATAGTCTACATTCCAATATTGTTAAAAACAATCAAATAAAACACACATGCCAAAATTGTTATAAAAAATGCAATAGACCAAATTTGGACCATATACCTTTCTGGTATTAAGAGCCAGCTCACGAGATCATAAGACAGCCACCGCAGAAGAATTGACAATTCATACAAGAACTACATATACGTCATCACATGCGCGTCCAGCGAAGGCTGGTCCGAGCAGGCTAAACAGAGAACTTCCGTTGTCTCTCTGAAGAAGCCTTGGACCTTTCACCATCCACTGGGTGCCCAGAGAAGACTCTGATCAGCATTAGCGCAGGCTGGTCTGTCTTCGCTGTGTGCATATGTCGTATGGTCCATTTTCTCACGTTGAAACTCATAGAGAGAAGCGTCACGAAAGGTGGAATATACAGAGCATACATCTATTTACTAACAATGGTCTATACCCAGCGGGCACATGACATTTATACAACATCGCATTAACGTCGATGCAGCGCAATGACGTTTATACAATGTCACATTAACATAGACTGCGTTCACACTAAAGACTTTGACTGGATTAAGTTCATCCGGATCAAACTGCGTTGACACTAGCAACCAAGTTTATCCGGATCAAGTTGATCCACATCAAGTTGCGTTCACACTATGGACTAAATTGATCCAGTTTAATTTGATCTGCATCAAGTTGATCCGGATCAAATTTGTGTTCACACTGTCATTGCAGCAACGTAAATTTGATCCGCATCAACTTGATCTGGGTCAAGTTGGCCCATAGTCTGAACGCAACTTGATGTTGATCATCTTGATCCGCATCAAATTAGTCCTAATGTGAACTCAATTTGATGCAGATCAGTTTGATCCAGATCAATTAGATCCGTATCAAGTTGATCTGGATTAAGTATGTATTGTGAATGCGGCCATAGTTGCAACGTCATGACGTTATTACGTCGAATTAACGTCGATGTAACATCATGACGGTGCATCGGCGTTAATGCGACGTTTTATAAACGTCATGTGCCCGCTGTTAATAGTTTATGCGTCAGCATTGTCCGAGCAGACCAATTTTCTGTGCAGTTTACTTGGATACGATGCAATATTACGAGCAACAAGGGCGAAAACCAACCTGCATCAATTTCCAGACATTCGCTGTTAGCATATACTCCCGCCTCCCTAAACGTATTTTTCTTGGTGGCGTGTTTTTTTCGTTTGTCATTAAGTTTGCATTTTAGTCGCTTGCGTCACAGCCCACTTCTTGGCGTATCTGTAAAATAGAGCTGGTCCGGGAAACAGTAATTATAGCGTAAACTAATTCGTAATACACGCAGTGAAGGCCAGGCGGCATATTGGTGCAATCTAAATCTAATTATACCTCCGCTCTGCCCGCTGTTCTTAAACTATATTTTAAGGGGACGGGATAACTCTGGCTTAGCTGCCCCCTGTTTTATAAAAAAGGAGATAAATTTTGTGACTTCCTGTTTGGTTTCCTATACACAAAACCCTTTTTATAAAAGGGACCCACTCTAAAAAAAAAGGAATTTGCTCCCCATAGGAGCGAATTCTGTTCTTATAGAGTTCTGTTCTTATTCCTTTTCAGAAAGGAGGAGAATACTTTTGACAGATTTTTCTCCCTGAATTTGCATCAAATCTCGCTCCACCCCTCACCCTCGGGTACATATATATTTACTAGATTTTTTGGCATTTTATACAAGGGAGATAACTTTTGTGACTCTGTTTGCCTTCCTGCACACCACACCCTCTCTGAAAATGGGTTTATTTTAAAAGGAAATAATTTGCATCCGTAAAATGGACACTGGCAGAACGCGGCGTCTGATCAGGATCTACACTGTTTGCATTAAGTACAGGAATTTCAATAAAACAGGGTAGTAATAAAAATAACCAGACACCTCTTTTTCTGGAAATGCACCGGTCCAAATATTTAACTCAGCAAGCACGTTCCGTCGACGTTGAGACGACGTTGTATGAACGTCGTGTGCTCGCTTGGAAGGTAGTTAAAGAGCCAACTGGGCATACATTACGAAAACACGCCTATTCAAATATATTGAAATTTTCATCACCAAAAAACTGAGAGTTTTCAGATAAAAACTCTGATATTATTCTTATTTCTGCTCAAAACATAGATTGTGGGTACTCGTGAGAACCGCCTCGGTGAGGCGGTTCTCACGAGTACCCACAATCTATGTTTTTGAGCAGAAATAAGAAAAATAATATATACCCTTGTAAACCCCAGTTTTAATACATAAAAGTGGGGTTCAAGGGGGTCAAAATTATATAGGCATGTTTTCGTGATGATTGCATTAATTTAGTTTATACAGTTAATGATCAGTACAATTTGCAGAAAATATTTGACTCGTGTCACTTAAAGGAAAATGGCGAAGCACGTGCCATACACAGACTGTGAATCTGGTTAGCGCATGCGTAGTTTGCATATGCCGGAAGAGAAGGTCATACATCAGGGGAGGTTCAGTTATAAGTCAGTGTATGTGACATGATACCCGCTGGGCACACAACGTTGAAACAACGTTGAATCAACGTTGTTTCAACGTTGTGTGCCTGCTGGGTTTCTTTTATAGTGGGCCAGTTGTGAGACCACGACAAAGCAATTGATGCGGGTCGTCCAATAAGATATTAAATTGTATTAGTGGTCTATGGGTCGTAACGTGAGAAAACGCACCTTCGGACACGTGCGGCCAGCCGCGAAGACTCAAATCATGCAGTCTGCACATCCGTAAAGACTGGTCAGTCTTCGTTGTCCACGTGAAGAAACCTTGCATCCTTGGCTATCCAAAATGCACTCAATGAAGATTCTGATTAGACAGGGCAAAAGCGCAGACTCATCTGAATTTTCGCTGGGCGCACTTGTCCGAAGGTACGTATTCTGACGTTGCGGCTCATTTTGTCTATTCGCACAATACTCGGTGTACTTCCTGTTCCGCGGCTCATCTGTAATTTTTCATACAATGAATTCTTGTATTTTCTTTTTCTTTTCATTTATTTTTGCAGGCGGAAGAGTTCCGCCGAAAGGCGAAAATGGTCTATTTTCTGGTCCATCGGGCTGTCCGGACGGAGCACGCCACATTTTCTTTCCAAAGAATTTGATTCCGGGTTTTCCATCCACTTCCGTTGTTTTTGTTACTCCTTCGCTGGTTGGTGCATTAGGAGGTGTCACGTGAATTGTGTGTCTCGCTCTGATTGGCATAGCCTTTACAGCTGGCGACCGTCTCTTGGGAGAATTTAAATCATGTAACGATTTCCTGATATCTTTATCGTCTCTAGGTGTAGACAAACCCACTGGAAATAGAAAAAGGTAAACATGGTAAATTCTTCTGTAGGTCAGTCACTCTCCTGGTTCTCTGGCACCAACCAACAGAAACAAACACAGTGGTCACATGATGTTTATTCAATGCGACGTTGTATAAACGTCATGTGTCCGCTGGGGAACGGTCCAAAAAGTTACTAAGAATACTATAATAATGGTTTTCACATTTCTGTTCATTAAATGTGTCTCTTCCAGCCGATTTGCTCGTGGCAAAGGTGTTTAGCCTCTGGTCAGATAAGGAGAGTCAGTTGTAAGTTTTCATTTGCTAAGCTCATCGTTAAGCACTTTTTAGATTTATCAGAGTTTTAATCTCACTACTAAATACATGCTTTTGTAGGACATCAGTATCACACTGTCTCATAAAGCATGACACAGTCTAAAATGTTAAAAATCACCACCCCAGATCTAACAGTATAAACTATGAATGAATGAATGAATGGATGGATGAATGAATGAATGAATCGCCACCCATCCTAGATGAAACAGTATAAGCTATTAAGGAAAGAACGAATGAATGAACGAACAAACGAACGAACGAACGAACGAATGATTGAATGAATGAATCAATGAATCAATGAATGAATGAATGAATGCACTTTACTGAGTTGAAGCAATACATAACTGACTTATCAAGCTATTCAAACTGTTGCAGAATATTCATTCGAACCCTCAAGGAAAGTTCAGTCTAGATTATATCCTAAACCCTTAAGCTCATTATTGATATAATGTACATGCAATCACAGACTCTGCCAGTTGGTTACTTAATATAGTTAACAACGTAGGGAAAAGGAATCTTATCGCATATGCGGGCAACAAAGGCCCTGATCAGCCTGCGCAGTCGCGCAGGCTGATCAGGACCTTCGTTAACCGCTTAAAGAATAAACAAATGTAGAATATGTAGCGAACAGCGAGACACTTATTAGAATGTTCTAATTAGTCTTCACTGCTCGTATGTCGGCATAAGGGCTTTCTATTGGTGCTGCATATCAAAGGTATTGTAGTCTTATTTACAATCAAACATGATCATTTTTAAAGGTTAAGCATGTTAAACGAAGCAATGAGTGATAAGGAACGACATGAAGAAATCTGTTTCTCCGTCCTCGAAAATACAACCATCATGTTTGCTTCATCAGTGAACTATCTTACGACTAAGCTTCATTTAAACTGCGCTCTATGAACTATTTAAGCCCTATTTTTATTTTGACATGTGCGCCCAGGATCAGCCTGCGCATTATTTTTGATATCCAAGGATACAAAGTTTCTTCATACGGACATTGAAGACTCTGATCTGCCTGCACAGCTGCGCAGGCTGATTTGAGTCATCTTTGAACGCACATGTCAAAAGGTACGTTTTCTCACGTTACGGCACATTTACTTCATTGAACAGCAAAGACACAGATAATGCAGCTACGGGTGTTACAGTCTGGTCGGAGTCCCTGCTGTTCATTGCATTCGTCATTTGTACACTTAATAAAAAAACAAAAAAAAACAACAATTTTTGGCCATATTCCCATTAGACTTAAATAAGATTTTGTATGTTGCGAAATGATGTTTTATATCCGCTTTTTTTTTTTTTTTTTTTTTTTTTTTTTTTTTTTACATTTATGCTAAAGCAGATTTAAAACAAAATAATCGGAGACCCAACATATACTGAAAGGAAAAAGAAACGCAGGGTAAACTTTATTCCTAAATTTCATTCAAGTTTGAAAAAGTTTGTTAAATAGCTACCAATGAACTTCAATAACTCGAGATTTGTTGATCACAAACCAATGAAATATGGAACTTTTGTTCCATACATGTACCGTTTTGTAATCATAGTAAAATATTTAACAAACTTTTTCAAACTTGAATGAAATTTAGGAATAAAATTTACCCTGCGTTTCTTTTTCCTTTCGGTATATATTTAACATACGTGGCAAACACGTATTTTCATATATTCTTAATAGGTTCGGCATGTGTGTGTGTGTGTGTGTGTGTGTGTGTGTGTGTGTGTGTGTGTGTGTGTGTGTGTCGATAAATTGTCACAACATAAGCGGCCACATAGTAAAGTGGTGTGGGTTCTCTGTGACAAAGCAATGTTTCTGGAAATCCACAAGCCCTTACATTGGTCAAGGAAAGTTGAAAGTCCGATTGCTGAACTTATACCAAATCTAATACCCGTTTTATCTGAGTGCCACATTTTAACACACGTGTAACTGATATACTAGAACTAGCCTACTCCGTTGAAACTCCATACCATAAATGTCAAAATGCAAAAGTCCATTTCACTCATAATGACAATGCAGTTTTATATCTACACTACAGCTCATGTCTTAGTATAGGCATCGAATTCAAATTCTGGTGAGGTTTTGGAATGAAATAAAGGTACTGGCAATGAACACTGATAAGAGGTTATAATTGGAGAGAAAAGGTCTAATGTTTGAAGTCAAAGACGTTCTCTTTTTTTCGACAGTTTTTACAGTGAACCCTCGTTACAACGACAGCGTTTGTTCCCAGAATGGTTGTCATTAAATGAATTATGAATTTGCCGTTGAAAAGAATCCTAAATGAGCAGAATGATATGGAAGAAAGAACTTGATTATTCTTATTTCCTCATTGAATATATGTGGGGCGGTTTTAATAGATATACAAAAACATGTTTATTAAAGTTTTAAATACAATGTTCTTGCATAATTTCTGATTAACTGTCATCTCTTGAGTGAAGGCTTCATGCCAGTGAAATTATAAATATAACGCATGTTGTCGTTGTATGGAGTGACATATCAAAAGGTTTGACTAAAATTTTATACTACATTTGTATCTTTCCATAAATTCACATGCAAAATTAACTATACCCAATCAGACTGCACCGATGCACAAGCTATTCGCTTAAGCATTAAGAGCTCTTCAAAGCTCATGAGTCTTGAACAATTGTACACTATATATAACCTGTATACCAACCACAAAGGTACAAAAACCCAATACAACACACGGTAAATAGGTCACTGTCATGAGAAAATGGTTCTTATCACAAATGCGGAAACGAAGGCCAAGGTCAGTCTGTACATCCGCTTTTAGAATTGTTTGTAGAATACACGAGTGAATAAAGAAGGAGTTGTGATTGCGAAGGCTTATCTGGCCCTTCCCTATTCACACATGACAGAACATCACGAAAACATGCCTATATAACTTTGACCCCCTTAAACCCCACTTTTATATAGTCAAACTGGGGTTTACAGGGGTATACATTAGTTTTCTTATTTCTGCTCAAAAACATAGATTGTGGGTACTCGTTAGATCCGCCTCGTCGAGGCGGTTCTAACGAGTACCTACAATCTATGTTTTGCCTCGCTACGTCGAGGCGGTTCTAACGAGTACCCACAATCTATGTTTTGAGCAGAATTATGAAAAATATCAGAATTTTTATCTGAAAATTTTCATTTTTTTAGTGGTAAAATTTTCAGTATATTAGAATAGGCATGTTTTCGTAATGATGACTATTTCTCACTGCTCATCATTACATACATCACAATTCATAGTTCCTACTTCACAGTTTACAGATTACATTTCAATCCATAATTCTTAACTGACAGTTCATAGTCCCACTTCGCAGTTCATAGTTCCAACTACACAGTTCATAGTACCAACATCACATTTCATAGTTTATACTTCCTACTGTACAGTTCACACGTCACACTTCAATCCATAGTTATAAAACAGTTCATAGTTCCTACTTCACATTTCATAGCTCCTACTTCACAGTTCATAGTTCCTACTTCACAGTTCATAGTCCCTATTTCACATGCCATAGTGCCTATTTCACAGTTCATAGGTCGTTCATAGTTCCTATTTCATAGTTCATAGACCATACCTCATAGTTCATGGTTCCAGTTCCACAGCTCATCGACGCTACTTCATATTTCATAGTTCCTATTTCACAGTTCATAAGCCCTACTTTACATTTCAAAGTTCCAGTTTCACAGTTCATAAATCCTACTTCAGATTTCAAAGTTTCTATTTCACAGTTCATTTGCCCTTCTTCATATTTCATAGTTCCTATTTCGCAGTTCATATTTCCTACTTAACATTACATAGTTCCTATTTCACAGTTCATAAACCGTACTTCACATTTTAAAGTTCCTGTTTTACAGTTCATAAATCTTACTTCACATTTCAAAGTTCGTATTTTACAGTTCATAGGCCCTACTTCATTAGTTCCTATTTCACAGTTCCTAGACCCTACTTCACATTTCAGAGTTTGCATTCATAGTTCATAGTTCCTACTTCACAGTTCAAAGTACCTACTTCATAGTCATTAGTTCCTACTTTACGATTCTCACTTCATAAAACATTCTTTATACTTTGCAGGTCATAACTTCAAAATTTATAGTTCTTAATGTACATTTCACAATTCACACATCACGGTTAATTAATTATAGTTCTCAAATGCTACTGATCACAGTTTCTACTTTGCAGTTCATTTATACCACTTCACGAGTCCTACTTCTCAGTTCACAGTTCGAAGTTCACAGCTGAAACTTCACATTCAATAGCTCTTACTTCACAGTTGATACTTACAATTCGCAGTTCGTAGGTTTTACTTTGCACTTCACAGTTCATAGTTTCTTCTCCACAATTCACAGTTCCTACATCACAGTTCATATTTCAGAGCTCACAGCTAACCGCTCATAATTATTGTTTCACTGTTCCTATTTCTATATATCATGTCATAGTTCACAGGCCATAATTAATATTCAGAGTTCCTCTTCACAAGTCGCAGTTCATAACTCTAGCTACACAGATCCTGTTTTACAGTACACAGTTCTTAATTCACAGTCCAAATTTTATAGTTCCTGCTTCACAGTTCATAGGTTCTAGACCATTGTCCATGCTTCACACTTTACAGAAAATAAAGAACTGTGAAGTATGAATTATGAAACAGGAATAAAACTCTGGAGTACGAATTGTCAAGAATAAACTATAAACTGTATAATAAGGACTATAAACTGTGAATTAGGATTTATGAGGCGTGAACTGTGGAGCGGGGAGTATTGTGAAATATAAACTATGGAGTAGAAAGAATGAATTGTGAAGTATGAACTGTGAAATGTAAAGTATGAACAGAAAACAGTGAATTGTGCAGCAGGAACTGCGAATTACTAGTTTCGAAAGATGAACTTTGACGTATGAACTGTGAAGGAGGAAGTGTCAGTGGTAAAGTAGGGATTATGAACTGTAAAAAAATGAAGTAATATTAGGAAATCTGTAAAGTGTGAAGTAGGAACTTTTAATTTAGGACCATAAACTTTGAAGTATGAAGTTTTAACTGAGAATGAGAAAATTTGAACTGTGAGCCTTAAAGTACAGTCTATGAAGTGTGAACAATGAATAGTGACGTATGAAGTAGGAACTACGAAAAGTGACAAGTGTAAACTGCGATCAAGAACTAAAAACTTTGAAGACTGAAGCATGAAAAAAAGAATTGTAAAGTGTAAACTTTAAGTGTGTGCGAGTTATAAACTGTGAAGAGCAAAGTATCACCTATGAACTCTGAGGTAGTAACTATGAAACGCGAAGTATGTACTTTGAAGAATTCAAGCGAAGTGAAGTGCGAATTATGAATTGTGAACTTCGAAGTAGGCTGTATGAATTGTGAAATATGAATTGAGAGGCCAGTACTAGGAACTATGAACTGTTCTGTTGGAAAAATGAGCCTTGAAGCAGGATTTACGTAATAGGTACAATGAAAAAAAAAAAAATAAAACTGAGTACTGGACGTTTGCTATTCGCTGAGTTTATTCAGTCTTTGATGAGTTAAAGAGATTAATTCGAAGTTTAGGACAAGAATGGTAAGGACAGGAGTTTAGTTGTCCGAATATTCATGATAAATACGGTAGCCAAAAAAAATAGTGGGGAAATTTACAAAACGATCGCTGATACTGGCTGTTTGTTAACCGAATGGAGTCGCGTCAAACGAAATGATGTACATAGAAACGAAAGATCCAGATCAGCCTGAACACCTGCACAGTTTGTCCTGTCTCTTTGCTACACGTCTATTATATACATAGATATAGTGTCCAGTGATTTTAAGTTACCATCGAAGGTCCTGATTAGACTGCACGAAAGCGCAGATTGATCGGGGGTTTGACTGTCCGAATGTGCCGCAAAACCATATTTATAGATGACGCGTTTTATTACGCATGCTCTCGCTTGAACACGATTTTAGTTAAATTTCATGTTAAAATATTTACTTCGTTCGCAAAATCAAATATTTCAAATGTATGAATCTCGACATTAAGAGGTATTGATACATTTTAAGAGACAACTCTACCAAGTTGTTTTGCCTACTCTTGAAAAGGGATCTACTCTTTAAGGAAAGAATTTGCTCCCAGGGGAAGCAAATTCTTTCCTTATACATAACACCCCTTTTCAAGAGGGCTTGTCGTGCAGTAAAAGTTGTCTCCCTTGACCGAAATGGCGAAAACTCTAACAAGAGATTCTGGTCGCCTTCAGAAATCACTTTGAACAACGCAGTGTCCTTGAACAATCTTATCATTTTAAGGAAACCCCATGCATTATATATGCTCACCAACATTAACTGGACTTGTTCATAAAATTAATTCAACATTCAATTCATACATTGGTTTCAATATGTTAAAGTTCAAATATTGATAAGGCGTTGAACACGTCGACCGTGCCAAGCGAAAAGATCCCTATCTACCTGCATATAAAATATATAAAAGACACAGTTTTGGATTATCTTACACTGTCTCATCAGGGTCTTTATCCCCTCTGGTACACTTTGCAATATCTAATGGCACTATAAGCAGACAGCGAAAGACTTGAACAGACAGGGCAAATGTGCAGGCTGATCCGGGCTTTTGCTGTACGCACACGTCCGTAGATACATTATTGCTTGACACGGCACACATATATCTATAAATACATTTAATTATAAAATCTCAAACTGTGTTTTTGCCTTGGCCTTAACTTGTAGTACTGTAATCTTACCCTACTGTATTTGGACACTTATCTCCTTATCCCAGTTAAGCCTAGCGTCCCATAAAAGGGACATTGACAAACAGTGTAGACCCAGATCAGACGCCGCAGAACGCGGCGTCTGATCAGGGTATACACTGTATCAAATACAGGAATTTCTATGAAACATGATTATAATAAAAACTAACCAGACACTCCTTATACTGGAAATAGAACGGTCTGAAGAGTGAGGGTAGAAGAGTCCATTCGGCGTAAATGGGTTAAACATGTTTGTCCTAAAATTTGGACAGGTCCGTTTTCCTACCTACTGATGTGTCTAAAACTACTAGACGAGTGGCAAACAGTGTAAACCCTGATCAGACGCCGCGTTCTGTGGCGTCTGATCTGGGTTTACACTGTTTGCTCAAGCCTGTCTGTCCAAATACTTAGGTTATATAAGGCAATCTTAAAAGTTTTAATCAACTTAAGCGTAATCATGGTTTATCCAAGATAATACACAGGGTCAATCCGTGTGACGTTTTTGGAATATAACCAGGAATTTTCTTGGCTTATTGGAGATCAGCAGGGTGATAACTTATGGCCGTTTCTATTACATATTGTGTTTGTTTTGGCTGTGCTATACGAAGCTCGTATTTACATGCTGTTTTTATCTATTTGTCCAACTAAATATGTTTGCTTCTTGGCACCGGCTTTCGTCTGTAATCAATAGGCTTTTATTGAATGTGTAGATAGCAAGTAATTTAAAATCAATATAAAACTTTGTACCATTGATCAGGAGACCGATTGAGAGAAATCTTTGAAAAGTTTGTGTAGACTCAGAATCGAACACGTATCTGGTGACTCTATAACTAAACTTACTCAATCGTCCTTGAGGTTCTGAAATGGGTTCCTTCGTCTTTGGGTTTGAAAATGTTAGTGTGCACCCAGGATGATACACAGGAAACGCCACCATCACGAAAACATACCTATATAATTTTGATTTTGACCCCCTTAAACCCCAGTTTTATATAGTAAAACTGGGGTTTACAGGGGTATACATTATTTTTCTTATATTTGCTAAAAACATAGATTGTGGGTACTCGTTAGAACCACCTCATCGAGGCGGTTCTAACGAGTACCTACAATCTATGTTTTGAGCAGAAATATGAAAAAATATCAGAATTTTTATCTGAAAACTTTCAGTTTTTGGTGCTGAAATTTTCAATATATTTGAATAGGCGTGTTTTCGTAATGCAATCACAAAGAAGCGCCTTATCGAGGCAGACGAGGAACAAATGATGACAAAACAAATGGCACATACAACCCCAGATGCACAAAGAACTGCACAAAGAAACCACCTTTGAGCGTTCAGCAGAAAAACTACTGCAGGCGCGGGTTGGGGGTGCGGGGATGGGTGGCTAGGGGTGGGTGTGGGGGGATAAAACCAGTTTTATTCGTACAAGTCAAAAATAGCAACTATAATAATAATGATAATAATAAAAATAAAAAATAATAAGAATAAAAATAATAATAATAATAATAAAAACAGAACAAACAGTTTGTCTAGATGAGACAGCTCCTTACTTTTTTGTAAGCTATCTATCGCCATTATCAATAAACCCGTGTTAGTTTTCAGAATCTCTTGTATCTAAATTAAATTTTGTAAACCTGAAACTTTTTAAATTAAACTTGTAAACTTGTAGAATCATGTGGCAAACATTTGCTTACCCATTCATTTAAGCTGTTGATATTAGTGAAAGGAGTTTGCTTGAGTCAGGGCACAGCATTTCCTACAAGACTACATGTGCGCCCAGCGAAGACTCAGATCAGCCTGCGCGGATGCGCAGGCTGATTTGAGTCTTCGCTGGGCGCACATGCAGTCTTGTCGGACATGCAATGCCCCGGCTCAGTTGTCAATCATTTAATCAGTGTCGTATATTTTATAATACCAGGCTCATGCATGTACGGGGTTATTTAAGATCAAGACAGCCATCGTTTTAATTACGGATATTTATATTTTTAATATTTCATTCAGGGGTTCAAGACATTAAAATAAGACATGGGATATTCTTAAAGAACTAGGAACACAATAAAAACCACGGAATACATTACGATTTTGTATTTAAGACCACTCGAAATATAGACCACTCCGCAATTAAGAGCAGCATTGGCCAACCCTTATGGATGATTCTTGCTTATTAATCTATATTCAATATTAAGACCATCCCGCTAATAAGGCCGCTTTAGGCAGTCCCAAAGGTAGTGTTAATAATGGAATTTTACAGTAACATTTCGCCATTAAGACCGCTAAAAAAATAATACCACTCCGCCATTAAGACCACCTTTTGCCAATTCCAAATGTGTGTGTGTGTGTGTGTGTGTGCGTGCGTGCGTGCGTGCGTGTGTGTGTGTTTTGTTGTTTGTTTGTTTTTTGTTTTATTTTATTTTTTTTTTCTGATTATTTTTTTTCTGTGTATTCTACCGCCCCACTAATAATACCAGTTTTAGGCAGGTGGGATTAATAGCGGAATGTTACTGTATTAGGATATCTTATTTTAGGTATGCAGTAAATAGAGATTATTATATGGCAATTTTTATATCATACCCCATATCATCCCGAGACACCCATAACAGGTGGCTCGGGTTGATAAGGGATATATTATGAACATGCCAAATCATAATCTATTTATCATATATTTTTCTTTCAGACAAGTGTGCGGAGTCAAAGGCAAGACCGCCGAATGCTCTGAATGTGGTGACATGGTTTTTTTTTGCCCGGGCAAAAAAGCTGTATCACCCACGTGACCTGGTGATATGGATTTTTTACCCGGGCAAAAAAGCCGTATCACCCATGTGACCCATTATCACACCTTTTGCGCTCCACAAGAATGATATGTGCTTGAAAGCCAATGTTAGTATCACATATGCAAAACGAACATGTTTTCTAGTAAATGTATGATAATACCTGTTATAAAAACATACCGTGGTTAAGGGAGACAGATACACTTTCAGGGGAGGCAATTCTGTCAAAATTGTTTTACCTCCCTTCTGAAGAGTGATCTACTCTAAAAGAAAGAATTTGAAAATTCTTTCTTTTTAGAACAGACCCCTTTTCATATGAGGCCTGATGTGCAGGAAAGCCAACTGAAAGTCACAAAAGTTGTCTCCCTTGTAAAATGACGGAATGTCTACCAAGTGTTTCCAGTCCCTAAAAAGATCAGGGCCCAGTTGTTCAAAGCGTCGTTAGCTTAACGAGCTCGTTAAGGGTCATTTCGTTAACTGTTTTAGCGGATTCAATACACAATATTCTGGTATTTTTTGCTGAAAAAATGTGAGTAGCTTTTGCACTTCAAAAGCTACTCACATTTTTTCAGCAAAACATTTCAGCGTATTTGCGTATCACTCGATGTAAATTTTAACGAATCGTTAACTAACAATGTTACTTTTGAACAACTGGGCCCTGATTAGCATTTCCACGCAATTTAAGCAGTGCCGTTTATGATCACACAACTGAGCTGTGTCACGAGGAAATAGACAATGTATGTCCTTATCACAGCGAAGCCCTGAAGCGGCTTGCCGCATACATGCCGTATCCATGCAATCAGACCAGGGATTTATCTGTTCGCTGCTGTATTCTACAGTATTCATCGGGTTCTGTAAACGGACAACAAAGTCCCTGATCAGACTGGACGGATAAACAGGCATATCTGTGTCTTCCTAGCCGGCATACAACGTCGATTCAACGTTGACGTTGTTTCAACGTTGTGTGCCTGTTGGAATCGTTGTATGCGTATGCAATATGAATCAGTTTCTCTTGACACGACCGCCCATCGTATAGATGGTTTGCTTCCCATTCGCGAGTTATCTTCCTTGGATCGTTTAAAGCTAACATTAAAGATCTAATTTAAGGATGTCTGCAAGGCAGACGCTTCACATGAAATGTCATGCCTTACTTGGTCTGAAACAAAAAAAAGAAAAAAGAAAGAAAGAAAAAACGTGAAAGTGTCGCCTGCTGTAGTTGTGACTAGCTTAAAAACAATGGATTATTCCGACTTGCCTGATGGAAGAGCCGAATATATCTGGGGGTTAATGGGTTTATGTCTAAGGCGTATTATGAAAAAAAAAGGAAGTAGAAAAATGTCTGTAAGACAAAAATGATGCCTCCGTGCCCTCGTTTTTGCTAACAACAGCTAAATTAGAAATGAGCGTTCGTAATTATGCTTGTCCCTACAAAATGCAAAACTTGAAAAGGGGCATTTTTCTCCTCACATATGTTGTACTCAAAGTACAGGGCGGATCAAGGATGAGTTCTGATGGGGTTCAGTTTGATCAAATTATCGTGCGTACTCTACGTATTCGGAAAGACAGGCCTGAGCAAACAGTTTAGACCTGCATCAGACGCAGATCGCGGCGTCTGATCGGAGTCTACACCTTTTTGCTACCCATCCAGCATTTACACACATTCATAAGTGGTAAAAGGGCTTGCTTAAGAGTTATATATGTTAAGAAGTAATGGATGTGAATATTTATGGTAAATACGGTATCTCAAATTAACTAGTCAAAAATATAAAATTTTTAGTCAAAATGGGTACTGAACACCCCCCTCCCCCCGCTCCCTTCCGAAACCCCCTCTGAATCCGCTCCTGATGTGACGAACGGACAAATGAACAGACGGTCAAAGGAAAAGTAATATGGCCAGCTCAACTTTTTCAAAGTTGGAGGCATAATAAAAGTGCTATCTGACAGTTCTTGGAAACGAGCTAACTAGTAAAGGGTTTTACTTTGTGAAAATGTGTTTATTAACCATCAAAGATGCTCTACATGTACATATATATTGTGTCAATAATAAGCGTACAAAATTATTAATTAATTAATTAATTAATTAATTAATTAATTAATAGAATGCCACCTGCTACAATTTTCGCTTGATGCGAAGAAGGGCCAAGTTCTCAAATTTTTATCTATGTAATTGTTTATTTATTTTCAAGAGAGGGGGATAAAATAAAACACAGATCAAATCATTTTCGAATACCAGACGGAAGCTTTTAAATTTTAAAAGTTTCGTTTGTGCTTGTTTACTTTAATGTTTACGACATGATCATTCAATTATTTCAATGATGCGTAGGAATATCACACTGATAACGTCAACGATATTTGGGCTACTTTTACAACGGTATTTCATAACTTCTTTGGTATTTATTACTTTTTTAAAGTATAAATTGATTTCAAATTAAGAAAGTCATCTTACTTGGGGCGTGACAAAAATTTTAATGTGCTGATGCAAACACTTATATATTACTTAAAAAGGTAATATAATTACTAGAACGGAAATTACCCTTAAAGTCCTTATCACAACTGCAGCAGACGACATATTGAGTTTTCGTTTCGTTTTGTTTTTTATTTTCGGGAAAATAAAACTTGACATTTTATGTGAATCGTCTGCTATGCAGACGATTCACATGGAATGACAAGTCCTATTTTCTCGGAAAAAATAATATAGTGAAAAATAGAATGTCGTCTGCTACAATTTTGCTCAGTACTTTAATGTTAACAAAATCATGAGAAAATGGGACTTCTGGATATATGCGGACTACGAAGGTCTAGATCAGCATGTGCATTCGCACAGTCTGATCGGGACCTTTGCTCTGCCTGCTTACACAATAAGTGACTACTGTATAATATATTGATATACAGCAAATGAACTGTTATACGTCTCATATGCGCTGACTAATCTGAGCATACCCTCAAAAAGCCTTTTCCTACAGCCCGTTCAAATGTGATTAACAGTGCGGGCACATTTTCTTTCTGTCTCGTTTTAAAATAAAGACTACCGCGTTTACCCTAAGAATTGACAGACGGCAGAGACAGGCCTGAGCAAACAGTATAGACCAGATCAGACGCCGCTGAACGCGGCGTCTGATCAGGGCCTACACTGTTTGCCACTGCAGACACGTCAGCTGGTAGTAAAATGGACTTGTTCAAATATTAGGACAAGTATGGTAAGGACTTAATATGTCCCAATATTTAGAGTATATACGGTAATTCGTTTTAGATGTCTATTATAAATTTTCTGCAAGGGGTGGCTTGTCATTTACCTGTCTGTCGTATACCAGGCACACCTGGGCCCAAAAGTAATGCCTAGCCAGCATAAACAATCATGGTTCATTACGCAAAGCACGTCATGGCCTTTTTTATAGAACTAATGTGCCATCATCTGTACATTTCATTTAAAGAGATGACAATACTATATTGAACAGATATCCCTGTAAAAGACGCAGTTGTCTATCGACAGGAGAACAGAAAGTGGACCTGACATTGAGCGAAAAATAAACAACGAACAAGCCCAGGATCGATATCAGAACGAAGCCACGGGTAGTGCGGGTGCTCCTGATAAGACAAGGACTGAATCTTGCGTTGGGTTATCCAAAACTGCAGAGAGTGCACTGAGAGCTATAAACTAAGCCACGTATTGCGGTATCCTTTGTTCCCACATGCGTTGCTATTCAGCATGATGTTTTCTGCCATGCTCACAGATGCTTTCAAGGATGGCGACAATGGTAAAGCTATTAGGTATCGCGTTGATGTTTTTCAACCTAAGAAGGTTGCAAGCTTAATCCAAGGTGTAGACGGAGGTGCTAGATGGGCTCCTCTTTGAAGATGACATGGCTAAGGGCGCTCCAACCGAAGAGAAGATGCAAAAAGGTGTGGATTAAGTATCGGATTCCGTTAATAGCTATGATCTCACAATCAGCATAAAAAAGACTGAGGTAGTATATCAGCAAGCACCTAAAAGCCTTACAAGGCGCCTACCGTCGAAAGGTCAACGATTGCAAGTGGTAGACAAGTTCACCTACCCTGGAAGCACATTGTCTAGAGTTGTGCACATTGATGATGAAGTCAATGCCAGGATTACCAAAGCTAGTGCTGAACGTGGAAGTATTTGGGAACGAAGTGGAATCAGACTTGACACAAAGCTACAGATCTGTGGTGCTGCCAACACTATTAAACGCATGTGAAACTTGGACAGTTTACCAAAGGCATCCCAAAAGACTGAACCACTTCCATACAAGCTATCTTAGAAAATCCTAAAGGTCAAGTGGCAAGACAGAATTCCAGAGGCAGAGAAATTTTCATGTTCAGCTAAGTTTGGCAAGAAAGAATCTGCAGTTGTTAGTAATTTGAGATTTATTAGCAAGACAAATTCCATGTTCAGCTGAGTTGAGCATAAAAAAGTTTTCATCACGAAAACATACCTATAATATTTTGACCCCCTCAAACCCCACTTTTATATAGTAAAACTGGGGTTTACAGGGGTATACATTATTTTTCTTATTTCTGCTCGAAAACATAGATTGTGGGTACTCGTTAGAACCGCCTCCTCGAGGCGGTTCTAACGAGTACCCACAACCTATGTTTTGAGCAGAAATATGAAAAATATCAGAATTTTTTATCTGAAAATTTTCGTTTTTTGGTGTTAAAATTTTCAGTATATTTGAATAGGCATGTTTTCGTAATGATAACAAACGAGGAGAAACTGCAACGGAAATGATAGGTAAACATAGTTTTACGGACATGAGGGGCGGATTCAGAGGGGGTTCGGGTGAGGGGTAGGGGATTCGACTCAGAAGTTAGTTTACATTTCAGATTTTGGATAAAGTTCGTAGATTTGGGGATACCGTATTTATCACACCTTCACCTTATACTTCTCTTCAACAAGTCCATATATCTACCTGTGATTGTGTGTACAATTGCTGGGTGAGCTAAGAGGAATGTAGAACCTGATCAGACGCCGCGTTCTGATATACGTAAGTGCTGTGATATAATCGAACCCCATCAGAAATCATCCTAGATCCGTCTTTTGACATTCAACCCCACCTCTTTATCCTGACGAAACCGTATAAGCATAATATTAAAATATATATATATATATATATATATATATATATATATATATATATATATATATATATATATATTATATATATATATATATATATATATATATATATATATTTCGCAAGCACAGACAGAAAGAAATGCAAAAGGCAAAGTGGTCAGCGCTAGAAGACAGTGACCACAAACCTACTTTAGCAAAAAAAAAAAAAAAATGTACGCCTGTGAACAAGGTCTTACGAGTTCTAGAGTTTTATAACAAATGACCAATACTGCTATGGCCTTTAAGTGTCTGTATAACATTTTTCACTTTCTTGAACATCGGATGAACGTGATTAGATGCCGCGCTTATACTAATTGCTCAGGCTGTCTGAATACTGCACGGTACACAATAAATTTCCACTATTACGAAATTAAGTTTACTCAGCTTTTGCAAGTCCCAAATGTTTTCTTCCTAATTATTCTAATAGGGCTAGTTTTTGGCACTACCAAAGGTGGGTTTAACCTTAAGTCCCATTTACATTACGAAAACACGCATATTCAAATATATTGAAAATTTTAGAACCAAAAAGCAAAAGTTTTCAGATACGAATTCCCGCCGAGGCGGTTCTAACGAGTACCCACAATCTATGTTTTTGAGCCGAAATAAGAAAATTAATGTATACCTCTTTTAACCACGGTTTTACTATATAAAAGTGGGGTTTTAAGGGGGGTCAAAATTTTTTGGTATGTTTTCATGATGAAGGGCAAGTTGGCAAACAGTGTAGACCCAGATCAGACTGTCAGACGCCGCAGGACGCGGGTCTATATTGTTTGCATTAAGTTTGCAGACGTACCGAAAGAAGTAGGGATGATCATACAAACAATGATAAAACTAAAAAGCACATTTGCAATAATACACATACGAACATTGAACATTGAAGAACTACACTAAAGAAACCGCCTTAAAACAGTCAGTAGAAAAACCTACAGGGCTTAACCTATTTACGCCTAGTGGACTCTTCTACCTCTCTTTTTCGGCAGGTCTATTTCCAATTGAAGGGGCGTCTAGTTATTTTTAGTCTTATCATTTATTATAGAAATTCCTGTACTGATTTAATGCAAATAGTGTAGACCCTGATCAGACGCGCGTTTTGAGGCGTCTGCTCTGGATCTGCACTGTTTGCCAGTATCCCTTTTTATGGGCCGCTAGGAATAACTGGATAACACTAGTTTTCGTGAAACCTGATTTTAATTCTTATACAGCTCCAAGTTACAAATATGAGTTCAGTGTGCTTAGGGCTCAACTACCTTATCAATAAAACATCACAGTAAAACATAATCACAAACACTGTGACATGAAACAGAGCGGAGGTTTCAGCGGCGATCAGAAGACAAGGAAACCTGAAGACTATTACAAATTGGACAACCATCACGAGAACACGCCTATATAATTTTGACCCCCTTTAACCCCACTTTTATATAGTAAAATTGGGGATTACAGGGGTATACATTAATTTTCTTATTTCTGCTCAAAAACATAGATTGTGGGTACTCGTTAGAACCGCCTCGGCGAGGCGGTTCTAACGAGTATCCACAATCTATGTTTTGATCAGAAATACGGAAAATATCTGAATTTTTTAACTGAAAATTTTCATTTTCATTTTTTGGTGGTAAAATTTTCAGCATATTTGAATAGGCGTGTTTTCGTAATGGAATGATGGACCCAATCACAGGCATCCATAGTCAGTCGCCAACCTTCTGAATACAGATTGAGAAAAGAGTCAGCATGCATGCATTTAAATGAGGGAGCGATGATGCAAAAAGAATGGGTAAACAACCTAGCATGCAATTTGGCGCTATATTTTCATATCAGCGAACTACTGTATAAATATTTTGGAGAAAGTGACCAAAACGTGCGTATTCGCAGGTAGCTCTAAACTACTCGTTGCACACAAGTGGGTATGATGTTGGATTTCTCACGACACGTCCCAATAATGACCACATTACATATCTGGACGTTTGTTCGCTTGAGGTTTTACGGCCCAGTCAACCCAATGGGGTCATTTCGAGCGCAGTCAGTTTACCTAACCATACGTTTACTGGGCAGGCTTAGTCCTCTAAGCGGTTAACCAGTATTGTGCACATTCTTTCTCCAGAAACTGACAACTGCCCTTCTTGAATCAGCGGAAGGGATAGAATGACCGTAGAAAATGTTTCATGATCAATCTCCACGAAGGAATGTTGCCGACCTCGGCGGGGGGTGAACCCGCGACCTCCTGGTCTCCAGTCGGACGGCGCATCCAACTGAGCCACCGAGGACGAAAAGTGAGCTCAACGTGAAAATGATCCTTATGTAATCTGCGACCAGTGGTTCAGATCATATGCGCATTACGAACGGTCTGCTCAGGTTCTAGTAATTTCATTAATATATTCTACTGCAGCCGATGGTTCTGTTAGCGGACAACAAGGACTTTATGAAACTGTGCAAATGCACAATCTGACCAGGGTCTTTGTTGACCGCATATGCAATGAGGGAGCTTTATTTCATACCGAAGACCAGATATTAAAACTTTTTAACACAGTATGGCAATTCATATTCTTTGAAATTATTAAAATTTCTTACTAACAGCGTACCGTAATAACCCTAAGTATTGGGACAGATAGGCAGACCTGGGCAAACAGCGTAGACCCAGATCAGACGCCGCATAATGCGGCGTCTGATCAGGGTCTACATTGTTTGCCACTCATCCAGCATTGTTTTAGACATACCAACAATTAGTATAAAGGCATTGTTCAAATTCTAAGACAAGTAAGGTAATAAGTTAATAAGTTAATATGTTCCAATACTTAGTGTTAATACGGTATTTTCAGTGAAACTGGAACAATTGGAGATATATTCAATGTGAAATGCGCCGTAACGTCGAACAACGTACCTTTGGAAATTTACATTTAGCTAAGATTCAGATCAAACTGTACATTCGTACAGTCTAATCTAAACCTTCACTGGACGCATTTGGATTGCCAATGATTCAAAGTTTATTCGTGCGGGGCAACGGTGACGATGATCAGACTGCATCAGTGAGTGCAGAGGCTGATTTGAGTCTTCTTTGGGTTCACATTATCAGATGGTGCGTTTTCTCACACTGAGACTCGGATATTTTCAAGGTGAAATACCGATTTTGTACGTCCAATTTTTCAAATGATTACATTAATGATTATAAGTTACAATGAGTATCTCGAACCTCTGACATACTTTTTCTGGGCCGCGTGAATCAAGAAGGTACCCTATTATGTATATGTATGAGAACTACTTAGATTCTTATCGACCTACGTTAACTGTTGTGAAGTTTGATCAAAATTTATTCCGTTCGAGAGATCGATGGTATCCACGGGAAATACATACCATCTGGTCAGACTGAGCAGATATTCTGAGCCTGCAGGTTTCGCATACCGGATAACGTACCGTTTTGCTTGTTGTGGTTTGATTAATTTCTTTTAATAGCTATGATATATAATATGGATTCCGTATTTATCCAAAGTTTCTGCACACTGACTACCCATCGTAGATGTCAAAATAAATAATAATAATAATAGTAATAAGTTCACAGCTGAATGAGTGACAAACAGTGTTGACCCTGATCAGACGCCGCGTTCTGCGGCGTCTGATCTGGGTCGACATTGTTTGCTCAAGCTTGTCTCTCCGAAATACTTAGATTCACTATGGTACAAGAAAGGTCAATTATTCCGACAAATGGTGAAAGCTTTTTATAACAAGGCAGTATTTTATTTGAACACTCATACTAAATATTTTGGATATTGACATAGCTAACAGTAGTCCTATAGCTTAGCCTACCTCAGCAAACAAAATTAGGGCAAAAAATACTTCTCGCAGTGTGGCCATATATTGCCAGAATTATTAAAGTTCCATACAAAAAATGAAAATTTTCAGATAAAAAAATATCTGATTTTTTTATATTACTGCTCCAATCATAGATTGTAGGTACTCATTAGAACCTCCTCGACGATGCGGTTCTAACGAATACCCACAATCTAATGCATAACCCTGTAAACCCCAGTTTTACTATATAAAAGTGGGTCAACATTATATAGGCATGTTTTCGTGATGGTTCAATTTTTAGACAGTTTGAATCGGTTGAGCCAAGTAGCACATCACATGAGCTCTTGGTTGAGTCCGACATGTCACCATAACGAGCCCGAGTGCGAGAGATATCCTGTTTGGATATTGGTTTCCGCCACATGATCTCTCGTTTACTCGGATATTGCGTGGTGCTGTTGTTAGTGGTACAGCTGGAGCAGAGTTTGCTCACATCTTACAATCTGACATTTATGTTTCAATCGCCTATCATAGTTCACAGTTACAGTTAGAGTGTGATGGTAAAATAGGCATGCTCTGTACCTGTGGCCAATGATTTTTGAATTATGTTTCATTTTTATTTTTAATTTTATTAAAGCTTAACGCAACTCTGATATTACAAATTGTGCAATGTCGGTAAAACTCTGTCAGAACGCTCGACAAAATGACTGAAAATAGTGTGGAAATAGAACACATACACACACAGTATTTTCTATTTAAACAACCTGTCCTTTCATATACTTACTGTGTGTTGCTGCAGTTAATCAGAATACAGAAACAATGTATTTTAACAATTTTTCTGGCAAAAGTTCAAAACACATTATTCAAACCTTGAGATAATTAATGAATTTGACTTATTTGAAAGGTGGTTATATTTATTCATATTCTTTGTAAATACAGAATGATTTTGGTATGTAAATTCACGGTCTACCTACGACAAGCAACAGTACCTTATCACTGTGTGTAGACAGTGGGGGATCCGATCAAACGGCGCATGTGCAAACTCCTATCAGGATATGCATATTTTGAATACTTACGACGAACGACGTAGCCTTTAATTGGACTGCGCGGTTCGCGCAGTCCAATAAAAGGCTACATCGTTCGCATATTGGTACGGTACCATTTCTCTGGTTGCAACACCACAAGTTTTAAAAGGTAGGCATTTTCGCTTAATTAAGCTAATCTTCCGTTATCAATGGTTTGCGAGCTAGCTATTGGTAAACACCCACCATTATGCGAGCAGTGACATGCGAAAAGGAACTCTTGGGGCACATGCGGACAGGGCCCAGATAATCCAGCGTATGCGCACGGTCAGATGAGGGCCTTTGTCGCATTTCGAGATCTTCTACTATGCCTATTGCCCCTCTAAGCGGACACCCTCGGCACTGATGAGACTGAGCAGGTAAGCAGACTGTTTTTGGCTTTCGCTGTCAGCATGAGCAGTGAACACATCTTTCGAATGCCGATAATTACGATTTACTAAGGCTGGGAATATTTCCCTTTAAAAATAATCTTTTTAACACTTAGCATGCTGGACAAAAAAAAAAAAATCTGCAGACGACATTTTGGAATATTTTTTTTTCTTATTTTTCCCCTAAAATAGGATTTGGCATTTCATGCAAGGAGACAATTTGCAGAAATGTCAAAGTCTTTATTTCTGGGGAAAAAAAAAAAGAAAAGAAAATAGCATCAATTTGTCGTCGGCTGAATCTGCCCATGTTCAAATATTGTTCTCAAACATGTTTTGACAACCTTGACACCTTGGTTTACTTTTTTTTCGGAAATATAATTAAAACGCAGAACAAACATCGCAGTATTAAGGAACAACCCTATTGCACCGAATAGTTTACAATTTATTATAATTAACTTCATTGAAAATGGAGAAACACCCTGCCAAAATTATCATTTCCGAGATTAATATTTGCCAAACATTTTTGCATATGCTTTGTACGAATATCGTAACATTTATATTTTGTTTGGCAAAATTTTGAAACACACACACACACACACACACACACACACACACACACACACACACACACACACACACACACACACAACAACAACAACAACAACAACAACAACAACAACAAAAACAAAAACAAAAAACAAAAAAAAACAAAAAAAAAACGGAATTTCAGCAGACGACTCACTAAAGATATTTTATTATTTTCCTAAGAAAGCAGGCTTTGACATTTCATGCAAATTTTCTCCTGAGAAGACAATTTGCATGAAATTTCAAAGCTTATTTCTAGGAAAAATGTCAAAAAAAATGAAAAAAAAAATAATAATAATAATAATTCATAATGTCGTCTACTGTCGTCATTTTTGCTTAGCATGTTAAGCGTTAATAAAATAACAAAACAAACATCAAATTTTCCTTAAAAATATACTTTCTAAATTAAGTGTTCTGTTGTCATTTCTCTGAAACAGCGGTCCGTGCTTCTTCTTTTTTTTTTTTTTTTTTTTTTTTCAAACACGTTTGTATTTCTATTTTGTAAACATTCCAACAATGATTGAGACTGTCGACGCACCCTTTCAACGCTTAACACTCTGGGTAAAATTTCAGCTGACGATATTTTGAAACATTTTTTTTTTTCTTTTTTTTTTTTTTTTTTTTCCACAGAAGAAAGTATTAGACATTCATGCAAATCGTTTGTAAGGATGGTAATTTGCATAAAATGTCAAATCCTGTTTTTCTGGAGAAAAGAAGAAAAAATGTCATCAATTGTCGTCTGCTGAATTAGCCCAGAGAGTGGTAAGGTTATAACGTTTTTTTTTTTTTTTTTTTTTTTTGCTTGGGTCTGTCCGAGTAGTTAGGGTCACTAGAAATATTATTTTTCATACATTTGTGCCGTAAGGACTCTTCTAATTCAACTCTTTAAATAGGAGGACCCGGGTATCTGGTTAATTTCTGTTATTATCAAGGTTTATAGAAATTCATGTATTTAATACAAATAGTGTAGACCCTGATCGGACGCCGCGTTCTGATCTGGGTCT
This sequence comes from Anodontia alba, assembly GCA_964016985.1. Taxonomy (NCBI): domain Eukaryota; kingdom Metazoa; phylum Mollusca; class Bivalvia; order Lucinida; family Lucinidae; genus Anodontia; species Anodontia alba. Next base: position 7,522,591 of record OZ024830.1, on the reverse strand, counting down.
ACGCTGTTTGCCAATGTCCTTTTGAAGGGACACTAAGCATAAATGGGTTTAGAATGAAACACCCATGTCCACCATCACATTTTTAACACTATTTTTGAAATAAGGTCAAGGTCACCATACACTAATTACCTTAAAAGCCTATCCCATTGATGTATACCTGCCAGTTTGATAAAAAAAAATAAATAAATAAATCCGCCGGCCATGACAACAGATATCGTGCATAAAATAATTTGACTGTAATTTGAGACTATTTGTCCGGTTATGGCCTTAAAGATCTGGTCAACAAAATACAATCATCTCCAAATTTCATATCAATGATGTATCCTTGCAAGTTTGATGAAAATCCGCTGCCGGATCAAGAGATATCGTGTATACAAAACTAGAGTGTTACCTCGACGCCAACACCGTTGACAACACTAACGGGATGTACGTTTCCTTCACAGCTTGTGCGGAATGAGGGTGTGGGGACGCGTAACTTTTTTCTTGTGCAAGGTGTAATCTTGTCACAGAAGAAAAACGAAAAAAAAAAAAAAAAAAAAAAAAAGAAAAGAAAAGAAAAACAAGCACTTGTAGAATAGAGAACTAGACGAATGTGTCTATGGAATTTGAAGTAGTGTGTGTTGAGTAACGAGAAAACTGACGATATGGTGATTTAAGCAAGAAAAGGATTCTTATGCATGTGCAGGCACGGAAGCCAAGATCAATGTGCACCTGCCTCCAGTCTACTCAGGGCCTTCACTTCCCGCTTACAGAAGCACTGGATACTTTAAAATATCATGATGAACAAAGACTGAGAGATTGTGCAGGCTGAATTGGGCCGTCGCATGTTTCAAAAGGGCTTTTTTGTCTTGTGCAATATGAACAAACATGGCATGCCTTAATATATGGGCCGCGTCAAGCGGAAGGTGTCTTCAGTGCTTATTCAGACCATTCTGCGCAGGCGCAAAGTAGGTATTTGCTCTCCATTGAAACATTCTGAAGTAGTCAATGATTCAGTTAGCAGACAGTGAAGGCTCTGATTAGACTGCTCGGATGCGCAGAGTGATCTGGGCCGTCAATGCCCGAAGACACTTTTTTTCGCGTGCCGTGGTTCATTTTATCGTTAATGCACGTTAAGGGACTGGATATACCTCGAAGTTAGCCCTCCATTTTTCACAAGGGAGAAACTTTTCTGCATATCAGACCCCTTCTAATAAGATGTCAGCTCGAAAAGGACAGAATTTGCTCCCCATGGGAGCTAATTCATTTTCTTTTAGAGTCGACCAGTTTGCTCCCTATGGGAATAAATTCTGGCCTGTTAGAGTAGATGCCTTTTCAGAAGAGGATGAAAATGATTGTGCAGTTGTCTCCCCTGAAATTGTATCAATTCCCCTTAATTTATTGTATACGCGTTGCTCTGAAAGAAAAAGGCACTTGCAGAATATATCGAATAGTGAAGGTCAAGAACTGCAGTAGAACAATTGCGTTCATTGTTCGACAAATAATTTAACAATATTCTCTATGATCCTGTAAACGAAGACCGAAGTTCTTGTTCAGAACGTGTCGATGAACATGCTGGTCTCGGATTTTAATGCACCAGTAATTTGTATTCCCTGTCCTAACGGGCACGAAGAAGAGCAGGGGTTTTTAACTTTTCAGTTTCCAAAGCCCTGCTAAACGCCTTGCACTGTGGGAAGAAATTTATTGTAAAATTGCCTGCACCCCGGCGTCATTTTTGTTTCCTGAAACAGTCTACTCTCTGTTGCAAAAACCAACCTGTATCTTTTTCCATAGTAAAAGATCTGGTTAATTTGACACGTTAAAGTTTCGTTGACAATATGAGCCAGGTCATTAGAGAATACTAATGTCTGAGGTTGATGTGGCTCTAATTTATGTATGCAAAGCATTTTGGCGGGAAATTAATACCCCGGCACATCTACGGCACTGCCGGGACTCATCGCAGGTTAAATAACGACACTTAAGCCCCGCTATCTCCCCGCTATCCACGGCCCCATAGGGAACGGAGTTTCAAATAACTGGTGCACAATGTCCTACGCTGCTATAAGATAGGCCGCGCCATGCGAAACCATGTCTTCGGGCATAAGCGGACAGTGATTGCCCAGATCAGCCTGCGCATCCGCGCAGTCTGATCAGGGCCTTCACTGTCCGCTAACAGAATCATTGGATCTATAGAATGTATGACTGGAGAGCATGAGGGTGATACTTTGCGCATGCGCTGGATGATCTGAATACGCATTTTGCGCATGTTCGAAGGCACCTTTTCGCATGACGCGGCCAAGATACGGTTTTGATTGAACTGAACACATATTCAACTTTCAAGTTCTCTATAACACGTACCTGGCAATAAGTCACTAAGAGAAACGTCTTTAACAGTCTGTTTATATAGATTAAAATGTTTAACTTCTAACTTCAATCTTTAAACTGTTATTACCAGTGTGTTGTGTTGTGTTTGGGTATCAACGGTACCAAAACAGAATGTGCTGTTGCAACAAAAATCTCTATAAGGGCACAGTGAACCAATTGTGACAGGACTGCTGATTGGTGCAAAAAAGTGTAGGGAAGCCCGGGGTAGTTATTTTATGTAAGGCGACCTGTGATTGGTTAATAATAAAGATGAATTAAAACTCATCATTCTAATTTGAAGAAAAAAATGTCTGTTTGTAATTTTCTGATTGTTTCAAAGAAATAAATGTTTCTGTGTGTGTTTGCTGGAGCCCAAAGAAGAAGTGGTGAAATTGCAAAGTTTCTATTTTTGATACCTGCCAATTGAGGGGTTGCTACATTCAGCCTCCAAAAAGCTCAGAAAGTGCTGGTGATGGTGGTATTTTTCCTTGTTTATATTGCTAGGCTAAGCCTGGGCTTTGAATTAAAACAAAATTTAGAAGCTCAGCCATACCCTGAAATGAACACTTAAGCACTAAAAAGGGTGGAATCACTATGGAGCTCTATGGGAAAAATAATTAGTTCACTGTACCCATAACCACAACAACTTGAAAGCAACTGTTGAGGAAAGGAACTATCTATGGCGTGTCATTAGCTTTTTGTTCGCGAGCCTTAGGCCGGTGACTCTTTGCTAATGCGTGCACAAATGAAGTGTATTGTAATACACAATTTTACAATATGCTTTTATTTTCCTATTCTTGATAATTAGCCCATTTATGTCCAGTGGACTCTTCTACCTCAAGTCTTTGGAGAGGTCCATTTCCAACAGAAAGAGTGTCTGGTTAGTTTTTATTTTTTACCATGTTTTATAGAAATTCCTATATTTCATGCAAACAGTGCAGACCCTGATCAGACGCCGCGTTCTGCGGTGTCTGATCTGGGTCTACACTGTTTGCCAATATCCCTTTTGTAGGTTACTGGGTATACATGGGTTAATAATTTTTATTTGTCTGTTTGATTTCTTACATGAATAGAGTTTTTAATTGCAAATTATCCATTTAATGGACCGAAGAATGCGATGCGTGGTGGAGAATGAAGATTTACACCCTTTCAACATTTCATCGGAGATGTTTGTTTGTGCATATGATTTAAGGACGTGTTGTTTATGGACTGCTTACGCCCGTTAGAAATGGTTAGTCAATAAACTTCAATTTGTCCATGGATCAATGGAATATCATGATTTGGTGTTTAACATGTACAGTATATATGGAATAATTTCAATACGATGCATGAAATTGGTAGGAACGCATGTTCATTGTGCGAGAACAGCAGACAGGAGTCAGTCAGAAACAAGTGTTAGCCAGATACTCTAACTGTCTTACTACATTCAGACAACGCTCTTTATACCGACACTCGATACAACAACAAAATTCATTATAATGACAATTTGACTGCCACGAAACCTTCGCTATAGAGGTAACAATTAGTCACAAATTATGCATGAATATTGTGTTTAATATCTTAAAGAAACATATATTTTGGATATTTGTTACAATCGCCTCAGTGAGGCGATTCTAACAAATATTCAAAACATATGTACTGTGAGGAAATAAGAACAAAAAAAAGACCTTCCTTACATATCTATCTGCTCATTAAGTATTCTATACAATAGCAAATTCATTTTAATGGCAACGTCTTTGGGAACAAATGTTGTCGTTGTAACGAGGGTTCACTGTACTGGCTTCAGTGACGTTCAAACCCATAGCCATCTTCTAAGCGAGAGGTTTAGCACACCCGCCTTGAATTAAAAACCTAACACCCGTCCGACTGGCTCAGCTGACAGAGCATTCGCCTTCGGATCAGGAGACTTTGATTGACTCTTTCGGTGCCAAATTTCAGACGACATTTGTCGTCTGCTTTTCTTTTTTTTAATAAACTATCGCTTGAAAAGAAGTTTATTCGTAAAGCTGAAAGACTGAATGTCAAACAGCATAGATCCAGATGAGACGGCTCATATGAGCCGTCTCATCTGGATCTATGCTGTTTGCAAAATCCTGTTATTATCGCCTGTGGCAGTGAAAGTTAAACCCCAAGCCGTATCATATCCAAGATTTTTTTTTAAACTGGTACCAACTGTTCTTTGTCTTGACGCTCAGCATTAGTTTTTTTTTAAGAGCTAGGACCGGCCACACCGGTGACAGTAAAATATAGTTGGTGCTGGTGGTAGTATCACGTCAATGTGGCTGGGGCGTGATACTACAGTGGGGTGTCACTGTAAAGGGACATCAGTTACCATCGTTACATCCAGACACCGTCACGACATGAGTGAATGTCTGTTGACGATGACATTTAATTCATCTCTAACAAACAAACAAAACTTCTTAGTAAGATTGCAATAGCTGATTGGCTGTATTGCTTGCGGATTGCAAGACACTTATCCATCGGGACAACATGTCCTCTGATTATGTAAATATGGCTCCTTCATTCCAAACCAAAGCATAACGGGTTACCTATTTTTGTCACGAATTATTCGGAAATGCATATTCACGGACCGAGGTAAAAAAAGACAGGTCAAATTGCGGCAACTATACGGATTATTCCATTCCCCGTCCAATCATCTGTTACAAAACATTCTTTGCTGTTAGTATAGGAATAAAATGTGTGTACACTTAAAACGAAATGCAATATTGATAAAACTGTATTTAATTTAAAAGTAATAAACCATTCACTTTGATGAAAATTTGATGAACATCGAGCAAATAATAACAAAATTATTACCTATAGCTTAAATATTTTAAAATGACTTCAATGCACACCGCCATTTTGAATATTTAATGAGAAATATGACATCATAAAGCCCTAATTAAACATGCAAAACCTGAATAAATAACATATACAATAATACATTTCCTTTTTATCTGCGTATTTTGCTTCTTCTCTCTGTGTATTGTTTTTTGCTTGAAAACCTGATCTTTTTCTACCATGATGAAGATTTTATTTAATAGTTTGAAATTTTTAGAATCTCATCTTTAAATATTCAAAATAGCGGTATCCTTAAGAATAGCTTTGAAATCTTATCCCATTAGATTAGTATCTTCTATCTCAGTTCTTTGAACATGTCCATTTCATTTATGAGGGATGTCTGGTTATTTTTTTTTTAATCACCATGTTTTATATATATTCATGTACTTAATGCAAACAGTGTAGATCCTGATCAGACGCCGCGGTCTGCGGCGTCTGATATGGGTCTACACTGTTTGCAAATGTCCCATTTATGGTACGCTAGGCTTAAATGGGTTAAACACATTATTAACTTTCTTAGTTTTTTATCAAATTTTGATCGAATTTGCTTCACAATGCATGTTTTGTCAAAATCCTTCATCTCAGGTGCATTCTGTTTCCAAAGCTACCTTTCAAACGTTGCCTTTCACTTCAAGTATAATAAAATATATTAAAGAAAACAACTAGAACCTGTTTGTATTCTGCTGAATCACATTCAGCACGTAAAGAGGTAAATTATGAACTTGAATTATTAGGATGATCTGGAGGATAAGTTCATGCGATTGTTGTATACCATTATTCTATCTTTCATCTTAAACTGACTATAGCACAACGTTAACCTTTGCTACTGGATAGATTCAGCAGACGACAAATTGATAACATTTTTTATTTATTTTAATTTCCACGAAAAACAGGCTTTTGACTCAGGAGAAAAAAATGCATGATGCCCAAGCCTGTTTTTTGGGAAAAATAAGAAGAAAAAACCCCACAAAATTTCAAACTGTCGTCGGCTTAATTTTGTACCCAGCATGCTTAGCATTAATTAGTCCCATTATTACCAAAACGTGAGTGATATAATCGATGCTTTATTACAAAGCTGGCATGTGTTATTTTGTCCGTCAATAACAATAAACGGTCTTTTGTTCACTGGGGAATAAAGCACAAAAAACATCTGATAATAAAAACAGTGGAGTATAAAATTAAAACCCATGAATATGAAACATTTAAAAGGCTTGGGCGAATAAAAACAAAACAAAAAAACAGACTGTGTGAAAAAAAAGCCAGTAGTATGTATATGTAGCTATAAATATTGAATGATTAAAATGTGCGATGAAATTCAAGGAATTAGCGTGCATATGTCACTCCATGTCGGCACACTTACTTGATACTACACGCTTAATCGGATACCTTCGAATGTTTCCATTACATGACATTGCTTTGGCAATGGCGTCACACCGAAATTTGTCGTGCATTTGTGCAGGCTCCTCAGGGACAGGCTCTAAATGTCAGAGAATAAAAATTGCCTATTTCATTATGAAAACACGCCTATTCAAATATATTGAAATTAATTTCACCAGAAAAAAAAAAACTGTTTCTTATAAAAATTCTGATATTTTTCATATTTCTGCTCAAAACATAGTGGGTACTCGTTAGAACCGCCTCGACGAGGCGGTTCTAACGAGTACCCACAATCTATGTTTTTGAGCAGAAATTAGAAAAATAATGTATACCCCTGTAAACCCCAGTTTTATTATATAAAAGTGGGGTTTAAGGGGGTCAAACTTATATAGGTATGTTTTCGTGATGTATATGCTATAAACAACTGAAAATGAAGTGAACTATTTATAGCTATATAATAAAAGGGTTATTTCACAGATATTGATGAATCGCAAGCCCGCGTTCTTTGATATCCCTGCACGGGACAATATTCACCAATATCAGCGTAACAACCCTATATTATACCTGAGCAACCAGCGTAGACCCATATCAAGCTACTCCTAAAGAATCTATCAGTACCTCATATACATATTTCTCGTTCAAATTTTAGGATACTATACCCGAAATGTCCAGAAATATGTCAGAAGGATCAATTATCTTTTATAAAAGGGTATTCTATAAAACTGTCTTAATTACTTCTGCTAGTGTAGATTGCCAAAGTCTACGTAAACAGTGTAGACACCGATCAGACCCCGTGATCAAGGTTTGCATAGATCTCGTTCTCCCTCTCTTGAAAATGGATCTACGTGTCTGGCGTATTGCTGACAGGGTCGATAAACCTAAACTCAAACAAAAACATCAACAACAAAAAAACAAAAACAAAAAAAAACGGCTTAGATATTAAAAAAAAAAAAAAAAAAAAAAAAACTTAATGGGACGCACTATTAGAAAAGGGGTCATCGCGACATATAGGCACAGTAAATATCAAGTTCTGCCAGAACAGAACAGAACAGAAATTTTAGACTTAAGACTTCACTATAGAGAAGTCATAGTCTGATCAGAGACGCTGCATTACATCGTTATGTTCTCCTGTACCGTTGTTACCGTAGGCAGGTGGCAAAGGCCCTGATCAGACTGCGAATCCGCCTATACCCTTTGCTATTTGCTCATATGGCAAAAACTATTTTCTAAATGCCCAATCTGACCTGTTATACAGTCTGACCCCTAGCATTACCCAACGGTATGACCGAAGGGCAATTCTAGCACAGCGATGAAGGTTTATGTCTGGGTTAGTAGCATACCAAATTTCATAATAAATTTCCTAGAATAAAAGGTACCCAAGTTATGAACTTGAAGAAATGAGGATGTTAATGTCAATGTAAAACTTGACCAACTTTGGGTCATACTGACTCATAGTCCATAAGTATGATGCTTATATATCAAATTCTCTTCAGGATATAAGGCAAAATCACTGAAGCCTGAAATATAGTTCACTGTGACCTACATTTATTTTTAGGTCACACAAAGTCATACTGACTCATAATCAGAAAGTATAGAGTTTATACATGAAATCCCTTTCAAGATATTACAAAATTTCTGGACTGTGAAATGTAAGTCGCCAGTGGGACCGTCGTGTTATACCTATTGATAATCCAAAAGTATGTTGTTTAAACATCAAATACGCTTCAAGATATAAGGTAAAATAAGTAGACCATGATATATAGGTCAGTGTGACCTACATTTATTTTGAGGTCAAACTTCAGGTTATAATGATTCATAATCAGAAGGTATGGTGTTTATACATGAAATAGTCGTCCAGATATAAGACAAAATCAATAGACCATGAGCTCTCATCAGGATAAACGGCGAAATTACTGGACTGTGAAATATAGGTCAAACTGACCTTCAGTTCATGACCTGCAAGTCAATGTCATAAGGCTGATCGATGTCTGACCAAGTATCTGTCTAAGGTGTTTTCATAAAAGAAAAGTAGAGAAAACTAAAAATGTATTTGTCAAACACTAAGCCCACGACTTGTACGCTTGTCGATTCAAAAAACACCAAAGTTGAAAAAGGGATTAACTCTGACAAGAGTAATCCAACGTTCACGAAAATTTAATCCGGCCCTGAGGCTATAAAACTTTTTTCATGCTCAACTCAGCTGAGCATGAAATTTTTCATGCTAATAAATCTCAAATTACTCAAAATTGCTAATTCTTACTTGCTAAACATGGCTGAGCATGAAAATTTTTCTGATAATAAATATGAAAATGCCAACTAATGTTGGCATTTTCATATTTATTAGCATAGAAAATTTCATGCTCAGCTGAATTGAACATGAAATAACTTTTATAACCTCGGGGCCAGGTCATCTACACATTGGTTCCAAACTACTTGCAGAATTGTTCAAGTGGGTCCTTGTAAATTGTGCTCACAAGATTTTCATTTGCTAAAATACCGACGTCTGGAAAGGTACCTATCTCCACTATGAAGAATCTGACAGACAAAAAAAAAAAAAAAAAAAAAAAAAAAAAAAAGAAATTTCAAAACCCTAGCATGCACAATTCAAAAGTTATAGTATGCATCAAAAAGTGTGCAATGTAAAAAAAAAAGACCCTTTTTATAAAGGGACATAACTCAAGAATCATTTTTCAGAATTTATTCAAAAGTTAATCAGGCCATCTACTCATCACTACCAATCTACTCCCCTATAAGTTTCAAGGCTATAGCTTCAATAGTTTTTTTTTTAGATATTTTGCTGACAAGATTTCATCCATACTGTTTCAAAGGGCCATAACTCAAAATGGGGCAAATCCTGACAAGAAAAAAAAACATGTCAGCTATTTTTTCATGAGGTATTCATACATGAAATTTCAAAACCCTAGCAAACACAGTTAAAAAGATATGCAATGCATAAAAAATGTGCAAAGTAAAGTGCCTAAATTTACAAATGGCCATAACTCGAAGTATTTTTCAGAATTTACTAAGAAAAAAAATCAGGTCATCTACTTATCACTACCGATCTATTCCCCAAGTGTAAAGGCTATAGCTTTAATAGTTTTTGAGATATTTTGCTGACAAGATTCCATCCATATGTTTTCAAAGGGGTATAACTTGGAGCGAGGGGCATAAACCTGATAGGAAAAATAATATGTGTCAGCTATTTTTCATAAGGAATCCATACATGAAACTTCAAAATCCTAGCATGCAGGACGTTATGCTGTGCATCAAAAAGCGTATCGGACGGACGGACGCACGCACGGACGCACGTACGACATAAAAGCAATATGCCCCTCCACTTTCTTCGAAGTTGGGGGCATAAAAATGCTATAAGTGGTCTACATTTTGACCTTTAGCCCCATCCACGGGTATAGACCCTGGGGTTTGTGTCATGGAATGGAAGCCAACCCTCCAGGGTACCTATGGGCCAAATATGAATGCTTTCTGATAAGAGGTTGTTGAGATATGAACTTCTGAAAAACTTGAAGATACTAGACATGTGTCCAAAGTACACAAATTAGCTTGCCCCTTGGACCCCTAGCTCCAACACTGGGTATGGCCCATAGAGTGGAAGGTTTAGGTCTGGGTAAGTAGTATACCAAATTTCAACTTCCTAGCATAATAAATACCTTAGTTATGACCTCAAAGAGAAATCCGGAAGTAAATGTCAATGAAAAATCTGACCTGTTATACATTTTGACCCTAGCCCCATCCCAGGGCATAACCTAGGGGTTAATCTAGCACAGAGTTGGTTAGGTCTAGGTGTAAGTACCATAACATATTTCAACCTCTTAGCATAAAAAGGTACCTAAGTTTGACATGCTATACATTTTGGCCCTTAACCCCACCACAGGGCATGCCCCAGGGGGCAACTATAGAATAGGTTTAGGTCTGGGTAGGCAGCATACCAAATGTCAACTTCCTAGCATAGAAGGTACCCACGATATGACCTAAGTAGCATACCAAACTCAACTTCCTAGTGTAAAAGGTACCCAAGTTTGACCTGTTATACATTTTGACGCTAGCCCCACCCCGGGGTATGACCTAGGGGCAACTCTAGCACAGAATTAAAGGTTTAGGTCTGGGTAAGTAGCATACAAAATTTCAACTTCCTAGCGGAAACGATATCTAAGTTATGACCTCCAAGAGAAACGCGGACGTAAATGTCAATTTAAACTTGAATGTAAACTTAAACATTGACCCCTATTCCCACCCCAGGGCATGACCCAGAGGGAACTATAGCATAAATTTGAAGGTTTAGGTCTGGGTAAGTAACATACCAAATTTCAACTTCCTAGCATAAACTGTAGTCTCAAGTTATGCCTTTGGTTATTTTTGCAGGTTATGTTCTTATGAAACGCCATTCTTCCAACCACCTTGCAATTATGGAATGATCTTCACATTGAAATTCCTAGCATCCCCACATTATTACAATTCAAATCAACTGTCCGACACAAGCCGCTTAAAGCAGGTGAATATTTATCAGTTGGTGAAAGGAAATTCAGCATTATCTATGCATGGCAGTTTTAATGCAGGTCTTTTTAACATCAAAACAGTTCCTTTTTCAAATTTCAATTGTGTTGTTCTGCTGAAAAGCGCCGACCACTATTTCCTTGAATGTACTTTTACGACATCCTAAGACGAAGACTATTGCAAACAATACACCAAAAGCAAAATATTGCTAATGTAAATTTCGATCTCTTAACCAATGGTTGCTCTTTATATCGAGGGTTGAGCGAAAGACTGTAGTAACTCAAACATATTTTTGAAACCCTTGTTTAGGGGCAAATTTGACCCCTTTGTAAACAATGCAAATTTAGGTGCCATTGCTCATACGAGCAATGGCACCTAAATTTCCATTGTTTACAGAAAGAAATATTGTAATCTTCATAACGCCTCCATGGCGAGGAGATTAAGTATTGGGAAAAACAACCATCTGACTTGCTACATTCTTGCGATCAACCCCCGTTATGACTTTGATGTAAACAAAGTAAGGTAAATGTCCTTAAGTTTCGTACACGAAAGTATCTGACAAAACGGCATGTGCAAATAGTGCAGACCCAGATCAGACTGCTCCTGATGGGTCTACATTATTTTCCATTCCACTAAGTATTTTAAGAAACAACTGCATTAAAAGCTAAATTTAGGCCAAAAAAGTATGGACTAAAGTGCTCAAAATTTGAGGACATTTACCGAAATCATACTCGCAGTTTTAAAATTCATTAAAGACACCTATAGATTTGACTAATACTCCAAACGTATGTGCTAGTATTTCAAACATTATGGTTTTGCACTGCTGCGAACCACACACCTTTTTCAAGTCTATTTTTTTTATTTATTTATTTTTTTTTTTTCTATTTTGTTTATGAAAAACAGCTGTATCACCACTGTATATTAAATAGGTGATTGTACTTTATGCTGCAGGTAGAGGACTATCTAATGCTGTTATATTTTGTGTCCAATCCTTTTGCTAACATGCAATAAAATATGATTAATCTAATCATGGGGCTACAGGGTACTAAGGACCCTACTGTCATGAAACCATGATACAGCCTATAATGTTGTAGATTAAGGGTTCTTCTGCGAAATATTCTAAATTTGTTAGTTGGTCTTTGTGAATAGAATGTAACAACCTTACTTAGTTATCTACATATGATCCGAGGCACGGAAATTCCTACAAAATGGCATGTGAGCCTAGCAAAGACTCAGATCAGCCCTTGCATCCATGCGGTCTGACCAGAGTCTTTACTGTGCGCTGTATGGATAACCAAGTACCCAAAAGTAATTCATGCGGATAGCGAAGACTCAGTCATTTTGTAGGAATCGTTGTGATCCGGCTATGTTCTAAAAACAGAAAAAAACAACAACAACAAAAAGAAAATTAAATAATTAAATAAATACAGAGGCACAGCAGTGTGTACGGCGCACCCTTATACTGGCGTTAACGTCAATGATTCTATTCTATTCTACTTTATATACAGACGCATAACACCTTTCCACGTTTGTATTTTCTTGACAAAATGCAAAACGAAGTCAAAATGGAGGATCACCACATTTTACATGAGCACTGTAGTTTTGTACCGGCGCTCAAACGAGCGATATCTGTGCTTAGTTGTTTAAAAATCTTTTTCTTAGACATTTTGTATTTCACAGAATTTAAAATTTTACCTGTATTACTAAAATACCCGCAACATTGTGTGATGTTCTTTTTTCTACAACTATGTTAGAGATGCACCATAGGAAAAGATGTTACTCGGTAAGGCAGTTCTAACGAGTACCCACAATCTATGTTTTTGAGAAGAAATAAGAAAAACAATGTATACCCTGTAAACCCCAGTTTTACTATATAAAGTGGGGTTTAAGGGGGTTAAAATGATATAGGCATGTTTTTGTGATGGATGCAAAGTTTCTTCATGCGGACAACACAGACTCTGATCATACTGCGTGGATGCGCAGTCTGATTTCAGTCTTCACTGTGCGAACATCTCAGAAGATACGTTTACTCACATTAAGGTCCATGTTTTACCGTATCCTAAAATCGCCAGCGAATACCTTGATCAGACCTCCGTTGTTACTTACAGTAAAATCTCAATAGCTCGAACACCAATGGCTCGTTTACTACGGCTAATTCGTACTCGTTTTTGAGTCCCTGTGAAATTGTCTTGACAGCCAAAGAAAACAAATATTTATGGATCTTTTAGCGAGATTTTCGTATTTTATCAAGAAATATATGTTATGTGTACTCATTAGAAGCGCCTCATCGAGGCGATTCTAATGAGTACGCACAACATACATCGAAATCGAAAAGACACCTCTAAATAATATCCATTTGTCTCCTGACCTGGCGTTATAATTAGCCCTCAGTGGCTCAAACTACCCATGTCTAGAACAAATTTGCATGGTCCCACATAGTTCGAGTTACTGAGGTTCGACTGTACTTCTTCCATAGTCTTCCGTTATCAAAAGAAAGAAGGGGTATATCAGTATATTTTGGCACTTTTTTTGTTTTGCCCGTTTATTTTGGTAAATAAATAACAATTAATAAATAAAAAAATAAATAAATTGATTGATTGACTGATTGTGTTGGGTTTAACGACACGTCAACCCGTGTGGGTCATTTTGTGTCGTCTCCCAGAGAAAAGGGAGAAAAGAGATAGAAGAGATAGTAGAAGGGATGAAAGAGAGGGACAGGGAAGAAAGAGGAACAGGAATGAAAGTGAAGAAACAGAAGAAATAAAAACATTCCCCCTCGAACCTTACCTGCTACAAGGATAGCAGGCCTTGCCCAACTGTAAGTCAGTATCAGTTGGACGCCCCGGTGACGTAAGATACACACCACCTTTGCACCACCCGACCCCCCCCCCCCCCCCCCCCCCCGCTCAAATAAATAAATAAATAAAAGACGTTCACAATAGCCATTGACAAAAAATTGGTCTGTAATTAAATAAAATATATATTTATGCAAAACACGTAAATTCGAAGCGTTTACTCATAATATCCAATCATTATCAACATTTTTATGGGTTGCCGTATACTTTTTGCTAGTTCTTGTTCTCACTACCCTTATTGGTACCCTGCTCCCTAAAGCACAAGACAATTTCTGCAAGCACTAATATATGAAACTTTAGCCATATACCAAGAGGGTTGAAAGTACTTCAGTTATTTGTACAAATGGCATATGATTTCACTATTGTTATGCCGGGATTAAATAAAAACATTAAGCTTCAGATTACCAGTCCACAAGCGCTGTAGAGTTCTGTATTTTACCCCGAAATATTTGAACACCTATAACTCCAAGCCATACTGTAATGAAATGTGAGTTTTGAGTTAAAAGTGGACTTTAACGGCCTAGTCAACACTATTAAGGTTATACTGAGCCGGTCAAGTCACCTAACCACCCTTTTCCTGGGCAGGCTTGTTTCTCTAAGCGGTTAACCAGTACTGGTGCACATTCTTTCTCCAAAAACTGACAACTGCCCGTCTTGAATCACAAAAACTTCAACCTGTCGATTTGACTACCTGTTTAGTGTGTCTATTATATGCTGGACATTACGAGAACAAGCCTATTCAAATATACTGAAATTTTTTCCACCAAAAAAAAATGAAAGTTTTCAGATGAAAAGTTCTAAAATTTTTCATACTTCTGCTCAAAACATAGATTGTGAGTACTCGTTAGAACCGCCTCGACGAGGCGGTTCTAACGAGTACACACAATCTATGTTTTGAGCTGAAATAAGGAAAATAATGTATACCCCTGTAAACCCCAGTTTTACTATATAAAAGTGGGGTTTAAGGGGGTCAAAATTATATAGGCATGTTTTCGTGATGATGAGTCACAAAGAGTGTAGGCCCAGATCTGACGCCGCGTTTTGTGGCGTCTGATCTGGGCCTACAGTTTGCTCAAGCGTGTCTGTTCGAAGTCTTAGGTAAAAAAGAATATGATATTGTTGCGAAAGCGACATAAAAAGACTGGTGAATATGTTTTACCCGTCGGCGAATCATTGTATGAGATGCGCAACGAGGGGAAATAAAACATGCCATATACCGATAGACATTACAAAAACAGACCTATATAATTTTGACCCCCTTAAACCCCACTTTCATACAGTAAAACTGGGTTTACAGGGGTATACATTATTTTTCTTATATTTGCTCAAAAACATAGATTGTGGGTACTCGTTAGAACCGCCTCGACGAGGCGGTTCTAACGACTTCCCACAATCTATGTTTTGATCAGGTATATGAAAAATATCAGATTTTTTTTATCTGAAAATTTTCCTCTTTTGGTTGTAACTTTTTTTAATATATTTGAATAGGCGCGTTTTCATAAAGAGAGCCAGGCCATCCTGCGAATTTATGAATTCTGAGTAGGACCTTCTTCGTCATCTAATATAATCAACTGATACTGTATAATATATGGACAAAAAGAGACAATTCCCTGCTCATCTGGGCCTTCGCTGTTTGCATATGGCATAAATATATTCTAAAGGAATGCCCGTTGAGAGCACAGAATACAATTACAAAACAGAAAACAGTTGAAGTGTCAAGTTTTCTGAGCCAAACTAGCTATAGTTTCGGTCAGTTAGGTCTCGTCACCCAGCTAGCATTCTTTATAAATCTATAGCGGGCCGTTATCGGCCCGTCAGCTACCCTGACGGGCCGACAACGGCCCGCTATAGATTTATGTAGAATGCTTACTGGGCAGTAACCCTCATATACGTTTTCAAACATCCTGGAATAGGTTCAATGATGACAAAGGCCCAGAAAATATAAAGTACACTACAGTGAAGTACGGGGAGAAGTTTTACATCAGCTGCAGTCATAGCACTAGTTAAGACGCTTTTTTTCAATCCAAAAGTACTGATATTTTTCTTATTTCTCCACGAAAACATATGTTGTGGGTACTCATTAGAAGCGCCTCGCCGAGGTGCTTCTAATGAGTACCATAACATATGTTTTCGTAGAGAAATAAGAAAAATATTTTCCGGATACCCTCCCTTATCTAGACCTATGTGCAGTGAACATAAATTCCAAAAGCAATGGCCCCTGAGAGCTAATAAACAACCACACAACTGAAAACCGCTGAAGTGCCGTTTTCTGGACCAAATTAGCTAGTTTCGGTCCATTAGACATCATCAGTGATCCTCATATATATTGTGAATTGGCTCAATGATCACAAAGGCAGAAAATATAAACTACGCTATAGTGCATATAAAGTCCCTGTTTGCACACTTTAGCCAGTAAGTCTTTTACATAAATCTACAGCGGGCCGTTATCGGCCCGTCAGGGTACCTGACGGTCCGATAACGGCCCGCTATAAATTTATAAATAATGCTAGCTGGGTACATCGTTTGTGTTTTTTCTCACTTACCGTTCATGTTTAGACCCTTCATCTCACGCGGACTTCTTAGAGTCATTAACTGTTGTCTTATAATCCGTGTCTTCGCAGCTTCCTGGTTCCGAGCCTCGCACTGGGATAAATCGAGAGCCAAATCCATGTCCATAGCACCATCATTAAGGCTATCTGTGGAACAGGGGGTGGGGATTTCAGATCTATCGTTGGGTTCTCCTTCAACTTGTGAGTAAGGAGTAAGAACGTTAGATTGTTGCCTACAAGATTTACCTAAGACCTCTAGCCCCCCATGTATATCAGGGACACATTGTCTGCCCGAATGTCTTAAACTTATCATCGTCTCACTGCCTGACTTTCTATACTGAATCTTATTAGGCAGAGTCCAAACTGGTTTATGCACCAAGTGTTGTCTTGTTCCCGGACTTACAGGCTCAAACGCCGAAGAATGAGAAGTTTGTGGACCTAAATCCGTTTTGTTTTTTGAAATAATATCACAGTTACATTTCGGAGGCTGTGGAGTTACAGATACCCCTCCTGTAATAGCATTTGAGCAAATGTCTGACGAGAGAATCTCCTTGTCCAATATAGCACTTTCTGAATTTAAATTTAAAGAATCCAAACTGGGAATTTCTGAATAAATATTTGCATTCGTTTGGCTGTCCAGTACTGTTTGTTTTGTAACACCTGTTTCTACTTCCAGTATAAGGTTATCATCATCAGCATCAAGACTATGCTTGGACGAGGTACCAGCACTACTGACCGGGGGTGGGGATCTAGGGTCGGGGCGCTCATCACTGCTATAACCAGAACTAGAACGATCCCAGGTGGTATTGCTCTTCGGAGAAGGTGAACGACCGCGTTCTAAACTCCGAGTAGCTTTAGTGTCTGTTGCCATTTTATTATTATTTACTTCCTTTTCAGAGGAATCCCATTCCGCACTTTTTGACATATTTTCACCTTCATTAATATCATAAATTGTTTGTTCACGTATTAAATATCCGTCCGAAATTTGTCCGCATTCACTGTGAGATCGTTCTGGTGAATCAGCAATACGCTCAGAATCAGAACAATCTACTTGTTCGCCTGTAGGTTTGCCTTTTGTTTTAATTAAATCTGCACCATGTTTCTCAAAGTAAGATTTTATCTTTTGTACATCTACAGGGGATTTAGAAGTTTGCGTTACTTCTGAATCACCGCTAGATGTTTGTTCTTGAGAAACCACATCACCGTCTAGTGTTAATCCGCGGTCTGGCTTATCTTCCGTCTTGGCACTCGGCCTATACTGAGCGCTTTTCACTTTCAAATGATCTGGCTGCGCAGGGAGTATACGCTTCGGTTTTATCAATATTCCTTTCAAGTTAGGATTAGCATTCATGACTGCATTTGGAATTGGCAGTTTTCTTTGCGGGGATGTACTTAATGACTGACTATCCCCTTTTGTCACTTTTTCTTGTTGTATATTGAAGGACACCGAGCGATTATTTTGAATTTTAAGAGCAAAATTTCCATTTCTTATTTCGACGTCATTCACCTGAACTGAATCTCCACACCTCCCTACTGATGCTCCGTTTTTGTTATCCGTAGTTAAACCAAAATTTGTAGGACTTTCTATCGTGGTGTTTCCTAACGGCAGCGGTAGTCGTGCGGTCTTCTCCATTTTATCACTCATCTCAGCTGGTTCCCGGAATTCGTCGCATGTTCCGTGCTTAGACTCCTCCGAGTCAGAATCACTTGAATTATGCAAATGTAACGCCTGTATCGTGGAGTATAAATCCGACATTAGACAACAAATTCCGCCGAGATAATATTACTTAAATACCATTCCAAACAAGCCATAAAACTTCCAACACTCCCAAAAAGCAATCCACTTGATTTGTGATATTGACTTTTGAATATATTAAGTACTACCTTAAGAACGCACTCTGTCGGTCATTTAAAATCCAGAAATTAAACATTTCAGTTCAAGGCGAACAAATAACATGACCCGTGTATATTTAATGATAAGTAGATCCTTTCATGTACATGTAAAGTTTCTTTATTCTGCATAAAACCGTACAGAATACACAAGAAAGCCGATATTTAATCCATTTTTTGAGCATTAGATGAATTAAATAATCTGCTATATGGTTTTCGCGGTGATTTTACGTGTGCTTCCAGTCAGAATATCTATCCTTTAATTTGTAATACAATCAGAATATCCGATAGACCGGAGATCATTTAAAGCGCACAATTTGTATTGTGTGAATTGTGTAATAGCTTAATATCTACAATCAATTTAAATTCGGATTTTATCGACGGAACCCAGGCGTGTCCTAATCTATTTTTGTCGTTAAACTCCGTTTTCTTCTGTTTCTCACATACTGCGTTATGTCAGTTTTGGTATCCCATGCCTTAACGTAAAATCCATTGATAATATTAACTGAAAATGAAATTACAGTATTTTCACTGTAGTTTCAGCAGAGCTACAAAACACCAACTGCCTCTCCTCGAGTATGAAATTTACACTAATATTCTTACCAATAATTACTAATGTCTCTAAGCAGATTAGCGCTTGTAAATCCGTTTTCTCGCCGGTTCAAATCTGTCTTTAAAATTAACTTAAACTCTGCCAAAAACCACTATACATCTGACTATTACAATAAGATTTAATTGTGTAGTATTTTACGCCTCATCGTAAATAAGCATTATATAGCCCTCATTTTTATAATTGGCAAATATTCAAATATACCAAAACTTCAATCTGAGTGACCTTAAAAGTTTAAGAACATCAATAATAATTTTCAATGCACTAAAATCGGTATGTAAATTACTATGTTTTATTTGTGAGTATTCCACGTTCCGAATTAAATCACACTGTATTCAAACGCTGAGTTTTTATGCAAAATCGCACATATCTAAAACGTACACCGTCACTGAAATTAACCTTTACAACTCTATGGGCTAAATCAGCAGACGGCAAATTAAATATTTTTCTTATTTTCCCAATAAACAGGAGTTGACATTTCATGCAAAGTGTCTCCAATGGAGAAAATTTGTCAGAATTATTAAATCCTGTTTTCTGGTAAAAAGTAAAAAAAAAAAAAAAAAATCAAACTGTCGTCTGCTGAAATTTTTACCCAGAGTGCTAAGCGTTCAGCCTGTCGATAAAGAAGAAAAAGTTAAATCCAGTGAAGGGTTTGTTTGTAATTTGGAATGCGCAGCTCAAATCAGGCTAACATCTTCCAGGACATGTTTACAATGTTTAAAGAGCCGTTATGATCGATACGTATGTAGATATTAAAGGTAACAGTCTACCAAATAAATTCAACGAGTTGCAACATAGGAAAACGATCGAACCAACGGACATACAACATTGAAGCAACATCTGAGAATTTGAGTCAACGTCGTTTCAACGTTGATTCAACGTCTTGCACGATAAATCAACGTTGAATCGGCGTTGATTCAGCAAACGGATACAGAACGTAGAAACACAAAATCGTTTTACCGTCGATTTGAATCGACAGTGTTTCTATGTTTTGTGCCTGCTGGATTCCCACTGCACATGCGCACAACGTCTTTGTATTGGCGGTTGATCGGGATCATCGTTATCCACCTGTATACGGATTATTTTGAGATTGTAGAATCTTTACCAGTAATATTCGACATCGGGGCTCGACCAAAGAGTGTAGATCCAGATCAAATGCTGCAAACCACAGCGTCTGTTCAGGGCCTACACTATTTACCATTTATCTAGCAGTGTTTAAACATATTAACGGATAGTAAAATAGAATTGAAATATAGGGACAAGTTTGGTTAGGATTAAAGAGGTCTATATGTAAAAAGAACATTTTAGGATAAATGCGGTATATTGACAGGACTGAAGGTGTCCGAATATTCAAGAATATTAACCTTTTTCCACTCTCTGGGCTAATTCAACAGATAAAAAAAAAAGTTTTATTTCTTATTTTTTCCCAGAAAACAAGATTTGACATTTTATGCAAATTGTCTCCTAGCATGAAATGTCAAAAACCTTTTTTCCGGTAAAAATAAGAAAAAAAAAATCAGTATGTTCTCTGCTGTAAATTTTACCCGGCTTGCTAATTGTTAAGGTTAAAATCGGTATGTCAACAAATAGAGAAGATGCTGATCTAAGATCCGACACATGGCTCTTACCATATGCCATGAGGACCTTTTCCCTATTCTGCAGATGAGAAATGAAGAGCAAAGGTCTTATCAGACTGCACAGATGCCCAGACTGATCTAGACGGACCTTCTCTATTTGCCGGTTACCTTATGCTACTGCCTATATGTGGTGTGGAATATTATGGACTGAGGCTCAAGATATAGTGGGTTGGTTGGTAGTGCCCCTTTCCGCTGAAATGGAGGGTTGGTTTGTTTATTTGTGTTGAGGTTTTACGGCCCAGTCAACCCAATGGGATCATGTCGAGCGCGGTCAGTTTACCTAACCACACGTTTACTGGGTAGGCTTAGTCCTCTAAGCGGTTAACCAATATTGTGCACTTTCGCCAGAAACTGACAACTGCCCTTCTTGAATCAGCGGAAGGGAGAGAATGGCCGTAGAAAATATTTCATGATCAATCTCCACGAAAGACTGTTACCGACCTCGGCGGGGGTTTAACCCGCGACCTCCTGATCTCCAGTCGGACGGCGCATCCAAATCCAACTGAGCCACCGAGGCCGGCGAAAGGGAGGGTTGGACCTGCCATTATTGGCATTAAGCAGGTAGGTTTTTGCTTCACTTGAAGCAAATTCCGGAATATGCTCAGCTTTACAGGGGTGCATTTAGAGGGGTTCGTGGGTTTCAGTCGAAGCCCCCTTTGACTCAAAATTTCAATCACAAGGAAAAGTTTTGAGAAATTTGGGATACCGTATTTACCCTAAATATTCACACCCCTTACTCTCTACCTTATACTTCTCTTCAACAAGTCGATTTTGTTACATGTGAATGTGTGTAAAATAGCTGAATGAGTGGCAAACGTTGTAGACCATGATCAAATCGAATCCCTCAGAAACCATCCTAGATCCGTCACCTGCTTTAAACGCTAACATGGTTGGGATATTAACCTTTCTGGAGATAAGCGTAGATTCTGATCGGACTGCGCGGATGAAAGGCTGATTTGAGTCTCTGTTATTGGTCGCTTATGTTATAAAGTAGTATTGTATTGAGTGTGTTGGGTGTAGTGGGGGTGGGATGGGGAAGCGGGGTCATATTCGTCTGTGTAGTTTGGATAAAAATGTAAATATACGTTTTTTATTGGATGGTGACGTATTCATTTCTCCAATCCTAACCAGTTTAGACATGAGCCCAGTGTTAGAAAATGTACCTGCGGACGTGTATGTCAATGGAAGAGATAGATCAGCCTGCGCATCCGAACAACCTGGTATGTTTCCTCTTGGCACTCTGTGTATAACAAAGAACTGAATGTTTCTTCAGGTCTACAAGGACACGGACCGACCACATACAATGGCTCGAACATCTTTGGGACCATGGAAATTCGTTCGAGACATGGGTAGTTCGAGCCACTGAGGGTTGATCATGGCACTAGTTCAGGAGGCAAATAGCGATAATTTAGGGACATCTTTTCGATTTTCTACACAATGATTGTATGTTGAGTGTACTCATTAGAATCACCTCGATGAGGCGATTCTAATGAGTACACACAACATACAATTCCATAACGAAATAAGAAAACAATCCCTAAATATTTGTTTTCTTGAGCTATTGGAAGGATTTTGTAGGGACTGAAAAAAGAGTTCGAATCATCCAGGGTAAACGAGCCATCCGGGTTCGAGCCATTGAGGTTATACTGTATTTATATTTTTGTGCTGCATCAGAACTAAGTGCGAGATTTCGCATTTTCATGGCTCACCCATGCACATTTGGAGCCATTGTCTACCACCAAGCACCACCCTGTTCACTTTGCACTCAAACCCAGGGCACGTCGAATATCAGCTAGGTGTACCATTGGTCTGAAAAACCGATCAGGGTCCGAAACCACAACCTTCCACTTGTAAGTCGAGAGCACTAGCCGCTAGGCCACCCATTCTGAGGTGATTGTCCAGATATAATTTCAACTCAACACGATTACACTTATTTGGTACAATTTAATTGGCCATCCTAGATTGTAACTTTAAAATGGCATTTATACTTAATAAATCCACTGAGCAGAAATCTTGGAACCATTTGCTTTGTGTACATTTCAAAATTAAAAATTAGCTTAAGTTTAGAACCTTAACATAACCGAGTTGAAATTATAAGAAATGAATAAACTGAGTTGCATAAAGCTCCAATTATGTTGTCTGTGAGTGATTCACGGCGGTTACGCATTGATAAAATCTGCAAGAATAGAATTCTTTCCTATAGTTTATCCATTTTGCTGTATTCACCCGTTACAGGGCTGCATATTTTGCTTTCTGTTTTGTCTTCTTGTTCTGATTCTAGCTGAGTGGCCATTGTTTTTCAATGGCTGCTTCCTGTTTTCTTTGGGGTGTGCGCTTAACTGTGCTTGGTATTCTTGTTTAGAGTTGTGGAATTATCAACTTGTATTTATTGTCCACGGATAAGTAAATATAAAATTTTCGTTTTTTTTCTTATTTCTCGAAGAAAACATACGTTGTGGGTACTCATTAGAACCACCCAAGAGCATCACTTTTAGTGTATACTTGTTCTACTCTCCATGCCATTCGATTCTATATACTACATGGTCACATTCTGCAAAAATTGTAATTTTGACCCTCACTCCCACCCCACCGTCCTTAACCTTCGGCGGAGGCGCTAATAATGAGTCACTACACAATACATGTTTTCTTCCAGAAATAAGAAAAAAATATGTATCTTATAATTTGGCTAAAGTTACGAAGTCCTTGTCCCAAAGGCAAAAAAAAATAAAATAAAATAAATAAATAAATAAATAAATAAATAAATAAATAAATAAATAAATAAATAAGTAAATAAATAAAAATATATAAATAAAAAAAAATAAATAAAAAAATAAATAAAAAAAAAATAAAATTTCTCATTTCTCCTCAGGGAAATAGAACACGTTGGGCATATCACTCACGGTATTTCCTCAGTCCTGATTGTGTTGATGTTTGAGCCGCTTTAGGAGAGGAGCGGGAAAAGTACAGCCTTCATCATGAAAACACGCCTATATAATATTGACCCCCTTAAACCCCAGTACTTTTGATACAGTAAAACTGGGGTTTACAGGGGTAAACATTATTTTTTCTTATTTCTGTTCAAAAACATAGATTGTGGGTACTCGTTTGAACCGCCTCGCGGAGGCGGTTCAAACGAGTACCCATAATCTATGTTTTTGAGCAAAAATATGAAAAATGTCAGAGTTTTTTATCTGAAAATTTTCAGTTTTTAGAGGTGATATTTTTTATATATTTCAATAGGCGTATTTTCGAGAGAAAAGACGATGAACAAACAAAACGCACGCTCACAATTACGGATGTACAAACAAAGAAGAACTGCAAAAAGAGGAATCACGTTGGAACGGTCAGTAGGAGAACTGCTGGGAGGCTTAGAGGGAAACACAGTGGTGCTAAAGAATGTATCTGAGAAGCAAGGTCTTGACACACAGTGTTTTTTGATGCAAACTGGATCAAAATCGGATGAAAAAAAAATAAGTAGGTTATCAAAATTTGAAGATATTTTAATTGCTTTTATGGGCGCCGCCATTTTGAATATTTGATGAGGCTTTATGACGTCATAAATCCGTAATTAAATATGCAAAACCTCGATAAATACGGTTTGCAACAATATTCAACCTCTAAATTTGTAAGTATAGCTTCTTCTCTAGGAATTTATAGATTCTGCTCAAACCCGCATTAATTTCTATCAGAAAGAAGACTCTATATTTTGAAATGTTTAGAATCTCATTAAATATCCAAATTGGCAGCGTCTTTGCTCATGTTACTAATGATTTGAACCATTTAGACGTCTTAATCTTCATCAGTTTTTATCCGATTTTGATCAAACTTCAATCAAAATACATGACTTGTCAACATCTTTCATCCTTTATACACTCTTCACCAACCTTGTGTTTCCCTTTTAACCAGTTTTACCCACGTAACCCTGTGGGCACGACGTTTATACAACGTCGCATAAACGTCGATGCAACGTATGACGTTGCATCGACGTTTATGCGACGTTGTATGAACGTCATGTGCCCGCTGGGAAACCTCACAGGTAACTTCATTTATAGTTTCGCTGGACCCCTCGTCTAAAGGAACGTTTTGTAACTTGTTGCTCCAATGTTTGTTTGTCTAAGGTGTCCAGCTCTATGTTCAATCAATGTTAGTTCTACTTATCAAAATGGATAAAAATAATTTTTCATCGTTATCGACGAGTGTTCTTAATTTATTTATTCATTTATTTATTTCCTGTGTATATCTGTTCAAAATTAGTCATTCTATCTACACTTCTTCTACCTGCCATATATTACTTTTTCACGTCGTGCCCGATGGTAAATAGTAAACTTCCGCATTTTGTCATTTTAGGCCGCGCCATGCGAAAACGTGTCTTCGGGCATATGCGGACAGCGAAGGTCCAGATCAACCTGCGCATCCGCGCAGTCTGATCAGGGCCTTCACTTTTCGCAAAGAGAATCAGTGGATACTATCAAATGTTTCAATGGACAGCAACTGCCCGGATGAGCATTGGTGCAGGTACAGGATGATGTGAATCCGCACGTTTTGCGCATGCTCGAAGGCACTTTTTCACCTGGTGAGACCCATGGTGTTGTTTATGCAGGTTACAAACATCTATCTGTCGCAAAAGCACAACAAAAGTACAGACAAGCTATGCATCCGCACAATTTGATGTTCGCTACCTCAAAAAGTGGGTCTTCGTGGCCAGGTAAGAAAAGTGGTCTAAAGGGCCATCTGTACTCCTCAAATTATGCTTGCAAATCTTCAGTACAATCGTAATTTTACAGTTTTGCTCCCTTGACGGTCTTTCAAATGCAGTTATTGCATAAAAAACAGTGTCGCACGTTATTAACAGCCGTGCATTAACCGGCGAAAAGCCATGTATTAACAAGGCAATTCACGCGCTGTTAATGCACGGCTACGCAACTTTCAATATGATCGTACCGGGGCCACAGATTTGCGGCCGTTACGAGATGTGTACCGCCCGGCCCTAGAATGTACATAGTCTGTGGAAATTACGTTCGCGAGACATAGGTGAAAACGCGTAACAAAATAGTGCAACAAATGACGCGAAATGTGGCAAATGTTTTCAGTTTTTTTATGCAATAATAGCGATCAAACATGTTTTTTCAATGCATTAACATTCGCCAGGTTCCTTTGGAGGTGCTGAAAACCGCGGCCTTCGGCCTCGGTTTTCAACACCTCCCAAGGGACCTGGCGAATATTAATGCATGAAAAACCATGTTTGATCCCTATATTGATATGCCTTATGAAAGGATAAAGACTGTGCATACTTGTATTTGCGCTGCCATTCACATTGTATGATCAGAACATTAGATGCTTGCAAAATCGCTTGATATCATTACGAAAACACGCCTATTCAAATATATAGAAAATTTAACCTCCAAAAACTGAAAATTTCCAGATAAACAACTCTGATATTTTTCATATTGCTGTTCAAAATATAGATTGCAGGTACTCGTTAGAACCGCCTCGGCGAGGCGGTTCTAACGAGTACCCACAATCTATGTTTTTGAGCAAAAATAAGAAAACTAGTGCATACCCCTGTAAACCCAAGTTTTACTATATAAAAGTGGGGTTTAATGGGGTCAAAATTATATAGGCATATTTTCGTGATGATTGTTGAATGTATCAGCAGGCAGAGAAAGTTCTGACCAGACTGCAGAAATGTGCAGGTTGATATGTCCGCTTACAGTATTTGACCTATGCACACAGTGAAGACTCAGATCAGCCTAGGCATTCAGCCAGTCTGATCAGTCGTCGCTGTCTGCCTGGTGAAGCTTTGAGATTCTTAGCTGCGGTAAATGTCCTAAACTTTCGAACACTTTATTTCATACTTTTTTTTTAACCTTAATTTTGCTTTATGTGTAGTTCTTTCGTAAAATATTTAGTGGAATGGCAAACAGTGTAGACTCAGATCAGACTGCTCCTTCAGGAGCAGTCTGATCTGGGTCTGCACTGTTTGGATATGCCATTTTGTCAGGCACTTTGGTGTACGACTGTTTAGGATATTTACCGTACACATAGATCTGAGTCTTCTCTGGGAGAACATGTCAAATTGATGGTTCCTCAATTAATATATTTTATAGTATCTGACTTGATGTTTGTTGTGGTCCTTGGCAACAAATATCATACATATAGTCTGTTTATTTACTTTGTGAATTTACTTTATCTAGTTTTGTGACCATCTCATACTTTTTCATTAATAATTATTATTGTAGGCGAAGAAAGAGAGTTCTTTTCGCTAGTCTATTTTTTGGTGATCTACATGTATGTCTTCACAATTAGAGTATTTCGATTAATACGTTTCTTGACTATTCGTCTCTCCTTCTCCATCTGAGTCAATAAGGTTTTCACATTTATCTGCTCAGTTGGGGAAAGAGGCGTTCTGGAGACTGAAAGAATATGCGGACAGACAGATACATAGACGCAACATGGGTAGGACAGGCGAGTCGGTGGATGGACAGATAAGCGTCTCTCAAATATTAAATTTGCTAATTTCTAGTTTATCATAAAACGAAACACGTGTGATGAATACATGTTTGACCAAGAATACAATTTTTCAAGTAACAGCAAGCATGTGTGCAGTTTACGGTTGCATCCTATACATAATACCACTACCATAGGGGTAGGGGACTTGTTTTTATCTCTCCAGTTATTTCCCCTTTTTCACTAGAGCGGACACTATTATTACAGGAAAGAATATGTTCCCTCTGGGAGAATATTCTGCCCTTAGTCAGAACAATTTCTAATCATTACCTCAGGTTAGTATTTGAGAGAAGCTTTCCGTTTTTGAAGCTTTAAATACTAGAAACGCATTTTTACTGTCTGCAAAAAGTGCTCCCTTTTGCAAAATGTCCATTCACCTCAACACGTCAGTGCCTAGTGTCTAGCGTCCCAAATAAAGAGCTAGGTAAACCGTGTAGACCTAGATCAGATGCCCCGGAATGCGGCATCTAATCACCATCTACACTGTTTGCATTAAGCTTAGGAATTTCTGCTAAAAGAAACAATAAAATAAATTCAACAAGACTCTCCTTAAAATGAATTGGTACATGTTCAGGGGAGGTAACTCTTATCAAAAGTTATCTTGTCCCCCTCTGAAAAGAGTTCTGCTCAAAAAGAGGGAAGAACTTGCTCCCCTGGGGAGCATTTTTCTCCTTTTAGAGACCCCTTTTCAGACACAGTTTGTTGAGCAAGAAAGCAAACAGGAGGCTTCAAAAGTTGTCTCCCCTGAGATAAATGGTTGAAAACAACCATGTGTATACAATCCTCTTAAACTGAAAAAAAATGGTCCTATGCAAATAGTGACACAGATTTCACCGGGTCTCAGTGGTTAATAGGCCAAACTATAAAAGTACGAAATAACTACAACAAATAGATAATGTATTTACCTAGGTATTCAGAAACCTTACTTCTTACCACTTTTGTCATAAAAGATTCCATTTTACTCGTACTGCCTCAGGAGATGTCTAAACATTGCTGGATGAGTGGCAAACAATGTTGATACTGATCAGACACCATAGTGTCTGGCGTCTGATCTCGGTCTACAGCTTTGCTCAGGCCTATATCTCTGGATATTTAATTAAATAGGCCGCGCTATGCAGACATCGAAAGCCTAGACCAGCCTGCACATCCGCGCAGTCTGATCTGGGCCTTCACTGTCCACTAAAAGAATCATTAGATACAATAAAATGTAGTAATCGAAGGCAAAAGTCAAAATCGTACTTTCGCATGCGCAAGATGATCTGGATATGCGCATTTAGCGCATGCTCACAAGCACGTTTTCGCTTGACGCGGTCCAAATACGATTGTTAATGGTTAACTGTGACCTTGCTTCCACCATTGAAATATGACTTGCCTGTCTTTATCTACAATGAGTCTCTTTTCAGTTTTATTTACCCAATAAAATATTTATTGATGTATAGAAATCTACCGGGGCAGTTTAATTCATATTTCAGCTTCGTACGCTCACACTTTCTAACAGTACATAATACAATGTTGTGGGTTCAGGCCTAATACTTTAAAGCCCCGATAGTCCGAAAAAATGACAAACAATCCCAACCTTAATCTCGGCATTACGAAAACACGCCTATTCAAATGTACTGAAAATTTTACCACCAAAAATGAAAATTTTCAGTGAAAAATTTCTGATATTTTTTTCATATTTCCGCTCAAAATATATATTGTGGGCACTCGTTAGAACCGCTCGGCGAGGCGGTTCTAACGAATACCCACAATCTGTTTTGAGCAGAAATAAGAAACATAATGTATACCCCTGTAAACCCCAGTTTTACTATATAAAAGTGGGGTTCAAGTGGATCAAAATTGTATAAGTATTTACTAACCTTTGTTTGAGTTTTGAGCTTTACGGCCCAATCAACGGTCTTAAGGTCATGTCATACCGGTCGGATAACCTGCTTACACTTTTTTTGCTGGAAAATCTTAGTCCTCAAAGCGGTTAACCAGTACTAGTGCACATACTTTCGCCACTGACCGACAACTTCCCTTCTTGAATCAGCGTAGGTGGGATACGGTCGTTGAAATGATTTTATGGGCAATCTCCACGAAAAATATCCGAGCTGGGCTTCGACCTTGCGACCTCTGGATCTGCAGTAGACTAGCTACTGACTGCGCTATGGAGCCCGGTGTGCTCCGCAGCTCTTGCTGATCTACATTTGCAGGGATGGGGTGTGAGGAGGAACGGTCTTTCTTGTAGACATGAAGCCAAAAGCGCGACTGAGAGCCTCACAGAGAGCCTGTCGCTTATATACTCTATAAATAAAAGCACTGTACAGCATGCTGCCCCACCACTGGAAATTTATACAGTCGACCCTCGTTATCTCGAATTCCAAGGGACTCACTGAAACACTTCCAGATATCCGTACCTCGACATATCAGAGTTGAGAGAGTGAGGAAAACAATAAATTGAACAACCACATTTAACAAATGAATATGTAATTTGACTTCTGAAGTAAGAATATATATATAAAATAATGTGGAAAAGAGGAGAAATTGCTCCTTAGGAGCAATTTCTCCTCTTTTCCACATTATTTTGTTACCTGTTGTCACAGTTTCATGTTAAAACAGGGACCAGATTTTCACTTCGAGATAAGCGGTAATTCGAAATAAGCGAGTTCGAGATAACGAGGTTCGACTGTATTTGAAACAGAATTGAGCCGGGGCACAGCATTTCCTTCTAGAGTGCATGTGCGCCCGGCAAAGACTAAGCTCAGCCTGCGCATCCGCAGTTGTCCGCCTGAAGGCACTTTTCATTACGAAAACACGCCTATTCAAGTACATATTGAACATTTCACCACGAAAAACTGAAAGTTTTCAGATAAAGACTCTGATAGTGTTCATATTGCTGCTCAAAACATAGATTTGTGTACTCACTGGAACCGCCTCGCCGAAGCGGTTTTAACGAGTACCCATAATCTATGTTTTTGACCAGAAATAAGAAAAATAATATATACCCCTGCAAACCCCAGTTTTGCTATATAAAAGTGGGGTTTAAGGGGACAAAATTGTATAGGTATGTTTTCGTGATGTGATCCTTTGCTATCACAGAGTGCCCTGCGAAGACTCTGATCAGACTGCGCTGATGCGTAGGCTGATATGAGTCTTCGCTGGTCGTACATGCAAACTTGTAGGAAATGCTGTGCCACGTCTCAGTTTCAGTAGCCAACGCTCATACTACATGATACATGTGTGGTCATCGAAAATTATTAACCAGTAAACACACACCGTCATAACAACGTCAATCCGACGTTGCTGACATCGTCATGACGTCGACGATATCGAAACGGCATGGGTTTGCTTGGTTTATTTAAATGGGTATCACTGTATGTTTTCATTTGATTTGGAGCCAAGAAACTCAAGTAACCTCAAGAAAACCATTTTTTAATAATTTATCAGGCGCTGTAACAAAAGCAATACATAAATCCCGTTTTCTTACTAAACCTGTGTTTTTACTCGTCAATAAGACATCATATGAATATGAATGGAAAACACAAATAATGGCATTAAAGCCAATTATTAACTCTTATTAGGGCCCGTAAACTCCGTAAATGGGTATCGGATAGATACCGTTTTCATTCTGAGCTATATTTTTAGCTCGTAAGTATATCGGTGACATAGACTTTGTTTGACTCCGATGAAAGCCTCTTACTTTACGCTGTAGAAACCAGTTTTTAGTATTTATGTGAAACCCGCGACCGTCAGATTGTTAAAAGCAACACACACACACACACACACACACACACACACACACACAGAGAGAGAGGAGAGAGAGAAAGAAAGAGAGAGAGAAAGAGAGAGAGAGAGAGTGCTCTGCATGAATGATCCTAATCTATTTTGGGTTGTATAGAAGGGACAATGACACTCTCCAGGTGACAGTGTAAAAACCACGGTTCTTGATTGCTGAGTTTTTATTTTTACAAATTTACCTTTGATAAAGAAGAAAGGTCATCTTTACGTTAAACCAACAAAGAAAAAATGTGCTGATGCTTAACCCTTATAGAAGCGCAAAGTAAACTGGTAGCAGACGACATTCTAAAATTGATTTTGTTATCTTTCAGAGAAAATAAGACAACATTTCATGTTAATCGTCTGCTATTCAGGCGATTCACATGAAATGCCAAGCCTTAGTTTCTCTGAAAATTAAAGAAAAAACAAAGTGCTGTCTGCTGTAGTTGTGATAAGCGCTTTAATGATTAAATATACAATGTAAAAGAACTTTGTACTTACAATGAACATTATCAAAAGTCGTTTTTTGACATTAGCCTTTACCACTCTCTGGGCTAATTCAGCAGATAATAAATTTGTGATATTTTTTTTTTTCATTTTTCCCATAAAACAGGATTTGACAATCTCCAAAGGAGACAATCTGCATGAAATGTCAAATCCTGTTTTGTGGAGAAGGTCAGCAAATATTTCAACATATCGTCTGCGTAAAATTAAACCCAGAGTGCCATGCGTTAAAGTAGGCCATAGTATTGGAACGTGGAATTTGTACAAATTAAAAAAAAAAAAAAAAAAAAGTTATGCGACTTGCGCTAAAGGCCTGCGCATTGACACAGTCTGATCTGTGTATTCTATTTTCAATGCCTATGTACCCTTAAGTCTAAACAGTGGGTAGAAAAGCAGCGAAAACTTGGAACAAGTTTCGTTTTCAGGTGATATATATGCACCTCGCCTTGAGAAAACATGCCTTCGGATATTATGCTAATACATTATCGTTATGTTAGCCCAGTGTAGATCTTGATCAGGCTGTGCAAATGTGCAGGCTCAGCCGCGTCTGCGAACAGTAAAGATTCATATCACGCAGCAAAGCCACAAACATCTAACAAGGTCCTTTGTTTTATATCAATATATTTTATAATCGCCAATAAATGTGTGAGCGGACAGCGAAGGCCCCGACCAGGCTGCGCAGATGCGCAGGCTGGTCGGGGCTTTGCTGTCTGCAGATGCCCCGAAACCCATTTTCACACGGCGCGGATCAATTATGCTCGATCAACTGATAATACCTTAACATAACAAGCTCGTTTCAAAATCCATGAACAAATAAGTTCTAAAAAACAGAAATTTCTACTTTCATTTAATGCAATTAGTTCCCTTATTCTTTTGATAAATAGTTTGATAACATATTAAAATGAAGTAAGTTACAAGATGTAAATATTTGGACAGGAAGATAAAATGTCAAGTGTAGATTTCAGGCAATGTAAAGCTACACAGCACGTAGAAACTAAGCAGTGCATATTCTATGATAAAAGAGCCGACACGTGACAAAAGCAACATCTTGATCTGTGCTCCCAGTGAAGACTCAGATCAGCCTGGGCATCCCCCTAGTCTAATCAGTCTTTGTTTTGAGGTCAATGGGTAGCTGAGGACCAAGGGCGTCACGCGGGTGCACATGCTCATCCGAGTCTTCGCTGGGCGCACGTCAAACGTTTAATTTAGTCATGCACAGGTTCAAATTAAAGTGCATTTTTTCTCATGTTGGGAAATTGCATTGATCATTTTATTTTTATAATTTTGTTTTAATTTTATTTTATTAAATATTTTCCGGGTGTCTCATCTAACTGCAACAGTCAGTTTTTTGTGCAGATTTTAACGCTACCAAGTACCCGAGGCACACGGAGGCAGCGTAGAATGTGTTATGTACATGCATTTGTACGACCATGTTTTCATGGATCATCTGTACACACTTGCTGCTTGCAAGCTCCTCCCTGCCCACTTTATACTCAACCCAGGACACGTCGAGCATGGGGTAGGTGTACTAATGGTCTGAAAATATTCTCGCCCAAGGCGGGATTCGAATCCATGACTCTCCCAATGCAAGTCTACGAAATGGCCTTCGTAACCATTTCATCTTTACACACCAACACGGATGCATTTGTAAACAGGGTAGATCCTGATGAGACGGCTCGTTATTTGCAAACAGTGTAGATCCTGATAAGACGAGCGTCTTATCAGGATCCACACTATTTGTCATTCTATTATTGACTTTTGACTGAACCCCTAAGCGCAGCAATGGATGTGTCCAAATTCAGAGAAGGATGAGTCCATTTCAGAAACTCAGTGGTGAAAGGGTTAAACAAGCTACACATGAAAAACAAACAGGACAATTATTTACATATATAAGCATTAAACTATGATGATAAGCTCAAACAATAAAACATATGAGCCGGAACCCAGCATTTTCTCCTAGACTGTATGTGCGGCCTGCGAAGACTTAGATCAGCCTGCGCATGCGCGCAGTTTGAACAGTTTTCGCTGTACTTTCTATGGAAAGCTAAAGACTCAAATCATCTTCATGCGGCCAGCAAAGACTGGTCATACTGCGAGGATGTGCAGACAGGTCTGAGTCTTAGCTGAGCACACATGTAAGATTGTACGAAGTATTGTATCCCAGCTCATAGGCAATACTATTTGATCAAGGAAAAGTGGCATTTGGCAAGCGTATTGGCTAGATCTTGTAGAAATATTCCCAACGCTTTAAGCGCTAGTGTCATTTTCGCTAACTGATCACGAACAGACAGACGGACTCACAAGATAATTATAGGACACTCTTCGAAAGTCAACCTTTCAACTGTTTGACTTTTCTGCAAGTCATGCAGTCTGAAAATCTGGAGTTAAAAATGACAACCACAAAACTGAAGATTTAATTATAAAATTCTTAAGGGCAATGGATACATTTCAAGGAAGGCCACTCTATCAAAATTTTCTTCTCTTCTGAAAATGCCGGAAATTAAGTCATATGTCAACGATCTTTAAGAGTAATTTGGTGTAGTGTAGCCTCGAAAGAATATGCGCTTTACCACCTCATATCTAACTGTCTACCAAATTTCATCAACCTCATCCAATGAAAACTATAAGACGAACAAGTCGTGCCCGAAAAATCTTTAAAAAATGGTGATAAATCTTTAACAAATAGTGATAAAAAGTATACTGTAATGGTGTACTTTGTGCTGTAACCTCGAAATAATATGCGCTGTACCGTATCATGATCTAACTGTCCAAAACCGTTTCAACCCGGTCTGATGAAAACTTTAGGAGGAGTTCGCCGGAAATGAAGTCATATCTGAACAATCTTTAGTGATAACTCTATCAATATTTATCAATTTGTAACCTCAAAATAATATGTACTTTACCATCTTATAGTCCAACTGTCCTTATTTCCTTTCAGGAAGATCTGATTTAAACTGGAGGAGTTAAGATGATGCCAAGGTCGAAAATAAGCGTTTTCAGCAATCAAGGGGACGTAAGTCTAAAATAAATAATCTGATTTGGACAGTTTTCAAATTCGTCCAAGACTTCATCCATATCCTACCTTATCTGCAAGTTTCAGGATGATCCATTTAAAACTGAATGAGGATGCTGATGTCAATGCCAAGCAGAGGTTTTTTTCAGCAATCAAGGGAATGCAACTCTCAGAGTTCTAATCCGACCTGGCCAGATTTCAAACTTATCAGAGATTTCATCCATGCCCATCTCATCCGCAAGTTTCAGGATGATTTGATCAAAACTGAATGAATTATGTTGATGACGAAGTCAAACAGAGGCTTTTTCAGCAATTAAGGGATGTAACTCTAAGATTAATGATCCGATCAATATTCTAATTTATCCGAGATTTCCTCCGTGTCCACCTTATCTGCAAGTTTCAGGAAGATCCGATCCAAACTTAACAAGGTATGCTGATGCCAAAGTCAAACGGAGGCTTTTTTCAGCAATAAATGGCCTGTTACTCAATGATAATGATCCGATCTTAGCAGATTTCAAACTCTTCCGATATTTTATCCATGCCCGACTTATCTGCAAGTTTCAGGAAGATCCGATCTAAACTGAATGGGTTATGCTGATGCCAAACTTAGACAGAAGCTTTTCAGCAATCAAGGGAATGTAACTCTAAGATTAATGATAAGATCTAGCCAGTTTTCGACCTCGTCCGAGATTTCATTCATGTCCACCTTATCTGCAAGTTTCAGGAAGATATGGTCAAAACTGAATGAGTTAGGCTGATGACAAAGTCAAACAGAGGCTTTCTCAGCAATCAAGGGGACGTAACTCTATGTAAAATGGTTCGATCTGGCCGGTTTTCAAACACATCCGCGATTTCATCCATGTCCACCTTATCCGCAAGTTTCAGGAAGATCTGATCAAAACTGAATGAGTTATGCTAATGACAAGCATTTTCCTTTTGTAAGTCTATGGCACCTTGTGGTTGCCATAGTAACCAAGATTTTCATTGAATTCCATGAAAATCTCATGCCATGGTTGCCTTGGCAGGGGCATGCTATAGATGAGAATTGACTGAGATTAGCCAGCAGACTGTGAAGCTATAACTGGTCAAATGTGTGGACGGACGACGAACGTCGGATGGCCTACCATCGTATAAACTTCCCTGGAGCCTTCGGCCCAGGTGAGCTAAAAAGCTGTCGTTTTGACGAAATTTTTTTCGGCATCATACTTCTTTATATACATGTCCAATATGTGTGTAATGAATCTGCAAAGTATCAGAATGCTTCAGCAAATACTTTGAGACGAGTTGATTTAACTGAGTATGCACTACATAGTCGTGACAAAGCAGCTTTCAAGCAGAAAAGAGGGAAATAGCTCTAAAATAATTATCCCCTAGGTCTTTATTTTTTTTTCTTTAACAGCAACATCTCATCATTATCAACATTTATAAATCAACTAAGTAATTATTTTTCTAATATGTGCCAAACAGCCTGCGTCATGCCAATGCAATGTTTGGCATGATTTCTATACGGTTTTAGCCCGAGCTTTATACGTAGGCTAATACTGGGTTACAAGGATTTTGGGGGATAAACACCGAGGGGTTCAGAAGAGCCAATATTCTACGGTATTAACCGGGCCAATATTTTACGGTATTAACAAGTCGATGAGACAAAACACAGTCACACTTCTTCTGTTTGGTGCCTAGAATACATCAAGATACCTGCAGATGTTGGAGTTACATCTGCAGACAGCAGTTCTGATTATCCATCCAAACAAAGCAATATATATATGCTACATGGTCAAGCAAGCAAAAAGTACAAAACTACTCAAATAGAGGTTTTATTGACTTTCAACATTTAAAAGGATGAAAACAAAAAAGTGAAATGAATGTTTCCACATTGGCCCTGTTACAGGTCCTCGGCCAGTCGTATTGGTCTTCGGACCTGTAACAGGACCAATATGAAAACAACCATTTAATGACATTATATTATGCAAAACATGAGATAAGTCCCAAATTTATTTAGCACAAGAAGCAGAAACCGTTCAAACCTTTTCAAGAATAACAAAGGGCAATGACTCTAAAGGAATTATCAGCTAGGCCCTTAGTTTTTCTCTAACAGCTACATCTAATTAAATATCAACAATTATGCAAATGAAAAAGATTCCTTAAACTATTTAGCAAGATAAGAAGCAAAACCAAAACGTATTTTCAAGCGCAACAAAAGAAAGTAATTCTAAAGGATTAGACCATTATTTTTCTCTAACAGCAATATCTCATCAATAATAACATTTATGCAAAATAAAAAAATAGATTCTTTAAACTATTTAGCAAGAAAAGAAGCAGAGTCCAAAATACTTTTTCAAGATTAACAAAGGGAAATAACTCTAAAAGATTTAATCCCTGTGCCCTTATTTTTTTCTTACGCAAAAGCAACAGTCATCAGTATCAACATTTTACATAAAATATTAAGATTCCTAAAATCATTTAGCAAGACAAGAAGTAGAAACCAAAATGTAACGGACAGCCTTACAATGTGAAAACAGTATACCCCAAGGTGTTGATAACGATGGTGATTCAATGTTTGCATCTTCAGTTATATCAAGACAATGGAAAATGGAAAGTTGATTACAAACACTGCGCAATGAAGAGTCATACAATTATGACCGAGGCTCACCTCCAGTTAGATCTGAATGTGAGACCTTGTGATCCAATCAAACGAGCTTTGGTATTAAGTGGGACAGACTCACAAATAGACAGCTAATAAATAACTGTATGAATTAAGTTGTCTGTTGGCACCAGTCATATTTACTTCAAACTTCTTGTCATACTGACCCTTGAAGGAAAAGAATGACGTCTATACATGAAATACTCTTAAACATGTAAAGCACAATCACTAGATCATGAAATTGTCGTCACTGTGACCTGCATTTATTTTGAAGTCACACTTTGAGTAATACTGACTCATAATCGGAAAGTATGATGTTCATACACCAAATATTCTTCAAGATATAAGGTGAAATCACTGGGCTGTTAAATATCGGTCAATGCGACCTACATTGATTTTGAAGTCAAACTTCAGCTCATACTGACTCATAATCAGAAAGTATGGTGTTTATACACGAGATACTTTTCAAGATATAAGGCAAAATCACTGGAGTGTGAAATATAGGTCACCGTGACCTACATTTATTTTAAGGTCAAACCTTGGCTCATACAGACTCATAATCGAAAAGTATCACCACATATACATCAGGACGAAAAGTAAAAATCACTGAACTGTGAAATATAGGTACTGTGACCTATATAAGCATGAGGTCAAATGTTACGCGATACTGAAGGATAATCTGAAAGTATTTTGTTAAATATAGAACAATTTTCAAGATATCAGGCAAAATCGTAGACTGTAGGCTATACGTCACTGTGGCCTACTTTATTTTGAGGTCAGACTTCCATTCATACCAATTCATAATTAGAAAGTACAGTATTTATACATGAAATTCTCTTTAGATTAAAAAGAAAAATTACTGTACCATGAAATATAGGTCAAGGTAACCTACTTCTTTTAAGGTCAAACTTCTGGTCATACGACTCATAATCGATAAGTATGTTGTTTATAAATCCAATACTCGTCATGAAATCACGGAAATCACTAGAGCAAGAAATGTAGGTCACTGTGACCTACATTTATTTTGGTATCAAAATTCGGGTCATACTGACTCATAATCCATCAATATAAAGTTTATACATCTAAAACTATTTGAGATATCAGGCAAAATTACTGGACCGTGTAATGTAGATCACTGTGACGTACATTTATTTTAATTTCAAAATTCGGGTCATACGGACTCATAATAAATAAGCATGATATTTATTCATCAAATAATCTTCAAGACATAAAGTTAAATCACTAGACCATGAAATATAGGTCTCTGAGACCTGCACTTATCTTAAGGTTAAAATTGAGAATTCATGTCAAACTGACTCATTATCCAGAAGGCATACTGTTCATATATGAACTACTCTTCACGATATAAGGCACAATCACTACACCATGAAGACTCTTCAGGTTAGA
Source organism: Anodontia alba (assembly GCA_964016985.1). Classification (NCBI taxonomy): domain Eukaryota; kingdom Metazoa; phylum Mollusca; class Bivalvia; order Lucinida; family Lucinidae; genus Anodontia; species Anodontia alba. Next base: position 7,484,143 of record OZ024830.1, on the reverse strand, counting down.
AGGCAAAATTACTAGATCGTGAAAAATAGGTCATGCTGGCCTTCACTTCATGACCTACAAGTCAATGTCAAACGTTTGACCGATGTCTGACCAAGTAAATATCTAAGTTGTTTTCATAACAGAAAAAGGAGAGAAAAAAACAACAACACTTTTTACAGGTGTCCTACATTATGACTAGCCTGTACTACAGAGATAAATATGAATGCTTTCTGATAAGTGGTTGTTGAATTATGAACTTTTGAAAATTTGAAGACACTAGACATGTGTCCAAAGTACAAAAGTTAGCATGCCCGTTGGACTCCTAGCCTCACCCAAAGGCATGACTAAGATTCCACTCTAGCATAGAGTTGAAGTTAGGGCTGGTCTGGGTGAGTAGCATAACATGTTTCGACTTCCTAGCATAAATGATACCAAAGTGATGACCTCCAAGAGAAATGCGGACATTAATTTCAATGTAAAACCTGATCTTTTGACCCCTAGCCCCACCACAAAGCATGACCCAGGAACAACTCTAGCACGATTTGAAGGTTTAGGTCTGGGTAAGTAGCATACGAAAATTCAACTTCCTAGAAATTATTACCTAAGTACCATACCAAATTTCAACTTCCTAGCATAAAAGGTACCCAAGTTATGACCTGTTATTCAGTTTGATCCCTAGACGGAAGGCCAACTATAGCACAGAGTTAAAAACTTAGGTCTGAGTAGGTAGTATACCACATTTCCGTTTCCTACATAAAAGGTACCCAAGTTATGACCTCCAAGAGAAACGCGGACGTAAACATCAATGCAAACTTGAATGTAAACTTAAACATTTGTAAACTTTTTGACCCGTAGTCCCACCCCAGGCATGACCCAGGAGCAACTACCCTGCCTTTGCTAACAGTTTAGATCCAGGTTAGTTAGCTTCTGCACTCTTTGCCATTTAGTATGTGATTTTGTATCAATTACCAAGAACAAGCAACCTGAAAATTAGAAGTGAGCGTGGCAAGTAGTATAGGGTTACCCATAGTGCCACCCTATACTACTGTGGCATTTTCATTTATTTAGCATAACAAAGATCGAAACCTGTAAGAGTGCACAATCCATATGAAGCTACACAAAGCTCATACAGTTAGTCAAAACCACCTAAAACAATATTAAATAAAGACAAATGAAAATACTAGTATCAAATACAATTCTTCAGACCACGCCTAAAATAGTAAAATAAACTGATATAATGAAAATGCAATGTTCAAAACATCTGCATGGGTTTGGATCAAGCAATCTTAAATTCTAGAAGTTGCACACCCTCTCTATAGCACAGATACTCTCTCTGTTGTGTGGAACTGCAGATCCCTGGACCCACATTGTTTCAAATGAATAATCATGTCCCCTCTCCCTTTTCTACGGACAAAGTAAAAAAAAAAAAAAAAAAAAAAAAAAACGATAAAGACTTATTTATACAACTTTCTGAAAATGATATTATGCTTAACAAATAAACAGGAGCCTTATTATGTGCAATTTAGTAATCAACATTAGTACTTGTTCACTTCACATTACATTAACATGTGAAACAGTTTTCGACTACAGTTGACTCCCGTTATCTCGACTTCACTTATCTCGAATATTCGCTGATCTCGAAGTGAAAATCTGGTTCCTGTTTTCACAAAGAAATCTACAAACAAGTAACAAAATATTGTTGAAAAGCGGAGATATTGCTCCTCTTTTCCACAATATTTACAATACATAGCTAAACTTAGATATCAAATTACATATTCATTGTGAAATGCGGTTGTTCGATTTATTTTTTCCTCAATTCTGCAAATTTGATATGTCGAAGTACGGATATCTCGAAGTATGCCAGAGCCCCTTGGACTTCGAGATAACAAGAGTCGACTGTATGTTAAAGCAGAACAACAAAGAAAAGCCACTCAGTTATGAGCCGAAATATGAGAAAATCTACCTTCAGACACGTGCATCCAGCAAAGACTTGGCATCCTCAGAGAGTCAGATGAAAGGTCAGTTTGAATAGCCACACAGTCTAATCAGATTCTCTGTTGGGTCCACGTGTCAAAATATGCATTTTCTCATGCTGTGGCACAAAGCTGAGAGAAAATTCATACAAATAAATTGTAGAAACAAACACTTCATGAAAAATTATTTGAGCTGCGCAAAGCGAAAATGTGTCTTCGGTGCATGCACTGACAGCAAATTCCCAGTCTGATCAGGGGTTTCGCTGTCCGTTGTCAGACTCATGGGATACTGTAACACTGGCCCGGATGAGACGCTGCGCATGCGCAGGATAATGTAAATCTGCACATTTTGTGCATGTTCGAAGACACTTTTTTTGGCTTTGAGCAGTCCAAATAATGTCTCGGAGTTTCTATGTATACTATGGTGGAACATGGGTTATACATCAATTATACATATTAACATAGACTGATTTTAGGTACAGATTTGTTTTGCTATCTCGTAACTACCAACAAATTATCAACTTCATAACCAGTGATAATTAAAGGCCGTATTGTGCCTGCAAATCCACGCAGACTGATAAAAAAATATTTGCTTTTTTGCAAACTTCAAATTTTACCCAAAATATCTGACACCTTAACTCCTTACCATATATGTCCTAAAAATTGAACATGTATAGTTTACAACCTGTTGTTCTGCCTAAAAACTGCTGGAAATGGCAAACAGAGTAGACCAAGATCAGATGCCACATGATGTGGCATCTAATTTTGGTCTACACTGTTTGCTCAGGTCTGTCTGTCTAAATACTTGTGGTAAATACGGTAGATTATGTAGTGTACATGTTTCATTCACAGAAGCTTGGAAGTAATGTGTTTGTCTATATGATTGTGAAAGGAAATTGAAAGATGAAACATTCACAGCTAATAAAACAGGTCTTGGGTCGATTTGGTAAGCAACCAATACGCATAATCTTTATATGCACTTGCCAGATTGATTCCCAGCCACACGTGCCATTTGGCAACGGTTGTTCTTCAAACAACAACTCTGTTTAAATCACAGAAAATCTCTATAGATAGTTACTGGATATGTTTGCCAGTTTGATTACTGATGCAAGTCTGGTGTAAAGCTGGCTGCTGGCATGTGCCATATTAGAGGAGACAGAATTCAACCAGATTGTGAATTAAAATTAACCCGACAAGATGGCAAACATATCCAGTAGCTGTTCAGAGACTTGTTTTGTATTTAACTTTTACCACTCTCTGGGCTAATTCAGCGGATCACAAATTAGTGATCTTTTTCTTATTTTTCGCAGAAAGCAGGATTTGACATTTCACGCAAATTGTCTCCACTGGAGACAATTTACATGAAATGTCATATCCTGTTTTCTGGGAAAAATAAGAAAAAAAATCAAATATCGTGCAGAAAAGTTTACCCAGAGAGTTAAGCGTTAAGTCGATTTGCTGTTGTACAAACTAACTTAAAGGCTCCATAGTCCCCAAAAATAGACATTTTTAACCAAGAAAGGTTAAATAAATTGATATATAGTATTAATACGATCATAAAATGTGGCATCTGACAGTCTGTACAATTTCTGTCAGTCTCTCGTTTTTGAACTGGATAAAAAATGAACTTTTTTTTTTATCGTATCTCTGAATTAATGTTGCCAACATTAATTCAGACATACGATAAAAATCATTTCACTTCAAGAACGATAGACTAACATAAATTTTACATGCTGTCAGGTGCCACATTTAATGGTTGTATTAATGTCATATATCAATATATTAAACCTTTTTTTGGATAATAAAATGTCTATTTTTGAGGAATATGGGGCTTTTAATAATCGTTTTCTTATAGCAAAAGCAAATAAACTAGCCAACAAACTAGTTGTTTATCACATAAGGTATCTACCACGAGTCTTTACTGTCGCATATATCCACAGGTACATTTACTTTTGTCGTGGCTCTTGTCGGTTGGTCCAGTTTTAGTAGCAGTTGATTTATTTATAGGAAGAACTGTAGGAACGTGGACAGGAACTTTATGAAGATGGTCTGCTAATAGAATCTCTGAAATTTCAGTCGAGGCACAGCATTTCCTATAAGAAGACTGCATGTGCGTCCAGCGGTCGTTTAAAGAAAGCTTAGATGTTTGGCTAATCAGCGCAAATCAATGACTCTGATCAGCCTGTACAATTGCGCAGACTGATCAAATTCATTGCTTAGCGGATATGTGGTCTTGTAGGAAATGCTGTGACCCGATCCATTTGATGTAATCTGAACAAATTTGTGGTGAAAATAACGTCAAATTGCCTATTGAGACCCGGGATTCATAGCTTCCGCCTGGCTCCGCGCCTGAACTGTTTGGTTGCCGGTTTGATCCTGGTGAGTTTGACAGAATTTCACCACTACAGCAGAATAAGAGTGAACCAAAGATGACGTTAATCCAGAAGTGGTGGGAAGAGAGACGAGCAGCAGAGGCTCTGAAACAGGACAGAAGATAACACTGACTTTTCAGAGATCAATCTTCAAATCCTGTGATTCTGAAAAATATAGATAAACTATGCTTATTAGCCTTGGATTAAGATCGCTGGATACATTCTCAAAGATATTTTGCCACTATTTTGCAAAAGGAAGGAAGGAACTTTTGCAGGCGTGCTTTCCAAGCATTTGAAACCTTTTAAAATGTGATTACTATTAAATGAAAGAATTTGCTCTATGAGCAAATTCTTTCCTTTAAGAGTAGCTACATATGAGAAGGGAAGCAAATATTTACATGTCAGAGTTCATTCCCTTGGCGGTGCATGTATTCCCCTTAAAACATTGTTAGTTTGTGATGAAAATAGGGCTTGGTATTTTATTAAAGCAATACTTAGCCCAAAAAGGACAGCATGAAAGAATTTTCAGTTCCTGTTTTGTTGGAAAATAATAATGCTAGAAAAAATATACTGCCCCAAAAAGGAAAAGTCGCCTTGTAACAACCGTAAATTTCAAGAGCATTTTGGGTTTGTAATAAATACAAATATACTCAAAACTACTGGTTTAGCTTTCTGCTTTACGATTATCAAAAAACCATTACGAAAACACGCCTATTCATATATATAGAAAATTTCACCTCCAAAAACTGAAAACTCGAGGAGGCGGTTCTAACGAGTACCCACAATCTATATTTTGAGCAGAAATAAGTAAAATAATGTACACCCCTATAAACTCCAGTTTTACTATATAAAAGTGGGGTTTAAGGGGGTCGACATTATATAGGTTTGTTTTCGTGATGAACCGCTTTAAATTTGCGTATGTGGTGTTAAACGACATGTCCGTGAAAACTTACTTTTTACATGTACACATTCTGTTTTTCAAGACGACGATTCTTTTCTTGGCCATTCATTCCTTGGCTGCTTATGTCGCAAGGTCAAGGAAATTTCCGACATGCCTGTTATAGTATGTGAATGCTGAAGTGGGTAACCAATAAACCAATTATCTACGTGTGAGCAGTTACATCGTAGACTGACCAGGGTCAAGAAAAAGTGGTGAGACGAGGTTGGAAATTAATGATCCATTATCATTTGATGAAACTGATCAATGATAAACTCTCGTGGGGAAGTGAGGGTGGGGGTGGGGGTTACTTGGGGGAAATTGTGGTGCGGATGTGCGAGCCAGTATTTCGAAACCTACCCCATTCATATACCTGGCCCTTGAAAAAATGGACCCATTCATATACTTGATCGTTCGAAATGTTGACCTATTCATATACTGCCCTTTAATTTTATACCCATTTATTGCTGGTAGTTAGACAAATATAGCAGTCAATTCATTGAATACCAAGTGCACAAGCAGCCTCGAAATATCTCTGAGTGAAAAATCTACGCATATATACCGGGATGTCAGAAAAGTGGGGCCTTTCACATACGAAACAATAAAAAGATAGGGTCACTCATATACTTTTTGTTGAAAAGGGGGGCTAATCATATACCTGGCAGCGCTGAAAAAGGGAGCTATTCGGCACGCCCATCCGCACTATGCCATATAGGAAGTTACCCTCCCCCTCCCCTTACCCTCCCCGACTCCCACCCCGAGGATAAACTAAACATCGATCATGAAAAATACCCAAGTCTTATCATGAGCATTATGTTTTTGTGTGAAAGCTATTCTCAGGGTAGGGGTAGATATTTTTTTTTTTTTTTTTTTTTTTTATTATTCAACTGACAATCTCAATTAAATACATGTACAGACAGAACATTTGTTACATAAGTATATGTGGTAAACTGACAAACGTAAGATTAAAATCAAGCACTAATGATCCATTCGCCTGTGTGACATACATGTTTATAATACTATAAATTGATGTTCATTTCTGTTTACAACAATTACATGTACAAACATATTGGGTTCTTTTAAAAGTACCAGTAACTAACTAACGTTTTTCGCATGCGAGAAGCTCCGCGACAATAATATTAAAAAAAAAAAACGGAAATCAGACGCGGGAATTTCTCGCCACGAAAAAATAGCTGACCCACAGTGTACTATCGAACTATGAAATAAGGAGTTTAAAACGCTAGTTAAAAAGTTCTCCCTTCCCCTATCCTACCCCTCAAGTCACATCTTCAAATGAGAACAACATTCTACAACCATCAGACAAGAGTGCGACGTCGCGCTGGCGAGATGCACATTTTATCCCCCCCGTTGCCTCGACTAAGCTAACAGAGTGTCATGGAGAGGAAAAGAAAAAGGTAGAGTGATATGCTACACATTTTATAGAGATTCAGAAATAATTTCACCACACAGCATACTACTGGCGATTAATAAAAAAATGATAAATAGTTTTCACGGGAAATAAATTTTAGTCAACCACCTTAGCAGGTGAAGATAACAGTTCTGCATGAATGCGCCAATTTCTGCGTTTATTCATGTATGTCTGTATACATATCGTAAATATCGTTTGGTCAGCTAAATCGGATCGTATAATATTTGCATCGGAATATATATATATATTAAGGTAAGTTTTTCTTTGTATATGCAAAATGTTTTATTTAAATAAATAAATAAAATAAATGAATAAATAAATAAAATAAACATCGAAAATTATATGAAAAGGATAAAATGTTGTACCACATAATGTATAATTTAGCTCCATGAAGTCTGAATGCCCAGTAAAGAGTATATATATATTTTCTTATTCAGTATTCTATCTATCTATTTGATTATTATATTTATTTATTATCGTATACTATCATGGTTCGTACATATAGGTAAGTACGTACTTGTGAAATACACGCATTACGTTAACACGCCCATGCAAAATATGGCCAGCCGTTCTGGCTGTTAAAACGTCATTGTTCAGATGAAAAATTGCGATATTTTTCTCATTCATGGCAAACATAGACCCTTGGGGCCCACTAGAACCGCCTCACTGAGGCAGTTCTAATGAGTTACAAAAATCCATGCTCAAATAAAAAATAAGAAAATTTATCTATTTATCTATATCCCTGTAAGCCCCACTTTTCTCTTTATAGACTTTTATCTTTATAACGTGGGGCCTACAGGGGTCCTCATTTTATGGACCTGTCAACGCAATCGTTCATTTCAAAATGCGCCAAAACTGTAAATAAATGTTTGTTTTTTTTTTTTTTTTTTTTTTTTTTTTTTTTTTTTGTTTTTTTTTTTGTTGCTTTAGTCTGTTAGTTATCGATAAAAGGTAAAGGTAAAGGAAGGTAACAGACCGTTTTTTTAAACAGCAATTCACCTATCAAGCAACTTATATCTCATTCAAATTGAGATTTTGAGCAGATCACGAGCGGGAAGCGCAATCTATCATTTAATCAACATCTCACCAAAAACGGAGACATAACGCATTAGAAAGCACTTGATTATACCCCTGTACTTTAATTTTGCTGTCAAAGTTATTCTTTTTATATTTTATTGTTTGATTGATTGATTGAATAAGTGATTAAAGAAAAATATTATTTCCGATTAGCACAAAGTTTCCCTAATTATACAGGCTGAAATTTAGCATACCATTACATAAATACCTCTATGCATAGTGTACCACTGCCCATCCCAGTTTGTATAAAACGTGGGATTCGCAGGGGCACATATTAATTTCCTGATTACTGAAGAAAAGATACTGCAGGTGCTCGCCAGAGCTTCCTCAGCGGCAGCTCTAACAAACACCTACACTGCTCTCCAGCGCGGCTATAAGAAAAGTATCATTAAGTTCCATCTGGAAAATACAATTAATACAAACATGAAAAGTAGCCAACTTTACAAGAATGTATTCTATAAAGTCCCATGCCCATTAAAGTCATGCTTATAGTATTCAAACACTAAGGGAGAGAAGAAAAGAATTTGTATAATAATACCTATGCGCATAAGATAGTCTAAGCTTGATATTTATTCGAATATTCTTAGCCATTTGTTCCAATTTCTCATAAACTTGTCAATACGACTATTTTTAATTGCTATCATTTTTTCCGTCATTATCAATGTCTTAACTTCGTTTTTCCAACCGGTAATATTTGGCTGCTTATTTTTAATTCGACACTTATAAATAAAGAACCTCGTTAATATCAATATATAATTTAAAGGTCTAAACCATTCATTTGAGTTCAAAATACCAAAAATAGCCTTAACTTTATCTATATTTATCAAATAGTTACATTTTACATATATCCATTGTTCCACCTCATCCCAAAAATTCATTACTATTGGACACTGCCAAAACAGATGTTCAAGCTTTTCTGGAACAACAGTACAGAACGTGCAGGAATTTTCGGTTTTTATCTTGCACTTAAAGAGGTAATCGTTTGTAGCTAAAATCCGATGTAGAATTCGGTATTGGAACCAGTGCAGTTTTGTATTATTGCAGCTTTTTACGGGAATATTATATATCAATTGCCAGTTAAATTCAATAGTTTCAAATATTCCATTCCATCTCAACTGACTTTTAGGGATACTACTTTTTCTGTTTAATGATAAATACATATTTTTGCACCCCTGTTTATTTTTTAGTATTTCTTTAACACTGAAAGGAATATAGCAATTAGATCCTGGTTCCGAATGAAACTGTATGTCTTTATTTCTTATGTATGTATTCACAGCCGCCCTTACCCCATAATATTCTGTAAAATTTATTCTAAGGTCGTATTTATTTACAAACTGATCGTAATTCATCAAGTTGCCATTTTCGTCACACAGATCTTTTATAAAGTATATTTTTTTCTCGAACCAAGTACGATAAAAAACAGCTTTATTTCCTATAATTATATCCGCATTATCCCATAAGTTTATGGATAAAATGTCTGTAGAATACTGTGGCTTTGAAGAATTATATAACTGCATCCAAGCTTCGAGAACGTGATTCCAAAATAGATTATTTCTATTCATTTTCAGCTCATTAATAAACTCCATACCTCTATATAATAAATTATTTATCTTTGTATATACTAGTTCAAAAATTGCCTTATACTTAGAATCCACTGTTATCAGCCGTCTTATCCAAGAAATCTTCAAAGCACTGACAAAATTGTTTATATTAATCATTTTCAATCCCCCTGCATTGTATTCTTGTATCAAAACATCTCTTTTAATTCGATCTGTTTTAGAGTTCCAAACAAAACTGAAAAATCTTTTTTGAAGATTATTTATTAAATCGTCACTAGGATTTGGAAGAGAAATAAATAGATGGTTAAGTTTAGATATAATTAAAGTTTTTAGTACAGTAATTCTACCGAATGGTGTTAAAATTCTTTTGGACCATTGCTTTAGGTCTCGATCAATTTGTTTTAACTTTTTGACATAATTTAATTGGACCATTGTATCCAAATTGCATGAAAAAATTATTCCAAGAATTTCAAAGTTATTTTGGTTCCAATCTAATTTAAATCTATGGTTAAAAGTTTCTCCGCTAAATTTCTTACTTCCTATCCATACTGCCTTTGTCTTAGAATTATTTACTTTTAGACCGGAAATTTTGGCAAATATAGATAAAGTTTGAAGTGCAGCTTCTAGGGACTGCTCAGATCCATCTAATAATATCGTTGTATCGTCAGCGTATTGGGACAATTTTAATTCTAGCTCACCGATTTTAAGGGTAGATATTTTTTTGTCACCGATATCACACGTACATGACAACTAGTATTGTAAAATCACAGATTTTTTTTTTCTGTTTTTTTTTTTTTTTTTTTTTTCTTTTTTTTCTGTTTTTTTTTTTTTTTTGTCTTTACTAAAGGTCTAGTATACTGAAATAGGCAGTAAAAAATCAACAATTACTATTTCAACACTATATATAAATGGGCAAGTGAATAATCCACCATAGAAAATGTGATTTATTTATCAAATCAGACTGCAAATGACCAATGATCTACAAAATCAATTAATTGGAAACAATACAGGCTCAGATTAGGTTGTGCAAGTGTGCAGTTCTGTCATAACCATCTCTTCATCAATATATTTTAGTATCATAGATTTTGTAAAAAAACAAAACAACAACAATAACAAAAAAAAAAAAAAAAAAAAAAAAAAAAAACAGGATGACCATGATGGCCCTGTAACGCTCACCTGAGTATCGTAGCACTTAGAGAACCTGACCCATAAATGATCAAGGCAAACATTCTGACCAAGATTCATGATGATTATATAAAAATAGATTTTCAACATGACTACTAGGGCGATCATCTTGGACTTCCGATAACATGATTTTAGTTAATTTTGATCTACAAGTCACCCAGATACTTCCTGTCAAGTTTCGACTCAATTAGCCTTCTATTTAGGAGAAGAAGTTCAAAATAGCTTTTCAAGATGGCAAATGTGGCAGCCATCTTGTTTTTCCGATCGAAACGATTTTAGCAATTTTTGATCTACAAGTCACCTCGATGATTCTTACCAAGTTTCAAGTCAATTGGCCTTTCGGTTTAGGATAAGATTGATTGTGTTGGGGTTTAACGACACGTCAACCCTTGAGGGTCATTTTGTGTCGTCTCCCAGAGAAAGGGAGAAAAGAGATAGAAGAGATAGTAGAAGAGATGAAAGAGAGGGACAGGGAAGAAAGCTGAACAGGAGTGAAAGTGAAGAAATAGAAGAAATAAAAACATTCCCCCTCTACCCTTACCTGTTACAAGGATAGCAGGCCTTGCCCAACTGTAAGCCAATCGGTTTAGGATAAGAAGCGAAAATATATTTTCAAGATGATGGTGGCCATCTTGGATTTCAAATCGGAACAATTTTAGTTGTTTTTTTTTTTGTTTTGTTTTTTTATCTACCAGTCACTCCTATGCTTCCTACCAAGTTCGAGTCAATTGGCCTTTCGGTTCAGGAGAAGAAGCAATAAATAGATTTTTAAGATGCCCGCCATGGTGGATTTCCAATCGGAAAAAAATTAGCTATTTTTAATCTACAAATCACTCAAGGCTTTTTAGCCTGTTTGGAGTCAATTGGCCTTTCGGTTCAGGAAATGAAGTGAAAAATAGATTTTTCATGGCGGCCAACTTGAATATCCGATTGGAACGAATTTAGCTATTTTTAGTCTACAAGTCATCCCAATGCTTCCTACCAAGTTTCAAGTCAATTAGCCTTTCGGTTCAGGAGAAGAAGCGAAAATTATATTTTCAAGCTGGCCACCATTGCGGCCATCTTGGACTTCCCATAGAAATGATTTAAGCTATTTTTGATCTACAAGTCACCCCGATGCTTCCTACCAAGTTTCGAGTCAATTGGCCTTTCGGTTCAGGAGAAGAAACGAAAAACAGATTTTCAAGATGGCAGCCATGGCGGCCATCTTAAATTTCCAAACGGAACGATTTTAGCTATTTTTGATCTATAAGTCACCCCGGTGCTTCTACCGAGTCAACTGGCCTTTTAATTCATGAGAACAAGAGAATAATAGATTTTCAAGATGGCCGCCATGGCAGCCATCTTGGATTTCCGATCGGAACGATTTTAGCTACGTTTGATCTACATGTCACCCGATGCTTCCTACCAAGTTTTGAGTCAAATGGCCTTTTTGGTTCATGAGAAGAAGTGGCGACCATCTTGGATTTCCGATCGGAATGATTTTAGCTATTTTGATTTACATGACACCCCGATGCTTCCTACCAAGTTTCGAGTCAATTGGCCTTTTGATTCAGGTGAAGAAGCGAAAAATCATGGATTTCCGATCGGAACGATTTTAGCTATTTTTGATGTACAAGTCACCCCGATGCTTCCTACCAAGTTTCAATTGGCCCTTTGCTTCAAGAGAAGAAGCGAAAAATATATTTCAAGATGGCCGTCATGGCGGCCATCTTGGATTTCCGATCGGAACGATTTTACCTATTTTTGATCTAAAAGTCACCCGATGCTTCCTACGAAGTTTCGAGTCCATTGGCCAAGGGGTGTAAGAGGAGTAGGCTTTTAAAGCAATTGTTGACGCCGCACGACGCACGACGAACGACGGACATTGACCGATCACAATAGCTCACCATGAGCACTTCGTGTTCAGGTGAGTTGGAAAAAAAAAAAGAATGAAAGAAAGATCTAGACAACAACAGTCCTTACCAAACTGTATGATTATACCGAATGATCAGCTCCGACATTCGTGCTGTCTAATAAGGGCTTGTCTAGAATCCATTTGGTATGTTGTACATCTGTTATTCACCGAGTCTTTTCTACAAGGTCAAAACGTTATATAGTAAAGCCCTTGGACACACTACTTAGTTCACTGATCTTCACAAAATGATGCTTCTGTCTTATCTTTTATTTCTCAGACAACCAGATAAGAAAAGTACTTTTTGTCAACAAAATTTAAGTTTCTTCTCGACAAACATGTTGTGGGTGCTGATCTTAGAGTACCCACAACCGAATAATAAAAACCTGAGATGTCTGGATTAGACTAACAAGGAAACTAGTCCTTCACTATTCTGTCCCATCCCATCCAAATTTCGTACCCCGCCACACGATAGTGGCGGAGTATTATGGTTTCATGTTGGTCGTCCCTGTGTCTGTCCATGTGTTCGTCCTTCTGTAGTATGTTTGTCCGTCTGTCCTAGGTTAAGTGACCGTGTGGAATATGTGGATGAAACATCACAGGAATTTGTTTGAGTTGAAGTCAGCGCATTGCGTAAAAAAAGCTCTCCTTTTCTTACTTTCTGAGTTATTTCTCTTTGATTTGATTTTTGCACTTTATCCTTGCGCGCACCGTATCTAGGTAACCATATGAAATTTTTTATGAAACTTTAAAATAATGTGTATGAGGTTAAGACGGTGTGTCGCGTACAAAATTTGCTCTTCCTTTCACAATTTCTAAGTTACATCCTTTTGATTACTTTGTTGTTACACTTATCCTTATGCCTGTATTAACCAGGTAACCATTTGGAATATCTTGATGAAACTTTTACCTATTTAGTCATGACTGCCATTGGGCATTTCTATGAGCGTATATTTGTAAAAGTCCACATATTTTACCCCTATATGGATGGGGTACTTTGTAAAATGGTAAACAAGCGGATATTGCCTGGCTTTGCGGTGCTCTTATTTAAAAATCTTTCAATAAAGAAATTGTATGACTTCTCGTACTTGAGGAAGCACAATTTCATTTGATGACGAAACAAGCTGCTTCTTTAACAATAATTGTAAATTTAACAATGGAGACAGTTTGCATGAAATGTCAAATCTTTTTTTTTTTTTTTTTTTTTCTGGAATATATATATATATATATATATATATATATATATATATATATATATATATATATATATATATATATATATATTCCAAAAGAAAGGATTTACAACTGACTCCCGTTATCTCGACCTCGCTAATCTCGAATAACCGCTTATCTCGGATGGTCGCTGCCTAAACATGAAAATCTAACATATAAAAATATTGTGGAAAAGAGGAGCATATATATTCAATATATCTCTAACTTCAAGTGTCCAATTACACATATATTTGTTAAATGTGGTTAATCGAATTAGTTTTTTTCCTCAATTCTGCAAATCTGATATGTCGAGGTACGGATATTTCGAAGTATTTCAGAGAGTCCCTTGGAATTCGAGATAACGAGAGTCGACTGTATATATATATATATATATATCATCAGTTTGTTGCCAAATTTGCCCATAGCATGGTAAGTGTTAAACCCTCCGGTAGTGTTTTGCTACTGATCGGTCTAAGAAGATGATTCTGGTGGTGTTTTTATTATATACAAAGTAATGAAATATAGAGAATTATTAATGAAATAAAATGCATATTTTCACTAGTGAAATATAAGTTTTATACTAGTGAAAATATAAAACTTATATTTTCACTCCTCTGAGCAGTGAAAAATATAAGATCTGGATCTACTTTTTTCTTATTTACATTAATGTTTTCATTACACGAGATGAAAATTTTTATGGTATTCACTGAAAAAGAGTAAATTTTCTTTTTATTTTATTTTTACAAGCCAATGCGCGTTTCTGACGTCATATCTATCGTCACCAAACAAAACAAAACATGAACGTCATGGCGCCAAGGGACAAAACTGCGTGTCAGACTCTCCCTTGCAAATGCAAGATTTGCATCTCTTCTATCGAAAGTGATGTATATAATAAAAAGAAAATTCAAATGTTTGTCGTGAATATGACTTTTATTTCATCGAGTGAAGTGAAAAAATGTATATTTCATGAGTGCCTTCGAGTGAAGTGAAAAAATGTATATTTCATTCGTGCCTTCGGCACTCATGAAATATACATTTTTTCACTTCACTCGATGAAATAAAAGTCATATTCACTCCAAACATTTGAATATCCTCTATGTATTTTCTGGTTCTCCTTTCATCATTGAGCTCATTTGGGATTCTCAAAAATATATATACAGTCGAACCTCGATGGCTCGAACACCGATGGCTCGTTTACCATGGCTAATTCGAATTCGTTTTTGAGTCCCTACGAAAACAAATATTTAAGGAAATTTTCTTATTTTATCGTGAAATTGTATGTTGTGTGTACTCATTAGAATCGCCCCATCGAGGCGATTCTAATGAGTACACTCAACATACAATCACTATGTAGAAAATCGAAAAGATTTCCCTAAATTATTGCTATTTGCTTTCTGAACTGGAGCCATGATTAACCTTCAGTGGCTCGAACTACCCATGTCTCGAACGAATTTCATGATTGGTCCGAAAGATGTTCGAGCCATTGAGGTTCGACTGCATATGATAATCACTGATCCAACCTAAACTTGCTAGTCTGGTCCAGAACTATACTATCTAGGCAGCGAACAAAAATTGCGCTGATCTGACTGCGCGGATGCGCAAGCTGTACTGTGCTTTTTGTTGTTTGCGTATGGCATAACAGCTCGCTAGATTCTTAAAATTTCGAATGTAGAAACAAGGATCATTATATTATTTACGCAGTGAAAAACAAAACTGCTGATCAAACTACGCGGATGTGCAGGCTTATCTGTGTTTTTATTGTTTGTATATGGGATGAGCAGGTTTTCATAATTACAGATTCTTTATTCTCTCAGTTTTACATAGATAAAGAACATGAGATGTTGCTCATCTGAATATGAAAAAAGAGCTGTCACCTGACAATCCCGCTGGTCTACGGGACGCCACTGCATTTTCCAACATCCGTTATCTCGTTTACTTCTCCGATGAGATTACTTCCCTGCCCAAAGTATAGGAAAGTTGAATATGATATTGCTATCGCGAACTGTTTTATTTTAAAATCGAGCGCTGTCCATTTCGGAACTTAAAATTCAGTCGATCCATTTTAACATTTATCGTCGCCTATCACTGTAAAAGCGCAAAATTAAGTCTTAGTTATACCATGGTTCGTGCGCATGTACGATGCGATAATGCACGAGCGTGAGCGAGTGCATTATCGCACGTACATGCGCACAACCATGGTATAACTGATTTATCACATTGGCATGCATATAGATTATCTACATCGCGAGATATTTCATGGTGAATGTTGGGAATTTAGGCCACTATGTGATAAGAAATATATCAGCTCTAGCAGCACGCTCGTGATTTGATCTACCTTACAACTGACCTCCAAACAGGGATTTATTACTCAACAAATCACGCACAAGAGCTAATCTATTTCGATTCTGACACATAGAAAACGACGAAAAGGTAATTGTATCCTTTAGATTTTTCAAACTTTCCGCCATCGAATAAAGAAATCCCGCCAAAAGTTTTGACTGTAACGCTGACGTTTACATGCATTTCTTACGTTGCTGAAGTGAGAAAGACGACGTTACACAGTCTAGCGTCGTAGAAACTAAGACTGACGTCAGCAGCGTGTCGAAATGACGTAGGAAAGGCGCCAGATAGCGTCGCGCGTTTCCGCCCAGTGATTTATTGCATAATATATCACTGAGTTTAACCATTGGCTTTATAGGCGGGGAGTGTTAGAAGTATAAATTTATGTTTATTTCATAAAAAGCAATTGGTATATACTGACATTTTTTTTCATTGATTGTGCTTTGTAAAAACGTTTTAAATAACAACATTTGTTGCCATTTCAAAACAAACTGCAATGGCTAGTGAGTCAACCAAAATAGAGTAGGGGCGGATTTTCGTTAGCTAGATATCCTACGGATTTGCACCGAAATGTGCCAAAGGCTCCATCTTACCATCTTAGGAGGCTGAATAAGTTGATGTAATTGTGTGGCGTATGAAATAAAGATGTGGAGAAACCAGTGTCCTATGGATATGTGCATATTTTAACATCTGTAAATAAATAGAGTTTATTTGTTTGTTTTGATCGATTACGGAGAAATAATTCACTAGTGTTCTAAGGCTTGCGCGTAAAAAAAACGAGTGAGCGAAGCGAACGAGTTTTTTACACGAAAGCTTTCGAACACGCGTGAATTATTTTTTTCCGTAATCGATCAAAACAAACAAATCTGTTTATTACATTTTCATTCATGTTTTACTTTTGAATTTTCACATTCAGCCATTATGATTTCCTACCAAAATAGTTCCAGTCAGTGCATGAATTTCAGGAGGCGTGGTTTAGTTTTGAAAATCAGTCGCCATCTTGTTTTCACTTTAAAGCAAAAATCACTCTGTGCTTGAAATACAGACACAAAAATGTCACGAAAGTGGAACTGGATTTTCATGAAAATCACACTTTATATTTGCGTTGCAGGTCTTTCCTCAAAAAACGCCAACTGGACGTGAAAATTGCAGTCTGGTCTCCATGATTTTATCAAATTTTCCGCGAAACGTCAATTATTGTTATTGTTGTTACCAACAACGGCAGCAACGTTGCCTAGCAATTATGACGTCAAAACGTTCGAAATGAAATAATTATATCAGTAAATCACTTCTGAAAATGTATTCTAACACCCCTGCACGAGTTGTTCCTTATTTGTCTTTACATTTCTAGCCGTGCTTTATCTAAGGTATTTTAGCACAGGAATTTCGTCGCGCGCTATCGACGGGAAACCAATCATATTTGCGAAAGATTCGCCCCCTGGTAACTAAGGACGCTAGATTAGCTTACAATATTGGCCGAAACATTCATATACATAATAAATTATATTATTTATTAAGAAAGAAAATGATCTATGAGCATATTGCAGTTCTTTGACTTTTTTTACCTTGGGTTTCTCTACAGGTTACACCATTCAAACACATTCGTTTTTCTTCTTGTTTCCATCGTGTATTTGTTGACGTTCGAAAACGAAAGTAAGTCGGTTACCATTCTTATTTGCTGTTTTATATCTATCTTTATTAAAGTCCATCGCGGCACTCAAATTTCATACGTTTTGCAATTCTTTCATAAACACAGGATTTAAGTTTTTTATATTTATACATCGTTTATATTTTACACCGTCAGCTGATTCGCATGTTATCCGCCATTATGAATTTTCGTCATCGAACCTTGTAACTACGTAACCGCGTGACGTAATGCTTAAGAGGTATTGTCAACTACCAAAGGGGAAGTCAGGTAATAAAAATAATAATGAAAATCAATAAAACAATTCATTTATGCAAAACTCGCTCAATGAGGGGTGTTAGAAAAGAAATAAATTATTCCGAACCGTGCTCAAATGCCCCAGATAAAGCACAGTTGAGTTTGGGATGTATCCATTTGAGCACTCGCTCGCTGCGCTCGCTCGTGCTCAAATGGGTACAACCCAAACTCAACGGCATTTGAGCACGGTTTGGAATAATTTATTTCTTAATTCTAACACCCCTGCACGTATTGTGCCTTATTTTGTCTTTACATTTCTAGCCGTGCTTTATCTAAGGTATTTGAGCACAGGAATTTCGTCGCGCGCTATCGACGGGAAACCAATCATATTTGCGAAAGTTTCGCCCCCTGGTAACTATGGACGCTAGATTAGCTTACAATATTGGCCGAAACATTATATACATGATAAATTATATAATTTATTAAAACAGAAAATGATCTATGAGCATATTGCAGTTCTTTGACTTTTTTTTTACCTGTAGTTTCTCTACAGATTACACCATTCAAACACATGTGACATTCGTTTTTCTTCTTGTTTCCATCGTGTATTTGTTGACGTTCGAAAACGAAAGTAAGTCGGTTACCATTCTTATTTGCTGTTTTATATCTGTCCTTATTAAAGTCCATCGCGGCACTCAGATTTCATACGTTTTTCAATTCTTTCATGAACACAGGATTTAAGTTTTTATATTTATACATCGTTTATATTTTACACCGTCAGCTGATTCGCATAAGTTATCCGCCATTTTGAATTTTCGTCATCGAACCTTGTAACTACGTAACCGCGTGACGTAATGCTTAAGAGGTATTGTCAACTACCAAAGGGGAAGTCAGGTAATAAAAATAATAATGAAAATCAATAAAACAATTCATTTATGCAAAACTCGCTCAATGAGGGATGTTAGAAAAGAAATTAATTATTCCGAACCGTGCTCAAATGCCCCAGATAAAGCACAGTTGAGTTTGGGTTGTATCCATTTGAGCACTCGCTCGCTGCGCTCGCTCGTGCTCAAATGGGTACAACCCAAACTCAACTGTGCTTTATCTTAGGCATTTGAGCACGGTTTGGAATAATTTGTTTCTTAAATAAAGCCCTCTAAACACACACACACACACACACACACACATACGCGCGAGCGCGCGTTACGCCAAATGGCGGTCAAGACGCACCGATGGTAACTTCCTACTAAGCTCTGGGTTGGGTATTACGAAAACCTGCATATATAATTTTGACCCCCTATAACCCCACTTTTATGTAGTAAAACTGGGGTTTACAGGGGTATACATTATTTTGCTCAAAATATAGATTGTGGGTACTCGTTAGAACCGCCTCGACGATGCGGTTCTACCGGGCACCCACAATCTATGTTTTGAGCAGAAATATGAAAATTATCTGACTTTTTTTATCTGAAAATTTTCAGTTTTTGAAGGTGAAATGTTCTATATATTTGAATAGGCTTGTTTTTCGTAATGGATGTCTAACTGTACCATTGCACAGAGACTAACAATTTTAACACAGAGACACTTCCGCTAGTTTTGTGAGTGTGTTCATTGTTCTCAATGGCCATTCCTTTTAGAAGCTACAGTGACGCTATAGAATTGTCATTACCCAGTCCAGCAAACACACAAAGTTCAAACAACGTCGCTACAACGTCGCTGCAACGTCGTGAAGTTGCAGCGTCGTTGTTGCGACGTTGTGTTTGCTGGGCTGGGTGATGATAGAAAAACGGCCTTCTAGCAAACACACAGCGCTCAAAAAACGTCTTTACGTCGCCGCAACGTCGTGACGTTGCAGCGACATTGTAACGACGTTGTTGCGACGTTGTGTATTTGCTAGAAGGCCGTTGTTCGATCCCCGGCTGAGGAATTCGTTGTGAAGTATTTTCATCGGACCGGTGTCTGCGCACGTGCGTGCGTATGTGGTTGCGTGCGTGTATGTGCGCGCGCGTGTGCGTGTGTGTGTGTGTGTGTAGCCGAGATTTCTTGAACTGAAAATTTACCTCTAATCCTCGTTAATCCCAATTAAACATGATGGATGCCTACCGTGACCATAGCAGTTGCCATCATTCTTGCAAATCTGCCTGGAATTGTTGGTACCTTGTGTTTCATAAGAGAGATGTTCTATGTTAATACAGGTCTTATTGTGACAACGGTGAGACACATGCATCTCTTTGTCTAACATTGCACTTGTAGCAAGAAAATAAGCCAGGCGATGAACCTTCAGGTTTATTCGCCTCCCTTTATATAATGTCCTGTAAGTTCCATATCCATTGAAATTTGTGAAGCCGGTCCACAATATGCACTTTCCATGAATCACAGACCTACGGTCAAGTGCCTCCTTCAAGCGCACTAGTTTAGGTTCTGGTACTGACTCTTTGTAGAATGAATTTACAGCAGTATCTGTGTTTGTGGTAGCCATTTGGAGCTGTGTGTTGACAATTCAGATTAGACTATGCGAGGAATAGTTTGCTAAATTAAATCAAATAAAGGTAAATTACCTGCAGGTACATTTCAACACATTAACACTTAAAGCGCTTAGCAAAATTGTAGCAGACGACAGTTTTATCTTTTTTTTTTTCAGTGGAAATTAGGCTTGACATTAAATATCAAGTCTTATTTCTTCTGAAAAATACTCTACCCCTAAAAATAAAAACAAATTGTCTTCTGTTGCACTTTAAGGGTCAAGGCCAAATAAAAATATGTTTACGATTATATGTCACAAAAACAGGAATTGCGCACGCGCACGCATGCGCGCGCGCACACACACACACACAGACACACACACACATTTTATTACACCAAACAATCGGATACCATACGTATCTTAAACCTGGTCCTGCTGAACCCGGATATACCCTGCCTTTGCAAACAGTGTAGATCCAGATCAGTTGGCTTCTGATTCTGAAGAAGCCAACTGATCTGGATCTTTACTGTTTGACATTTTGTGAATTAATAACAACCTGGATCAAGTAGTTTGATTTGCTGATAACTAGAAGTGGGCGTGGCATCTTAATTTATTCAGCATGATACTCGTAATGGTTAAAAATTTGACAAATGGGGACGTGTCAAAAAAGTGACAGTGCTGACTGAATGACAAACAGTGCAGATGTGGGCCCAGTTGTTTAAAGCATCGTTAGCTTAACGAGCTCGTTAGTGGTCAAAATGTTAACTTCCAGTAAGTAGAGTATCTAATTCACAGGTATTTTTGCTGCAAAAAATGTGAGTAGCTTTTGCATGATCAATTTTTTTTTTACGATACGTTAACTAATGACATCGTTAGTTTTGAACAACTGGGCCCTGATCAAGAACGTTTGAATCTGGGTCTACATTGATTTGCATACATCTCTTGTGGAATAAGTAGGGTAAATACTAATATCTAAAAGAAATATGTCTCGTTTGATGTTAATGATAAACATGAGAAAACGTTGCCACTGTTCGCGAGGTACAATCTGGTAGTGTCGGGTTACCCTAAACAAACACATTTATCTGACGTCTAATCCAATGAACTCCGCCCATCACTGATTTATCAAAATACCATCAGTAAACCAGGAAATGACTGTCTCATCACGAAAGCATGCCTATATAAATTTGACCCCCTTAAACCTGGGGTTTACTGGGGTATAAGTTATTTTTTCTTATTTCTGCTCAAAAACATAGATTGTTGGTGCTCGTTAGAACCGCCTCGCCGAGGAAGTTCTAACGAGTACTCACAATCTAGATTTTGAGCATGGAAAATATCAGTTTTTTTTTCTGAAAATTTTAAGTTTTTGGAGGTGAAATTTACTATATATTTGAATAGGCGTGTTTTCGTAATTTAAGCCATTTATGCCTAATGGACATTTCTACCTGAACTCGACATTTCCCTTGGAAGGGGTGTCCGGTTAGTTTTAACTATTACCATGTTTTATAGAAACTCCTGTATTCGATGTAAACAGTGCAAACTCTGATCAGTCAGATTACGCGTTCTGGTCTGGATCTACACTATTTGCCAATGTCCCTTTTGTTGGGCACTAGGCATAAATTGGTTATTATTTAAATATGACTTTTTTTTTTCAACTGCATTTGATTATGAAGAACACACATTGTATAGTTTATGACATGTGCACATGTACAGCTCTCAACTTCTTTATAACCAGGCTAATTTTTCATACGTTATATTACAGAAAAACGACGATTACACTCAAAGTGTCAATCACAACTTCTGCTGTCGACATTTTGATTTTTTTATTTTGAAAAGAAAATACGTCTTGACATTTCATGTGGGCCAAGCAAACGATTCATATGAAATGTCAACTTACTCGCAAAACAAAAGCAAATGTTTTGTTCACTTGCGACAGTTTTCGGCGGAGGATAGCGAACATCCCCAAAACTATTCTCAAACTGTCTTTTGGCACAACAAAGATGGTCCCTGTGCGAACAAAGTTCATGTATGCTTGTTTGTAACCCAAACTATGAGAATGTTTACTGTGTTGATATTATTTACTTGATTTGATTCTATATTTAACTGATAATCAGGAAATGACATACATAAGCTTCAAGCTTACAGTCGGCTCCTGGTACTGGACCGTGTATGCTTGAGGAATATGACAATACACGTAAAATATTGTTTAAACTAAATTAATAAGTATTGATATAATTTATTCGATCTAACATAAAGTACCGTATACGAGAGTAACGGCTACTCTCAAGTTGGAGGTCACTTGAGACGGCTTTATTATAATCGTACAGAAGATACAAAAGAGGTTTTGAAAAAAAAAAAAAAAAAGCACTCGCCAATGTTTCACTTAACTGAACGCTGCAAAGTGACAGCGAACGGTTTTACCCTGGATCCCTGTACCTGATGACAAGCGCCTACAGGAGCGGAGGTCCAGGGCAAAATTGGCACTTTTGAACGCAGCCCTGAACATTCGCGTTCGCCCAGTACACCATGTACATCTTACGCGCCAGGTTCTAAAATACTTTTATTTCAGCAGACCAAATGAAACCATATATATAAACGACTTTGTACCATTTACCTCGACCGAACTTTGCAATGCTAAAAACGTATGGTGTGATGCCTCGTCGAGGCGGTTCTAACGCGTACCCACAATCTATGTTTTTGAGCAGAAATAAGAAAAACAATGTATACCCCTGTAAACTCCAGTTTTACTATATAAAAGTGGGGTTTAAGGGGTCAAAATTATATAGGCATGTTTTCGTGATGTACAGTCATGAGCTGAATTCCACTTTCAGCGGGATTCAAATCTGGAACATCGTGATCAGAAATCCGGAGAGCTGACTACTCAGCCTTCAAGATACAGTATAACCTAAATGGCTCGAACCCGGATGGCTCGTTTGCCGTGGATGATTCGAACTCGTTTTTCAGTCCCTACAAAATCCTTCCACTAGCTCAAGAACACAAATATTTAGGGATTTTGTTTCTTGTTTTATCATGGAATTGTATGTTGTGTGTACTCATTAGAATCGCATCATCGAAGCGATTCTAATGAGTGCACTCAAATTATTGTGTAGAAAATTGAGAAAAAGTCCATTAAATATTGCTATTTGCTTCCTGACCTGGCACGATGATTAACCCTCAATGGCTCGAACTACCCATGCCTTGAACAATTTTCTTTGGCACCATAGATGTTCGAGCTATTGAAGTTCGACTGTACTTCCATAACATAGAGCAGTTTCTCATAAGAGCAATAGCCCGATCATATTGCAGTTATGCACCAACAACTTGACCCAGCTAATCTATTTCTTCACAGTGTACTAAGACACAGGCTCATTTCTAAGATAATCAAAATCAGTTACCGTATTTACTCTAAATATTGGGACACCTTAATTCCTTACCATACTTGTCCTAAAAATTGAAAAAAAAAAGTATTTTACTTCCTGTTGATGTGTCTAAAGTAGTGCTGGATGTGTGGCAAACAGTGTAGACCCTGATCAGATGCCGCATTCTCTGGCGTCTGATCTGGGTCTACAGTTTGCTCAGGCCTGTCTGTCCCAATAGTTAGGGTAAAATAATCCATCGGACCGAGCCAATTATAGACATATGTCCCGCTTGAGTTCCATAGCGACGGTTTTGGAAAAATTAGTACACAAATATGTATTTATTTCGGAATAATAATGTTATTACAGTCTAATCAGGTTTTGTGCCTGGTGACTCTATACAGATAATCAGCTACATTTACAACACATTCTGCAAAGCACTTGACGAAGGGCAAAAAAGTACGTGCCATATTCTGCGACATAAGTAAAGCATTCGTCAGAGTCTGGCAGAAAGTACTTCTCTTTAAACTGTGTTCGGTTGGTACGAGCGGCACTCTGCTACACTAGTTTGCTAACTATCTCGATAAAAGGAAACAACGAGTTGTCTTATCTGGTGCTACATCTCGTCAGGGCTCCATCCTTGGTCCTCTCCTATTTCTAGTGTATATTAACGAAGTAGTTGAAAACATTAATTCTAAAAACTAGACTAGTCTCTTCATTTAGTTGATAATCCCATCGATGCCGCTCTTAAACTTAATAGCGATCTGATAATGATTCACCAATGGGCAACTAAGTGGCTGTAACCTTTTTAAAACCTGAATTGCTTCTTCTATCTAGGAAACATAACAGACTGCATCATCCTGAAATCACCATGAACCAGACACCTATCGCAGAAGTTCTCACACACACATTTAGGCATTAATTACTTTAAACGGCGAATAATCGTGGCTGAGCATTTGTCAGAACAAAAATCTCAAACGTGAAAGAATTATACAAATAAAATACTGTTTAAACTCATATTTAGGGTTATTACGGTATGATTTGTTTGCAAACATTACGAAAACGCGCCTATTAAATATATATAGAAAGTTTCACCTCTAAAATCTGAAAATTTTCAGATAAAAAACTCTGATATTTTTCATATTTCTGCTCAAAACATAGATTAGGGGTACTCGTTAGAACCACCTCGCTGAGGCGGTTCTAACAAGTACCCACATTCTATGTTTTTTAGCAGAAATGAGAAAAATAATTTATACCCCTGTAAACCCCAGTTTTATTTTATAAAAGTGGGGTTTAAGGGGGTCAAAATTACATAGGCATGTTTTCGTGATGGACAGCTCTAGATCAAGGTACAATGTTTTGGCCACAAAGGCCTTTTTCACCTTTTAGCCTAGTCGTTACTTCTGCATTTGTACAATTCTGATATCAGAAATATACAAATACATTAATAATGACTACAGTAAAAGGTGAAATTCCTTGAAAAACGCCCACCGCCGAAACGTTAGAAATGTCAGATTGTGTCTATGAGAAATAAACTTTTTAGCTGAATATTGTGTAAGAAAATAAACCATCAAATTATTTTTCCTACATGCATTTCTTCGTGAAAATGTACGATGTACATATAGATACTCAATGGAATCGCCTTGGCAGAGCAACTTCAATATGTCGACAAAACATATTTTTGTGGAAAATATATAAATTCAATACTACACCACGACCTCTTTATAACACTATTGTTGGGGTCCCAAAGCATAAACCGTGTTAATTTAACAGCTGTGTTATATCCAAACAAAAATGTACAGATTATATTGAAAAATGACCATTTATGGTCATTTTTCAATATAATCTATACATTTTTGGCATCCATCTTTGAACCGTGTTATATCCAAAACCGTGTTATAACAAACCATCTTATAATAAAAGAGGTTGTAGTGTATTTGGCTAAAAGAACAAACATCTTATCTAGAGCAATGCAAAGCTCATACAATAAGAACCAAATATATTACTAAACAAAAAGCCAACACTAGTTTTATAACTGCTGCTTTATTTTCATATTTTTATTTTACAGACAAAAACACATTAGCTTAATAAATACAAAGCATAAAAACAATGAATTGATGGAAGCCTTAATGCTCAAATTTAAGGGGAATGGATTAACTTAGATAACTTTCTGCAATTTTTACAAGGGAGACAACTTGTGACTCCCTGTTTGCATTTCTACACATTATACCCCTTCTGAAAAGGGGTCTTCTTTAAAAGGAAAGAATTTGCTCCCAATGGGAGCAAATTCTTTCCTTTTAAAGTAGATCCCTTTTCAAGGAATTTGGCATTTTAAAGGAGTTGCCTCCCTTGAAAGTGTATAAATTCACCTTAAGCACTGAATAGGAGAAATAAGTAGACAATAAAATGAGACTCTTTGGATAAAAAATGACCAATGACATACACGAATGTGATCAGTGCAGACTAAGATCAGCCTGTACATCTGTGCAGTCTCATCAGTCAACACAGGTCACGAGGACATTAAAGATTCTGTTTGTGAAAAGCACAGACCCTGATCAGACTGCACACATGGTCACGTCATCAAATTCATTTCCATAGAAAGAGGCTGAAACTATAAGCACACAATAAGCATATGACATTTTTTTTTTGTATTTTAGTTTTCTTAGAAAACAAAGTTTGACATGTCCCACAAATTGTTTCTTTACAGGTAAAAATTTGCAAGAAATGTTAAATCCTGTCTGAAAATAAAGTATGCTGATATTTAAATTTAGCTAAAGCTCCTCCAAACAGAAATTAACCAGATGATGATGATGATGATGCTGACGAAAATTTGGTGTTTTATGTCCTTTTCAACATTTTGAAGTCATATCAAGATGATGGAAAGGTGATAATAAAAGGCTCTGTGCAATGAAGCACCGTACAGTCATGAGCTGAATTCTGCCTTCTGTGGGATTTGGACACAGGACCTGGTAATTAAAAGTTGGGAGCGCTAACCACTGGGCCATGCGTATGCTTCTAATAAACCATTTGACATAGGTGACTACATAACTCTGGATCAACCTGTGCATTTATCAAATCAAGATGGAAGCTGGTCAGAGTCATATTGCAGATTTTTTCTACAAGCAAACAGTGTAGACCCTGATCAAAAGACTCCATTTTTGTGAAAAGCACAGACCCTGATCAGACTGTGCACATGGTCACGTCATCAAATTCATTTCCAGAGAAAGAATGTGCAGAATGATCTGTGTCTGCAGTGGTTGTTTAATAATGTCGTCTTCTAATTGGACTGACTCCCATCAAGAAGAAATGTTACAGAAGCTCGACTGTTCTCATAATAACTATGCTGGTGTAAGGAATTATACTACTGTTGCTCGGATCCAAAGCACAAATCCTGTTAGCCAAACATTTGTGTTGTACCCAAACAAAGATGTATAAATTATATAGAAAAATGACCATAAATGGTCATTTTTCTATATAATCTATACATTTTTGTTTGGATACGTCACTTTAGGGGTCCATCTTCAAATTAGATCTGAAACTATCTTATAATCTTATAAAGAGGTTCCAGTGTCTTGTCATTGCCACAGAAATATGTAAACAAAATATATAGTTACAATCATTTATTTTATTGTTAGGGGTGAAAACTGTGTATATCTGTTGAAAATAAAAGTGGTATCAGTCACTAGTGAATTGATATCGTATCTTTTCACTAGTGACAGATACGATTTATATTTCCACTCCTCGCCTTGGACGACTTCAGTTTTCTTCAGTGTTTCAGAAGTGGATATTACCGCCACTTCAGATTTTTGAACACCTCTAACTTGTTTGTTTCTGGACGAAACTATCAAGTGTTGGTATGCATTTTCTTAGTTACAATGTAAGGAACATGCTGGTATCAAAATTATTTTGATTTGCCGAAACTTTTTGTTCTTGTTTTTCCAGCGTTTTACATGTTAAGCACTGAGCGTCGACGCCATGACGTTCATGTTTTGTTTGGTGACGTTAGTTATGATGTCAGAAACGCGCATTGGTGTGTAAGCAATAAAATAAAAAGAAAATTTACTCTTTTTCAGTGAATACCATAAAAATTTTCATCTCGTGTAATGAAAACATTCAAATTTTCACTCGTGCTTCGCACTCGTGAAAATACTAATGTTTTCATTACACTCGATGACAATATTTATGGTATTCACAGCCAAAGAGTAAATATTGTCTATTTATCTCATTCCTCAAATGGCACTGTGAACCTGCTTATGGTTACAGTTTAAAACAACACTTTTAAGGCAATGGAAACACATGAAGATTTTGCTGTCAGTTTTCAAAGGGAGACAATTTTTGCAGACTTGAATTTAGTTCCCTAGTACTTGAATCCTTTCAAAAAGGGATGCTTTTCTTCAAAGAAAGAATTAGCTACCAGAGGGAGTAAGTTCTTTAAGAACAGTTCCCACTGAGAAGGGAGGTAAATATTTGTAGGTAGAAGTTATTGCCCTTGACAATGAATCCATTACGCTTAAAAGTATCTTACTTTCCCAAATACAATGGTTAGCATTTCATTTGAATCGTCTTATATCATTCAAACAAAATATTTGATAAGGTCCTTCTTGGGAAAAATCAGAAAACAAACAAAAATGTTTTTGGCTGCTCATAGCAGTATAATGATTAACCCTTAAAGCGCCAATCACAACTATTGTCGTCTACATCATCTCCTGCTGGTTAATTTAAAAGTCACTTCTGCAAACAGTGTGGACCCAGATCAGACTGCTCCTTTAGGAGCAGTCTGATCTGGGTCCACACTGTTTGCCTATATGCAAAAATAGGTTTGAAAAGTTTGCAAAAATATTCAGCAGACGACATAAACAGACGACAATTTGAGGTGCAGGTTTTCTTGGTGCTTTAAGGGTTAACACACAATATAAAGACAAATGAACATAGGGTATGTTAAAAAAGAAAATATAAAGCACAAAGTATCATTCTTTAACAAGTCTCTCTCAACTGTTTTCCTTTCAGGCTCCCATTTGTTTCCTTCCATACACACAAAAAGTCATTTACTAACAATTCATTACCTGTGCCACTGTCAGACAAGCACACAGACCAATAATTCATAGCCCTAGATAAGGATATTACAATTGTGCTAGTAAATACTGTTGAACTGAGAATTAATATCCCAGTCAACTACACATTTATTTCAGTCCTGTTAAACACTTTCTTTGATTTTGGTGGACTTATACCAGACCTAAAATGAATGACAAAATCAAAATCCTGCCTTAAGTTTCAAGCAACTCTGCCAGTGAGTCACCAGGCAGAAAATTTTGCTATGTTTTGCACTAAAACATACATTGTGGGTCCTCATTGGGATAGCCTCAGTGAGGCAATTCCAATGAGTGCCCACAATGTCTGTTTTGAAAACAAGAGGCCCATGGGCCACAATTCGCTCACCTGATAAAAACAGCTATTGCATATTTGCAAATGCCATGCAATATTCTTCTAGTATTGCCACCACAACTGGGACACAAATTGGACCATACCATAAAAAGATCAAAGATCATCCTAATCTCATCCCTTTAACAAACTTGGTAAACCTTGAGTCCCCAATGCTGTATACCAAGATTCAGCCTCAAAGCCTTCTTAGTACTACAGAAGAAGATTTTTAAGTGTTTTTATCATCTATGGGCCACCTTGTTCAATGGTGCAGATTTTGATCCTAACTTAAAAGTTTTACTAATTTAATCATACATTGTAAGTTTCAGCCATTAGTCTTAAATACATATTGAAAAAAAAAAATGATTTTTCAACTTTTCCCCCATACAAATCTATAGAGACACAAATTTGACCTTGCCATAAAAAGGTCAAAAATCAACCTACGATCATCATTTGAACAAACTTGGTAGACCTTGGGTCCTCAATGCTAAATACCACGATTCAGCCCCAAAGCTTTCTTGGTTCTGGAGAAGAAGGTTTTTAAGTGTTTTTACCATATATGGGCATGGTGGCCATCTTGTTCAATAACCCACAACCATTTGAATAAATTGGCAATACCCTTTCAACAAAAGGCCCCATGTGAAATCTTGTGAAAATTGCTCAAGCAGTTTCAGAGAAAAGGACATTTAAAAATTACACATACATAAATATAGCCCAGGGGCATAGATAAGTCCCAGGCGGCAAAATTTTGATTATAACTAAAATGTTTAACTACTTTAATCACTCATTGTAAATTTCAGCCATTAGTCTTTAATACATTTTGAGAAAAAGATTTTTCAACATTTTCCCCATACAAATGCATGGGGACTCAAATTTGACCTTGCCGTAGAAATGTCAAAGGTCAACCTAGGGTCATCATTTGAACAAACTTGGTAGACCTTGAGTCCATAATGCTATATACCAAGGTTCAGCCTTAAAGCTTTCTTGGTTATGGTGAAGAAGATTTTTAAGTGTTTTTACCATATATGGGCATGGCGGCCACCTTGATTAACAGACCATGACCATTTGAATAAGTTTTCAATCCTCCTTTAATAGAAGGCTCCACATGAAGTTTGAAGAAAACTGGCCCAGGGGTTGCAGAGGAGAAGTCATTCAAAGGTGTGAATGGATGGACGGACGATGACGGATACTGGACGGCAAGTGATCACAACAGCTCATCCTATGCCTTGCTCAGGTGAGCTAAAAAACAACAAATTCATCTTCCGAATATTCCCTTTGTCTACAGCTATGACAGTTCTGCTGCAGTATTGTTTTTCAAAACAAATTTTGTCAGTAGCAGCCTATAAAATAACCACATCAGGGTCATACAGGTACTGGGAGAAAATGATCCTTATGTCATATATGAACAGTGAATGCCCAGATCAGCCTCAGTATCCTCAGACTGTCCATCCTCTGGATTCTTGAATACTGTAGACTATACTGACAAACTGTTTGACAATATATTCTACAGTATTCAAGAATCCAGAGGATGGATAGGACAGGCCCAGATCAGCCTCAGTATCCACAGTCTGATCACAGCCTTCTCTGTTTATCTCTGTTTGAATGACTCAGTATAAATATTAATCTGGTGACCCATCAGGAGCAATTTAAAGGGTATGGACACACCTCAAATTAAACAAGAGCTGTCAGCAGACAGCACAGCTCACCTGGAATTGGGAGATTCTATGAGTCCAAAAGGTGCTGACAGAATTGCAAACAGTGTAGACCCTGATCAGACTGCCCTTTAGGACCAGTCTGATCTGGGTCTGCACTGTTTGCTTAGGCCTATCTGTCCCAATACTTAGGATCATTATGGTAAGAGGAAATGTCATGTCATTTTAGCTCTTGATAGGATTTCTTGTCCTATGGTTTGGTCATTTGTTGTCATGAATTTGACATTATCAGGGATCAAATATAAAATTTCTAAGTCTGCGACCTTGACCTTGAGGTCATAGGCATGGGTGGGGGTGATCGATGATGAAACTTTGGACCTATATCTATTGTTATTCCAAAAATGAACCAAATCTATTGTATAGTTTGGAAAATATGAGCTCTTAAAACACATTAATATAAAATTTCTAAGTTTTTGACTTTGACCTTGAGGCCACA
Source organism: Anodontia alba (assembly GCA_964016985.1). Taxonomy (NCBI): domain Eukaryota; kingdom Metazoa; phylum Mollusca; class Bivalvia; order Lucinida; family Lucinidae; genus Anodontia; species Anodontia alba. The sequence goes on along the minus strand of OZ024830.1, from coordinate 7,452,921 downwards.
GGCATGGGCAGGGGATAGTGCTGAATAAAACTTTGGGCCTATATCTATCATCATATCAGATATGAACAAAATCCAATATATGGTTGGGAAAATATGAGCTCTTAAAAAACTTTAATATAAAATTTTTAAGTCTGTGACCTTGACCCTGAGGTCATAGGCATGGGCCGGGTATTGCTGAATAAAACTTTGGAACTGTATCTATCATCATACCAAATATGAACAAAGTCCATCATATAGTTTGGAAAACATGAGCTATTAAAAAACAAACGTTAAAAGCTTCTAAGTCCATGACCTTGAACTTCAGGAAATGGGCTGGAGTATTGCTGACTAAAACTTTGGAAATATCATCTACCAAATATGAACCAAATCTATCAAATGATCTGGAAAATATAAGCTCTTAAAAAACTTTAATATAAATGTGGACGCTGACACCAACACCAAAGCCAGAGGTAGTGCAATAGATCTTCCTGGATTTTGTCCAGGCAAACTAATTACTGAAAGATAAAGGCTTGCCTCCCTTTTCATTTGGAGCTTATTTGAGTAACTAAAGTTTTTTTTATAGGTTTTAGATACAAGGGAGGCAACGTCCTGTCTGATGAATGATGAAGCTGACTCCCTTTTGCAAAATGGCTGAACTTTGTTTTCTCAGGTGTATCCATCCATAAATGTCTCAAAATGGAATAGTCCATTAGAGGAACAGTCCATCAGATGCTTTGCACCCAGTTTCTTCTACAATTATCACAGGGGAGGTAATTATTACTGCCATGCTTTCCTCATCTTCTGCCCTTTGGCTTCATCTTCCGCAAGCTCTGACCTTCTCCTGAGAATGCAGAAAACACATCTTTGTCCTGCAAATAATAAATTATTGGAGTAAACATTATGTGACAAGCTTAATATCTCAGAAAGACCCTTATATGTAACAGTCTGACCCTTATATGTAACAGACAATATCTCAGACAAACCTTTATATGTAACAGACTTCATATCTCAGACAGATCCTTATATGTAACTGACAAAATATCTCAGACAGACCCTTATATGTAACAGATTTAATATCTAGGACAGACCCTTATATGTAACAGACAATATCTCAGACAAACCCTTATATGCAACAGACTTAATATCTCAGACACACCGTTATATGTAACAGACTTTATATCTCAGACAAACCTTTCTATGCAACACACTTAATATCTCAGACAAACCTTTCTATGTAACAGACTTAATATCTCAGACATACATCTATATGTAACATACTTAATATCAAAGACAGACTTAATACATAACAGGCTTAATATCTAAGTCAGGTGCTTATATGGAACAGAGCATGAACACTTTGCATGTTACCTTTAAACACAAATTACAAAACCGAACACTTTCTATATAAATTATGATTGTATGAAATATTACAAAATAAAAATTGATTACAACGATATTGTTTAATACCATACCTCTGTTTCTCCATTTACAACTGGTTTAGGAGTCCTAATGAATGTGATGGTTCCTTTCTTATGATTATAGTTTGGAATACCTCTGCAATAAGAAAGCCACAGTAGCTCTATATAACGTGTTCTTTTCAACAAAAAAGCACCAATACTCAGATTGACTGAGTTGAGGTTTTACAGCCCAGTTAACCCATTAGGGTCATATTGAGTTGGTCAGTTTACTTAACCACACTTTTCCTGGGCAGGCTTAGTCCTCTAAGTGGTTAACCAGTATTTGTGCTCATTCTTTCACCAGAAATTGACAACTGCCCTTCTTGATTCAGCGGAAGGGAGAGAGTGACCGTAGAAATTTTTATGAATGAATGTTGCCTGACCTGGTGGGGATCGAACCTGTGACTTCCTGATCACCAGTCAGATGTGCATCCGACTGAGCCACCGAGGCTAGTTCTGATATTCAGAGGACTTGTTGACAAGAGGTATTTAGGATAACAAACATGCCCTTTTGCATGAACTACACTGACGATGTGAATTACTGTAGTTTGATTATGGTGACATTTCCATAGGCTCAATGAGAAAATGTTAATGTCATGTTAGAACACTTGTTGCATATGAAGAGACTTAATAAAACTAATTCTCTGATTTGCCTTCCTTTGTGTATTCTTTGTTTCCAAAGGCAACCTTTTAGATTTTTATTTTATAATATTAAAACTTGATAATAAATTTAGCCATCTAACAAAGGAGGACAGCAGACTGTTGACCTGTGGAAATTTCTACATTTTGCATTGACACTAGCACGAAATGTAGCTACATTTTGCTTTGATGTCAACACAAAATGTAGAAATTTAAACATTTTGCATTGAAAGGTAAGATGGTAACATTTTAACTCAACTATGAGAAATACATTCCACCGTGTTCTGACATCATTTATCTTTATAACATTTATTTTTGTATTCTGAGGTGATGGTTGGCATGGTTAATGGTATAATGAGTTGCCTTACACAGACATATAGACAGACAACAGATACAAAACAATATTTCACCCACATGGGCTAACATAATAATACCATATACACTAATGGTACTTGTTCCTACATTTCTACATTTTGCATTGACACTGATCATATTGGCATAAAATGTAGAAAATTTCTACATTTTGCATTGAGACTAATACAAAATGTAGATTTCTACATTTTGCATTAGTCTCAATGCAAAATGTAGAATTTTCTACACTTCTACATTTTGCACTGTAACACAGCAGATTCTGCATTTTGCATTGTAAACACAGCAGATTCTGACTAACCTCTTTGATGTGGCATTTCCTGATATGTGAACTGGCGCATCAAGACCTTTATTCTTCCCATCTAATCTATTACCCTTCCCTTGAAATATCTGAAATTACAACCAGAGAAAACTTACCTTCTGCCATGTGTGCCCAACAAAGACAAATAAAAACGTTAAACTATAATATCCCGTCATTATCCTGTTGTGGGCAGGTAACTCTGTCAAACACTGACCAAATTTGTCCATTTGCAATCCAAAACCAGATCTCCTTAATATCAATGCATATACCAAAGTTTGGTTAAAATCCCTTGACATTTACTCAAGTTATTGTCCAGAAACAAAAATATGGGTGTGTCGGGCAAATAACTCCATCAAAATTTGATGAAATTAAATTTGCCCATTAGCAATCCCAAACCAGATATTCACAATATCAATGCACATACCAAGTTTGGTAAAAATCCACTGATATTTACTCAAGTTATCATCCGGAAACGAAATACGGGGGGACGGATGTATGGCTGACAGATGGACTGACGATCAGACACATGGACGTCCAATGTGAAACCATATTACCCTGCCACTATCCTGTGGCAGGGTATAAAAACAAAATATGTGATTTAGATATTCCTAGAGAAAAATGGCTAAACCATTTGCAAACAGTGGAGACCCTGATCAGACGCCGCATTCTGCGGCGTCTGATCTGGGTCAGCACTGTTTGCCAATGACCCTTTTAGGGGTCTCCAGACTACAATGGGTTAAAATTTCTAACAGCTAAAATTACTGCAAAATATTTTTTAAATAAAACTCTGAACAAGGACTATTTCATGGAAAGTTAATGTTTTAAAGCATCTGACAGCAGCAGTGTAAATCTGCATATATTTTAGTGGAAAGTAAAGTTTCTGTAAAAAAAGGTAGGAGAAAAGTCCAGGGAGTGCCACAATCACAAGCCACAGCCCTTCCAAGACAGGAAGAGGAAACAGACAAAACCAAACAAGTGCAAATCGAACAAATGCAGGAAAAGCACCAAGATTTGCTCTCTCTTCACCAAGCCAGGTAATGGCAATGCTAAAAGGACTGAAAAATACAAGAACAAAATAACACAAGGGAAGACTTAAGACAAATCACCTCGTAGAATAAACTACAAAGCAACAAAGACTAACACCGGGACCACAACCTTAGAATGGTCAGTAGAATAAACCAGTGGGGGATTTAAAGCACTTTTACGGCCAGCAAACTTCACCCTGGGTCCTGATGCAACTCTTAATACAGAAATACATAATAATTTGGTTCGCATAAAGGCTCCCAACTCAGTCAATGCATCAAAGCAAAAACATAAAAATCAAATTAATCACTATGATAAACAAAGACGATTACTCATGGCAATTCTGCTGTGTGACAGAGTAAATGAAAGCCAATAGTTGAACCATGGTGGGCCAAGCCAAAGACATATCATCAAGCCCCAACCCACTGGTTAAAGTTTTACAAAGAGGCCGTCACTGAGTCTGAGGCCCGAACTGCCGCTGTGCGATTTAAGAGTGAAGCATAGCCATCAACAATGATTGGGCTGATAACTAGGCATGCAGTCTGTCACATAATATCCAGGCTATAGCCAATTCTTTCATAATGTTTAATTAGTTTTCTGAACTGCTTCGAAATTACATAATTTTCATTCCAGTATACTTCTAATGGCTCACCATACTGCTCATGAAATTAACCTCCAGTGTAATCTGACCCTAAATTTGGTAAAAAGCTGCACATATGTTGAAGTGTCAACTTAATCCATCAAGGTAGGTATCTGTACAAAACTTTTCATATACCTTAAGTTTGTTTGTTTGTGTTGAGGTTTTATGGCCCAGTCAACCCAATGGGGTCATGTTCAGCGCGGTCAGTTTACCAAACCACATGTTTACTGGGCAGGCTTAGTCCTCTAAGCGGTTAACCAGTATTGTGCACATTCTTTCTCCAGAAACTGACAACTGTCCTTCTTGAATCAGGGGAAGGGAGAGAATGACCGTAGAAAATATTTCATGATCAATCTCCATGAAAGAATGTTGCTAACCTCGGCAGGGGTTGAATCCGCGACCTCTTGGTCATATACCGTAAGATGTTAGCATTTGTAGGAACCAATCACAATGCAGATTGTAATGCAACAGCTCTTCCTCTCCTTTCTTCCTTTCATACAGACTAGCTAATAAGGTGTTAACTGGTGAGATAATGAGGACACTTTTGCATCAAAACATGTCTTGAGAGCATTCACTGGAATTACCTGTCCAATAGTACCCAAACTAGAGCTTTTTGTAAAACACTATGCCCCCAACTGCTTGACTCTAACACTGCTTGACTCCAACACTGCTTGCCCATGACGGTAACAACAGTACAAATATACGAGATTTCAATGTTATTTTATTAAAAGGGAAATAACTCTAAAATGGGAGATAATTTGGATAGGAAAAAAAATATGGGTCACCTACTTTTTCATGAGGAATCCATATATGAAGTTTCAAACTAGCATGCACAGTTCAAAACTTATGCTATGCATCAAAAAGTGTGCAATGTAAAAATGCCCAAAATGACAAAGGGCCATAATTCAAGAATTACTTTTCAGAATTTATTCAAAAGTTAATCAGGTCATCTACTCATCGCTACCAATCTATTCCTTAAATTTCAAGGCTCTAGCTTCAATAGTTTTTGAGATATTTCGCTGACAAGATTCCATCCATATTTCTTCATAACTCAGGAAAGGGGCATAATCCTGAAGGGGAAAAAAATATGTGTCAGCTATTTTTTCATGGGGAATCCAAACATGAAATTTCAAAACCCTAGCATGCACAGTTCAAAACCTATGCTAAGCATCAAAAAGTGTGCAATGTAAAAATGCCCAAAATGACAAAGGGCCATAACTCAAGAAGAACTTTTCAAAATTTATTCAAAAGTTAATCAGGTCATCTACTCATCACTAACAATTTATTCCTTAAATTTCAAGGCTTTAGCCTCAATAGTTTTTGAGATATTTTGCTGACAAGACTTCATCCATATTTTTGTCAAAGGGCCATACCTCAGGTAAGGGCCATAATCCTAATAAGAAAAAAAAAATAAAAATATGTGTCAGCTATTTTTTTATGAGAAATCTAAATATGAAATTTCAAAACCCTAGCATGCACAGTTCAAAACTTATGCCATGCATCAAAAAGTGTGCAATGTAAAAATGCCCGAAGTTATAAAGGGCCATAATTCATGAAGTAATTTTCAGAATTTATATTCAAAAGTTAATCAGGTCATCTACTCATCAATACCAATCTATTCACCAGGTTTCAAGGCTCTGGCTTCAATAGCTTTTGAGATATTTTGCTGACAAGAATTCATCCATATTTTTTCAAAGGGCCATAACTCAGGAAAGGGGCATAATCCTGATAAGAAAAAAAAACAGGTGTCAGCTATTTTTTCATGAGGAATCCATATATGAAATTTCAAAACCCTAGCATACACAGTTCAAAACTTATGCCATGCATCAAAAAGTGTGCAATTGTAAAAATGCCCAAAGTTATAAAGGGCCATAACTCATGAAGTAATTTTCCGAATTTATTCAAAAGTTAATCAGGTCATCTACTTATCAATACCAATCTATTCACCAGGTTTCAAGACTCTAGCTTCAATAGCTTTAAGAGATATTTTGCTGACAAGATTTCATCTATATTTTATCAAAGTGCCATAACTCAGGAAAGGGGCATAATCCTGATGGGAAAAAAAAATAAAGGCCAGCTATTTTTTCATGAAGAATCCATATATGAATTTTCAAAACCCTAGCATGCATGGTTCAGAAGTTATTCTATGCATCAAAAAGCGTAATGGATGGACGCATGGACGGACGGACCCACGCATGCACAAACATCCCAGAAGCAATATGCCCCTCCAACTTTTTCGAAGTTGGGGGCATTGAGATATGTAAATTACCCTAAATTCTCTCATACCCAGACCTAAGGATATGCCTTATTTGATGGATATTTTGGAAATCTTAATTCTTTCAACCTGGTAGACTAAGAAAAAGTCTATTTCAAATCGTGTAGATCAAGATGAGACAGCTCATAATGAGCCGTTCATCCGAATCTACACTGTTTGCCATTATGGTCTCAATTTACAACTGACATCCCTGCTTGTACCAACATTTTGGAATGTCCAAATTCTTACTTGGGGATGAAAGGGTTAAGGTGTCTGACCTATTCCATTATCACTGCATGTACATGAGAGGGCAAGCTTCAGGTTATAACCACTGCAACTTCTTGGTAGTATATAACACAAAAATTACAAAATACATACCTTGAATGAATTGTCAACCTCTGGTTCCACCACTGTCTCCTGAATCAAACAAAAACTTTATTTTACATGGCTATCATGTGACATTTTCTAAAGATCCAGCCTAGCTTGCACATTCATAGAATCTGTTCAGGATTTTGTTTTGTGCCAAGAAGAAAACAGAAACTCTCATCCCTGTCAACTTAAATAATACTGAAATGATAGACATATGATAATGGAAGGCTCTTTGCAATGAAGTGGCATACAGTCATGAATTAACTTTGCCTCCAGCAGGATTTTGCTTGTTTGTTTGTTTGATTTGGGATTAACAATCTTTAATATCGGGACGGTGTCTGGATGTGGCAGGGAGATCAATGCTCACTTTTAGAGTGCTGCCTCACTGAAATATCATGCCCTAGACACTTTGACATGAATTCCATCCAGTCACATTATACTGACACTGAGCTGACCAGTTCCAGCTCTACTTTCTTAATGCTTGAGCGCCAAGTGAAAGAGCAGCTGGTACCATTTTTAAAGTCTTCGGTATGACCCGGCCGGGGATCGAACCCACAGCCTCCCGGTCACAAAGCGGACGCTCTACCATTGAGCCACTGTGCCGGTTAACAGCAGGATTCAATAGATTGATTGTGTTGGGGTTTAACGACATGTCAACCCTTGTGGATCATTTGTGTTGTCTCCCAGAGAAAGGGAGAAGAGAGATAGTAGAGGAGATGAAAGACAGAAGCAGAGGAGAAAGAGGAAAATGAATGAAAGTGAAGAAACAGAAGAAACAAGAATATCGATGAAACCGATGGATGCTCCCCGAACATGCAATAGTCGGAACAGGAAACATTATCCTAGATAAAGAGCGGTATACTGTGTATACTCACTGTACTTCAAAATGGAGTATCACAAAACCTGTTGGTGGACAGATAAGCTTGCCTGAAGGCACTGTCATACAAACATCAGCAACATAAAAGTTGGAATAAATGAAAGGAAGTGTCTTCAGGTACGATTCCATACCCCAAGATTCTAGGTGGTAGTTTAGCTATATTTATTGGGTAAAAAGGTTTAATACAATTTATTGAAGACTTACTCTCAGGTGAATGTCGAACATGCTCAAGATATTTAAAAGCTGCAGTGACCTTGACATTGAGCCCAGGACACTGGAAATTGAAATTGCTTGAGATGTTATCATACTCAACATTTTTGTGAAATTATATTAAAATCCATCAATAAATCTAGGCACTAGAGCAAAAACAAAGTTTTTCTAAAAATAGCCACAGTGACCTTGACCTTGAGCCCAGGACCCTGAATGTCAAACATGCTCAAGATATTATCATACCCAACATTTGTTTGAAGTTATATCAAAATCCATCAATAAATGTAGGCACTAGAGTGTTGACAAATTCTTTTCTAAAAATAGCCAGTGACCTTACACTGCAGCTTTAAACAAAGTAGCATGACTCTGTGACAAATCATCTAACCAGAAAGATTGAACAATATGCGCATCCCCTATTGCTGCTTAAGATTCCATTAAAATTTCGTTGAATTTCTGCCAGTATTTGCTAAGAATTTGCGTGGACACGAACAGTACCCTATATATTCATGCAGAACTCATCAAAGGGCAATAACTCTTGGAAAAATCATCGAAGCAGAACACGCAGGTGATATGCACATCCACCTTCCATACTTAATATTCCCATGAAGTTTCAATGAAATCCGACTAGTAGTTTCCGAGAATTCGCGTGGACACGAACAGTACCCTATATATTCATGCAGAACTCATCAAAGGGCAATAACTCTTGGAAAAATCATCGAACCAGAACACGCAGGTGACATGCACATCCACCTTTGATACTTAATATTCCCATGAAGTTTCATTGAAATCCGACAAGCAGTTTCCGAGAATTTGCGTGGACAAGAGCGGGACGGACGCACGGATGCACGGACACACGGACGTACGGACGCACGGACGCACGGACGCACGGACGAAGCGGCGACTATATGCTCCCCCGAAATTCTTCGGGGAGCATAATAAAAACATTCCCCCCCTCTACCCTTACCTGCTGCAAGGATAGTAGGCCTTGCCCAATTGTAAGCCAATATCAGTTGGATGCCCCGGTGACGTAAGATACACATCTTTGTCTCACCCAACCACTCCAGGGGGATATGAATCTAGGACCTTGTCACCTGAATCTCCCACCCTAACAAAATGTGTGGATGCACAGAAAGAGGCCTTTATTATATAGAGAAAGAGTCCTTTAAAATTTGTGATGGGTCTCCACTGAAATTTGAGGTTTACTTGAAAATGAACTTTGTCCACATAAAAGAAGATAATTTTCATTATTTCTGCAATAAATTGAAGGAAGTTGTTGTATGTTCTAATTAAAAATAAATAACAACAAGAAATTTGCCAAATGGCTATGTTGCAACTTAACTGGTTGTTCTAATTAGAAATGAATAACAACAAGAAATTTGTTAAATGGCTATGTCACACCTTAACTGGTTGTTCTAATTAGAAATAAATATCAACAAGAAATTTGCCAAATGGCTATGTCACGACTTAACTGATAGGTCAAGATCAGTAATGGTCAATGGCAGTGGGCAGGGTGCATCATGGCTGATGTTTGTATGAAGTTTCATTAACCTAGAAGCCTTAGCGTTTGAGAAACAGAGCTAAACGCACAGACATAATATTGCTGATGCCAATGCCAACGTCGGCAGGTGATCCATATGCCACTCCTGCTTCCTAAAGCAGTCACAACATAAAAAGTCTTAAATCCAACAGATGCCTTATATCCTTGGTTATACATACAGCACCAGCAAATTCTGATCAGACTGCATAGATGCAAGGATGCACAAGGTGGTCTAAGTCTTCACTGTAAGCAAACTCTGATTAGACTGCATGAATACACAAGGTGATCTGATTCTTCACTGCACACACATCCACAGGTACATTTCCTTGCACTAGGCCTCATCCAGTTGCTTGTAATACCCTATTTACCCTTAGTATTGGGACATCCTTATTACTTTACTTGTCTTAGACTTTATGCAAGGATGTGGAATTATAAAATTTTATTACTTGTCCACGGACAAGTAAATAGTCAAAATCCACTTGCCCAACCAGGATTTGCTTGCCCGAAAATTGACATTTTTTCTTATTTCTCAAAGAAAACATATGTTACTCATTAGAAGCGCCTCACCAAAATTTCTTACTTGTCCTCAGGGAAATGGGACAAGTTGGACAAGTCGAGCATGGTATTTCCACAGCTCTGCTTTATGCGCTTTTGCTATTTGTTGGTATGTCTAAAACAATGCTAGATGAGCAAACAGCATAGACCCTGATCAGATGCAGGATCAGATCTGTGCTGTTTGCCCAGGCCTGTCTGCCCCAATACTTAGGGTTATTACAATATGTGTAGACTCTCATCGGAATGACCAGATGGGCTGGGCTGGTTATATAAAGCTGTTCTATATTGGATGCATATCGATGTTCATTTTTTGTCTAAAGGCAGAAAAATAATATTACCTTTAATTCCCAAGATAAAAAATTGGGCCCAGTTTTTCAAAACTAACAATGTCATTAGTTAACATATCGTTAAAACTGATTATTAAATATCGCCATATATGCTAATATTTTTGCTGAAAAAATGTGAGTAGCTTTTGCATTTGTGTATTAGATATTGTACTTACTAGAACAGTTAACATTTTGACCACTAACCAGCTACTTAAGCTAACGATGCTTTGAACATCTGGGCCCTGAAGTATGATCAATGTCCTAAAATTTTGAACACATTGTTCCAGAGTTTTTTTGCCTAAGCGATTGTTTATTAAAATGCTGTTCCAGACTTTTTTGGCCTAAATTATGATTTTTATGCGATTGTTTGTTAAAATGCTTAGTGGACTGGCAAACAGTGTAGCCCCTGATCAGACTGCTCCTTCCTTCATGAGCAGTCTGATCTGGGTCTGAACTGTTTGCATATGCCATTCTGTCAGATACTTTGGTTTTGTTTGTTTGTGTTGAGGTTTTACGGCCCAGTCAACCCAATGGGGTCATGTTGAGCATGGTCAGTTTACCTAATCACACGTTTAATGGGCAGGCTTAGTCCTCTAAGCGGTTAACCAGTATTGTGCACATTCTTTTGCCAGAAACTGACAAGTGTCCTTCTTGAATCAGCTGAAGGGGGAGAATGACCGTAGAAAATATTTCATGATCAATCTCCACGAAAGAATGTTGCCGACCTCGGTGGGGGTTGAACCCGTGACCTCCTGGTCTCCAGTCGGACGGCGCATCCAACTGAGCCACCGAGGCAGGCCAGAAACTTTGGTGTATGAAATTTTAGTACATTTACCATACTGGTTCACAGCAATAAACTAACCTCCATCTTCTCTTCCCGCTGTTCGTGTGTTCTTTGAGTTTCTGGCTCCTTGTAACCAATGGGTGGAGCGAAATCTACCTGCAAACACACATCTGAGATGTCTTCAATTTTCCTTTTAACCCTTGTCCTGCTGAATAAATCAAGATGCCTCGCCCACTTCTAATTTTCAGCCAATCAGATTACTTGATCCAGATTGTTGCTATAAATTCACATACAGTACTTAATGGCAAACAGTGCAGATCCAGATCAGATGGCTTCTTCAGAAGCCAACTGATCTGGATCTTCACTGTTTGCAAAGGCAGGGTATATCCAGGTTCAGCAGGACAAAGGTTATAATGGTATAAATCAATGTGATATAGTACAAGATACAGTAAATTAACCCAACTGATCCATTTCAAAAGTGGATCTTTCGTATTGTTTAAGGGGACAGGTTATACTTGTAGATATTCCCACAGCAGCCTGAAATTGTAGTTCTCCTTTTCTTGAAATTCTTGAAACACTGAAAATGTGTGTCCTAGATTATGACATGTCTATTTTACTATCTGGTCATGGTCTTAAAATGGTTGGATGAGTGCAAGCAGTGTAGACCCAGTGCAGACACAGCACTCTGCTGTGTCTGATCTGGGACTACACTGTTTGATCATGCCTGTCTTACAGAAAATAAAACAGATTTTGAGATGTATCGTGTTAAGAAAGTGATATGAAGATTATAAGTTTTTGTTATTGTGAGTTGGAACACTGATCTCAGCCACAATACACATATGGGCACCAACCGATTAGATCTTGAATGCAAATTCAATCAAGACATGTATCATCAAACATGATGGCAAACATATCCAGTAACTATTGAAAGAAATGTTTGGTGACTTAAACTGACTGTCTGTTATACAAATTGACGGAGTTAAGGTTTTATGGCTGTCAACCCATTAGGGTCATGACAAGCGGGTCTGTTTATCTATTAAACCACTTTTCCTGGGTAGATTAGTCCTCTAAGCAGTTAACCAGTGTTTGTGCACATTCTTTTGCCAGAAACTGAAAACTTCCCTGCTTGAATCAGTGGAAGGGAGACAATGACCGTAGAAAATATTTTATGATCAATCCCCACGAAAGAATGTTGCTGGACCTGGCAAGGATCAAACCCACGACCTCTTGAACACCAGTCAGATACACATCCGAGCCACTGAGGACGGCATGTTAAAGAGTTTATTTGTTTGTTTTGATCGATTACGGAGAAATAATTCACTAGTGTTCTAAGGCTTGTGCATAAAAAATGAGTGAGCGAAGCAAACAAGTTTTTTACAAGCAAACCTTAGAACACGAGTGAATTATTTCTCCGTAATCAATCAAAACTACCAAATAAATTGTTTATTACATTTTCATCCATATTTTACGTTTGAATTTTTACATTCAGCTGTTATGATTTCCTACCAAAATAGTTCCAGTCAGTGCATGAATTTCAAGAGGCGTGGTTTAGTTTGAAAATCAATCACCATTTTGTTTTCACTTTCATGCAAAAATCATCCTGTGCTTGAAATACAGACACAAAAATGTTACGAAAGTTGAACTAAATTATCAAGAAAATCGTACTTTATAGTTGTGTTGCAGGTCTTATCTCAAAAACACCAACTGGACGTGAAACTGCAGTCTGATTTTCATGATATTCTCAAATTTTCCGCGAAACATCAACTATTGTTATTGTTGTTACCAACTACATCAGTAACGTCGCCTAGCAATTATGACGTCAAAATGTTCGAAATGAAAAAATTCACCCTGTGAATTATAAATTATAATTCACTGATAAATCTCATTGAATCACTGCTGAAAATGTTATAAATAGAAATAAACAACTGCCAACTCATTTGCACATTTTACATGTGGTTTTACTAGTGGTTTTCTTTTGCTCCAACATTTGGTTTGTACTGTATTTACCCTAAGTATTCAGACACCTCATCTACTTACTATTCTTTTCCTAAAATCTGAAAATGTCCTTCTGACCACTTATTGATGTGTCTAAAAATTTGCTGGATGAGTGGTAAACAGTGCAGACCATGATCAGGCCCCGAGGTTATAAAACTTTTTCATGCTCAACTCTGCTGAGCATGAAATTTGTCCTGCTAATAAATCTCAAATTACTGATAATTGTAAATTCTTTCTTGCTAAACATAGCTGAGCATGAAAATTTCTCTGCTAATAAATATGAAAATGCCAACTATTGTTGGCATTTTCATATCTATTAGCAGAGAAAATTTCATGCTCAGCTGAGTTGAGCATGAAAAAAGTTTTATAACCTCGGGGCCTGAATCAATGTTCTGCAGCATGTAATCTTGGTCTACACTGTTTGCTCAAGCCTATACGTCCAAATACTCAGGGTAATTATGGTAGCTGAAACCTTATCTTTGTTTCTTCATAGTGTTGTGAAGCTGACATATGTTTTTATGTGGATCCACTAAAGAGTAAGGGGGCCTCACTAAGGTGCTTCTAATGAGTACCCAGAACATGTTTTTTTTTGGAGATATAGAAAAATATTTTCAAGATAACCGCTATTATCTGGAATTATGTAAAACTAGAAGTATCTTACATTCATATCACATTCTATGATAGAAACAGCATGCCCAGGTTTTGTCTCTAGCACCCTCAGTTCATAAATCTGAAAATACAACAGAATAAAACTGAACAAAATCAGGGCCCAGTTGTTCAAAGCTAACGATGTCGTTAGTTAACAATTTATTAAAATATTACGCAAATATGCTAAAATGTTTTGCTGAAAAATGTGAGTAGCTTTTGCAGTGCAAAAGCTACTCACATTTTTTCAGCAAAAAATATCAGAATATTGTATATTGAATCCGCTAAAATAGTTAATGAAATGACCCTTAACCAGCTTGTTAAGATAATGATGCTTTGAACAAGTGGGCCCAGAACATTTAACTTTTGATATGCTGAACTTTTCATGACTCTAGACAATACACATTTTTCAAAATTTTAGAAGAGATTTCAACAAAATGAAAGACAAAGTGCAGATTGTAATGAGCTCATCTGAATACATGTATAATACAGCTAACTCTCGATATCTTGACTTTGCTTATCTGGAATAACCACTTATCTTGAAGTGAAAAGCTGGTCCTTCTTTTAACATGGAAATCTAACAATAGGTAACAAAATATTGGCAAAAAGAGGAAAAATTGCTCCTAAGCAGCAATTTCTCCTCTTTTCCACAATATTTTCAATATATCACTAACCTTAACAGTCAAATTACATATTCATTTGTGAAATGTGGTTGTTTGATTTATTTTTGTCTCAATTCTGCAAATCTGATATGTTGAGGTACAGATATCATGAAGTATTTCCAAGAGTCCCTTGGACCGAGATAACACACGTCGACTGTACATGGTTTGTAATTTCCAAGTATCTCAGAAAATGGTCACTCAAAAAAATAAATTTTCTTGTCTGATCCAAACAAAACATTTCACCCTTTCAGCCCTGCAGGCTAAAACAAATGTTTTGCAAACTGTGTAGATCTTGATGATATAAGCCATCTCATCAGGGTCCACACCTATTTGAAACATTGATTCTGACCAGATTCAAAGATGGAAGATTCCATTTCCAAAACTCAAGTGTTTGAAAGGGTTAAGTACAGAAAGTCTCCAAATAGGATCAGACCATATCCACTATCTTTAGCTAACTGGGCCCAGTTGTTCAAAACTTAACAAAGTTGTTAGCCAACGTGACTTTAAAATTTCTATCATGAAAAAGGCAAATACATTGATATTTTTTGTTGAAAAAATGTGAGTAGCTTTTGCATGGCAAAAGCTACTCACACTTTTGCAGCAAAAATATCAATGTACATGTATCTGAAAATACCTTAGCTACAACAGTTAACGAGTTTGTCATTAATGAGCTCATTAAGCCAACTATGCTTTCAACAACTGGCCCTGATTCTTAGTCCCACTGTATATTATGTCATTTCTACCAGAAAGCATCTTATCTGGAGTTCTATAAACTACCATTTTGGTTGGTACAACTCCTCTATTTTACATGCATATCCTCGTATATACCTTGTCATTGTACTTGAATTCAATGAGATCTTCTCTAGTTAAACAGGCAAAACTTCTTAAAGCATTCTCCAGTCTGTATGAACAATATGTCAAGGGAAAAACAGATTATGAACATATAACATTCCTTATAGCATCCAGAGGACTTGTTAAGGAGGAGTATTTGGTGATAATTCTTGGGCGATTTTTTTTTCTATTTCTCCACAAAAATGTACGTTGTGGCTACCCATACGAAGTGTCTCATTGAGGCACTTCTAATGAGTACCCACAACATATAATTTTATGGAGAATTGGAGAAAAGAATTGGAGAAAATTATCTCTCAACTGTCATCAAATGCCAGCCTTTTCATTAAGTTTTGAAGTACGAGGGTAAAATCTAAAAGTAGAGGGCAAATGCTATAGAGATTTGTAAAAGATTATTTAGTATGCTTAAAAGTAGAAGGCTATGCTGGGAGTGTAGAAGACAATTTAGCCTCCTCTTAATGAAAAGGCTGAAAACACTTCCTTAACATGTCACCTGGAATCTTAAATAAAAAATAAGCAGAACAGAACTTCTATATGAATTATACAAATTACACAAATTAGTTTTGTCTCCAATCTACCTACCCCAGCCACTGGCTTCCCCATAGTGGTCAAACTAAAATTTCAATATCCCAAATCATCTCCATATGTATCTTAGACACATACCACAGTATATCAAGTTTGTAATCATACAGTTTTGTAAATATAGGAGGTGAAAGTAGCCATTACAAACATACATACATGATCTAAGGACAAACAGACAGGAAGAATGATCTGGTCCATGACCCAAAACAGTGGGAATATATTAACCCTTGTCATGCTGAATAAATCAAGATGCCCCACCCATTATAATTTTCAGCCAATCAGATTACTTGATTCAGGTTGTTGATACAAAGTCACATACTTACTGGCAAACAGTTCAGATCCAGATCAGTTGGCTTCTGAAAAAGCCAACTGATCTGGATCTGCAGTGTTTGCAAAAGCAGGGTATGTCCGGATTCAGCAGGACCAGGATTAAAGAGACAATGAAGGCTCTGACTACACTGTGAGGATGCCAGGCAGCTGATGAGGAAAATTTTCTGGCTGTATCATGTGAAACTGTGCCCTTAACAGAT
Organism: Anodontia alba; assembly: GCA_964016985.1. Lineage (NCBI taxonomy): Eukaryota > Metazoa > Mollusca > Bivalvia > Lucinida > Lucinidae > Anodontia > Anodontia alba. The sequence continues at coordinate 7,436,338 of OZ024830.1, read as the reverse complement.
AAGGCTCAGATCAATGTGTGCACTGAGTCCAGTGAGAGCCTTCGCTGCTGCACCACCACGCCCATCCCCCCCACCCAACCCATTACATATCTGACACCATTTTTAATAATTTCTGCAGGAAATATAACTCCAAGGAGGAAATACTTCCTTTAGAATGCTATCATATCACCTGAGGAGTGTAGCTGACATAATGTCGTAAACCTTATTGTGTTATTTGAAAGAGTGTAAAACAGAATCTGAAGAAAAAGAAATCATTTTTATGATATGTGATATAAGGGTTACTACACATCGAGTTTAAAATACAGGAAATATTTTCTGAGAGACTTGCAACTCTTATAAACAAACTCGTTCTAATGCACTTGTTTGTTTATTGGATTTGCTTATTGGATTTGCAAATCTCTCAAGAAATATTTCCTGTATTTTAAAATCAGGGTGTATAAACCTCTCGATATTGTATTGTATACCAATGTATGCCTAATGTCTTATCACACGGGACCACTTCAAGACTGTTCTGGGTATTTACTGTTTGCATATACACCACAACCTCTTTATAACACAGTTCGTTATAACACAGTTTTGGATATAACACGGTTCAAAGATGGATCCCAAAAATGTATAGATTATATTGAAAAATGACCATTTATGGTCATTTTTCAATATAATCTACACATTTTGTTTGGATATAACACGGTTGTTTATATTAACACGGTTTATGTTATGGACCCCAACAATAGTGTTATAAAGAGGTTGTGGTGTATTCTCATGGTGTGGATCATTTCTTCAAAGATTTCGGCCCAGTCGTTCAAAACTTAACAACTTGTTACCTAACCCAATGTTAAAATTTCTATCTTGAAATATGGCAAATATATTGATATTTTTTGCTGAAAAAAATGTGAGTAACTTCTGCATTGCAAAAGCTACTCACATTTTTGCAGCAAAAATATCAATGTATTAAATAATACCTTAGCTACAACAGTTAACGAGTTTGTCCTTAATGAGCTCGTTTACCTAACAATGCTTTGAACATCTGGGCTTTGATTACAAACTGAAACAAAATTAGCAAGAAGGATACACAGCTTTAGGGTTGGATATATCCAGGAAGTCTGTGGACTGTGGCTGGAACTTGGCAAATGTAGCAATAGAGAGGGAAACATTCTCGACTTGTATCATGTCTCCTTCTGTCAACAATAAATTCTTCATCATCTGAAATACAACATGATCAACTCAGATCTGCAACACTCAGATTTGACATGATACTGATTTATCAGAATGGATCTCATAGGCAACTGCCCAACAGAGACCTAGACAAATTTAGGGTATGGTCTGCTATGTTTGTATTCTCAGACCTTGTACTTATTTACAAAATTTCATGGAATTTTGAAAATCTGAAACAATAAAATTTTGAAAGTATAATTGGTAAAAGTAGGCTCTTTAACTCTGTGGGAACTACTGTCAATTACATCACGAAAACACGCCTATATAATGTTGACCCCCTTAAACCCCACTTTTATATAGTAAAACTGGGGTTTACAGGGGTATACATTATTTTTCTTATTTCTGCCCAAAACATAGATTGTGGGTACTCGTTAGGCGAGGCGGTTCTAACGAGTACCCACAATCTATGTTTTGAGCAGAAATATGAAAAAAAATCAGAGTTTTTTTATGTGAAAATTTTCAGTTTTTGCAGGTGAAATTTTCTATATATTTGTATAGGCGTGTTTTCGTAATGAGTTCTATTTTATTCTCTATATGCAAGTGGGTATCTCTTATCAATAGTTATACATAAAAAAACAGAAATCTGAGGGAATTTAGCATTTGGCAGCCATAGCTTAATAGCATTATATACAGCTCCAGATACGAAGGGGTATCAGGTATATATTTCTTCACGAAAACATATGTACGGTAAATTTCCTAAAATTTCGAACACTTTATTTCAGACTCTTTTGGCTTAAATTTTGCTTTTTATGCAGCAGTTTCTTTAAATATTTAGTGGAATGGCAAACAGTGTAGACCCTGATCAGACGGCTCCTTCAGGAGCAGTCTGATCAGGGTCTACACTGTTTGCATATGTCATTTTGTCAGACGATTTTGTGTTCGAATTTTTAGGACATTTACCGTACTCATTAGAAGCCCCTCGTCCATGTGTTTCTAAAGAGTACCCTAACATGTTTTCATGGAGAAATAAAATAAATATTGATTCTTTTTGTTGAAAAAGTGATGGAAAAGATTTCATGATCAATCTCCACAAAAGTTATGAGACTGAACTGGGAATTGGAGTAATCAATGGATCTGCAGTCAGACATGTTATCGACTGCACGAATAAACCTGGAAGGCACCATAGTGTACGACAATAATACATACCCAGTAAGGTATATAGATTCTCCCCTCATCAGCAACAAATTCCAACACACCACAGTGTGTTTCCCTTTTCATTTTTTTGTTTGTCAGTTTGAATAACATCGGGTACTGTATATGAAGTCGTGCTGAAATAACAAATGAATTTCAGTGGAATGAACAAACTTTCAGGGGAGGCAAGATGCTCAACATGGCATTAAAATAGCTCATTTGGGATGCAATAAATCTTATCTGTCTGTATATCACAGGTTCTGTGGCTCATTTAACTCGTTCTGTGCCAAATTTCAGACGACATCTGTCGTCTTTAGACCACATTCGTCGTCTGCATTTTTTTAAAACATATTATCGCTTGGAAAGAAGTTTATATGTAAAGTTGAAAGACTAAATGTCAAACAGCGTAGATCCAGATGAGACGGCTCATTATGAGCCGTCTCATCTGGATCTATGCTTTTTGCAAAAGCCTATTATTATCACCTGTGGCAGTGAAAGAGTTAACACTTAGCATCCTGGGGAAAATGTTCAGCAGACAACATACTGAAATATATTTCTTATTTTTTTTTTCCCAGAAAACAGATTTTGACATTTTATACAAATCATCTCCAATGTACTAAACAGGTTGACTGATCCTTTGGAAATACAGTATGTGTTGAGGTTTTACGGCCCAGTCAACCCAATGGGGTCATGTCGAGCATGGTCAGTTTACCTAACCACACGTTTACTGGGCAGGCACAGTCCTCCAAGCGGTTAACCAGTATTGTGCACATTCTTTCGCCAGAAACTGACAAATGCCCTTCTTGAATCAGTGGAAGGGAGAGAATGACCGTAGAAAATATTTCATGATCAATCTCCCCGAAAGAATGTTGCCGACCTCGGTGGGGGCTGAACCCACGACCTCCTGGTCTCCAGTTGGACTTGGAAATACAGTGGAACTACAATGGCTTGAATATCTTTGGGACCATGAAAACTTGTTTTTGACATGGGCAGTCCAGGCCACAGAGGATTAATCACAGTGCCAAGTCAGGAGGCAAATGGGGATAATTAAGGAATATCTTTGATCTTCTATAAACTAATGGTATGTTTAATGTGCTTATTAGAATCATCCCAATGAGGCAATTCTAATGAGTACACATATCGTACATTTTCATGATGAAATAAGAGCCCTAAATAATTCCTAAATACTTGTTTTTGTGGTCACTTTGTGGTTGGGGCTTTTAACTTACTGGAATAAACACAACTTCAGATAAGCCACTTCTTTTTAAACCCAAAAGTACATACATGTATATTTTTTTTATTCTCCACAAAATACATGCTGTGGGTACTCATTAGAAGCACCTCACTGAGGCACTTCTAATGAGTACCCACAACATATGTTTTCATGGAGAAATAAGAAAAATATTACTCTGATACCTCCTATCCAGAGCTATGCTGGACAGGCTGAGCTGAATCTTAACCCTTGTCCTGCTGAACCCGGATATATCCTGCCTTTGCAAACAGTGTAAATCCAGATCAGTTGGCTTCTAAGAAGCCAACTGATCCGGATCTGCACTGTTTGCCATTCAGTATGTGAACTAATATCAACAATCTGGATCAAGTAATCTGATTGGCTGAAAATTTGAAAAGGGTGTGGCATCTTAATTTATTCAGCAGGACAAGGGTTAACCTGGTGCACATGTCCAAAGCAAAATTTTTCTTGCAGTACAACTAATAGGAACAATTTTCTGGTCATAAAAAGCTTCTTTTCTGGTTTCCTTTTATTAACAGATACTTACCAAGTTGGTCTAGAGCTGATGGAGGCATAATGACTGGAAGAAATAAACAAAACTAAGAATTAAGATACTTATTATTATACTTATTATATTAACAAACTTATTAAGGAGGAGTATTTAGTGATCTTTATTTCTCCATGAAAACATATGCTATGGGTACTCATTAGAAGCACCTCATAGAGTCACTTCTAATGAGTACCCATAACACATATTTTAGGAAGAAATAAGAAAAATTGCCCTGGAATTATCCTCAAAAACTCTTATTTAACAAGTCCTTTGTGTAACAAATGCAAAATATTACATACCTCTTGATAAGATGCTTTTTTTCAATCCAAAAGTATTGACATCTTTCTTACTTCTCTACAAAGACATACGTTGTGGGTACTCATTAGAAGCATCTCCACAAAGTGCTTCTAATGAGTACCAATATCATATGTTTTTATGAAGAAATAAGAAAGATATTTATCTGATACCCACTCTTATCTAGAACTATGAATAATGTCTTGTTAACCCATTGTAGTCGGGACACCTGTAAAAGGGTAACTGGCAAACAGTGCAGACCCAGATCAGAATGTGGTGTCTGATCAGGGTCTCCACTGTTTGCAAACAGTTTAGCCATTTTTCTCTAGGAATATGTAAATCTCATAGCCGGACGTATCTAAAACTGAAATTGGACTCTTCCAATTTACAGTGTGGAATAGTCTATTCAGTATACAATGGGTTAAACTGATGTGTATATGCCATGCTTTATCCTAAATATTGGAATACCATAACTCCTCGCCACACGTTCTAAAATTTAACCCTTCTCTTGCTGAACACGACATGCCCTGTCTTACCAAACAGTGTAGATCCAGATCAGTTGGCTTCTTCAGAAGCCAACTGATCTGGATCTGCACTGTTTGTCATTCATTATGTGAATTTATATCAACATCCTGGATCAAGTAATCTGATTGGCTGAAAATTAGAAGTGGGTGCGGTATCTTAATTTATTCAGCATGGCAAGGGTTAAGTCCATTTTTACTACCTGTTGAAGATCCATTTACTACCAGGATGAGGAAAAACAGTGCTGAACCTGAGCAGATGCTGTATTCAATTGTGTATGATCTTGGTCTTCACTGTTTGCTCATACCTGTCTGTCACAATACCTAGGGTAAATAATGCACACTTTCTATGGAAACATACACTGAACTAAGGTAAGCTAAATACAGGAGATGACCATATAAAAAAACATAAACTTGGTAAAGAATCACCCAAAGAACAGTTGTACCCAAAATAGTTCAAACTGTTCCATTGTTTAGAGAGAAGACATTTAACCAGTTTTTCCCATTGTACATGTAAGTCTATGGTACTTTTTGGCTGCCAAGGCAGCTGGTCAAAAAAGCAGACCGACATTAAAAAAAAGGCAGACCGACATTAAAAACATAAACTTGAATTCCTCCATCCCAGGCAACATTTCTACTAACTTACAATGCAGATTCATACAGCTTCAGTGGTTTCAAAGATGTAATTTAAAAATTGTTACGGTAAATATCCTTAACTTCTGTACACCAAAGTGTCTGACAAAATGGCATATATATGCAAACGGTGCAGACCCTGATCAGACTGCTCCTGAAGGAGCAGTCTGATCAAGGTCTATACTGTTTGCCATTCTTCTAAGTATTTAAAGATACAACTGCATAAAAAGCAAAATTTAGGCAAAAAAAAATATGGATTAAAGTGTTTGAAATTTTAAGACATTCACCACAACTGACAGAAGAATAATGGATGAAAAGCGATAACGAATGCTCATCCTAAGCAAAGCTCATGAGAGCTAAAATATATGAACCACAATCTGAGAAAATGTACAGTAGAACTTCAATGGCTAGAACCCCGATGGCTTGTTTACCACGGATGAGTCAAACATGTTCTTGAGTCTGCAGGGATTTCCTCCAAATACAATATACGGATAATTTAGGGAGATTTTCTTCTTTTATCTTGTAAATGTATGCTGTGTGCACTCATTAGAATTGCCTCTATGAGGCAATTCTAATGAGTACACTCAACATACATTTAAAATATAGAACACCGAAAAGATATCCCGCAATTATCTCCATTATGCCTCCTAGTGTGGCACTAATAGTAACCTTCCGTGGCTCGAACTACCACTGACGAACAAATTTTCGTGGTCCCAAAGGGGTTCGAGCCATCAAAGTCCGACTGTATCTGCTGATATGAGTGCCCAATGAAGATTCAAATCTGCTCGTACATCCATGCAGTCTGATCTGTCTTTTTGTCCACAAGAAGAAACTATGCATCCTTGGCTATCCAAAATGTGCCAAGGGAAGATTGTGATCAGATTGCATGAATGTGCAGGCTGATCTGAATCTTCACTCAGTGCACATGTCCAAAGGTATGTTTTCTGACATTGCTGCTCATACTTTAACTACAGAAATATGAACTAAACTGAAATAAAAGTGCTGCAAGCACAGCACCATGCCCTGCCACTGCATTTACATCAAGCAAGTGTCATAACTCTGTCAAAGATGAAATGTGCTCTACATGTTATGTCCCTTTACATTTTTGCAAGGCTTCAAGGAAATCTCTGAAGCTGTTTTCAAGTTATTGCAAAGGCACACATATATGACTTGGATCACTATTGACATGTTCAAAGGCCAGAAACTCCAAAAGCAGGTAAGTCAGAGTTACCATTTTGTGTTTTGCAAATTGTATCACGGTGATATACATTTACATAAAGTTTCAAGAAAGTATCTCGAACAGTTTCCAAGTTCCAGAGTGGACACCAATATATTACAGAAATCACTATTTTCAAAGTTCAAAGAACCATAACTCCAAAAGTAGGTTAACCAGAGTTACCGTTCTTGTGTTCTGCACCTTGTCTCATGATGCTATACATTTGTGTGAAGTTTCACCAAAATATCCACTTACAGAGCAGACATGAGTACATAGCAGAAATGCCTATTTTCAATATCTACTATATTCTACATGGTAGAAATGGCTTTGTTAAATGTTCAAAGGGCAATATCTCCAAAATAGACAAAACAGAGTTATGGTTCATGTATTCTGCATGTCGTCTCATAGTGCTTTACACTTGTGTGAAGTTTCATAAAAATATCTCGAACGGTTTTCAACTTGGATAGCGGAGACGAGTACATGGTAGAAATGGCTATATTCAATGTTCAAAGGGCAATAACTCCAAAAGCAGGCAAAACAGAGTTATAGTTTAATTGTTCTGCATGTTGTCTCATAGTGCTTTACATTTGTGTGTAATTTGGTATAAATATCTCTGACGGTATCAGAGTTATGGAGCGGACACGAATGATGGAAGCACTGACTGACGGAATATATGGACGGATGTTCTCACGAATGGACATTTAGGTGGCTAGGCGTTCCCATAATGACTACATAAGTGGCTAATTCTCTTAAGCGGCAAGCTACGTAAGAGCAAATTTTTGCCACTTAAATGTCAAATCTACGGAATAAATCCCATATGCACTCACGAATGACTACTTAAGTGGCAAAATGTCCAATTTTTTTGCCTCCTAAGTAGCCGGACCTGAGTGCGTCCCTGCCAAAGTACAGACGGACGTCCGTACGCATGGACATTTGTTGGGTACTACAGTGTTAATTTTTCGGCTCAAAATACCCAACAAGTGCCTCAAATTTATTGGGTACTTACTTTGGACACTTACGGAATAAATGGCAAGTACCCAATTCATGTCTACCCAATATATGCCCATTCTTGGGCTTGGAAAGACACTCAAAATTACGGACAGTATTACATAATACCCTCGCCACTTTTTGTGTGGGGCAGAAAAATCCTATGAATGCATGTATAGTAAATGTCCTAAAATTTGTACACCAAAGTGTCTGACAAAATGGCATGTATGCAAATAGCGCAGACCCTCATCAGACTGCTCCTGAAGGAGCAGTCTGATCAGGGTCTACACTGTTGCCATTCTACTAAGTATTTTAAGAAACAACTGTATAAAAAACAAAATTTAGACCAAAAATGTATGGAATTAAGTGTTCAAAATTTTCGGACATTTACCATGTATACATGTATGTTATAGTGTCATAGCTCCAGATAAGAGGGTATATCCACATAATTTCTTTAACCCTTAAAATGCCAAGAAAACCTGCATCTGAAAATGTTGTCTGTTCATGTTGTCTTCTGAATATTTTTGCAAACTTTTCAAACCTATTTTTACATACAGGCAAACAATGTGGACCCAGATCAGACTGCTCATAGAGGAGCAGTCTGATCTGAGTCCACACTGTTTGCAAAAATGACTTTTAAAATCACAAGAGATGACAAAGCAGACGACAATTGTTGTGATTGGCAGTTTAATGGTTAATTTGCTGAGGTACTTCAGATAAGTACCCACAACGTACCGGTAGGTTTTCTTAGAGAAATAAGAAAAAACAATACTTTTTGGCTAAAAGAAGCCCTTTATCTCAATCTATGAGTGTTATTTTTCTTCACTATTGCAGATAAAAAACATATACATACTTTTTCCTCCTCTTTCCACATCCTCTCGGTCCCCTAGCATTGTCACTGAGTAACATCGATAAGTCTGATTAAAGTTTCTTCCCGGCATTTCGGGGAACATCTGCCCGAACCCAAACTGAAAAGTATCAAATGGTTTCAACTCAGTTGTTAGTGCTATTCCATTAAACTAGAAGGAAGGTCAAAGATCTAACTGTTTTAGATTACTAAATCAGGTACCACATGAAGTTACTGCAGATACAAAAGAAGTCAGACAGGAACTACACCACAACCACAACAACAAAAATGTATAGATTATATTGAAAAATGACCATTTATGGTCATTTTTCAATATGATCTATTCATTTTTGGGATCCATTGAAGTGTGTTATATCCAAAATCGTGTTATAATTAAAACCATAAAGAGGCTGAAGTGTATTTATGTTATTTCCAGATTATTCATTTGGACCCCATCAAGCGAGAAAGTGCCTCCAAAAATGCACAAAATGTGCAGATTTAGATCATCCTGCACATGCTCAAAGTATTAAGGCTGGCACAATTAATCGGGTAATTGATTAATTGATTGATAAATTCGACAAAACTGATTATCATTACAGAAAAAAAGATAAGAGAAAAGTCCAGGGAATGCCACAATCACAAACCGCAGCCCTTCCCAGACCCCAAGAGGAAGAGGAAACCGACAAATCTAAACAAGCACAAACCGAACAAACGTACGAAAAGCACTAAGATTAGCTCTCTTCCCCAAGCAAGGTAATCGCAATACTAAAAGGACTGAAAAACACAAGAACAAAATGACACACGGAAAGACATACAACAAATCCCCTCGTAGATAAAAAACCACAAAGCAACAAAGAGTAAGACTAACACCTGGACCACCGCCTTAGAACAGTCGGTAGAGCAAACCACCGGGGTACAGATTTGCTAATAACTGATCATTTGATTTCTGTGTCTGTTACTTTACCGTATTTACCCTTAGTATTCAGACACCTCAACTCCTCACCATACTTTATCTAAAATTTGAAGAAGTACAATTTACTACCCACTGTTGTGTCTAAAATAGCTGGATGGGTGGTAAACAGTGTAGACCCTGATGAGATGCCGCGTTTGCGGCATCTCATCTGGGTCTACACTGTTTGCTCAGGCCTGTCTGACCAAATACATACAATAAAGTATAACAAATAAAGTATAACATATGGTAAGAGTCATGCTCGTACAGGTAAAATTATTACCAAATTTCAGTGATTACTAATCGATTATAGATCATAATGGTACATGTAGGACTGATAATCGATAGTCTTTTCAGCTCTGATTAGCCAGTATTACAAAGTATCACCTGGGCCCTTTGCTCTCCATATATTCATACTGTACTATCCAGTGATTATGTTAGTGGGCAGTGAAGACCCTGATCAAACTGCATGGATGCTCAGGCTGATCCGGGCTTTCCTTGTCTACATACACCACAAACTCTTTATAACACTATTGTTGGGGTCCACAGCATAAACCGTATTAATTAAACAATCGTGTTATATCCTAACAAAAATGTATAGATTATATTGAAAAATGACCATTTATGGTCATTTTTCAATATAATCTATACATTTTTGGGATCCATCTTTGAACCATGTTATATCCAAAACCGTGTTATAACGAACCGTCTTATAAAGAGGTTGTAGTGTATACCCAAAGACACAATTTTGCATGACACAGCCCATATGGCTTTACAATGATTTTAAAAACTTTTGTGGCAGAATTTTCCTGTGCCTCTATAGGGGTCCTGCAAATAAAAAAAAAAAAAAAATGTTACTAATCATCATCAGTAATGGGATTATGCGGTTTTATCCCAAGTATATTTTAAAACACTTCACTGCATTTCAATCCTGTTTTCAATGGCTAACAATCCTTCTTTCTAAATATGGAGACCTGGGTTCGAATTTTGGTAAATGGGGCTCCTATTTTTCAGAGAATTTTTTGCAAAATTATCTAGTGAGACTTGTGACTTTTTAAGAAAGAGGCCTAGGGACACACAAAAGCCCCAGAGAGAACTCTGACTAAAGATACTTGTTTATTTCCTGCAAACTGATTTTCAAAAGACTGAGATACATGTATTCAAGTTTGAAATATATACAGTCAACCAGGGTTTTCTTGAATTTGCATTTTGGCAATTTTTGTGGGAGTCACAATTCATAACATTCTCGCTGAGACTTTGAAAACAGGAGTCCCTAGGCATTTTCTTCATTATGTGGTTTTGCAAAATTACTCTGAAAAATAGCAGTCCCAACCACCAAAATGAGTCCAGTACTTCATATCTGATGTTAAAGTGAACCCTGATGTATCATACAAATAAGATTCTTTGGTACGAGAAAAAAGTTCCTGATAAATTTGATCATATCCCTGTTCTTTAAATGAAAATAGAAACGTTCTGATTTTGAGAGTGTATGACATTATCTAAAAGAATACTGAATCAAATTCTGCATTTCTAAGATAACTAAAAATGTGTCCAAAGTACACAAATGCCCCTGCCCTTTGCTCTTTACCCATATGGCACAATATCCAGATGCATAAATTTCAACAACTATTTTCCAAATGCTTAATCTGATCTGTTATACATTTAACCCCAAGCCCCATCCCAGGGCATGCCCAGGGGCAACTCTAGCACAGAGTTAAAGGTTTAGGTCTGGGCAAGTAGCATACCAAATATGTTGAGAAGAGGTCTAGATGTAGTGATTAAATGCTATGAATACATGATAACATCATATTTTTGATAACCCATCAAAATCCCAAACTTTCATAGGATAATAGTGCAGATCCAGATTCAGATTAGACTGAAAGAGAAGTCTGACCTGGGTCTGAACTACTTTCATACCAAATTTCAACTTCCTGGCATAAAAGGTACCCAAGTTAATTCATCCAAGAGAAACGCAGACAAAAAAGTCAATGTAAATATGAATGTGAGCTTAACCCTTGTCCTGCTGAACCCGGATATGTCCTGCCTTTGCAAACAGTATAGATCCAGATCAGTTGGCTTCTGAAGAAGCCAACTGATCTAGATCTGTACTGTTTGCCATTAAGTATGTGAATTTATAACAACAATCCGGATCAAGTAATCTGATTGGCTGAAAATTAGAAATGGGTGTGGCATCTTAATTTATTCAGCAGGACAAGGGTTAAAACATGACATATGCACATACACACATAGGGCATAACATCATGGTGAAACATTATATGCCCCACTGCTGCCTTTGGCAGACAGGGGCATAAAAATTCAAAACACAGCTTTCCTCCCTGTTCATAACATTTAGTTGTGAATAACCTGGTTTTAACTTTTAAAGTAAGGGTCATGAAATTCTATGATTTCCTATAAAATATTGCGTAAAGCCGTATCAATGATGTACATGTACAACATGATAAATATGAATCAAATAAATGTTGCACTGCTGGGCAAATAAAGATAAAACATTTATCTAGACATACAAAATTTCAAGTTCCTAGCATAAAAAGTATCCAAGTTATGACCTCTAAGAGAAAGGAGAACAAAAATGTCAATGTAAATTTGAATGTAACCTTTAACATTTGTTAGACTCTGGTTATGAAAGTGACATACCAGTAACACTGCACCATTCCACTGCACCATTGATAGAGGAAAAAAAATACTTATAGTTCTCCTGAAGCTGCCCTGTGACATACATGTATGAGTGTTTGGTAGGGCTGGCTAATCAGAGCTGGAAAGATAATCGATTATCAGTCCCACCTCTGTGATTGATAATCAATTAGTAATCACTGAAAATCTGGTCATCATTTTACCTGTTTGTCTGAGCATGACTCTTACCATATGTTATACTTTACTGTACCTATTTGGCCAGGCATGCCTCAGCAAACAGTATAGACCCAGATAAGATGCCACAAAAAGATGAGACACCACAAAACACAGCGTCTCATCATGGTCTACACTGTTTGCCAATTATTCAGCTTTTTTAGATACAACATTGGGTACTAAATTCTACTTGTTCAAATTTTAGATAAAGTATGGTAAGGAGTTGAGGTGTCTAAATACTAAGTGTAAATATGGTGAAGTAACAGAAATCAAATGATCATTATTAGCAAATCTGCAACAATAATCATTTTTATGTTTATCAATCAATTAATCGATTATCAGATTAATTGTGCCAGCCTTGGTGTTTGGTATGATATAATTTGGAAGAGAAACTGCAATCATGTTATGTGCAACCTTATAGAAGAGAGAAACCTGAGTCAGCATGTCTCCTTGAGTGTGCCAACCTACTCTCAAGCTGAAGCATGGCAGAAACACTAGCTCTTCTTTCAGTAAGAGATTATTCCATGAGCAGCTTTCCATTGGACTTTCTCAATCTGCTCCCCTTGGCTTTAGTACATGTATGAGGATCCCAAATGGCAGCATATTATCCTCCACCAAATAGGTTCAGTGAATACAACGACCAGCCTGGCATCTGTCTGATGACATAATCCTGTTATCATAATAACTCCAACACCCTTTGAGATATACCGATAATACCCTTGGTAGGAGTATACATAAGGCTGAGATGGTATGTAAAGTACAAGAACCACAATTCTAGATGACACATTTTTTTTAATCATTAATATTGGTATCCCCTGACAGTATTGGTTGTAGAAGCCTTGTGATTGTGATAATATCAACAGTGAAAAACACCCTTTCAGATATATTGAGAATACTTGGTAGAATTGTACACTGCAGATGATGATGATGATGAATACCTGGTGTGTTTGTTTGTTTGTGTTGAGGTTTTACAGTCCAGTCAACTCAATGGGGTCATGTCGAGCATGGTCAGTTTACCAAACCACACGTTTACTGGGCAGGCTTAGTCCTCTAAGCGGTTAACCAGTATTGTGCACATTCTTTTGCAAGAAACTGACAACTGCCCTTCTTGAATCACCTAAAGGGAGAGAATGACCACAGAAAATATTTCATGATCAAATCTCCACGAAAGAGTGTTCTGGTGTGTTTACTAACCAGAATGGAACCAATAACCAGAATGGACCTGGAGTAATCAGAACAGATCTTTCTTTTACCTGTTTCTCTTACATTTCTTTTATAAATACAATGGAAACTAGTCTACTTTAATAGAATTATAGTTATCTCAGTTTTATGCTTCTAATGAAGCTGCTCGCATTGATTACTAATCATGTGCACGTAATTGTATGTACTGACACACGTCATGCCCGAAAACAGTGAAGTGACTACAAAAATTGTTCAAAATTCAAGTTAATTAGAACCATAAAGTTGATGCAATTTTCTAAAACATGAACTTTTGGAAATGAAATCATATAATCATATAAATTAAATGCAGCTGACAGGTCTTTGTATACTTTGTTGCTTACTTAGGTACACTGTAGACTCAATATATCGTGGTCCGTTATTTCGCGAAATCCAGTATATAGTGAATTGGCCATGGCTCCCAAATTTTCCATAACTTTAAAACATACAATTTGTTGGGGTTTTTTAACTTCAGAAAAAAAAAAATAATGCGTTCCCATAATTGATTTTCTGTGCTTATTCTGATGCTAATGTAACAGGTGAAAAAATGGAAATAACATTTTTCCCCGACCGATCGAACCCGGTCCGCTGGACTCAAAGTCCTACACTCTACCACATCGCTATAAAAGCCGGCTTGTACCGCAAGGCAGTACAAGTGTATCATATACCTATACCCGGTGACATTCTCCCCCTCCAAATTGAAATTCGTCCCTGAATTTCTAGGAGTCCAAGAATCACGTGAAATGAGACTCAAGGAGTTTTATGCACACATGTGGGTTGTCCTACGGTGGGCGTCAAATGTAACAGGTGAAAAAATGGAAATAACATTTTTCACCGACCGGGGATCGAACCCGGTCCGCTGGACTCAAAGTCCTACACTCTACCACATCGCTATAAAAGCCGGCTTGTACCGCAAGGCAGTACAAGTGTATCATATACCTATACCCGGTGACACTAAGTTGTGTCAGGTATTATGACAAACAATCCACTTAGCGTCAATCAGCGAACATGTTGATGAAAACTGGCAAACAATAAATTACAATCGCTGTTATTGTCATAATCATTATCATCAATGAGTACATAGATCTACTCAAAGCCCAAAAACTAATTCTGAAAAACGTGAAAACGGTCCTTTTCAACACCAGCAAATTTTACAAGACAGTGTCTTACGATGTTTCAGTCCCATATACACCAATCTTAGTCCGCTCATTTTACACTTCTGTAGCGGTAAGTATTTTAAAAGAAAACAACTGCATCAAAAAAAAAAAAATTAACTATAACACTAACTTTGATAAATGATAGTTTTTTGCACCCACAACACAATAAGTAAAGGGAAGCATCTCAAATTATCTAAGCACAACTGAGGCAATAAGAGTTACTTTCCTTCACCTTTCCAGGAAACCAGAATATCCAAAATGGTGTCCTAAACTGTCAACCCGGCGATTTGTTGTTTTCGAACATAGTTTATCAGCTGGTCTCGATTGTTTGTTTGTGTTGAGGTTTTACAGCCCAGTCAACCCAATGGGGTCAAGCGTGGTCAGTTTACCTAACCACACGTTTATTGGACAGACTTAGTCCTCTAAGCAGTTAACCAGTATTGTGCACATTCTTTTGCCAGAAACTGACAACTGCTCTTTTTGAATCAGTGGAAGGGAGAGACCTGTCATATTGAGTAGAACATAAGGTAAATGCCCTAAAATTTCGAACACTCTAAAATTTTGAACACCTATTTATTTTTGTCCAAAATAATTTCTAGAAATATCCTAAAATCCCGAAGAGTGCAATTTTGCAAAAAGGGTATTTCTAAAATTTCAAACACAGCTTTCTTCAAATATTTTTTTTTATCGGCACATTCATATTTCGGTAACATCTGCCATTGTTGATCTTTTGTTTTTTTAAAATCTTGAAAATAATTCATCTTTAGCCAAACAAAAAGCGGTCAATATAACACTATCAGTATTGTTTTTTCTACATTCATTTCAACCGGATGTCACGTTGCACGCAAGGCATTATGGTCTTCTGGAATAAAGCGAATGTGGAGTTGTGGGTTCGAGTCCCACATTTGACAGGCATTTTTTCCTCTCTTGTTTACTGAGTAACTTTACTAATGTGGGCCAAATACGCTATAGGCTTCAGGGCAGCTGGATGGTGTCTCAAACTCTAAATTTTATGAGGCGGAGGAGTGTAGTGCCTTCCGTGCAAGGACTGAATAGGCCCAGATAGCTCATTAGTCGTGTCACTGGGGTTGTAGGTTCAATTTCTGCCTCGGGCAGGCCTATTTTTCTCTCTTAACAACCCACTGCAAGCAATCGCCAAAGAATCATTTAATGAAGATACTGTCATTACAGCTGAAAGCAAATAATATATTTAAAACGAAACCATGTACTATCCGAAAACAGCGACATTTTCATTGTCATCGCTCTGACCAAACGCCAGTTTGGACGTAAAAATAATAATAATAAATATAATAATAAAAACAATAAAATAGAGAACTACCATTTCTGTGCGATCGTTTTTGTCTGTATGTGAATAACTGCTGAAAATAGAATTATCACAGGGATTAAATTTGTCACAATATGACGAAGCAAAACAAAGCTATTTTCTTGACTATAGGCACGAAGATCGTGTCATCCGCGAGGGTCCCACTAAAACGTGAAGAAGCGACAAAAAACGGGTCGGAACCCCGTGACCGAGATCCGAGACCGAGACCAAAATTTTAACTATTAATTATAACTTATTAAAACAATTATCAGTTCAAAAGAAGGTTCTAACCCCCGATTCTTTCAATACCGGCCCCCGCCTCCACACACAAATGATACCGAGAATTTTGATAGAATAAAAAAAAAAAATAGTTAGTTTGAAACTGACCCAAAAAAATACCAGCTCATTGCCAATACCAAAAAAAAAAAAAAAAAAAAATTATCTCCTTTTCCTCAACTCTATCCCGGCCCTCACCCCCCCCCCCCCCCCCCACTACACATCCCACACTCACTCCCACCCACCCCACCCCCACCACTGCAAAAAAAAAAAAAAAAAAAAAAGTAAAATTCAAAATTCCGAGCCCCACAAAAATGGACTTAGCCTATGTAGGAGGTAAAATCTAAAAAATTTAGAGATCCTCCTGCGGGTTCAGGACAACTCGGCCCAAAGACAAGTCGGCCCAAGACAACTCGGCCCAAGTCGTCCCAATTTCAGAAGACAACTCGGCTCAAATCGCCCAAATTGCAAAAGACCACTCGGCCCATAAAATCAGACCAGGCACCTCTTAATGTATTAAAATAATTGGATGGTGGCACTTTTATTGCTCTCTACCTGATGAGTTCAGATAGCAAACCAAATTTGATCACAAGCTAAGGAAGCTATATATACATATAACCGCATCCCACCCATCACGCACAAATGCAATGTGCATGTAACTCAACAGTCTCAAATGAGCCACGCCAGTAGCCATTTCCTTAAAAACTATTGGCTTGTGTTTATACAGATCATGTCGGCAAATAAAAGAAATTATTTAAACAAAAGTTGGCAATTTGTTATAGTTCAAAAAAGGTAAGAGAAAAGTCCAGGGAGTGCCACAATCACAAACCGCAGCCCTTCCCAGACCCCAAGAGCAAACTTACTAATCATTAACCTTTGTCGATTAAAGGATGACAATTAACACTTTTGTTGCGAATTAACTCTTAGTAAATTCCAGTGCTAGTCATTAATTAATCAGTTAGGGTTATCATATAATTAAATCAGACATTGAAATAGTTTAAGTTTGAATTAAATGATTAAAGGAGATTAACCGCTGATTACTGATTAAAGGTGATTAGCCGCTGATTACCACCGTTCATGAAAGTCTCTAATATTTTTTTTTTTTTTTTTTTTTTTAAAGTTCGATTTTTTTTTCCACTTTTTTTCATGACTGAATTCAAAGAGATAGATAGATAGATAGATAGATAGATAGATAGATAGATAGATAGATAGATAGATATATAGATAGATAGATAGATAGAAGGCCTGATGGTGAGTTGGACTGGTCTCACGCACTTTTATTTTCAACATTGAATAAATTGTTTTGGTCACTTACATTATACTATGCTATGACCATCAGATGTCATTTAAGTAAGAATATGTACTTTAGCGATCTGATCTAAGACATCTGCATATGCTTTTTATTCATCATATACAGAGCAATAAAAGTACACCATCCAATAATTTTTAATACATTAAGGTGCCTGGTCTCATTTTCATGGGCCGAGAGGTCTTCTAAAGTTGGGGCGATTTGGGACGAGTTGTCTTCTGAAATTAGGACGACTTGGGCCGAGTTGTCTTGGGCCGACTTTTTTATGGGCCGAGTTGTCCTGGGCCGACTTGTCTTTGGGCCGAGTTGTCCGTAATTCCCTCCTGCTCCCCACCCCTCATCCCCACCACCATGTGGAGGCTATTTTACACACAAGAGCACTTACCTTATTTGATGGCCTCTCGCGGCTTGAAAAGAGTTCTGTTGAGAAAACTGGTGAGAAGACAATTGAATGTTAAAACCTTTGAAGGGAACAGTAGGTTCGTTGACATTAAACGTCTTTGTGTTAAATATAATCTGCCTGATCCGTTCTCTGTGCTGGACTCTCCCCTCTCCAGTGTACAGTTCATATGGCAGCTCATTCATACTGACGAAGCATTGCTTTATCCAAGTTTGCAGTTCCTGTGTGTTGAAGGTTACTGGCCTGGAAGAAAACATCCCTCGATCCAGATTACAAGTTGTGGGATTGATGTTCAGAATCAGAATCAAAATTTTACCAGTGACACGTCTAATGACATTCATTCACCAGGACCTATAATATGGGAAGTTAGTTCCTAGCTCTCAACAGAGAGGTAAACCTACCAACACTATCCTCTGCACCTTGAACAGAGGTAATAGCCGAATTTAGAATGGCATTCCAATCTCTGATTGTTTGAGGGAAGAACGAGTCCTTGTAAATGTCAGTTCTTGGGTGGGGATCCGAAAAGTCAGTGAGTGATGAATTCTAATGCGCCTAATTGATGGGGGACTCGGTTTGATTGAGCAAGCCTAGCAGCCCTATTTTGAACTTTTTCTTCTGTTTCTTCACTTTCATTCCTGTTCCACTTCTTCCCTTTCCTCTCTTTCATCTTCTCTACTCTGTTCTATTTTGCCCCTTTCTCTGGGAGATGACACAAAGTGACCCACAAGGGCTGACGTGTCGTTAAACCCCAACACAATCAATCAATTATTCTGAACGTTTTCGATTTCGTTGAAAACCCATGCCTTTAGGACCCAAACACAGCTGCCATATTCCAAAATTGGGCAAAGAAGTCCCTTATATGCTGGATCTTTTACATCCTGAGGACATTGATAAAGATTTCGTCTCAGGAAACCAGGAGTTCTATTTGCCTTAGTACACATGTTGCTGATATGTGTATTCCATCTCAAGTCATGTGTGATTGTTACTGCTAGGTATTTAATGGAATCCACATTTTCGAGGACCGTATCCTCTAAAGTGTAAGAAACCTCAATCTTATTTGTTCTCTTCTTAGTTATCTGCATTATATTGCATGTGACTGGCTGACATCTCATACCCCATTTTCTGGCCGAACATTCTAATATATCTGTATCCTTCTGAAGTTTCAATGAGTCGTCTGTGTCTTTGATTTCACGATAGCAAACACAGTCATCTGCGAAAAGTCTTATTTCTGAGTCTGTGTCTGTGGAAATATCATTTATGTACATAGAGAACAATAATGGACAAAACAAGGTCCCTTATAAGACACCTGACAAAACTGAAGCCCACTCCGAAGTTTCACCGTTTACAGCAGCTCGTTGTGTTCTATTGTTAAAAAGTAGTTGCGGTCATGGTACCAAAGCCGTAATTCAAAATCATAAATCCATAAACGAATGACGAATCAGAATGTTCAGACCAACAGACATGGACCCCAGAACAAAGGGTGTAATCAGGCGTCCGTTAAAAAAGGAATCTATACCACCTAAGTGTCTTTCCGCTAATGCCATAACCAAATAATTTGTTTTTAAATACTGTTGCAAACTTCATTACTGCTTATGAAGAGTCTCAATAAAACCGAGGCTCCCATCTGTAATGTGTTCTTTGTTTCTAAAGGCAATCTTTTTTTTTTTTTTTTTGTTGTTGTTTTTGTTTTACTTTTATTTTATTACACTGCAGCTGGTGTTAATGCCATGTGGCGGCCGTAAAACATCTCCCCGTATATCACCATAGTGCAGATTATATTTTCATTTCCTTTGGGATCACTGGGTCTATTATGGCATCTTTGAAATTGGAGTTCTGCTTATGTATACGCTAGAGGGCGTAAGCAGTGTTGCAATCTTCATTACTGCTTATGAAGAGTCTCAATAAAACCGAGGCTCCCATTTTCTCTCTGTAATGTGTTCTTTGTTTCCAAAGGCAATCTTTTTTCTTTTTACTTTTATTTTACATGACACGCATGTCAGGGACTAGGGCGATAATTTCACGCAAAAGCTCTATCCCCCTTTCTTATAGAGGTGACAAATGGTTGCAAGAAGCCATTCCTTGGTAATTTCACCCGTATCAAGAGACGGTTGGTACAAATGTGCAAATACTGGACCTAGTTCATTTTCTAGCTCCTTTAGAACTCAAGGGTGAAGCTCAACAGGTCCTACGGCTTTTGAGGGATTCAAGCCCTTGAGTAACTTAATCACTCCTTCTGAAGACACCAATAATCTATCCATGAAAGGGGCCGATCTTCTAGTTAACGGAACTCATTGTACCCAGTTTTAGTGAACGCATCACATTCAAATGACCAATTAGTTCCACTGCCTATAGAGTCTAATTCTGCATCTCCATTTCCGTCCCTCTTTTTAAGGGATGGAATACCTTGCCTGTCTACATCATCGTACAAGTTATTCACGTACAAATCATGCTGCTTTTTAATGTCAGCCTTTATTTCCCGTCTCAAAGATTCAAATTTAGTTCGAAGTTTACCATAACCTGTCTTCTTAGCCTTAGCATGAATTTTATTCCATCTGCGAATCTTATTTTTTTATCTTTGAGTGATCCAAGGAATCGGGTATAAAACGCAGCCGCAAAAAGGAGCCGTATTAAAAATATAGGAAACACGCAGCCACTATACAGGTAATAGGCAATGCAGCCAATATAGGTAAAGTGTGAAAAGGTGTTAATACCAGACCTTTTGTACAATGTTAAGTGAGAGTGAAGTGTATGGTGCCATTTTTTTTCCTAATTGTTTGGATATATATATATATTATATATATATATATATATATATATATATATATATATATATATATATATATATATATATATATATATATATATATATATATATATATATATATTACTCTTTGGATTAATTCAGCAGACAACTGATTGGTGCTATTTTTTTCTTATTATTTCCAAATGGAGACAATATACATGAAATATTACAAATCCCGTTTTCTGAGAAAAAAAAACACACCAAAAAAACAGATCTTAAATTTTGCTCAAACCCTCAGATTGTGGTTATTCGTTAGAACCGCCTCATTCAGGCGAATCTAACAAGCACTCAAATCTATGTCGGGCAGATATACCTATTTACTCTAAATATTGGGACACCTTAACTCCTTACCATACTTGTGCTATAAGATGTAAAAGTCTGTTCCACTACCTGTTGGCGTGTTTGAGATATTGCTGGACGAGTGGGAAACAGGTGCTCTGCGACGTCTGAACTGGGTCTACACTGTTTGCTCATGCCTCTCTGTCCCAATACTTAGGGTTATTACAGTAAGAACGATATCAAACATTTTCACCTGAAAAAGCTAATTCTACAGATATGGAAGATACATTCCAAAAATGAAAACATAATAGTAAATATGAGATAGAAACAACATCTTTTTTTTTTTTTTTTTTTTTTTTTTTTTTTTTTTTTTAACTTTCACCCCAATTCATGCTTAACAGTCTGGACAAAAATTTCAGCAGAAGACATATTGAAATATTTTTTTCTTTTATTAGATCTATTTTTTTCCTTCTCAGAAAACGAGTTTTGTGATATTTCTTGCAAATTGTCTCCACCTGGAAATAATAATAATAATAAAAAAATAGCACCAATTAGTTGTCTGCTGAATTAATCCAGAGAGTGGTAAAGATCTATAAAAAAAAAAATAAATATCCAACCCAATTAGAACAAATGACATCATACACTTCACGCTCACTTAACATTGTACAAAAGGTACAAAATGTCTGATATTAACACCTTTTCACACTTTGCCTATATTGGCTGCATTGCCTATTACCTGTAAAGTGGCTGCGTTTTTCCTATATTTTTAATACGCCTGCGTTTAATACCCTCCTTCACTTACTAATTTTTGAGGGGATATGCTTATCAGTTGAGTCATGAATGAATGAAGCTATTAAATTAAAGTTCTCATGTACTGATCTAGTATCCGAGTGGTCGTTGAAATACTTCTCCTTTGCAAATCTTAATGCATACTTTCTCAGGATACACACGAAACTGAAGCTACTTGAACAGCAGGTGTATATATATTTCAAATGAGCAAGGCCTCATTTAGCCAAAATGGAAGTGACCCGACCTGTCAGCTGTGTCACAAGGCCGATGAGACAATCACTCATTTCTTGTTGAATTGTCCTGTGTTGGAATCTAGCAGACGACCTGCGACTGAGTCCATACTTCACATTGCGAGATATATTGCAGTTCCATATAGATCGTATTCAGTGCAACCAAAATGGAATTGACCCAACATGTCATCTGTGTCACCAGGCCAATGAGAATACTCATTTCTTGTTGAATTGTCCTGTGCTAGAATCTAGCAGATGACCTGCGATTGAGTCCATTCTTCACATTGCGAGATATACTGCAGTTCCCTATAGATCGTATTCAGTGCAACCGAAATGAAATTGACCCGACCTGTCAACTGTGTCACCAGACCGATGAGACAGTTGCTCATTTCTTGTTGGATAGTCCTGTGTTAGAATTTACCAGACGATCTACGATGGAGTTCACACTTCGTATTGCGAGAGATGTATTGCAGTTTCCTATAGATCGTAATCAGTTGCTCCAGATGGTACTGAATGATAGTCATTTTATTCATGGTTCCATGTCAAATAAACGTCAAAAAGATTGCCTTTGGAAACAAAGAACACATTTCGGTTGAGAAAATGGGAGTCTCGGTTTTATTGAGACTCTTTATAAGCAGTAATGAAGTTTGCAACACTGCTTACGCACTCTAGCGTATACATGAGCAGAACTCCATTTTCAAAGATACCACAGTGGGCCCAGTCAAACCACCAATATACCTCATACAGAGACTTAGACCTCATACAGACTCCCATTTTTCTAATCTGTAGTGTGTTTTTTGTTCCCAAAGGCAATCTTTTTCACGTTTATTTTACTACACTGCAGCTGGTATGAGTGCCGTGTGGCGGTGGTAGAACGTCTCCCCGTACTTGAATGTGTGTGTCGCTTACATCTTTTTGTTTTGGATAGCCATTTGGCCACTTTGTGGGAAAGTAACTGTCCGTTTGGCTTTCTGCTAGTGATGTTTCCATTTGGGTCTAGTTATTTCGCGTTTGTATTTCTTTCCCTTTGATGTCTCTGATGGGAGGTGTGGGATAATTGTATCGATTCCTGACCATTGCCTTCCCTTCTATTTTCTAATCAATTAATGGATACAAACTGGTGTATGGAATTTGTAAATGTGAAAAAAATAAACAACACAAAACAAAAAATAAATAAATAAATAAATAAATCATTAATATATATCTGGCGCTTTTTGACGCTTCTTGTCACTTATTAGTAGGACCTCGACAATCGCAACAGTTTGAACGGTCACTGTACAGCTAGTTACTTCCGGTTTTGTTCATATTGCCTTCCGGTTTTCGAGTCGCGCCAGAATCAAAACAAAAGCAATGTTAGTTAAAGATTTCAGAAAAGAATTTTATGATGTAATTCAGCATCAGGTACACTTTCTTCTATCATGATTACTGTGTACCAGTTTTCCATGTGCTTCTGCCTTGTCTAGCTCTTTAATTTTACATTAAATATATAGGTAATTTTTTAAAAAAATACACAGAAGAGACGGTATGCACATAAAAGTGGGTTTTGGAGTGATCAGATATAATCAGATCCTCATCAAGCTCCTAAAGAGAAAGACCAGATAAATACAATTAAGCGGTCACAAAATGAACAGATGGCAAGCATGGTTGGCAACAATCTCCCAAAATGGGGTCGGGTATAAAAGCCTAGTCCGATCCGATCCGCCAATCATTTTTCTGCCGATCATAAATTTTATTTTTGTCATTATATCTAAACTATGATTCAAATTTCCAGTATATCAGTTTTATATTACCATACATTGCTTAATTAATATTCAACAAAAGATATTTCTTTTTTCAATGCTTTTGGGTTTGATTTTTAAGCATTTTTCTGTCTTCTAGGGGTATAAAAGCCAAGTCCAGTAAATAATATGAAAATAGGCTTAGCCTCAATGCGAGCAAAGCACAGACCCTGTTTGTAGTCTCTTCAAAAGTCCCTTCACAACATCATTAAAGAATGACTCCGTATATAAAAATATATGTAAATAAAAAATAAATAATAAAAGTAATCAGCAATTTGTGACACTTATTGACACTCGTTTCTTTTCATTTCGTGATGCTTATTAGTATCGTCCGCTCATTTCCTGTCAACTTCTGGTGACATCTTTTGACAACTTCCAGGAAGAAAACGGGAAGAAAATTGGTCAGCTCGATTTCTGCTGAAAGTATATATCGTTGTATGTTACTTTTCATTGATCATATTCTCTACCATAGAGCTCACTTCGTTGGCAACGTGCTTTACGTGTCGCGAGCTGTGCCCGCTATAAAAAAAACATAGTTTTCTCAGTAGTGAAGCTAATATATACAGAGATCAGCTCTGTCAGAGAATAAATGGTCACTAGAAGATAATTAGTTTCTTGCATATGAAAATTATGTTATATATAAGCTATTTTAGCCTTTTTTTCTCTCCATCTTTGCTTTGTATGCATACTGTTCTAAAAACAGAAACGCTGGACCGCAACGAATATGAAAGATACAAAATGACCCAACTACTACTGTACAAAAAAAAAAAATGACAGGGAAGAAGACGAAAAAGGAGAAATAACATTAATACAGATATTAATATCTATTAGATATTCTTAAAACACTATCTTCCGCGGTCAGAAAATTCCCCCATTTCATCTCATTTCAGGACTTTGTTGTAAGTAACGTCATTGATTACAGATCTATTTATAGATGTGTCCAATTTGGTAAACAAACGGAAAAAAAACTGATTTTATTGAAACATGTGCAAATGCTTGTTGAATCACAATGCACATGAACTAAAATTTCAGCATTTATACAGGGCTTCCGTTAAGCGGACGTACGGCGTATATTACGCCCTGAGATTGCCACCGGACGTCCAAATTGAACTTCAAAGACGTACAGCGGACTTCGGAAATTTCTTTTGTCCGTCCGAAATCGATACCCAAGACGTCAAAAAATTGTCAAAAGGCCCGCCCACTTTTAACCAGTTGTATGATGTTTGCCCCGCCTACTTACCCGAAATTCGCTACCTGTGTTGACTGAGCTTTAAGGACGTCCCACTTTGCGCTTGTGGGTTTTTTTTGACAGCCGTGTCAAGCGTCGCGGCACCCTTTTGATGGCTGCGTGATCACTGCGTGTATTTGTCACGCGTGCTGAGTTGATTAATTGATGTTTTTATAATTAAATTTTCTACTGCGATCCCGAAAATATTCGTTGAAATTATATGAAGTCATTATTATTTTTTAATATTCACGTCTTAAAATCTTAAATTATTATTTTGCTAAGAACGTGTGTCGTCTGCAACACTTCCGGGAATTGCCGAGTGAAATTCTATAAATAAATAAATAACAATTATGCACAGAACGCAAATTAAAATCTATTCGAATCTAGAAGCTTACATTTGTCATGACAACAAAAGCAATTTTTCAGATGAAAAGAAAATATATTTTTCGTCAAAATTTTCGGAAAACCCGTTTCTAAATGCGTAGCCTTGTTCCGGTTGCACTGTTTACCAGCGCAGAAAAGACGCAAAGTAAGTCTAAATATAGGCGAATTACGATGTTTTTGCTTGCTTTTCTCCGCGAACGAACGTTTTGCTGTTGGTATTTCATCGAGAGCTGCCTTTAATTTGTTTGTTGTCGCACAAGTCGACGCCGTTTTCCCGCAATTTTTGTGAAGTAAGCAACTCGTTCGCTCGTGTTGATCAGCTTCAATCCGAACAAATATTTCATTAAATACATTTCTGCAAAATAATTTCAGCATAGTTTATTTTTAAGAAAACATGTTTTGGGTGTTTTCTCTCATGTATTTTCTTTTCTTTTTTCTTTCTCTGGGCTTTGAAACGAATGCGAAGTTGTACCAATGTTGATGCTTTCTCTAAGGTCCGACATACAAGTACAAGCTTTCCAAAAAGATGCGATCGAATTTTAATAAGCGTTAAGGACATTTTTAAAACACATCAAAGAGAAGCGTGTATCATGATGATTCTGTGTGACACTGAAATAAGAACCTATGTTCTACTAAAGAAAGGGCAGACCGCCGCAGCACAGAAAAAAAGTGGGACTTCCTAGATTTTCCTGTGGGACTTCCAAATTTGAGGGGTAGGAAGTCTGGGACTTCCTGAGTCTGGAAGTTAATGGAAGCCCTGTTTATAGTTGTCTGTTCTATAAAAGGACAAAATAGAGACAAAAAATCAAGAAATCTCTCTAGGCTATTTTTCTTCCGAGCTTGGCTTTTATACCCCTGAAACGAGAAAAAAAATCACTCTCAATCAAAAACTAGAACAATGATTTTAATAATATCATTGCTGTAAATTACAATTATATAATATGATCATATAAAACTCAAATACTGGAGATTTGATTCATAGCTTAGATATAATGACAAAAATAATATTTATGATTGGCAGAAAAATGATGATCGGATCGGATTTGGCTTTTATACCAGACCCCAAAATGGTGGCAACCTAGTTCTGCAATGCAGAACCTTATAGACGGCAATGTCCCAGTTTAGGTCCAAATGGGACTGAACTTTTTACCAAGATTTTTGTCTTTGCTTAACCATGAACTGTTAGGGAAATGTTTGATCATGATCATACAGACACTTGATACTATGACTGGTTCACCAGTTTGTTTTTGCGCCAATCTACTTCTTGTTTCGTAGTGTCCCACCGTTTATTCGCATATATTTACAGCAACCACTTCACAATATTCCAGGCAAAAGGGATGGGCTTCAATGGGATCACGAGGAACTGTACAACTTCTATTCAGCCAATGTCATATTTTATAGGGGTGTGCAAAAATACCGGTACATCGGTATACTGTGGTATTTCTTTGGCATACATACCACCGCGGTACACTTGCCTGTACTATGGTATTCTGATAATTCTATTTTTAGCAACAGTCTATTGTAGAAAACTATGAGTCTCCAAAATATTGAAAGAGTTGAAGTTGAAACAGCTTCAAATGGTGTGCTTCAGTTATAAACATTTGAATTTCAATTGCAAACAGTAGGCCTTCATGCCTGCAACATTACCTGTTGTAAATACATGTATATTGAACAATACATGTTGATACTTTATGAAAGTATAACAGAGGTTATAGAGATGTAAATAAGTATGCAGTCATAAAACTGATAATAAGCAGGAAGATGTCATTGAAGCCTTAATTGCTGGAAACTGCTGGCTTATGGTCCTACATATATTTCCTGTCTCAACTCTCCACTGCTGATTTTTAATTTTAAATATAAATTTCTATTACAACATACAATGTAAATCAATATTTCATTGAAAATAAATTCAGCACAGATGATTGAGGTGGTTACCATCCAATGATGGCATATCAACCAAATTGCCACTACTGCCAGTTTGGTTGATATGCCATCATTGGATGGTCACAACCTCAATCATCTAGGCTCTATCGTCAAAGTATATGAAAGAAAAGAAGGGCAGTTGTCAGTTTCTGCTGAAATGATTAATAGCTTATGAATAAGCCCTCCTGGAAAAGTGTGCGGGCTCGATGAATAGTATTGACTGGGCAGTTTAACTCCAAACAAAAATTACGTTGGTACAAAGTTCTAATGTCTGAAGCATGACTTACAATATAGGAACTTTGAACCGGATAAAACCTACAATACTCAGGGCTTCCATTAACTTTCAGACTCAGGAAGTCCAGACTTCCTACACCACAGATTTGGAAGTCCCACAGGAAAATCTAGGAAGTCCCACTTTTTCCGTGCTGCAGCAGGCTGGCCTTTGTTTCGCAAAACATAGGTTCTTATTTCAGTGTCACACAGAATCATCATGATCTATAATTCTTTCAGATGTGTCTTAAAAACGTCCTTATCGCTTAAAATTCGATCGCATCTTTTTGGAAAGCCTGAACTTGTATTTCGGACCTTAGAGAAAGCATCATTGGTAAAACTTCGCATTCGTTTCAAAGCCCAGAGAAGGGAAAAAATAAAATAAAATACGTGAGAGAAAAGCCCCAAAACATGTTTTCTTAAAAATAAACTACCCGGTATGCTAAAATTACTTCGCAGAAATGTTTATAATGAAAAATTTGTTCGGACAGAAGCTGATCGACACGAGCGAACGTTGCGTCCTTCACAAATTTGCGGGAAAACGGCGCCGACTCTTGTGTAACAACAAACAAATAAAATGCAGCTCTTGATGAAATACCAACAGCAGTAACGCTCGTTCGCGGAGAAAAGCAAGCAAAACCATCACAAATCTCCTAAATTTAGACTTACTTTGCGTCTTTTCCGCGCTGGTAAACAGCGCAACCGGAACGAGGCTACGCATTTAGAAACGGGTTTTCCGAAAACGTTGACGAAAAATATGTTTTATTTTCATTTGAAAAATTGCTTTTATTGTTATAGCATTGTAGGAAAAACAAGCATAAGCTTATAAATTTGAATAGATTTCAATTTGCGTTTTGTGCATAATTATTTATTTATAGAATTTCCCTCGGTAACTCCCGGAAGTGTTGAGGTGTTTTCAGACGACACACCTTCTAAGCAAAATAATAATTTAAGATTTTAAGACCTGAATATTAAAACAATTAATGACTTCATATAATTTCATTATTTTCTTCCAAAGATCATTTGTGTCAACGCATTTTTGATGTTTATTTCTGGTTCTGAATTTATCTATTTCCAGACAAGGAAAATCCGCTCGTCTAAATTCAATTTATTAGTGCTTCTTGTCTTTGTTTAACTTGCATAATCTGTTGAACGCGTCTTCCTGCTAAACTGGTGCGCTGGAAAGATTTATTTATTTCTCATGCATTCTTTGTGTATTTGTTAGGTTTTGGAACTGATAAGGTTGCCAGGAAGTTTTTTAATATAAAGCGCAACCTGGAAAATTCCTCCCGACCGAAAATTTTCGGGTTCATTGGTCAACGTTTTGAACGCGCGTGAACGAATATTTCGGGTGTCGCAGGAGAAAGTTAAATTATACAACATCAATTAATCAACTCATCACGATTGACAAATACATGCAGTGATCACACAGCTATCAAAAGAGTGCCGCGACACGTGAGACGGCTGTCAATAAAACTCCCGCAAGCGGAAAGTGGGACGTCCTTAGAAGCTCAGGGAACACAGGTAGTGAATTTCCGATAAGTAGGCGGGGCAAACATCATACAACTCGTTAAAAGTGGGCGGGGTTTTTGACAGTTTTGGACGTCTCGGGTATCGATTTTGGACGGACAGAAGAAATTTCGGAAGTCCGCGGTACGTCTTTGAAGTTCAATTTGGACGTCCGGTGGCAATCTCAGGGCGTAATATACGCCGTACGTCCGCTTAACGGAAGCCCTGAATACTACAATGTACGTGCGACCAGCAAAGACTCAGGTTAGTCTGTGCATCAACCCGCCAGATAAAGCAAGCTTCTTGCATACTGTACGATCAGTGAAGGGTCTGAACAAAATGTGCTGTTGCAGTCGCACTGTTTATTCCGCTTTGGACAGCCCGGCTATCGATGGTAAATACGATCAGTGAATGCTCTTATCAGAATGTGCAGGCGCGTACTGACCCGAGTCTTCGCTCGTCGCACAAGACGTTTTGTTACACCCAGTGATCATAGGGGGTACTTACGATTAGCGAAGGCTCTGATTAGACTACTGAGATCTATTGATGTGCAGTCTCAGAGTGTGCAGGCTGATCCGTCTATTTGTACAAGTTTTATTGTAGGTTTTGTCATGCACAGACTCATGCGCGAGTTGTTTGTGCAAACCTTAACGCTAAGCACTCTGGGTACAATTTTCAGCAGGCGACATTTTGAACTATTTTTCTCATTCTTCCAAGAGAACATTATTTGCACTTCATGCAAATTGTCTCCACTGCATGAAATGTCAAATCCTGTTTTCTTGGTAATGAAAAAAAAAAGAAAAAAGAAAATGAATTCAATCTGTCATCTGCTGAATTAGCCCAGATGACGCATTCCCGCCAATGCGCTAGGTTTATACAATGCATCTCTTTTACTCGTTAAATAAATTACAGTCTTGGTTTTACATATCGCATATTGAAGCCACAAAAACAGAACACTTTACATGGAAACGAAAGTTGTGAAGATTGCTGTATAAGCCAATAAATATAATGTTATTAATATATTATACTGTGAGAGAATAATGTAACAAAGTATTCATTTGTACCCTGATAAATGCGGGGTAAGGTACTCACACTGCAGGTTTTACTGATTTAAGGTAGCTAACTGTAACTGACTTAAAAGGGAATTAACTGCAATTGCTTTACGAGTCTGATCTGTGCGAAATGGAATGTTTGTTTGTTAGTGTTGAGGTTTTACGGCCCAGTCAACCCAATGGGGTCGTGTCAAGCACGGTCAGTTTACCCAACCACACGTTTACTGGGCAGGCGTAGTCCTCTAAGAGGTTAACCAGTATTACGCACATTCTTTCACCAGAAACTGACAACTGCCCTTCTTGAATCAGCGGAAGGGAGAGAATGACTGTAGACAATATTTCATGATCAATACAATAAGTGGTTAACCAGTACACTGAACACCCTTCCGCCAGAAACTTGTAACTGCCAATCTTGAAGCAGTGGAAGGAGCGAATGACCGTAGCAAATACATGTGTTTCATGATAAATCGCTCAATCTGTGAGGATCGAATGCACGATCCTGACCATCGGAGATTAATGCGTCTGCCTATGTTGCATTACTCGTATTTTTTTTTCGGGACGATGTTCGTTGGTCTCCAGATAAAAGCCTTTAAGATAGCTAGCTAAGGAAAGTATCCAGATTATGAGATTATATTTTTCTTATTATACCCCGCCACACAATAGCGGCGGGGTATTATGGTTTCATGTTGGATGTCCGTGTGTCTGTCTGTGCATCATCGTCCATCCCTCCGTATCGTTTCCGGATGATAACTTGAGTAAATATCAATGGATTTTCACCAAATTAGATATGTGCATTGATATTATGGAGATCTGGTTTGGGATTGCTAATGGGCGAATTTCATTAAATTTTGACAGAGTTATCTGCCCAAGACACACGCATATTTTCGTTTCCGGATGATAACTTGAGCAGGGCTTCCATTAACTTTCAGACTCAGGAAGTCCCAGACTTCCTACACCTCAGATTTGGAAGTCCCACAGGAAAATCTAGGAAGTCCCACTTTTTCCGTGCTGCAACAGGTTGCCCTTTGTTTCGCAAAACATAGGTTCTTATTTCAGTGTCACACAGAATCATCATGATCTATAATTCTTTCAGATGTGTCTTAAAAACGTCCTTATCGCTTAAAATTCGATCGCATCGTTTTGGAAAGCCTGAACTTGTATGTCGGACCTTAGAGAAAGCATCAACATTGGTAAAACTTCGCATTCGTTTCAAAGCCCAGAGAAGGGAAAAAATAAAATAAAATACGTGAGAGAAAAGCCCCAAAACATGTTTTCTTAAAAATAAACTACCCGGTATGCTGAAATTACTTCGCAGACATGTTTATAATGAAATATTTGTTCGGACAGAAGCTGACCGACACGAGCGAACGAGTTGCGTCCTTCACAAATTTGCGGGAAAACGGCGCCGACTCGTGTGTAACAACAAACAAATAAAATGCAGCTCTTGATGAAATACCAACAGCAATAACGTTCGTTCGCGGAGAAAAGCAAGCAAAACCATCACAAATCTCCTAAATTTAGACTTACTTTGCGTCTTTTCCGCGCTGGTAAACAGCGCAACCGGAACGAGGCTACGCATTTAGAAACGGGTTTTCCGAAAACGTTGACGAAAAATATGTTTTATTTTCATTTGAAAAATTGCTTTTATTGCCATAGCATTGTAGGAAAGACAAGCATAAGCTTCTAAATTTGAATAGATTTCAATTTGCGTTTTGCGCATAATTATTTATTTATAGAATTTCCCTCGGTAACTCCCGGAAGTGTTGAGGTGTTTTCAGACGACACACCTTCTTAGCAAAATGATAATTTAAGATTTTAAGACCTGAATATTAAAACAATTAATGACTTCATATAATTTCATTATTTTCTTCCAAAGATCATTTGTGTCAACGCAAATTTTTTATGTTTATTTCTGGTTCTGAATTTATCTATTTCCAGACAAGGAAAATCCGCTCGTCTAAATTCAATTTATTAGTGCTTTTTGTCTTTGTTTAACTTGCATAATTTGTTGAACGCGTCTTTCGCTAAACTGGTGCGCTGGAAAGATTTATTTATTTCTCATGCATTCTTTGTGTATTTGTTAGGTTTTGGAACTGATAAGGTTGCCAGGAAGTTTTAGAATATAAAGCGCAACCTGGAAAATTCCTCCCGACCGAAAATTTTCGGGTTCATTGGTCAACGTTTTGAACGCGTGTGAACGAATATTTCGGGTGTCGCAGGAGAAAGTTAAATTAATCAAACATCAATTAATCAACTCATCACGCTTGACAAATTCATGCAGTGATCACACAGCTATCAAAAGGGTGCCGCGACACGTGAGACGGCTGTCAATTAAACTCCCGCAAGCGGAAAGTGGGACGTCCTTAGAAGCTCAGTGAACACAGGTTGTGAATTTCCGATAAGTAGGCGGGGCAAACATCATACAACTCGTTAAAAATGGGAGGGGTTTTTGACAGTTTTGGACGTCTCGGGTATCGATTTTGGACGGACAAAAGAAATTTCGGAAGTCCGCGGTACGTCTTTGAAGTTCAATTTGGACGTCCGGTGGCAATCTCTGGGCGTAATATACGCCGTACGTCCGCTTAACGGAAGCCCTGGGGCAAATTTCGTCAATGTTTGACAGAGTTCTGCCCACAACGCGATAATGGCGGGGTATTATAGTTTAATGTTTTTATTTTTCAAAGAAAACATATAATGTGGATTTCCATTAGAAGTGCCTAGGAGAGATGCTTCAATTAAGTACCCACAACCTACATGTTTTCTAAGTAAGAAAAAAGTCAATATTTGGGCAAGTAAATCTTGGTTGAAACTTAGACAAGTGGATTTTCACTGCTTACTTGTCCATGAACTGTACAATAATAAAATTTTATAATTCACATCCCTACATACAGTGGTCCTCGCCTCCCAGAGGACTTATTAAGGAGGAGTATTTGGTGATAATTCTGGGATAGTTTTCTCCAGTTCTCCATAAAAACATATGTTGTGGGTACTCATAAGAAGCGCCTCACCAAGGCGCTTCTAATGAGTACCCACAACATAGGTTTTTATGGAGAAATAAGAAAAATTATCCCAGAATTATCACCAAATACTCCTCCTTAACAATTCCTCTGACTCCCTATAATGTTGTTTCCTTCATGAACTGAAAATTGAATGTTCTTTTTTATTTTTCAGAGAGTTTTGGTGCTGGTTGCATTTGATGTTGATGCTCTTTGTGCATGTAAAATTTTGCAGGTATGGCCACTGTTGCCATCTTAACCCTTGTCCTGCTGAATAAATTAAGATGCCACACCCATTTCATATTTTCAGCCAATCGGATTACTTGATCCAGATTGTTGATATAAATTCACATACTTCATGGCAAACAGTGCAGATCCAGATCAGTTGGCTTCTGAAGAAGTCAACTGATCTGGATCTGCACTGTTTACAAAGGCAGGACATATCCTGGTTCAGTAGGACTAGGGTTAAATAGCATACAGGGTAAAATTTCCAGCAGGTGTTATTTTCAAATATTTTTGTTCTTTTCTAAGTAAATAGGATATGACAATTCATGCACATTGTCTCCTAAGACAATCTGCATGAATTGTCGAATCCTGTTCTTTGGGGGAAATAATATCTTCATTTTGTCTTCTGCTGTTTTTGCTCATAGCACATGGTAAATAGTAATTTCAGTATCATTCAAGTATTCCTAATTGTTGACTATTGTAAAGTTTTGCATGCAGATACTTGTATAAAGTTTGTAAATATATTCAGCACTAGGGCTGACTATCATGCTGCTTTATGACTCTGAGGATACTATCAGTATGAGAGAAAACCCTATCATGATATTATTACTATCAAGGGTCTGATATCATTCATCACGATACTATCACCGTCTCCAAATCACACAGTATTATAATGAATTTCTTTGATTTTATAAAGACCGGAATACATGTAACAATACCTAATATTAGGGGTGGTTGGGTGAGGCAAAGGTATTGTGTACGGTAGATTTCCCTTTAGTTCGAACAGGTAAAAAATAAATATTGATCCGGGTGTTCGAATTATACGAAAATCAGTTTCAGAAAAAAAAAAACACTGTTCGAACTATTTTAAATTGCCGAAAATCTCCGATAAAAACTGAACGAGCATGATAAAAAAAAATCAATAACTAACCATCAGTCCCTGTGTGATGTGTCGACGATTTGAGCTATTTTCCCACTTGATTGAACTAGAACATAACTCGCGGTATTTAGCGATAATTGCTCATGGTTGTGCGAATTCCCTAACAATGGACCATTTTCAATAACAAAAACATTCTATGTCACTTTCTTCTTATCCTCAGAAAACAGTAGCCTGGTCATAATCATAAACAATTGACGTCACTCTAAACTTTCTTCAATTATAGAGTAACATTATCATTTTGATGCGGATAATTGTCTTTATTTGTAATAAGTCATCCGTATGCATTTCAACATTCCTTAGACTTTGGTGCGGACGTGACACACGACAGTTGTCTAAGGCGATCATCAAAAACCGTCTATAAAAACATCAAACTAATCGCTTGCATAACGGAAAGCGGTCATTGAAGAAAGGTACCTTACCAACTAAAACAAAACAAACAAACAAAAAAAAAAAAAAAACTATGATAGGGCAGCAGTTGTCGCATCCGCTTATTCCGATCAGGACCAACAGCGTAAACAGGACTTAGAAATGTTTTTATGCGCAGCCTGATTTAGGCCATCGTTTCTTGCCTAAGAAGTAACCATTTTGCGTTCACGAGTCTACCGGAAAATCCCAGTGTTCTGACTAGTAAAAAGCGCACCTTATTGCAAATGCGAAAATTGCTGATCCAGACAAGTCGGCGCGGTCCGATAAAGGTCTAGTTTAGTGCATACTTACAAGGACAGGTGTTCTTTATGCAAGATGTTAGCAGTTTTATTATTTTG
Source organism: Anodontia alba (assembly GCA_964016985.1). NCBI lineage: Eukaryota > Metazoa > Mollusca > Bivalvia > Lucinida > Lucinidae > Anodontia > Anodontia alba. The sequence continues at coordinate 7,401,045 of OZ024830.1, read as the reverse complement.
AAAAGCCTGCGCAGCCGATCGGGTTGTAATTCTTGTAATGTCCCCTTTTCTTTTGCGGAACACCATATTTTTGCTCACGGGTAATCTCTGTGAAACATACTTATTGACCTTGTTAACCTTTACCGATTTAGCAGACAACGAACTGATAACATTTTTCTTATATTTTTTTTTCAGTGTACATAATTTGACATTTCAAGCAATTCGTCTCCCGAGGAGACTATTTGCAAGAACAGTCGGCTGCTATTTTCTAGGACAACAATAGAAAACTGTCATCAGTTTGTCGTTTGCTAAATTTGCCCATAGCATGGTAAGAACTAACATGCTTAAAATAGCACCTGCAGTCAGCTGGAGAAACCGTGTTAACACAGATTAACCCCTTAAAGCGCCATTCACAACTGCAGCAAAAAAAATAAAAAAAACTTTTTTAATTTATTTCTATTTATTTATTTATTTATTTTCAGAGAATAAAGTCTTGACGTTTCAGGTGAATCATCTCCTAAGCAGATGCTTCATATGAAATTTCAAGACTTATTTTCTCTGAAAAATAAAATAATAATAAACAACAAAAAAAAATTGCTTGGCGCTTTATGAGTTAATATACAATCTAGCGCTGCCATCTGTACAGTTTTAATTAATCCAAATAGCGCCAATCACAACTGCAGCAAAAAAAAAACAAACTTAACTTATATTTATTTTTTTTTTTCGGAGATTTTAAGCCTTGACATTTCAGGTGAATCGTCTGCAGCAGATGACATTTTGAGTTTTTCTTATATTTTAGATAAACAAGTTGACATTTCATGTGAAATGTCCGCCCAGCAGATGCTTCACATGAAGTGTCAAGAAAAATAATAATAAAGAATAAAAAATTCAAAATGTTGTCTGCTACAAATTTTGCTTGGCGCTTTAAAGATTATTTTCCATTCTACCGCATGCCTTCTGTACAGTTAAACTAAGTCTTAGAGTGCCAATCACAACTGCAGCAGAAAAAATTCTATTTATTTTTTTATTTATTTGTTTATTTTACTTTTTTCAGACAATAAAGTCTTGACATTTCATGTGAATCATCTGCGAACGAAATGTCATCACTCATTTCTCTTATTTCACTTTTTTTTTAAATAAATAAAAAAAAATCAAAACGTCGTCTGCTAAAATTTTTGCTTAGCGCTTCAAGGGTTAGTTTAAACTGGCTGTCAATCAGCTATAACTGTAAAGGCCCTCGTGTCATGTATGAATGAAATCTGAGCCGAAAACGCTTTGATGTTAACATAGGTTGTGAAGACATTAACCTTTAAAGTGCCAAGCAAAATTTGTGGTGTTTATTTTTTCTGTTTTCAGAGAAAACAAGTCTTGTCATATCATGTGAATTGTCTACCAATATTGTCTACCAAGTAGACAATTCACATGAAATGTCAGGGCTTAATTTCTCTGACAAATAAGAAAAAGTAAAAAATGTTGTTTGCTACAGTTGTGACTGGCGGTTTAAGGGTTAACGGAGATACAGATAAGCTGCTGAATTAGAAATGCAAGAGCGTGTAAAGGGTATTACTTCATTTAACCCTTAATGCGCCAATCACAACTGCAGCAGAAAACAGTTTTACTTTTAAGTTTTTCAGAGAACTAAGCCTTGAGATTTCTTGTGAATCATCAGTCAAGCAGATGCTTCACATGAAATGTCAAAACTTTTTTCTCTGATAAAAAAATAATAATGGCTAAAAAATCAAAATTTTGTCAGCTACAAATTTTGCTTGGTTCTTAAAGGGTTAAGCGATAATTATAAAGCGCTAATACACCAATGCTAAAACACTGATTACCGGCTTTTCAGTGCATTTTGGTCTCCCGCTCTTCTCTGCGGGTCTTTTCATTTCAGCGGAAAGAAATTTATTTACTCTAAAACGAATTGGGCTTCTAGGGTGTAAAAGAAGAACTAAGGCCATCCTTAAACTTTTGTAAGTTTGCTGTGCTCTGACCGACCCGCAAAAATCGCCGCGACTCATTTTTTTTTTTTTTTTTTCCCGCAGTTTCCGATTTATTTTTTTCCTCGGGGATCAACCTGGTTCTGTCCATTGCGGTTACTGTATTAATCCACCTATAAGACTGATTTTTCCACAAAAAAAAAAAAAAAAAAAAAAAAATGCCCCCAAAAACCAGACCCGTCTATATTATCAAGATCTTCGGCCATATCGGTATTTTCGGCAAGTCCGGTGGTGCCACGTGGTCACGGAAAGTACCGATCATTGAAGCCGGGTTTACCTTCGTCCACTGACAGAAATTTACTAATCCAGACTAATTAAAATCACATTATGTTCCAAAATGTTATCCATCCCCGAGGAACACTAAAACAATTCGTTTTTTCCTTACAATGAACACGGGAAATAATTGCACAGACTTTTCGGATTGGTCCATTAGGTAAAACGGGTAAGGAAATTAGATGTAAAAAAAAAAAAAAAAAAAAAAAGACTGAACTCTTAGCACTCTGGGCAAAATAACTTAAGAAATATTTTTTCTGATGCATATATGTCCCAAAAACAGGTTTGACATTTCATGCAAGTTACCTCCAATGAAGACATTTTGCATGAAATGTCAAATTCAGTTTTCTTGGAAAAATGTGATCAATTTGTCGTCTGCTGAATTGGCCCACAGAGCTGTAAAGGTTAATCATATACATTTCAATGACACATTCACCAACTAGCCACATGATTGACGGGCGAACAAAGCTATTGCCATCAAAGGAATCGGCCACTTTTATAATCCCTTTGATGTTACTAGAAATTTGAACTGTGATAAACAGACCTTATTTTGTTCATACAAAGTAATCGCAACCAGATCGGCTGCGCAGGCTACTCAGAATAATAAAACCGCTAATATTATACATAAAGAATGTCAGGCCTTGTAAGTATGCACAATAAATAAAATAGACTTATCGGACTGCGCATATGAGCACATTTATCTGGATCTTCCTTTTTCATATTTGCGATAAGGTACTTTTTTTGACTTGTCGGAACAGAAATATTGTAAGCCTGTCAGTAGGACGCTGCATGGGATTCATGCAGAGGTAGACTCGTGATCCGCAAAATAGTAACTTACTTTTTGGGCAAGATACAATGACCTGGACCAGCCTGCGCATTGACTGTTTGAAACGACGCTCTGTTTCTAGGCCCTGCAAACTCTGTCAAGCTAACAGAGTAGGTCCTGATCGGAATAAGCCGATGTGACACCCTGCCCTATTTTTGGCTTTTTTTTTTTTTTACAATCGGTAAGATACCTTTTTTGGTTTCAGTATTTAATGACCACCTGCAGAATAGCAACGAGGAAAATTGTACCTTATAACCATTGCAAAATACCCAGATGAGTCTGCGCTTTAAAAAAATGAATTCTGATTTGTTTTTAGGCTCTTCAGAATCAGCTTTACAAATTACATAAATTTTCAACTGCCTGCGAGAATGCGTTGACCCGAGTGCTTCGGTCACTATTTTGATCAGTCACATAAGCGGCGAGGTACTTTTGTTGGTGACTGCTTTCTTTGTTAAATTAAGTTGTTTTTTTGTGTAACAATTCATGTGTATCATTTTTTTTTTCATCGGATTGCACACGGAAATTCGAGGTACGTAATGTTCATCAACGAACTATACATATACAGTTTGTGAATCGAACTTCACGTGTTCGAACTATTTAAAAATGAGTTTGACAAAAATACGTGACTGTTCGGACTAAAAGAGCAATTTTCGGGAGACGATTTCAAAACAGTAAGGGGTGTTCGAATTATTCGTGTGTTCGAACTAATAGGAAATCTACCGTATCTTGCCTTACCAGGGCATCCAACTGATATTGGCTTACAGTTGGGCAAGGCCTGCTATCCTTGCAGCAGTTAAGGGTAGAGGGAGAATGTTTTTATTCTGATCCTTCTCTTTCTTTGATTTCCCTCTTTCTTTCCAGTCCCTCTACTTCATCTTTCTCTACTATATATTATATGAAGGATTCCACACTAAGGGGTAAAAAAATGGGACAAAACACCTCCAAATTAAAAATAAGTTTTTAGTGGTAAAATATACCATACCTTGTTGATTAATGTTCATATTTTGCAGCAATGTCATTAAAAAGATAACTGAAGATGAAGTTTTATGTAAATTTGGAGGAAAAGACATTGCATGCAAAAGTAACAGGCGTGACATGTCAAACAAAATAAGACTGATTTGAAGATTATTTCTGTAAGATTCACCATGAAACTGCTTCAGAACCTTGATCTAGGTTATCTTTTCACATAAATGTTAAATATAAGGTGTGACCATGCATTTACCTTCAAGTACGGTACGTTGACATCCAAAATATTGGAAGCATCAATTTTTATGTTTCAAAGTTGTTAATGGTAAGTACTTAAAAGAAAAATACAAACTGTTTGAAAACAAACTAATTTAATTAGTTTCCATGGATGTAAAATCAACTCTAATATTTGAAAATAACATTTTTTTTATATAAAACGATAACGAAAAATAACAGTCGTGACCTTTGACATTGTAACACGTGTGATGTAACAGGCATGACTTTTGACCTGCAAATATTATCTGAATTTGGTTCCTTGTTTTCTTTTTGTTAAAACTGATCTTTTCCCACTGAATGTCTCCTGTGGAATCTGTACCCACTAAACTGTCTATTTACCTTCAAATATGGATGTCAATACAAATCTGTAGGTTTTAATTTGTACACTACCGGCTTGTATTTTAACTTGTTCACCGCTTGCTAGTAAATTAAAGCTTGTAGCATATTTTTAACATGTAGTAGTTGCTTGTGTAATGTAGCCAATTTCACTGTCTTTGTTCTGTAGTTTAGGGGATAACTGTCTTCAAATTTGTCATTTGGGGAGGTAGGCTATATCAGCATTGTTACGGTCGCAAATTCAGTTTAGGGCGATGCATCAACGGAGCCGTAAAACGTTATTTGCGACCGGAAAAACCGCTGATATACTTCCCAAAATTACAAATTTAAACCCAGTTATCCCCATTCTAATGCACTTTTACATTTATTTCCTATTAAAATACACAGATTTTGATCATTTCGAACGAAAGGCCAGCATTGTCAGCAGTGTCAAACCCTGGCGTCAGTCAATGAAAACCGACGTTACGTAATGACGTAGGGTTTCCTGCAGTATATCGTAGGATATACGGTCACAAATTTTTGACATCGTCCAATCAGAGGTCGCTTTACATCTGCAAGTGCATTAGAAGTAGTGTTTAATCTTATTATATATAGCTATAAATATCAAATGATTTAAATAATTCGACAAAAGCCAAGTAATAAGCGTGCTGATATCACAGAATATCGGCCCACTTACTGTAGAAAACGTGGGGATTTGCGATGGCGCGCCATCGACAGTATTCTAGTTACATTTATTTTCGCAATAATTCTTCACTATCTCCGACGTTTCGACTTTTTACAGCCTTTTTCACGGATTGTTCTTTCAAGCTATCACATATTTTTCCTATTCATCTTTCCACCATATTGAATGTTTTTGTTATGCCAAACGTTGTCGCGGTGTCATGACATCGGATTCCCGACATCATAACGTCGCAACCCTGTTTGGCGCCAAAAACCTGGGGCCAGCTGTTCAAAGCATCGGTAGCCCAACAAGCTATTTAGTGGTCATATTGTTAACTGTTCTAACAAGTTTAATATGTAATTTTTTTGTGTGTATTTTTGTTGAAAAACTGCGAGCAGCCCTTGCATGCGCAAAAGCTGCTCACATTTTTACAGCAAAATTATTAGCATATTTGCCATAATAAATTATCAAAGTTTTAGCGATCCAATAACCAATGACGGAGTTGATTTTGAACAACTGACCCATGAACAATATTAAAAATCAATGCTGCTACAATTATGTAACTCTATCAGTGATGCCTTATGCCAAAGCGAAAAGCTAAGGCTCTGTCGAGGCTGCTTATCTTTACAGTTTCGTCAGAGCCCTCGCTGTTCGCCCACAAATAGAACAGAACAAACTCACACCCCTGACACCCACATCCCTGACGCAAACTTTTAGATCTACACCTATTGGAGAACACCTGAGGAACATACCTACGAACCAATAATAAAATGATCTAACAATAAGAACAATATTTCCGACAGCAACAACAGTAATAATAATAAAACTACAATATTAACCCCTTTAGTACCAAATGGAATCTTCCACCCTACACACAGCAGGAGTTCATCCCGAAAACCAGGGGTGTCAGATTGCGCTCCCTTCAAATTTTGGCTGGAAAATGGCCTAGCGTTATGCAAACAGAGCAGGCCCCGACCAGACGCCGCATCCTGTGGCGTCCGATCTGGGCCTGCACTGTTTCCCAACAACCAAATTTTGGCTGGAAAATGGCCTAGCGTTATGCAAACAGAGCAGGCCCCGACCAGACGCCGCATCCTGTGGCGTCCGATCTGGGCCTGCACTGTTTCCCAACAACCAAATTTTGGCTGGAAAATGGCCTAGCATTATGCAAACAGTGCAGGCCCGGACCTTAGGCTGCATCCTGCGGCGTCCGATCTGGGCCTGCACTGTTTGCCAACTACCAAATTTTGGCTGGAAAATGACCTAGCGTTATGCAAACAGTGCAGGCCCCGATCAGACGCCGCATCCCGCGGCGTCCGATCCGGGCCCGCACTGTTTGCCAACTACCATTTTTTTTTTGGCTGGAAAATGGCCTAGCGTTATGCAAACAGTGCAGGCCCCGCGGCGTCCGATCTAGGCCCGCACTGCTTGCCAACTACCAAATTTTGACTGGAAAACGGCCTAGCATTACACAACCAGTGCAGGCCCCGACCAGACGCCGCATCCTGCGGCGTCCAATCTGGGCCCGCACTGTTTGCCATCCACCAAATTTTGGCTGGAAAATAGCCTAGCGTTATGCAAACAGTGCAGGCCCCGACCAGACGCCGCATCCTGCGGCGTCCGATCTGGGTCCGCACTGTTTGCCAACTACCAAACTTTTGCTGGAAAATGGCCTAGCGTTATGCAAACAGTGCAGGCCCCGATCAGACGCCGCATCCTGCCTGGGCCCGCACAGTTTGCCAACTACCAAATTTGGGCTGGAAAATGGCCTAGCGTTATGCAAACAGTGCAGGCCCCGATCAGACGCCCCATCTTGCGGTGTCCGATCTGGGCCTGCACTGTTTGCCAACTACTACTTTTGGGGCCTCCGGCACAAAATGGGTTAATAGAGAATGAAATAGTGAAATAAGATAGTAAAATAATCACATGAAATAATTTGTTTGTTTGTTTTGAGATTTAACGTCACCATCACCACTGTATAGGTCAGTTTGGATACTTTGCCTCTAATCTTATGGGACCCCCACCCGACATGCAGATGAAAAGACATTTCAAGCCCTGTCGCCCAATGAAATCAATAGGGTTTATAAACATGGGCGGCCCGACTCGCATGTCCGGGCCCGGCCAGATCCAGATCCTCTATGCGGCCTACCTGCCCCGACACGCAGTCAGCATACGCCCTGCGCGGAAGCACCATGCACCCCACCTATTTTTTCAAGCCCCAGTGGGCGGGGGCCGACCCTAAATAATGAAATAAAATGAAACCTGAAATGAAATATAATGGAATAAAATAATGAAATGAATTAATGAACCGAAATAAAGTGAAATGGTGATGAAAGATGATGATGAAGATGATGATGTTGTTGATGATGATGGTAGTAGTAGTGTTTTTAGTTTGTAATTATGGTTCTGGTCATGATGCTTCCAAGCTTGCTTGACCACCAAGAAAAAAAAAAGAAAAATTTCAGTCAAAATTATCTGATACTTTTTCTTATCTCCGACCAAAACACAGACCGTGGGGACCCCCCAGAACCGCCCCAGCGAGGCTGTTCTAATGTGTACCCACAATCTGCGCCCCTGAGCAGAATTTGAGTTTCACTCATATCTAGCCGAATGCAAATCAGGTGGGAGCAAACTGGATAGACCTTGCATTGCAGAATTTGGTGTCCCACACTTGATAATGTCTAGAATGAAAGATGTTTAATTATATATGCACTTTTTTCTCAGACACTCGCCCATGAAAGAATGGTACTAACCTATGAAAGTTTGTCCCTGTGTCTGTACATGTATTCTCTGTATTCATGGGTGATTCACTGAAACAAAATGCAGGAGAGTGTGAACTAATTCACAAACCTCCGTAGTGAATCATAAGAAATAATTCGTTTTGACAGCAGTGGTGCATACACAAGACAGGGATAACAGTAGATTAGATAAGAGGAGTAAAATGATAATTTTCCTTATCATATGACATCGTAGATCCGATCCAGGCCTGCACTGCCTGCCAACTTCCAAACTTTTGCTGGAAAATGGCCTAGCGTTATGCAAACAGTGCAGGCCCCGATCAGATGCCGCATCCTGCGACATCGGATTTGGGCCTGCACTGTTTGCCAACTACCAAATTTGGGCTGGAAAATGGCCTAGTGTTATGCAAACAGTGCAGGCGCCGAAGGCTCGTTTCATAAATTTCTTATGAAATTACCAGTCGTGTAAGATCCTCTATTTATCTCTGAACAAAAATATATGCTGTGTGTACTTATTTGAACCATCTCAGTAAGACAGTTCAAATGAACACATACAATGTATGTTTTCTTTGAGAAATAAGGAAAATAGCTCTGCGGAGTGTGGTGTCGTGCCTGCCTAGGTCAAGGTCACAAATATGACCTTATTCCAAGAGCACATGATCTTAAGTACATGTGTGCATACCAAATATAAACACTCTAGCTATTGGTTTACGAGCTATTGTAGAGTGTAGACTGATCAATTTGGGTCGAAGGTAGGGTGAATGTTTAGTACACAGACAAACTGACGAACAGACAGAAACTTGCATGCCTATATTGCGCTGCTGAAGCAAGCATGACAAAAAATTATTGCTAATTATCACCATTTTACTCATCTTGTCTTCTGGATAATCCTGGCTAGCAAACGTCATGGGCCATTTGACAAAATACTTGGAAAAAACAAGAACTAGTATTGTTTTCAAAGGAGAACAGGCCTATTTTCTAGAGCCCACGTTGTATGCAGGTGACCTTGAAATTAGGTCAATGTCACCAAAATCTGTCAGAACAGTTCCTAAGACCAACCCACTTTATTACGTACCAAATTTGACACCAATCCATCCACTGATGCAGGGGGTAAAATGCAAACAAGCTATCTTCAACAATCTAAGCCATTTGGTCCCTTGAAAATTATGTCAATGTCACCAAAATCTAAACAGGCATGAGTCTTGACGATAGCAAATGCTTTCTGACACACAGTCAAATGACTAGGTGTTGCCAATATTTTCTTTACCAAAGATGATTTTCTTTTTGCATGTTGCTTGCCATTTTTCATTATCATTGTCACAGACCAGCTAAATCTGGATTTTATTATAAAACACTTGTTGTGACTCTTGACACACATGCTCAGGATTGCATTTGCACCTTCAATGTCAAACATCACTTGTGTTTGCTTCCTTACAATATTAGCATACAGAGAACCTAAAATTAACATTTATTAAATTTAAACTTTTGACTCAAGGTAAATCTCAATCAATAATTTATAACTACTGTCATGAGAAGAATGAACAAAATGTATAAGATAACAGTAAACAGTAAGATTTTGGACATGTTTTCAAGCAGTGATCAAGAGTCAAAAGTCATGGGTGTTTGCAGATCACTCTGTTGACATGAAACACTGCTATTTGAACTTTACTCCAATACTCCAAACTCTTCTGTTGACAATATGGACTAAAAACAAACTGTTCTGGGAGCGGGTGGGGTGTGTTCTTGATAAAGTAAGAAATTACAATGACTGTAGGCATTGGTCATGAAATTTGACTCCACTGCGTGCAACAACATGGCAAAGAAAACAAGTCCAACATCATAACAGTTTGATTGTGGTCAATTCTTAACTTTATCATCGGAACATTTTAAAAAATAAACAAGATAAAGACATATTTTGTATGCATTTAGTGAGAAAAACAAAATGAAACATAGAAGATTTAAAATCACAGTGCCACGAAATGGGTTAAACTATCATTGTGATTTTTGACATAACTGTAATTAAGTCAAACATCATAAATGTTTAATACTTCCAGTATAAGCACTTCAAAATATGTTTGTATGTGAGCAAATGTCTTGAATTTATTTGTTTTATCACAAGCATTGAGCAAAGAGAAATTAAAATGGCTTCATTCTTTAAGAGCATTATTGCAGTGCTAAATATAATAAGTAATATCAAGTGATTTTTGACAGTGCCAGGTTGGAAATATTTGGTCAAAAGTCACGTCTGTTGCAGAATTACTTTAGCTCGAATATATATAGTGTATGGCAGATAACTGAAAATTTATAAAGATCACTTTCTTGCACAAATTAAAAAAAAAAACAGTCAAAGCAGAAATAATGCTGGATTTCTGTTTTCCAGTTAAGAAATTGTAACAACCATGATGACATGACACACTTCCAATCAGAAATATATTGGTCAAATTACACGATCGTGCATGTCAAATGTCTCAACCGTTGCTGGTCCACATGCTAAATTTGAAAAAAATTGGTAGTGTATAATGGCCTTTGGAATTCCAACTTCGCCTTGCTGGTCGTGCCTCCCGTCTCTCCAAATAAATGGCAGCGTCTTTAGAATAGTCCTAGGCATTTCAGAAAACTCCTGTGATCTAATAACGCTCATTACATTCGATAACTATCGTGATTTTACCAATTTTCGTTGACGGAAATACAAACCTCATGTTCAGGTCCTCCATTTTAAATGCGCGCCTCAAAACTGATGACGTAGACAACAACCAGTAGCGGACTGGTCATAAAAATGACACGAACTTGGTAAAAAGCTATGAAACGTTGGAATCAGGGCATCAAGTTACGGGCGTGACTATTTGACGGAATCGTTGTTCGCATTTTTTTTTACCATCGTTTCCCAAACGGCACGCTTTAAAGACCTTTCCCGATATACATTGTTTAGCAAATAGAGTATTTAAGTTTATGTGCATAGCATTTTATAAAAAATCCTCAATATATACAGTATAGGTACCCAGTGGAACGAGCATACTTTTTGACGGAAAAAATCACGAATGTTACTTTGTTTTAAAAATCATTTTTTATGGGATAGAAATGCACAAAAAAGGCTTTTAATGCATATAGATTCTCATTCGATCTTATTTTTACAACATGGAATCAAACAAGAAAAATTAAGATGCTCTAAGACAAAATCAGGATCAATGGTATTTGCCTGGTAAAAAATGTCCCACTTTTTTGTCAAAAAATTAACCGTTTTTTAACATGTTTATTCCTATAAAATTAAAAGATTTGGATCAAATTTCACAATTTTGTCTCTGTTATCTCTACATTATCTAACAAAACAGCCACCAAAAGGCCAGGACTTTGAACTTCTATTTAACACATTAAAAAATGCTTTTTTTCAGATGACTATCAATTACACCCCTTAGTGTGGAATCCTTCATATCTCTTTTTTCCCTTTTCTGGGAGACAACTCAAAATGACCCACTCGGTGGCTCAGTTGGATGCGCCGTCCGACTGGAGACCAGGAGGTCGCGGGTTCAACCCCCGCCGAGGTCGGCAACATTCTTTCGTGGAGATTGATCATGAAATATTTTCTACGGTCATTCTCTCCCTTCCGCTGATTCAAGAAGGGCAGTTGTCAGTTTCTGGCGAAAGAATGTGCACAATACTGGTTAACCGCTTAGAGGACTAAGCCTGCCCAGTAAACGTGTGGTTAGGTAAACTGACCGCGCTCGACATGACCCCATTGGGTTGACTGGGCCATAAAACCTCAACACAAACAAATGACCCACAAGGATTGACATGTTGTTAAACCTCAACACAATAGATGCCTAACATTACTGCCTTCTTAAATATCAGCTTTGCCACCATTTTAACCCTTGTCCTGCTGAACCAGGATATACCCTGCCTTTGCAAACAGTGTAGATCCAGATCAGTTGGCTTCTGAAGAAGCCAACTGATCAGAATCTGCACTATTTGCCATTCAGTATGTGAATCTTCATCAACAACCTTGATCAAGTAATCTGATTGGCAGAAATAGGTGTGGCTTCTTAATTTATTCAGCAGGACAAGAGTTAACAAACTTTTTGGCAAAGCAATTGTTTTTGTTCTCATACTTTATTGACTTGGACAAAAAAAAAACAAAACAAAAAAAACTTCAGAGTGGTATTGCAGAAGGAGAAAATTTACAGGGACAAAAACTATCAAAACTATTAACAGCTGAAGAGACTATGGGTGATAATTGTTGATAGTTGAAAACATTATCACGATAGTACTATCATGGAGTCACCATCATGATGCATCATTATATCAATGTATCATTACACCCCTATTCAATAAATATTAAAATGAATGAAACAGAACATGTTTTTGTTATTTATTGATAAAAAACGTCAAAAAATGATGCTGGTACATCTAAAATTATTTGTCTGAACCTGTGTCTTGAGATACCAAGATTTATTAGGCCAAAAAAAAAAAAAAAAATGTGTTGTTAGGGTAACCCAACCCTACCTATGATTCTGGCCCGACCCTATTTTTTCATTGTAACAATTTTTAAGGGCCAGCAAAAAAACCAGGAAATAGCAAAATCTAGGATAAATCAACTCAGTAGAAGTTGGTAGAAATCTTTCAGATCAGTACCATTGGCATCTTCTTAAACAAATACACAATAATTGATTAAAAGTTACATGGTAAGTGATGTTAACCAATAAAAAAAAAAGTACCTACCTACCATACTAACTTTTTTTGATCTGTAACCCAAACTATATAATTTTTTTTATGGCCTTAACACGTGCAAATTTAATATAATCAAATGGATTATAAAATTCAAAAGTTTGTAGTTGTTCAACTTTAAAAGTGTGTATATTTTGGATATTCAGATTTTCCTACAACACAGATTTTTCTGAAAAAAAAAAAAAAATGGAAAGTCCAGAATACCGTGGTACAGGAAAGTGTACCACATTGTACATACCGTGGTATACCAGTAATTTAGCACCACAGTAGTAAAAACCTTCAAAACTCTTCAAAAATCTTCATCACAGGAACCCAATTGCAGATGACCTTGAAACTTGATATTAGTTTTGGGAATCGGAGAGGAAAATCACAATCGATTATCGGGAAAGTAAAACCGATTGATTATCGATTATACAATCGGATATGCCGTAACTGGCATCAAATAATAAATCATTATAGCATATGCGCTTTATGTTTCTATAAAACTTAAAATGCAACATCATATAATAGCATAACTGTGGTAATTTAAGATATAGGTTGTTTCAAGGCAGCCATGTTTCTAGTCAACAAGTCTTTCATAATATTCTTAATTTGTAGGTCACATTATATGACCTTTGGCCCATGTTCCTAAAAATAGACTTTCAAATAATCGATAGTGAAAAAAAATTATCGATAGTTGCCGATAGTGGGCTCATCCGATTAGTTTTCGATTATTTCGATTAATTGGCACAACACTACTTGATATGCAGCATCAGTGGCATGGGCCCTTTTAACCCTTGTCCTGCTGAATAAATTAAGATGCCACTCCCACTTCTAATTTTCAGCCAATCAGATAACTTGATCCAGATTGTTGATATAAATTCACATACTTAATGGCAAACAGTGTAGATCCAGATCAGTTGGCTTCTTAGAAGCCAACTGATCTGGATCTACACTGTTTGCAAAGGCAGGGTATATCCGGGTTCAGCAGGACAAGGGTTAAGTTTGTTCAAATGATGACCTTTGATTGACCTTGATCAGTATTAAAGGACTTGCTAAGGAGATCTGATGATATTTCTGGAAAGTTGTTATAAAAACACATGTTGAACTTGTGGGTACTCAGTGAGGTGCTTCTAATGAGTAGGCACAACTTGTATTTTTAGCTCACCTGAGCTTATAGTATAGGCAGGCTCCATCGTCCATTTGTTGTCGTCCACACTCCTCAAACATCTTCTCCTCAGAAACCAGTCAAAGCCAATTTCATATGGGCCTTAATGGGTAGGAAGAACGAAAGTTTGTTCACTGCATCTGGGTCACATGACCAAGATCACTGCCATGCTGATATATGGTAAAAACTCTTTAAAAATTGTCTGCAGAACCAAAGGGCCAGTAGCCCAGGGGCTTGATATGCAGCATTGGGGACATGGGTCCACTAAAATTTAAAAAAAAAATGATAATCTTAGGTTGATCATAACTCTTCTTATGGAAAAGTTCATTTTTTTTTACATAGACTGCTATAGGCAAAACTTTAAAACTATTTGTCTGAAACTAGAAGGCTCAGGTCTTTGATTTTGGTATGTAGCTTTATCTTAAGGACTTCTTGTTGGAAAACTCTTCAAACATCTCCCCTGAAACCACTGGGCCAATCAAAGCCAAATTTCATATGGCACCTCAATGGGTAGGGGAAACAATGCATCTCAGTCACATGACCAAGATAGCTGCCATGCTCATGTTTATGGTAAAAGTCCTTTAAAAATCTTCAGGCCAATGACCCTGGTTCTTGGAATGCAGTTTAGCCTTTGGAGACATGGGCCTAAATAAAGTTTGAAAACAATGACAACCTTTTTATAGAAAGATCAATTTTTATTATGTAGACTGCTATAAGCAAAACTTTAAAAATCTTCTTACAAGTGTGAAACTAGAAGGCCTAGGCCGGGGGTGGTCGGGTGGTGCGAAGGTGCTGTGTATCTTACATCATTGGGGCATCCAACTGATATTGGCTTACAGTTGGGCAAGGCCTGCTATCCTTGTAGTGGGTAAGGGTAGAGGGGGAATGTTTTTATTTCTTCTGTTTCTTCACTTTCATTCCTGTTCCTCTTTCTTCCCTGTCCCTCTCTTTCATCTCCTCTACTCTCTCTTCTATCTCTTTTCTCCCTTTCTCTGGGAGACGACACAAAATGACCCTCAAGGGTTGACGTGTCGTTAAACCCCAACACAATCAATCAAGGCCTAGGCCTTTGATATTTGGTAGTCCTCTACCAAGATTGTTAAAATTACAGCCGTGGGGTAAAAATGGCCCCACCTCAATGGTCACTTGTTTGACATAGACTTATATAGGGTAAAACTTTGAAAATCTAAACTAGAAGGCACAGGCCTTTGATATTTGATATGTCATTTTATCAAAACCATATTTTATGTGGTTTCTGTTTCACAGCTAATTAATTCCATACCAAGTTACTGTAAGATACAGATACCAAAGGCTTTTTGGTTGGATGAGGCAAAGGTGTCGTGTATCTTAATCATTGTGGCGTCCAACTGAGATTGGCTTACAGTTGGGCAAGGCCTACTATCCTTGCAGCAGGTAAGGGTAGAGGGGGAGTGTTTTCATTTCTTCAGTTCATTTCTTCTGTTTCATCACTGTCATTCATTCTCCTCTTTCCTGTCCCTCTCTTTCATCTCCTCTACTATCTTAACTATCTCTCTTCTCTTTTCACTGGGAAACATCACAAAATGACCCACAAGAGTTGACATCTCGTTACACCCCAAAACAATCAAACTAAAGGCTTTTCAGACTGTACCAGTTACCATATCCCTGTGTTTCAGTCTTTAAAAATGTTACATATGCTTGCTCAGAACAAATAGTCTCAGGTGAGCTACAGGACCACTGGTCCTCTGGTTTTGCAGAACTGGCAAAAATTATTCCAGACTTAGCATCAAATACTCCTCCTTAACAAGCCCTCTCAGCAGGAATGGTAAATGCTTGCCTTATTGCCTTATTTTATGTTTCAGAATTTGTTCCAGTGTGACCAGATTTTGTACACAATAATACCAGTTTCTGGTAGAGAAGAGTTAGAGAGAGCATACATAGAGAATTCAGAAGGGGTAGGTCTCCTTAACCCCTAAAATGCCATACAAAATTGTTAGACGACATCCTGAAATATATTCTTTTTAACCCTAAAAGTGCAAAGCAAACTTGTAGTAGACAACAGTGTTATTTTTTATTATTATTTTTTAGCTCACCTGAACATCGTTCGTCGTCAGTAATTAGTTTGTTAACAGTCTAGAGGTCACAGTTTTGACCCAGTTGATGAAACTTGCCCGTAATGTTTGACCCTATCAAATCTAGGTCAAGTTTGATACTTGGTCACTTGGGGTCAAAAGCTAGGTCACCAAGTCAAATCAAAGGAAAAACTTGTTAACACTCTAGAGGTCTTATTTTTGAAGCAATCATCATGACTATTGCTCAAAATGTTTGTCTTGATGATTTCTAGGTCAAGTTTGAAACTGGGTCACTTGGGATCAAAAACTAGGTCACCAGGCCAAATCAAAGGAAAACCTTGTTAACACTCTAGTGGTCACATTTTTGAAGCAATCATCATGAATCTTGCTCAAAATGTTTTTCTTGATGATTTCCAGGTCAAGTTTGAAACTGGGTCACATGGGGTCAAAAACTAGGTCACCTGTTCAAATCAGTGGAAAATCTTAACACTCTAGCGGTCACATTTTTGAAGCAATCATCATGAATCTTGCTCAAATTGTTTGTCTAGATGGGGGGTGGTCGGGTGGTGCGAAGGTGTCATGTATCTTGTGTCACCGGGGCGTCCAACTGATATTGGCTTACAGTTTGGCAAGGCCTGCTATCGTTGAAGTAGGTAAAGGGAGAGGGGGAATGTTTTTATTTCTTCTGTTTCTTCCCTTTCATTCCTGTTCCTCTTTCTTCCCTGTTCCTCTCTTTCATCTCTTCTACTATCTCTTCTATCTCTTTTCTCCCTTTCTCTGGGAGACGACACAAAATGACCCACAAGGGTTGACGTGTCGTTAAACCCCAACACAATCAAAAAAAAATGTTTGTCTAGATGATTTCTAGGTCAAGTTTGAAACTGGGTCACTTGGGATCAAAAACTAGGTCACCAGGCCAAATCAAAGGAAAGACTTGTTAACACTGCATTTCGCCCGCGGCAACTGTGGCCATTTAAAAGCTAAATGGGATACACATTTATCTTGTCTAACTTGTAATTCTTGCACACGTATCTCTCCGTGTTATATTTGTAGTTCCTGGACAGAAAAAGTTTGGAACCTAGCAGAAAGAAGACGCCTTCATGCTACTAGAAAATCAGTTATGACGCAGAAGAGAAAACAGAAGAAATCAAAGAAATCCAAGAAGTCCCAGTCAGACATGTCTGACAACGGGACAGTTGATGGGAGCACCGCCCCTCATAGCTTTACTGCTCGGGGCAGGACCCATCAAGGTGGCAGCCTGGCGGACTTAGAGTCTGACCTGGCACTAAGCCCACCAGTCACCAGTCAACCAGTCACCAGTCAACAAGTCACCAGTCATCCAGTCACTGGGCAACTTATCTCCGTTCATCCAGTCACCGGTCATCCAGTCGCCAGTCAACCAGTCACCAGTCAACCAGTCACCAGTCAACCAGTCACCAGTCAACCAGGCACCAGTCAACTAGGCTCCAGTCAACCAGGCATGGGTTTACAGTCATTCGCGTATGACCTACAAACACAAATTCCGCCTGGTTATATTCCTATAAATGTGCCTGTACAAAGCTACGCTCCGTCCATAAGTAGCCATATTTCACAGGGTAGTGTCCACAGAGTATCCAATGTCTTTATTCCTGGTTACGAACGTTCTAATAGACTAGAACTTCCTAATCCAGCTTCTTCCTCTAGACAGATTATTCCTCTCGAACCTGATTTTTCGCAGGTCTCAGATCCGAGTGTAATGATTGAGCCTCCAAATTCAAATGATTTATCTATCTCCAGACCTTCAAGGAAGGATCAGTCAAAAAGAGAGCATAAATCTAAAAAAAGAAGAAGACATCGATCGTCCTCTTCTTCTATCTCTACTTCCAGATCAGACTCTTTGAGTTCTTCTGGGCGAAAGAAAAATTCAAAGAGATCTAAGCACTCTCATAAAAAGAGAAGAAGACGATCGATGACGCCTTCTTCTTCATCAAATTCCTCCCAATCTCAACTTGACATTGGTAGATATACAAGGGCTCATAAATCTCCCCAGGTTGTTCAAACGCCAACTCTAATACAACCTGAGGAGACTAATTTTAGTCAAATCACTAATCAACCTATTAATTACGATCAGATTCAGCCGAATCTCACTCAACAGAATAAGGAGTCAGATTCGGAAACTGAATCCGGTCATTTGATCGTGCGATTAACGAGGTCTTCCGGCTTCTTCCTCCTGAGTTATGCCCCAAAACTCAGCAGGATCAAGCTACATTAAAACCTCTCTCTGAAATTGAACAATTAATGGAGTCTCGTTCCACTCCATTACTTGTCCTCCCACAATCCAAATTAGAACAAAATACAACAAAATATATTCAAAATAGACTAGAATCGGACAAATGTTCAAGAGATTGGATTTGCCCGCAAAGCTTGGTTTCGGCTCTTGCTCCGACTAAATTCTACAAGAGCCAAAACCAATATTTGCCAACTGATAATATCCCTCAATTAGAAGCGGATGCGTCGCTCCTAGACATTTCTAATAAAGGAAGAGCTTCTATTCCGCTCAAGAATCTAGAAGCATGGGAAAGGAAGGCTAGAAAACTAGTCGCTATTAATTCTCATGCTGATCTATTTTCTTCAGCTGCCTTCCTTTCATTACAACAGGAATCGATGTCGGTTGCGGCCCTTTCCAGACTTCTGGAGGCCGTAGCCAAATCGATTAAACATGCTACTGCCATGTCTACACTTTTAACTACCGAATTATTCCAAGCTAGGAGGGACACAGCCCTAGCTTCGTCTAAACTACTACTCGACAATTCCACATACGAGTTAAGGAACGCTCCTATTAACTCAAAATCCTTATTTGACGGCAGGATAAAAGAAATAGCTAAATCAAACTTCGAAACTCAACAGCAAAGGTTTCTAGCTTCTACATCCATTCAGTCACAATCTCATTCTTATAAGCCTCCTTCGCAGAGCAGAGCTTTCAAGATACCTAAATATCCTGCTAAACAAACAACATCCATACCTAAACCTACGCAGTCGTATAGGTCCAAAAATATTCCTCAAAGCTCATCTTCTCACATTAAGAAAGATAATATCAAGAGGACTGGTAACATCCGTCAGTTCCCCTCCTCTAAACCTGCCTCTTCCTCCGCAAGATTATGAAGGCCCGCCCTTTCCACTGCCTGCTCTTCCGCTCGCGGACATTCCAGTGGGAGAACGATTGGCCCATTTTGCGGAAAAATGGGAGGAAATAACAGACAACAAATGGGTCCTCTCGTACGAAACGGATTCAGGATACCATTCATCAAAATTCCTCCTTTGTCATCTGTTCCGATCAGAATGAGTCAATCCTCCTCCCCGTTTCTCAGAGAAGAGATCGAAAATCTTCTCAACAAACGGGCAGTGGAAAGGGTACAGAATCCGGAAACTCCCGGCTTTTATTCCCGGATATTCCTTGTGCCAAAAAAGAACGGAAAGTTTCGTTTAATATTAGACCTGTCTTTATTAAACCGTTACATAGAGAAACAAGCATTCAAAATGGAGACAGTCAAATCGGTAAGACAAGCGATGAGACTCAACGATTGGGCTGTCTCCATAGATTTAACAGATGCATATCTACATGTGCCGATACATCGTCAATCCAGGAAGTATCTTCGCTTCGTACACGAAGATCAAGTATATCACTTTTCGGCCCTACCGTTCGGAATGTCCCTAAGTCCGTTAATTTTCTCGAAACTGATGGAAGTTATTGCAGCTTTTCTACGCCAACGTGCCATATCAGTTTTTCCATACCTAGACGATTGGCTGATAAAAAATCTGATTCACAACCGTCTGATTACTCAGACAAAGATTTGCATTCAAACTATTCAAAGCCTAGGTTTTCTGCCAAATCTCAAGAAGTCAGACCTCTTTCCTGCTCAGAAATTCACCTTCATAGGTATGGAATTTCTGACGCAACAAAATTTAGTCAGGGTTCCAGCGGATCGTGTACAGAACCTAATTCTAACAATCAAGAAAATAATGTCAGCAAAACATGTATCGGCACGGAACTTTCCTTTCTCTTTTGGGCAAACTCAGTGCTGCAGCAGACCTTGTTCTCCTGGGCAGACTGCACTTACGTCCTCTTCAGATGTGCCTGCTGTCAGTCTGGAAACCTCATATTCTTCCTCTCGATCACCCGATCTCGATAAACGGCATGATTCAATCTCACTTACAATGGTGGATAAACCCCATTCGATTCGAGACAGGGACTTCAATCCATCCTCCAGACCCCAAATTCTTCCTTTATACGGATGCCAGTCATTACGGATGGGGAGCTCATTTAGAGTCGACAACACTGTCCTTTCATGGTCGCTGGACAGAAAACCAATCCCAGCTCCATATTAATATGTTAGAAATGATGGCCGTACGATTAGCACTGAAACAAGCCAAAACATTTATTCACCATTCTTGCATCATGATATCCACAGACAACACAACGGTGGTCTCATATATCAACAAACAGGGTGGCACTCATTCCCCCAATCTTTGCGTAGAAGTTTGGAAAATACTCAATTGGTGCCTGGAACAAGACATAGTTATCAGAGTACGTCACATCCCAGGCAAATTCAACATTCTTGCAGACCGCCTCTCAAGACTAGACAAACCTATCAAGACAGAATGGTCTCTGGATCAAACAGTTGCAAATTCAGTATTCCAGATGCTCAACTTCCCAAATGTGGATCTGTTTGCGACAAGATTCAACCACAGACTCCCATTATATGTCTCTCCAGTACAAGACTACAAAGCACTAGCGATAGATGCCCTGTCCATGGACTGGAATCATCTTCATGCATATGCTTTTCCTCCTTTTATTCTGATACCTGCTGTTCTAGAGAAAATCCGACATCAGTGCAGAATAGTTCTCATAGCTCCGTTCTGGCCACAGCAACAGTGGTTCTCAGAACTTCTTCTTCTATTAGTGTCAGCTCCGATTCGTCTGCCACTAATTCCAAGACTACTGACTCAATCCAAAGGAAGATTTGTACATCAAAACCTCCCAATTCTCGACCTTCACGCTTGGGAGTTATCAAACAATCAATCAGAGATAAGAAATTTTCACAAAACGTTGCAGATTTTGTCTCCAGATCAAGAAGAGCATCTACACAAAAAGTCTACGATGCAAAATGGACCATCTTCTCTAATTGGTGTCATACAAAAAAGGTTAATCCGATCTCGGCCCCTATTACAGTTATAGCCGATTTCTTAATTTTTCTTTTTTCGGAAAAGAAATGTCAGATTAGTACTATTAAAGGTTATAGATCTATGATCTCTAACACTTTAAAATTCAAAACTGGTAATAGAATCGGATCTAATCCAGTTTTATCTGAACTTATCAGATCCTTTGAACTTCAACGTCCAGTACAAAGATCTCTTACACCTAAATGGGACTTATCATGGGTTTTAGTATGTCTACAAAAACCACCTTTTGAACCTCTTGATAAGGCTTCTAAATTTCACGTTACTATTAAGACAGCCTTTCTCTTAGCTCTTGCCACTGCTAAAAGGTGTAGTGAAATACATGCTCTAGCTATGGATTCACAACATTTAAGATTTAATCAATCTGATGGTTCAGTTTCCTTGATTCTTAAATCTGGTTTTTTAGCAAAAAACCAGCTTCCTTCTGTTAAACCAGATCCTATTGTTGTTCCTAGTCTTGCTCGAATATGTAAATGGGAACATACTGACAGACTTCTTTGCCCCTTTAGGGCTCTGAAATTCTATCTCAAAATGACTAGCTCTTATCGCCAAAATAGAACTAGACTTTTTCTTCCTATTAAAGGCAATAAGGATATTTCTAAAGATACTATCTCGAGATGGATATCTTACACTGTTAAACTTGCCTATAGGAAACTCACTAAACGAGATATCTCTTTCCTTAAAATCAAAGCTCATGAAGTTAGAGCTCTTTCCTCTTCTTGGGCTTTCTTCGACAAAGTTCCTCTCAATGATATACTTCAAGCAGCGGTTTGGAATAGTTCATCAACTTTTGCCAAATTCTATCTCAGAGACATGTCTCAACAAGCACAGAATCTCCAAAGTTTGGGCCCCATTGTAGTGGCCCAAAAAGTGGTGGGGGGCCAACAGCAATCAGCTATGGATGTGTAGACAACGTCAACAGCCCCCCTAGACCTGATGCTATACTAGAGAGGTACTAATTATATCTTTATTATATATATATGTTAACCATGGATTACTTTATCCTTGGTTAAAGGATCTTGTTATTGCCTTAAGCACTAATTATGTCCTCATTATATATATATAAAAAAATAAATCTTTTTAATAAGCCTTAATTCAGAAGTTGGGACGAACTTATTAGGAGAAATCCTCCCTCCTATTCTACAAATTCTAGCACATTATCTATAGGTTAATGTATTACGAAGTTAAAATGAAGTTTTTTAAAAGTAAAACATATTTTAACGAGTAATACTTAACCTATAGATAAGTATTTATCGTCCCACCTCCCTTCCCTCGCTCCTTTCTCCTAATTGTGTATTGTTTTACACATAAAAGAAACTGACACGTGATCATTTGAGCGGGAGGAACTACGTCATACAGGTAACTGTTAAAGGGACCTTCTGAATTAAGACTTTATAATGACTGAAAGGTCGTTTTTTCTGTGGAGGGGGTGAATAACAGAATAGAATAGCACATTATCTATAGGTTAAGTATTACTCGTTAAAATATGTTTTACTTTTAAAAAACTTCATTTTCACTACAACAAGCTACAACTCTCGGACTAAACCAACTCTACTGCAGACTACTTAAGACTCAACTACAGAGTAAACAACTCCCGCTCCACGCACAGCTTATATTCTCTTGTTCACATGACCATTACATCATGGCTCTGAAAATAGAGCTAGGACCTCCCCTCCCGGACCTGTACAGAATATTACTGGTATACTTGACATCTTACGTCTGCCAAGTCCTACCCCTTAACCCTTATTAACCCTTATCAATATTCATTTATGACGTCAATGAACATCTGGGTTGCTGATCTGATTCAGAAGATGTATGTTTTACGCTTGTCACTTTTTATGTGTTTTTACCAAAACTATAAGATTTACTTCTTACTTAACAAGCTGTAAGACCTTAGAGCAGATTAAAGTTGAAACCTGATATTTTTCCTATCTTTTATAAAGTATTGTAGAATTAAAGTTAAACCAAATGAAACGTACAGGTAATAGGAGAAATAGGCCCTTATATTCTTTATTAAATATAACATGAACATGCCTTACGGCCCATAAACACATGCGTAATGGTCATTACGTAACATTCGTCCCCACACAAGAAATATACTACCTGTGGTAGAATATTTCTAAGTGGACACAATGATAATAGTTATCATTGAACTTAATAAGAAAACATGCAATTAATATTCACTAATTACAAAATGTATGCTTTAGAAATTACCTTATTAATTAAAATTTTAATCAAAACTTATTACCTTAATCATCCTCTCATACCCTTTCTTTCCTATGAGAAGGTTTTTCACATAAAACACAAAAGAAACATTTTGAATGAAAAAAAATATATACTCGCACTTTAGCTGTCACTGCACTATATATATATTTACATTTACATGTAGCTGTCAGTGCACTATTTACATTTGCTATGTAACATTTAATCTTGTTCTTTGTCCTGTCCCGACAATTCCGACGGACCTACCGCAGGGGTGGCTGGTTCCCTCTCATCTTCCACCCCCGGTCCGTATTCTGTTGATCCTGATGGACCTACCGCACGAGTGGCTGGTTCCCCTTGATCATCTGCCACTCCCGGTCCATTTTCCTGTTCACGTCGTGCCGCAGCCGCCCTTCCGAAGGCTTCCTCACAAGCCTGGAGGAATGTTCTAGCCCCGATCGAAAGTAGAGGCTGGGTTTCCACTTGCCTCTGATTTTCTCCCGTCTCGTCGTCCTTCGGCTCCTCTACGTCTGACAGTATCCTTATGTCACTGTCAGAATCAGAGTCCAGTTCAAGTGAGAGGTTGTCAACGTCGACCTGTGGTCTAGGTCTTCTGTACATGTGTTCTGTGTAAATTATCCTAGCTAGTATGGTTTCTGGGTTCGATATATCAATGTTTAGTTCACTTTTCTGCTCCTCAGTGATACTTTCCAATAAGTCCCTGACTCTAATGAATTTTTCCGAGCTAAGAACAAACTTTACTCCCAAATCGTTTTCTGTAGGTACTGCCATTTTTTTTTTTTTTTTTTCACTGCTTTGATTTTACGTGCTGTATGATTGAGTTCTGAAATGCGTGAGAGTTTGAGCGTAAGTCAATTTATTCTAGTTCCCACAGATGTTCTTTTGTTCTCATTATTTTAATCTGTATTCCCGAATATAAACATACTAATTTTCTACTTGGATACCGTTAATAAGCTGGACTTGATTAATGCCTATCTTTCTTCCGATAGATAAAATTTCATACTATTTTACTTTTATAGCCGACTAAATCGTTGCTTTAGATATACGATAGTCCCAACACCTGCATTCTATATACATTTCTAAATAATTGAACTTTAAGTAAGGATAATTGTCTTTTTAGCCACAACTTGGCGAAAATATACCAACTGTTTCTACACTACTTATTTTAACAATAACATAGTTTGTCCGTATGTACACTTGTTTATGACGACGATGAATGTTTATTTCCGGCAAGAGGAAGGTTTGGATACAGTCTTTGTACCATCCCTTCGTCTTCATGCGGCGACATGTCTTTATTACCCGGTGCGGAAGGACTATCGCTTCCGAGAAACATGACTGTTTCTTCCCGTCCCTGGTAGGACACCTTGGTTTGACCATTTAGTTCGTCTGGATTCGCATTTGTTTCATTACCACTGAGAATGGCTTGCCTTCTACAGCAAGTTAAAATATGTACCCTTTTCTTTTTACCTTTATAAAACCTACAGTACATATAAATAATACACCCAATCAATACTGATACCCCAATATTGATAACTATATATGCCCATGTTGGCCACGACGTACTGCTGACGTCAACCTTAATACTTATTTACACAATATGAAGCCATTTTTAATTAAAACATTTCCGCTATAGCGCTTAATAGGGTCCTAACCTTACCCTTAACTTCCCGGTCTCTTTTTGACCTTTTTACTTTAGCTAAACGCTTGGTTCCGACAGACGTCTCTGCCGATAATGCCTTAACCTGATCAACTAACATTGAGTCTGATAATTCATAATCTATTGTACCCATAGATTCTGTATCACTAGTATCACTTGGTGAGTTACTTTCACTCGACATAGGTGCTTTTTCTTCGGCTTCGCGACATTCTCGCGCTTTCAAACGTTTCGCAAGTTCCATCAACGGAATGTCTTCATCATCATCTGAATCTTCCCTCTCGCGACGGTATTTGGCTGCAAGTTTCATTTGAGGGTTTACCGATTCAGATTCTGAGGAATCTGAGGAACTTTTATCTGTATCAGGCGGAGGTACGACATATGCGGCTTTACGAATTGGCCTACCCTCGGATGATTTAGGTATTTCCCAATCGTCTACCTTAGCTAACTTTAAATGTCTCGCATGAAATTTAACCGTCTTACTGTCCAACTGATTCCTTATTACATATGTAACTGGAGATTTGCACTCAATGACCCTATAAAATGGTTCCCATTTAATATCTAGTTTACCAGTACGAGCATGTTTCCTATAAAATACAGGATCCCCTACCTTAAACTGTATGTCCTTACAATTTTTATTTGCATACTTTGCTTGCAGACGTTTCTGTTTCTTTAACCTACCGTGAACAAACATAAAGGCCTTATGTTGCTCTTGTAATGAGATCTGATGGAGATCTTCACCTTGATATTTAAGTCTAGGTTTTAACAAATTGTCAATTGGAAGAACGACATCGCGATTATATAAAAGGTAATATGGCGAATAATCGGTCGCTTCACTGACATTGAACCTAATGGCTGCTAACACTTGATCCAAGTGTAAGTCCCAAGTGTCTTGACCATCAATCAGTTTCTTGGCTAAGACGTCATGCAAAGTACGATGGAGGCGTTCCTCGTGGCTATTTGATTGAGGACTATAATAACTTGTGCGTACATGGTGAAAGTTCAAAACTTCTAATGTTTCCTTAACAACCTTATTGCAATTTTCAGTACCATTATCTGTGACCAATTCAAGTGGACAACCGAAATGAGGAAACATCTCATTTATTATCAAGTGTGCAATAGTTTCTGCCGTTTTATCTGGCACTGCAAATGCTTCTGGCCAACCACTATACCAGTCAACAAAAGCAATTATGTACCTGTTCCCTGACAAACTTTTTGGATATGGTCCCGACAAATCAAGACTTAATTTTGCAAATGCGTACGGTGGTATATCCGTTTCTTGGATAGGAGGTTTTACTTTTTGAGCAGACCTTGTTTGGCAAATGGTACAAGCCGAAACATAGTCATACAATTCTTTAAATAAATTTGGCCAATAATATTTTTGACGAATAGCATTGTACGTCTTTTGAACACCCATGTGACCATTGTCATCATGGTATTATTTTACTACCAACTGTCTTAGTTGCTCAGGGATATACAAACGTAACGTTGGATTATCATCAGGGTCAGACAAGAAATACACAATGTTATTTTCAATAAAATATCTGCGCTTAATTGCTTTAGATGGATCACCATGTGCCAAGACTGTTTTAAGCTCTAGAATTTCACTGTCTTTTGATTGTTCTTGTACCATATTAAGACCAGGTAACTCACATTCTGGAACTCCTAATGGTTCTTTTTCAGGAACCTGACAACTTGCAAATTCTTTTGGGTCCATTTCATTGGAATTTATCATTCCTACTTCAAAAGTGTTATCATTTATGTCCAATTCAAAGGGTTCTAAAATTGGGTCAGTGCACTCACCATTTGGTTTTCTGCTAAGGCCAAAAAAAAAAATAGGTGTGTTTACTATTGTATGAAATATTGAAACAGGGTAGGTAGGTCGATTTTTTTTTTTTTTTTTTTTTTTTATTTAATCAGGGCTTCAATTTAAGTATTTTATTACTGACCATTCTAAAAACATGTCATTGGCATGCTTTTACTGTCATATGTTGTTAATAGCTTGGAAGTGATATTAAAAATAGGGTTTGTCTGTGTTTGTATGAGTTTATGACACATTGATGTATCTGACATGTAAATTTGGAAAGAAAAATAAAAAAGACAAGACTGCATAACTTTGTTTTGTTTTTGAACCAATGAATTGAACTGTTTAAAACAATGTATGTTTCAGGACAAGAGATAAGTTGTGTGTTTGATGATAATTTCGGGACACTTTAACCCTTATCCTGCTGGTCTGACATGACAATGCTGGCCCCGAGGTTATGAAACATGAGTACAATCTCAAACTCAAAATAAAGCACACTTGTTCGCTGCTTCTTGGCATGTGCCCTGAAGCAGCCAACCAGTGTGCTTTATTTCGAGTTTGAGAATGAACTCAAGTTTTATAACCTTGGGGCCTGATCTTTACAGTTTTAATAGATCCAGATCAGTTGGTTGAAGCCAACTGACCAGGATATATACAGCTTGACATTCAGTGCATGAATTTGTAGGAATGAATAACATGTCATTTTATAGGTTGAGAGCCTTTAAACAAATGGGTGTAGCCAAACTGAATATTCATCAGGAAAAGGATTAATAGGAACAGGAATTAATTCATAGGAATTGCCTGGCCTTCAATTGAATACACACACAATATTTGCTATTACTTAAGTGAATGGAATTAACAAAAATTTTAATAGCAAATGTGCATGCTATCTCTTGTTCTGGAGACACATTTCACATTTTGGCAAATATAAACAAGTGTTCATATGCTTAAGCTTTGGCTTCTGGCTGAGACATATTAATCTGGGTCCACTGAAAATGACTAGTCTCTACCAAGCACTGAAAATATATTTCAGGCAGAATTCTAACAGCTACATGGAAAAGCTCATTTTGTGTTTCTGCCAAATGGTCTTTTTACAACAGGAAGTTTTCCTTTTCCAATGCATTCCTTACAGATGGGCAAGACAGTTTTGTACTTCTGCTTCAATTCTGGAAGGACTTCAGTTTCTTCTGTACAGCAATAACTGCAAATATCCTGCCTTCCAAGTGAGCTACCATAATATTGGAGTTCAATTGGCATCCCACAGTTAAGAGTTGATCTGCACATTACCTTTTTATAAGAGTTATTAGATGGAGGTAGAAGTGGTGCCCCGCAAGAATAATCAAATTCACTGACAGTGATTGTAATAGATATCTTCTGCCTCTCTGACAATCTTTGATGAGAATAAATCACCCTGGGTTTTCGGCATTCAGTACAGGTCACAAGGGCACGTGCATTCTGGGTTGTGCACAGCTGTGGATCTTCAACTGGGAAAGCAGGATCTTTGTATATGTCTTGTTCCACTGCTACTTCACACTCGGTTTCATTTGCAGGTGGTTCAGTTGCAGGGATTTCAGTTGTTGAGTCATCAGCTCTGTGATTATCAGTTGCAGGTTGTACAGCTGCCTTCTTTGTTTTTTTTCCTTTCATCAAAGATGGCCTATTATCATCATTGGTGTCCTGGCCCTTCACTTCAGCATATGGCTTATAATGGTCACCAGAGGAATCAAGGACTGGGTCAGGCAACCATGACAGCTCTTCATCTGGAATCCTGGTAGGCAAACAGCAGCTATCATCCTTACATTTCCTGATCTGGAAAGTGTAGTGCCTAAGCTTGCAGTGTGAAGATATCCATGCATTGTAGGCCTGTGACTTGGCAGTGTGGACCTTCTGTAGTTTGTTGAGGTCGAGGTCTGGGAAGAGTTCACGCAGATGACGTTTGAGGTTGTCTATTTCTAGTTCTGTTGCAGGGTCTAGACAATCAAATGGTTCATCTTTTAATTTGAGTCTGGTGAATCTGTTCCTTAAGAGCGACTGCACAGGCTCCACCGAATCTACCCAAGCCACCCTCAAATCTGGCTGTTTTGATGCTGCAGTTCTAATGTCTGACATGCTGTTACATTGGCGAAGCTTCTGTTCAACAGCATCAGAGCAGCTGCTTCGTTCCAGAGCATCATTCTGCAGGCCTACATTCAAAATACTCATTATCCTTTCCGCAGGATTGGTGTAACTGTGGCCTGGGGCACATCGGGCAAGAACCAACATATCAAGGTCAAATTCTTTGAACAGACAGATACATGCACAGCGAACACTTTCCAGCGTATTTCGCTGGTCAGTTCCCCCGTCTGTAAATTTTAGTAGGACTGGTGGAACTGTCTGGCTGTTTGACAGGAGCTTTGCCAAGATAGCAGCATGCCTAAATGGTGAGGCTTGTTGAAAAACACTGTCATTCACAACTGTTGTCACCTTCCCTCGCACAAATGACCCATTGATAGTCTCAGGAACACTGCATCTCAGCAAGACTGATGGTGTGAGGGAGGCTTTTGTCATATCGTGGTCCAAAGATGCCAGTGTAGTAGTTCTGGGTACTATTGTCTTTTTACCCCTAACACCACTGGACACTGCACTGCCTGGGTCACCAAAAGGTACTTTAGCTTTGTCATCACAGAACATCAGCAGAGCTTTTTCTTTGAGCTCTATGGACATTTCTTTCAAATACTTAAATTGTGCCTGACAAAAGTGCTCATCTGGGTGGCTGACACGTAGCTGTCGCCGTTGTACCTTATACTGAACTTCTAGCCTAGAAGTAAAATTTAGGGCCATTTTACTATATGGATTTTTCGGTGCAAACTGAAGCCGTACCAGACTCTTTGATGGAATGGGTGTCCCTTCAGGGCACGCTTCTTTGGCTTGCTTCATCATTTCCTCAAGAGAAATGAATTGGGACATATGGGCTATTCCATGCCGTCTGTCGTCAGCTGCTGAGACATTCTCCACTATGCCAGAAAGCATAGTGAAAAATGTATCGTAAGTGTTATTAGGCCGTCCTGGATTAATATGTCTCAAGTCAGTAAGCAAGCCAGATTCCCCTAAAAATATAAGCCTCAGCCGCTCTTGCGTTGCAGGGTGTGAAGACACAGATGCATCAAGTGTTAACTCTTTGTAGATCAGATCTGCCACAGAAGGCAGGACAGACGCAACATTTTTTAGTCTATTCTTAAAAAGCCTTCGCTGTTGTCTGGTATGAAACTCTTTTAAATGTGGCCGCACCCTCTGAAGGAACCTAGCCCCTTCTGTAAGTATCTGAGCCTCTGTCCTGTTTTCTGTGACCTTCATGATACAAACAGTTGATACAACTGAACCCCCAGGACTAAAGCGAACTATATCAATAGGCATAGACAACTGAAGATTTCTGAAATATTGATAACGCTTATCATTTGTTTCAAAGGGTGTTGGTGCATGTAAATCTTCATCAAATATAACGAAGCTATCAGCTTCTTTAACAGCCTGATCAAGTTGAGAATAATTTTTTCTCAAGAAAGGAGTTTTCTGCCTATGTTCAACAGTTGCTTCTTTGTCAATTGTTCTAACAGGGTAATCAAGATTATGATTAGCTTGTACAGTTTCATTTTGCTTCACTAAGAAGTCTTTGTACCCCTTAAAACAGTCAGCTAACTGCTGAATTTCAGAGCTTCCATTCTGCCATTTATGCGAGCTATTACACACAGGCTTCATTGAGAGAGAATATAAAGCCTGAGAATGACTTTCTAGTTCCTGCTGAGATAACTGCATTGCTTTCATTTTTTTGCGCTTTAAGTCATTAAATCCATCGAAGTCCCCAAAAGCAGGTGGAATTGGTAGCACTTCTTTCCTTCTCTGTGCAGCATCATTTATTGTCTGGTGGTGGTTAGTCACATACCATAGAGCATTGCAAATCACCTGAAAGAAGATCAATCAAAAACTGCAGCACCATGTTTTAATACTAAAACTTTGCATTGTGGAAGCAATATGGCTGGTACTGAAATGTTCACCTGACGGCTGATAATCCACAGACATTATGAAAACGCGCCTATGCAGATGTATAGAAAATTTTATAACCTAAACAAAAGAAACTTTTCCAATAAAATGTCTGATATTTTCTAATTTCTGATCAATACATAGAGCAGAAATGAGAAAAAATGATGTTTACCCCCTTAAACCCCAGTTATACAATATATTATAAGTGGGGTTGACGGGGGATGGGGGGGGGGGGGGTCAAATTTTATAGGTGTGTTTTCATTGTGTTCAAATAGCATAATGCATCATCTCATCAGGGTCTTTACTTTGTGTTTGAAAGATTCATTGTTAAATTTATGAAAAATCAATCTGACACTACTGTGAAGTCTTCCAAAAGAATTCATTTTGCTTAAATTAGCTTATACAACAACTCTGTTACAACCGATGCCAAGGCAAGTGTTTCTTCAAAATATTTTAATACAATTTTCTAGTGAAAGAATGTGCTCTGTACTGGTTAACCGCTTACGGACAAAGTTTGGGTACCTAAACTGACCGACTAAAAATGACCTAGATAGCGTTGACTGGGCCTTCAAACCCCAGTACCAACAAACAAACAATAATACAATGTCCAGAACAGCCAGGATTTTTTAAATAGATGATGAAGACATAGCAAAGCAGCACAGAAGAGCAAGATGAGAGAATAAACTACAAGGTGTATTGTAAAACTGTTGTATTTTTTACAGCATACACAACCAGGACATCTTTGAACTATCAAAGGCACTCATCTGGCAGCCTGCACATCTGATCTGACAGTGTCATTTATGTTTGATATCAAGATAATGTAATACCTCTAGTTTTATATATATGCAAAATTTCAAGGCTCCAGATAATTTTCAAACAGTACAGGCTGTTTTTAATCTACTATAATCCTGGTCGGATATGTGGAAGACATGTTTTCTTTAATAGTGTTATTCAGCAACCCAATCACCAATAATTATGTTTTCTACATCACTACATGAATACATATTTTACAGAATACAAAAACCCATCACCAATGACAACAATCCCTTGCCCATTTTTTTTTTAAAATACACACTATACATACCTGTATATAGTGTCTGAAAGTACAGTCTGGTATTAATTACAATTCAATCACTTTTTAAATATAACACTGCTTTTGGGATCCAAACCATACATTGTGTTAGATCCATTTATGGTCATTTTTCAATATAATTCATTTTGGGATCTACCTTTGACTTTGCTATATCCTTAATCATGTTACAAATAACAGTGCTATAAAGAGGTTAATATGTATTATAAAACTACATTGAAATAATAGTTTAAAATAGCTGACTGTTGCTTCTTTGTTTTCTGTTTTGTTTTAATTTTCTTTAATGTTTGTTTTATATTGAAAATAACAATCAAAATATTTTTTTCGCATGGTTTTTCAAGTATTACTGATCTCTGGGTCTCAAGGTATAAAGTAATGGTGAAGCACAAAGTTTTTAACATGTCCCAGGGGACCTGGCCAACATTAATGCAGTGAAAAACAATGTTGAATACAGATCTATGCTACCCTGCCATTATTCGGCCCTGTCCATTGGCACTACTGGGGTGGTTTATTTGTACTATTGTTTGTCACTGATTGTATGTATCGCTTGTGTCTTTTTTTCATTTTGGATAGCCAGCTGTCCATTCTGTGGGAAAGAAACTGTTATTTTGGCTTTCCTCTGCTGTTGTTTTCATTAGGGTCTAGTCGCTGCATGTTTGTGTTTCTTTCCCTTTGATGTCTCTGATGATAGGTGTATAAGTTAACTGTATCGATTCCTGAGCATTGCTAGAAATAGATGGGCAGCATGATGCTTCCACTCACAGCTGAATTGGACCACACACGAGTACTGGCAAACCCCCTAGAGGCTCTATTATTAAAGCCTGTCCAGGCTTTTTTAAAGCAAAGTCCATGCGTAATATAAATCCTTTTTGGTTTCATTGAATGAAAGGGCTTGAGATGTCTCCAAAATGACATATACATGTGTTCAGTGTTGATAGGGGACGTTGAACCTCAATCAAACAAACACTTCCATTATCTTTGAAACCAACTTCAAATAAATGACAATACCTGGACAAAATATGCTCCTTCTGTTTTGACACTATCTTTAGGAAAGTCTAGACCATCTTGATGGAATTTATCAACCAGCTTGTTGTACATCTGGTCTTTTCTGTTTAATCCTTTAACCCCAGAACTGAAAAAAAATGATGTTGCATGTCTTAAGTCCGTTCACACATTTATATTTTAATTTAAGCCAAGACACAACATCATTCATTTACAAATGCAACAAGAGAGGACTCAGATAAGCCCGTAGACACACAAAGTCTGATAAGAGTCTATGTAAAAATGATGGGTAACGTCATGCCTAATGCTTGTATGTGAGAGCTGTAAACTGGGTCCAGTTTGTTTGCTATTTCGTCTATTTAGTTTTGCGTCTGTGACATTTATAATGTTGGTTCTGGGTCATTTGAATGTTATCCTTTAACTTTAAAATAGGAATTGGAGTAAATTTTGGTCAAGTACAAGTTTGATAGGTACATCAAAATTTTGACATCTAAAAATGTTCAAGTTTTTGTGATGGTGTTTCAAATCATGAAAATGTAGGCAAGGATTCTGTATATACCTGCTTGTCTTTTTTGCTGGGTATGCTCTCCCACCGGCCATGAGCAATTGGAAGGCATCAACTGCCTTTTTTGTAGCCTCACAAGCTGCTGATTGTAAATCTGCCGCAAGACCATCCAGTTGGTTTGTGCTTTCTGTAACGCACGTAAACTCCAAACAGTTTACATGAAACTGGGTGACAAGTTCTCCAATTTGTAAGGAACCACTGACCTGAAAAAGAAACCCTTTGTGCTGACAATATGTAAAAAAAATGGCATGGAAAAAATTGGTTGGTTTATGCATTGAGGTTTCACAGTCCTATTAAAAATAATTTTGGTTATTTTACATCATATGGTTCTCGGGGTCAATTATTGTAAATTTTGAACCATTTAAAGTACTGGAAATGCCTAAACAGTTGATTTGCCAACAGTGCAGGTCTAGATCAGATGCCACCAAATGCGGCAACTGCTGAGGCTCTACACTAACTCCAAAAAAATCAGTCATTTAATAAAAGAGAAAATGGAAGAAAATACAATCTGACACCCAAGAATTTCGTGTCCAAATGGAATTCAGTGTGCCCGATAAGATATGAGCTGTCCGGAGGAAAATTTCCCAACAGAAAGATGTGCCACATCAAATGCCACAGACACCATCCTACCACGCCCCCCCCCCCCCCCCAAAAAAAAAAAAAACTAAGTCCAAACCTAAAAAAAAATCGGGCATAGTTTCCCCTAGATTTTGAACTTTTCCATCTCTCACCACCCAAATTCGTAGGCCCATGAAAAGAAGTGGGGCAAGAAAGAAGCAAAGGGGAAAGGTGGGTTGAGTACATTGGCTCATACGACAAAGTGTCAGCGTCCAAAGCACAGCCTTTCCCCTCAAAACCTTAGACAGATAACTAAAGTAACATACCTGGAAAAATTGTAACTAAATCATCCATCATTTGTGACTTTTTTAGCAGTGAACTTCACGCCAGAAAACGTACCTCGAACTCCTCTCCTTGGAGACTCGTTTTTGCCACCGCCTGGAAATTATCTGGTTTAGCACTTGTGGGATGATGTTGATTGAAGATTTCCAGAATAGTGAGGCGATGTTTCGTCGCTTCCATGAAGCTCTTTTGCTCTTGATGACAGCATTTTTTAAATTTTAATGCAATGACGGATGTAGCCATGGGCGCCGCCATTTTGGATGTACGGTCAAACGACACACCGAAGTACAAGACAAGACGCTAAAATCCGGTACCACCCGACCGGGACCGGCATCGACAGCAATTTTTTTTTTTTTCAAAGAAAAAAAAACGCAGGGTCGCAAGCGCAAAACAGGGTCGGTCGGACGACCGTAAACACACCAATTTTTTTTTTTGGCCTAAGCAAATCAGCACAGGTATTTTCAGTACCTGCTATATATTCAACCTTGCAGTTATAACCGGACATACCCAGCGCCCACAGCTGGATCTTTTTATTCTGTATTGGATACTCTAACAAATACTTAAGGGGCTTATGATCAGTTTTGATAACAAACCTAGAATTGTGGAGATAATAATCTAGCTTCTGTAATGAATAATGGATCGCAAATGCTTCTTTCTCTAATGTAGACCATTTACATTGTGTCCTACTTAACTTATGGGAGAGATAATAGATTGGTTTCTCATTTTTAACATTTGGCAAAATGCCATCTTCATCGTCACACTGTTGAGTCAAGCACGCACCGATACACGAATTACTTGCGTCTGTATATAAAGTGTACGGCTTATTCGGATCTGGGTATGACAGCAAAGGTACAACTGTCAAACTTGCTTTTAAGTATTCGAATGCTTTCTGGCATTCCTCAGACCATTTGAATCTTGCATGTTTACGTGTCAAGGCAATGACTGATTCCGCAATTTCTGAGAAATTGGGAATGAACCGACGATAGTACGAGGTCATACCTATGAATGATCGAACTTCTCTTACACATGTAGGTGCAGGTAACGACTTTATTGCTTCAACTTTCAAAGGATCTGGCTTTATGCCTCTGTCATTAATTAAAAATCCCAGATAATTTGTCTCTAGTTTCAAAAATGAACATTTCTTAAGTTTTAACTTTAACCCATGTTCACGCAACCTGTCAAAAACTTCCTACAAATGATGCATATGATCTTCCAAAGTTTCACTGTAAATCAATATGTCATCCAAGTATGCTGTAGCAAAATGGCTAAACCCATGAAGTACAATTGACATGAGTTCTTGAAACACAGCTGGAGCTGATGTCAACCCAAAAGGCATAACATTAAATTCAAATAAACCTCTATGACAAGCGAAAGCAGTTTTCTCTTTATCTTTTTCGTCCATGAGCACTTGCCAATACCCACTTTTCAAATCAAGTGAAGTAAAGTACTTTGCTTTTCCTAAAAGTGCCAAAATATCATCAATCAAAGGAAGAGGATAAGAATTAGGTTTAGTAATTTGATTCAACTTCCTAAAATCAACACAAAATCTTTTTGACCCATCTTTCTTATCTACTATTACTACTGGAAAACTCCACGGAGATTTTGACCTACGAATAACATTTGCATCGAGCATTTCGCCAACAGCCTTATCTATTACTTGTCTATTTTGAATGGGTGTCCTATACGGCCTCAACTTAATTGGTTGTTGTGTCCCTGTTTCTATTTTCATTTTCACTGTGTCTGTGTGCCCTAATTCCGAATCTTTTGTAGCGAAAAGGTCCCTATGCCTTTTCAGAAAATTAACAACAATTGCCTTGTGCTCACTGGGCACATCTACATCCGAATTCCAATCAATATGTGTATTTGACTTTGCATTTTTCATTACCGTATTTATGCTTCGAATATTTCCCTTACCTATTGTCTCAACCCTTGCAACAACACAACATCTAGACAACTGCAGAGTTTGATTCGTATTGTTTACCACCATTATTGGTATTGCTCTCCCCTTACTTAACCTAGCAACAGAATTTGAAACCATGAGTCCAGGTTCTGAACTTATATACCCAACATTAACAGCTGAAACTGAATACAAATGAGAAGTAGGTAACTCATAACTATCCTTGACCTTCCCTACACAAACAGAAGCAGTTTGCGGTTTGAGTACAGTATTTGATTTTAACCTAACCAGTGGTGCTATATGAATATCTTCTTCGAGAGGAACCTTACTGTTGCCAACTTGTAGAAAACCTAAGTCGAAATACAATCTAACGCCATTTTGAACAAGCCAGTCTCTACCTAAAATAACATTTCTATTAATAGACAGCGACACGTAAAACCCGTGTTCAATTTCGGTATCCCCGATTTTTATAACTAAGTTAACATAACCGTCAATTTTTAATGCTCCGCCGCTGACTGACTGCAGTCTTGCAGTTTTATTTACAAGCGCTGGCTTATTTTTCAGTAACCAGCGTCTATGTATAAGTGATACCTCGGCTCCAGAATCTACAAGTGACCTAAATTTATTTTTTCCTACTTGAATTAAACATGAGTTTGGACTTCCTGTAAACGCTATATTGAAAGTTGGAATTTTATTTTTAAATTTACTCCTCCCACCGGCTTCTTTATGAGAGGAGCGCCCTAGTTTCCCTGATTAGTTTGATTTCTGTTTTGTCCCGAATTTTGCTTACCCCTCTCTAAATCTGCCTTGCGTTTTCTACACTTATGCTTTAAGTGTCCCTTTTTATCACAGTACCAGCAACTCATATCCTTTTTCCGGTCATTATAAGTCTTAGGTACAGCCTGATTTTCTACTGCGTTAACACGCGGTTTGACCCTACAGTCCTTTGACCTATGACCTTTTCTGTTGCACTTGAAGCAACGCAATCCAGGTCTGTAGTAATCGACTTCCATCCGATCATCGTCAGTGACTGGATGATATTCACGACGTGTTCGCAAATTAAACCTCTTGCGTAAGTTTTGTTCGTTGGTTGCACATGTTACAGCAGCCTCCAAAGTTGCAGGATTCTCCCGTAACACCTTAAGTTTTAATTGATCCTCAGCCAACCCATGGACGAAAATGTCAATTAACTGTCTTTGAATGGGTGCCCCTTGTTGGCCCACAAAAGCATCTTCCGCTAAGGTTAACAACCTTTCAGCATAGACCTGCACGGTCTCGCTATGCTTTTGTTTTTCTTTCCTTAACAACATGAAAGCATGTTGCGCGTCGGTCACTTCTGAAAATCTGAGCGCTAGCTCAGCTTTCATTTGAGCCCATGTAGCCTGCTGGTTTGCGTCCTGATATCGTCTGATGAAGTCACTGGCTGGACCCCGGCTAGCTTGATATGCCACACGTTTAATTCCATCATCCCCCAGGTTCGTTAGTACAGCATATTTTTCTATGGACTTAACCCAGTCCTTGAACTTAGAAGCTTCCCCCTCGAATGGCGTAACAATTTGATTAACACCCTGGGCCCCCAACGCAATTGAGACTTTGCCCATCTGAGTAGCCAAAGTTTGAAAAGCTTGTGCTATACCAGCTTCTGCCATTCTCAATGATAAACAAAGACAAAATACAAATCAAGACTTACCCAGTCAAGAATGTCCCTGTCCTTTCACACGAAACTTAAGAATGTCTTCTCCGAAAGTCTTTCAAGAACACGAAAGTTAATTAACTAAGTAATTAGTTAAGTCCATCCTGGTCACGGCACCATACAAAAATGTGGAGTGTTGCATAGTCGTCCGCTAAGCCTAGGATCCGGCCATTGTGTGTCCACTCTTAAAAACAGCAACAAGAGGCTTTTCTGATTAAATATGTCATTTTATTTTCACTACAACAAGCTACAACTCTCAGACTAAACCAACTCTACTGCAGACTACTTAAGACTCAACTACAGAGTAAACAACTCCCGCTCCACGCACTGCGCACAGCTTATATTCTCTTGTTCACATGACCATTACATCATGGCTCTGAAAATAGAGCTAGGACCTCCCCTCCCGGACCTGTACGGAATATTACTGGTATACTTGACATCTTACGTCTGCCAAGTCCTACCCCTTAACCCTTATTAACCCTTATCAATATTCATTTATGACGTCAATGAACATCTGGGTTGCTGATCTGATTCAGAAGATGTATGTTTTACGCTTGTCACTTTTTATGTGTTTTTACCAAAACTATAAGATTTACTTCTTACTTAATAAGCTGTAAGACCTTAGAGCAGATTAAAGTTGAAACCTGATATTTTTCCTATCTTTTATAAAGTATTGTAGAATTAAAGTTAAACCAAATGAAACGTACAGGTAATAGGAGAAATAGGCCCTTATATTCTTTATTAAATATAACATGAACATGCCTTACGGCCCATAAACACATGCGTAATGGTCATTACGTAACACACTGCAGAGGTCACATTTTTTAAATAATCATCATAAATACATGTATTGCTCAAAATGTTCGTCTTGATGATTTCTAGGTCTAGTTTAAAACTGGGTCACTTGATATCAGAAACTAGGTCACCAGGCCAAATCAAAGGAAAACCTTGTTGAGGCTCTAGAGGTCACATTTTTTGAAGTGATCATCATGAATCTTACTTGAAATGTTTGTCTTGATGATTTCTTAAGCGAGGTATATTTCACTGTCCAGTGACTTTCTTAAATTTATCCATTTAGGTCAGTTTCTCAATAATTATTGGTCCTACAGAGTGATATTTGGTACTTGTGAAGTGTTTGTGTTTAGATCAGTTTCTCAGTAACTATTGCTCCTACAGCCAGTGATACTTAGTACATGCATACATCTTAGCATGGCCTCTTGAGTGCAGTCATCCATATTTGACCTTGACCGCTATTTCACAGTCCATTAGACATGCTACATTGTCTTACTTGTTAATATAATTTTGAATTATGATCAGAATGTTTGCCTTGATCAGTTCTAGGCCAGGTTCTCAAAGTGCTATGATACTTAGGTGTGTGTTACAGGGCCATCATGGTCCGCTTGTTTTGTTTTTTTTTTAAGAAAAAATAAGATTTGGCATTTCATGTGAATTGTCTGCATAGCAGATGATTCACATGAAATTCCATCTTGTTTTCTCTGACAACTGAAAAAAAAAATAAAGATATAATGTCTGCTGCAGTTATTATTGGTGTTTTAGGGGTTAATTTTCAGAGATTTTTCCTGTGAATCAACCATCAGATAGACAGTTCACATGAAATACCAAGCCTTATTTAGTCTGAGAAATAATTTTCAAAGATCAAATTGTCATCTGCTGCTTTTGTGATTGGTACATTAAAGGTCAAATTTGTAATTTGATTAACTTAATACAGTGAGTTTAGCTGTGTGAATTAGCCATAGCCAGCGGGGACATGACGTTTATACATCGTCGCATCAACATTGATGCAACTTCATGACATTGCATAGACATTGTTACGATGTCTCATCGATGCATGTCGGCTGAGATACCTGCAGTTGAGGTAGGTGAGTAAGTTAACTGACTGACAACATGACCATAACAGTACTGGGCCATAATACTCAAAATCTCCATATCATACTTGTTCAGAAGTTTAGAGCCATCCATTTGGTGGCCTGTCAATGTTGCCTGCTGGATGAGTGACAAACAGTGTAGACCCTGCTGCATCTGGTAAAAAAACATATATTGTGGACACGGAATAATTTCAGTGAAGCAGTTCTAATGAGTACTTTAAGTCTTAGCATACTTGGTAATAATTTCAGCAGATATCATTTTAGAATATTTCAGATTGTTTCCAAATGAGACAATTTGTATGTAATGTCAATGCCTAATTTCTGAGATAAATAAGAGAAATATTTCAAAATGTCATCTTCTGAAATTTTTACCCAGCATACATAGCATAAATGTGGTGTACTTCCAGGTTAAACATGTGATACTTATAAACTGTGGTGCCAACTTTGATATAATAGAAACACTTCAACCAGAGGAATATGTGAAATTCTATATCTGTGATAGGTAAGTGTCCCATTGCATAATGCCTATATATATATTAGCGGAAAAAAGAAACGCAAGTATTAATTCTGGGGTTGTATTTTCAAAGAAAATTGTGGATTTCATTTGATTGTTTAATTTTTTTT
This sequence comes from Anodontia alba, assembly GCA_964016985.1. NCBI lineage: Eukaryota > Metazoa > Mollusca > Bivalvia > Lucinida > Lucinidae > Anodontia > Anodontia alba. Next base: position 7,360,510 of record OZ024830.1, on the reverse strand, counting down.
AATTATTTCATTTTCTGTTAAATGCTATTGGTTTAGTGTCGTATAGCAGACAACGTTTGCAATAAATAGCGTTAAACACAGACACCCAACGTTATTATCGCACCTGCTTATAGCAGGGTGCGATATAGGCGTCCGATTTTCTGTCCATCTGTCCGTCCGTCCGTCTGTCTGTCAACATTTATGTCGACGTTCGACATTTATGTCAAAGTTAGTATTCTAATCAACTACAAGACTAAACAACCATCAAACCTTGCATGAAACATCTCCCTGACCTCCTGACTTTGCAACATAGGCCTCCGCTTTTCCGTATGTCTGTCCATTCGTCCGTCCGTCTGTCAACATTTATGTCGAAGTTCGACATTTATGTCAAAGTTAGTATTTTAATCAACTACAAGACTAAACAACCATCAAACCTTGCATGAAACATCTCCCTGACCTCCCAACTTTGCGACACAGGTGCCCACTTTTCCATTCGTCTGTCTGTTCGTCTGTCCGTCTCTTAACAGTTCTGTTATGTCGAAGTTCGACATTTATGTCAAAGTTAGTATTCTAATCAACCACAAGACTAAACAACCATCAAACCTTGTATGAAATATCTCCCTGACCTCCTGACTTTGCGACATAGGTGCCCGCTTTTCCATTCGTCTGTCTCCGTCCGTCCGTCTCTCTTAACAGTTCTGTTATGTCGAAGTTTGACATTTACGTCAAAGTTAGTATTCTGATCAACTACAATTCTACAACAACCATCATTCCTTGCATCACACATCTCCCTGACCTCCTGACTTGGCAGATATGTTGACCCTGTGACCTTGACCTATATTTTGCGCTCCATTGACTTTGACACAATTTACGTTGACGTTCCAGATCTTCTCAACTATAAAGGGTACAACTACCAAACCTTGCATAGTGCTTCTTCTAGATGTACAGACTTGGCAGGTACCTTGACCTGGTGACCTTGACCTATATTTTGCGCTCCAGTGACTTTGACATATTTTGCGTCGACGTTCGATATCTCCTCAACTATAAGGCCTACAACCATCAAACCTTGCAAAGTGCTTCTCCTCAATGTACTGACTTAGCAGATACCTTGACCTGGTGACCTTGACCTATATTTTGGCTGCAGTGACTTTGACATAATTTACATCAACGTTCCATATCTCCTCAAGTGTAAGACCTCTAGCCACCAAACCTTGCATAGTGCTTCTCCTATATGTACTGACTTGGCAGGTATCTTGAACGGGTGAACTTGACCTATATTTTGCCCTCCAGTGCCTTTTACACATTTTATGTCAACATTCAATATCCTCAACTGTAAGGCCTACAACCATCAAACCTTGCATAGTGCTTCTCCTCAATGTACGGACTCTGCAGGTACCTTGACTGGGTGACCTTGACCTATATTTCACGCTCCGTTGACTTTTACATCTTTTACGTCACCCTTCCATATGTCCTCAACTGTAAGGCCTTCAACCACCAAACCTTATATAGCACTTCTTCTCGATGTACTGACTCGACAGGTACCATGACCTGGTGACCTTGACCTATATTGTGCACTCCAGTGACTTTGACACATTTTATATTGATGTTCGGTATCTCCTCAAATATATGACCTACAACCACTAAACCTTGCATAGTGCTTCACCTCATTGCCCTGGCTTGGCAGGTACCTTGACCCTGTGACCTTGACCTATATTTGACACATTTTACGTTGATGTTTGATAACTCCTCAACTATAAGGCCTACAACCACCATACCTTGCATTGTGCTTCTCCTTGATGTATTGAATTAGCAGGTACCTTGACCCGTGACCTTGACCTATATTTCATGCTCCAGTGACTTTTACACATTTTACGTCAACGTTCGATTATCATTGGGCTGTATGATATGAAAAGTCAGTGCTGAAGATATAGCCATTAGAGGGAATGGGACTGGCCTGGAATATATGTGCCCCACTAGGCACTTTGTCTACATTTTTTTCAACCCAGTTTTCCAAGTAAGCACTGCTAAGAATGAAATAAACTTATTTAATAACCACATTCTGATTGTGGCTCCTGTTACTTTTGCGCCAGCAGGTGCGATGACGCCTTCCGCGGAATTCTTGTTGAATAACGGGTATCAATAGTGCGTGTGTCCACCACGGGCTGCTGTCACGGCTCTCACTCTTCTAACCATAGACCTGACTAAGTTGTCAATGGTCCTTTGAGGGATATTATTCCACTCTTGAATAAGAGCTAGCTGGAGCTGTGCGACGTTGTTTGGTACGTTGACGCACATCCTGACCCTTCTGTCCAACGCATCCCAAAGGTGCACGATTGGGTTTAAATCTGGACTGTATCGGGGCCAATTGAGCACTTGGACATTATTCTGGTTGAGGAAGTCGCGACATGCGGTCTCGCATTGTCATGCTGAAACGTGAGATTATGAGCATTGACAAGCAGGAGGACGTGAGGCATAAGCACCTGATCCCGATAGCGTACGGCTGTAAGATTACCCTGAATAACCACTAGGGGAGTTTTCACCCCATGAGAAATCCCACCCCAAACCATTACGGACCCCCTCCCCCAAATCTGTCGACTTCTCATACGCAAGTGTCAGAATATCGCTCACCAAGACGTTGATACACTAGTTGTCGCCTATCTTACCGCTGAAGTGAAAATTGCGACTCATCGCTGAACATTACACGCCACCAGTCAGCCAGTCGAAACCGATTTGGTGCATTTGCACGCAGCCATTGCATGCGGCGTTGACGTCGCCTGGGCGTAAGGTTCGAGCCCACGTAGGGAAGGCGTGGACGTAAATCGAACTCTCGCAAGCGATTTCTGACTGTCCTTGGACACACACGACAGCCATGTGTTCCGATAACTTCTCTTGCGGTCTCTGTCGCTGTCCTTAACCTGTTACGAAGGTGTACAAGACGTATACGTCTATCTTGACATTGCGTCATAACGCGCAGACGTCCGCTCCTAGGACAGTCAGTTAACCTACCGGTAGCTAAAGACGTTAAACTCAAGCGTGATACTGTTGACTCTTGCACCCCAAATTGCTGCGTGACGTCACGTTGCGACCGACCCTGCAAAATTAGAGCAATAGCTCTAACCCTATCCAGTTGCAATAAGCGTACCTTTTCTGTCAACAAACTCAAACAACAAACGTTTTGTGCAACCAATACGAATGGAATGAAAGTTCGATTTGGTAATGTGTTAAAGTCTCTACCACGCGACACTTCTCGTGCAGCACGGATATAACGAAATTCAGGTACAACGATATTGTGTAGCCTGTGTTCACACTTCAGTGATTTTGTGTGATCCATACACAGGGAAGTACACTAATGTCACCAAATACAGAAAACTAGATCAGTTTGTTCACAAACAAACTTTCAGTATTTAAAAATTTGAACTTGCGTTTCTTTTTTCCCCAAGTATATATGATAGGTAAGTGTCCCATTGTACAATGCCTATGTCTGTGGTAGGTAACTGTCACATTGCATAATGCCTATATCTGTGATAGGTAATTGTCCCATTGCACAATGCCTATATCTGTGGTAGGTAACTGTCCCATTGCACAATGCCTATATCTGTGGTAGGTAACTGTCCCATTGCACAATGCCTAAATCTGATAGGTAAGTGTCCCATTGCATAATGCCTATGTGATCGGTATTTTGTCCCATTGCATAATGCTCATATCCATGATAGGTAAGTGTCTCATTGCATAATGCCTATCGGGGCTCTAGGAATTTTGAAATCTGCATCAGTCCAGCCCATGACGATGACCTCATCAACGAGCCAATTTCCAAAGTGAAAATATAATATCACCTGTCACGAAAACTAGTGACATTTGGCAAAATCTTATAAATCCTTTTTAATATTAAATAATCAATAATCCCGATTTCTGTACATTGTTGTGTAGGGTATTTGATTTCAAACCTTTATACGACGTTTATCTATGCATATAAAAGCAAATACAAGATAAGAAATTGTATGCCAGCACATCGGACATGTTTTAAGACACCTTACCTGATTGACAGGTGGACAGGGGAGACAACTGAGACAACTGGATGTAGCCTGATAATATAATTTGCGGGATTGAAGCGGGACTGAAATCCGACTTTCTGACCGCATTTCTGCAGATTTGGGTTGCCCTAGCCAGTTTTTGTCTTGGATGGGGTTGCCAACCCGGTCGTTTGACTTTTTGAACATCAATACGATGCTTTGTTGAGTCATTGCAATAAAATTGAATGGCAAAAACTGAAGGAAACTTCATACTTTATAAACCCAAAATGCAGATTCGCACCTTTACATTACTCAAAGTATTTAACTTATTAATTGTTCTTTTAGTTCACTTGATCAAACAAGGTGAAGAAACTGCCAAATTAATATCCTTTCAAGGTCATTTAATTGCATCACTTTACAAAAACAGCGAAACAGATTTCTTTTAACTACCAAAACATCAAACACATCAAAGTGTCTTATGACTTCAGTGACACCACCTGAAGTTAATTACTTTAGCAAGACCACTGTAGTCTTGCGATAATGAAGATAACACTGTGAATGGCGGTGAGGTCTCAAGTTACTTGTTTTCTGACATTGTTTACACAACTTACCTGCTGTCAAACCAATCATTGATTAATCATGGTCAATTAACGGATTGATACTTAAGCTATGTAAATTTAGAATCTGAGAATATCCTAAATATTGGACCAAATCAGTGAACCTTGTTCTGCAAAAATAGAAAATTTAGCAAGTAAAAAAGACCAAGACTTTTTTTTCTTAACATGTGTTGATCGCAACACAGTAAGAGGTATTCATTGAAATGATGTTTTGTGGGAAGCTCAAGTCCTTGATCAGAATGTATGGATATATTTACTGTTTGAATTTGCAGTAGCATATAACAGATTGTAATTGGTTTTAACCCTTAAACTTCTAGTCACAACAATTGTCGTCTGCTTTATCAACTGCTTGTGATTTTAAAAGTCATTTTTGCAAATAGTCTGGACCCATACTGTTTGCCTGTATGCAAAAATAGATTTGAAAAGTTTGCAAGAATATTCAGCAGACATAAATAGAAATTTTCAGATGAAGATTTTCTTGGCGTTGTAAGGGTTAATTATACGTCCGTCCTTTCATCTGTCCGGGTGTGATTCCATCTGTTAACCTTTTCTGTAACTAAGTTTAACTTCGAAGATTTTTGATTACTCATAACTCTGCAGCCACTGATCAAAAACTTTTCATATTTGGTATGGGGATACCTAGGAGGGTTCTCTTCCATTCTACGTCTATGGACCCCTGGGTCAAAATCTAGGACATCCCAATAAAGTAGTATATTGCAGTTTGTTTATACAAACAACCCATTATTAAAGGAGGATGGGCATCAGACATGTTTATCACATCAACATTCAATGTAATAAGGTCAAGGTCATTGTGACCTTATTTTCATGCTTCAGTGGTTTTGGCTTATATTTTGAAGCCTATTTCATGGGTTAATGCCTCAATAAAGTAGTATGTTGCAGTTTGTTTATACAAACAACTTCTTAAAGAAGGATGGGCATCAGACATGTTTATCACATCAACATTCAGTGTAATAAGGTCAAGGTCATTGTGATTATATTTTCATGTTCCAGCGATTTTGCTTTATACATGTATCTTGAAGACTATTTCATGGATTAATGTGATACTTGGAATATTGGTTCTGTGTAACATCACGATTGACAGCATAACAAATGTCACCTTGACCTATGTTTCATGGTCCGGTAATTTTGCCGCATATCTTGAATGTTAATTGATGTATGAACATCATTATTAGTATGATCCAACAGTTGACTGAAAAGTAAATGTAGGTCACTGTGACCTATATTTCATACTCCAATGATTTTATGTTACATCTTGAAGACAATTTGATGTATTACTATCATATTTTGGGATTATGTGACCTATATTTCATAGCCCTGTGATTTTGTCTTATATCTCTGACTGTTTGATGACCCAAACTTTCACCTCAAAGTAAATGTAAATCAGTATGACCTATATTTCATGGTCTAGTGATTTTGGTTAATATCTTTTAGGTTATTAAATAGATTAACATCATAGGTGGTATAATGCATCAGTGTGACCATCAGATTAATTTCTTAAAATATGTAGGTCAGTGACCTATATTTTATAGCCCAGCAAATTTGCTTCATGTCTTGAAGACTATTTACTCCAGGAAAGTTGTACTTGGGATGATAGATCAGTGTCACTCAGAGACTGACATTGTAAACTATATCTTGCCTTATGTCATTGTCATTAACTTTAAAATATTTTATAATTAAGAATTGGTGCCGGCTTGGGGTATTCATGACCCTCTGGGCACTTGCTCTAGTTTTTCTTATTTCTTCTCAAAAACATAGATTGTGTGTGCTCAGTAGAACCATCTCTGTGAGGCAGTTCTAACAGGTACCAAAAATATATGTTTTGAGCAGAAATATGAAAAATATCAGAATTTTTTATCTGGAAACTTTCAGTTTTTTTGTGGTGAAATTTTCAGTATATTTGAAAAAGCATGTTTTCGTAATGTTGAAAGGTTACAAATAAAAGCGAGGATGTTTGGCTGTAGATAAATGGCAGCAAAAAAATCTCAAATTAAATTCATAGCTCCAGATAAGTGGGGTTAAAGGGAAAATATTTTTTCTTATATTCCACAAAATCATATGTTGTGGGTACTCATTAGAAGTGCCTCACCATGTACTTCATATGAGTACCCACAACATATGCTTTTATGGACAAATAAGACAAATATTCACAATTTTTGGTTGAATAATTCAAATGCCACCTTATCTGGAGCTATGGTGTATGCATTAATGTTAACCCTTAAAGTGCCAAGAAAACCTGCATCTGAAAATGTCGTCTGTTTATGTCGTCTGCTGAATATTCTTGCAAACTTTTCAAACCTATTTTTGCAAACAGTGTGGACCCAAATCAGACTGCTTGGAGCAGTCTGATCTGGGTCCACACTGTTTGCAGAAAGGACTTTTAAAGTAACTGGCAGAAGACGTAGCAGACGACAATAGTTGTGATTGGCGCTTTAAGGGTTAACCAATTTTCTTATTTTATTTCCAGTCATAGACCTGTTGATATTCACAATGTATATAATGCCGTCCAGGTGAAACTCTTAATGAGACCATCAGAATTAACAGTTCCAACTTATGATGAAGTCTTCAGGGATGATGATGTAAGTTTCTTAGAAATTTCAGTTTTCAATTTTGGGGCCCAAGGGCCCCTACCCTCCAAAAAGTTGGGGACAATTAAAAAAATCTGGGGACAGCACAATTTTTTCTTTTTGTGCTTGACACAAAGCGAACATCTCATGATATTATCTTTCTTATCATATACAAGCCATGGGAACAATCGTAACACGGTTCTTGAAAGCCACAATTTATTTGACTACTTTCTTTTTCACTTGTTTTTGGTTTGTCACGTTCGTGTTCTGCCGCAGCAGCTGGGGTGAAGGGTCAGATTGATCACTTGTCGATTGGGAGGGGCCTTCTTCACTTAGTTTGGTTGAAGATTCTGTGATTTCCCCCTTAGATCGCTTTGGGAAAAAGCTCAATATTGATCGTTCTTTCCTTTTGCATACAGCCATGACAACGTATCAACAATATTGCGCATCAGACCATGTGCTTTCAATACATGAAACAGGAACGCTGATTGGATCTCCGTATCCAATCAGAAGGCATGATATAATTGGTAGTTGCTAGGAACACTTCTGCCGATGCAAGTATAAATACACAATGCAGTATAAAAACCAACAATGACGTAGTTTGCCGCTCCGGCAGAATTGGCGATTTTTCGACTTCGTTTTTTTTTTTTATTATTATTATTATTTTCTGCGCCACGATGGCGCAAGAACTTATTTTTTCTGCGCCAAAATATGAACATGCGCCATTGGCGCAATGGCGCAGCCTGGCTTGAACTCTGTATATTGTATAGCTTTGAACTGATTTTTCTGTTGTTAGCTCACTTGTTGGAAAGTAAACAAAGAATTGTTACACTACGGTAAACGTCCTAAAATTTCGAATACTTTATTTCATGCTATTTTGGCCTAAATTCTCCTTTTTATTTCGCTGTTTCTTTAAATACTTTGTGGAATGGCAAGCAGTGTAGACCCGGATCAGACTGCTCCTTCAGGAGCAGTCTGATCTGGGTCTGCACTGTTTGCATATGTTACTTTTTCAGACCCATTGGTGTTCAAAATGTTAGGACATTTACCATACTGTTAGCAGTGTGTTATGTCCCCACACCGGACATGCCTGGAATGGAAGCTCTTGTTTTTAGCCAAGATTTTATTGATGTTGGCACTGGCATGACAGTTTCTTATGTATAAAGTATCCCTTAAAACTGTTAGAAATTTTTGTCAGTCTTGAAGAAATACATCAGTGGGACAAGATTTAGAGGCTTTAGAGTTTGATGGCCTTGACCTTATATTCAAGCTCAGCATAGGAGAAATAGTGGCAAATTTATGGCGAATTTGTGCAGTGTCTTATGCACAAGATATCTCATGAAACAGTGAGTGGATTTTTCATCAAATTTTCAGGGATATGTCATTCAGACAAGCTTTAGAGCTGATTAGATTTTGCAACCTAGACCCCATTTTCCAGGACAAATAGTGTCATAATGATATGGTGGTTGAGAGAGGAGTGGGCCATCGTTTTATACCCGCCACACCATAGTGGCATGGTATTATGGTTTCACTTTGGTTGTCCATGTGTAATAAATGGGTCCAGTTGATGTTAGTCTGTAAATGGTAATAGTTTCGTTAAAGTTTTCAGTAATTCAGATTAACCAAACCTGTTAATAGATTTAGTTCATATTTGGCAGGGTATTGGTCCAATACTCTATATAGTACTATCCTCACAACCTCTGGCCTCACTGCTAATGGTTGGAGTGCCTGACTTGAGACCTGCTGATTGTATGTGGAACATTTAGTGGGTACTCAGTGGAAGTGCCTCAACAAGGCAGTGTCACTGAACCCCACAAGAAAAGCTTTGGTGCAAAGCTCACAAAAATTATCCCAAATAATTATCCCAAATTATTGCCTTATGTCACCTTATCTGGATATTTAGAAGTAAATCTCTATGGGAAATAATCTGTAGTAGCTGACCAATTCACTTGACATATTTGATAATAGTGTTAAAAAAAAAAGTACTTTTTTCCTTGTATTTGCAGTCAGATGATGACTCGGGTAATGAGAGTGATAGTTCAGAGAGATCAGGAAAGAGAAAAAGATTTGATGATGAGGCCATTGAGAGACGGAGAGAAAGACGTCTATGGGAAGAACAAAGGTACCCAAGGTTTTTTTTAAAGCATCACAAATGTCCTAGAGAGTGGTAGTACAGCAACCTATTGAAAGTGATAAGGGCTACAAGTATTTTGATTCCAGTGCTTTTGACTGCACAGGGATTAAGATTGTCATGTTCGGAGCTATTTTCTGATGAATGCATGCCCAAATGCACCAAAAGCGCCAAAGCCTGTATCGTTGGTTACAAAATTCCGGCCAAAATGGTGGTGATATTTTCAAAGTAGACCAGTTTTCATACAGATGCACAGATTACGGTGGTTTTATATGTTACTGTTTGCATATGTCCCAAAGATACCTTTCTTCTCAGGGAGGCTAATACATGTATATAAATTAGACTAAACTAGTGTGTCAGATGAAAAGTGTCAACCAATTCTTAATCGTTCTCTTAATTGTTGTTGTGTTGCAGTACCAAATTAACCCTTAATAGCCGGGGCTCGGTGGCTCAGTTGGATGTGCGTCCGACTGGAGACCAGGAGGTCACGGGTTCAACCCCAGCCAAGGTCAGCAACATTATTTCGTGGAGATTGATCATGAAATATTTTCTATGATCATTCTCCCCCTTCCGCTGATTCAAGAAGGGCAGTTGTCAGTTTCTGGCGAAAGAATGTGCACAACACTGGTTAACCGCTTAGAGGACTAAGCCTGTCCAGTAAAAATTGTGGTTAGGTAAACTGACCGTGCTTGACATGACCCTATTGGGTTGACTGGGACGTAAAACCTCAACACAAACAAAAACCCTTAATATTCAGGCCTGAGCAGACAGTGTAGACCCAGATCAGACAGCTTCTAAAGGAGCATGCCAGCCTTGGTGGCTCAGTTGGCTGTGCCGTCCGACTGGAGACCAGGAGGTCGCGGGTTCAACCCCCGCTGGGTCGGTAACATTCTTTCGTGGAGATTGATCATGAAATATTTTCTACGGTCATTCTCTCCCTTCCGCTGATTCAAGAAGGGCAGTTGTCAGTTTCTAGCAAAAGAATGTGCACAATACTAGTTCACCGCTTAGAGGACTAAGCCTGCCCAGTAAACGTGTGGTTAGGTAAACTGACCGCGCTCGACATGACCCCATTGGGTTGACTGGGCTGTAAAACCCCAATACAAACAACACAAACAAAATCTAAAGGAACATATTGATCAGTATACTCTTTGTTTCCATTTTGTTGTTACATTTTAGACACCTCATATGAGATGGACTTGTTCCATAATTTAGTATAAATAAGGTAAGAAGTTATGGTGTCTAAATATGGAAGATGAATATGGTGTTTTCTGGTTGCTTTCAAGGCAGAAGACCATACTTTGTTTGTTCCATATGCACTTTGTGAAGATCTAGACGGACTGTGCATGCATTGCAGACTACACATACATGTACATGCAGTCAGTTGATCCCGTTTTATGTTTTACAGAAGCGCTGTAGCCGCATTTTTATACCCCACACATGATAGTGGCGGGGTAATATGGTTTCACATTGGACAACTGTGTGTGTCCGCCTGACTGTCGGTCCACTCAGTCATACTTACATACATCTGTCCGTATTTCATTTCCAGATGATAACTTGAGTAAACATCAATTGATTTTTACAAAACTTGGTATTGCATTGATGTTGTGGAGATATTGTTTTGGATTGCTATAAGCAAATTACATCAAATTTTGATGGAGTTATCTGCCCGAGACATTTTCGTAAACATTGACATTGAGTAAATGTCAAGGGATTTTAACCAAATCTGGTACATGCATTGATATTTAGGAGACCTGGTTTGGGATCATTAATGGGCAAATTTTGTCAATGTTTGAAGGAGTTATCTGCCCACAACAAAATAATTGCTGGGTATTATAGTTTAATGTTTTTATTTCTGACATAGGGTAAATGTTAAAAAAAATTCAAAATGTTACATGTGTGAAGAATTCTTTAGGGGGAAGTAATCAGTTTTGCAAAGGGAGGCTATTAAATTACATCCGTTTGCAGAATATGTTTCATCCCTGTAAAGACTTCACTAGTAAGGATAATAAATCTAGTTCCTGTTACATTTGGTATATTTACAGGAACAAGCTACTCTTTGATTATATGCAGTTTTCAACTTATGGAACCTCTGTAAGTACAATAGACGTCAGCAAGTACAAAAGAGTCACAAAGTCAAAAAGCATACCTTCAGACATGTGTGCCCAGCAAAGATGCAGATCAGACTGCGCATTTGCGCAGTCTGATCTGAATCTTTGCTGGGCTCATTGGATAGCCAAGGATGCAGTTTCAACATGCAGACAATGAAGACTGATCAGACTGCATGGATGCATATGCTGTCTTTGTTGGAGGCACATTGCATAAGGTACATTTTCTCATATATTGGCTTAACCCTTGTCATGCTGAATAAATTAAGATGCCACACCCACTTCTAATTTTCATCCAATCAAATTGCTTGATCCGAATTGTTGCTATAAGTTCACATACTTAATGGCAAACAGTGCAGATCCAGATCAGCCAACTGATCTGGATCTACACTGTTTGCTAAGACAGGGTGTGTCGTGTTCTGCAAGAGAAGGGTTAAATGTTTTACAAGATTCACTTTGTGTGTGAAAAATTAGGAGATTCTGTTTTCTGTAAAAGCTGTTCTGAAACTGTCAAATGTACACAAAACAACAGTACACACACTTTTGTAGCTCATTTTGATAATTTTCTGCTATTATTTCAGAGTTATTCCTCCTGTTGGTGTACATGTACCTTTTAAGTTCACCTGATTAAAGGTACTCGAAGAGCTGATACATTACTATCTCAGAGCATTAGTGGCAATTACTCTCACTCATTCATGTGTATAAACAAAAAGCTAACCCTGTTTTTATTATTAGTGATGAACAGTTTGGATATAATTTAGCAGTTTTATCAGAATTGTGTTCTAATCTTTTGGGAATAAAACTTATAAATATTAGTAAAGATACCCAGGAAATGTCACAATCATGAAATACAGCTTTCCCAAGGTACCAATAAAAGGAGAATTGAAGAACTAATAGTCTCCTCAATTCTGAGGTCTGAATAGGGGTACTCTTAGACTAGCTGCCAGTCGGATATCAATATTATTTTCATCAATCAATTATAATTATTAATTTACTTAATGAACTAAGGGCCATCTACTACTTACTGCTTGCCTCACCTCTTTGATAGCAGCAACTAATCTTGGAGATATCCGACTAGTAAAATGCGAAATGTACTCTAAGAAGTGATTGACATTTATTGCCTTTCTAATGTTCCTTATCTAATTCACCATCTTGTTAAAATCATACCCTCTCCAATAAATTGTTTATATATAAGAAGCTGACCATTAGAGTTCAAGGGATAACATAAACATTGTTTAGAAGCCTGTCTGTGTACGGCATGTATTACCAGTTTTTGTTTTGTGTATTAGTAAATTTTAGATAAAATAGAAGAAAACAGAATCATATTTAATAAGTATTTCATATTAAAAACTGTTGTATCAACATAATTTATGGAACATTGTATATTTAATTTTGCTTTGATGTCTGAATAAGCTTTTTCTATAGCTCTAAGATAAGCAGACATATGAGGTAATAATTCAGAATAAATGTTGTAGGTACTGTTTTCTGAGACAGTTCAAAAGTGTATCTACATTCCATATATATTTTGATGGAGAAATGCATTAAATAAAAAAAAAACCTGACTTTATCTATAGCTTCAAGATAAGGACATATGAGGCGATAATTTAGGATAAATGTTGTGGGTACCATTTTCTGAGACAGTTCGAAAGAGTAACTACATACCATATATATTTTGATGGAGAAATACATTACAGTAAACAAACAAACAAAAAAAAAATCCATAGCTTTACCATAAGAAGGCATATGAGGTGATAATTTAGGATAAATGTTGTGGGTACTGTTTTCTTAGACAGTTCGAAAGAGTAACTACATACCATATATATTTTGATGGAGAAATGCATTAAATTAAACAAAAAAAAAAAAAAAAAAGAAAAAAAATCTATAGCTTTAAGATAAGAAGACATATGAGGTAATAATTTAGAATAAATGTTGTGGGTACTGTTTTCTGAGACAGTTCAAAAGAGTAACTACATACCATATATATTTTAATGGAGAAATGCATTAAAATAAAAAAAAGCAAATCATTCTATAGCTTTGAGATAATAAGACATATGAGGTAATAATTTAGGATATATGTTGAAGATACCGTTTTCCGAGACAGTTCGAAGAGTAACTACATACCATATATATTTTGATGGAGAAATGCATTAAATTAAAAAAAAAAAAATCTATAAGAAGACATATATGAGGTAATAATTTAGGATTAAAGTTGTGGGTACTGTTTTTTTCTGAGACAGTTCGAAAGAGTAACTACATACCATATATATTTTGATGGAGAAATGCATTAAATTAAACAAAAAAAAACAAACAAAAAAAAACAAAAAAAAAAAAAGAATCTATAGCTTTAAGATAAGAAGACATATGAGGTAATAATTTAGGATAAATGTTGTGGGTATTGTTTTCTGAGAAAGTTCGAAAGAGTAACTACATACCATATATATTTTGATGGAGAAATGCATTAAATTAAATAAAAATAAATTCTATAGCTTTAAGATAAGAAGACATATGTCGTAATAATTTAGGATAAATGTTGAAGATACTGTTTTGAGATAAGAAGACATATGAGGTAATAATTTAGGATATATGTTGAAGATACTGTTTTGAGATAAGAAGACATATGAGGTAATAATTTAGGATATATGTTGAAGATACTGTTTTCTGAGACAGTTCGAAGAGTAACTACATACCATATATACTTTGATGGAGAAACGCATTAAATTAAACAAAAAACAAAAAAAACAAAACAATTTTTTTCTATAGCTTTAAGATAAGAAGACATATGATGTAATAATTTAGGATAAATGTTGTGGGTACTGTTTTCTGAGACAGTTCAAAAGAGTAACTACATACCATATATATTTTGATGGAGAAATGCATTAAATTAAAAAAAAATCTATAGCTTTCAGATAAGAAGACATATGAGATATGCATTAATTAAAAAAAGAAAGCCTTTTCTATAGCTTTAAGATAAGAAGCCATATGAGGTAATAATTTAGGATACGGTAAATGTCCTAAAATTTCGAACACTCTAAAATTTTGAACACCTAATATTTTTGCCCAAAATAATTTCTGGAAATGTCCTAAAATCTCGAACAGTAGCAGTTTTGCAAAAAGAGGATTTCTAAAATTTCGAACACAGCTTGCTTCAAGTAATTTTTTATCGGCACATTCTAATTTCGGTAACTTTATTTTTTTTGTTACGGAACCGGAAATTAAAGTAGCAGTGTTGAAAGCCACCGCAAAACGTAAATGCACACAGCAGTGTCATAACAAATTTTATGAACATAAATGGCACGGGAACCGTATTTTAATTTTATACAAACCCAGGAGATACTGACTGAAAATTCACAAGGAAAAAAAAAAAGACTCCCATCACAATGTTAGCCATTTCCACGTGACAGTCACGTCCGCGTGATAAGGGTTAGATTATGCGGAGGCGATGTAGAACTGTTGTTACCTTGTGGCAGACATGATAAATATTTTTAATATATGTGAAAATACAGAAAATGCAGTCACATTCCCTTGTTCCGCATGTAGAAACCGCGTGCACGTAACGGTAACATCACGAGAAATCGTGGCGGAAACCGCTAAGAGGGAAAACACACACTTATGTTCGTTAAATTATAGAGCATTTTTTTCGTCAGAAATGCATATGAAACTGTCAGGTATTAAAATAGAACCTAAGTATTGACACAGATAGGCCTATGCAAACTGTAGACTCAGATCAGACGTCGCAGAGAAAGAGGGAATGAAAACTAGTTAGGGGGAACAGGGAACATGGAAATTCGGAAATCACTTTTAGGACAATAAGACGTGAGACCAGTGAAGACTCAGATCATCTTCCGATGCAAGGGCAGTCAGATTTTGCCGTTTGTGGTAACAAACAGGCATGTAAACTCCAGTTCTTGGAGAGATTCCAAATCTTTGGTTAAATACATCACCATTTCCGTGAAGGTTTTACATGCATTCTGCGGCATCTGATCTGGGTCTACACTGTTTGCTCAGGCCTGTCTGTCCGGATACGTAGAGTGAGTACGGAAATTCGATCAAATCGAATCCCTTCAGAAATCATCCTGGATCCACCCCTGATTCATAAAAAAATGCTGGGTCCGACTCCTAAAATTCATCATCAAGGTATATGCAATTAGCTCCCTTTAAACAGTAAAACCTAAAGAATGCATGAGGACCTTACTCTGCATTTACCAGGATATAAATAAATATAAGTACTGTAATTCTTTTACATTATGTACATATTGAGAACATCATAATTATTAAAATACCCAGAAACTGAACAGTCACAAAGCAACATTTCCTGAGAACATTTCCTTTGCCCCGCATTAAGAAACCACGTGCTCGTAGCGATACGTCACGTGAAATCATGGCGGGAAACTTTTTCGGGAGAAAAACAAACTTATTTTTATAGAGCCTTTTCTCGTCAGAAAAGCATACAAAACTGGCACGTATTAAAAAATTAAAAGAAACTAAATATTGGAACAGATAGACCTATGCAAACAGCGTAGATCCAGATCAGACGCCGCAAGAACAAGGGAATGGAACTAATTTGGGGGAATCTGGGCTTTTCAAGATCATCCTCCGAGTATATTCGTTTCTTAATTAAAGCCAGTATTGGTGTCTTCACAGGAATTCCTGTATTTTTCACGGGTATTCCGGTATTTCGGTAAGTCGTGTGACCACTTAACCAGAATTCCAAAGTTGATCTGATCATTTCTGCAAAGCTTGACGCACATGCGATAGTAAAAAAGCGCTACACGTGAAATTTTAAATTACCATGTGCATCCGCGCATTCTGATCTGGGTCGTTCCTGCTTGTCCGTACCTGTGTCATCGATAATATCTGCCGCTAATATTTAAGTTTAGCGTGCCAAAGGTTTCAATAAGCACGCCGAAAACGTTTTCGTCGTGGGGATTAACGTTAGCCTCCAGCAAAATATTACCTGTCTGATCGCGTGATTGTCATGATATGCTCAGTGCATCTTATTTGAACAGGTAATGGTCCCAACAGAGATGATAGGTCCCAACATGCCAAAAGGAACCTTATCATTTGTTACAAATGTGATCAGTCTGTGCACTTGCTGGAGACTGCGACTCATGTATTACAGTGTTTTATACCAATGACCTAATCAGCGAATTGAGTGGACACCATCCTGCACTAGACTGTGTCTCGCATTCTGATCTGACTTACACATATACACAAAGGGACATTTTCGCCTGAACAGGGATCTAATGAAAGGATTAATATTGATGACAGATAATTCTTGCAATAAGTTTCGTTACCGAATTCTAAACAATACATTTTTTTTTTTAACGAAAGAAATATTGCTAAAAACGATAATGGCAGTTCACAGGTTTGGCATACATAGTTCAGTTTTGTGTAGAGCTAAAATCTTTGATCTTGATCAGGCTGCATTCAGATCTGGTTGTCCGCACTGTTCATTTATGTATGAGTCCTTTCCAACAGAAACGACCTTATGACATTTGAGACCAGCATAGACAAGATCAACATGCGCATCCACGCAGTCTATGTATCGGGGCAGTCTGATCTGGGTCTACGCATATCGCCAACAGAATGCATTATGTCAGCCTCAGATGTCAGCAAGCAGTGTGAATACTGCGCTTCAAAACGGCGGAAGTTCTAATCAGTCTGCGCTTTTCACATTTAAACTTGGTACACTTCACCTTTGTGGAAAGGGACTTTTGTGTTTCTGTAGTGGCTCAAACAAGAACAAACGTGTGGTAACCTTTTGAAGTATTTTTTGGTCAGCTTGTGTATCTCAGTGCGGTAAAGTTAAGAGGGTTGTTACGTAAGAAGACAGTGGACTAAGCCAGCCTAGTTTAAGAAAGTGGCACATTCCCGGAGTGCCGAACAAATGTATCTGGCGATTAATAAGTGTACCGGATAATTAATTGTTTTGTTATGAGAAACATTATTCGACATGGAATTAATCGGATGGAATTCAAAACAAACATCAATGTGGTATTTATTTATTTGTTCATACAATTTCACATTCAGTTTACCAATCACACATAAAATAAGAAAACACTTTCGTCGTGTAGTCCTTTTTTGTCGTTTCGGGTGTCCGAAAGCGTCCGATAGCCAGGTCAATTTTGGCTGTAAGTGAATCTGTCCTAAAATTTCGAACAGTAAATTTTTTAGCAAATCATAATTTCTAAAATTTCGAACAGCAAGAACTGAAATTATTTAATTTTGTTCGAAATTTTAGGACATTTACCGTAAATGATGTGGGTACTATTTTTTGAGACAGTTCTAAAGAGTAGCTAGATACCATATCTACCAAAAGTAAAATTTCAAATGTCAGCTTTCTTCCTACCATTGGGAGAACAAAATAAAACATCACGTCCTTTCAAAAAGCTTCCCAGTTACACCATGATTTTACAGACCATAATCAATACCAAACTTCATCTCAGCCTTTAAAAAGAATGTGTACTTTGTTTCATCATGAAACACACCAAAATGAAATTAAGCTTTTCCAACTTTCTCTTATCAGTATTAAGTGATCAGTATGTGGTCAATAAAGCAATAAACACTTCAAGTGTGGTGGTTCTCAATAGATGTAATTAATCATTTACCAAGCAGAATCCTGCGAGGTAAAATTCGTATTTTACTAGACCTTGATGTCAGAGACCAACTGTTAGAGACTGGCTATACAAGATGTCATACATAAATTTGTATCAGCTTATAGTTAGGAGTGATAAAACATGACATCAAGGTCTAGGAGCTAGTCTAGGGTACTCTTCTCCATTTGTGAAATACTGCAGTGAAACTGAAACACATATAGTTAGGAGTGATAAAACATGACATCAAGGTCTAGGAGCTAGTCTAGGGTACTCTTCTCCATTTGTGAAATACTGCAGTGAAACTGAAACACATATAAGAATAAACACTTTTATGAAACAAAGCAAAAGGCTCAATGTTGATCTGAAGGTAGAACACAAGAAAAACAAACTGGACCAAGATGGACTCGACTACAGACATTGATAATGGCTAACCTTGTTAAACAGATCGAAAAGTAAGCCGTCATTTAGTCTGAGGATCTACTCACCATTGTATAAGTATCAGTATTTGCTAAAATGGTTTTTGGTGTTTTGGAGTAGTTGTTTACAATCAGGCCATAGTATACAAATGCCAAAAGTTCCTTAAGGTAGTTGTCTGCATGATTATCATTGACTAATATAATCAAACCACATGTTCAACAAAATCCAGGTAACGGTTATTTATAGCCACCCTATTCGTGTCTGTGACCTCAGAGTGCTGTTAATAGAGGGTTATATGTAAAACATGGACTGGGACATTTCAGACATTGGCAAACAGTGCAGACCCAAATCAGATGCCACATCTGATCAGGATCTGCACTGTTTGCTTAAATTACAGGAAATCAAAGGTTAAATGAAACAGTCTTAAGTCCCCATTCAGGAACCACCCTATTCGTGTCTGTGACCTCAGAGTACTGTTAATAGAGGGTTATATGTAAAACATGGACTGGGACATTTCAGACATTGGCAAACAGTGCAGACCCAGATCAGATGCCACATCTGATCAGGATCTGCACTGTTTGCTTAAATTACAGGAAATCAAAGGTTAAGTCTTAAGTCCCCATTCAGGACTATTTTCCTAGCCTACACTCAGAGACAATCGATCCACCAGTGCTGTCAGTGCTTTGATTTTTTTTAAATTTAGATAGGTTCAAATATGATGAATCAGTAAATACTGATTGTGTGCAACAAAAACATAGTTGCAGCACCTGTAAAACAAATTTCATAGCTTTAAACATAAGAGAGTATCCAGATGAATATGTTTCTCCAGGGCCCAGTTGTTCAAAGCATTGTTAGCTTAACAAGCTTGTTAGTGGTCAAAATGTTAACTGTTCTAGTAAGTACAATATCTAATTCACAGGTATTTTTGCTGAAAAAATGTGAGTAGCTTTTGCAAATGCAAAAGCTACCCACATTTTTTCGGCAAAAATTATAGCATATATGCCATATTTATTGATCAAAGATTTAATGATCCGTTAACTAACTACATCATTAGTTTTGAACAATTGGGCCCAGGAAAACATATTTTGGGTACTGACTAGAATTGCCTAGAATTACCTCAGAGGCAATTCCTATGAGTACCCACAGCATATGTTGTTTTTGTGTTTGTTTTTTATATATCCGGCATACAAAGTATGCTGAGGGGTATGTAGTTTTCATCTTTCTGTTGGTTGGTTAGTTCGTTTGTACGTGCATTCTTCCTAACTTTAGTTAACACCCACATCAAAGTTTTGAGGTAAAGCTTTTATTTCCAAACTATATGATGGATTTCGTTTATATATAGTACAATGATTGCTATATGGTACAATGATAGATAATGGTCTAAAGTTTTATTCACCACTATCCCCACCCTTGCTCTTGACCTCAAGGTCAAGGACACAGACTTAGAACTTAGGCAATTTTAGCAAGCTTAAAAGTTTTATATTTTATGACTTTAACTAAATGTTAATAAGTTGGTATAACAAATGTGATTGTCTATGCACGAGTCCAGCGGTAATATTTCAGACTCTGCTGGAAGTGGGGAATGTGGGTTTGGGGGGCCGGTCATGGCCCAGTGATTTTGCTTCATATCTTGAATACTATTTGATGGATTGCCATCATACAGAATATTTGATGTTCATGACATAGCTTTTGACTTTAAACAAGGTCAAGGTCACAGTGACCTATATACGTATGTTTGTCCGTCCATTAGTTAACATCTAAGTCAAAGTTTTGGGTTAAAGTTTCTTATATTTTCCAAGCCATACAATGGATTAGGTTTATATGTGGTATGATAATAGATGTTGGTCTAAAGTTTTTATTCACCACTATCCTCACCCCTGCCCTTGATCACAAGGTCAAGGTCACAGACTTTAGGCAATTTTAGCAAGCTTAAGAGTTTTGTTTAAGAATCTATTTTAACTTTAACTTGGAAACAATTGATGCAGTTACTTAGTCAGACATGGCTTAACCTTGTAACATGGACCTGTGGGTCATGAAGTGAAGGTCAGCATGACCTATATTTCATAGTCCAGTGATTTTTGTCTTATATCTTGAAATCTCTTTCATGTATGTATCATACTTTGGGATTATGAATCTGTATGACCCGAGGTTTGACCTCAAAAGAAATGTAGGTCACTATGACCTATATTTCATGGGCCAGTGATTTGGCCTTATATCTTGAATATTATTTGATGTATGAACATCCTTATTTGGGAATAGGAATCATTATCACCCTGACATTTGACTGCAAAGTAGATGTAGGTCACTTTGACCTATTTTGCATGGTCCAGTGATTTTAGGTTACATCTTGAAGACAGTTTGATGTATGGGCATCATACTTTGGGATTAAGGGTCAGTATGACATGGCATTTGACCTCAAAATAAAGGTAGGTCTTTGTGTTGATATTTCATGGCCCCAGTATCATATTTTTAGCTCGCCTGTACGAAGTACAAGGAGAGCTATTGTAGTCCCCCTGATCATCCACGTTTGCGTTTGCGTTTGCGTTCCCGTTCCAGTCACACTGCGTTAAAGTTTTTCAAATGCTTATATCTCAACAGTCACTCCTCACAGAGGCATCAAATTTGGAACTTAGGTACCTTGGAGGGTCTTCTGAGATTCCAAGAGAATAAACCCCTGGGTTCATGCCCCTGGGTGGGGCTAGGGGTCAGAATCTAGGACACCTTTGTAATACTGTGTTAAAGTTTTTCAAATTCTTATATCTTGACTTTCACTCCTCATAGAGCATTCATATTTAGAATTTGGGTACCTGGATGAGTCTTCTGAGATTCCAAAAGAACATACCCCTGGGTTCATACCTCAGGGTGGGCCTTGGGGTGGGGCTAGGGGTCAAAATCTAGGACACATTTGTAAAATCTTATATGCCTACAGGTTATAGACACAACTGGTTATACATCAGCTAACTATGTGACATCGGTTTAAGTGTAAGAGAGTGAAGGTCATGGTGACCTACATTTTACGGTCCAGGTCACCTAGATTTCACGGTCCAGTGATTTTGCCTTATATCTTGAATACTATTTGTTGGATAAATGTCACACCTGGGATATTACTTCCATGTGACCCAATAAATGACCACTTACTATCTCTAGGTCATTGTGACCTATATTTCATGGTTCTGTGATTTTGCCTTATATCTTGAATACTATTTGTTGGTTAAATGTCACACCTGGGATATTACTTCCATGTGACCCAATGAATGACCACTTACTATATCTAGGTCATTGTGACCTATATTTCATGGTTCAGTGATTTTGCCTTATATCTTGAATTCTATTTGTTGGATAAATGTCACACCTGGGATATTAGTTCCATGTGACCCAATGAATGACCACTTACTATATCTAGGTCATTGTGACCTATATTTCATGGTTCAGTGATTTTGCCTTATATCTTGAATACTATTTGTTGGATAAATGTCACACCTGGGATATTACTTCCATGTGACCCAATGAATGACCACTTACTATATCTAGGTCATTGTGACCTATATTTCATGGTTCAGTGATTTTGCCTTATATCTTGAATACTATTTGTTGGATAAATGTCACACCTGGGATATTAGTTCCTTGTGACCCGATTATTGACGTCAAAATATATCTAGGTCATGATGACCTATATTTCATGCTTCAGTGATTTTGCCTTTTATTTTTATTACTATTTCATGGGGAATTGTCATACCTGGGTTATTATATCTATGTGACAAAATGATTTACATACAAATACATCTAGGTCAGTGTGACCTATATTATATGGTTGAATGATTTCGCCATATAACTTGAAAATTATTTCATAGATTATTTCATTATGATTTTCTTAATGATAAAAATGTTACAATATAAAATGTACCCAGCAGGCGAGCTACACTGTCCTACGACAGCTCTTGTTATATAATGAGACAGTGTGACCCAAACTGTGACCTCAACATGACCTATATTTCATGGTCTAGTGATTTTGCATGATATTGTCTAGATTATTTGATGGATTAACATCATAGTAGGTATAATAAATCAATGTGACACATCAGATTGACCTGTCAAGTATATGTATGCCAGTTACCTATATTTTATGGTCCAGCGACTTTGCTTCACATCTTGAAGACTATTTGTTCGAGAAATGTTGTACTTGGGATAATGGATCAGTGTCACTCAAAGATCAGTAAACTATATATGAGTCAGTGACCTATATTTTCTGGTCCATTGATTTTGTCTTATAACATTGTCATAGACCTAAATTATTTTTATAATTAAGAAATGGCGCCGGCCGGGGGTATTCGTGGCCCTCCGGGCACTTGCTTTAGTTTTTTTTTTTTTTTTTTTTTTTTTTTTTGAGAAACAAAACTATCCATACATTTGGTTGAGAAAACCCTCTTACTGTGAAATGATATTTGTCTGTGAGTGGAAAACTTGTACTGAAAAAAAGGAGCTTGACTAAGAGCCTCGGCGAGATGTTTTTGTGGAGAAGTAAGAAAAATATCAATATTTTTTGGTTGAAAAGGGTACCTTATCTGGAGCTATGGTATAGAGATTCTGATGGCATCTTGGAACAGGTTGTCTTAGAGAAATTAGAAAAATTATACTGTATTTGACCTAATTAGCACACTGTGCTCTTAGGTTTTTCAAAATTACTGGGAACACTCAGATGTGATAAAATATGTACCTATACCTATTAAGGATACACTATAAAAAGATCAGAAAAGGACTTATTTGATGATGATTATGCGATTTTTTTTTTTCTGATTTTCTTTATAAAAGCATATGTTGTGGGTACTCATTTGAATTGCATCGACAAGTCAATGCAATTCAAATGAGAACCCACAACATATGCCTTTATAAAAAAGTAAATAAAAAGTACACTGGCTGTAATAAGACTACGGAATTTCATGAGTGTGCGCTTATAGGGGTATGTGCGGTAATTAGATCGAATACGGTATGTCATTGTTTATTTCTATTTTTTGTCTACTTTTCAGGCTGCCTTACTGATGTTTGAACTGGCATGGAAAATGTCAAAAGATTCAAATGACTTGCTATGGTCAGTATTAATGTAGTAGCTGTCTCTGCTTTTTATACCTCGCCAAATGATAGTGGTGGGGTATTATGGTTTCATATTTGTGTTCATGTGTTGGTCCTTCTGTCATACATCCATCCATCCATTTTTTCATATTCGGACAATAACTGGAGTAAATGTCTATGGATATTTACCAAATGGTGTTGCTATTGTAGAGATATGGTTTGGGATTGCAAATGAGCAAATTTTGGCACTGTTTGATAGAGTTATCTGCCCACAACACATCCTCATTTTTGTTCCCAGACAATAACTTGAGAAAATGTTAATGGATTTTCGCCAAACTTGTTATGAGCATTGATATGGTGGAGACCTGCATTGGGATGTCAAAGTGGCAATAGCTAATTTCGTAGATTTTTGACAGTTATCTGCCCAAGACACATCTGTATTTTTATCGCACCTGCTTGTAGCAGGGTGCGATATAGGCGTCCGATTTTCCGTCCGTCCGTCTGTCCTTCCGTCCGTCCGTCCGTCCGTCTGTCAACATTTATGTCGACGTTCGACTTTTATGTCAAAGTTAGTATTCTAATCAACTACAAGACTAAACAACCATCAAACTTTGCATGAAACATCTCCCTGACCTCCCGACTTTGCGACATAGGCGTCTGCTCGTCCGTATGTCTGTCCATTCGTCCGTCCGTCTGTCAACATTTATGTCGACGTTCGACATTTATGTCAAAGTTAGTATTGTAATCAACTACAAGACTAAACAACCATCAAACCTTGCATGAAACATCTCCCTGACCTCCCGACTTTGTGACGTAGGTGCCCACTTTTCCATTCCTCTGTCTGTTCGTCCGTCCGTCTGTCTGTTAACAGTTCTGTTATGTCGAAGTTCGACATTTATGTCAAAGTTAGTATTCTAATCAACTACAAGACTAAACAACCATCAAACCTTGTATGAAACATCTCCTTGACCTCCTGACTTTGCGACATAGGTGCCCGCTTTTCCATTCGTCTGTCCGTTCGTCCGTCCGTCTGTCTGTTAACAGTTCTGTTATGTCAAAGTTCGACATTTACGTCAAAGTTTGTATTCTTATCAACTACAATTCTACAACAACCATCATACCTTGCATGACACATCTCCCTGACCTCCTGACTTGGCAGGTCTGTTGACCCAGTGACCTTGACCTATATTTTGCGCTCCATTGGCTTTGACACAATTTACGTTGACGTTCCAGATCTTCTCAACTATAAGGTGTACAACTACCAAATCTTGCATAGTGCTTCTCCTAGATGTACTGACTTGCCAGTTACCTTGACCCGGTGACCTTGACCTATATTTTGCGCTCAAGTGATTTTGACATATTTTGTGTCGACGTTCGATATCTCCTCAACTATAAGGCCTACAGCCATCAAACCTTGCAAAGTGCTTCTTCTCAATGTACTGACTTGGCAGATACCTTGACCTGGTGACCTTGACCTATATTTTGGCTGCAGTGACTTTGACATAATTTACGTCAACATTCCAGTTCTCCTCAAGTGTAAGACCTCTAGCCACCAAACCTTGCATAGTGCTTATCCTAGATGTACTGACTCAGCAGGTATCTTGACCCGGTGACCTTGACCTATATTTTGCGCTCCAGTGCCTTTTACACATTTTATGTCAATGTTCAATATCTCCTCAACTATAAGGCCTACAACCATCAAACCTTGCATAGTGCTTCTCCTCAATGTTCGAACTCTGCAGGTACCTTGACTATATTTCGCACTCCATTGACTTTTACACCTTTTACGTCACCCTTCCTTATGTCCTCAACTGTAAGGCCTTCAACCACCAAACCTTATATAGCACTTCTTCTCGATGTACTGACTCAGCAGGTACCTTGACCTGGTGACCTTGACCTATATTGTGCACTCCAGTGACTTTGACACATTTTATGTTGATGTTCGGTATCTTCTAAAATATAAGACCTACAACCACTAAGCCTTGCATAGTGCTTCACCTCATTGCAATGGCTTGGCAGGTATATTGACCCAGTAACCTTGACCTATATTTGACACATTTTACGTTGATGTTTGATAACTCCTCAACTATAAGGCCTACAACCACTATACCTTGCATTGTGCTTCTCCTTGATGTACTGAATTAGCAGGTATCTTGACCCGTGACCTTGACCTATATTTCATGCTCCAGTGACTTTTACACATTTTACGTCAACGCTCCATTATCATTGGGCTGTATGATACGAAAAGTCAGTGCTGAAGATATAGCCATTAGAGGGAATGGGACTGGCCTGGAATATATGTGCCCCACTAGGCACTTTGTCTACATTTTTTTCAACCCAGTTTTCCAAGTAAGCACTGCTAAGAATGAAATAAACTTATTTAATAACCACGTTCTGATTGTGGCTCCTGTGACTTTTGCCCCAGCAGGTGCGATGACGCCTTCCGCGGAATTCTTGTCTTGTTGTTTCAGGGAATCTCAATGAGTTTTCAGCAAACTTGATATGCAGATGTGCTTTGTTTGGGATTGCTAATGGGCAAATTTAGTCAGTTTTTGACAGTTTTCTGCCTGGGACACGATAATGGCGGTGCTGTGTAAAATTGTTTCACGTTTTTATTATACCCCCGACATACGAAGTATGTGGGGGTATATAGTTTTCGCTTTTCCCTTCGTCCGTTCGTTCGTTCGTACATACGTACGTTCGTTCGTTCGTTCGTACGTTCGTTCGTTCGTTCGTCTTTCCGTCACAGGGTCAAAGTTTTTGCGTTAAAGTTTATAAGACCTCATATTTTGAAGACCCTTTGATGGATTTTGTTCATATATGGCATGATGGTAGATATAGGTCTAAAGTTTTTATCAGCACCATCCCCACCCCGGGGTGACCTTGGGAACAAGGTCACGGACTTTGAATTTTCGTAAAAAAGTCACAGGGTCAAAGTTTTTATGTTAAAGTTTATAAGACCTCATATTTTGAAGACCCTTTGATGGATTTCATTCATATATGGCATAATGGTAGATATAGGTCTAAAGTTTTTATCAGCACCATCCCCATCCCGGGCGTGACCTTGGGTCAAGGTCACGGACTTAGAATTTTCATTAAAAAAGTTAAAGTTTTTTGTGTTTAAGTTTAAATAGCTATATCATCAAGACCCTTGAGGAATTGCATTTATATTTGACATGTTGGTAGATGTCGGCCTAGCTTCTTACTCGGCATGCACCCTGGATGTGACCGAGGTCAAGGTCACGAACTTAGAATTTTCGTATAAAAGTAAAAATTTTTGCGTTTAAGTTTATATTGCCATATCATCAAGACCTTTTATTAAATTTCATTATCCCCTAACTGAAAGGTTGAGCTGATATAGCTATCAGCAAGGAATCTGTTCGTCTGTCCGTCAGTCCGTTGAAGTATTATTCGTTCATACTTTATTTTTGTCTTAGGGTCAAAGTTTTTGTGTTAAATGTTATAAGAACTCATATTTTGAAGACCCTTTGATGGTTTTCATTCATATTTGGCATGATGGTATATATAGGTCTTAGGTTTTTATCAGCACCATCCCCTCCCTGGGGGTGACCTTGGTGTCAAGGTCACAGACTTAGAATTTTCATAAAAAAGTCAAAGTTTTTTGTGTTTAAGTTTATATAGCTGTATCATCAAGACCTTGAGGAATTTCATTTATATTTTACATGTTGGTAGATATCGGCCTAGCGTCTTACTCCGCATGATCCCCACCCCGGGTGTGACCGAGGTCAAGGTCACGAACTTAGAATTTTCATATAAAAGTAAAAAATTTTGCGTTTAAGTTTATATAGCCATATCATCAAGATCTTTTATTAAATTTCATTATCCCTTAACTGAAAGGTTGAGCGGATATAGCTATCAGAAAGAAATCTTTTTGTCTGTCCGTCCGTCCTTTGAAGCATTATTTGTTCATACTTTGTTCATATTTTGAAGACCTTTTGATGGAATTCATTCATATTTGGCATGATGGTAGATATAGGTCTAAAGTTTTTATTAGCACCATCCCCACCCCAGGGGTGACCTTGGGGTCAAGGTCATAGACTTAGAATTTTCATAAAAAAGTCAAAGTTTTTGTGTTTAAGTTTATATAGCTATACCATCAAGAACCTTTGAGGAATTTCATTTATATTTGACATGTTGGTAGATATAGGGTATGACCTTCAGGTCAAGGTCACAGACTTAGAAATTTCATATAAAAGTAAAAAAAAATTGCATCTAAGTTTATATAGCTATACCATAAGAACTTTTGTTGAATTTTATTATCCTCCTACAGAGAGGTTTAGGGGATATAGCTATCAGCATGGAATTCATCCATCCTGCCATCTCCAGAGTCAAAGCTACATATTTTGAGCTCGTTAAAAACTGGCGGTAGCGCTCTTCGGGGGTATACGTGCCCCACTGGGCACTTTGTCTAGTTGATATAGACTGGTCCAGAGAGTTGTGGTAAAAGAGTCTTCTCATAAATGGTAACTGCGCATTCTGATCAGAGCCTATCACTGTCCGCTGACAGAATAATTGGATGCAATAGAATATATCAGTGTATGAGACTTGACGCATGATGATCTGAATCTGAACATTTTGCCATGTTTGAAGACACTTTTTTTTGCTTGGCATATCCTTTCAAATACCCAGCATGTATCCATTTCTTACATGTATCTTAATTGTGTTTCGTATTTATTCTAGGTTAGCAATAATTGGAGTAACAGACCAGTATATACATTATAAAACACCTCGAGAAAAATATATAGAGGATGTTATGACTCTACAGACACACGTATCTAGGTTAAATCACAGGTATGTTTATCATAACCCTTGTCATGCTGAATAAATTAAGATGCCATGCCCACTTCTAATTGACAGCCAGTCAGATTCCTTGATCCAGATTATTGATATAAATTCACGTATTAAATGGCAAACAGTACAGATCCAGATCAGTTGGCTTCTAAAGAAGCCAACTGATCTGGATCTACACTGTTTGCAAAGGCAGGGTATATCCGGGATCAGCAGGACAAGGTTAATAATACTGCAGGATCATATGACCCTAAATACAGTCCAACATCAATGGCTTGAACATCGGGACAATGGAAATTGGTTCTAGACATGGGTAGTTTGAGCCATTGGGTGTTAATCATAGCTCCAGACTCCAGGGCCTAGCTGTTCAAAGCGTTGTTAGCTTAACGAGCTCTTTAGTGGTCAAAATGTTAACTGTTCTAGTTAAGTACAATATCTAATTCACAGGTATTTTTGCTGAAAATGTGAGTAGCTTTTGCAAATGGTAAAAGCTACTCACATTTTTTCAGCAAAAATATTTTTAACGTATATGCCATATTTAATGATCAAAGTTTTAAAGAGCTGTGTCAAAGCTCTTGTGCAAAATGTTTTAATATGTTACATTATCAAAGCCTGTTGATAGATTGGGTCTCTTTAAAAGGAAAGTTTTTGTTAACCATTTAGAGTAGACCCCTTTTCAGACAGGAGGAAAAAACAATTTTGATAGAGTTGCCTCCCCTGAAAGTGTATGCATTCTGATTAAGCCATACATTAGTCTGACTGATTATATGATAATTATTGAATATTTATACCCATACACTGCAGATAAGAGCCGTGTACAGGGCTCAGTTGTTTCAAATGTTGTTAGTTAAGATATCATTAAAACTTTGATCATTAAATGTGGCATATATGCTAATATTTTTGCTGAAAAAAATGTGAGTAGCTTGTGCATTTGCAAAAGCTACTCACATTTTTTTAGCAAAATAACTGTGAATAAGGTATTGTACTTACTAGAACAGTTAACATTTTGACCATTTATGAGCTTATCAAGCTAACAATTCTTTAAACAACTGGGCCCGGATTGATATTTCTTTTATTTTGACACAAAATGATGTGGATACTCATTAGAATTGTCTCACCAAGGAACCAAGGCAGTTTTAATGGACACCTTCAGCATGTCTTTTTGTGCAGAAATAGGAAACTTACTGATATATTTTGGTAAGAAAAATCAATAGTGGAACATTTTTCATTGTCATTTAGATGTTTGCGTGCATGTGCATGTGTGAGTGTTAGTGTGTGTGTGTGTTTACACAAAAGGAAAAGTAGTTGTCATTTTTCTGCAGAAATTAAGATAGGTCTGAAGAATCTAGACACATAAGTTTCTTATTTTGCCACAAAAAAAAAGAGCTATTGTACTACCCGCAGCATTGGCGTCCACAAATGTTAAAGTTTTTTATTAAACTTTTTAAGACCTCTTTATTTATCACTGATTTGATTCATCTTTGGTATGATTATACATATTAGTTTTTTTTTTATTTGATTAACAAGCGCGAGCTTTATGAGTACCCAGTGATTTTTTTAGGCGTGCGTTCTGTACGCATAATTTCGCCAGAGGACGCAAAAAATTAGCCTCAGTGAGTCCCGTGGACTCATAAAATTCTCAAAGGTACGTACGTTTTGCTTCTTGAAATCTACTTTCATTTTCGGAAAAAGCGAATGCGCAAGCGGTGTTTCAGTACAGTATTTGGTAAAAGCCAATACTGAAAGGCGTCGTATCTCTACGGTACACCGATTTTACCTATACAGTCAAATAATCAATACCAAGTTGTCCAGTACCGGAGGAAACCGTAGCGGACACTAAAGTATTGGTTTTTAGTCTGCTGAGAACTTTTATCGTAACACCGTTTGACCTTGCAATTGTCAACAGGAAACAGCGATCGTTTTTTGTTTCTTTTTAAAGAAGAAAAAGATGCACCCTAAAAAGATAATAAAACTAGACCTCTTACAGCGAACGCTGTTCGGTCTGCTAGGTCAGCAAATCAGAGTGACACCGACAACAAAGTCTGTGACTGCCGATGATGGCGATCTCGATAACGGAACCCCCCAGTTCCAAACTGAACCCACAAAGCAACTGACAAAAAAAGTATCTGCTTTGTATTACGGTCTAGTCAAAACAGACAAAATGTCTGTCCTTAATTATGTATCACAGGTATTTGATCATCTGTCACAAAAACTGAAGTTTTATGAAAACATTTTCATAAACCTGTAGGTGAAAACATTTTCTTAACACTTCAGTTTTAATAGACAGTGGTACTATAGTTTCATATTTCTCAGGAAGTTTTCTGGAAAGAATTAAAGCAACTCAGTCACCACTATTTACTTTTATTGCACATCCAATTAAAATACTAAGAAAGTAATTATAAAGCACTGTTACACAAGTTCAAATGAAAGGTCTAGGACGCAACAAAATATTTCACCACGAGTCCCAGGCTGGATGCATAGTTTGAGTTTGGGATGCATGAATTCTGGACCTAGCGAGTCCCAGGACCCATAAAGGCAAAATTGTAAAAAAATCACTGAGTACCTATATGTTTTTCATGAGAAATACTATCACACTCCTTTGGTTGCCAAAAGCCCAATATGTATAGCTAAGAGAGAATGCCAGTCTGTATTGCACCATGTGTTATAAAATTATGGTGAATGTCCTAAAAGTTTTGCTTAAATTTTGCTTTTTATGTAGTTATTTCTTAAACCACTAAGTGAAAAAGCAAACAGTGTAGACCCAGATCAGTCTGCTTTGGGTCTGCACTGTTTGCATATGCTTTTTTATTGGCAACTTTTAGTGTACAAAATTTTAGTACATTTAGGGTATCAAAATACGCTGATCAGGTACTTTTCCATTTGCATACATGTACATGTATATCCCGAGGGCTTGATAAAGAGGAGCATTTGATGATATTTCTGGGATAATTTTAACCGTTTCTTCATGAAAACATACATTGTGAATATACATTAGAGGTGCCTCCATATAAACATATGTTGTTGGTACTCATTAGAAGTGCCTCCCAGAGATGCTTCGAATGAATACACATAACATGTTTTTATGGAGAAATAAGAAAACTTATCCCAGAATTATCATCAAATTCTCCTTCATAACAATTCCTTTGATAAAATATTGTCGGCCTCTGTGGCTCAGTTGGATGCGCCGTCCGACTGGAGACCAGGAGGTCGCGGGTTTAACCCCCGCCGAGGTCGGCAACATTCTTTCGGTGAGATTGATCATGAAATATATGGTCATTCTCTCCCTTCCGCTGATTCAAGAAGGGCAGTTGTCAGTTTCTGGCGAAAGAATGCACACAATACTGGTTAACCGCTTAGAGGACTAAGCCTGCCCAGTAAACGTGGTTAGGTAAACTGACCGCGCCCGACATGACCCACTGGGTTGACTGGGCCGTAAAACTCCAACACAAACAAATGATAAAATATTGATGCCGTCTCATATTGTGGCTCATTTTTTAATACAAATGTTTTTTTCTGATTTTCATTTTTCAGGGATAATGAAGAAATTATATCAATAAACTGTCTCAAGATTATGTATGATGATGAACTTCAATTATCATTATATAGACATTGGTCATTATTTGAAAGTTTGTGTCACTCAATAAATATGGCATGTAAATTCAAAGTGTGGACATTAAAAGGACAGAAAAGACTACATGAATTCTTAGCTGAAATGGGGTAAGTTTTTTTTCTATGCTGATATCACTTGATAAAAATTTGGCCATGCATATATATAAAAAATTTAATATTATATTCCACTAATTACCGCACATACCCCGTTAGTGTACAGTCAAGCAATTTAGAAGTTTTCAGATTACAGCCAGTGTAGTTTTTGTCTACTACTTTATAAAGGCATATGTTGCGAGTACCCATTTGAATTGCATCGACTTGTCGATGCAATTCAAATGAGTACCCACAACATATGCTTTTACAACGAAAATCAGAAAAACAATCGCATAACATCATCGAATATGTCCTTTGCTGATCGCTTTTTCAAAGTGTATGTACCCTTAGTAGGCAGATACATACATTACCACAAATTATCTTAGTAGCGCACACTGCAGTAATTAGGTTGAATATGGTACATGGCAATGTACCAGCTAACAGAAGCAAAATTGTTCAGGACTATTTGTGATCCGAATGCATCAAGCAGCGTCCAAAGCTCCCAAGTTCTCCTGATCTAAGCCCACGTGACTAACCTCAGGGCCTGGTCAGATGATGTGGCTTAGGTGGATGACCTGGACTTCTACTGTTCACTTTACATGTGTACCCCAAAGAAACCTTCTCTCATGGCTTGACTCAAATACCGTATTTGACCTAATTACCGCACAAACCTCTATAAGCTCACAGTCAAGCAATTCCCTAGTCTTCAGATTACGGCCAGTATAGTTTTTGTCTACTTCTTTATAAAGGCGTATGTTGTTGGTACCCATTTGAATTGCATCGACTTGTCGATGCAATTCAAATGATTACCTACAACATATGCTTTTTTATTAAAAAAAAAAAAAATGAAATAAAAAAATGAAATAGAAAAATAAAATAAATATGACATAAGCATCATTTGATAAATCCTTTGCTTTCTTCTTTGTAGCTCACCTGAGGGATTGTGATCACTTTTAGTCCGTCTTCGGTCCAAGCGTCCATCTGTCCATCTGTCCGTTAACATTTTCATAAAACTTCTCCTCTGAAGCTGCTGAGCCAATTTTGCTCTAATGTCATAGGAAGCCTCCTTAGGTTGGGGAACGAAAGATTGCAAAAATGGTTGCGGTTCTTTGACCAAGATTGCCGCCATGGCCATATATGGTAAAAACCTTTAAAAATCTTCTCCAGAACCGAGAATGCCTTGGGGCTGAATCTTTGCACAAATCATTGGGGATGGGAGGTCTACCAAAATTGCTAAAATGATGGTCATGCGTTGACATTTAACCTTTTAACAGCAAGGTCAAGTTTGCTTCAATATGCATTTGTATGGGCCCCATACATTTGTATGGAAAAAATGTTGATAGTTCAAACGACATCTCGTCCTTGACCAATGGCCTGATTTCAAAATATTTTTTTATGTTTTATGAGCAGTGGCCATTTTGTTTGGTTGCCATGGCAACATTCAATTTTGAAAAAGGACTTTTCCAAATGACAACTTCAAAACCACTGAATTTGGTACACAAGTTGCTTGGGTAAGGGCAATTCAAAATAGCTAAAATAATGGTGGTCTGCCTCTTGGTTTGGTTGCCATGAAAGCTGCCATTGACTTATAATGGGAAAATGGTTAAATTACATTTTTATGCCCGCCAAAAAAGTGGCAAGTGCATTATATTATACTGTCTGAAATTTTGAGTGACCTTCTGTCTATCTTGGCAAACAGCCAAGATTTAGGAGCTATTTTTTGACTACTTTGGACATAATTCTGAGGTATTTTGAGGATTATTCTGCTTAAAATGCATTAGCTAGCCCCTAAACCAAAAATAACAATTTGAAGAAGACATAATAATAGCCACTGCAAATATGCAATTGTTCTTCTTCAAATTGTTATTTTTGGTACACACTGTTTGCTTAGGTCTGTCTGTTGGAATAGTTTGGGCAGAGGTCTAGATAAGAAAAGGTATGGGATGAATATTTTTCTAATTTCTCCAAAAAAGGATGTTTTGAGTACTTATTAGAAGCACCTCAACACAAAAATGTATGTTGTAGGTACTTATTAGAAATATACCTCAACACAAAAACATATGTTGTAGCATCTCAACACAAAAACATACGTTGTAGGTTCTGATTACAAAACTGTAATAATATGTTGTGGGTACTCATTAGAAGTGACTCATTCTAATGAGTATCCACAACATATCATTATGGATTTTTGGGTACTGTGCCTCATTGAGGCACTTCTAATGAGTACCCACAACATATCATTACTGTTTTATGGAGAAACAAGAAAAATATATATCAGTATTTTTGTTAAAAAAAAAAAAACAGAACAAAAAACAAAACCCAACTTTAACAACTTTATCTAGAGATATGCTTAGGGTAAATATGGTACAGAGGGAGTCCCACATTCTGCTCAAATGCTGTAAAATTTTCAGATTACCATTAACCCAGTGTAAACAGAAGTTTTCTTCAATGGATTCCAGCCTTAAAGTAAACATCAGAACCATGATTCAAGAAAATATGAATAAATACGGGTAAGTTATTGGTCCAGAGGAGTCGTTTAGGAGGAATATTTGATGATGTCATTGGGATAATTTTCTCTAGTTCTACATAAAAACATCTGGGTACTCATCAGAAGCACCTCAGGAAGGTGCTTCTGATGAGTACCCACACATGTTTTTATGGAAAAATAAAATTCTTCCTCCCAGAATGATCTACAAATACTCCTATTTAACAACTCTGCCATTCTGAATTGGCAGTTTGATCAGTGTCTGCACTGTTTTCCATTCAGCCAGATTTTCTTTAATAGATGAGTCAAAGTAATCAGACCAATTTGTTCAGATATTTAGCTGTTTGGAAATGAGGTATGCAGTATAGATAAGAGGGCTTACGTGGCCTCACAAAACAGGGAGTCACTTCTTCCTCCAATTAAAACAGGGAGAAATTTTGGAAAACATGAAGAAGTAAGAGCGAAGTGTGTCAAAGTTACAATGTTAGATGAAGAGCTTTAAATAGTTTGTCACTAAAATATAATGTCTGTAGTAAGTCTACTGTACTGTAGTTTTCTGCAACGTCTTTTGGAAGCTCAGTAAACAGATCCTTGCACTTTGTTCAACATTACACACATTCTCAGCTTAGTAGACAGTTTGCATGAAATGTCAAACTTTCTTTGGTGTGAAAAATATTTCAAAATCTGCTGGACTTTATTAACCCTCAAACTTAAGCATGTCCTCCAATAGAGGCTTTGATCAGCCTCTTGAATTTTGGTTAACCACATTCCTTAGCATGAATGATCAGACTGTATGGATGCACAGACTGATCAGAATCTTGCTTGGGGCATATGTCTGAAGGTATAGTTTCTCATATTGAGGCTCATATGGTATGTAGAGATGGAATTTTATCACATATGATCAGGGCCCAGTTGTTCAAGCATCATTAGCTTAAGGAGCTCATCAGTGGTCAAAATGTTAACTGTTCTAGTTAGTAAAATATCTGATTCACAGGTATTTTTGCTGAAAAAAAATGTGAGTAGCTTTTGCAAATGCAAACGCTACTCTTATTTTTTTTTAGAAAAAATATTAGCAAATATGCCATATTTAATATTTAAGTTTTAACAATATGTTAACTAACGACATTGTTAGTTTTGAACAAATGGGCCCCGATGATCTGTACATTTTGATGGTCAAGGACCTATAGGTGTGTTTATACAGTGAATCTACTGCTTCTTTCATCATCTTTTTAACATTTTTCCCTTTGCGTTTTATTGTAAATGTAAAAATGTATCTTTGAATGACACAATCTTATCAGGAACCATTTTCTTTTCTGTTTCAGTGCTCAGTTTTGTTTATGTCCATGTTGATTGAAGTTTTTAAATGGCTATTATACAGGGTGGCCACTGGTCTAGGAAAAGTCAGAGAAATTTCATTTTTCTTCAAGGTCAGGGAAAAACCAGGGAACTTTGCAAACAGGGCCCAGTTGTTCAAAGCTAACGACGTCGTTAGTTAACGATTCGTTAAAATTTACATCGGGTGATATGCAAATAAGCTGAAATTTTTTGCTGAAAAAATGTGAGTAGCTTTTGCAGTGCAAAAGCTACTCACATTTTTTCAGCAAAAAATATCAGAATATTGTATATTGAATCCGCTAAAACAGTTAACGAAATGACCCTTAACAAGCTCGTTAAGCTAAAGACGCTTTGAACAACTGGGCCCTGGTCATTTTGCAAAATGATCTGGGAAATTTCAAATACCAAGAAAGTCAGAGAATTTCCTAATTTTGGTTCAAAACTTTTTGGCTTTGGCAGGTATTTTATCCATTTTGAGTGATTGAAAACCTTGTAAATTTTTTCTTGCTTGCTTTGCTTGCTCAACATTATTACAAATTAATGTTCATTTCAGAAAATGTATGCCCAAAAACTTTAAAACATTTCATTTTTCAATTGAACATTTTATGTGCAAAAGAAAAAAGAATTTGGTCAGGGAAAAGTTGGTGAAAGGTCGGGAAACTTTGTTTCTGTCTGAGGGTGGCCACCTAGTATATCTCCTGAATCTCTGGATGGAAGTAGTTCATACATGAGATGATGTTAGATATTGGTCTGAAGTTTAATGCTGTAATATCCTGACCTCCATGAGTAATACTGATGTCAAGGTCACCAATTAAAAAAATCTATATTTAGAGGCAGAGTACTCAACACAAACAAACTACGCTATCCTGGGACAGCTCTTATTACTGTAGGGAAAAAAGGAAAAAATACTGGACTTTTTTTTAAAAATAGATGAAAAGAATAGTGACTGGGTTGTTTCAACAAAAGATTTTGCATGAATCATGACAAAAGTTTGTAAATTTACTCTATATACAGGAAATAGTGCTGTGCAATTTAGGACCTTCTGAAATATATCAAAAGCAGAATAAATATCTTTTCAGGCTGACAGATGAAGATGTGATACTGCCATCATTTTTTGCACAGTATGGTTACAGGAACAAACTTTGTGCTACGGACGTTGCCTATGTAATAGCCTCAGTGTTAGAGAATACAGTGAGTAAACTTGAATAATGTCGTAGATCAATTGATTCATAGCTCTGGGGGTGGTGCGAAGGTGCTGTGTATCTTACATCACCGGGGCGTCCAACTGATATTGGCTTACAGTTGGGCAAGGCCTGCTATCCTTGTAGTGGGTAAGGGTAGAGGGGGAATGTTTTTATTTCTTCTGTTGCTTCACTTTCATTCCTGTTCCTCTTTCTTCCCTGTCCCTCTCTTTCATCTCCTCTACTCTCTCTTCTATCTCTTTTCTCCCTTTCTCTGGGAGACGACACAAAATGACCCTCAAGGGTTGACGTGTCGTTAAACCCCAACACAATCGTCAATCATAGCTCCAGTTAAGGGGACTGGATACACATGGTAGATTTTCTGACAATTTTTACAAGGGCAGACAACTATTGTGACTTCCTGTTTGGCTATTCTACACATCAAGCTCTTTCGTAAAAGGATTACTCTAAGCAAGAGTAGACCCCTTTAAACAATTATGACTGAGTTTGTACCCTTAAAAGTGTATCATTTTCATTAACCCTTTTGCTAAACCTTGATATGTCCTACATTTGCAAACAGTGTAGATCCAGATCAGTTGGCTTCTTCAGAAGCCAACTGATCTGGATCTGCACTGTTTGTCATTAACTATATAAGTTTATATCAACAACTTGGATCAAGTAATCTGATAGGCAGAAAATTTGAAGTGGGTGTGGCATCTTAATTTATTCAGCATGGCAAGGATTAAAAGTGGTATCCAGCAGATATTTTTGTTTTTATCTCAGACAAAAAAAACATGGGTGCTCTTTCTAAAAGGTATAATTCATCTACTTGTAGTTTATGTTACAATTACTTACTCTGATGTCAACAGGAAGATCTGATTGAATACTCATTGGTTTATGTTGATGATCTCCTGAGAGCTACATTTAGCCACAGCAAGATGATTTAAATGAGTATCCATATTTGATGCCAAGACAGAAAGGGGCCCTTGTGTATTTTCCGGACAACGTAGGTCCAGATCAACATGCACATCTGCGCAGTCTAATCTGGGCATTTTCTGTTCGTCAAATTATACTGCAGTATCTACTGATTCTGTAAGCGGGCAACGAAAGCCCAGATCAGCCTACACTTATGCCAAGGCTGATCAGGGCCTTTGTTTACTGCAAATTACATAAAGGCCCTTTTCATGCATTCCACATCATTTGGTATGCAGTATATAGTTCTTGTTAGAATAATCTGGGCAAGGTAAGTTTGAACGGGTGCCAGATTTTGTTTTGTTGGAGAAACAAGAACAGCATTGGTAAACTTGTCTCACAAGCAAAAAAATCATATTTACCCTAAATATTGGGACACCTTAACTCCCGGCAATATGTGTCCTAAATTTTACACAACATCACGAAAACATGCCTTTATAATGTTGACCCCCTTAAACCCCACTTTTATATAGTAAAACTGGGGTTTACAGGGGTAAACATTATTTTGCTTATTTCTGCTCAAAAACACAGATTGTTGGTACTTGTTAGAACTGCCTCAATGAGGTGGTTCTAACGAGTACCCACAATCTATGTTTTCAGCAGAAATATGAAAAATATCAGATTTTTTTTTTTGTCTGAAAACTTTGAAAACTTTCAGTTTTCAGTGGTGAAATGTTCAATATATTTGAATAGGCATGTTTTCCTAATGAGTTAATTTTACTCCCTGCAGATATGCCCTCAAACTGCTTGATGAGTGGCAAACATTGTAGCCGTGATCAGGTGCCACATTCTCCCACATCTGATCTGGGTCTACACTGTTTACTCTGGTCTGTCTATCTCAGTACATAGAATTGTTAAAGTAGTAAGAATAATTTGATACACTTCAACCTCTTTATAACATGGTTCGTTATAACACGGTTTTGCCGGCCTCGGTGGCTCAGTTGGATACGCCGTCCGACTGGAGACCAGGAGGTTGCGGGTTCAACCCCCGCCGAGGTCGGCAACATTCTTTCGTGGAGATTGATCATGAAATATTTTCTATGGTCATTCTCTCCCTTCCGCTGATTCAAGAAGGGCAGTTGTCAGTTTCTGGCGAAAGAATGTGCACAATACTGGTTAACCGCTTAGAGGACTAAGCCTGCCCAGTAAACGTGTGGTTAGGTAAACTGACCGCGCTCGACATGACCCCATTGGGTTGACTGGGCCGTAAAACCTCAACACAAACAAACAAACACGGTTTTGGATATAACATGGTTCAAAAATGGATCCCAAAATGTATAGATTATATTGAAAAATGACCATAAATGGTCATTTTTCAATATAATCTATACATTTTTGTTTGGATATAACATGGTTGTTTAACACGGTTTATGCTATAGACCCCAACAATAGTGTTATAAAGAGGTTGTGATGTATTTAACTATCACCAATTGGAAAGATAAGTAAACAGTTTTTCGGAGGGATGCAATGTATAAGTCAGAGTTAAATCTCTACCAGTATAAGACAGAGAAATAAGGAAATAAGATTGGATAAAATATGCAAAATTGTGAGTTTCTAAAATTCAAATGGAAAAAATATGCACAATTGGTTACTCTGAAAGAATTCATGTTTTTATATCCCATTACCTGACTGTGGCTGGAAATTATTGTCACATTGGTTATCCATGTATCTGTCTGTCTGTAGTGTGTCCATATGTATTTTCATTTCCGGACAATTACTGGAGTAAATATCAATGGATTTTTCACTAAACTTGGTATGTGCATTGATATTGTGGAGATCTGTTTTGGGATTGCTAATGGGCATATTTTTCATCAATTTTGGCAGAGTTGTCTGCACACCACACGATAGTGGCGGGGTGTTATAGTTTCATGTTTTTGTTTTGTTTAAACATATTGAAACTAATAGGTTTTACTGTTTTTGAATCTTTATAGTCCTTATCATAAAAAAAATGCCAAATGAAATAATTAAATTGCATCCACTTTCAAAATTAACTAACTCCTTTCCCTACATTGATAAGTTTCTTGACCAAATTACTTCGAGTGGACTCTTTCACCACAGCTTTTTGGACTGGTCTATTTCCAGTAGCAGGGTGTCTGTTAGTTTTTATTACTACTATGTTTAAAAAAAATTCCTGTTATTAATGCAAATTGTGTAGACCCTGATCAGATGCCACATTCTGCGGTGTCTGATCTGGGTCTGCACTGGTTGCCAATTACTCTTTTGGAGGTTTCTCGACTAAAATGGATTAATTACCCAATATATACTGCTGCGCTATTATTTTTTGTTAGCTGCATTTTTTTTGAAAATTGCAGTACATTTGTTTATCACTTACAGGAGAAAGGAAAGACATGTACTGACAGTTTTTTAGATGCTTTGGATGTACTGCACAGGTAAGCAAATTTCTTATACTCTCCTAATGCTAAGCATGCTGGGTAAAAATTTCAGCAGATGACATTTTGAAACAGTTTTCTTATTTATACCTCCCGCAGAATGAAGTTTTAGCGGGGTATACTGTTTTTAGCATGTCTGAAATTCTCTGATTCTGTCATTCCATCATTCTGTCAACAATTAAGGCTTTTATATAGCTGTCGACTAAGAAAAGATTGCCAAGGCCAGCAACATTCCTTCGTGGAGATTGATCATGAAATATTTTCTATGGTCATTCTCTCCCTTCTGCTGATTCAAGAAGGGCAGTTGTCAGTTTCTGGCGAAAGAATGTGCACAATACTGGTTAACCGCTTAGAGGACTAAGCCTGCCCAGTAAATGTGTGGCTAGGTAAACTGACCGCGCTCAACATGACCCCATTGACTGGGCCGTAAAACCTCAACACAAACAAATTGGCAAAGGACTTATTTGATGGTTTATGCTATATTTATCCTGATTTTCTTTATAAAAGCATATGTTGTTGGTACTCATTTGAATTGCATCAAAAAGTCGATGCAATTCAAATGGGTACTCACAGCATGCCTTTTTAAAGAAATAGACAAAAAGTACATTGGTTGTAATCTGAAGACTACAAAATTGCTTGACTTATAGGGGTATGTGCAGTAATTAGGTCAAATACGGTATATGGTTTTGGATATAAGACAGTTTAAAGGTGGACCTCAAAAGTGTTATAGCCAAATAAAAATGTATAGATTATATAGAAAAATGACAGTTTATGGTAAAAAAAAAATATATACATTATAGCCTTTTAGGTGAACAGTCATATTGTATCCTAACAAAAAATGTACTGATTATGTAGAAAAATGACAATTTGTGGTAAAAATAAAGTATAGATTATAGGCCATTTATAATCTTTTTTTTTTTTTTATCTGTACATTTTGTTTGGATACAACACTGTTGTTTTGGTAACAGGATTGTTGCTTTGTGTTATAAAATGGTTGTGGTGTATGTTGTTAAAAGAGGATAATATTTCTTTCAGGACAAATACTGGTTCAATGGAGAAAGGTTTAGAACTGTCAAAGAGACAGTTGCAGGCTATCATCACACAAGTACAGACATTCTTGGACATGCATCAGGTCATATCAGCAGGGCCATTCCTCTATGCTTTCATGGAAGAGGTGAGGTCTACTGTTTACTAGTTGCTCAAGCATTCTCTCACTACAGAAGAATAACATTATTTTGACCAACACATGCTTGAGTTTGCTGGAGTCTACTCCATGTAGTCAATGCTGAATGGCCATAATGAAAACCAAACTTATACTTTGACGCTCAGCATGGGTTTTATTGCACAGAGCTTTATTATCACCCTTTCATCATCTCAATATGACTTAACCCTAGTCTTGCTGAACCTGGATATGCCCTGTCTTAGCAAACAGTGTAGATCCAGATCAGTAGGCTTTTGAAGAAGCCAACTGATCTGGATCTGCACTTATTGCCATTATGTGAATTTATATGAACAATCTGGATCAAGTAAGTGATTGGCTGAAAATTAGAAATAGGCTTGCCATCTTAATTTATTCAGCATGACAAGGGTTAATGTTGAAATAGATGTAAAACACCAAATCAGCATCATACTTCACTTGAGTCTTCCTTCGTGAAGTTTGAGCTAAGTATATTCTTGAGTTCTAGTTTGGTGTCTGTATGTGGGGAATAGAGAGTCCTGATTAGATTGCACATCTAATATGGACCTTTGTTACTTGTGTACAGAATCAATGAATACTGTAGCCTGTATCCACAAGCCCTGATCAGATTGGGTGGCTGATCTGGTTCTTGGCTGTTCCCATAAGCACTAATACATAGTGTTACTATGGAGGAGCCACATAACACAAACATGAAGAGGGCTTGTTTAGGACATGTATTCTGTGAAGATTCTGGGATAATTTCTCTGTTTCTCCATAAATACACATGTTGTGGGTATTCATCAGAAGCGCCTCATAGAGGCGCTTCTGATTAATACCCCAACATGTTTTTATGGAGAAATAAGAAAAAATATCCCAAAATTATCACCAAATACTTGACCTTAACAAGTCCTCTAAACATTTAAGGAGGAGTATTTGATGATAATAGGCCAGTTTTACAATCGTGAGTTTTACCACTCTCGCTAATCCACGCATAATCTCAGGCTGGCCTCGGTGGCTCAGTTGGATGCGCCGTCCGACTGGAGACCAGGAGGTCGCGGGTTCAACCCCCGCCGAGGTCGGCAACATTCTTTTGTGGAGATTGATCATGAAATATTTTCTACGGTCATTCTCTCCCTTCCGCTGATTCAAGAAGGGCAGTTGTCAGTTTCTGGCGAAAGAATGTGCACAATACTGGTTAACCGCTTAGAGGACTAAGCCTGCCCAGTAAACGTGTGGTTATGTAAACTGACCGCGCTCGACATGACCCCATTGGGTTGACTGGGCCGTAAAACCTCAACACAAACAAACGCATAATCTCGTTAATCCAGAACGAGGCTTTTGATGTATAGAAGATTTGTGGAAACTTCCGTGTAATAAGCATTCCTATTTCTTCTTCATGACTCTCCTCTATATTGCTTTTCAGTTAAATTCAGTAAAGCATCCCAAAGAAGATCGTTGCTGTCTGTATTAAGTGATCTTGAGTGTTATGGATTATAAGTTTAATCAAAACTGATTTAAGCTCACTTATATGCTATCTCAAACTTGTATATGGAATATATCCGCACATTCTGATCACGACCACCTCCGCTGAGCTTCCCGCAAAACGTCATTTCAATGTTTACATGCGCTGTGATCAATATACGCTACGAAAAAGTATCCGAGACTTGGTTTTTACTTGCTGACATTTCAATCTGCTGCTTTGATTCACGGAAATAGTCTTAGTAATTTAGTTCTGTTTTTAATATGTGTCTGTTTTATATGCATTTCCAACAAGAAAATGCTCTACAGTCCAACATAGTAATAGTTCGTTTTTCTCCCAAAATGTTTCCCGCCATGCTGTCATCTAACGTTACCATTACGAGCACGCACTATTGTTATGAGCACGTGAATTTTTTTTTCATGCGAGAGCTATAGAAAATTTAACTTATATTAGAAACGCAAACAGTTCAGTGTATCATAGTCTGGGATGCATCTGAGCATCCCATAAGATGAGACTCTACACAGGGTTTACATGATAGATTCGGTGGTACTTAGAAACTATTTTAGTGGCCAGCAAGAATAACGATTTTGATTCGCAGATCTCGCAAACGGATAAGGTACTATTTTGTTTGGTGCTTGTCATCTTTCAGTAGAAAACCGTGAGTGTGCGTCTCGGAAGTCAGTGACAAAAATTCGATGTCCGAAAATTTTGAATTGGAAAAATAAAAAGATCAATTAATATAAACAGCAAAAAAAAAAAAAAAGAAAACAAAACAAAACCGCCAGCCACGGAGGATAAAAGACATGACACCCGCGTGTGCATCTCGATGAATCAGTCGATCGGTAGAGGCAATACACAATGATAGATGGGGTGCATAATGGTGTCAGTCACATGCTCGATCAGTTAACGATCGCTGAAGTGTTAACTGACAACACCTGTTTAACTACCGCTTGCTTAGCAAGTAGGTAATGGTACTGTCGCAGGTGTGAAAAACACGCAATGGATTATTCTTTTAAGATGCTACCGACGGTAAGAATAACACGTTGTGGACATCAGTCAGATAGTCCAGTCATAATTAGCAGTAGTCCCATGGGGAAAAATATGCGTCCAGCGGACTCAGCTTTGGTTTTGTCAGTTTCCACTTCCTCTTGGTGTCTGGGAACGACTGTGGTTTGTGATAGTGGCACTCCCTGGACTTTTCTCTTACCTTTTTTTTTTTTGGTGGGGTGGGGTGGGGGCGGGTGAGGGGGTGAGGGGAATTATTAGGAATCC
Organism: Anodontia alba; assembly: GCA_964016985.1. Classification (NCBI taxonomy): domain Eukaryota; kingdom Metazoa; phylum Mollusca; class Bivalvia; order Lucinida; family Lucinidae; genus Anodontia; species Anodontia alba. The sequence continues at coordinate 7,316,197 of OZ024830.1, read as the reverse complement.
GGACCTGGATTTATAAGCCCCAAGAACCCTGAATTTATCACAGCTTGTAGCGAGTGTCTTTCATTTCTGCGTTGTCAATACACCACCAGCCTCAATCTCGATACATTTCGGGAAATCTTCTGCTCGGCAATTATCCGAAATTATGATTGTGAAAAGGGTCTATTCTGGAATAATTCTGGGGTGGTTGGGTGAGGCAAAGGTTTTGTGTATCTTACGTCACTAGGATGTCCAACTGATATTTGCTTACAGTTGGGCAAGGCCTGCTATCCTTGCAGCAGGTAAGGGTAGAGGAGGAATGTTTTTGTTTCTTCTGTTTCTTCACTGTCATTCATTTTCCTTTCTCCCCTGTTCCTTTCTATTATCTCCTCTACTATCTCTCTTCTCCCTTTCTTTGGGAGAGGACACAAATGACCCAACAAGTGTTGATGTGTCGTTAAGCCCCAACTCAATCAATCAGTCAATCTGGGATAATTCTGTTTTGTCCATAAATATGATGTGGGTCACAACATATGTTTTTGTGGAGAAATAAGAAAAAAAAAAAAAATCCCAGAATTACCACCAAATACTTGTCCTTAGCAAGTTCTCAGAGTGTTTGTGTGATGTGGCTTGGATGTGTATGTAATGTGTCGATATACTTGTAGGGTGCTCCAGATGTGAAGTTATTTTCCCACCCACAGTGCCTGATGAGACTTGCACGGTTTACTCTGGAAGCCCATTGCTCAGTGGTAAGTATGGGCTGCGTCATGAGAAAAAGTGTCTTCGGGTGTATGCAGACAGCAGAGGTCCAGATCAGCCTGCACATCCACGCAGTCTGATTAGGACCTTCACTGTCCACTAACAGAATTACTGGACACTGTGGAATGTATGAATGGAGAGCAGGGCCCAGTTGTTCAAAGCTAACGACATCGTTAGTTAACGATTCGTTAAAATTCACATCGAGTGATATGCAAATATGCTGAAATTTTTTGCTGAAAAAATGTGAGTAGCTTTTGCGGTGCAAAAGCTACTCACATTTTTTCAGCAAAAAATATCAGAATATCGTGTATTGAATCCGCTAAAACAATTAATGAAATGACCCTTAACGAGCTCGTTAAGCTAACAATGCTTTGAACAACTGGGCGCACATGTCTGGATAATAGATACTTTGTGCATGCACAGGATGATCAGGATCTGTGCATTTTGAGCACATTCTAAGACACTTTTTCGCTTCACATGGTCCATGTATTGTAACAGTCAGAGGAAACCTGTACTACCATTTTTAGATTGCCTGAACAACACTCAGGAAGAGATATCGTACGACACCCAGTGTCAGCATCCACAAATGTTAAAGTTTTGCGTTTAGAATTTTCATGTTAAAATTTTGCATTAAAGTTGATCCACTACTGTACCTTGCCATTTTTCAATCAAAATAGCTTCAGAAAAGAAAAAGTAAAACTAAAATCCTGTTGCAGACTTATAAATTATTAGTGTTACTAAATCCCCGAAATATAATAATCATAGGTCTAGATAAGAGAGGGTATCAGGTAAATAGTTTTCTTATTTCTCAACGAAAATATATGTTGTGAGTACTTATTAGAAGCACCTCGGCAAGGCACTTCTAATGAGTGCCCACAACATATGTTTTCATCAAGAAATAAAAAAAATATAGATACTTTTTGGTTGAAAAAAGCGCTTTATCAAGAGCTATGTATGAAACTATTTTTCGTAAATAATGAGGTTACAACAGGCTAAACTTGTACAGCTGCTAATGATGAAATCCAAAGCTGTCACCTCAGCATTATTTTTTTAAGTTAATAATGTTACAACAGGTACTTTAATAAAATTAGTGACCTCTGCATCGGGACATTAACTTGTGACTGGTATGTGTGTTTGTGGTTTTACAAAATTAAAGAGTTCCTAACCAATCAAACCAATAGCTGAAATAATCTGGTCACAGACTCAGATAAAGGGAGTATTAAAAATATGGGTTGAGCCATTTGAAAACATATCTTCAGGCATATGTGGACAGAAGGGTCCAGATTAGTCTGTGCATGCAAAGCTGATCTGGGTCTTTGCTGTCTGCTTATACTCATTGGGTACTATAGAACATAACAAAGTATAGCTAACCCTTGTCATGCTGAATAAATTAAGATGTCACGCCCACTTCTAATTTCCAGTCAATCAGATTACTTGATCCCAGTTTTTGATAGAAATTCACATATTTATTGACAAACAGTGCAGATCCAGATCAGCTGGCTTCTTCAGAAGCCAGCTGATCTGGATCTACACTGTTTGCTTAGACATATCATGTCGTGTTCAGCAAGAGAAGGGCTAAGTGCCTGAAGAGACTATATATGTCCCCTGGCTGATCTGGATCTATAATGTTTGCATTTATCTGGCAGACACCTTTTCCCAGATCATATAAATTTTATCATTTTTGTGCCTGAACATATTTTGTGGACACTCTCCTGAGACATTTCTGATGAGTAACAATGTTTTAGTGCACAAATTATCCTAAATTATCGCCTTGACCGATTTGTGCCAAGTGGACTCTTCTACCTCAACTCTTTAGACAGGTCCATTTCTAGTGGAAGGGGCATCTGGTCAGTTTTTTTACTACCATGTTTTATAGCAACTCCTGTATATAATGCAAATAGTGTAGACCCTGATCAGATGCCGCATAATCTGATCAGATGCCGCATTATGCGGCATCTGATCTGGGTCTACACTGTTTGCCAATGTCCCTTTTGAGGGATGTTAGGCATGAATGGGTTAATTAACTATGATTATTTCTATTCCAGAGTAGAAATAAGAAGTCAAGGACCTTGCCTCTGGTTCTTGGTGCTCCACTTGACAGAGAACAGGGAACCAGCCTGGTAATTGGGATACCACCATTGACACTGGATGATGAAAGAAAAAAGTGAGATATTCTTCATTTACATACATGTATTTCCAGTGGGCACCTTAGCACGGAGGGTAGCGTGTAACTTAGGGATGGGAAACTTCAGGCATAGCTCAAGTTAATAGGGAATATCCACATAATAACTTTCTTATTTCTCAATAAAAACATATGTTGTGGGTACTCATTAGAAGCGCCTCCACGAGGTGCTTCTAATGGGTACCTTCAACATATGTTTATATTGAGAAATAAGAAAAATATTTAGCTGTTTTTGGACTGAATATTTAGATTTCAGGATTGATTATTAGTGACTATCTCCCCTGCTAACAGCAGATCCAGGGTTGCAAGTTTGTATACCAGCTCGACCACCTAACTTTAATGGAGATTGATCATAATTTCTATGGTCATTCTCCCCCTTCTTTTGATTCAAGAAGTGTAGTTGTCAGCTACTGCTGAAAGTATGTGCACAAAGCACTGGTTAACCACTTAAAGAAATAAGCTTGCCCAGGAAAAGCATGAATTGGGTAACTGACTTGCTCAACATGACCTCAAAGTGTTGACGGGGCCACAAAACTCCAGCTTGAATCAAATACATATTTCAAGTTCAAAATGATATGAGCATGCTTAGATAAGAAGGGTATCCACAATGAGCTTTTTCTCCATGAAAACCTGTGTTGTGTGTACTCATTAAAAATGCCTATGCAGTACTTCTATTGAGTAAGTAGTTGCGGTCATGGTACCTAAGCCGTAATCCAAACTCATAAATCCTTAAACGAATGATGAACCAGACTGTTGAGACCAACAGACATGGACCCCAGAATAAAGGGTGTAATCAGGTGTGCGCGGATAGTAAGCATTACTTGGTAAGCAAGCTTACCAAGCACTCTATCTCTTGAATCAATGGATGGACCAAACTAGCACAGATGTATCATTGGGATTGGGGAAAGAAATGATCAGATTCCGGTGACCTTTATCTGGTTTTCAAGGTCACACCAGTACTTTGAAACTCAAATTTTGATAGAAAAAAGCTTGTGTGCACACTATATCTTGAACCAATGGCTGGAAGTTTAACAAACTAGCACAGATACATCATTAGGACATGGTAAAGAAGTGATTAGATTTTTGTGACCTTGACCTCATTTTCATTAGATTTTGGTGATCTTGATCTTATTTTCATTTTATTAGAATTTGGTGACCTTGACTATTTTCAAGATCAAGCTGGCACCTTGAAACTTAAATTTTGGTAGAAAAAAGTTTTATGCTTTATGCGGGGGTTATCTAATAAGTGCTGCTTATTGATAATTTTCATTTTTCATTAAAAAAAAAAAAAAAAAAAAAGACAAGTGCATTAAAATTGAAAGATGCTTTCATTTTTTTTTCTTTCAGCTGACATGAGTACCAAGTCCAAACTTTATTATCACTAATTAAGTCCTAGATACCCATCAGACTCTGGTGTGTTGACCTAGTTTTCTTCCATAGTGGCAATTTTGACATAACCTTGATAAGACAGCCACCTTTATATAAGTCTAGTCCACTTCCAAAGGTGGCACTCTTATAGAGGTTTGACTGTAATAGTAGGATTCCATTTCTCTGTGGTTTTGTAACACTTTGTGTCTGGGATGCAACTCATTTACTATCTGGACTATTGTCATGAAACTTCACACACATACTAAGCTTGATGAGATATGTTGAGATCAAGAAATACAACTGTTGCCCTCTTGATTCTTGAGTTACATCTGAGGGAGACTTTGGCCACTTTGTGGCAATCTCTTGTTTTGTATTGTTGTACCAATAAACTATTTCCAAGCCACTGCATTATGTCATTGCCCATATATGATGTCATCAGCATTAACCCATTGTAGTCGTGAGACCCGTAAAAGGGTAATTGGCAAACAGTGCAGACCCAGATCAGACGCTGCAGAATGCGTTTAGCAATTTTTCTCTAGGAATATACAAATTTCATAGCCAGACGTATCAAAACTTGAAAATGGACTCTTCCAGTATATAGTGTGGGAGAGTCTATTCAGTATACAATGGGTTAATCTTATTAGAAAATAAAAAAAGGGTATCCAATAGCACCACAATGTTAAAAATGCCACCTAAAAATAGTTTGACAAGTTTCTAACTGTTGGCAGATAACTATGAAGTAATAACAGCTTGATTTTTTTTTTTTTTTTTTTTTTTTTTTTTAGGTGTTCTCTTTTCTTTTTTCAAAATATTTTTTCTCCATTTTTTTCATGCCAGCCTGTAAAATATATATCCATATAAGTGGTGAATTAGACTATTATTACTCTGCAAGGATGTGAAGGGAGATCTTGGCCATTGCTATTAGCAGACACATTTCTACTCCATGAAAATGAAGTGAGGAAAACATGTTATTAATGCTTAGCACTCTGGGTAAAAGTTTTGATCACATTTGAAAATATTTTTTCTGGCGAAAGAATGTGCACAATACTGGTTAATCGCTTAGAAGAAAAGCCTGCCTAGTAAACGTGTGGTTAGGTAAACTGACCGTGCTCGACATGACCCCATTGGGTTGACTGGGCTGTAAAACCTCAACACAAACAAACAAATTTGAAAATATTTACAAGATTTGACATTTCATGCAAATTGTCTCAGATGGAGACAGTTCGCATGAAATGTTGAATCCTGTTTTCTGGGAAAAGTAAAAAATATCGTCAATTTGTTGTTTGCTGACTTTGCCCTGAGAGTTGTAAAGTTTAGGTCCACTGAACTAGATTTGTGCAGTGTAAAATACTCATAAGAATGTTAACTATATATTTGAAAAGAACCAAATTGCAGAATATTGTTGAATAATGTGTACCCCTCATACCTCCAGATAAGTTTTTTTTTTTTTTTTTTTTTGCCAAAAGTATTGATATTTTTCATTTCTCCATGAAAACATGTCATGGGTACTAATTAGAGCTTCTGATGGGGACAACTGCACTTTAGATGCAAGCCCGTCCTCAAAACTTGGTCAAGGAAGTAGAGATCAGTAAAGTGCATTCTGGCTCTTCTGATGAGTGTACAAAATAAAAAAATGAATATTTACCTGTTACTCCCTCTTATCTGGAGCCATGTCCCTGCATGGATCTATTTCCACTATAAATTGGGTCGCATCAAGCGAAAAAGCCTTTGAACATGTGCAAAATGAGCAGATTCAGATCATCTTGTGCAAAAGCAAAGTATCATCCTGGGCCCAGTTGTTCAAAGCTAACGATGTCGTTAGTTAATGATTCGTTAAAATTTACATCGAGTGATATGCAAATATGCTGAAATTTTTTGCCGAAAAAATGTGAGTAGCTTTTGCAGTGCAAAAGCTACTCACATTTTTTCAGCAAAAAATATTAGAATATTGTATATTGAATCTGCTAAAACAGTTAACGAAATGACCCTTAACGAGCTTGTTAAGCTAACCACGCTTTGAACAACTGGGCCCAGGCCTTTGCTTTCCATTCTTACATTCTCTACTATCCTCTGATTCTGTTTGCTGACAGGGAAGGCCCTGATCAGATGTGCTGGCTGATCTGGGCCTTTGCTGCCTGCATATGCCCAAAGATATGTTTTTGCATGGGGCAGCCCAATTATGTGTGAACGTGACAAAATGTTCATTAAATGAACTTGTTAAGGTAATGCAAGCATAAAAGTAAACTAAAACAAAACTGTAAATGAGTTCATCCTGCAAAATGTGGTCTTTCACCAATTTAGTCGGGAAAGCCCCAAAGGGATAATTGGCAAACAGTGCAGGCCCAGATCAGACACCACAGATCATGGCATCTGATCAGGGTTTATACTGTTTGCATTAATCATAGGAATTTTTATAAAACATAGCAATAATAAAAAATTAACCAGACACCCTGCTATTGGAATTAGACCAGTCCAAAGAGTTGTGGTAGAAGAGTCCACTCAGTGTAAATAGGTTAATGCAAACAGTGAAGGCCAAGCTGAGACAAGGTATCAGACTTTCTGCTGTTCACTCGGAGAAGGCCTGGGTCATCTAGAATCTGCTGATGAAAATAAGAATATATCATTGGTGTGAGGGGTAGATTGAAAAATCCATCCTGAGGGACACTGTCTGGCATCATGAGGCTTGCTGAGCTGATGCCAGACTGTGATCCCTAGAGACGGATTTTGGAATGACAAATTCTTTTTCTTGCATACCTTTCATTTCTGAAAGTAGATTTTTAACCCTAGTCCTGCTGATCCCGGATTTGTTCTGCCTTTGCGAACAGTGTAGATCCAGATCAGTTGGCTTCTTTTATTCAGCAGGACAAGGGTTAATTATGCAGTCACTTTGATTGCTGACATCTGCCATGTTCTGATGAAATTACTGTGATGTTTAGTAACGTCATTACGTTCAGTAACGTCAACCTTAACGATGGCATATGTGATGTCCTATACAATCAGTGCACATCAAACGTGAGAATTCTCATTTTTTGTCTTGCCCTGGGTATGATTACCTGGGTAGGATAAGAATTTCTATCCCAGGGTAAAATCCAGGATTTCCTTATCAAGTGTGCAAGAAAAGGAAATTCTCCCACCTTTGCCTATATGAGATAGGCTTTTTGCCCATGTGAGAAACTTCTATCTAACATGATCACATCTTAAAGGTGGGAGAAAAAGAATTCATCATAAGCCAGTCCACTGAAAGAAACCGAGTCCCTGGTTGAAATTCCTACCCTTCAGGTGGGATTTCCCTATCCTGCATGGACTGGCTCAATCTCGGAAAGAATTTCCGCAATGAGAAAGTTGATCTGGGCCTTCACTAATCACATATCAGCAAGTAAGAGTATCTTTGAATGGAATATTAATATTCACTTAAATGTAAGAAAGCATCATTCAGAATTTTAGTAGGCAGTAGTCTAATTTTTTTATATACCGGTACACATGAAGTTTCCCAAGCAAATAAGGCTTGACATTTCATACAAGTCGTCTGATAAACAGACAGTTCACATTTTCTTAATTAGGGGTGTTAGAAAAGAAATAAATCATTCGGAACCATGCTCAAATGACCAAGATAAAGCAAAGTTGAGTTTGGGTTGTACCCATTTGAGCACTCGAAACTCAAGCGGATGACCAACAGGGCCAATACGAGAAAACCTGGGCCAGTGTAGGATTTTTCCATATTGGCCCTGTATTTCGTATTGGCCCTGTTTGTCACTTGTATGAAGCAGGCTGTTTTGGCAGTATAAATGCAATATTATTATAGTTGATTAATAATTAGGTTTATTACAGTATTTATAATTGGATGTATTTATTTTTGTAGCTTCTTTGGAAAAGCTTTTGAACAAGCTGCTGCAAGCACCAGTTCACGGACATTACATGACAACTTCGATACCTTTAGTAAGTATAAATAAACCATGAGCCATAGCTCCAAATAAGGTGCTTTTTACATCTGAAAAGTTCTGGGCCCAGTTGTTCAAAACTAACGATGTCGTTTGCTAATGTATCGTTAAAACTTTGGTCATTAAATATGGCATATATGCTAATATTTTCGCTGAAAAAAATGGGAGTAGCGTTTGCATTTGCAAAAGCTACTCAACATTTTTTTTCAGCAAAAATACCTGTGAATTAGATGTTGTACTTACTAGAACAGTTAACATTTTGAAAACTAATGAGCTCATTAAGCTAACGATGCTTTGAACAGTTGGGCCCTAAATTATAAGGGCTGCATCAAGCAAAAAAATGCCTTCAAACGTGCAAAATGTGCAGATTTAGATCATCCTGCACATGCACAAAGTGTCATCTGAGTCTTTGCTCTTCATTCATACATTCTGTCATATCCAATGATTCTGTTAGCAGACAGGGAAGGCTCTGATCAGACTGCACATCTGCGCAGCCTGATCTGGGCCTTCACTGTCCACACATTACCCTAAGATATGTTTTCACATGGCATGACATATGTTGTGAGTAATGAGTGCACACAACATGTTTTTGTGAAGAAATAAGAAAATATGATATGGATACCTTTTCTTATCTGGAGCTATGATATTGATTTCTTATGTTTGTTGGTGTTCGCTAAGTGGGTAACATTCTGGCTGCACTATTAGACCAAATAAAAAAAAAAATGCCTGTTTAGGATAACATGTTAAAAAAAAAATAGGTAGGGCTGGTAGGGATTTTTTTTTTTTTTTAATTTTTTTACATTTTTTATGAAGATTAATAGCATAATTACCTAATATATTTGGACTTTGCACATAATTCACATAAATTTTTATTAAGTCTGTTTGACTATCCTTAAATGAGTCTAAAAGTACTGATAGAATGGCAAACAGTATAGACCCTGATCAAACTGCTCCTTTAGGAGCAGTTTGATCTGAGTCTATACTGTTTGCTCAGCCCTCCTTGTCCGAGTATGAAGCATAAATATTTTATTTCAGTACCACCTATTTTTATACCCCGCCACACAATAGTAGCGGGGTATTAGGATTTCACGTTGGACATCGGTGTGTCTGTCCGTTCGTCCATTCGTTTTTTGTTTCCTGATGATAACTTGAGTAAACATCAATGAATTTTCACCAAACTTGGTATGTGCATTAATATTGTGGAGATCTGGTTTGGGATTGCTAATGGGCAAATTTCGTCAAATTTTTATGGGTTATCTGCCCGAGACATGCCCATATTTTTGTTTCCAGACGATAACGAGTAAATAACAAGGGATTTTAACCAAACTTGCTATATGCATTGACATTAAGGAGATCTGGTTTGGGATTGCTAATTGGCGAGTTTCGTCAAATTTTTACAGTTATCTGCCCGAGACACGCCCATATTTTGGTTTCCGGATGATTACTTGAGTAAATAACAAGGGGTTATAACCAAACTTGCTATATATATTGACATTAAGTGGATCTGGTTTGGAATTGCTAATGGGCAAATTTCGTCAAATTTTATGTAGTTATCTGCCCGAGACACGCCCATATTTTTGTTTCCGGACGATAACTTGAGTAAATAACAAGGGATTTTAATCAAACTTGCTATATTTTTATACCCCGCCACACAATAGTGGCAGGGTATTATGGTTTCACGTTGGAAGTCAGTGTGTCTGTCTGTCCATCTGTCCGTTTTTCATTTCCGGATGATAACTCGAGTAAACATCAATGGATTTTCACCAAACTTGGTAATTGCATTAATATTGTAGATATCTGGTTTGGGATTGCTAATGGGCAAATTTCAGCAAATTTTTACGGTGTTATCTGTCTGAGACACGCCCATATTTTCGTTTCCGGACTATAACGAGTAAATAACAAGGTATTTTAACCAAACTTGCTATATGCATTGACATTAAGGAAATTTGGTTTGGGATTGCTAATGGGCGAATTTCAGCAAATTTTTACGGTTATCTGCCCGAGACACACCCATATTTTCGTTTCCGGATGATAACTTATAGTAAATAACAAGGGATTTTAACCCCAAACTTGCTATATATATTGACATTAAGGAGATCTGGTTTGGAATTGCTTATGGGCAAATTTCGTTCTCTGCCTGAGACATGCCCATATTTTAGTTTCCGGAGGTTTGAGATTTTAACCAAACTTGCTATATGCATTGACCTTAAGGAGATCTGTTTTGGAATTGCTAATGGGCAAATTTTGTCAAATTTTTACGGAGTTATCTGCCCAAGATACACTCATATTTTCGTTTCCGGACGATAACTTGAGTAAATAACAAGGGATTTTAACCAAATTTGCTATATGCATTGACATTAAGTAGATCTGTTTTTAGAATTGCTAGTGGGCAAATTTCGTCAAATTTTTACGGAGTTATCTGCCCGAAACACACCCATATTTTCGTTTCCGGACGATAACTTGAGTAAATAACAAGGCCTTTTAACCAAATTTGCTATATGCATTGATATTATCAAGATCTGGTTTAGGATTGTTATCTGTCCATTGATATTATCAAGATCTGGTTTAGGATTGTTATCTGTCCCTCCATCATTTTCTTTCTAGACATTTCCGCAACGATAACTTTAATACAGAAACAAATAATTGCTGTGGCGGGGTATTATGCTTGCAGTGCTTTTACTTTTTTATTATTATTTTTTTTATTTTTTGTTTTTTTGAGAAAACATCAAAAAAATTGTTAGGTTTCACCAGGAAAGTAGGGTAGGGGTTACCCTAAACACATATTTTTTTTTTTTTTTTTTTTTTGGCCTGAGATTGAATTTTAATTCAATGCCAGCAATGGCAATACTTGTTTACTGGTTAAAATGACTGACTTGGAATGCAGGGCTTGTAGGGTTGAATCCCAGCTCTATCCAGGAATTTTTCAGATGGTTAGTACACCAAGAACCTACTCAACGTGCCCTTGACCTTCAGATTATAAAGAGGATAGGGTGGCATTTAGTGATGGACAGCAGCTCTTACCCAGTTTATGCATGAAAGGTTGACAGCAGAAAGATTATACAAAATTAAATACAGTTGACTCTCGCTATCTCGAACTCGCTTATCTCGAATAACTGCTTATCTCGAAGTGAAAATCTGGTCCCTGCCTAAATATGAACATCTAACAATAGGTAAAAAATATTGTGGAAAAGAGGAGAAATTGCTCCTAAGGAGCAATTTCTCCTCTTTTCCGCAATATTTTCAATATATCTCTTACTTCAAGAGTCCAATAGCATACTTATATATTTGTTAAATGTGGTTGTTCGAATTATTTTTTCCTAAATTCTGCAAATCTGATATGTCCAGGTATGGATATCTCGAAGTATTTCAGAGAGTCCCTTGGAATTCGAGATAACGAGAGTGGACTGTATTTGTTAACATAACACCCACACCTGTCAGCTCAGCCTTGTCATCATTAGTAGGTTGCAGGAGCCTAAATTAGCTTCTACTCTTCAAACACAACATCTTCCTACTTCTCGGTCTTTGCGGACCAGTCCTATGGAATCAGAACAGGCAACTCTTTCAATTTTTTTTCTTACAACAATTAAATATCTAATTATTAAATATTTGAAATGGCAGCACCCATGCATACAGTTATAATAAATGTAAAGTACAACATCTTTTTAACTTTATACCAGATTTTGATCAAATTTACGCCAGACCTAAGAGAATGCATGTTTTCTAAAGCTGAATATTTCCAGGCAAACATTGCATTTTGTGTGCTTTCCCTTTTTTAGGGGCACACCATGAGAAAGACATGTCTTTGTGTATTTGATCATAGATCTAGTTAAGGCACTTTTTTCAGTCCAAAAGTATTGATATTTTTCTTATTTCTCCACAAAAACGTATGTTGTGGGTACTCATTAGAAGCGCCTCACCGAGGCGCTTCTAATGAGTACCCACAACATATGTTTTTGAGGAGAAATAAGAAAAATATTAACCTGATACCCACCCTTATCTAGGCCTATGTGTGTGGACAGTAACAGCATAGGCCCAGATGATACTTTGCCCATGCACAATACTGGTTAACCGCTTAGAGGACTAAGCCTGCCCAGTAAACGTGTGGTAAGGTAAACTGACCGCACTTGACATGACCCCATTGGGTTGACTGGGCCGTAAAACTTCAACACAACAATCTGAATCTGTACATTTTGCATATGATCAAAGGCACTTTTTAGCTCGCCTGTACGAAGTACAAGGAGAGCTATTGTAGTCACCCCGGTCGTCCACGTTTGCGTTTGCGTTCCCGTTCCCGTCACACTGCGTTAAAGTTTTTCAAATGCTTATATCTCAACAGTCACTCCTCACAGAGGCATCAGATTTGGAACTTAGGTACCTTGGAGGGTCTTCTGAGATTCCAAGAGAATAAACCCCTGGGTTCATGCCCCTGGGTGGGGCTAGGGGTCAGAATCTAGGACACCTTTGTAATACTGTGTTAAAGTTTTTCAAATTCTTATATCTTGACTTTCACTCCTCATAGAGCATTCATATTTAGAATTTGGGTACCTGGACGAGTCTTCTGAGATTCCAAAAGAACATACCCCTGGGTTCATACCTCAGGGTGGGCCTTGGGGTGGGGCTAGGGGTCAAAATCTAGGACACATTTGTAAAATCTTATATGCCTACAGGTTATAGACACAACTGGTTATACATCAGCTAACTATGTGACATCGGTTTAAGTGTAAGAGAGTAAAGGTCATGGTGACCTACATTTTACGGTCCAGGTCACCTAGATTTCACGGTCCAGTGATTTTGCCTTATATCTTGAATACTATTTGTTGGATAAATGTCACACCTGGGATATTACTTCCATGTGACCCAATGAATGACCACTTACTATATCTAGGTCATTGTGACCTATATTTCATGGTTCAGTGATTTTGCCTTATATCTTGAATACTATTTGTTGGTTAAATGTCACACCTGGAATATTACTTCCATGTGACCCAATGAATGACCACTTACTATATCTAGGTCATTGTGACCTATATTTCATGGTTCAGTGATTTTGCCTTATATCTTGAATACTATTTGTTGGATAAATGTCACACCTGGGATATTACTTCCATGTGACCCAATGAATGACCACTTACTATATCTAGGTCATTGTGACCTATATTTCATGGTTCAGTGATTTTGCCTTATATCTTGAATACTATTTGTTGGATAAATGTCACACCTGGGATATTACTTCCATGTGACCCAATGAATGACCACTTACTATATCTAGGTCATTGTGACCTATATTTCATGGTTCAGTGATTTTGCCTTATATCTTGAATACTATTTGTTGGATAAATGTCACACCTGGGATATTAGTTCCTTGTGACCCGATTATTGACGTCAAAATATATCTCTGTTGGTGTGACCTATATTTCATGGTTCAGTGATTTTGCCTTATATCTTGAATACTATTTGTTGGATAAATGTCACACCTGGGATATTACTTCCATGTGACCCAATGAATGACCACTTACTATATCTAGGTCATTATGACCTATATTTCATGGTTCAGTGATTTTGCCTTATATCTTGAATACTATTTGTTGGATAAATGTCACACCTGGGATATTAGTTCCTTGTGACCCGATTATTGACGTCAAAATATATCTCTGTTGTTGTGACCTATATTTCATGGTTCAGTGATTTTGCCTTATATCTTGAATACTATTTGTTGGATAAATGTCACACCTGGGATATTACTTCCATGTGACCCAATGAATGACCACTTACTATATCTAGGTCATTGTGACCTATATTTCATGGTTCAGTGATTTTGCCTTATATCTTGAATACTATTTGTTGGTGGGGTGGTCGGGTGGTGCGAAGGTGCTGTGTATCTTAGATCACCGGGGCGTCCAACTGATATTGGCTTACAGTTGGGCAAGGCCTGCTATCCTTGTAGTGGGTAAGGGTAGAGGGGGAATGTTTTTATTTCTTCTGTTTCTTCACTTTCATTCCTGTTCCTCTTTCTTCCCTGTCCCTCTCTTTCATCTCCTCTACTCTCTCTTCTATCTCTTTTCTCCCTTTCTCTGGGAGACGACACAAAATGACCCTCAAGGGTTGACGTGTCGTTAAACCCCAACACAATCAATACTATTTGTTGGATAAATGTCACACCTGGGATATTAGTTCCTTGTGACCCGATTATTGACGTCAAAATATATATCTCTGTTGGTGTGACCTATATTTCATGGTTCAGTGATTTTGCCTTATATCTTGAATACTATTTGTTGGATAAATGTCACACCTGGAATATTAGTTCCATGTGACCCAATGAATGACCACTTACTATATCTAGGTCATTGTGACCTATATTTCATGCTTCAGTGATTTTGCCTTTTATTTTTATTACTATTTCATGGAGAATTGTCATACCTGGATTATTATATCTATGTGACAAAATGATTTACATACAAATACATCTAGGTCAGTGTGACCTATATTATATGGCTTAATGATAAAAATGTTACAGTATAAAATGTACCTAGCAGGCGAGCTCGCTGTCCTACGACAGCTCTTGTTTGCTTGAAACGGCCATTTTTATCTTTTTTTTCATTTCAGTTATGGAGATGAAGACAGAAGATAGAAGCAAGTTTTTTGATGCACTTATTAACCTGCTGCAGTGAAATGTGATAGACCTGAACCATCAGCCTGCTGAGTTATATCTCCTAACCAGACTTGAAAAGGTTATAATTTGGCCACGTCAGGCGAAAACATGTCTTCGGGCATATGCAGACAACAAAACCAAGCTCAGCCTGCACATCCACGCAGTCTGATCAGGGCCTTCACCTGTCTGCTAACAGGATAATTGGCTACTAAACAATGTATGAATGGAGAACAAAGGCCCATTTGATATTTTGCGCATGCACACGATGATCGGAATCTTCCCATTTTGCGCATGTTCAAAGTCACTTTTTCGCGACACAGCCTTATCGTTTTTGATGAGGATCATGCTGGTGTCTGTATGGCAGGTTTTTGTCTGCAAGGTATCTCTTAACTCTTCTCTTGCTGAGCAGG
Source organism: Anodontia alba (assembly GCA_964016985.1). Lineage (NCBI taxonomy): Eukaryota > Metazoa > Mollusca > Bivalvia > Lucinida > Lucinidae > Anodontia > Anodontia alba. The sequence goes on along the minus strand of OZ024830.1, from coordinate 7,300,915 downwards.
ATATGCCCTATGTTAGGAAACAGTTCAGATCCAGATCAGTTGGCTTCTGAAGAAGCCAACTGATCTGGATCTGCCACTGTTTGTCATTACATATGTGAATATCTATCAAAAACTTGGATCAAGTAATCTGATTGGTTGCAAATTAGAAGTGGGCATGGCATGTTAATTTATTCAGCATGACAAAGAGTTAAACTGCAGAGATACATCATTGGGACAAGCTAAAAAACTGATAGTTTTTAAATTTGTTGATTTCATGTAAGAGTAACTTTTTTTTTTTTAATGATTTCACTTACTAGGAAAAGTTTGTTGATTTCATGTAAGAGTAACTTCTTTTTTTTTTTTAATGATTTCACTTACTAGGAAGGCAACTACCTGTCTGTTTCATAAAAAGATGGCAAAATTTTCAGGTGTACCATATTTATCCTAAGTATTGGGCATAGCACTAGTTAAGGCACTTTTTTCAATTCAAAAGTATTGATATTTTTCTTATTTCAATTCAAAAGTATTGATATTTTTTCTTATTTCTCCACGAAAACATATGTTGTGTGTACTCATTAGAAGCGCCTCGCCGAGGCGCTTCTAATGAGTACCCACAACATATGTTTTCATGGAGAAATAAGAAAAATATTTACTGGATACCCTCCCTTATTTAGACCTATGGTATTTGGACACCTTAACTGCTTACCATACTTGTCCAAAAATTGAGAAAGTCTATTTTACTAGCTGTTGATGTGTCTAATACAGAACTGGACATGTGGCAAACAGTGTAGACCCTGATCGGATGCCGTGTTCTGTGGCATCTAATCTGGGTCTACACTGTTTGCCTAGGTATTGTCTGTCCCAATATTTAGAGTTATTCTTTTTCCTTTGAATTTGTACACAAGTTTAAAAAGGGGATTCAACAAACATCTCAAAACAGAAAGATAATATACTGAATACAGATACAGATGAATAGCTCATTATGCACTATCTTGACCTAGTGTACATTGTGTTCAAAGCTTAATTAGAGCTGGCACAGGATAAAAGAGACCTTATGTTGTTTTTTTTTTATTTGAGGTTCTTCAAATGTGCATGCACAGTCCCCTATTTAGGCATCAGACATGCATTTTTTTGCCTGAAGTGTCCTCTAGGTCTTTATTACATGTTTTCCAACATTTAAGGCTCTGGTGAGACTGTGCTTCTGCACAGGCTCGCCTGAGCTTTTGCTGGTTGCCTATGTGATAGTACCCTTTTCTCAAGTGCTGACTGATTTATAGTTCTATGTGATATTTATAGGATTCAACAATGGAACTACAGTACAATAACTCAAAGACCGATGACTCATTTAACCTTGGCTGATTTGAGCTTGTTTTTGAGTCCCTAAAAAATTCTTCCAAAGCTAAAGAAAAAAAAAATTTAACCTTTAAGATGCCAAACACAACAATTGTCATCTGCTTTGTCTTCTGCCTTTTACTTTAAAAGTCATTGTTGCAAACAGTTTGGACCCAGATCAGACTGCTCTTCTAGGAGCAGTCTGATCAGGGTCCATACTGTTTGCCTATATGCAAAAATATGTTTGAAAAGTTTGCAAGAAGATGCAGCAGACGACATAAACAGATGACATTTTCAGATGTAGTTTTTCTTGGCATCTTAAGGGTTGATAGGAATATTTTAGGGAAATTTTCTTATTTTATCATGAAGAGGTATGTTGTATATACTCATTAAAATCACCTTATCAAGGCAGTTCTAATAAGTACATCCAACATACCATTATTTTACAGAAAATCGAAAAGGCGTCCCTAAATTATCCCAATATGCTTCCTGACCTGGCACAATGATTAACCCTCAGTGGCCAGAACTACCCATGTTAGAACAAATTCCCATGTCCCAAAGATGTTCGAGCCATTGAAATTTGACTGTTATTTCCCTTTTGTACAGTAGATACTTAATCCTATAGGGTAATCTTATTAATGATCATCTTGCTATTGGGAGCTGAGAGAACTAGAAAGTACTAAAGCTTGTCTCAGAAACTTGGGCATTTAGGTGCTAATTATTTACTTTACTTTCGTTTTCTGGTGAGAAAAATATTTTGGTTACAGTAAATGTCCTAAAATTTTGAACCCTACCCATTTACTTTTTAAACAAATTTATCTACTTATGCAATTGTTTCTTAAAATACAAAGTGGAATGGCAAACAGTGTAGACCTTGGTCAGATTACAGTCTGATCTGGGTCTTCATTGTTTGCATATGCCGTTTTGTCAGAAATTTTGGCATACAAAATTTTAAGACATTTACCATACCAAACACAAACACATATTGTGATTGCACTTTAAGGGAAATTACTTTCTTTGAATCTCATTCTAAGAAATGCCTACTACCCTTTGTATTTCACAACATTTATCAAATTGTTTAAAACATTTGATGGAATTTGCATGGTTTCCATGATTAGATATTGTGGTGGAACATGGATTAAATTTCCAGTTACAATCAGTGTTTAGTGGCGTTTTTTTTTTTTATTGGTGTAAGTTACCTGGTACTGATGTGGAATGCAAACTTAGATTTGCTTGAAGGTAGGCTACACCAATAGAACAATCTCCTGTTTAGGCATGTGTTTGTAGAGATCCCAACATGCTTAGAAGTCTACATGTACCTCAACTCTACCCTCATCCCCTCCTCTTATAAAAATACTCCGTGCTGAAAGTGTTAACCCTTGTCCTGCTGAACCCTGATATGCCCTGCCTTTGCAAACAGTTTAGATCCAGATCTGATCTGGATTTGCACTGTTGGCCATTCACTATTTGAATTTGTATCAACAACCTGGATCAAAGTAATCTGATTGGCTGAAAATTAGAAGTGGGCGTGGCATCTTAATTTATTCAGCAGGACAAGTGTTAAAAAGATTGTTTTTAGTTCACCTGTACTGAAGAACAGGTAGAGCTATAGCAGTCACCATGGCATCACAGTTGGCGTCGTCGGCATTGGTTAAAGTTTTTGGTGAATGTTTATAAAAGGCTTTATCTCTTGAACCTCTAAATGGAAGTAGTTCATAAATGTCCTGATGTTAGATACTGGTCTAAAGTTTTATGCTGTATCGTCCCAATTCACATAATTTGATAAATGACCTTGAGATCAAGGTCACAGACTTAAAAGAATTTACATTTAAGTTTTTGGCTAAAATTGTTAGAAGTTGATATCTTCTAAAGTTTAAGCCTGATCTTATTGATACTTTGCCCGATATTAGATACTACTCTAAAATTTGATGCTGCCTCATTTTATTCTATACTTTTTTGACCTAAATTTTGTTTGTTATGCAGTCATTTCTTTAAATACTTAGTTGCAAACTGCATAGACCCTTCAGGAGCAGTCTGATCTGGGTCTGCACTATTTGCATATGCCATTTTGTCAATCACCTTATTATACAAATTTATAGGACATTTACAATACTTGTGAAGGAATGCATTTGCTACCTCTGGGCACATATTCTATTATTTAAGGGTAGCCCCTATTATTGAAAGGTTTCAAATACTTGGTAGGTATGACAGCTTTGTGGGAATCTGCATATTCTCTATGTAAAAAAAACACATTTTAGACTGAATATATTCCCCCACACTATATATGGGAAGAGTAGGAATTTCGTTTTAAGATATGTCTGGTTATGTGATTTAGATATTCCTAGAGAAAAATGGCTAAACTATTTGCAACAGTGGAGACCCTGATTAGATGCCTTATTATGCAATATCTGATCTGGGTCTGCACTGTTTGCGGTTTGGGGTTTTCTTCAGAATGGGTTTAATGTGGTTTGCGTACTAAATAAGCAGTTTGCTGAATGATCGATAGTGTAAAAAGTGTTTTCTGAAATTGGTGAGATAAAGGTTACTTTGTTTTTGAGTTTTTGTCATTCTAAGTAGCAATACCCCTTTTAAAGAAATATTTTTCTTACAGCTTTTGATTGTCTTTTATCATTCAGAAGATATGTATGTCAAAGATAAAAGATTAGAACTTGTTTTAGAAACAGGCTGAAATTTCAATAAAGTATTTAGCCATTTAAACATGTTAGAATAAAGTTGATGGCTTAACCCTAGGCCTACCTTTGCAAACAAGAAGCCAGCTGACCTGGGCATAGCACTAGTTAAGGCGCTTTTTTCAATCCAAAAGTATTGATATTTTTCTTATTTCTCCATGAAAACATATGTTGTGGGTACTCATTAGAAGCGCCTCGGCAAGTACCCACAACATATGTTTTCATGAAGAAATAAGAAAAATATTTACTAGATACCCTCCCTTATCTAGACCTATGCCTGGGTCTGCACTGTTTGTCAGTAAGTTTGTGAATTTGAAGACGACATGGCATCCAAAAAGGTGCAATCAGAAGACTCCATTGTATGACATGGTATGGCTGCTTTTCTAGAAATATCTTTTTAGTACAACAAATAGGAGTTCGGGCATAGCATTTCCTAAGATTGTATGTGCACCCAGCAAAGACTCAGATCAGCCTGTACAGTTTGATCAGGGGCTTTGCCATCAGCCTGAAGGTGCTTTGGATCATTGGCAGCACATAGAGTGCCCTGTGAGAACTGATCACACTAGGCACAGGCAGTCTTGTAGGAAATGCTGTGTGTAGGCACTTTTATTTTGTGGAAACAATGTACAGTTGAACCTCATTATCTCGAACTCGCTTATTTCAAATTACCGCTTATCTCGAAGTGAAAATCTGGTCCCTGTTTTAACATGAAACTATGACAACAGGTAACAAAATAATGTGGAAAAGAGGAGAAATTGCTCCTGAGGAGCAATTTCTCCTCTTTTCCACATTATTTTATATATATATTTCTAACTTCAGGAGTCAAATTACATATTCATTTGTTAAATGTGGTTGTTCAATTTATTGTTTTCCTCACTCTCTCAACTCTGATATGTCGAGGTACAGATATCTTGAAGTGTTCCAGAGAGTCCCTTGGAATTCAAGATAACGAGATTCGACTGTATATGAGTCTGGCCATATCATTTCCTATTTACATGTGCACCCTGTGAAGACTCATATCAGTCTGTGCATCTGCACAGTCTGACTAGACTCTTTGCTGTCTGCCGAAGGCATTTTGGATCCTTGGTTTTCCACAGAGAGTCATTTGAAGACTGATCAGACTGCACACAGGGAATCTTGTAAGAAATACTGTGCCCAGGCTCATATGTTTTGTGGCTACAATATATAATCTGGGGACAGCATTTCCTACAAGATAGCAGCAAAGACTCAGATCAGCTTGCACATCTATGCAGTCTGTTCAGTCTTTGCTGTCAAATTGAAGAGCCTTGACTACTAATAGAGTGTCCTGTGAAGACTGATCAGACTGTGCACATGCAGTCTTGTAGGAAATGCTTCCCCAGGTTCATACATTTTGAGGCAGAAAAAAATTGCCTACCTTATCGCCTAAATTTAGACATTAATATCTGGAACTGTTGTACTCTAAATAATATACATGTATATACGGTAAATGTCCTAAAATTTTGTACACCAAAGTTGCCAACAAAATGGAATATGCAAACAGTGCAGACCCAGATCAGACTGCAGTCTGATCAAGGTCTACACTGTTTGCCTTTCCACTAGGTATTTTAGCCGGCCTCAGTGGCTCTGTTGGATGCGAGTCTGACTGGAGACCAGGAAGTCGCGGGTTCGACCCCCGCTGAGGTCAGCAACATTCTTTCATGGAGATTGAACAAGAAATATTTTCTACAGTCATTCTCTCCCTTCCGCTGATTCAAGAAGGGCAGTTGTCAGTTTCTGGCGAAAGAGTGTGCACAATACTGGTTAACCGCTTAGAGGACTAAGCCTGCCCAGTAAATGTGTGGTTAGGTAAATTGACCATGCTCAAGATGACCCCATTGGGTTGACCTCAACACAAACAAAACTAAGTATTTTAAGAAACAACTACATAAAAAGCAAAATTTAGGCAAAAATGGTAAGAAATAAGCAAAATTTAGGCAAAAAAGGTAAGAAATAAAGTGTTCAAAATTTAGGATATTTACCGTATGTGGTTCTGCTTTACAGACGTACCATCAATTTGAGGCTTTAATGTTAACAGTTTTTGCAAGTTAGATTTATAAAATGACCATTTCTCAGATTTCCATTCTATATTGTTATGTCTTTGTAAAATATCAAGGCAAACTAGATCTGTAAAATGTTAATCCTACCTACCCTACTGTTTAGTAGCATGTTGTAGGAACCACACATACTAGGACCGTGTGAAAAAAAATCACATGCTTGTAAGCAGTTGGAGTTGTAATTGCAGAACTTTTACCACAAGCTTTACCTGGTGTGTTTGATTTCAAATTACAGAAGTCTCAACATTTAAGCAGAGATACAACAAAATAAAAATCTTTGCAGATTGTGAATCATCATTGGTGCAGAAATATTTACACAGTAAAACACACAGAGATGTACATATATGTACATTATATTATTTATTGTATATGTGAAAAATTATATGAAATATAGATGTAAAAAAAACTTGTGTGAAGTTTGTCTTTATTCTGTTGAAGTGCTTGTATGAAATTATTATAATATATTGATTTTATATATATTGATCATTTGAGCTGCATCATGGGAAAAAAAAGCCATTATTGCATTTGCGAACAGCAAAGGTTCAGGCAAGACTGTCTATCTGTGCAGTCTCTCCAGAACCTATGCTATTTGCTCACGTAAGAAGTACTACAGTCCTTTCGACATCTCTCGGAGAAACGTTTTTTGCTTGGCGTTTTATTTTGAATGAAAATACAAGTAGTTTGTTCTGATTGACCATATCTATTCAGAAATCATTTGTCTTTTCTGTTTCAGTGTTTTGTTCTCAAATATTTACAGTAAAATTAAATTTACGGCCAAAATTTGGTCTGACCTATGCAATTTCTATAGTAAAGTGATTTTTTGGAGTTTTTGTCTTAGAAAATATTGTTACTTTTCTTTGCTGAATTTAAATTATTGATGTTTCACAACAATATTGTGAAAATTTCAGAAAAATTGAACAAGCGGAACTTGTTGAAAATCTGCCTCCAAGTTACCTACCCTACAGATTTCTGCAAAATTCGCATTCATTTTAACTATAGGAAAAAGTGAAAATATTTTATTTTTTAAAATCCAATGAATAGAATAAAACGTTTTGTGCATAGGTAGTTACGACAAATGGTTTTGCATTAAATCATGACAAAAGTTTGCAAATTTACTTCTTTTGTGTAAACCGCCAAGCAAAAAACGACTTTCTGAAAGATGTCGAAAGCACAGTAGGCCACATTTCTAGTTCTTTGGCTGAGGTTTCCCCTTGCAAGGGGAAACCCCAGCCAGAGAACTAGAAATGTGGCCTTACTAAGGGGCTGGGTATGCACACACTGAAAGATTGATTCAACAAAGTCTGAACTGCCTTTTTGCAGTGCAGCTCATCTGGAAAGGAACAAAATAAAAGCTTACCTGTAGATTGTGGCTTCTTGAATTATTACCTTGTTCCTATAATAGTACAGTATGAGCAGTTGTCTCTGTCTGTCAAGCAGGGAGCAGTTGTTCCTGTCTGTAATGTAGTGGGTAGGCTGCTTCTTTATTACAGGGTGGCCACTGGTCACAGAAATTTCATTTTTCTTCAAGGTCAGGAAAAAGTCAGGGAATTTTGCAAAGTAGTCAGGGAAATTTTAAATACCAAGAAATTCAGGGAAAAGTAATGGGGTTTCCAAAATTTTGCCTAAAACTGTTTGGCTTTGGCAGGTATTTTATCTGTTCTGAGTGTTTGACAACCATGTATTTTTTTTCCTCGCTCGCTCAGCATTATTACAAATTAATGTTCATTTTAGAAAATATATGCCCACAAAATTTTAAACATTTTACTGTTTAGTTGAACAATTTAGGTGGTATATTTTATGTACTAAAAGTAGAATTAATCTTTTATATACTGCAGGATGAGGAAAAGTCATATTTTCAGTGCTTTGGTTAGGGAAAAGTAGATTTGGGTCAGAGAAAAGTTAGTGAAAAGTCAGGGAATTTTGTTTCTGACTGAGGATTGCAACCCTGTTTAGTATTAAATAATGTTTGTATACTCACAAAAACATATACAAGAATCACGAAAAAAAACAACAAAAAAACAAGAGGCCCACGAGCCATGGGTTGCTCACCTGAGTGACATAGCCACTGCAGATATGCAGATGTTATGCAACATTTTTCCAATCCTGTCATCGCAACTAATGAAAAGATCATCATTAAACAGTTCTTAATTTTGAAGAAGAATATATATGGATGGAAGACCCTAGTGAATAGACCGGTAAACGCCTTTTTGGCGGACAAGATCAGGTCTAGAGTTAGTCTATACTCATCCTTAAAGTACCTTGCAGTAGGCAATTATTACCCCAGAAAGACACACTAGGTATTGCAACATACTGGTGTTGCTAGAGACATTACATGTGTTGGCATAAAGCTGAAGCTACTTACAGGGACTTACATCCTGCAAACAAACAGAGCTGCCTTCAATCAGAATCAGGTTAATCCTACATGCCTGATGTGCCATCGTGACCCTGAAACTGGTGGCCACTTCCTGGTGGAATGTAGTGCCCTCAAGGAGAAACGGTGCATAATCATGGACAGTATAGTGCATTCTATGGTAAGTTTCACAGAGTCCCCTGCGACTACCGAAGAATTAGTGCTGATAAAGTTGGACTGTTCCAAAGTGATAGACTGTAGCTCCGGTAAACGTGTAAATCAATCAGTGAGAGATCTTGAAAACTGACACGGCGCTTGTGCTATACACTACATACTGAAGGATACAAGAGTCTGAACTTACTTCCAACTCGGACCCATCGATACAGTATTGATGGGTCCGAGCTTCCAAAGAGATTAAGTAAAAATCGCGGAAAGGGTGGCTGTCGAACACAGAAGCATGCTTCCTACCAAGTTTCAAGTCATTTGGCTTTTGGGTTTAGGAGAAGCAAAAAATAGATTTTCAAGATGGCCACCATAGCGGCCATCTTGGATTTCCGATCAGCACGATTTTAGCTATTTTTTATCTACAAGTCATCCCGATGCTTCTTACCAAGTTTGGAATCAACTGGCCTTTCCGTTCAGGAGAAGAAGTGAAAAATACATTTTCAAGATGGCTGCCATCTTGGATTTCCGATCGGCACGATTTTGGCTATTTTTGATCTACAAGTCACCTCGATGCTTCCTACCAGGTTTCGAGTCAACTGGCCTTTTGGTTGAGGAGAAGAAGTGAAAAATAGAATTTCAAGATGGCCATCTTGGATTTTCGATCGACACGATTTTAGCTATTTTTGATTGATTGTCACCCTGATGCTTCCTACCAAGTTTGGAGTCAATTGGCCTTTTGGTTGAGGAGAAGAAGCGAAAAAATAGATTTTCAAGATGGCGGCTAAGGCGGCCATCTTGGATTTCCGATAGGAATGATTTTAGCTATTTTTGATCTACAAGTCATCCCGATGCTTCCTACCAAGTATCGAGTCAATTGGCCCAGGGGTGTAGGAGAAGTAGGCTTTTAAAGCAATTGTTGACGACGGAGATTGACTGACCACAATAGCTCACCATTAACACTTCGTGCTCAGGTGAGCTAATAAAAGCACATCCTACCCAGAGCACTGGGCAATACCCCTCCGCTGGAAAATTGAAACTAGAAATTTCAGTGGACAGCGATTATATGATACCTTCTGTAAACAAGATTAATCAGGCCTCTGGAGATGCTGACATTTCACCTTTAATAGTTAGATACCATATAAGCATAGCTCTAGATAAGGATTTTTTTTTTTCAGCCAAAAGGCATATGTTGAGAATATGCATTAGAAAGAAGTGCCTCTAATGAGTACCCACTACATGTTTTTGCGGAGAAAGAAAAAAATATTTACCTTTTACCGACTCTTATCTAGAGGTGTGTATACATTACGAAAACAAGCCTATTCAAACATACTGAAAATTTTACCACCAAAAAAATGAAAATTTTCAGATAAAAATTCTGATATTTTTCATTATTCTGCTCAAAACATAGATTGTGGGTACTCGTTAGAACCCCCTCGGTGAGGCGATTCTAACGAGTACCCACAATCTCTGTTTTTGATCAGAAATAAGAAAAATAATGTATACCCCTGTAAACCCCGGTTTTACTATATAAAAGTGGGGTTTGAGGGGGTCAAAATTATATAGGCATGTTTTCGTGATGTGAGGCAGGATTGTCAATATTACTTAATATTAATGAAGGCTTTTCAATATTATTTAATATTATTGATATACAAGGTCCTTTTCAACATGGTTTAATTTGTATTGAAATCATGGGTGATAATGAAATGCTCTATGCAATGAAACGCCATAGTCATGAGTTGAATTCCAGTGGGGTTTGAACCCAGGACCTTAAATAATCGGCACGACACGACCTTAACAGTGTTGAATGGGTCGTAAAGCTGCAAATAAAATCAGACAAAGGCTCACGCCTTGGCCGGTGTAGGTCGTCTACGCTGCCTGTAATATTATGCATTGATCTCTCGTATGAGCACAGTTGACTAAGGTGCTATCTCCCGGTCCTGTCTCTACCAAGGCTACAGCTTGCTGGCGTTCATCACGTTTGGGCCGACTCTTTGAAGTGGATTCTTCTCTACATGGAGTTTTGATAAGCTATGCCATGGCTTGGTTTCGCCAGACTTTTGCTGGCATCGTTTGCCAGACTGTTATAGGCACTACTGATTTCACAAGATTAGTTTATTCAGAAAAATCCAGGTTTACGCTGTGGTTCAACTATTGGTTTTCATTTACTCTGGCATACAGTAGAATTAGCCATGAGTACTCGTCTTTGTTTATCATTGTGATTATTTTGATTTTTTTATGTTTTCACTTTGATGCATTTACTGAGTTGGGAGCCTTTATGCGAACCGAATATTTATGTATTACTGTATTAAGAGTAGCATCGGGACCCAGGGTGAAGTTGGCTAGCTGTAAAAGTGCTTTAATCCTAAGATTGTATGTGCACCCAGCAAAGACTCAGATCAGCCTGTACAGTTTGATCAGGGCTTTGCCATCAGCCTGAAGGTGCTTTGGATCCTTGGCAGCACATAGAGTGCCCTGTGAGAACTGATCACACTAGGCACAGGCATTCGTGTAGGAAATGCTGTGTGTAGGCGCTTTTATTATGTGGAAACAATGTACAGTCGAACCTCGTTATCTCGAACTCGCTTATTTCGAATTACCGCTTATCTCGAAGTGAAAATCTGGTCCCTGTTTTAACATGAAACTATGACAACAGGTAACAAAATAATGTGGAAAAGAGGAGAAAATGCTCCTGAGGAGCAATTTCTCCTCTTTTCCACATTATTTTATATATATATTTCTAACTTCAGGAGTCAAATTACATATTCATTTGTTAAATGTGGTTGTTCAATTTATTGTTTTCCTCACTCTCTCAACTCTGATATGTCGAGGTACGGATATCTTGAAGTGTTCCAGAGAGTCCCTTGGAATTCAAGATAACGAGATTCGACTGTATATGAGTCTGGCCATATCATTTCCTATTTACATATGCACCCTGTGAAGACTCATATCAGTCTGTGCATCTGCACAGTCTGACTAGACTCTTTGCTGTCTGCCGAAGGCATTTTGAATCCTTGGTTTTCCACAGAGAGTCATTTGAAGACTGATCAGACTGCACACAGGGAATCTTGTAAGAAATACTGTGCCCAGGCTCATATGTTTTGTGGCTACAATATATAATCTGGGGACAGCATTTCCTACAAGATAGCAGCAAAGACTCAGATCAGCTTGCACATCTATGCAGTCTGTTCAGTCTTTGCTGTCAAACTGAAGAGCCTTGACTACTAATAGAGTGTCCTGTGAAGACTGATCAGACTGTGCACATGCAATCTTGTAGGAAATGCTTCCCCAGGTTCATACATTTTGAGGCAGAAAAAAATTGCCTACCTTATCGCCTAAATTTAGACATTAATATCTGGAACTGTTGTACTCTAAATAATATACATGTATATACGGTAAATGTCCTAAAATTTTGTACACCAAAGTTGCCAACAAAATGGAATATGCAAACAGTGCAGACCCAGATCAGACTGCAGTCTGATCAAGGTCTACACTGTTTGCCTTTCCACTAGGTATTTTAGCCGGCCTCAGTGGCTCTGTTGGATGTGAGTCTGACTGGAGACCAGGAGGTTGCGGGTTCGACCCCCGCTGAGGTCAGCAACATTCTTTCATGGAGATTGAACAAGAAATATTTTCTACAGTCATTCTCTCCCTTCCGCTGATTCAAGAAGGGCAGTTGTCAGTTTCTGGCGAAAGAGTGTGCACAATACTGGTTAACCGCTTAGAGGACTAAGCCTGCCCAGTAAATGTGTGGTTAGGTAAATTGACCATGCTCAAGATGACCCCATTGGGTTGACCTCAACACAAACAAAACTAAGTATTTTAAGAAACAACTACATAAAAAGCAAAATTTAGGCAAAAATGGTAAGAAATAAGCAAAATTTAGGCAAAAAAGGTAAGAAATAAAGTGTTCAAAATTTAGGATATTTACCGTATGTGGTTCTGCTTTACAGACGTACCATCAATTTGAGGCTTTAATGTTAACAGTTTTTGCAAGTTAGATTTATAAAATGACCATTTCTCAGATTTCCATTCTATATTGTTATGTCTTTGTAAAATATCAAGGCAAACTAGATCTGTAAAATGTTAATCCTACCTACCCTACTGTTTAGTAGCATGTAGTAGGAACCACACATACTAGGACCGTGTGAAAAAAAAATCACATGCTTGTAAGCAGTGGGAGTTGTAATTGCAGAACTTTTACCACAAGCTTTAACTGGTGTGTTTGATTTCAAATTACAGAAGTCTCAACATTTAAGCAGAGATACAACAAAATAAAAATCTTTGCAGATTGTGAATCATCATTGGTGCAGAAATATTTACACAGTAAAACACACAGAGATGTACATATATGTACATTATATTATTTATTGTATATGTGAAAAATTATATGAAATATAGATGTAAAAAAAACTTGTGTGAAGTTTGTCTTTATTCTGTTGAAGTGCTTGTATGAAATTATTATAATATATTGATTTTATATATATTGATCATTTGAGCTGCATCATGGGAAAAAAAAGCCATTATTTCATTTGCGAACAGCAAAGGTTCAGGCAAGACTGTCTATCTGTGCAGTCTCTCCAGAACCTATGCTATTTGCTCACGTAAGAAGTACTACAGTCCTTTCGACATCTCTCGGAGAAACGTTTTTTGCTTGGCGTTTTATTTTGAATGAAAATAGTTTGTTCTGATTGACCATATCTATTCAGAAATCATTTGTCTTTTCTGTTTCAGTGTTTTGTTCTCAAATATTTACAGTAAAATTAAATTTACGGCCAAAATTTGGTCTGACCTGTGCAATTTCTATAGTAAAGTGATTTTTTGGAGTTTTTGTCTTAGAAAATATTGTTACTTTTCTTAGCTGAATTTAAATTATTGATGTTTCACAACAATATTGTGAAAATTTCAGAAAAATTGAACAAGCGGAACTTGTTGAAAATCTGCCTCCAAGTTACCTACCCTACAGATTTCTGCAAAATTCGCATTCATTTTTACTATAGGAAAAAGTGAAAATATTTTATTTTTTAAAATCCAATGAATAGAATAAAACGTTTTGTGCATAGGTAGTTACGACAAATGGTTTTGCATTAAGTAGTTGCGGTCATGGTACCAAAGCCGTAATCCAAAATCATAAATCCATAAACGAATGACGAATCAGAATGTTCAAACCAACAGACATGGACCCCAGAACAAAGGGTGTAATCAGGCGTCCGCGGATAGTAAGCATTACTTGGTAAGCAAGCTTCGCCCACCATGCCCATGGGCCTGAACGAAGGAAATATCGGTAGAAGCGTATGTCCGGGATTTGGGAAGTCTACTTATGGCGCGTCACTGGCAAAAACATCAGAAACAATTCTGGAAGCTGCCACATTGTAGGGATTGACTAGATCATGATGTCTCCCATAGAACTTCTTAAGTGTTGCTACCAGTTTGGTTTTTTTATACCCCTGGCTCAACAACTTTTGAGTGAGCACTTTCCCACATCATGACAAAAGTTTGCAAATTTACTTCTTTTGTGTAAAGCGCCAAGCAAAAAACGACATTCTGAAAGATGTCGAAAGCACAGTAGGCCACATTTCTAGTTCTTTGGCTGAGGTTTCCCCTAGCAAGGGGAAACCCCAGCCAGAGAACTAGAAATGTGGCCTTACTAAGGGGCTGGGCATGCACACACTGAAAGATTGATTCAACAAAGTCTGAACTGCCTTTTTGCAGTGCAGCTGATCTGGAAAGGAACAAAATAAAAGCTTACCTGTAGATTGTGGCTTCTTGAATTATTACCTTGTTCCTATAATAGTACAGTATGAGCAGTTGTCTCTGTCTGTCAAGCAGGGAGCAGTTGTTCCTGTCTGTAATGTAGTGGGTAGGCTGCTTCTTTATTACAGGGTGGCCACTGGTCACGGAAATTTCATTTTTCTTCAAGGTCAGGAAAAAGTCAGGGAATTTTGCAAAGTAGTCAGGGAAATTTTAAATACCAAGAAATTCAGGGAAAAGTAATGGGGTTTCCAAAATTTTGCCTAAAACTGTTTGGCTTTGGCAGGTATTTTATCTGTTCTGAGTGTTTGACAACCATGTATTTTTTTTCCTCGCTCGCTCAGCATTATTACAAATTAATGTTCATTTTAGAAAATATATGCCCATAAAATTTTAAACATTTTACTGTTTAGTTGAACAATTTAGGTGGTATATTTTATGTACTAAAAGTAGAATTAATCTTTTATATACTGCAGGATGAGGAAAAGTCATATTTTCAGTGCTTTGGTTAGGGAAAAGTAGATTTGGGTCAGAGAAAAGTTAGTGAAAAGTCAGGGAATTTTGTTTCTGACTGAGGATTGCAACCCTGTTTAGTATTAAATAATGTTTGTATACTCACAAAAACATATACAAGTATCACGAAAAAAAAAAAATAAATAAATAAATAAACAAGAGGCCCACGAGCCACGGGTTGCTCACCTGAGTGACATAGCCACTGCAGATATGCAGATGTTATGCAACATTTTTCCAATCCTGTCATCGCAACTAATGAAAAGATCATCATTAAACAGTTCTTAATTTTGAAGAAGAATATATATGGATGGAAGACCCTAGTGAATAGACCGGTAAACGCCTTTTTGGCGGACAAGATCAGGTCTAGAGTTAGTCTATACTCATCCTTAAAGTACCTTGCAGTAGGCAACTATTACCCCAGAAAGACACACTAGGTATTGCAACATACTGGTGTTGCTAGAGACATTACATGTGTTGGCATAAAGTTGAAGCTACTTACAGGGACTTACATCCTGCAAACAAACAGAGCTGCCTTCAATCAGAATCAGGTTAATCCTACATGCCTGATGTGCCATCGTGACCCTGAAACTGGTGGCCACTTCCTGGTGGAATGTAGTGCCCTCAAGGAGAAACGGTGCATAATCATGGACAGTATAGTGCATTCTATGGTAAGTTTCACAGTCCCCTGCGACTACCGAAGAATTAGTGCTGATAAAGTTGGACTGTTCCAAAGTGATAGACTGTAGCTCCGGTAAACGTGTAAATCAGTCAGTGAGAGATCTTGAAAACTGACACGGCGCTTGTGCTATACACTACATACTGAAGGATACAAGAGTCTGAACTTACTGCCAACTCGGACCCATCGATACAGTATTGATGGGTCCGAGCTTCCAAAGAGATTAAGTAAAAATCGCGGAAAGGGTGGCTGTCGAACACAGAAGCATGCTTCCTACCAAGTTTCATTTGGCTTTTGGGTTTAGGAGAAGCAAAAAATAGATTTTCAAGATGGCCACCATAGCGGCCATCTTGGATTTCCGATCAGCACGATTTTAGCTATTTTTGATCTACAAGTCACCCCGATGCTTCTTACCAAGTTTGGAATCAACTGGCCTTTCCGTTCAGGAGAAGAAGTGAAAAATACATTTTCAAGATGGCTGCCATCTTGGATTTCCGATCGGCACGATTTTGGCTATTTTTGATCTACAAGTCACCTCGATGCTTCCTACCAGGTTTCGAGTCAACTGGCCTTTTGGTTGAGGAGAAGAAGTGAAAAATAGAATTTCAAGATGGCCATCTTGGATTTTCGATCGACACGATTTTAGCTATTTTTGATTGATTGTCACCCTGATGCTTCCTACCAAGTTTGGAGTCAATTGGCCTTTTGGTTGAGGAGAAGAAGCGAAAAAAATAGATTTTCAAGATGGCGGCTAAAGCGGCCATCTTGGATTTCCGATAGGAATGATTTTAGCTATTTTTGATCTACAAGTCATCCCGATGCTTCCTACCAAGTATCGAGTCAATTGGCCCAGGGGTGTAGGAGAAGTAGGCTTTTAAAGCAATTGTTGACGACGGAGATTGACTGACCACAATAGCTCACCATTAACACTTCGTGCTCAGGCGAGCTAATAAAAGCACATCCTATCCAGAGCACTGGGCAATACCCCTCCGCTGGAAAATTGAAACTAGAAATTTCAGTGGACAACGATTATATGATACCACCTGTAAACAAGATTAATCAGGCCTCTGGAGATGCTGACATTTCACCTTTAATAGTTAGATACCATATAAGCATAGCTCTAGATAAGGATTTTTTTTTCAGCCAAAAGGCATATGTTGAGAATATGCATTAGAAAGAAGTGCCTCTAATGAGTACCCACTACATGTTTTTGCGGAGAAAGAAAAAAATATTTACCTTTTACCGACTCTTATCTAGAGGTGTGTATACATTACGAAAACAAGCCTATTCAAACATACTGAAAATTTTACCACCAAAAAAATGAAAATTTTCAGATAAAAATTCTGATATTTTTCATTATTCTGCTCAAAACATAGATTGTGGGTACTCGTTAGAACCCCCTCGGTGAGGCGGTTCTAACGAGTACCCACAATCTCTGTTTTTGATCAGAAATAAGAAAAATAATGTATACCCCTGTAAACCCCGGTTTTACTATATAAAAGTGGGGTTTGAGGGGGTCAAAATTATATAGGCATGTTTTCGTGATGTGAGGCAGGATTGTCAATATTACTTAATATTAATGAAGGCTTTTCAATATTATTTAATATTATTGATATACAAGGTCCTTTTCAACATGGTTTAATTTGTATTGAAATCATGGGTGATAATGAAATGCTCTGTGCAATGAAACGCCATAGTCATGAGTTGAATTCCAGTGGGGTTTGAACCCAGGACCTTAAATAATCAGCACGACACGACCTTAACAGTGTTGAATGGGTCGTAAAGCTGCAAATAAAATCAGACAAAGGCTCACGCCTTGGCCGGTGTAGGTCGTCTACGCTGCCTGTAATATTATGCATTGATCTCTCGTATGAGCACAGTTGACTAAGGTGCTATCTCCCGGTCCTGTCTCTACCAAGGCTACAGCTTGCTGGCGTTCATCACGTTTGGGCCGACTCTTTGAAGTGGATTCTTCTCTACATGGAGTTTTGATAAGCTATGCCATGGCTTGGTTTCGCCAGACTTTTGCTGGCATCGTTTGCCAGACTGTTATAGGCACTACTGATTTCACAAGATTAGTTTATTCAGAAAAATCCAGGTTTACGCTGTGGTTCAACTATTGGTTTTCATTTACTCTGGCATACAGTAGAATTAGCCATGAGTACTCGTCTTTGTTTATCATTGTGATTATTTTGATTTTTTTATGTTTTCACTTTGATGCATTTACTGAGTTGGGAGCCTTTATGCGAACCGAATATTTATGTATTACTGTATTAAGAGTAGCATCGGGACCCAGGGTGAAGTTGGCTAGCTGTAAAAGTGCTTTAATCCTAAGATTGTATGTGCACCCAGCAAAGACTCAGATCAGCCTGTACAGTTTGATCAGGGGCTTTGCCATCAGCCTGAAGGTGCTTTGGATCCTTGGCAGCACATAGAGTGCCCTGTGAGAACTGATCACACTAGGCACAGGCATTCGTGTAGGAAATGCTGTGTGTAGGCGCTTTTATTATGTGGAAACAATGTACAGTCGAACCTCGTTATCTCGAACTCGCTTATTTCGAATTACCGCTTATCTCGAAGTGAAAATCTGGTCCCTGTTTTAACATGAAACTATGACAACAGGTAACAAAATAATGTGGAAAAGAGGAGAAAATGCTCCTGAGGAGCAATTTCTCCTCTTTTCCACATTATTTTATATATATATTTCTAACTTCAGGAGTCAAATTACATATTCATTTGTTAAATGTGGTTGTTCAATTTATTGTTTTCCTCACTCTCTCAACTCTGATATGTCGAGGTACGGATATCTTGAAGTGTTCCAGAGAGTCCCTTGGAATTCAAGATAACGAGATTCGACTGTATATGAGTCTGGCCATATCATTTCCTATTTACATATGCACCCTGTGAAGACTCATATCAGTCTGTGCATCTGCACAGTCTGACTAGACTCTTTGCTGTCTGCCGAAGGCATTTTGAATCCTTGGTTTTCCACAGAGAGTCATTTGAAGACTGATCAGACTGCACACAGGGAATCTTGTAAGAAATACTGTGCCCAGGCTCATATGTTTTGTGGCTACAATATATAATCTGGGGACAGCATTTCCTACAAGATCGCAGCAAAGACTCAGATCAGCTTGCACATCTATGCAGTCTGTTCAGTCTTTGCTGTCAAACTGAAGAGCCTTGACTACTAATAGAGTGTCCTGTGAAGACTGATCAGACTGTGCACATGCAATCTTGTAGGAAATGCTTCCCCAGGTTCATACATTTTGAGGCAGAAAAAAATTGCCTACCTTATCGCCTAAATTTAGACATTAATATCTGGAACTGTTGTACTCTAAATAATATACATGTATATACGGTAAATGTCCTAAAATTTTGTACACCAAAGTTGCCAACAAAATGGAATATGCAAACAGTGCAGACCCAGATCAGACTGCAGTCTGATCAAGGTCTACACTGTTTGCCTTTCCACTAGGTATTTTAGCCGGCCTCAGTGGCTCTGTTGGATGCGAGTCTGACTGGAGACCAGGAGGTTGCGGGTTCGACCCCCGCTGAGGTCAGCAACATTCTTTCATGGAGATTGAACAAGAAATATTTTCTACAGTCATTCTCTCCCTTCCGCTGATTCAAGAAGGGCAGTTGTCAGTTTCTGGCGAAAGAGTGTGCACAATACTGGTTAACCGCTTAGAGGACTAAGCCTGCCCAGTAAATGTGTGGTTAGGTAAATTGACCATGCTCAAGATGACCCCATTGGGTTGACCTCAACACAAACAAAACTAAGTATTTTAAGAAACAACTACATAAAAAGCAAAATTTAGGCAAAAATGGTAAGAAATAAGCAAAATTTAGGCAAAAAAGGTAAGAAATAAAGTGTTCAAAATTTAGGATATTTACCGTATGTGGTTCTGCTTTACAGGCGTACCATCAATTTGAGGCTTTAATGTTAACAGTTTTTGCAAGTTAGATTTATAAAATGACCATTTCTCAGATTTCCATTCTATATTGTTATGTCTTTGTAAAATATCAAGGCAAACTAGATCTGTAAAATGTTAATCCTACCTACCCTACTGTTTAGTAGCATGTAGTAGGAACCACACATACTAGGACCGTGTGAAAAAAAATCACATGCTTGTAAGCAGTGGGAGTTGTAATTGCAGAACTTTTACCACAAGCTTTAACTGGTGTGTTTGATTTCAAATTACAGAAGTCTCAACATTTAAGCAGAGATACAACAAAATAAAAATCTTTGCAGATTGTGAATCATCATTGGTGCAGAAATATTTACACAGTAAAACACACAGAGATGTACATATATGTACATTATATTATTTATTGTATATGTGAAAAATTATATGAAATATAGATGTAAAAAAAACTTGTGTGAAGTTTGTCTTTATTCTGTTGAAGTGCTTGTATGAAATTATTATAATATATTGATTTTATATATATTGATCATTTGAGCTGCATCATGGGAAAAAAAAGCCATTATTGCATTTGCGAACAGCAAAGGTTCAGGCAAGACTGTCTATCTGTGCAGTCTCTCCAGAACCTATGCTATTTGCTCACGTAAGAAGTACTACAGTCCTTTCGACATCTCTCGGAGAAACGTTTTTTGCTTGGCGTTTTATTTTGAATGAAAATAGTTTGTTCTGATTGACCATATCTATTCAGAAATCATTTGTCTTTTCTGTTTCAGTGTTTTGTTCTCAAATATTTACAGTAAAATTAAATTTACGGCCAAAATTTGGTCTGACCTGTGCAATTTCTATAGTAAAGTGATTTTTTGGAGTTTTTGTCTTAGAAAATATTGTTACTTTTCTTTGCTGAATTTAAATTATTGATGTTTCACAACAATATTGTGAAAATTTCAGAAAAATTGAACAAGCGGAACTTGTTGAAAATCTGCCTCCAAGTTACCTACCCTACAGATTTCTGCAAAATTCGCATTCATTTTTACTATAGGAAAAAGTGAAAATATTTTATTTTTTAAAATCCAATGAATAGAATAAAACGTTTTGTGCATAGGTAGTTACGACAAATGGTTTTGCATTAAGTAGTTGCGGTCATGGTACCAAAGCCGTAATCCAAAATCATAAATCCATAAACGAATGACGAATCAGAATGTTCAAACCAACAGACATGGACCCCAGAACAAAGGGTGTAATCAGGCGTCCGCGGATAGTAAGCATTACTTGGTAAGCAAGCTTCGCCCACCATGCCCATGGGCCTGAACGAAGGAAATATCGGTAGAAGCGTATGTCCGGGATTTGGGAAGTCTACTTATGGCGCGTCACTGGCAAAAACATCAGAAACAATTCTGGAAGCTGCCACATTGTAGGGATTGACTAGATCATGATGTCTCCCATAGAACTTCTTAAGTGTTGCTACCAGTTTGGTTTTTTTTATACCCCTGGCTCAACAACTTTTGAGTGAGCACTTTCCCACATCATGACAAAAGTTTGCAAATTTACTTCTTTTGTGTAAAGCGCCAAGCAAAAAACGACTTTCTGAAAGATGTCGAAAGCACAGTAGGCCACATTTCTAGTTCTTTGGCTGAGGTTTCCCCTAGCAAGGGGAAACCCCAGCCAGAGAACTAGAAATGTGGCCTTACTAAGGGGCTGGGCATGCACACACTGAAAGATTGATTCAACAAAGTCTGAACTGCCTTTTTGCAGTGCAGCTCATCTGGAAAGGAACAAAATAAAAGCTTACCTGTAGATTGTGGCTTCTTGAATTATTACCTTGTTCCTATAATAGTACAGTATGAGCAGTTGTCTCTGTCTGTCAAGCAGGGAGCAGTTGTTCCTGTCTGTAATGTAGTGGGTAGGCTGCTTCTTTATTACAGGGTGGCCACTGGTCACGGAAATTTCATTTTTCTTCAAGGTCAGGAAAAAGTCAGGGAATTTTGCAAAGTAGTCAGGGAAATTTTAAATACCAAGAAATTCAGGGAAAAGTAATGGGGTTTCCAAAATTTTGCCTAAAACTGTTTGGCTTTGGCAGGTATTTTATCTGTTCTGAGTGTTTGACAACCATGTATTTTTTTTCCTCGCTCGCTCAGCATTATTACAAATTAATGTTCATTTTAGAAAATATATGCCCATAAAATTTTAAACATTTTACTGTTTAGTTGAACAATTTAGGTGGTATATTTTATGTACTAAAAGTAGAATTAATCTTTTATATACTGCAGGATGAGGAAAAGTCATATTTTCAGTGCTTTGGTTAGGGAAAAGTAGATTTGGGTCAGAGAAAAGTTAGTGAAAAGTCAGGGAATTTTGTTTCTGACTGAGGATTGCAACCCTGTTTAGTATTAAATAATGTTTGTATACTCACAAAAACATATACAAGTATCACGAAAAAAAAAAAATAAATAAACAAGAGGCCCACGAGCCACGGGTTGCTCACCTGAGTGACATAGCCACTGCAGATATGCAGATGTTATGCAACATTTTTCCAATCCTGTCATCGCAACTAATGAAAAGATCATCATTAAACAGTTCTTAATTTTGAAGAAGAATATATATGGATGGAAGACCTTAGTGAATAGACCGGTAAACGCCTTTTTGGCGGACAAGATCAGGTCTAGAGTTAGTCTATACTCATCCTTAAAGTACCTTGCAGTAGGCAACTATTACCCCAGAAAGACACACTAGGTATTGCAACATACTGGTGTTGCTAGAGACATTACATGTGTTGGCATAAAGTTGAAGCTACTTACAGGGACTTATATCCTGCAAACAAACAGAGCTGCCTTCAATCAGAATCAGGTTAATCCTACATGCCTGATGTGCCATCGTGACCCTGAAACTGGTGGCCACTTCCTGGTGGAATGTAGTGCCCTCAAGGAGAAACGGTGCATAATCATGGACAGTATAGTGCATTCTATGGTAAGTTTCACAGAGTCCCCTGCGACTACCGAAGAATTAGTGCTGATAAAGTTGGACTGTTCCAAAGTGATAGACTGTAGCTCCGGTAAACGTGTAAATCAATCAGTGAGAGATCTTGAAAACTGACACGGCGCTTGTGCTATACACTACATACTGAAGGATACAAGAGTCTGAACTTACTTCCAACTCGGACCCATCGATACAGTATTGATGGGTCCGAGCTTCCAAAAAGATTAAGTAAAAATCGCGGAAAGGGTGGCTGTCGAACACAGAAGCATGCTTCCTACCAAGTTTCAAGTCATTTGGCTTTTGGGTTTAGGAGAAGCAAAAAATAGATTTTCAAGATGGCCACCATAGCGGCCATCTTGGATTTCCGATCAGCACGATTTTAGCTATTTTTTATCTACAAGTCATCCCGATGCTTCTTACCAAGTTTGGAATCAACTGGCCTTTCCGTTCAGGAGAAGAAGTGAAAAATACATTTTCAAGATGGCTGCCATCTTGGATTTCCGATCGGCACGATTTTGGCTATTTTTGATCTACAAGTCACCTCGATGCTTCCTACCAGGTTTCGAGTCAACTGGCCTTTTGGTTGAGGA
Organism: Anodontia alba; assembly: GCA_964016985.1. NCBI lineage: Eukaryota > Metazoa > Mollusca > Bivalvia > Lucinida > Lucinidae > Anodontia > Anodontia alba. Next base: position 7,277,898 of record OZ024830.1, on the reverse strand, counting down.
GAAGAAGTGAAAAATAGAATTTCAAGATGGCCATCTTGGATTTTCGATCGACACGATTTTAGCTATTTTTGATTGATTGTCACCCTGATGCTTCCTACCAAGTTTGGAGTCAATTGGCCTTTTGGTTGAGGAGAAGAAGCGAAAAAATAGATTTTCAAGATGGCGGCTAAGGCGGCCATCTTGGATTTCTGATAGGAATGATTTTAGCTATTTTTGATCTACAAGTCATCCCGATGCTTCCTACCAAGTATCGAGTCAATTGGCCCAGGGGTGTAGGAGAAGTAGGCTTTTAAAGCAATTGTTGACGACGGAGATTGACTGACCACAATAGCTCACCATTAACACTTCGTGCTCAGGCGAGCTAATAAAAGCACATCCTACCCAGAGCACTGGGCAATACCCCTCCGCTGGAAAATTGAAACTAGAAATTTCAGTGGACAACGATTATATGATACCTTCTGTAAACAAGATTAATCAGGCCTCTGGAGATGCTGACATTTCACCTTTAATGGTTAGATACCATATAAGCATAGTTCTAGATAAGGATTTTTTTTTTCAGCCAAAAGGCATATGTTGAGAATATGCATTAGAAAGAAGTGCCTCTAATGAGTACCCACTACATGTTTTTGCGGAGAAAGAAAAAAATATTTACCTTTTACCGACTCTTATCTAGAGGTGTGTATACATTACGAAAACAATACTGAAAATTTTACCACCAAAAAAATGAAAATTTTCAGATAAAAATTCTGATATTTTTCATTATTCTGCTCAAAACATAGATTGTGGGTACTCGTTAGAACCCCCTCGGTGAGGCGGTTCTAACGAGTACCCACAATCTGTTTTTGATCAGAAATAAGAAAAATAATGTATACCCCTGTAAACCCCGGTTTTACTATATAAAAGTGGGGTTTGAGGGGGTCAAAATTATATAGGCATGTTTTCGTGATGTGAGGCAGGATTGTCAATATTACTTAATATTAATGAAGGCTTTTCAATATTATTTAATATTATTGATATACAAGGTCCTTTTCAACATGGTTTAATTTGTATTGAAATCATGGGTGATAATGAAATGCTCTGTGCAATGAAACGCCATAGTCATGAGTTGAATTCCAGTGGGGTTTGAACCCAGGACCTTAAATAATCGGCACGACACGACCTTAACAGTGTTGAATGGGTCGTAAAGCTGCAAATAAAATCAGACAAAGGCTCACGCCTTGGCCGGTGTAGGTCGTCTACGCTGCCTGTAATATTATGCATTGATCTCTCGTATGAGCACAATTGACTAAGGTGCTATCTCCCGGTCCTGTCTCTACCAAGGCTACAGCTTGCTGGCGTTCATCACGTTTGGGCCGACTCTTTGAAGTGGATTCTTCTCTACATGGAGTTTTGATAAGCTATGCCATGGCTTGGTTTCGCCAGACTTTTGCTGGCATCGTTTGCCAGACTGTTATAGGCACTACTGATTTCACAAGATTAGTTTATTCAGAAAAATCCAGGTTTACGCTGTGGTTCAACTATTGGTTTTCATTTACTCTGGCATACAGTAGAATTAGCCATGAGTACTCGTCTTTGTTTATCATTGTGATTATTTTGATTTTTTTATGTTTTCACTTTGATGCATTTACTGAGTTGGGAGCCTTTATGCGAACCGAATATTTATGTATTACTGTATTAAGAGTAGCATCGGGACCCAGGGTGAAGTTGGCTAGCTGTAAAAGTGCTTTAATCCCCGCCACCCCGCCCCCCCCCCCCCCCCCCCACACACACACACACACACCCGGGTGGTTTATTCTACTGACCGTTCTAAGGCGGTGGTCCCGGTGTTGGTCTTGCTCTTTGTTGGTTTGTGGTTTATTCTACGAGGCGATTTGTTTTATGTCTTACCTTGTGTTATTTTGTTCTTGTGTTTTTCAGTCCTTTTAGCATTGCGATTACCCCGCTTGGGGAAGAGAGAGCTAATCTTAGTACTTTTCGTACGTTTGTTCGATTTGCGCGTGTTTGGTTTTGTCTGTTTCCTTTTCCTCTTGGTGTCTGGGAAGGGCAGAGGTTTGTGATTGTGGCACTCCCTGACTTTTCTCTTACCTTTTTCTTTACATTTTGTAATCTACGAGGACATTTAAACAAAGGTTTATAATAAGCAAACATTGGACATGCAAATAAATTTCATCTGATAAGGTTTATGGCGGGAATAGCAAATAATGCTGGGCCCTGCAACCCGGCCCATGTCCGTTGCGTCCTCTAACCGATACATTCATACGGGTTAGGTGCGGGAGAGAGGAGACGTAGAATGGACGGATGCTTAGCCACCATCCAGTCCCCGTCCCTGCCACGCAAGCCACCAACGCAAACAAGCACAGGCAATCGGGTTGCAGCGCACAACCCTTCTAGCTATTTAAAACTCGGTAATGCATAAGTGCGCATATACATACGAAATATTTCAGTCTCTTAAAAACGAAACACAACAATGAGTACAGGTTTTGATCTTCACATAAACATTTTCTTGGGGGACAGAATACAATATTTACGACTCAGCCAATGAAATAAGCTTTGCTTGTCGCACGCACGCACACACACACACACACACACACACACACACATTTCGGACCTCGTAAGCTGGTTAAAACAGGTGCACACATAGTATATAAGGTGTAAAGCTGGTTAAAACAGGAGCACACACACAATACATCAATTTAATTTGCGATGCGTTTGCGTTTGCATTGAAAAAGCCAGTTATTTCGTTTTATTTATTATTATTATTACCCATGTGTGCTAAATTGCTGCTAATGGTCCGTAAATGTTGTCGACCCGAACGGAGATTCGAGCATGCGACTTTCCGCTAGCTATAGTCGAGGGCAACTCAGCCCATTTATTTTTTCAAGTCTGTGTTGATAACTATTTCTACCACCGTTTAATGCTTAGCATGCTAGGTTAAATTTTCAGCAGACGGCATTTTAAAACATTTTTCTTATTCTTTCCAGAAAATAGATTTTGAAGTTTCAGGCAATTTACATGAAATACCAAAACCAATTTTTCTTTAAAAAAATGTAATAAAAATATCAGCTTGTCGTCTCCTGAATTAGCCCGGAGGTGGTAAAGATTAAACGCAAACCTGTCGCAAAAGACACGAACTCATGGAACCTCGAACCGCCGCAGGCGCTTGGTTTAAACATAGCGTATTCAGATTTTCATCTGACATGCAACAAATATTTCTACACAAGAACAAAGTTTAAGTGATTAAACTGACTTACCATAAAGATACTGCATCCTATGCTAATACACAGCACAACAGAAATGACAAGAAATATCAAAAAGCACTCCCCCGTCCACCTCCGCCCCCCCCCCCTGTCCCCCACCCCCCGCTCAGAAACCAAGACGGACGGACGGACATCGTGTAAACACTATAATCCCCGCTTTCCACAAAGTTTCCGGGACAGGTCGAAGCGCTGGTTTTCTTCATAGTCAAGTAGGCTATAGAGCGCTATGATAAAGTTCGGCAGTTAAACAACGGTTTTGTTCCCGCTCTATTTATCTAAACAAGCGAAAAGACTACCAATAGTGTTGAAATGGTAGTTGACACTGGTAGGGCAGGGTCAGCCCCCCGGGTTACCCCTGAAAACTGTCTTGTCACGTTAACCGGTGCTGTTCTATTATTATTACTTTGATTTCACAGTCGCGGCACAACATAGATTTATTTCCCTTAGATTTATTTACCTCGCACCTACAAAAAAATAAAAATAAATCAAAACAAATATATAGTTTGAACAAAACGATGTAAAAGGAGTTTAGATTGAAATATTTTTAGTACTTTTATTGTTATATTCTTCTTGTATTATAGTAAATAGACCTTCGTGAAAAAAGAATTTAGAAAAATAATCGATATTCAAATCTTGATCTTTTGTTTTTAGTAAGTGTTCAATGTAACCTTATACAAGATGTGACCTCCACATTATCATACAGGTGTTGGACCTGCTTGCTGACCGCTATACAATTGGTATCGAGAGGTACGACTGTGTGGTAGCCATTTGTCCACCAGCTTTTTACTGTTTTTTTTTTTTTTTTTCTTTTTTTTTTTTACCAATCACGGTAAACGCATAGATACGCGCGCAACATGAGAAAAAGGCCTTTATCATACAATCTGATTATTGAACCAATGATTAGAGAAGGTCTGACCAGACTTTGGCAGGAGCAGGCTGAGCTTAGTATTCGCACGGCACATACCGGGGCAAATTCTGAGGGCGAGTGGGGGGGGGGGGTGAGGGCAGGGGCGTGGGGTATCTACCCATCTCCCCACACCCCTTGACTAACCCCGCCCATCTGATGCAAATTTCTTTTTTATGGGAAAGTTGATAAATTTAAAAAAAAAAAAAATGGATACCGTACGTGTTTACCCTAAATATTTACACCCCTTATACTCTATCTTTTACTTCTCTTCAACAATTCTGTTTTACTAACTTTGACTGTGTAAAATTGCTGGATGAGTGGCTAACAGTGTAGACCATGATCAGACGCCGCGTTCTGTGGTGTCTTATCTGGGTCTACACTATCTGCTCAGGCCTGACTGTCCGAATAGATAAAGTAAGATAATTTGATCAAATCGACCCCCTCAGAAATCATCCTGGATCCGTCCCTGGTATACGTCATATTTATTTTTCTCTCGTTGTGTCGCAGATGCTTTTCAATTTTGTCATCCCCGTGTACTGTCGTACTTACCCTAAGTGTCCGATCAGACAGGGTCTAGCAAACTGAAGCCCCAGGACTGTGTGTCTACAGTGAAAGGAACCATGAAGGATAATTCTAGTTTTGGGCTGTTCCAATTGTCTAGGGGTGAACTGTATAGAAAAGTGAATGGTGGGAGTGCACAATTAGTTCCAGTTATGCATGTCTTGTGCTCAAGCCCTCATAATTCTAATCCAATACAAGACCAGTCAAACCTTTCAGTGCAAACATCGAGATTTTTTTGGTTATAAGTACTCATTCTTTCCCCTAGCAGTTTTGCAGTGGAATGCCTTGCCTGAATATGTTGTTTTTCTGCCAAGTCTTGAGGCTTTTAGGACTGTCATTGGCAGGGAGCAACCCTCAAGACCCTGGATCCTGCCCAGTAAACATTTTACATAAATCTATAGCGGGCCGTTATCGGCCCGTTAGGGTAGCTGGAGGGCCGATAATGGCCCGCTGTAGATTTATAAAGAATGCTAGCTGGGTGAGTTTAAGCTTGATATCTCGGCTATTTCAGCTTATCATTTTCCCCCTCTCAGTATCACACTATCCATTCTTACTATCATACTTTGTTTTTATCTATTTATGTTAACCCCTCTTGTAACCCAGGCATGTGGACCTTTCCAGAATGTCCGCGAGGACGTATTGGAGGTAAATTATTATAGTTATAGAAGTTCTGTATATTGTTACACAAACTGGTTCTTAGGAACACCAACGTGTAGTAAAACTGACGTAATCAACTATTAGAAGGAATATGGTATAGAGTTTAAGTGTCCGAATGATAATACCTACCGTATTCTGTAAAAGTAAACCATCTTCTACGGGCTAATTATACTTTGCGGAACGGAACAACTTCAGGGGCACACAATGGGGAATAAACATAAAATTATAATATTTGTTCTTGACCACTGTTTTGGAGAATATTTCGGCTTATTATCGATTACAAGTTTATCCTCTTGAACATCAAACTATTTTGAATTGTTTTTAAATAATAATGCTACGAAACGCAACTTAAACTTTACCACTCTGTGCAATTTCAGCAGACGAGTAATTGATGATTTATTTCTAGCAAATAGGCTTTGATTTCATGCAAACTGTCTCCTAAAGAGACAATTTGCATGAAGTGGTAATGCCTGTTTTCGGTAAAAAAAAAAAAAAAAATCTCGTCAGCTGATTTTTTTACCCAGAGTGCAATTCCAGAGCGCTCAAGGGGAATGGATACACTTTCAAGGGAAGCAACTCCATCAAAATTGTTTGCCTCCCTTCTGAATGACGAAACTTTGTATCCTTGGCTATCCAAAATGCACCCACTGAAGATTCTGATCAGATAGCGCGAATGCGAATATAACGATAATATGCGGGAAATAGTCCAAGTGGACTGGTCAGCTTTAGGTTAGGCTATCCAACATGCGCCCAGTGAAGATTCTGATCAGACCACGAATGCGAATATATAACGAAAATATGCGGTAAATAGTTCAAGGGGTACTGATAAACTTTCAGGGTAGGCAACTCTGCCAAAATAGTTTCATCTGCCTTCTGAAAAGGGTCTATTTCTTTCCAATGAAAGAATTTTGGACGCATATTCATTTCTTTAAGAGTATAGAGACTTTTTTTTTTTTTTTTTAAGAATGCGGTTGGTGATAAGAAGTCACAAAAAATCGTTTCCCTTGTAAACAATTCAGAACATTCTGCCCAGTCACTTTGTATCCACGTCCCCATCAAACCCAAGCCATAATTAAACACATGCAGGTAAGTGAAAATAGTTTTGATAAAATTCGAATTCCTAATATCAAAAATTCCGATTATTATTATCATTATTATTATTTATTTATTTATTTTAGAAAGGTATATTGCCAGTCGATTGTTAATAGCCAATTACGTTATCGCTATTGCCAGTCGACTGGTAATAGCCGGTTTTCGTTAAAATGGCTATTGCCAGTCGACTGGCAATAACGATTTTTACGTAAAACTGCTATTACCAGTCGCACTTATTAAAATATTTCGACTTGTAAGATCCTGATAAAGATTGAGATATGGTTTAATACATAGCCTTTGGTTTGGGCGATGGTAATTGTAAACCACACCCTATTCTTAACTTTATTTGTTATTAACTTCATCAGCAAGAGCTTAATATCAGATCTGTTTGTCTTTTAATATATTTTCAAACAACTTTGGTGAGTTTTCTTCATATATCAGACTTTCCTTGTGTGGGTCCTTATATCAGTTCTTGATCATTGCGCATCATCGAGGCGATTCTAACGAGTACCCATTATCATCTATGTTCAGAGCAGAAATAAGAACCATAATGTACATCTCAGAAAACCCCAGGTTTACTATAATATAAAAGTGGAGTTTCAAGTGTGTGTCGGGGGTGGGGGGGGGGGGGGTGAATGGTGGGGGAAGGTGCGTTTATTCATTGTATTGACTGTTCGAACAAGGAATAGACTTCTTTCTTGTAACATGCAACTTGTTTCGAAATAGTTGTTCAGACCAACCAATTTTGATAACAAAATGTCCGGATACCGTAGCTGGAATATGAAGACATGGTGCATAATTCTGAAATAATCAAAACCTGTTTTAGCTTATATAATTACAGTCGACTCTCGTTATCTCGAATTCCTAGGGACTCTCTGAAATACTTCGAGATGTCCGTACCTCGACATATCAGATTTGCAGAATTGAGGAAAAAATAATTCGATTAACCACATTTAACAAATAATGTGTAATTGGACTCTTGAAGTTAGAGATATATTGAAAAGGTGGAAAAGAAGAGAAATTGCTCCTCTTTTCCTCAATATTTTTTGTCTGTTGTTAGTTTTTCATGTTTAGTCAGGGACCAGATTTTCACTTCGAGATAAGCGGTGATTCGAGATAAGCGAGGTCGAGATAGCGAGAGTCAACTGTATATTACGTACATCATATAACAGCTAATCACAACTTCAAAGGTTACAAAAATGTTTTTGTCTAAAACAGCATTGTAAATGACAAAAGTATCAAACTAACAACTAGCATCTTTTGCTTCCGTTCTAATCTTTCATTTCTGTCGTGATACTGTTTGTTTGTTTGTTTGTTTGGATGATGATGATTTACGTCCCCTTCAACACATTGAGGATCACATGTCCGGAATTAAATTAAGAAGATACTGCGTTTGCTAAAAGCACAGACTTAGCACTGAACAGAACATGATTTCTCCAGAGATACAGAAAACGAAACAAACATAAAAATAGGATGTTAATATAAACTGGCTGAATTTCCTAATACATGTAGGAAAATGTCTGGTAATAGCCAATTTACGTTAAAATGTCTATTACCAGTCGACTGATAACAGCCATTTTAACGTAAATCGGCTATTGCCAGTCGACTGGCAATAAGCACACACACACACACACACACACACATATATATATATATATATATATATATATATATATATATATATATATATATATATATATTATAAGATGTTTTATATAAAAGATGTTTTATATAAGCTATAAACACTGCAAACGCAAAATCCATTTGTAAACTAATACTTGGTTAATTATTAGGTCAAAAGATGGAATACTTCCTGAAAAATGCACAATAACGCCGTCTTAACCTCATACACATTGCTACAAAGTTTCATCAAGATACTCCATACGGTTACCTACTTATTGTATGCTCAATGTCAGTCTAAAAGTTCATCAAAGGGAAGTAACTCAGAAATTGAGTAAGGATGAGCAATCTTTTTTGTATGCGACACACCGGCTTAACCTCATCCACATTGCTATAAAGTTTCATCAAGATATTCCATACGGTTATTACTTATGGTATGAATAAGGTCTGTATAAAATTTCATCAAAAGAGTAACTCAGAACTTGAGAAAGGGAGAGCAATCTTTTTGTGCGCGACACACCGTCTTAACCTCGTACACATTGCTATAGAGTTTCAAACGTACACATTGCTATAGAGTTTCATCAAAATATTCCACATGGTTACCTAGTTATGGCGCGCACAAAGATAGTATGGAAAAAATCTAATTAAACGGAAGTAACTCAGAAAGTAAGAAAGGGAGAGCAATCGTTTTTCACGCGCCGTCTTGACCTCATACACATTGCTATGAAGTTTCATTCAGATATTCTATATGGTTACCGAGTTATGGTGCGCACAAGAATAGTCTGTAAAAAACTAATCAAAGGGCTGTAATTCAGAAACTAAAAAGGGAGAGCAACCATTTTTTTGTATACGACACGCCGTCTGTACCTCATACACATTGCTATGAAGTTCCATTAAGTTATTCCTTACGGTTACCTAGTTATGGTGCGCACAAGGATAGTCTGTAAAAACTAATCAAAGGACAGTAATTCAGAAACTTAGAAAGGGAGAGCAACCACGCCGTCTTGACCTCATCCACATTGCCTAGTTACGGCGTGCACAAGAATTGTTTATGCCGGTCGGATGGACGGACGGATAGCCGGACAACGCCATAACATAATACTTTCAGTGCTGAATTCAAGTCTATTGATATGGCTTTAGATTACGAACGTTAGGAATAATCATTTAGGCAACAAATTCATTATTTTCTCACACTCCCTTTCTGTTTTTAAATCTCTAAACCATACATCTTCAGAAAAAAAAAAAAAAAAAATCAGAACCTGATAGAAAAACATCATGAGTTGTCGAAAACTAAGGAAATCAGTTTGTTCTATTGGCTCCCAAGCCATGTTGGCATAAGAGGTAACGAGGCTGCTGATTCTTAAATTCGTCCTAGTTTTACAGTTTATGCATATATGACTTATCATTATAGCCGTTCCATTACAAAACCAAGTTAGTACACCATTTTGACGCAAATGACCCTCATAGGTTGATGCGTCGTTAAACCTGAACTCATCATCATCACCATAACATAATACGTCCGTGTGTGTGTGTGTGTGTGTGTGTGTGTGTTCAAAACGGGCGTATAAATGTAGTAGTGATACGTATATGATACACTTGTACTACCTTTGATACACTTGTACTGCCTTGCAGAACAAGCCGGCTTTTATAGCGACCTGTAGTGTGTTGGCCTGTCACGCAGGCGGCCCGGGCTCGATCCCCGGTCTCGGCATAGGTGATTAGAATTTTTTCACCTGTTACATCTGGCGCCCAACGTAAATAACCCCATTTGATGGGCTGGTGGCCCAAAAGGCGCGGTGGCCTGATATTGAGTGGTTGCTCAAATTAAGATTCGCGGACGAATCTTAAAATGGAGGGGGAATATGTAGTAGTGATAGGAATATGATACACTTGTACTACCTTACAGTACAAGCCGGCTTTAATAGAGACGTGGTAGAGGGTTGGCCTGTCACGCAGGCGGCCCGGGTTCGATCCCCGGTCGCGGCATTGGTGATTAGAATTTTTTCACCTATTGCATGAAACGCTCTTATTCTTTTAGATATGCGACCAGTTAAATATGATACCAGATCCTTCCGCCCTATAGCAGCCAAAATTTGGAACTCTCGTCCACAACATTAGAGAAACATCTCTAGTTTTAATGTGACCACGCAGTCTCGCCAGAACCTATTCTGTTCGCTCACGAAAGCAGTAGGCAAATGGGAAACTCAGCCAAAGAACTAGACATGTGGTCTTCCTCAGGGGTTGGGCATGCTTACTGAAAGATTGATTCAACAAAGTCTGAACCGCCTTGTTTTGCGGCGCGGCTCATCTGGAAAGGAACATAATATTAGCTTACCTGTAGCTTGTTGTTTCTTGAACTATTACCTTGTCCCTACAATAGTACAGTAAGAGCAGTTGCCTCTGTCTGTGGAGCAGGGAGCAGTTGTCCCTGTCTGTGTTGTAGTGGGTAGACTTCTTTTAGTACTAAATAATTTTTGCATGCTCACAAAAACATATACAAGTATCACGAAAAAAAAAAGTAAACAAAAGCACCTCCCACCCAGAGTACTTGGCAATACCTCTCCGCTGGTAAATTGAAATCAGAAAATTTCAGTAGACAATGTTGATAGGACACCTTGCCTAAACAAGGCTAATTAGGCATCTGGAGATACTGACATTTCACCTTTTATCATTATTTACGATATAAACATAGTTCTGGATAAGGAGCTTTTTTCAGCCATAAGACATATGCTGTGGGTACTCATTAGAAGCGCCTTATTGAGGCGCTTCTAATGAGTACCCACAACATACGTTTTTGCGTAGAAAGAAGAAAAATATTTATCTGATACCAACTCTTATCTAGAAGTATGTATATGGGGCAGGAGCGTCAATATTTTTTTCAATATTAATGATTATTTGGTGTTTTAGAACGTCCCTTTCAACATGTTTTAATTTGTATTGAAATGATGGAAGGGTAATAATGAAAAAACTCTGTGGAATGAAGCGCGGTAGTCATAAGATGAATTCCGCCTCCAGTGGGGTTCGAACCCAGGACCTTAACAATTGACCAGCACGACATGACCTTAACAGTGTTGAATGGGCCATAAAGGTCCAAATAAAATCAGAAAAATAAAATCTCACACTGGCCGGTGTTGGTCATCTACGCTTCCTGTAATATTATGGCATTGATCTCTCGTATGAGCACAGTTGACTAATGTGCTATCTCCAGGTCCTGTCTCTACCATGTCTACAACTTGCTGGCGTTCATCATGTTTGAGCCGAACCCTTGAAGTGGATTCTTCTCTACATGGAGTTTTGATAAGCTATGCCATGGCTTGGTTTCGCCAAACTTTTGCAGACATCGTTTACCAGACTTATATAGGCATTTCTGATTTCACAAGACAGGAGACAGTGTTTATGAGTCAGCCAATGAAATAAGTGTTGCTTTGAAATCGCGAAATTTTCGTCAACTATGCCTTTAGTAACTGAAGGCGATGAGCAAAACATTTCCCCCTCCAACACACACACACACACACACACACACACACACACACACACACAATTTTAAGTAAGCCTACATCAATTTAATGTGTGATGCGTTTGCATTGAAAAGGCCAGTTATTTCGTTTTATTTGTCTATTTATTATTATTGTTGTTATTATTATTATTTCAGTTGCTGAAAACATTATAAATTTCGAAGCCCTGTTTAGCTATGTATGTTGAATTACTGCTAATGGTCCGTAAATGTTATCGACCTGAACGGGGATTCGAACATGCGACTTTCCGCTAGATAGTCGAGGGCATCTCAGCTCATTCATTTTTCATTATCGATTAAATTACACTATTTGTACCACCGTTTAATGCTTAGCATGCTGGGTGAAATTTTCAGCTGACGGCGTTTTATTTTATTTATTTTTTATAATTTATTTATTTTTTTTTTTCTTATTCTTTCCAGAAAATAGGTTTTGAAGTTTCAGGAAATTTACACAAAAAACCAAAGCCTATTTTGCTTTAAAAAAAAAATGTAATAAAAATATCAGCCTGACGTCTCCTGAATTTGCCTGGAGGGTGGTAAAGATTAAACGCAAATCTGTCGCAAAAGGCGAACTCATGGAACCTCGAACCGCCAACTCTTTCGGCGCCAATTTTTTTTTTTTTTTTTTTTTTTATTATTATTATTATTATTTTAACAAACTATCGTTTGGAAAGATGTTTATATATAAAGTTAAAAGTTTGAATGTCAAACAGCGTAGATGCAGATCAGACGGCTCATTGAGCCGTCTCATCTGGATCTATGCTGTTTGCAAAAACTATTTTTGTAGCAGTGAAAGAGTTAAACATAGCTTCTGACATGCAACAAATATTTCTACACAAGAACAAAGTATAAGTGATTATACTGACTTCTGACATATATGCGAAGACTCAAATCATCCTGCGCATCAGCGCAGTCTGATATGAGTTCGATGACCGCCTAAAATACTGCATCCTTTGCTAGCCAAAAGGTGACCAATGAAGATTCTGATCAGACTGTGCGAATGCGCAGGCAGATTCCAAATTCTTGCTGGGCGCATATATGTCCGAAGGTACGTTTTCTTAGTTTTTGAAGTGCTTCATTACGTAGCAGATTTTTAAATACAGCTTAATTTAGAAGATGCATACGTGAAAGAAAAAAAAAAAAACAACATCTGACGTAATGAATTAAAATGAAGAAAAAGAAGACAAAAAAAATGGATAAAAGCCCTTAGCACATAGCACAACAGAAATGACACAAGAAATATCAATAAGCAGTGCTTATTAGATACCCAACCCCACCCCCGCTCAGAAACCAAACGCAACAGACCAACGGACGGTTAGCGGTAAACTTGTAAACACTATATTCCCCGCTTCCCATAAAGTTTCCGGGGGCGGGGTATAACGAAGAAAAAAAGAGCCTTCGGTGACGGATCGAAGTGCTAGTTTTCTTTATAGATCTTTATAGTCAAGTATAGATCTCTATGTGATAATATTCGGCAGTTAAGCAACGGTTTTGTTCCCGTTCTATGTACCTAAACATGCGAAAAGCCATTTCATCATACTATCATGAGGGGGTGGACAGGGGGGGGGGGGGGGGCAGGCATTCCCCACTTCCTCCACCCTTACCCCCACTCCTCCCCCTTTTCCCCCACTTCCCTCCCCCCTTTACCCCACTTCCCTCCCCCTTACCCCCACTTCCCTCCCCCAAGCAAACTATTCCCTCCCCTAAATCAGAATTTCTAATATCCCCAATGCTATAATTAAATTCAAACATGACTATGCAATATAGATTCATGCAGATTTTGACCCCAAACTACACCCCTATTTTTCCCTCAAAATCAGTATTTCTTTAGCATTTGCACCCCCTTTACAGAATAGCTAAAGATTTGCACCCTCCATTTCAAAAGTCTGCGTAAGGGCCTGCATATGAGCCATATGGAAAACAGGTATCACAATGTTGTTGGCCTTGATCCGGATCTAAACTGGTCAAGTAAAAAATGTGGTGGGCCTAGGTCCGGGACTGAACTGATCCACATTATTAATTACTAAAATCAAAACTCAAGAATACCATGTAAATCTGCATCTTTTATTAATATATTTTGATAAGTATGGTCCCACACTTGAGAACAATCATCCTTTTCGTGGTTTTCTCAAAACTTGAGAGTTAAATGTCGAACGTGTGTGGTGGTTGACAAAATACGGACCACTTACGGACACGGACTTACGGACTTACGGACCTATTGACAATACACAGACTGCTTAACAACATACGGACAAATTATTCACGGATCTCTTCACAAACCACGGACCTACAATTTATGGATTTGACAAACCACGGATTTATTATTCACGGACCTGACAACGCACGGACCGTTATTTAAATTACGAACGCCACTTATGATATATGAAAAACTAGGAGTAATATCAAAATCGGAATAACTTGACCTTCTGGATAACGTGACGTTATATTGTCATAGATACCTACATGTACGTTGAAGTAATCCAATTGTAAAGGTTGTACGCACACTTAAATTCCGACAGCTGGTAGTGAAGACTTGTTGGTAGGTTAGCGCATGCTCTCATAAAAAAATAGACTGTAGCTCCGATAAATGGGTAAATCAATCAGTGAGAGATCTTGAAAAACTGACACGGCGCTTGTGCTATACACTACATACTGAAAGATACAAGAGACTGAACTTACTTTCAAAGAGACTAAGTAAAAACCGCGGAAAGAGTGGCTGTCGAACACAGAAGCATGAATGAACAATTTTAACAGGGACATTCCCGCATTGTACATTTAAAAAGGGTGACGGGTATAAAGACTTGTATCATAAGAAAAGATGTTATCATTGTAAATACTCAAGAAGACTCCAGAAGGAGGTGTGCCGTGTGCCTAGCAAGGCAGAAATTATATCTACAGTACAGTATGGCATGACAGTCAATGGAGCATGATCATTTGAACAAACTCTCAATCATATTTCAACAGTAGGATCAATGTGAAATTTGGTGGCAACTGGCAAAGTGGTTTCTGAAGAATCATGATTTTATACATGTAAATAGCACAGTGGCAGGGAAATATATTAAGCATAAACAAGACGGCAGCCATCTTGGATTTCCAATCAGAATGATTTTAGCTAGAATTTACTGTTGATCTACAAGTCACCTCGATACTTCCAATGAACTTTGAGTCAATTGCCCTTTCGGTTCCGGAGAAAAAGTTCAAAATGGATTTTCAAGATGGCCGCCATGGCCACAGTTTGGGATTTCCTATCGAAACGATTTGAGCTATTTTTGATCTGCAAGTCATCCCGATGCTTCCTACCAAGTTTCGAGTCAATTGTCCTTTCAGTTCAGAAGAAGAACCGAAAAATAGATTTTCAAGATGCATTGAAAATCAGATTGCCAGACGACAGCTAGCAGTGAAGGATATTGCAGATAAAAGTTGGTATTCTGAATGACTATATGCTACCCACGGCTTATGAACTAATTGAAAACCCTCCTACCAAAGAACAGTGGAAGAAAGAGGTGAAATCTAAGATACATGCTCATGTCGAACAGCAATGGAAAGAAGATATAGCCTCAAAGTCTTCATTGAAATACCTCAACCCAGAATCTGTAAAAGTAGGGAAAGTACACCCAGTCTTTGCCACGGTTAGAAACAACACCTATGACACAAAACGTGCCGAAGTAAAAGTAAAGATTGTTGACGGGAACCTATACACTGCAGTCTAACGGCAAAATTCAATCAGTTTAATGTCAGTCCAACATGCCAGCTTGGTAACAAATATCCTGAAACCAGGGAGCATTTTTTGATTACGTGTGTTTCATGTCTTAAGAACTGTATCAATGAATAAAATCAGAGTCTTAATTGATCATTCCAGTGGGATTTCCGCCCTACTCAACAACACAGAATTAAGTACATAGCTTCTACTAGACGCAACCCATACAGACATTGAGAGTGTCCTTCAACCTAGCCCCCACCAGAGGAATGTTCTAGAACTCTACAGTCAGGAACTAATATACAAGCGACATATGAATAGAACCAGGCTTTTATTGACTGACTTAAATAACCAGAGAGTTAAACGCGTAGTTGTACCTTATGTGAATAACTTTGAAAAGAACTGACCACTTATATTGTCCTGAACTTTTATTATACGATAATTTGTGAACTTTTACGTCTTAACCAACTTGAGACGGTGCCACGTAAAGTCATCGTGGGGACATTACAAAGAAGAATTTCCGATCAGAATGATTTTAGCTATCTTCGATATACAAGTCATCCCGATGCTTCCTACCTACCAATTTTCAAATCAATTGGCCCATTGGCTCAGGTGGATTTCCGATCCGAACAATTTAAGCTATTTTAAATCTACTAGTCACTCCAGTGCTTCCTACCAAGTTTCGAGTCAACTGGCCTTTCAGTTCAGGAGAAGAAGCGAAAGATAAATTTTCAAGATGCCTGTCATGGCTGCCATCTTGGATTTCCGAAAGGGACGACTTTAGCTGTTTTTGATCTACAGGTCACCCCGATGCTTCCTACCTAGTTTAAAGTCAATAAGCCTTTCGGTTCAGGATAAGCGAAAAATATATTTTCAAGATGGCCGCCATGGCGGCCATCTTGGATTTCCAATCTAAATGATTTTAGCCATTTTTGATCTATAATTCACCCCGATGCTTCCTACCAAGTTTCAAGTCAATTGGCTTTTGGGTTTAGGAGACGCGAATAGTAGATTTTCAAGAGGGCAACCATAGCGGCCATCTTGGTATGGTGGCCATCTTGGATTTCCGATCAGCACGATTTTAGCTATTTTTGATCTACAAGTCACCCCGATGCTTCCTACCAAGTTTGGAATCAGTTGGTCTTTCCGTTCAGGAGAAGAAGTGAAAAATAGATTTTCAAGATGGCGGCCATCTTGGATTTCCGATCGGAATTATTTTAGCTATTTTTAATTTACAAGTCACCCCGATGATTTCTACCAAGTTTGGAGTCATTTGGCCTTTTGGTTGAGGTGAAGAAGCGAAAAATAGATTTTCAAGATGGCGGCTATGGCGGCCATCTTGGATTTCCGATCGGAACGATTTTAGCTATTTATGACCTACAAGTCATCCCGATGCTTCCTACCAAGTATCGAGTCAATTGGCCCAGGGGTGTAGGATATTGTTAAAGCAATTGCTGACGACGGACGACGGACATTGAATGACCACAATAGCTCACCATGAGCACTTCGTGCTCATGTGAGCTAATAAAAGCACATCCTATCCAGAGCACTGGGCAATACCCCTCCGCTGGTAGATTGAAACCAGAAATTTCAGTGGACAACGTTTATATGATACCTTCTGTAAACAAGGTTAATCAGGCCTCTGGAGATGCTGACATTTCACCTTTAATGGTTAGATACCATATAAGCATAGCTCTAGATAAGGATTTATTTTTCAGCCAATAGGCATATGTTGAGAATATGCATTAGAAAGAAGTGCCTCTAATGAGTACCCACTACATGTTTTTGCGGAGAAAGAAAAAAATATTTACCTTTTACCGACTCTTATCTAGAGGTGTGTATACATTACGAAAACAAGCCTATTCAAACATACTGAAAATTTTACCACAAAAAAAAAAAAAATGAAAATTTTCAGATAAAAATTCTGATATTTTTCATTATTCTGCTCAAAACATAGATTGTGGGTACTCGTTAGAACCGCCTCGGTGAGGCGGTTCTAACGAGTACCCACAATCTGTTTTTGATCAGAAATAAGAAAAATAATGTATACCCCTGTAAACCCCGGTTTTACTATATAAAAGTGGGGTTTAAGGGGGTCAAAATTATATAGGCATGTTTTCGTGATGTGAGGCAGGATTGTCAATATTACTTAATATAGGCTTTTTAATTTTATTGATATACAAGGTCCTTTTCAACATGGTTTAATTTGTATTGGAATCATGGAAGGGTGATAATGAAATGCTCTGCGCAATGAAACGCCGTAGTCATGAGTTGAATTCCAGTGGGGTTTGAACCCAGGACCTTAAATAATCGGCACGACACGACCTTAACAGTGTTGAATGGGTCGTAAAGCTGCAAATAAAATCAGACAAAGGCTCACGCCCTGGCCGGTGTAGGTCGTCTACGCTGCCTGTAATATTATGTATTGATCTCTCGTATGAGCACAGTTGACTAAGGTGCTATCTCCCGGTCCTCTCTCTACCATGGCTACAACTTGCTGGCGTTCATCACGTTTGGGCCGACTCTTTGAAGCGGATTCTTTTCTATATTGAGTTTTTATAAGCAATGCCATGGCTTGGTTTCGCCAGACTTTTGCTGGCATCGTTTGCCAGACTTTGTAGGCACTACTGATTTCACAAGATTAGTTTATTCAGAATAATCCAGGTTTACGCTGTGGTTCAACTATTGGTTTACATTTACTCTGGCATACAGTAGAGTTAACCATGAGTACTCGTCTTTGTTTATCATTGTGATTAATTTGATTTTTATGTTTTCGCTTTGATGCATTTACTGAGTTGGGAGCCTTTTTGCGAACCGAATATTTATGTATTACTGGGACCCAAGGTGAAGTTGCTAGCTGTAAAAGTGCTTTAACACCCCCCCCCCCCCCCACCCCGGTGGTTTATTCTACTGACCGTTCTAAGGCGGTGGTCCCGGTGTTGGTCTTGCTCTGTTGGTTTGTGGTTTATTCTACGAGGCGATTTGTTTTATGTCTTACCTTGTGTTATTTTGTTCTTGTGTTTTTCAGTCCTTTTAGCATTGCGATTACCTCGCTTGGGGAAGAGAGAGCTAATCTTAGTACTTTTCGTATGTTTGTTCGATTTGCGCGTGTTTGGTTTTGTCTGTTTCCTCTTCCTCTTGGTGTCTGGGAAGGGCAGAGGTTTGTGATTGTGGCACTCCCTGGACTTTTCTCTTACCTTTTTTTTTTTTTTTTTAACATTTTGTAATCTACGAGGACATTTAAACAAAGGTTTATAATAAGCAAACATGGAACAAACATTGGACATGCAAATAAATTTCATCTAATAAGGTTTATGACGGGAATAGCAAATAACGCTGGGCCCTGCAACCCGGCCCATGTCCGTTCGCGTCCTCTAACCGATACATTCATACGGGTTAGGTGCGGGAGAGAGGAGACGTAGACCGGACGGATGCTTAGCCACCATCCAGTCCCCGTCCCTGCCACGCAAGCCACCAACGCAAACAAGCACAGGCAATCGGGTTGCAGCGCACAACCCTTCTAGCTATTTAAAACTCGGTAATGCATAAGTGCGCATATACATACGAAATATTTCAGTCTCTTAAAAACGAAACACAACAATGAGTACAGGTTTTGATCTTCACATAAACATTTTCTTGGGGGACAGAATACAATATTTACGACTCAGCCAATGAAATAAGCTTTGCTTGTCACACACACACACACACACACACACACACACACATACACACACACACATTTCGGACCTCGTAAGCTGGTTAAAACAGGTGCACACATAGTATATAAGGTGTAAAGCTGGTTAAAACAGGAGCACACACACAATACATCAATTTAATTTGCGATGCGTTTGCGTTTGCATTGAAAAAGCCAGTTATTTCGTTTTATTTATTATTATTATTACCTAGGTGTGCTTAATTGCTGCTAATGGTCCGTAAATGTTGTCGACCCGAACGGAAATTCGAACATGCGACTTTCCGCTAGCTATAGTCGAGGGCAACTCAGCCCATTTATTTTTTCAAGTCTGTGTTGATAACTATTTCTACCACCGTTTAATGCTGAGCATGCTAGGTTAAATTTTCAGCAGACGGCATTTTAAAACATTTTTTTTATTCTTTCCAGAAAATAGATTTTGAAGTTTCAGGCAATTTACATGAAATACCAAAACCAATTTTTCTTTAAAAAAATGTAATAAAAATATCAGCCTGTCGTCTCCTGAATTAGCCCGGAGGTGGTAAAGATTAAACGCAAACCTGTCGCAAAAGACACGAACTCATGGAACCTCGAACCGCCGCAGGCGCTTGGTTTAAACATAGCGTATTCAGATTTTCATCTGACATGCAACAAATATTTCTACACAAGAACAAAGTTTAAGTGATTAAACTGACTTACCGGTACCTCCTGACATCTGCGCGAAGACTCAAATCAGCCTGCGCATCCGAGCAGTCTGATCAGTCTTCGATATCTGCATAAAGGTACTGCATCCTATGCTAATACACAGCACAACAGAAAGACAAGAAATAGCAAAAAGCAGTGCTCATTAGGTACCCATCCCCATCTCCTCCCCCGTCCCCACCCCCACCCCGCGCTCAGAAACCGAAACGTAACAGACGGACGGACGGACATCGTGTAAACACTATAATCCCCGCTTTCCACAAAGTTTCCGGGGGCGGGGAATAACAAAAAAAAAAAAAAAAAAAAAAAAAAGCCTTTAAGGGATGAAGGGACAGATCGAAGCGCTGGTTTTCTTGATAGTCAAGTAGGCTATAGATCGCTATGTGATAATATTCGGCAGTTAAACAACGGTTTTGTTCCCGCTCTATTTATCTAAACAAGCGAAAAGACTACCAATAGTGTTGAAATGGTAGTTGACACTGGTAGGGCAGGGTCAGCCCCCGG
The DNA here is from genome assembly GCA_964016985.1 of Anodontia alba. Lineage (NCBI taxonomy): Eukaryota > Metazoa > Mollusca > Bivalvia > Lucinida > Lucinidae > Anodontia > Anodontia alba. Next base: position 7,257,696 of record OZ024830.1, on the reverse strand, counting down.
GTTATCCCTGAAAACTGTCTTGTCACGTTAACCGGTGCTGTTCTATCATTATTACTTTGATTTCACAGTCGCCGCACAACATAGACTTATTTCCCTTAGATTTATTTACCTCGCACCTGGACCTATAAGTTTACAAAAAAATAAAAATAAATCTAAACAAATATATTGTTTAAATAAAAACGATGTAACAGGAGTTTAAATTGAAATAATTTTAGTACTTTTATTGTTATATTCTTCTTGTATTATAGTGAATAGACCTTCGTGAAATAGAATTTAGAAAAATAATCGATATTCAAATCTTGATCTTTGATTTTAAGTAAGTGGTCAATGTAACCTTATATCATATGTGACCTCCTTACTTCCTTACAGGTGGTTGGACCGGCTTGCTAACCGCTATACAATGGTACGACTGTGTGGTAGCCATTTGTCCACCACCTTTTTACTGTTTTTTTTTTTTTTTTTTTTTTTTTTCTTTTTTTTTTACCAATCACGGTAAACGCATAGATACGCGCGCAACATGAGAAAAAGGCCTTTATCGTACAATCTGATTATTGAACCAATGGTTAGAGAAGGTCTGACCAGACTTTGGGAGGAGCAGGCTGAGCTTAGTATTCGCACGGCTATTACCGTGGCAAATTCTGAGGGCGAGGGGGGGGGGTGGGCAGGGGCGTGGGGTATCTACCCATCTCCCCACACCCCTTGACTAACCCCGCCCATCTGATGCAAATTTCTTTTTTATGGGAAAGTTCGGATAAATTTAAAAAAAAAAATGGATACCGTACGTGTTTACCCTAAATATTTACACCCCTTATACTCTTACTTTTACTTCTCTTCAACAATTCTGTACTAACTTTGACTGTGTGTAAAATTGCTGGATGAGTGGCTAACAGTGTAGACCATGATCAGACGCCGCGTTCTGTGGTGTCTTATCTGGGTCTACACTATCTGCTCAGGCCTGACTGTCCGAATAGATAAAGTAAGATAATTTGATCAAATCGACCCCCTCAGAAATCATCCTGGATCCGCCCCTGGTATACGTCATATTTATTTTTCTCTCGTTGTGTCGCAGATGCTTTTCAATTTTGTCATCCCCGTGTACTGTCGTACTTACCCTAAGTGTCCGATCAGACAGGGCCTAGCAAACTGTAGCCCCAGGACTATGTGTCTACAGTGAAAGGAACCATGAAGGATAATTCTAGTTTTGGGCTGTTCCAATTGTCTAGGGGTGAACTGTATAGAAAAGTGAATGGTGGGAGTGCACAATTAGTTCCAGTTATGCATGTCTTGTACTCAAGCCCTCATAATTTTAATTCAATACAAGACCAGTCAAACCTTTCAGTGCAAACATCGAGATTTTTTTTGTTATAAGTACTCATTCTTTCCCCTAGCAGTTTTGCAGTGGAATGCCTTGCCTGAATATGTTGTTTTTCTGCCAATTCTTGAGGCTTTTAGGACTATCATTGGCAGGGAGCAACACTCAAGACCCTGGATCCTGCCCAGTAAACATTTTACATAAATCTATAGCGGGCCGTTATCGGCCCGTTAGGGTAGCTGGCGGGCCGATAACGGCCCGCTGTAGATTTATAAAGAATGCTAGCTGGGTGAGTTTAAGCTTGATATCAATTTCCTCTCGGCTATTTCAGCTTATCATTTCCCCCCTCTCAGTATCACACTATCCATTCTTACCATCATACTTTGTTATTATCTATTTATGTTAACCCCTCTTGTAACCCAGGCATGTGGACCTATCCAGAATGTCCGCGAGGACGTATTAGAGATAAATTATTATAGTTATAGAAGTTCTGTATATTGTCTCACAAACTGGTTCTTAGGAACACCAACGTGTAGTAAAACTGACGTGCTCAACTATTAGAAGGAATATAGTATAGAGTTTAAGTGTCCGAATGATAATACCTACCGTATTCTGTAAAAGTAAACTATCTTCTACGGGCTAATTATACTTTGCGGAACGGAACGGAACGGAACAACTTCAGGGGCACACAATGGGGAATAAACATAAAATTATAATATTTGTTCTTGGTTTAAACATATTTTATTCAAAAGTATCAATTTAAACTACAATATTGTAAACAATAAAATACAGGATTAGAACGGAAGCATACAAGCTTATATAGTTCTTCTCCATACAAAGTCTACATTGTAAGTATATGGCAAGTTTTGAGTGAAAGAAAACAAATTAACATGGTCCATTATGAAATATTAGGAGAAATAAATTCCCTGATGGAGCAATTACAGTCCATTCGCATTATCTCAAACGCTGATATCGCAAACCAATATTGACCAAGTCAAGTCCTTGATGCTTGAGACAATGAGAGTAGACTCTAATGTTTATTGAGTTAATATGATGTCAGAATTTTGGAAAAAAAAAAAAAAAATAAGGAGAATTACAAGATGGAAATGTACAGAATGACAAGTGAATTGGAATTTTGCTTTTCGGGAGGCAGAGGAAGGGGTTTAGGGTTTGTGCACCGGCAACAACATGACTTTCGGGGGTTTGTTCTATTAAAATATTGAGTACCATCGCATTCCTGACTCTGTAACAACCCATTTGTTAAGAGTTATGTAAACCGTTTTGTATCTAATATGTACTTCTGAACTTTATTGAATATAGATATGTTTATGTCAAGAGGGAGTGTAACATCACCAAATAATAACAGTTTGAGCGTTACTGTCTGGTACTGGGCGACATAATTTAATAGCGTTGTTCTTTGTTCGTTATAATACGTACACTGAAGGAAAAAATGGTTGGTATTTTCCACAGATCCACAGCGGCACAATGGAGAATCAGTTAAGTTTTTTGAATAGAGATCGTTATTTAGTGAACTACAATTTGTACGAAGTCGTGTGTGCAGTATCTGTGCTTTCCTTGTGCCACTGTAGAAATGTTTCGGAACTGTAGTTCGTTCCCTGTTAATATTGCATTTGAACAAATGAAGCGAGTCGAACTGTCTAACATCGTTAGTTAGTTCGTTCCACTCTCTAACTACCGACGGCAAGAATGAATTGTAATACTGATTCGTTCTTGAGGCTACAGATTCAAGATCATCTGCGTTCCGTAGATTATAATGGGAAATGGAATTGACAGACTGGGGAACTAGACCAGAGAGATAGGAAGGAGATATATTGTTAATCATTTTGTAGAAAAGAGTAAGTTTGTGGTATTTTCGTCTTTTTTCTAGACAATCCCATCCTGCCTCAATATACAGTAAGTTTAAAGAAATCAATTTGGTGGTACCAGTAACTATTCTAACTGCCTCGATTTGTACTTTTTCAATTTCTTGTTTTTCGTATTGAGAGCAGTTATCCCAAACAACATCACCATATTCCAGGATTGGTCTAATAAATGATGTGTATATTACTTCAAGTGACTTTCTGTCTAATCTAAACTTTAATTTTCTCATGACATTTATTCTTCTCCAGGCCTTCTCAAGTATATAATTAATTTGGTTGTGCCAAGTTAAATTGTTTGAAAAGTAAACTCCTAGATGCTTATGAGATTCGACTTCAGTTATTTGTTGGTTTTGCATATAAAGGGGTGGGTGTAAAGGTCTGTTAATTTTACGGGAAATAAGAAGTGATTCAGTTTTTGTTGGATTAAAAGACACAAGCCATGTTTCAGCCCACTTGAGAATTTTGACTAAGTCTGCATTAAGCTGCTCGGCGGATGTTATAGGGTTTTCAACAATCATAAAAAGGCTAGTATCGTCAGCAAAGAGCCGAATGTTGGAACCTATTTCGTTTACAATATCATTTATGTAAATCAAAAATAATAATGGGCCAAGAATTGAGCCTTGCGGCACACCTGCTAGAATTTTGGACCAATCGGAACTAACACCAGGTAGTATTACACGCTGTTTTCTGTCATATAAGTAGTTCTTAAACCAGGCGAGGAGTTTTCCGGTAACACCAGCGGCTTTGAGTTTGTGAATAAGACCTTTATGCCACACTCTATCAAATGCTTTACTTATATCACAGAAGACAACTCTGATCTCTTTACCAGCGTCAAAAGCTTGACAAAAGGTATTGTATAGAAAAGTGAGTTGATTTACAGTAGAGTCGCCTGGTATGAATCCAGACTGTAGAGGTGTGAGTATATTATTGTCTTGTAAGTGATTGAATAAATGTTTGAAAACTATTCGTTCAAATACCTTGTCCTCGGAATTAAGTAGTGATATAGGTCGGTAACTACTGACTAATGAAGGGTCGTCTTTTTTTGTAAACAGAGCAAACGTTTGCTTCTTTGTATGAAATCGGAAGTATTCCTGTGCTTAAAGATAATTTGAACAGTGAACAGAGGGGAGTAGAGAGTTCTTTAGATAATTCTTTGAGGATGCGATTACTTAGACCATTTGGACCAGAAGCTTTGCAAGTGTCAAGGGATTTGAGAGACGATTTAACTTCTAGTGGCGTTATAATAATAGTATCAAGTACTGAGTTGGTCGCATGTGGCGTTAAATCAGGAAGCACGGCATTACTGTCGTTAAGGAGGGATTGACTTGAAAAAAATTCATTCAAAACACGAGCCTTATCATGATCATCATTAAAAATACAACCATTGATTGCGAGGGGTGGGATAGTGGATGATGCTTTTGGAGATATAAAAAATTTGAGTGTAGTCCACCAGTCTTTCGAAGTCAAAGAATCTGATTTTAGCTTCTCTGCAATATCATCATAGAATTTGGTTTTTGATTTGCGTATCATAGAATTGGTTTTGTTCCTCAGTTTTTTTAAATTTGGCCCAAATTGTAAAAGTGTTGAGTAATTTTGCTTTACGATAAGCTCTTTTACGTTTCCGGATATAGCGTTTGATAGTTGTGGTGATCCAGGGTGGGTCTGAAGTATTTATAGTGACGATTTTGTTAGGTATGCATTCTTTCGCGATTGAAATTATGTGTTGAGTTATGTTTTGGGCATAGGTATTTATATTTGAATTTTTTAAGGTATCCCAGTCTGTAGCTGCTGCTTTGGCTCTTAAAAGATTATAATCACCTTGATTGTAAGACCAAATGTGTCTCTTATAACATTGCAGTTTTGGTTTAGAAAATTTAAATATGCCATATATTGGACAGTGATAACGCATATCTTGACAAAGAAAATGTTCTCCCACTCCGCTTGTTACCAAATGATCCTTGTTACTAACGAGAACTAAATCAAGAAGGGATGAGGAATTTTCAGTAAAATGTGTTGGCTGATTTATTGTCTGGAATAGGGCAAATTGTCTACAGAGATCCTCAATTTTCCTTGATGATTGTGAAGTAAGCATGTTGTAATTAAAATCGCCAGTCACTATTATATCATTTATGCCAGTATCTACAGCTAAATGCAACGAATCTTCTATTGTGGAATAGTAAAGCGCGTCCGAGTTAGGTGCCCTGTAGAAAATGCCGAATAATACATGCTTATGTTTATTTATGAGTTCTATCCATATACACTCAGTTTCTCGTGGTTCTAAATCATATCTACGTTTATAGTAAATGCCCTCTTTTATATATACCATGATACCGCCATACATATCTCTTTCACGGTCCTTACGTTCTGGGGTACCGTACGAATGCAATAAGAGGTCTTCAGTCGATATCGCTGGACTTAACCAGGTTTCTGAGAAAGCTAGTATATCAAAGTCTAAGAGCTCTTTGTACAGAACATCTAATTTAGAAGTAATACTCTGGACATTATAATGAACAAATGATAGGTGGTGATTTAGATTAAGAGAGTTTATGATAGAGCTAGTCGTACTGGTGGTAGAATCAGATGAGCTGCTAGATGAGGTAGTTGAAGAAGGCCCTGGGTTAGGATGTATATCACCTGAGCACATCATAAGTATAAAGAGCCACGTTGACCACTGTTTTGGAGAATATTTCGGCTTATTATCGATTAAAAGTTTATCCTCTTGAACATCAAACTATTTTTAATTGTTTTTAAATAATAATGCTACGAAACGCAACTTAAACTTTACCACTCTGTGCAATTTCAGCAGACGAGTAATTGATGATTTATTTCTAGCAAATAGGCTTTGATTTCATGCAAACTGTCTCCTAAAGAGACAATTTGCATGAAGTGGTAATGCCTGTTTTCGGTAAAAAAAAAAAAAAATCTCGTCAGCTGATTTTTTTACCCAGAGTGCAATTCCAGAGCGCTCAAGGGGAATGGATACACTTTCAAGGGAAGCAACTCCATCAAAATTGTTTGCCTCCCTTCTGAATGACGAAACTTTGTATCCTTGGCTATCCAAAATGCACCCACTGAAGATTCTGATCAGATAGCGCGAATGCGAATATAACGATAATATGCGGGAAATAGTCCAAGTGGACTGGTCAGCTTTAGGTTAGGCTATCCAACATGCGCCCAGTGAAGATTCTGATCAGACCACGAATGCGAATATATAACGAAAATATGCGGTAAATAGTTCAAGGGGTACTGATAAACTTTCAGGGTAGGCAACTCTGCCAAAATAGTTTCATCTGCCTTCTGAAAAGGGTCTATTTCTTTCCAATGAAAGAATTTTGGACGCATATTCATTTCTTTTATAGAGACTTTTTTTTTTTTTTAAGAATGCGGTTGGTGATAAGAAGTCACAAAAAATCGTTTCCCTTGTAAACAATTCAGAACATTCTGCCCAGTCACTTTGTATCCACGTCCCCATCAAACCCAAGCCATAATTAAACACATGCAGGTAAGTGAAAATAGTTTTGATGAAATTCGAATTCCTAATATCAAAAATTCCGATTATTATTATCATTATTATTATTTATTTATTTATTTTAGAAAGGTATATTGCCAGTCGATTGTTAATAGCCAATTACGTTATCGCTATTGCCAGTCGACTGATAATAGCCGGTTTTCGTTAAAATGGCTATTGCCAGTCGACTGGCAATAACGATTTTTACGTAAAACTGCTATTACCAGTCGCACTTATTAAAATATTTCGACTTGTAAGATCCTGATAAAGATTGAGATATGGTTTAATACATAGCCTTTGGTTTGGGCGATGGTAATTGTAAACCACACCCTATTCTTAACTTTATTTGTTATTAACTTCATCAGCAAGAGCTTAATATCAGATCTGTTTGTCTTTTAATATATTTTCAAACAACTTTGGTGAGTTTTCTTCATATATCAGACTTTCCTTGTGTGGGTCCTTATATCAGTTCTTGATCATTGCGCATCATCGAGGCGATTCTAACGAGTACCCATTATCATCTATGTTCAGAGCAGAAATAAGAACCATAATGTACATCTCAGAAAACCCCAGGTTTACTATAATATAAAAGTGGAGTTTCAAGTGTGTGTCGGGGGTGGGGGGGGGGGGGGGGGTGAATGGTGGGGGAAGGTGCGTTTATTCATTGTATTGACTGTTCGAACAAGGAATAGACTTCTTTCTTGTAACATGCAACTTGTTTCGAAATAGTTGTTCAGACCAACCAATTTTGATAACAAAATGTCCGGATACCGTAGCTGGAATATGAAGACATGGTGCATAATTCTGAAATAATCAAAACCTGTTTTAGCTTATATAATTACAGTCGACTCTCGTTATCTCGAATTCCTAGGGACTCTCTGAAATACTTCGAGATATCCGTACCTCGACATATCAGATTTGCAGAATTGAGGAAAAAATAATTCGATTAACCACATTTAACAAATATATGTGTAACTGGACTCTTGAAGTTAGAGATATATTGAAAATATTGTGGAAAAGAAGAGAAATTGCTCCTCTTTTCCTCAATATTTTTTGTCTGTTGTTAGTTTTTCATGTTTAGTCAGGGACCAGATTTTCACTTCGAGATAAGCAGTGATTCAAGATAAGCGAGGTCGAGATAGCGAGAGTCAACTGTATATTACGTACATCATATAACAGCTAATCACAACTTCAAAGATTACAAAAATGTTTTTGTCTAAAACAGCATTGTAAATGACAAAAGTATCAAACTAACAACTAGCATCTTTTGCTTCCGTTCTAATCTTTCATTTCTGTCGTGATACTGTTTGTTTGTTTGTTTGTTTGGATGATGATGATTTACGTCCCCTTCAACACATTGAGGATCACATGTTCGGAATTAAATTAAGAAGATACTGCGTTTGCTAAAAGCACAGACTTAGCACTGAACAGAACATGATTTCTCCAGAGATACGGAAAACGAAACAAACATAAAAATAGGACGTTAATATAAACTGGCTGAATTTCCTAATACATGTAGGAAAATGTCTGGTAATAGCCAATTTACGTTAAAATGTCTATTACCAGTCGACTGATAACAGCCATTTTAACGTAAATCGGCTATTGCCAGTCGACTGGCAATAACCACACACACACACACACACACACACACACACACACACACATATATATATATATATATATATATATATATATATATATATATATATATATATATAAGATGTTTTATATAAAAGATGTTTTATATAAGCTATAAACACTGCAAACGCAAAATCCATTTGTAAACTAATACTTGGTTAATTATTAGGTCAAAAGATGGAATACTTCCTGAAAAATGCACAATAACGCCGTCTTAACCTCATACACATTGCTATAAAGTTTCATCAAGATACTCCATACGGTTACCTACTTATTGTATGCTCAATGTCAGTCTAAAAGTTCATCAAAGGGAAGTAACTCAGAAATTGAGTAAGGATGAGCAATCTTTTTTGTATGCGACACACCGGCTTAACCTCATCCACATTGCTATAAAGTTTCATCAAGATATTCCATACGGTTATTACTTATGGTATGAATAAGGTCTGTATAAAATTTCATCAAAAGAGTAACTCAGAACTTGAGAAAGGGAGAGCAATCTTTTTGTGCGCGACACACCGTCTTAACCTCGTACACATTGCTATAGAGTTTCAAACGTACACATTGCTATAGAGTTTCATCAAAATATTCCACATGGTTACCTAGTTATGGCGCGCACAAAGATAGTATGGAAAAAATCTAATTAAACGGAAGTAACTCAGAAAGTAAGAAAGGGAGAGCAATCGTTTTTCACGCGCCGTCTTGACCTCATACACATTGCTATGAAGTTTCATTCAGATATTCTATATGGTTACCGAGTTATGGTGCGCACAAGAATAGTCTGTAAAAAACTAATCAAAGGGCTGTAATTCAGAAACTAAAAAGGGAGAGCAACCATTTTTTGTATACGACACGCCGTCTTTACCTCATACACATTGCTATGAAGTTCCATTAAGTTATTCCTTACGGTTACCTAGTTATGGTGCGCACAAGGATAGTCTGTAAAAACTAATCAAAGGACAGTAATTCAGAAACTTAGAAAGGGAGAGCAACCACGCCGTCTTGACCTCATCCACATTGCCTAGTTACGGCGTGCTCAAGAATTGTTTATGCCGGTCGGATGGACGGACGGATAGCCGGACAACGCCATAACATAATACTTTCAGTGCTGAATTCAAGTCTATTGATATGGCTTTGGATTACGTACGTTAGGAATTCGTTCTAGTTTTACAGTTTATGCATATATGACTTATCATTATAGCCGTTCCATTACAAAACCAAGTTAGTACACCATTTTGACGCAGTGACCCTCATGGGTTGATGCGTCGTTAAACCTGAACTCATCATCACCATAACATAATACGTCCGTGTGTGTGTGTGTGTGTGTGTGTGTGTGTGTGTGTGTGTGTGTGTGTGTGTGTGTTTTCAAAACGGGCGTATAAATGTAGTAGTGATACGTATATGATACACTTGTACTACCTTTGATACACTTGTACTGCCTTGCAGAACAAGCCGGCTTTTATAGCGACCTGTAGTGTGTTGGCCTGTCACGCAGGCGGCACGGGCTCGATCCCCTGTCTCGGCATAGGTGATTAGAATTTTTTCACCTGTTACATCTGGCGCCCAACGTAAATAACCCCATTTGATGGGCTGGTGGCCCAAAAGGCGCGGTGGCCTGATATTGAGTGGTTGCTCAAATTAAGATTCGCGGACGAATCTTAAAATGGAGGGGGAATATGTAGTAGTGATAGGAATATGATACACTTGTACTACCTTACAGCACAAGCCGGCTTTTATAGCGACGTGGTATAGGGTTGGCCTGTCACGCAGGCGGCCCGGGTTCGATCCCCGGTCGCGGCATTGGTGATTAGAATTTTTTCACCTATTGCATAAAAACGATCTTAATCTTTTAGATATGCGACCAGTTATATATGGTACCAGATCTTTCCGCTCCATAGCAGCCAAAATTTGTAACTCTCGTCCACAACATTAGAGAAACATCTCAAGTTTTAATGTATCTACGCAGTCTCGCCAGAACCTGTTCTGTTCGCTCACGAAAGCAGTAGGCAAATGGGAAACTCAGCCAAAGAACTAGACATGTGGTCTTCCTCAGGGGTTGGGCATGCTTACTGAAAGATTGATTCAACAAAGTCTGCACCGCCTTGTTTTGCGGAGCGGCTCATCTGGAAAGGAACAAAATATTAGCTTACCTGTAGCTTGTTGTTTCTTGAACTATTACCTTGTCCCTACAATAGTACAGTAAGAGCAGTTGTCTCTGTCTGTAGAGCAGGGAGCAGTTGTCCCTGTCTGTGTTGTAGTGGGTAGACTTCTTTTAGTACTAAATAATTTTTGCATACTCACAAAAACATATACAAGTATCACGAAAAAAAAAGTAAATAAAAGCACCTCCCACCCAGAGTACTTGGCAATACCTCTCCGCTGGTAAATAGAAATTAGAAATTTCAGTAGACAATGTTGATAGGACACCTTGCCTAAACAAGGCTAATTAGGCCTCTGGAGATACTGACTGTAATGTTCTTATTTTAAGGGTTAAATGAAAAGACTCTGGGTTTGTTTTAACTACTTTATTACGTCCTATATATCTAGCGCTCTGCTTATCTAATAATCATATGTGTGCATAGTTCAATAATGCCGCTCATGAATACTAAGCTCCGCCTCTAGCTCTACCGCATTGGCAGTTAGCCTGCTAGCGTATTATCATAAACACTACACCTTTCTCCCTTTTGAATGAAAATTCTCATACATTAACTTGCAACATATAGCAACAAACCGGACAAAATAATTTGTTGCAGAGCTTGGAATTCAGGGCAAACGATATAAATGTCAGACAAAATAAACAAATCCCTCTGAGTTTATAATCTATCGGCGTCTGAAAACTGATAGACATAAAGTGTTTTATTTATTTTACTTCACGTCCATGTCTGCACTAATGTTTATGTTTTCATTTATCACCATTTCGAAACCTCACTGGCATTTTAATGGCTTTTCTGTCTCTCAGATTTCTCTTATCTGGTTTCAGTGTGTGAGAAACTGTTTGTTTGTTTCCTGGCGTGTAATAAGGTCTAACATGACACACATTACGGTAACGAATGTCGCCACTGTTTGATTGTAACTTCAAAGAAGTATATTTTTGACTAAGAACCCTGTATAATTTGTTATCCCATTTTTGCAGAATTTTACCCTTTTCTTGTTTAATAATCAGAACTGGTTGCCCAACAGAAAACTTCCTGTATGATAGTGGCTTGGTTTTGTTGGCATGAAATTTGATTTTCTCTTTTTGTCTTTTGTCGCGTGCTTTTAGCTTGGCGGGTACCTTAAACTGCTGAATTTCGGGTAGTTTTGTTTTGATGGGTCTGTTTAGTAATGCCTCGGCCGGACTGACATTCGTGGTTGAATGGCGTGTTGCTCTGTAATGTAGTAAGAACGTTTGCAGTTCCGTGCGCCAGTTTTTTTTTTTCAACAATTGCGGTTTGTACATATTTTTTCAACGAACGATTAAAGCGTTCAATTTCCCCGTTTTGGCGAGGAAAAAATGGCATAGAGTACGAGTGTTTGACTCCATTTTCTTTGAAGAAAGCTTCCATTTCGGCGCTGACCATGTTTTGTGCGTTATCGCTACGTATTTCACGCGGATAACCTAGTACTGAAAACCACTTACGCAAATGGCTTATAGTTGTCTGACTGGTGATAGATGTGATGATTTCAACGAGCGGAAAGCGCGAGTAATAATCTATCACTGAAAGTAGATAGTACTTATTTTCGAATGGACCTGAAATGTCCATCCCTAATTGCTGCCACGGACCGTCTGGCAGTTTTGTCATTACGACTGGCGGTTCTCTCGGCGGTACAGACGTGACCTGGCAGGGATGACATGTTTTGATTTTGTTTGTGACATCTGTGTCAATGTTAGGCCACCATACTTTTTCCCTAAGCAGTTGTTTTGTTTTGACAATGCCTTGATGACTTTCGTGTGCTAAATTCAATACACGATCCTGTAATGATGTTGGAATAATTATTTTATTGCCCTTAAGAATAATTGAATCCTTGACGGTCAGTTCATTTTTGATCTGACGGTAAGGTTTCAAAACGTCTGATTTTCCCCATTTATTGCCTTGAATGCATTGACGCACTTTGCAGAGCGTTTTATCGGTTTCACATTCTTGCTGTAGTTCATCTAAGGTCAGTGCAATGGGCAGACTTGTTTCAATTACATAACAGACATATTTCTCTGTCAGATCACATGTTTCATTGTCTGTTTCTTGAATAGGAGTTCTGGACAGTATATCTGAAATATTCTCAGATCCTTTCAAGTACTTGACTGTGAAATTGTATGGTTGTAATTTCAAAACAAAGTTTTGAATTCTCGTGGGTGCCTGATGAACACTGGTAAAAATTCTTTCAAGTGCTTTATGATCTGAATACACTGTGAAATGTGACATACCATAAAGTTAAATGTGGAATCTTTGAATTCCGAATAACACTGCTAGTCCTTCTCTCTCTGTTTGAGAATATCGTCTTTCCGTCGGCGTAAGTGTTCTGCTCGCGTACGCAACCGGACGTATGTCTCCATTTGGCTGTTTTTGGTTTAATATTGCGGCTACACCGCACGGACTTCCATCTACGATTAACTGTGTTTCGGCGGATGGATTGTAGTAAGCCATGACTTCAGCGCTTATCAGACATTGTTTTAGTTTTTCAAATGCATGTTGTTGCTCTGATGTCCATTCCCAAGGGACATTACTTCGTGTCAACTTTCGCAACGGTTCAGCAATTGTAGCGTAGTTCGGTATGAATTTTGCACAGAACGTTACCAATCCGAGAAATGATAACACTTCATTCGCATTTTTCGGTGGTTCCGCATCTCGAACGGCCTTCACCTTGGCTTCATCGATCTGAATGCCAAATTTCGATAAAACATGTCCCATAAATTTTAATTCCGACTTGTTGAACTCACATTTGTTTTTGTTCAGTGTTAAGTTCTTTTCACGCAACCTAGTCAGAACCATTTTTAAGACCTTGTCATGGTCTTCCTGGTTGTCTGCGTAAATTATTATATCATCAACTATGTTTTTGCAGTTCGGTATATCCTGCAAAATTTGTTGCAAGATACGCTGAAACAACTCTGACGCGGAAGATATTCCATAATTCAAACGTTTATATCGGTATAGACCCTTATGACACACAAAGGTCGTGACATATCTACTGGTTTCATTAAGTTCTATCTGATGAAAGGCTTCCGTCAGGTCCAAGCGTGAAAATATGCTCGCCCCGTTCATTTGTTGCAGTGTATTGTCTATGTTTGGCATCGGAAATCTTTCTCGCAAAATTGACTTGTTTGCTTGTCGCATGTCTACCGCTAATCTAACTTTGTTGTTTGGTTTTAAAACCGGAACTACATTTGATACCCATGGGGTTGGACCTGTTGTTTTCTCTATTATGTCATTTCTTTCCAACTCATCTATCTTATCTTCAACTTGTTTCTTCATTTTGAACGGAATCTGGCGCAACGGTTGCGCAACAGGCGTTACTGACTTGTCAATTTGCAAGTCTAGCTGAAAATCTTTCAGCCGACCGGTCCCTTTAAACCTATCCGCAAATGACCTGATGATTGTTTCTGTGTTTTCCTGCGCAATACTGGTTTGATCCAGTGATAAGCAATCATTAATTATGCCGATATGCAATAGACCAAGATCGATGGCTGATTTACGGCCAATTAATGGTTTGCCGGTGCCCTTGATAATGTGAAAATCTATTTCATGCTCATTGCTACCAATTTGTACTTTTAATTTTGTTTTGCCAAACAATTTCAGAGGATCGTTGCTACCATATGGGTATATTTTAGCATGTGATTTTGAAAGGTAGTTTTCTGTGGTTTTAACCTGTTCATACGTTGATTTGTCAATGACATTTATTGAAGCCCCACTATCAATCAAAATATTCATTAACTTCCCCTCTAAAGCTAATGGTAAAGTGGCGTCATTCTTACCTTTCAAAAGGAATACTTCCTCTTTCTCTCCATCACTATTTTCCGAAAGAACATGCACTTTTTTCACTTTTGATTTACACATTTTAGCAAAATGTCGTTTTCCCCCGCACGCATAACACGTGACGTCTTTTGTTTTCTCACATGATTTCCCATAATGTCCACCTTCTCCGCAACGATAACATATGGCAGTTGTCTCCCCTTGCGCTCGTTTGTCTTGTCTGTTCCTCTGGCCCGTCGGTTTGGTTCCCTGATTATATGCTTTTGGTCTAGCCCCCTGCTGCTTAATTCGACTTTGTTGTTTCGTATGTCGCACCCGGCTGATTTCTTCATTGCCGTTTGGTCCAGCGGTCGTTGAACTGTCGTCGGTTGCATGTGGTTCCATGCGTTTTGAGTGTGTTTCACTTAACTCAAATGTCCGAGATAGTGTCTTAACCTTATCCAAGGTTAGTGTCTCTTCTTCAAGCAACTTTTTCCGTAATTTACTTGAGTGGCACGAATTGACCACTTGGTCCCGGATCATTTCATTTTTGTTCGTGAACTCGCATGATATTGCTATTTTTGACAGTCGTACGATATAATTATCGATTGTTTCGTCGGCATTTTGTTTTGATTTGTGAAACACATGTCTTTCGTACGAAATGTTTTTCTTTGGTTTGAAGTACTCCGAAAGTTTGTTGACAGCGTGTTCGTAAGTTGTTCCCTGGTCTTCGAACGTTTCGAAGATATCTTGTACTTCATACCCAGATATGTGTAATAGCAATGCACGTTTTTGTTCGTCTCTGGTAACATTTGCTGCTTTTATATGATATTCAAATCGTTTTAGATATTGTTCCCAGCTTTTGTTTAGATTCGTATGTTCTCCCGAGACTTTGAACCTTCCAGGACTGGTAATATCCAACTTTGCAGCCATTGTTTTCACTTTTTTTTAAATCCAGCACTTTAGTTTATTTTCCCAGAATTTAATCCATTGTTTTTGTTGTTTTGTTTATTTTCCATTGGTTTTTGACTATAGAAGCCAAACATTACTTTTGTTTCACAGCATTTATTTAATTTTTATTTTTCATTGTTTATCCCATGTTCGTCGCCATTGTAATGTTCTTATTTTAAGGGTTAAATGAAAAGACTCTGGGTTTGTTTTAACTACTTTATTACGTCCTATATATCTAGCGCTCTGCTTATCTAATAATCATATGTGTGCATAGTTCAATAATGCCGCTCATGAATACTAAGCTCCGCCTCTAGCTCTACCGCATTGGCAGTTAGCCTGCTAGCGTATTATCATAAACACTACACTGACATTTCACCTTTTATCATTATTTACGATATAAACATAGTTCTGGATAAGGAGCTTTTTTCAGCTATAAGACATATGCTGTGGGTACTCATTAGAAGCGCCTCATTGAGGCGCTTCTAATGAGTACCCACAGCATACGTTTTTGCGTAGAAAGAAGAAAAATATTTATCTGATACCAACTCTTATCTAGAAGTATGTATATGGGGCAGGAGTGTCAATATTTTTTTCAATATTAATGATTATTTGGTGTTTTAGAACGTCCCTTTCAACATGTTTTAATTTGTATTGAAATGATGGAAGGGTAATAATGAAAAACTCTGTGGAATGAAGCGCGGTAGTCATAAGATGAATTCCGCCTCTAGTGGGGTTCGAACTCAGGACCTTAACAATTGACCAGCACGACATGACCTTAACAGTGTTGAATGGGCCATAAAGGTCCAAATAAAATCAGAAAAATAAAATCTCACACTGGCCGGTGTTGGTCATCTACCTTGCCTGTATTATTATGGCATTGATCTCTCGTATGAGCACAGTTGACTAATATGCTATCTCCAGGTCCTGTCTCTACCATGTCTACAACTTGCTGGCGTTCATCACGTTTGAGCCGACCCCCTTGAAGTGGATTCTTCTCTACATGGAGTTTTGATAAGCTATGCCATGAACTTTTGCAGACATCGTTTGCCAGACTGTTACAGGCATTTCTGATTTCACAAGACAGTAGACAGTGTTTATGAGTCAGCCAATGAAATAAGTTTTGCTTTGAAATCGCGAAATTTTCGTCAACTATGCCTTTAGTAAAGGCGATGAGCAAAACATTTCCCCCGCCAACACACACACACACACACACACACACACACACACACACACACACACAATTTTAAGTAAGCCTACATCAATTTAATGTGTGATGCGTTTGCAGTGAAAAGGCCAGTTATTTCGTTTTATTTGTCTATTTATTATTATTATTATTGTTATTGTTATTATTTCAGTTGCTGAAAACAATATAAATTTAAATTTCGAGGCCCTGTTTAGCTATGTGTGTTGAATTACTGCTAATGGTCCGTAAATGTTATCCACCTGAACGGGGATTCGAACATGCGACTTTCCGCTAGATAGTCGAGGTCATCTCAGCTCATTCATTTTTCATTATCGATTAAATTACACTATTTCTACCACCGTTTAATGCTTAGCATGCTTGGTGAAATTTTCAGCTGACGGCATTTTATTTTATTTATTTTTTATAATTTATTTATTTATTTTTTTCTTATTCTTTCCAGAAAATAGGTTTTGAAGTTTCAGGAAATTTACATAAAAAACCAAAGCCTCTTTTTTCTTTAAAAAAAAATGTAATAAAAATATCAGCCTGACGTCTCCTGAATTTGCCCGGAGGGTGGTAAAGATTAAACGCAAATCTGTCGCAAAAGGCGAACTCATGGAACCTCGAACCGCCAACTCTTTCGGCGCCAAATTTCAGACGACATTTGTCGTTTGTTTTATTATTATTATTATTATTATTATTATTATTATTTTAACAAACTATCGTTAAGAAAGACGTTTATATATAAAGTTGAAAGACTGAATGTCAAACAGCGTAGATACAGATGAGACGGCTCATTGAGCCGTCTCATCTGGATCTATGCTGTTTGCAAAAACTATTTTTATCGTCTGTGGCAGTGAAAGAGTTAAACATAGCTTCTGACATGCAACAAATATTTCTACACAAGAACAAAGTATAAGTGATTAAACTGACTTCTGACATATATGCGAAGACTCAAATCATCCTGCGCATCGGCGCAGTCTGATCTGAGTTCGATGACCGCCTAAAAATACTGCATCCTTTGCTAGCCAAAATGTGTCCAATGAAGATTCTGATCAGACTGTGCGAATGCGTAGGCAGATTCCGAATTCTTGCAGGGCGCATATATGTCCGAAGGTACGTTTTCTTAGTTTTTGAAGCGCTTCATTACGTAGCAGATTTAGGTGTTTGCACTTTTAAATACAGCTTAATTTAGAAGATGCATACGTGAAAGAAAAAAAAAAACAACATCTGACCTGAATTGAAATGAAGAAAAAGAAGACAAAAAAATGGATAAAAGCCCTTAACACATAGCACAACAGAAATGACACAAGAAATATCAATAAGCAGTGCTTATTAGATACCCATCCCCACCCCCGCTCAGAAACCAAACGCAACAGACCAACGGACGGTTAGCGGTAAACTTGTAAACACTATATTCCCCGCTTCCCATAAAGTTTCCGGGGGCGGGGTATAACGAAGAAAAAAAGAGCCTTCGGTGACGGATCGAAGTGCTAGTTTTCTTTATAGATCTTTATAGTCAAGTATAGATCTCTATGTGATAATATTCGGCAGTTAAGCAACGGTTTTGTTCCCGTTCTATGTACCTAAACATGCGAAAAGCCATTTCATCATACTATCATGAGGGGGTGGACAGGGGGGGTAGGCATTCCCCACTTCCTCCACCCTTACCCCCACTCTCCTCCCCCTTTTCCCTCACTTCCCTCCCCCCTTGACCCCACTTCCTTCCCCCTTACCCCACTTCCCTCCCCCAAGCAAACTATTCCCTCCCCTTAATCAGAATTTCTAATATCCCCAATGCTATAATTAAATTCAAACATGACTATGCAATATAGATTCATGCAGATTTTGACCCCAAACTACACCCCTATTTTTCCCTCAAAATCAGTATTTCTTTAGCATTTGCACCCCCTTTACAGAATAGCTAAAGATTTGCACCCTCCATTTCAAAAGTCTGCGTAAGGGCCTGCATATGAGCCATATGGAAAACAGGTATCACAATGTCGTTGGCCTTGATCCGGTCCTAAACTGGTCAAGTAAAAGATGTGGTCGGCCTAGGTCCGGGACTGAACTGATCCACATTATTAATTACTAAAATCAAAACTCAAGAATACCATGTAAATCTGCATCTTTTATTAATATATTTTGATAAGTATGGTCCCACACCTCAGAACAATCATCCTTTTCGTGGTTTTCTCAAAACTTGAGAGTTAAATGTCGAACGTGTGTGGTGGTTGACAAAATACGGACCACTTACGGACACGGACTCATGGACTTACGGACCTATTGACAATACACAGACTGCTTAACAAAATTCGGACAAATTATTCACGGATCTCTTCACACGGACCACTCAAGGACCAATTAGCGGTTAAGTTTACTATATTTTGCAGTTAATACAGACTATTCACGGACCAAGGACAGGAATTTTTTATTCGTCCGTAAGTCCGTGAATGGTCCGTGTTTCGTCACCGTGATTGATTAGATTGAGTTGGAGTTTAATGACATATCAATCCTTGTGGGTCATTTTGTGTCGTCCCAGAGAAAGGGAGAAGAGAGATAGTAGAAGAGATGAAAGAGAGGGACAGGGGAGAAAGGAAAATGAATGAAAGTGAAGAAACAGAAGAAATAAAAACATTGCCTCTCTACCTTTACCTGCTGCAAGGATAGCAGACTTTGCCCAGCTGTAAGCAAATATCAGTCAGACGCCCCGGTGACGTAAGATACTCGACACCTTTGCCTCACCCAACCACCCCACCGGGCAACGTGTATATTCCGTGTTTGGAACACCTATCACAAAATTCATGTTGGTTCTTGAAGTTTTTTTTTTTTTTTTTAACAGCGCAAAAGTCCTTATCCAACAATGAGCAAAATAAAACGATTGTCTTCGCAGATGAACATTATTTCTGAAAGTGTGGATTGCCACCGAAACAACGGCTTTTTTTGTGAACTTTCGGAATCAAAGGGAAGTAAGCAACTAGAGATAAACTGAAATCGGACGTAAACGAAGTCAATATAAACCACGGTTGGCGGAACACTCCTTGTCGGTGAATTAAAAATCACTGATTGTATACCTGAATTTACTTCAATACGTCTATTAGATACTTCTGATGCCCACTTATTGCATTGAAGTACATAAAAATAGAGTAAAAGCAGTAAAATACAACAAATTTAGGTATAACCCCCGCCCCAAATATTTCCCTACCCCGCCCCCTCTTCCCCCGTCTCCCGCCCCCTATTTCCCCGTCCCCCGCCCCCCTTACCCCCGTCCGCGCCCCCCTTATCCCCGCCCCCTCCTGTCCACCCTCTCTATCATGGTAGTGATATGGTAGTTAACACTGGAAGAATAGGCTGTTCGGGTTAGCCCCCGGGTTATCCCGGAAAACTGTCTTGTCACGTTTACTGGTGTTGTTCTATCATTAGCACTTTGATTTCACAGTCGCCGCAAAACACGGATTTATTTCCCTTAGATGTTTTTTTTTTTTTACCTCGCACCTGGACCTATAAGTTTACAAAGAATAAAATAAAACAAATATATAGATTGAACAAAACGGTGTAGAAGCAGTTAAGATTGAAATAATTTTAGTACTTTTATTGTTATATTCTTCTTGTATCATAGTAAATAAACCTTCGTGAAAAAGAGGTTACAAAAATCGATATTCAAATCTTGATCTTTAATTTTTAGTAAGTGTTCAATGTAACGTTATATAATATACGACCTCCATAAGACTTAATAGGTGGTTGGACCTGCTGCTAACCGCTTTACAATTGGTACTAACGTACGTCTGTGTGGTAGCCATTTGTCCACCGCCATTTTGCTTTTTTTTTTCCAATCATTTTGCTTTTTTTTTTCCAATCGATACTCGTGCAACATGAGAAAAGGGCCTTGGTACTAACGTTCGACTGTGTGGTAGCCATTTGCCCACCGCCATTTTGCTGTTTTTTTTGGGTTTTTTTTTACCAATCGATACTCGTGCAACATGCCTTTGTCGTACAATCTGATCAGGACTGCAAAATTATGGAACCAATGATTAGAGAAGGTCTGACCAGGAGGAGCAGGCTGAACAGTCTTAGGACGGCGCATACAGGGGCAAATTATGAGGCGGGGGGGGCTCGGGGCTGGGGTTTCAGACTATCCCCCACACCTCTCGTGGTGGTGGTGGTGGGGCGACGGGGTGGGGCGGGGGGGGGGGGTGGGGCGGGGGTAACCCTATATATGGCATAGTACGGATAAGGGTGCCGAATTGCCCCCTTTTTCAGCGCTGCCAGGTATATGATTGGCCCCCTTTTTTTCGACAAAAAGTATACGTTGACCCAATTTTTCTTGATTGGTATATGAAAGGCCCCACTTTTTCTGGCATCCGGTATATGCACATATCTTTCACTCAGAGATTTTTGAGACTGCTTGTTCTCTTGGTATTCAATGAATTGACTGCATTACTTGTCTAACTACCAGTAATAAATGGGTACAAAAAAAAAAAAAAAAAAAAAAAAAAAATCAGCTGGCATTATATGAATGGGTCAACATTTCAGATGATCTAGTATATGAATGGGTCTGTTTTTTTTCAAAGGCCAGGTATATGAACGGGGAAGGGTTCGAAAGACTGGCTCGCACACCCGTACCAAAATTACCCCGTTACCCCCCTCCCCCCCCCACACACACACACGCCACACCCCCTCCCCCACCGGCCTCCCCAAGCCACATCCCTTGACTAACCCCGCCCATCTGACGCAAAATTTCATTTTAATGGGAAAGTTGGGACGAATTAAAAAAAAAAAAAAAATAAAGAAAAAAGAAAAAAAAAAAAGAAAAAAAAAAAAAGATACTGTTTTTACCCTAAATATTTTCACCCCTTACACTGCCTTTTACTTCTCTCCAATAATTCTATTTTACAAACTTTGACTATATACTTGTCAGATGAATGTCTAATTTATTCTCATTTCATTAAAAAACTTTAATAAACCTTAATAAAGCATACATTAAAGAATCACATTGTTGTTCTTCTTTTTTCCTGTTACATTGAAAATTTATTAAACTTTTGTATATCCTTGTCCAACAACTCTAAGTAAACATGAAAAAACGTCTTGTATTATATGCTATATAAAACGAAAACCCAGTTGTTAATTTCATTCATTACAAACGGTACGTCTAACATGTATACTGGGTAGAAAGTTGAGAACCAAGAAGAATAAGAGAGAGAGAGAGAGAGAGAGAGAGAGAGAGAGAGAGAGAGTAGCGCGACTGGATGTGATGTCCAAATGATTTATTTATTTAAATAATCATATTTTTATTTTACAGTGAGTCGCGGCGGTCGCGCATGCTGCATGTATCTTCCTTCAGTTGTGCTAGTGTGTGTGTGTATGTGTGTATGCTTATGTAAATGGTATACCATTAGGCGCATTCAGATATAATTTAGTTATAGCTAAAGTAATTATGCTACAACACAACGCAAAATAATTTTAGCTACAGCTAGATTATAATGTAGCAATAGCATCATAATTTTAGCTACAGCTTGATTATAATGCAGCTATAGCATAATTATTGTAACTTCTGCTAGATTATAATGCAGTATAATTATTTTAGCTATACCTAAATTATAAGGTAGCAATAGGATAATTAGTTAGCTACAGCTAGATTATAATGTAGCAATAGGATAGTTATTTTAGCTACAGATAGATTATAATTTAGCTATAACATATTATTTTAGCTACAGCTAGATTATAATGTGGCAATAGCGTTTTATTTAGCTACAGCTAGATTATAATTTAGCTATATAGCATGATTATTTTAAGTAGAGATGAATTATAGTTTAGTTTTAGCCATAGATAAATTCGAATTTAGGTGTGCTTTGTGGAGTGATCTGTGATAGAAAACTATTTAAAGTGAAGTCCTATAAATCCTGGAATTTTTAATGTTGTCTTTATAGTGATGGATACTAACCCTTAAAGCGCCAAGCAAAATTTGTAGCAGACGACATTCATTTTTTTTATTATTATTATTTGCTTGGCAGACGATTCACATGAAATGTCAAGACTAGTTTTCTCTGAAAAAAAAGAAAGAAAGAAAGAAAGAAAGAAAATAAAAAGAAATTGTCATCTGCTACAGTTGTGATTGGCGCTTTAAGGGTTAATATAACGTCAACTACCTCTTGGGTGCACGACCAGCCTCTTCCTTGCATGTGCATGAAAAATTGCATTTGGCAAGCACATTGACAAGATCTTGTCGGTATCAATCTATAAGCCAAAATTTATCAAAGGAATGGTTACGGCTATTTTCATTAGCTGACTATGGATAAGAATGTTGACATCACCTTTGCCTTGGTCAAGGAAAAGTGGCATTTGGAAATTCCTCTGGTTATATCTTGGCAATATCAACGTGTATACAAAAATTTATCAAACTATCTTATATGTGACGATTTTCATTTTTTCGCTTTTTTTCTTTTTTTTTTTTCACTTTTTTTTTGTATTGATAAGTCCTAGTCATTTAAATCTGGCAGAATGCAGTATAGGCATATAGCTCAGCATCCCAGCGTGATATTGCATGGAGTATATATCTATAGGATCTTGCGTAGGATAAATGTCAAGGAGATAAGAATTGTTGACGATTAACTCTAATAAACTGACTGATATCTAAAGCAGCTATTTCAAGTTTCTGAACGTAGTTACACACAGATAGGCCTTCACAGTTAATGTTACACTATTCTATACTGTCTGACTTTGAATAAAATTTGTCTTATGCCTGTTCTTCTCTCGCATGAAGCTTTTAAGGGTCCGTTTTTCAGCACATAGCCCAAGTTGTTTAGGTGATACTCTGAGTTTCTCTCCTCTCATCCCCGTCCCACCCGTTCCACCCCACCGAGTGTATACTTCCTGCATGGGTTGCTTTTAAAAAGCTGATACTTGTATTATAACAACAAGCGTCTCCTTCAAATCCAATATGGCAGCGCTTGACGTGGAAGAAGAAAGTGTTCTTACAGCAATCTTTGCAGATTCTTTTCCTGGTATTTTAAACATAGTTATTAACATGCCATCATTTTCTACTTTGAGTCTTTTATATATACCCTAGTCCGCAAATATAATCCTTGCAGGCTTTGTGGTTAAAATCCCCAAACTGAACTGTTGTTTGATCCGTGTGATTAAACGCTTTTGAAAACGCAAAGAGAAAAAATAAATAAAATAATAATACAACTTTCAAGTGCGATTGGATGGAAATTGAGTTAGACAAGACAGGGAGCTACTTTAGAATCTGTCCGTCCTTAATATTACCTTAACAGGCTGTAAATATTTCATGATGACCTGACTAACTGTCACATGAACGGACGAGCGTTGGGCCAGTGACGATGGACTAGACGCAATCACAAGCAATCAGAGGATAAACACAACACTTTGTAAAATAAAAACAAGCATGTATTTAAAAAGTTAAAAAAAAAACAACTATAATTAAAGTTCAAATTTCCATGTTCAAATTTCCATGTTCCGAAGCTTCCATAATCCACAGGTACTGTTAAACTTCATAATCTGAAAATACTGTTATTTTCCATAATTAAATATACTATAAATTTAAAGTAAATACCAAACTTGTCCACGGATGTATCCTCCATGATATTTCCGGTTATCACTTACACTTGTTTCTATAGAACTTTCAGAGTTCTCGGAAACGGCGAATCCGGCGTATTTTTACGCCTATTTTTGCTTTTGTACGCGTAAAATTTCCTTCCGAGGATTCTTATTTACGCTCTATTGCCACCGGACGTCCAAACTGAACTTCAAAGACGTACCGCGGACTTCCGAAATTTCTTTCGTCCGTCGAAATCGATACCCGAGATGTCAAAAAATTGACAAAAAGCCCGCCCACTTTTAACGAGTTGTATGATGTTTGCCCCGGCTACTTATTGGAAATTCGCTACCTGTGTTGACTGAGCTTTAAGGACGTCCCACTTTCCGCTTGCGGGAGTTTTATTGACATCGGTGTCAAGCGTCGCGGCACCCTTTTAATGGCTGCCTGATCACTGTGTGTATTTGTCACGCGTGCTGAGTTGATTAATTGATGTTTGTATAATCAAACTTTCTTCTGCGACACCCGAAAATATTCGGTGAAATTATATGAAGTCATTATTATTTTTAAATATTCACGTCTTAAAATCTTAAATTATTATTTTGCTAAGAACGTGTGTCGTCTGAAAACACCTCAACACTTCCGGGTGTTACCGAGTGAAATTAAATAAATAAATAACAATTATGCACAGAACGCAAATTTAAATCTATTCGAATTTAGAAGCTTATGTTTGTCATGACAACAAAAGCAATTTTTCAAACGAGAAGAAAACATATTTTTCGTCAAAATTTTTGGAAAACCCGTTTCTAAATTCGTAGCCTTGTTCCGGCTGCGCTGTTTACCAGCGCGGAAAAGACGCAAAGTAAGTCTAATTATAGGCAAATTGCGATGGTTTTGCTTGCTATTCTCCGCGAACGAACGTATTGCTGTTGGTAACTCATCGAGAGCTGCCGTTAATTTGTTTGTTGTTGCACGAGTCGGCGCCGTTTTCCCGCAATTTTTGTGAAGTAAGCAACTCGCTCGCTCGTGTTGATCAGCTTCAATCCGAGCAAATATTTCATTAAATACATTTCTGCAAAATAATTTCAGCATAGTTTGTTTTTAAGAAAACATGTTTTGGGTGTTTTCTCTCATGTATTTTCTTTTCTTTTTTTCTTTCTCTGGGCTTTGAAACGAACGCGAAGTTGAGCCAATGTTGATGCGTTCTCTAAGGTCCGACATACAAGTACAGGCTTTCCAAAAAGATGCTATCGAATTTTAATAAGCGATAAGGATATGTTTAAAACACATCTAGGAGAAGTGTATATCATGATGATTCTGTGTGACATTGAATTAAGAACCTCTGTTCTACTAAAGAAAGGGTAGACCGCCGCAGCAGGGAAAAAAAGTGGGACTTCTAGATTTTCCTGTGGGACTTCCAAATTTGAGGGGTAGGAAGTCTGGACTTCCTGAGTCTGGAAGTTAATGGAAGTCCTGTCACTATTTCCTAAGCCCCAAAAGCTTTTGGATCCTTACCAGACACTCAGTGGTCAAGGTTAACTATGTTAACAATGTCCTTAAATATTAAGTTTTCATATTTAGCCGAAAACTCCAAGTTTTCCAGGTCAAACTCCTATTTTTCAATTTTAACTCCAACTTTTCTCAGACATGGATTCTTAAACTCCTACTTTCAAAATCCTAGTGAGAACTCTGACTTTGAACAAAACTTGCCGGAAAACATCATAGTCAATCATAGTGACGATACCGAGAGGACATAATCACAGTGGCGAAACAGATACATATACGGATACGGGACCTGAAAATAAGTATCATGTCCTAGAACTCTCGATATCAAACATGACAAGGTATTGCCTTATTAATTTCCACTAGATATACAGAGTGTGTACGCCAAATGTTATAAATGCAACAAGTCCGTTGCAATTGATTATTATATAGCAAATCAGATCCTAAAACCACACGGACGCTGTTAATGACATATAATATTGTACAAATATCCAACACAGGCAGACACACAGTCAGAATATATCTGACAACCATATTAATTGGAGGAATGGCATCTCGACGATTACACATTCTTACAGGAAGAACCAATGTGCCTTCCACTGTAAGAATCCCTTTAGAACGCTAAAGGCTAAAATAAATTATAACTGCCATTATACCACAATGATTACACGATCACACATCGTCCCCACGTAATCATTGGGTACAATATCAACATGCCATCGTCATAGCCTCAAACATGACTCCTTGCTGCTTGAGCCATTTCACCGTAAAATATTCTAGTGAACAGACTTGTGATTAAAATAAAAAAGGACCTCTGTATATGTGTTCAAGGTGAATATAGTATGTGTCATTTGTGTAAATCGCGCTAACTATTGAATGTGTATGCAGTTAACATAACGCCTAATGGTAGCGTACTTTTACGCGTATATGTACGGTGTGTGCGGTAAACATAACGCCTAACTGTGTCATACATTTAAGCGTATATGTCTGGTATGTACATGTCAGATGAGAATATGTAATACCAAAGTACGGTAGTGCTATCATTGCGCCGATCCATTTATCTTATTCAGAGTTCTCACTAGGATTTTGAAAGCAGGAGTTTAAGAATCCATCTCTGAGAAAAGTTGGAGTTAAAATTGAAAAATAGGAGTTTGACCTAGAAAACTTGGAGTTTTCGGCTAAATATGAAAACCTAATATTTAAGGACATTGTCTGGACAACTTCATTTTTCAACATAGTTAACCTTGACCACTGAGTGTCTGGTAAGGATCCAAAAGCTTTTGGGGCTTAGGAAATAGTGACAGGACTTCCATTAACTTCCAGACTCAGGAAGTCCCAGACTTCCTACCCCTCAAATGTGAAGTCCCACAGGAAAATCTAGGAAGTCCCACTTTTTTCCCTGCTGCGGCAGTCTGCCCTTTCTTGAGTAGAACAGAGGTTCTTAATTCAGTGTCACACAGAATCATCATGATATACACTTCTCTTAGATGTGTTTTAAATATATCCTTGTCGCTTATTAAAATTCGATCGCATCTTTTTGGAAAGTCTGTACTTGTATGTCGGACCTTATAGAAAGCATCAACATTGGTCCAACTTCGTGTTCGTTTCAAAGCCCAGAGAAAGAAAAAAGAAAAGAAAATACATAAGAGAAAACACCCAAAACATGTTTTCTTAAAAATAAACTATGCTGAAATTATTTTGCAGAAATGTATTTAATGAAATATTTGCTCGGATTGAAGCTGATCAACACGAGCGAGCGAGTTGCTTACTTCACAAAAATTGCGGGAAAACGGCGCCGACTCGTGCAACAACAAACAAATAAAAGGCAGCTCTCGATGAGTTACCAACAGCAATACGGTCGTTCGCGGAGAATAGCAAGCAAAACCATCGCAATTCGCCTATATTTAGACTTACTTTGCGTCTTTTCAGCGCTGGTAAACAGCGCAGCCGGAACAAGGCTACGAATTTAGAAACAGGTTTTCCCGAAAATTTTGACGAAAAATATGTTTTCTTCTCATTTGAAAAATTGCTTTTGTTGTCATGACAAACATGAGCTTCTAAATTCGAATAGATTTAAATTTGCGTTCTGTGCATAATTGTTATTTACTTATTCAATTTCACTCGGTAACTCCCGGAAGTGTTGAGGTGTTTTCAGACGACACACGTTCTTAACAAAATAATAATTTAAGATTTTAAGACGTGAATATTTAAAAATAATAATGACTTCATATAATTTCACCGAATATTTTCGGGTGTCGCAGAAGAAAGTTTAATTATACAAACATCAATTAATCAACTCAGCACTCGTGACAAATACACACAGTGATCACGCAGCCATCAAAAGGATGCTGCGACGCTTGACACCGATGTCAATAAAACTCCCGCAAGCGGGAAGTGGGACGTCCTTAAAGCTCAGTCAACACAGGTAGCGAATTTCCAATAAGTAGGCGGGGCAAACATCATACAACTCATTAAAAGTGGGCGGGCTTTTTGTCAATTTTTGGACATCGCGGGTATCGATTTCGACGGACAAAAGAAATTTTTGAAGTTCAGTTTGGACGTCCGGCGGCAATAGAGCGTAAATGAGAATCCTCGGAAGGAAATTTTACGCGTACAAAAGCAAAAATAGGCGTAAAAATACGCCGGATTCGGCGTTTCCGAGAACTCTGTTATTCAAATAAGAATATTAATGATTGCATTCTGATCAGGGTCTACAGAACCTATCAGACTCACCAGACTGACCAGGATCCATAGAATCGATCAAACTTAACCTCCCTATTCGGTTTATAGTTTACACACCCGACACGGCTTATTTGTCTGATCAGGGTCTACACATATAACCAAAGTGTACACATCTGATCAGGGTCTATCTACTTATCATGCCGGGTTTGTAAGTACGAATGATACATAAAATCGCAACGTAGTAAAGCAATAAATTTACCTACTCAAAGTTTAGCTGCGGTAAAGACGAGTAAGAATATTGCAAGAATAAAATTAAATAAATTATTGACTTACCATGGTCAGATTCCCCAGATACAGCACAACATGAATATTAGAAAAAAGGAAGACAAGGATCAGTCTTCGATGAGATAAATTTTGTAGTGTGTATCGTTCTATTCAACCAGGGAACTTTTATAGTAATGTGGCTCGTTTTGAAACATTGTGTCCACAAGAAATCCGTGAAATTCAAGATCTAAAAATAATATTTACAAGAATACCGTGATAGTCAAGATTTAAAATAACCTGTTCGATTGTCCGAACGGTGCAAAGTTTCACACAGCAACTGCTAAAACTATGAAGGAAAAAAACATTTTTCTCTCAGAACGCTACAAAACTGCAAAATTACGACAGAAAATTGTCTCCCCTTTCAAAAGATAGCCTTGAGACAAAAATCAATCCCAGAACAGTGAAGATATTGATCACCGAACCTAGGTTCACTCGGAATATATAGTGTTCTGGTAACCGCTCAAGTATATAGACGTAAATAATCAAATACACCTTCAGCATAACTATCTCGTGATTATCGTAATACCGTAACTTGAAAGCTGAAGTGTACCTACTTGCTTAAAAAGTAAAACTGTCATCATAATCAGCGCTCCAGTTACAAATGCAATAATCTAACCTGGTTAATAAAAATCGATACAAACTTCTTTTTATACATGTACTATGTACAGTGGACATGTAAAAATATATTCAAGATAAAACAGGGACGTGACACTAACCTAACCCTAACCATCAGCGACCTACTTCAAAATTAACCCTAACCGTCTGTACAGTTAATGGGTGTACAGACTCACATACTGAAGTCAGTAAACAGTGGTGGACAGATTCTAAAGTCTGGCCCAAGACAGCACAGGAAGTAAACATCAATGATGTTCTAAGCAAAATTGACTCTGAATGTGTGGCAGTTTTTACAGATGGCTCAGCACTAGGGAATCCAGGGCCAACCAGTTCAGGAGCAGTCATTTATTACCAAGGACTAGATTAAGAACCTGTTTGTCTTTCTAAACCTGTTTGTTCCAATGGTAACAACTACATCGGTGAATTGGTGGGTATACAGATAGCTCTTCATCACATTTCTGAACAAGAAGAACTTCGAAAGGACATTCATTTCTTTATTGACTGCCAACCAGCAATTGTATCAACCTTTGGTTCTGACACACCTAGAAATAAAGTAGATATCATCTTACAGATACAACAAATGACTGCATCTTTGGAGGATAAAGGACATATTTTATCAATACACTGGATTCCAAGCCACAGAGAGGTAATGAATTGGCAGATAAACTGGCTAAATCAGCAGCAAGAGAAATGATAGGAAAGAAGGAAGATTTTTATGAGGGAGTAGCAGATAATCCGAGCTAATAAAAATGATGAAAGGATGCTTACAGGAAAAATGGCAAAAGATATGACACTTTGACAAAGACAGACTTATTACAGTTAGTAATTTCGGAAGTAGGGAAACATCAACTAATACTGGTGATAGAGAAGTTGAGTCAACTACAAACCAAATCATACCGATAACTGGACAAGTTGCTCTTAATTAACTTAAGACAAAAATTGACAATACAAAATCAGACAAATGTGATTTTTGCGACAAAATAGAAACAATACAGCACTACATTTTTGAGTGTGAACAATACAATACAGAGAAGTACTGGAAAGAGATGTAGAAAGAATTTTAGTTAGAAATGACATAAAAATTACAGTCATAAACCTAAAAGTTTTATCTGGAAGTCTGGATGATACCAACAGACTCATCAATAATGAACTGAGATCTGCTTTTGGGACTCCTTCGATCCACAGGCAGACTCATCAAGAGTCACTGATTTATTTAGTTTTTTTAATCTCAATATAATTTTGAACAATCACAAAAGTTGTTTTTTTTTTGTCGAACTCGCTCAGAGACCTACTCACAAAGTGAAAAGTACATAGTGTCAGCAGAAATAATCTTTGAAGTACCTAGAGGATAAAGCCAGTGTTGTATTGGCGTGTATTAATCAACAACAACAATAATTGTAGACTGTTTACCAAGTTTTAGATCTTAATGGAGTGTAGTAGTGGTACAAAGTAGTTAGTGGTTAGTCCTTAGCATATGACTCCTTGCATTACATTATAGCTTCCTGGTGGGGTACGTAAACTCACCGGATGGGGCGTAATCACTGGCTCGGACGTGAATTTTACTGTTCTTTAGCCTGGTTATAATAATTTCTTTTAGTGTAAATGTTTTATTTTGCAATAGATAATCTGTCTAACAAATACATTACAGTAATATTTGAAATTATTGACTATAGGAACAGGGTTTTCCCTCAGGGCTTGAAAAGAAGGGTCCCAGGGACCCCCTGATGTGGAGATAAAGGGTCCTAAAGTAAGATTTAGGGGTTCATTGTTATAAAGAGGTTAACTATAGCCTAAATACTGATAATTCTTGTCCTTTAGATGACAGATATATTAAAATATAAAGCCAAAAATAGATGAAATAAATCTTAGATTGATAATATTTGCATCACTCAGGACTCTTGCCCCTAACTTTTGAGGGTTCAGGGCATTATTCTTGGGGTAAAAACTGCCAAAATGCGAGTCAGGGAAAACCCTGTAGGAAGCTGTAGCTCGAGGAATACCACGAGAAGTAGTCAAGATCGGACCTGGAGCATCCAGGTCGGTTCCTATTGTTTAGCATGTTCATTGCTTTCTGACAGTTCTCTGAGAGAGACATGTATCCAGGAAATATTACAGTAATAATAGAACTATAATGAATTTAGAAAAAAAAATCCTCTTCTGAAGACAGGATTGGACAAGAAGTCTCCTGTCAGTCTTGTAAATGTAATTTATTATAACATATAATAAAACAACAAATTTCACAGAAACACATGAGCTAGGGCACAGCGATACCTACAATTTACCTGTGCATCTAGTGAACTTGGATCAGCCTGCACATCTGCACAGCCTGATCATAGCCTTTGCTATGTAATGTGCATTCTCTGTACAGTTAAGGACATGAGGCTTCTAAAGTTCTTTATGCAACCACTGAAGGGCGATTAGACTGCGCGAATGCGCAGGCAGATTTTAGCAAACATGTACATTATAGGATTTGTTGTTCCCGGACTCAAATGATATGAGCTGTCGTAAATGCAAACAATGTAGACCCTGATCAGATGCCAGGTTCTGTGGCATCTGATCTGGGTCTACACTGTTAGCCAGTGTCCATTTTATAGGACGCTAGACACAAACAGGTTAAGCAGGAATATTTGGTGACAAGTCTGATATGGACCTAACAGTGTCCATTTTATGGGACGCTAGACATAAACAGGTTAAGCAGGAATATTTGGTGATAAGTCTGATCTGAATCTACGCTGTTTGCTCACACAATGAATGCTTAACCCTTGTCCTGCTGAATATATTTAGATGCCACGCCCTCTTCTAATTTTCAGCCAATCAGATTACTTGATCCAGATTATTGATATAAATTCAAATACTTAATGGCAAACATTGCAGATCCAGATCAGTTGGCTTCTTCAGAAGCCAACTGATCTGGATCTACACTGTTTGCAAAAGCAGGACAAATCTGGGTTCAGCAGGACAAGGGTTAATAAACATGTCATATGGTCGTTGTCTATTTAGAGTGTGGCTAACTTATCATAAGTACATTTTGGTTTTGCTGGCTCCATTCCAGATAAGAGTTACTGTAACAGGGTATTTGCAAACAGTGTAGCCCAAAGTACCGGTAATTAATATACCAGGGACCAGTTGTTCAAAGCGTCGTTAGCTTAACAAGCTCGTTAAGGGTCATTTCGTTAACTGTTTTAGCGGATACAATATTCTGATATTTTTTGCTGAAAAAATGTGAGTAGCTTTTGCACTGCAAAAGCTACTCACATTTTTTCAGCAAAAAATTTCAGCATATTTGTGTATCACTCGATGTAAATTTTAACGAATCGTTAACTAACGACGTCGTTAGCTTTGAACAACTGGGCCCAGATTGTATTCTGATTAACATGTTTCTTTAATCTTTGATGATGAGTATTGATGGATAATTGGTTTACTTAAATATTACTTAAAAGAATAGGTGTCTTTAATTACCTCAACAGAAACAATTACAATATTTTATAACATAACATAATATAACATAAATTTTATTTTGACTTGAGCATGGTAGCGCTCATCGCCATACAAACATATTTACAATCTGCATGAAATAACACATACAAGAGAGTGTCTTATAAACATATAAGTATGACAAACTATAAGTTAAAGCCCTGAAACTTTATCACTGTTTAAACCCTATTGCAGAAAAACAAAGATTCTAATCAACCAAAAAACAGCAGCAGAAATTCCTTTGTTTAGTGCAAACAGTGTAGACCCTGATAAGATGCCACATTCAACAAGTTATCTCCCCTGAAAGTGTATCCTCTTAATACGAGTTGGTATTGGGTAAGTATTTTTCTTATTTCTCTACGAAAACATGCGTTGTGGGGTACTCATTAGAAGCTCCTTGGTGAGGCGCTTCTAACGAGTACCACAACATATGGTTTCGTGAAGAAATAAGAAATCTACTTTTGGATTGAGTAAAAAAGCACCTTGTCAAGAGCTATGATACACACATCAAATACTGTCTGTCTATCACAAAACATTTTAACCCTTAAAGTGCCAACCATAATAGCAGCAGACAACATTCTATTCTTCCCTCAAGTAAAAAAGCTTGATATTTCATGTGTATGTCAAGCTTTATATTTTCAGAAAATTTTTTCTTATTTCTCCATGAAATTAAGATGTGGTAACATCAGATGCAGATCAGCAAAGTGCTTCTACTGAGTAACCAATATCTTATATTTTTGTGGAGAAATATGAAAGTGAAACAAGTCTGATTATTATACATTGATTGATAAGGCTGGCACAATTAATTGGATAATCGGTTAATTGATAGATAAATTCCACAAAAATGATTATCATAACTGATTTGCTAATAATCGATCATTTGATTTCTGTGTTTGTTACTTTACCATATTTACCCTTAGTATTCAGACACCTCAACTCTTTACTATGCTTAATCATCATCTCATCAGGGTCTACACTGTTTGCTAAGGCTTGCCTGACCAAATACATACAATAAAGTATAACAAATGGTAAGAGTCATGCTCAGACAGGGAAAATTATGACCAAATCTTCAGTGATTACTAATCGATTATCGATCACAATGGCAGGACTGATAATTGATTATCTTTTCAACCTCGATTAGCCGGCCTTATTGATTGTTTAATTGAACAGTGATAGATCTATTCAGAGTTCATAGGATTATATCATTATAATCATTTTGTGTATTTAAAGAAGCCAGAATAAATCAGATTACGATGGTGACTGTCTAATATCACTCGAACTTGACACCAGGACAGGAAAGAGGAAAAATTAGAAAAAAGAAATAGCACAAAAAAGTGATGAGAGAGAGAGATGCATTTCATATCATTTGAGCCCTTCATAGCAAGTCCTACATTTTAATTGTTCGTCCAGCATCCATACAGACTAATCAGTCTTCAGTGGCTGCATGAAGAAGCGACATCTGAAAATGTCGTCTGTTTATGTCGTCTGCTGAAAATTCTTGCAAACTTTTCAAACCTATTTTTGCATACAGGCAAACAATGTGGACCCAGATCAGACTGCTCCTAAAGGAGCAGTCTGATCTGGGTCCACATTGTTTGCAGAAATGCATTTTAAAATCACAATCAGAAGACAAAGCAGACAACAATTGTCGTGATTGGCGCCTTAAGGGTTAACTATACATATAACACATAGCGAAGGTTCAGAGTCCGTATGATCATATGAGTCTTCACTGGATGCATATTTAAATTGTACGATGTAGGAATCGCTGTGGCCCAGCTCCTGTGTTTCTGTGAAATTTGTTGTTTTATTATATGTACACATGTTTGTGAAAATTATAATAATCAACTGTTTTTACTTTTCATTTTTTGTTCAGACCCTTTTAAATCATTATGTTTACAAGACTGAGTGCTTACATGCAAATTTCTTGTCCGGTCCCATCTTCAGAACAGAATTTTTTTTTATCTAGATTCATTATACACCACAACCTCTTTATAACACTATTGTTGGGGTCCATACCATAAACCGTGTTAGTTAAACAACCGTGTTATATCCAAACAAAAATGTATAGATTATATTGAAAGATGACCATTTTTCAACATAATCTATACATTTTTTGGATCCATCTTTGAACCGTGTAATATCTAAAACCGTGTAATAACGAACCGTGTTATAAAGAGGTTGTAGTGTATTTCTGTTATTACTGTTATATCTGCTGGATACATGTATCACTCTCGGTGAAATGTCAGAAATTACAATGAACATGCTAAACAAGAGCAACCCGACTTGGATGCTCCAGGTCTGATCCTGTCTACTTCTTGTGGTATTCTTGAGCTATAGCTTCCTTAGATCATTAATTTCAAATATTTCTGTAATTTATCTGTTAGACAGACTATCTATTGCAAAATGAAATAACAACTCTCAAAGAAATGATTATATTCAGGCTATATACAATAAAATTAGGGTCCGATCCGGTGAATACACCCGATCCGGTCCGATCCAGTGAATTTACACACCGTTCCTGGTGAATGAATGTCATTGGTCGTTTCACCAGTAAAAAATCTGATTCAGAAAAAAAATTTTGTAAGCTCTGGTATAGCTACAGATAAGAGGGGTGTCCACATAATATTTTTCTTATTTCTCGACGAATACATATGTTGTGGGTACTCATTAGAAGCACCTCGCCGAGTACCCACAACATATGTTTTTATTGAGAAATAAGAAAGATATCAGCAATGTCGTATGAAAAATGCGCCTTATCTGTTGCTATGTCTCGATAAGAGTGGGTATCAGGAAAATATCTTCCTTATTTCTCCATGAAAGCATATGTTGTGAGTAGCGTCTATGTACCATTCGCCATTGGGGCAACAGTTATTGACCAGATGTTAAATAATATGAGCATATGGATAAATAGTAAGCCTGAAATACTTGGATTTGTGTTAGGCATAAAAAAAATAGCCGTGTTTCTGCTAACATACTGAAAAACAAAATTTGGTTGATAGGTAGGAGAAACTTTTTTTTATTTTTCTACTTTTTCTTCAGAAAAGAACAGGGTCGGGCCTGTAATTTTATGAAAATACAGGTATTTTGTTGAGGGTCGGTGCTTTACTTTTTATTTTGCATTTTTACTGATAAAAAACAGCAGAGTAGGGTGTTTGAAACAGGGTTGGTCGGGTTAGAGGAAGCACAGCTAGCTATTTTTGTTTTTACGCCTTACTTTTACTGACATCAAGATGTTATTCCCTGAGGAAGTTTTGTAGATGCTGATGCCTATGTGTCACAAACACCAAAGATATAAAATGACCTTTTTGCCTGGGCACTAGACAAGTAAATTAATCCTTGTCCTGCTGAAACCGGATATATACTGTATTTGCAAACTGTGTAGCTCCAGATCAGTTGGCTTCTAAGAAGCCAACTGATCTGGATCTCCACTGTTTGCCATTCAGTATGTGAACTTACATCAACAATCTGGATCAAGTAATCTGATTGGCTAAAAATTTGAAAAGGGCGTGGCATCTTTTTATTCAGCAGGACAAGGGTTAAATGACATAAGAATCATACTTTTGAAATATGTTTTCTTTATAATTGTTTTGAGAAAGGGCACAAAGTCAAAATCAGTGACTTAGTTTGTTTTTCAGAGTCCAGAGCCAAACTTTAACATGCAAGACTCAGATAAAATAGCTGTGAAATTTGCTCATTTTTAGGGTATCATATATTGCAATATCAGTACTTCATATGTACAAAGAAGAAAAAATATTTGATTTCCCAGGTGATTTCAGGTGATTTCTCTTATCATATGGGTGGTCCGCAGACTGCATTATTATTATGTTGGAAGAACACAAAAACTGAATAAATCTGCTTTTGCAATATGGAGAAACATCTGTGAAAAAAAAATAGATATACATTATTTTCAAATTAATTTTGTTTTCTGCAAAATAATAGGATAATCAACAACTGGAACCCCAACTGTAATGCTTATCATTACCCTGTGGTTCAATAATATGATGTCACCAGAACTTCCTCATGACATCAGTAAAATTGTCATTATTGACAGTTTGATTATGACATTTGCTCTGATAGGCTCTTGACTGTGATTTATTCCTTCTGTTCATGATTTTTTGATGGATGACTGGTTTCCTAATGCTACTCATAGAAGTCATAGCTCTTGATAAGGTGCTTTTGTCAACCAAAAAGTATCTATATTTGTCTTATTCCTTGACAAAACTATATGTTGTTGGTACTCATTAGAGGCACCTCATCGAGAAATAAGGCGCCTCATCGACAAATAAGAAAACTATTTACCTTATACCCACTCTAGACCTATAGAAGTGCCTCAGAGAGATGCATTTGCATGGAAAAATAAGAAAAATACCAACATTTTTTCGTTGAAAATAGTGCCTTGTATGCTGCTACGAAAAACCTACACTTCAACAATGAACAGTTTACATTTATATTGATAATGGTTTCAGTGACAGTCCAGCCATACATGTATTTGGAAGAAATAGCTGCTGTTTTAATTTAATGGCTACTTTTTAATGCCAAGTTTTTCCCTCTTTTTCAGAAACATGGCAGAGTAATCCAGACTTTGTTCATTATTTATCAGAGTTGAGCTCTTTTGGAGTTGAAAAATTAGGTAAGACAAATTGCTGAACATTGCTCTCTCTCTCGTAATCGTTTGAGGTGTGATAAGTGCAAAGACAAGTTATCATATCAATGCTGTGTACGTGCATTCAGATAGATATGCTGGAACAAACATAGCAGGCAAAATGCAGTTTGATAAGGATCTGTAGTGTTTAACTTCAGTTGGCACATTTTGGACACATCACTAGGCATTAACCCAGTAAAGACTGAATAAACTCTCCCACACTATATATTGGAAGAGTATATTTTCGATTTCAGGTATGTCAGGCTATATGATATACATGTAGATATTCCTAAAGAAAATTGGTTGAACTATTTGCAGACAGTGGAGATCTTGTTCAGAAGCCACATTCTGTGACATCTGATCTGGATCTGCACTGTTTGCCAGTTACCTGATTAGGAGTCTCCAGTCTTCAATAGGTTATAATGAGCTTGTTCAAATTTTAGCAGCTAGAATTATAGCTTTGCAATTTAATGAATGGTGAGGCGGGCCCTAGCCTAATGGATAGGAGAGTTGACTCTTATTCCATTAGGTTTCTCACAGCTGTGGTTCGAGCCCTGCTGGGGTCACATGTGGGAAAGCCAGGTTCTGCTTACGGATGGTCAGGTGGGTTTTCTTCGGGTTCTCCAGTTTTCGCCCACCTTTGATGAATGATCGGCTCGATATAAGTGAAATATTCTTGAAAGGGTCGTAAAACCCAAATAAAAAAAAAAAAATGGTGGGAGGTCCTTAGTTTTGTTGCTTCCAATGGACTGCTCAATTTGAAAAATGGTATGTCTGCTTATGCGACATGTTTGCTTACCTGTGAAGACAGAATTACCTATACATGATATATGCCAAGCAAATGTCCAGAGCCCAGTTGTTCAAAGCTTTGTCAGCTTAACATGCTTGTTAGTGGTCAAAATATTAACTGTTCTAGTAAGTACAATATCTAATTCGCAGGTATTTTTGCTAAAAAAATGTGAGTAGCTTTTGCAAATGCAAAAGCTACTCACATTTTTTCAGCAAAAATATTAGTGTATAAGCCATATATAATGAACAAAGTTTTAACGTTACGTTAACTAACGACATCGTTAGTTTTGAACAACTGGGCCCAGATATTTATAAATACATGTGGTTAAAAGTGGTAAACACACACATGCAAAACAGCCACTCGCTAAACTATGTTTAATTGCAAAAAAAATATTACATTTTGTATTTTCATCATCTGGGCATTTCTTAGTTTATTGATCTCGAAATGAAGAGCTGCACAGGCATGTGTCTTGATCTGGGTTTTGCTCATCAAATCTATTAAACGTTTCATAAGTTGTGGTTTTGACCACATTTACGTGGAACATTTCCTAGGTATATAACTGGGTAAAGTTATTCCATTCCTGTGTTTATTTTGTTTGTGTTGAGGTTTTACGGCCCAGTCAACCCAATGGGGTCATGTCAAATGCGGTCAGTTTACTTGACCACACTTTTACTGGGTAGGCTTAGTCCTCTAAACAGGGTGCACATTCTTTTGCCAGAAACTGATAGCTGCCCTTCTTGAATCAGCAGAAGGGAAAGAATGACTGTAGAAAGTATTTTATGATCAAATCTCAACGAAAGAATAAACTATTGTAGTAGGTATGGACTTCTGCAGTTATTTTACATTTTGTTATCTTGCTCACATATCAAGAAATTATTTGGAAATCAAACCTGGCAAGTAACTGTACTTTTGTAATATGTCATAAGGGAGATAATGGAAGGGAGCTAGTTCTGTTAATTTAGCTTTTTGTTGAATTTTAGTACTGGTATGCTCATTTAAACATCATGTTGAGATAGGATAGCGAAATTATAGCTTTCTTTTATGAAGTTCATTAGATTTTTAAGGTGACAAATGATAATTTTCATAAATAAATGAAACAACCTTTTTGTGAAAGTAAGTCATCACAAGTTTTGGTATAACCTTGGCTTATAATGCTTCCTAGCAGATTGCTAAACAGGGAGTGGGCTGGGTGGCCTAGTGGTTAGTGCACTCGACTTTCAAGCAGAATATTGTGGGTTTGAATCCCGCTTGGGTCAAAACAATTTTCAGACCATTAGTACGCCTACCTCATACTTGACGTGCCCTGGGTTGAGTATAAAGTGGACAGGACGGTGCTTGGTGACAGCAGCACCAAGTGTGCATAGGTGTTCCATGAAAGCAAGGCTGTACAAATACATGTACATAACAATCCCCATTGCCTGTATGTGCCTTGGATGCCTGGTAGCATTAAAAATCCACACAACATCAACAACTAAACAGGAGGGTTGTGCCTCTAATGGTTTCGTACTCTTGGACCCCCTGCACTGAAGTATATAACTGAGCAACAGCAAATTGCTAAACAGGCATTCTTATCATCCTGTGCAGTGGGGTGCAACTTTTGGTCATCGAAGGTTTATATCTTCACTTGACCTAATCCCAGACTGTTTATGTCTTCACTTGACCTCTGGTGGCTCTGTATGCGTATGTCTATTGGACCTGTCGGTACATTTATTTAAAAAACTATACAATCCGCTTTACTGCTTTTTGTGAAACTACAGGTCTGCCTGATTTACGTTAAACATGCCCCTACCAGGCTACCACACAATATACACCAGTGAAGTTCATATAGAATACAGCCGGCCTCGGTGGCTCAGTTGGATGCATCGTCCGACTAGAGACAAGGAGGTCGCGGGTTCAACCCCCGCCGAGGTCGGCAACATTCTTTTGTGGAGATTGATCGTGAAATATTTTCTACAGTCATTCTGTCTCTTAAGCTGATTCAAGAAGGGCAGTTATCAGTTTCTGGCGAAAGAATGTGCACAATACTGGTTAACCACTTAGAGCACTAAGCCTGCCCAGTAAAGGTATGGTTAGGTAAACTGAACACGCTCGACATGACCCCATTGGGTTGACTGGGCCGTAAAACCTCAATACAAACAAACAAATCATATAGAATACATGCACATGCAACCAAATTTACAAATAGAGTGGTTGAATTTGACGGTGAGTTTTGTACGTGCCCACCATTCCTTATTTAGCTAAGATGTAGGTGTTTGAATATTTAACCCTTAAAGCGCCAAGAAAATCTGCGTCTGAAAATGTCGTCTGCTTATGTCGTCTGCTGCATCTTCTTGCAAACTTTTCAAACTTACATTTTGCATATAGGCAAACAGTGTGGACCCAGATCAGACTGCTCCTAAAGGAGCAGTCTGATCTTGGTCCACACTGTTTGCAACAATGACTTTTAAAGTAACCGACAGAAGACAAAGCAGAGGACAATTGTTGTGATTGGCGCTTTAAGGGTTAATGTACCGTATTTACCTAAGTATTGGGACACCTTATCATCCTACCGGCACAGTGGCTCTGTTGGTAGAGTGTCCGCTTTGTTACCGGGAGGTTGCGGATTCAATCCCCGGCCAAGTCATAACAAAGACTTTAAAAATGGTACTATCTGCTCTTTCACTTGGCACTCCATGTTAACCGTTAAAGGGCCAATCACAACAATTGTCGTCTGCTTTGTCTTCTGCTTGTGATTTTAAAAGTCATTTCTGCAAACAGTGTGGACCCAGATCAGACTGCTTCTTTAGGAGCAGTCTGATCTGGGTCCACACTGTTTGCCGGTATGCAAAAAATAGCTTGGAGAAGTTTGCAAGAATATTCAGCAGACGACATAAACAGACGACATTTTCAGATGAAGTTTTTCTTTGCGCTTTAAGGGTTAAGAAAGTAGAGCTATGAATCAGAATTGGTCAGCTCAGTGTCAGTTTAATGTGACTGGGTGGTGTCTAGGGCATGGTATTTCAGTGAGGTAGCACTCTAAAAGTGTGCATTGAGTTCCCTGTCACATCCAGACACCATTGTGATGTGACTGAAAGATTGTTGAAAGCGACATAAAGACCGAAAAAAATAAAAAAACAAAAACCTTATCATCCTACCATATTTACCTAAGTATTGGAACACCTTATCTACTTATCATACTTGTCCTAAAAATTGAAATAGTCCATTCTACTACCTCTTGATGTGTCTAAAATATTGCTGTATGTATGGCACTGTTTGCAAAGGCCTATCTATCCCAATACCTAGGGTGATTATCATATGTACAGAGGAATATTTGATGATAATTCTGGGATATCTTTTCATATTTCTTCAGAAAAGCATATACTGAGGATCTTAATTAGAAGCTCCTCACTGATCATGAGGTGTTCCAAATGAATACCCTCAGCATATGTTTTCATAGAGAATGCCAAATAGGGCATGTTTTTTCAGCAAAAAAGTATTGATATATTTCTTATGTACTGTATTTCTCCAGGAAAAGTGAAAAGGGGTCTACTCGAAAACAGAGAGAATTTGCTCCCAATGCACTTCTAATGACTACCCATAAGATATGTTTTTATGGAGAACTGGAAAAAAAAACTGTCCAAGAACTATCATCAATGGGAGCAATTTTTTTACAAGTACACCTATTTTCAAAAAGGAGACAAAAATTTTGAAAAAGATACCTCCCATGAAAGTGATTCTGTTCCCCTTAATTGCATTAGTACAAGTACCAGAATTTTGGTGTTGCTTTTTTTTTTCAATGACTGAATTGTGTTAGATTTTATTCTTTTAACTTAGTAACTGGAAATACTATAATCTTTTTGACTGCCTGCATATACCATAGCTCCAGGTAAGGCACTCTTTTAACAAAAAAATACTGATATTTTTTTCTTATTTCTTGACAAAAACACATATTGTGGGTGCTCATTAGAAGTGCCTCAGTGGGGTGCTACTAATGAGTACCCAAAACTAGTTAGGCCAAATAAAAAAAATATGTGTGTTTAGGGTAACTCTATCCTACCTAATTTTCCTGGTGAAACCTAGCACTTTTTTTTCATGTTTTCTCAAAAAGAAATAGGTGGTACTGGGATAAAACATTTATGCTTAATACTTGGACAAGGAGGGCTGAGCAAACAGTGTAGACCCAGATTAAACTGCTCTTAAAAGAGCAGTTTGATCAGGGTCTGCACTGTTCCATTCTACCATACTTTTAGACACATCTAAGGATAATCAATTGCAAACTGATGTAATAAAAATTTATGTGAATTATGTGCTAAGTCCAAATATATATGGTAATTATGGTATTATTCTTCATAAAAAATGTATGAAAAAAAAAAGAGAAAAACCCTACCCTACCCTACCTGTTTTTTTTCTAACATGTTACCGTATTTACCATATGTATTCGGACAGATAGGCCTGAGCAAACAGTATAGACCCAGATGAGACGCCGCAGATCGTGGCGTCTCATCTGGGTCTACACTGTTTGCCACTCATCCAGCAATTTTTAGACACAACATCGGGTAGTGAATTGTACTGGT
The DNA here is from genome assembly GCA_964016985.1 of Anodontia alba. Taxonomy (NCBI): domain Eukaryota; kingdom Metazoa; phylum Mollusca; class Bivalvia; order Lucinida; family Lucinidae; genus Anodontia; species Anodontia alba. The sequence continues at coordinate 7,215,165 of OZ024830.1, read as the reverse complement.
TCAAATTTTAGAACATATATGGTAAAGAGTTGAGGTGCCGTAATACTTAGGGTAAATACGGTACCCTAAACACACATATTTTTTTATTTGGCCTTATCATGGAGAAATAAGAAAAATATTTTGTGGATACTCTCTCTTATCTGAAGCTATTGTATGCAGTAAAGGCTCTTCACATATGTTGCACTTTATGTAGATTCTGACAAGTCTAGAGACTGTTTTCAAAATATGCAGACCATTAGTCATTGCCCTGGATCTGCGTGTTATCAATATACAAAAGGATATTTTTACACATACATGTATATTTTAGCACAAGAACCTGACCGATTGGCTGAAGAGAAGTCTCAGATTCTAGAAGAGACTCAGAACCTTGCTTTCCAGAACTACAAGACATTTATTCAGACAGCAGACTGCTCCAGAGATATATTTGAAGATGTAAGTAGGGGACTTGTTAAGGAAGAGTATTTGGTGATAGTTCTGTGATATTTTTTCTTATTTCTTCATAAAAATATATGTTATCAGTAATCCTTGGTGAGGTGCTTCTGATGATTACCTACAACATATGTTTTAATGGAGAACTGGAGAAAACTAACGCTATGGAGCACAACCTGCAAGAATGCATGGATCTAGTTTATTCAGATTTTCAACAAGGCATGATGATTTTCTTAATCTGTTCATTTAGGCACTAGTATGTGATCGCTAAACTTAATTTACCTCGCACATTAGTACTCTGCATTGTACATGTACTTCAGTTGTTATTATACCCCCGGCATACGAAGTATGTCAAGGGGTATATAGTTTTCGGCTATCCGTCCGTTCGTCAGTCTGTCTGTGCGTGCATCTGTATGAATGTTAACATTTTGCATCAAAGGTTTACGTGAAGTTTTTTCCTTTTGCATATAGTTTTGAAAGCTTACACTTTAGGATGTTGATGTGTGGTTAGTGTTAATGATTACAGAATAGCAGACATCTTTTTGCTGATGCTGCTGATCCAAGGTCAAGGTCACGGACTTAGCAAATAGTGTGATGTTTACGTCAAAGTTTTACGTGAAGTTTTTGTCTTTTGCTTGTATTTCTAAAAGCTTTGATTTAAGGTTATTAATGTGTGATTTGTACTACTGCTGGATGATTACAGAATAGCTGACATCATCCTGCTGCTACAGCTACTGACCAAAGGTCAATAGCTGACATCATCCTGCTGCTACAGCTACTGACCAAAGGTCAATAGCTGACATCATCCTGCTGCTACAGCTACTGACCAAAGTTTCCTTTTGCATACGAGTATTTTTGAAAGCTTACACTTTAGGATGTTGATGTGTGGTTAGTGTTACTACTAGATGATTACAGAATAGCTGACATCATTCTGCTGATGCTGCTGACCCAAGGTCAAGGTCACAGACTTAGAAAATAGTGTGATGTTTGCATCAAAGTTTTATGTGAAGTTTTTGTCTTTTGCTTGTATTTCTAAAAGCTTTGACTTAAGGTTATTAATGTGTGATTTGTACCAATGCTGGATGTTTACAGAATAGCTGACATCATCCTGCTGCTACAGCTACTGCCTAAAGGTCAATAGTTGACATCATCCTGCTGCTACAGCTACTGACCAAAGGTCAAGGTCATGAACTTAGAAAAATTGTGTGATGTTTACGTCATAGTTTTATATGAATTATTGTGATTATGCGTTTTATCTTTGCTATTACTTGGTTTAGTTGTATGAAATCTTGAACATGAGTTCAGTTCAGCATGATGGGACATGGGAGTCACTGTGACCTATTTTTCACGGTCCTGTGATTTTGCCTTAAATCTTTACTTCTACTTGATGCATTTGCATGAAACTTTGGCTATAAGTTCAGTTCAACATGAAAAATAACTTGATAAGACAGGTGGGTTACTGTGACCTATTTTTCATGGTCCAGTGATTTTGCCTTATATCTTTACTGCTACATGATGGATTTGCATGAAACTTTGGATCTAAGTTAAGTTCAACATGAAAAATAATCTGATAAAACATTTTGATCACTGTGACCTACTTTTTGTGGTCCAATGATTTTGCCTTGTTTCTCAAGTTTATGTAGGTCAGTGACCTATATTTTATGGCCCAGCAAATTTGCTTTATGTCTTGAAGACTATTTACTCCAGAAATTTGGGATGATAGATCAGTGTCACTCAAAGACTGACATTGTAAACTATATCTTGCCTTCATTGTCATTATCTTTAAAATATTTTATAATTAAGAAATGGCGCTTGCCGGGGTATTCGTGACCCTCTGGGCACTTGCTCTAGTTTTCAATGAAAATCCTAAAATTTGTATATTTGTTTTTGATTACTTAAAGTCCTTTGAACATTATGTCATGCATACTAGGCACTTTTCTACTCATACATGTATTTTGAAAACAGTTTTAAAGTATCTATCAGTAGAGTAGCCTGGTAATAAAAGAGGAAAATTTATTAAATCATAAAGATCAGATTCTTCACACCACTTAAAGTCTGGAGAAAACAAACTTGACACCTCTCAGAATACAAAATATTATTAAAATATTACTGATGGTTTAAGCATTATGGCCATTTTTATATTACCCCATTATAATGCCTCGGCTTAGCCTCTGTAAAGGAGTCTGAATTATCTCATATTCACTGGCTATATCTAATTAGCATCCATAAGTATCCATATTATAAAGATAATCCAAGTGGTTTAAGAGTTACAAGCATTTTCACAAACTGATAATGGAAACTTCCACAAACCTATAACAAACAAAGCCATTTAAGTGGTTGGGGTACTTTAAGCCTTGGTTAATTAAAATTGCATTTGGCATGCCCATTGCCCAAATCAAGTTCACATCTATCAGTATGCAAAATGTCAAAATATTCCTGATGGTTTAAACATTATGGTGATTTTCGTATTTCCCCATTTTTATGCCTCAGCTTAGCCTCTGTAAATGAAACTGAAATTTCACATGTTCATTGGCTTGGTCTAGTTGACATCTTTAAGTATGTCAAAAAGTATAAAAAAATTCCAAGTGGTTTAAGAGTTATAGCTGTTTTCACCAAACTTATAAAGGACACTTTCACAAACCTATAAATGACAAAGACATTTGAGTAGTTGTGGTACCTTTGGCTTGGATAATTAAAATGGCATTTGGCATACCCATTGCCTAGGTCTGGTTGACAATTATCAGTGTACAAAATATTATCCAAATATTCCTGACAGTTTAAGCATCATAGCCATTTTCATGTTTTCCTCTTTTAAGCTCACCTGAGCCAAAGGCTCAAGATGAGCTGTTGTGATCACTTAACATCCGTTGTCTATCATCCATCCATCCGTCCATCTTTCATCCACATCTTTGAAGAACTTCTCCTCTGAAATCCCTGGGCCAATTTTCTTCAAATTTCTTATGGTGTCTTCAGTTAAAGCGGGGTTGTAAAGTTTTACAGATGGTGACGGTCTGTTAATTAAGATGGCCATCATGGACATATATGGTAAAATCACTAAAAAATCTTCTTCAGAACCAAGAGAGCTTTATGGCTGAATCTTGGTATATAGCATAGGGGACTGTAGTTCTACTAAGTTTGTTCAAATGATGATCATAGCTTGACAGTTGATCTTTTTATGGCAAGGTCAGATTTGCATCCCCATACATTTGTGTTGGGAAAAAAGCTGAAAAATTATTCTCTTAAAATGTATTAAAGACTAATGGCTGAAACTTACAATGTATGATAAAGGTAGTAACACTTCTTAGTGTCTTTCAAAATTTTGTCCCCCAGGGGTGATCTGCCCTTACCAATGGGCTATATACATGTACAAAATTGTGTAATCTTTAAATGACTTCTTCTCTGAAACCGCTCAATCAGTTTTCACCAGATTTCATCATCATGAAAACATGCCTATATAATCTTGATCCCCTTAAACCCCACTTTTATATAGTAAAATTGGGGTTTACAAGGGTATACATTATTTTTCTTATTTCTGCTCAAAACATAGACTGTGGGTACTCGTTAGAACTGCCTTGCCGAGGCGGTTCTAACGAGTACCCACATTCTATGTTTTTGAGCAGAAATATAAAAAAGATCAGAATTTTTATCAGAAAATTGTCATTTTTTGGTGGTAAAATTTTCAGTATATTTGAATAGTCTTGTTTTCGTAATGGGGGCCTTCTGTTAAAAGGAAATTGACAATTTGTTAGTTGGTTCTGCACCATTGAAACAGATGGCCACCATGCCCCTACATGATAAAAACTAAGGCTGGCTAATAGGAGCTGAAAAGATAATCGATTATCAGTCCTGCCATTGTGATCGATAATCGATTAGTAATCACTGAAGATTTGGTTGTAATTTTACCTGTCTGAGCATGACTCTTACCATTTGTTATACTTTATTGTATGTATTTGGTCAGACAGGCCTGAGCAAACAGTATAGACCCTGATGAGACGCCGCAAACGTGGCGTCTCATCAGGGTCTACACTGTTTGCCACTCATCCAGCTATTTTTAGACACAACAGTAAACTGTACTTGTTCAAATTTTAAATTAAGTATGGTAAGGAGTTGAGGTGTCTGAATACTAAGGGTAAATACGGTAAAGTAACACAGAAATCAAATGATCGATTATTAGCAAATCAATAATGATAATTATTTTTGTGGAATTTATCGATCAAGTAATCGATTATCTGATTAATTTTGCCAGCCTTAATAAAAACACTTATAAATCTTTTTCTCCAGAACCAAGGAAGCTTTGAGGCTGAATCTTTGTATATAACATCAGGGACTCAAGGTCTACTAAATTTTTCAAATGATGATCCTTGGATGACCTTTGACCTTTTAAAGCAAGGATAAATTTGTGTCTCCATACAGTTTTGTGCAGAAAATGTTGAAAAATCATTTTCTCAAAAATGTATTAAGGACTTATGGCTGAAACTTATAATGTATGAATAAAGTAGTAGAACATTTTAGTTACAATCAAAATTTTGTCCCTTGGGGATATTTTTGCCCTTGCCCCTGGGCTATATACATGTATAAATTGTGTAATCTTTAAATGTATTCTCTGAAACTGCTTGAAAACCAAACAAACAATCTTATAACATGACATGTTATCTGCATTACACTCAAACAAATTTTTCAGTCTATACATGTTTGATCAGTGTCTCACTCTTGTGAAGCATCTGGATGGCCAAGTGTTTAGCACATCAGACTTTTGACCACGAGGTCCTGGGTTTGAATCCTACTTGAGACGGAATTCAGCTCATAAATAATGCACTTTATTGCACAGAACTTCTCATCATCACCCTTCCATAATCTTGATTAGACTTAACCCTTGCCTTGCTGAATAAATAAGATGCCATTCTGAAGAAGCCAGCTGATCTGGATATACACTGTTTGATAAGACAGGGCATGCCGTGTTTAGCAAGAGAAGTGTTAGATAATGTTCAGAGGTACATAAAACACCAACTTGTCATTATTATCATCATCATCATGTCACTCCTGCCCATTTGGGTTTGAGAAAGAGATGGTACCTCTGTGGCAAAGCTGCTAGTAATATTAGGCAGGACTTGAGATATTCAGCCCTCCAAAATCATGTAAAAGTTCTAAAAATTCAGAGGTATTGTCTTGAAATTACTGAAATATTGTTGACTGAGAAGTAAATCTCGACTCAGCTAAGGGACCATTCTTCACTCATAGAATCTTCATAGAGTGGCCGAGTGTTTAGCACATCAGACTTGATCACGAGGTCCCGGGTTTGAATCCTGCTGGACATGGAATTCAGCTCATGACTTACGGCACATTATTGCACACAACTTTTTATCATCACCCTTCCATAATCTTCATTTGACGTAAATAATGTTGAAAGGTACATAAAACACCAACTTGTCATCATTATCATCATCATCATTGGGTACATAGTATGATTGGAATCTATGCAGCACCTCATAGCTCTAGATAAGAGGGGCATCCAAATAAGGACTGTTGCGGAAAATATGTTGTGGGTACTCATTAGTGTGGAAAATATGTTGTGGGTACTCATTAGTGTGAGAAATATGTTGTGGGTACTCATTAGTGTGGGAAATACGATGTGGGTACTCATTAGTGTGGGAAATATTTTTTGGGTGCTAATTAGTGTGGAAATATGTTGTGGGTACTCATTAGTGTGGGAAATATGTTGTGGGTACTCATTAGTATGGGAAATCTGATGTGGGTACTCATTAGTGTGGGAAATATGTTGTGGGTACTCATTAGTGTGGAAAATATGTTGTGGGTACTCATTAGTGTGGGAAATACGATGTGGGTACTCATTAGTGTGGGAAATATGTTGTGGGTGCTCATTAGTGTGGAAATATGTTGTGGGTACTCATTAGTGTGGGAAATATGTTGTGGGTGCTCATTAGTGTGGAAATATGTTGTGGGTACTCATTAGTGTGGGAAATATGTTGTGGGTACTCATTAGTGTGGGAAATATGATGTGGGTGCTCATTAGTGTGGAAAATATGTTGTGGGTACTCATTAGTGTGGGAAATATGTTGTAGGTATTCATTAGAAACACCTTTGAAAATTACTCTGTTTTAACCCTTAAAGCGCCGGTCACAACTGCAACAGACAACACTTTTAAAAAACATATTTTTTTTTTGTTTTTCATAGAAAACAAGTCTTGGCATTTCATGTGAATTGTCTGCTTGGCAGACAATTCACATGACATACAAAGACTTATTTTTGCAGACTATTCACAATAATGCCAAGACTTATTTTCTATGAAAAATAATAATAAAAAAATAGAATATTGTCTGCTACAAATTTTGCTTTGCTTTTTACAAGTTTAAAGAGCACTGGTCTCCAGTATTTTGTTGAAGTAAGAAAACAGATTCATCCATATATACCTATATTGTACCATATTTAGCCCAAATATTTGGACACCATACTTACCATACTTGTCCTAACCTTTGAACAAGTCTATTTTTCTATCTAATAATGTGGCTTCTGGATGAATGGCAAATAGTGTGCCTTATGCGATGTCTAGCCCTCAGGTTATAACACTTTTTTCATGCTCAACTCAGCTGAGCATGAAATTTCTCTGCAAATAAATATGAAAGTGCCAGCAATATTTGACATTTTCATATTTGTTACCAAAGAAATTTTCATGCTTGGCTATTTAGCAAGAAAGAATTTGCAGCTGTTAGTAATTTGAGATTTATTAGACAAATTTCATGCTTAGCTGAGTTGAGCATGAAAAAAGAGGAGGTGGTTGTGTGTGGCAAAGGTGTTGTGTATTTTACGTCATTGGGGCCTCCAACTGATATTGGCTTACAGTTGGGCAAGGCCTGTTATCCTTGTAGCAGGTAAGGGTAGAGGGGGAATGTTTTTATTTCTTCCATTTCTTCACTTTCATTCCTGTTCCTCTTTCTTCCCTGTCCCTCTACTATCTCTTTTCTCCCTTTCTCTGGGAGACGACACAGAATGACCCACAAGGGTTGACATGTTGTTAAACCCCAACACAATCAATTAAAAGCATGAAAAAAGTTTTATAACCTTAGGGCCTGCTCTGGGTATTTACTCGGGCTGTCTGTCCAAATACTTCTGGATGAATACAGTAATTTTTAGGAGCCATGATTTTATCCATGTTTTGTTTCCATAGTTTCAGATAATAGAGAAACATGTTGGAGATTTATTGGAAAAGTTGCCCGAATTCTCTAGCAACTGTAGTACAGTGCTTAAACAGGCACAGGATATTTCTTCTAGGTAATAGTTTAAGAAAGATGGTAAATATAGTAATGTTTCAAACCTCCAGATAAGAGGGATATCAGGTTAACTCTTGTCCTGCTGAATAAATTAAGATGCCATGCCCATTTCAAATTTTCAGACAATCAGATTACTTGATCTAGATTGTTGATATAAATTCTCATACTGAATAGCAAACAGTGTAGGTCCAGATCAGTTGGCTTCTTAGAAGGACAAGGATTAATATTTTTCTTATTTTTGTATGAAAATATATGTTGTGGGGACTCTTCTGAAGTGCTTCTAATGAGTAACACAACATATGTTTTTGTGGCAAAATAAAAAATCAGTGCGTCGATATATCCTTTTATCTAGAGCTAAGTATAGTTGAAAAAAAAAACTTGTGATTATAGAAATGTTTCAAAGATCCAGATAAGAGGAGTATCAGGTTAATATTTTTCTTATTTCTGTGTGAAAACATATTATGTTGTGGTACACATTAAAAGCACCCCAGTGAGGCATTTCTAATCAGTACCCACAGCATAAATATGGAGAAATATGAAAAATATCAAAATCTTTTTTATTGAAAAAATGTGTCTTATCTGGAGGTATATGTTTGTGTTGTATAATGTTCATAGCTTCTGCTGTTGACCTGAATCCATTATTATTACATGGAAACATGTGCCACAATGCATTTACAACTATGTGTCAACAGAAAGAAAACTGTTTTTTTTAATACGGTGTTCATATGCTGTTATAAATTTGTTTAGCGGCTTTAAATAATCAAATTTGGGGTCCACTGCTTAATCTGATGCCAGCTGCATAGATGTCAAAGGGATGTCAAAAATACGATGTTATGTCACAGCCCTGGAAGCAGCATTTTCAAAATTAATTTCAATTTCCTGAAGATCTTTGACAATAAAAAAAACAAACAATTTTTATTTGTTTTTGCATCTTTTCTGGTGCAAAAGTAAGTTTTTTTTTATGTAATTGTAGCAGCCAAACATGGTACCTATACATGCAAATTGTCCAAGATGAACACCCTAAATCTTCAGAGACACTCCCATTATTTTGGGCATGTTATAAAGAGTCATCTTTTTGCATATGCGGGCATGGTGTTTCACAAACATAGCTTTAGTTTTTTTTTTGTTTTTTTTTTCAGTCGTAAGATGAACACCCTTACCCTTCAGAGACATACCCAACTACTGGAAGTGTTAGAAGTGCCACAGTTGATGGACACCTGTGTACGTAACTGTTACTATGATGAAGCCCTAGAGCTGGCATCTTATGTGAAAAGGATAGAGAAGAAACATTCATCAATTCCTGTGATTGCTGTAAGTGCTATATAGTCTCAATGTTGTACCATAGCTTCAGATAAAAGGTGTTTCCACACTATTTTCCTTATTTCAATAAAACATGTATAGTTTCTCTGTATTAGGCTAAATACAACTCTAGTTAAAGGTTATTTGCATTAGCAATCACCTAGTCATGGACCTAATCGTAAGCGTAGTTTTTTATTTACATAAAATATATAGTCGTCTGTTATTAGCAGACTGGTTAAACAAGGCAAAAGCTAAAAATGACTGAAGATAATATAGAAAAAAAATGAGAGAGGAATGTCAGAAAATTATGAGTAAAATAACACTTTGAGCTGTCAGAATGTCTTTCAACAGTTTGATTGAAGAATTTCCTGTTAAAAATTGTTGAAAAGTTTTTTTGTTTTTTTTTTTTTCGTTTTTTTTTTGCATTCTATATAATTATGACAAGTCTATAGTTATGGGTTGTTCCTATTGTCAGGGTTTGAATTCTATAAAAATAAATTCTGAGGATCCAAACTTAATTCCAATTAACCCTCGTCCTGCTGAGCCCGAATATACCCTGCCTTTGCAAACAGTGTAGATCCAGATCAGTTGGCTTCTGAAGAAGCCAACTGATCTGTATCTGCACTGTTTGCAGCAATCCAGATCAAAGAAATCTGATTGGCTGAAAATTAGAAGTGGGCATGGCATCTTTATTTATTCAGCAGGACAAAGGTTAATAAGGGTTTTTAAGCCGTCATTGTTCCAATTATTGTTCTTCTGTATTTATGTCTTTTGAACAATGTACGGTAAATGTCCTAAAAATTTGCACACTTTAGTCTAAATTTTGCTTTTTATGCTGTTGTTTCTTAAAATGCTAAGGGGAACAGCAAATAGTGTAGACCCAGATCAGACTGCTCCTGAAGGAGCAGTCTGATCTGGGTCTGCACTGTTTGCATATGCCATTTTGTCAGAAGACTTGATGTACTAAATTTTAAGGCATTAACTGTAATATCCCCCCAGTAGGAAATGCCACTATCTTACATTGCCCTGTAATTCTTGTAAATACAGGAACGGTGGCTCAGTTGGTAGAACATCCGCTTTGTGACCAGGAGGTTGTGGGTTTGTTCCCTGGCAGAGTCATACTAAAGACTTAAAATATGGTATTAGCTGCTGTTTTGCTTGATACTCAATGTTAAGAAAGTAGAGCTAGGAATCAGAACTAGTCAGCCTGATGTCAGTATAATATGACTGGTTGGAACATCTTGTCATGTCTAGGGCATGATATTTCAGTGAGGCAGAACTCTAAAAGTGACCATTGAGCTCCCTGCCACATCCAGGTACAGTAGCAATATGACGGCAAGATTGTTGAAAGGGACATACAGTCGAAACTCAATAGCTTGAACACCAATGGCTCGTTTACCATGGCTGATTCGAACTCGTTGTTGAGTCCCTACGAAATTCTTCCAATAGCTGCGGAAAACAAATATTAAAGGAAAGTTTCTTATTTTATCATGAAATTTTATGATGTTTGTACTCATTAGAATTGCCTCATCAAGGCAATTCTAATGAGTACACTCAACATATCATTATTATATAGACGATTGAAAAGACTTCCTAAAATTATTGCCAATTGCTTCCTGACCTGGCACTGTGATTAAACCTCAGTGACTCCAACTACCCATGTCTCGGACAATTTTCCATGGTCCCAAAGATGTTTGAGTTATTGAGGTTCGACTGTAATACTCAAATAAAACAAACAAACAAATCTTGTAAATATCTAGTATCTTCAGACACATTTATACTTCCAGAATATTGTGAATGAAGTAAAATTATCTACTCAGCTGATGTTGAACCAACTCATCCAGCAGCTGCGGACAAATGTACAATTACCAGCCTGTCTGAGAGTGATAGGTTACCTCCGGAGAATGGATGTTTTCACTGAGGCAGAACTTAGAATCAAATTTTTACAGGTATTGCTTGTTTAAAACTGAAACAAAATGAAGATGTAGTCATGATTTATTGAATGTGTTTTTATGTCAGACTGTTATATACACTGCAGCGCCGTTATAACGCGGTCGTCGGGAGCCAGGAACACTGACCGCGTTATACGTGGTCCGCGTTATACTGAACATGACAACCACACCCACTTGCACAACTGCAGTTTCCTCCAGTTATTATGAGATATTACACATTGCATGTATGTTATATTGTATGTTCCTTTTTTATTTATTTATTTTTTTTTTTTTTTTATTGTAGAAACTTTGTGCATTACCTTGCCTGATTTCCGTTTTATTCTTTTAATCCAGTAAATAATAAAATTTTTAAGCTTAAATTGTTTTGTTTTCTTTTATGATCCTTCAAGGGAACTAACTGCAACAGTCTTGCATTATGGATAACTGTGTAATAAACAACGTGTCCTTTACCGGAAATTGCCTTGAGCATGTGCACAGTTGATCTGCGTGTCAAAAAATAACCTTTGTTGCTCCCTGAAAAAATTTAGCAGATGACAAATTGATATTTTTCTTTCTTTCTTTTTTCTTTCCATACAACAACTTTTTGTCTTGCAAATTTTCTCAAGTTTGAATGCAGTGTCAAAATCTTGCAGCCTGAGGATATAAGAAAAAAATATTTCAGAAGGTGGTCTGCTAATTATATGCACACAGCATGCTAAGGGTTTAGCAACAGGTGCAGAAAAAAAAAATCAATACCAACTGTTACGTCAGATAATAAGTACATGATAAAAGGGACAGGCTTACCTGCTTGGTCAGTTTTTATTGCTGCTGTTGATTTCTTTCACAATAAAAAAATCTAATCTCAGATATTTTTTTTTTATACAGAGCACTGACCAGTCTTAGTTTCATGTTTGTCTAGAAAGTACATCTCGTTTCCCAGCAGTCTATTTCCGTTAACCTAGGGTAGCAGTACTTTTTAACTAAAAAAAAAGACACCTTATCTGGAGCTTTAAGCTGTCTCAGTGTATTCACACTTGACCCGTTTCTTTGATCTATTTGGACATGCCGACTGTCATAGCTCCAGATAAGAGGGTCTATCCACAGCTCCAGACTAGAGGAGTCTCCACATATTAAATTTCTTATTTCTCCACGTAAACGTAGGTTGTAGATACTCATTGGAAGCGCCTCACTGAGGCACTTCCAGAGAGTACCCAAAACCTACAATTTCATGGAGAAATGAGGAAAAATAACAGTCTTCTTTAATTAAAAAAGAAAAAAAAGACACCTAATCTGGAGCTATGGACTGTGGCAGTGCATTCACACGTCACACAAACGGATTAATTATCAGACTACCATTACAGCAAAAAGGACAGTGAAGTGTTGATTTGTGACTGTGTTAGGATAATTATGTAATTAATTTGTGTTGCGTAAGTTACTCTTATTATTTCTTTTATTTCTCTTATAATACATGAAAATTATCGTTGAGGGCTGATGGTGATCTGAAATAGCCTAAAGACAAAAACTGATGAAAAGTTTGGTAAAAAAGAATGAGTAAATCAGCGAGTATATGGTCACGGCTGGCGATTTTTAGACTGCCGCGTTCCGCGGAAAAAGGGCAACACTTTCAAACTGGTGGGAAAAAAAAAACGGGAGCCAAGGCCCAACCGCGTTATAACGGTTTCCGCGTTATAAGCGACCGCGTTATAACGGCGCTGCAGTGTATATCAATAAATAATTAGAAGTCCGATCCACTAATGGTCATTTATTATAGGCTGAACGGTTTCATGTATAAAAATGTTCAAATCCGTGATAGAAATATACGTTTAGTGAACTTAATGGCTCACTGTGTGGTACAACACTGTGTAGTCAAGGAAGTCGATGTAACATTAATATAACTATGACGTTAATGTATGGGCAGTTTCCTTCTGATTCCTATAATGTCGTTCCTGATGCTTGCAAATGTGTAATGCAGTCATTAAACTGATAAGAGTGATAATCACACAAATATTTTTCTTATTTCCCCGCAAAAAATTATGTTGTTGGTACTCATTAGAAGCAATTCTAATGAGCACCCACAACACATGTTTCTGTGGAAAAATAAGTTAAATATCAATACTTTTTTGTGTGGAAAAAAACATGCATTATCTTGAGCTATGTGATTAGCTCACCAGATCGAGGGTTGAGCGCAAGACTGTAGTAACTCAAACATATTTTTGAAACCCTTGTTTAGGGGCAACTTTGACCCCTTTGTAAACAAAGCAAATTTAGGTGGCATTGCTCATACGAGAATTGTACCTAAATTTCCATTGTTTACAGAAAGAAATGTTGTAATCTTCATAATGCCTTCATGATGAGATTAAGTATTGGGAAAAACAACCATCTGACTTGCTACAGTCTTGCGATCAACCCTCGACTGATGCAACATCCAAAAACATGATATGGTTAAAGCTTTTTCCAAAAACCACAAACATTAACCTTTCAAAATTGATCAGAGCATACATATAACTGAGTTCATTAAAGCTTTTTGGATAGTGACATAATACCAACAGGACTAAGCCGGGCTCAGTAGCACTGTTGGTGTACATCTGACTGCAGAACCAAGGAGCCACAAGTTCAAATCCCAGCTAGGCCACATAACTTCTGTGGATATTGATCATGAAATCATTTCTACGGTGATTCTTCCCTTTCCACTGATCCAAGAAGTGCAGTTGTCAGTTTTTGGCAGAAATCTGTGCACAAAGTACTGGTTAATCACATATAGGACTAAGCCTGTTCAGGAAAAGTGTGCGTAGGTTGAATAATGAACTCAACAACCTTAACAGTGTTGACTGGGCTGTAAGACTCCAAATCAAATATGAAACTATCCTCCAGCAGCCTTAGTGTACTTAATAGTCTACAGATCATGCATCAAGCAGTCTGTTGGCAAAATGAAATGGGAATTTAAGTGCAGAATCACTGAACATGCATAGGACAATAGAGTTAAACTAGACCACTTATCTCATAGCGAACATATCTGAATACACACTGGAGCATATGTTCATTCTAATTAGATGGATACATTCCACCTACCCAGTCTATAACAACACCATATTTAAGCAAAGAGAGTATGAAGAATACTGGATCTCTGAACTCAACACATTGATTTAGGGATTTGCATTTTTGGTCAAATTGCCACATCCTACATGCAGTTTTATTATATTAGCTCACCTGAGCACGAAGTGCTCATGGTGAGCTATTGTGGTCAGTCAATGTCCGTCGTGCGTCGTGCGGCGTCAACAATTGCTTTAAAAGCCTACTCCTCCTACACCCCTGGGCCAATTGACTTGATACTTGGTAGGAAGCATCGGGGTGACTTGTAGATAAAAAATAGCTAAAATCGTGCCGATCGAAAATCCAAGATGGCCGCCATGGCCGCCATCTTGAAAATCTATTTTTCGCTTCTTCTCCTGAAGCGAAAGGCCAATTGACTCCAAACTTGCTAGGAACCATCAGGGTGACTTGTAAATCAAAAATAGCTAAAATCGTGCCAATCAGAAATCCAAGATGGCCGCCATAGCGGCCATCTTGAAAATCTATTTTTCGCCTTCTCCTGAACCGAAAAGCCAGTTGACTCCAAACTTGCTAGGAAGCATTAGGGTGACTTGTAGATCAAAAATAGCTAAAATCATGCCGATCGGAAATCCAAGATGGCCGCCATCTTGAAAATCTATTTTTTGCTTCTTCTCCTGAATGGAAAGGCCAATTGACTCCAAACTTGCTAGGAAGCATCAGGGTGACTTGTAGATCAGAAGAAGCTAAAATGGTGCCGATCGGAAATCCAAGATGGCCGCCATGGCGGCCATCTTGAAAATCTATTTTTTGCTTCTTCTCCTGAACCGAAAGGCCAGTTGACTCCAAACTTGCTAGGAAGCATCAGGATGACTTGTAGATCAAAAATAGCTAAAATCATGCCGATCGGAAATCCAAGATGGCCGCCATCTTGAAAATCTATTTTTCGCTTCTTCTCCTAAACCCAAAAGCCAATTGACTCCAAACTTGGCAGGAGGCATTGGGGTGACTTATAGATCAAAAATAGCTAAAATCGTGCCTATCGGAAATCCAAGATGGCCGCCATTTATTTTTCGCTTCTTCTCCTGAACCAAAAGGCCAAACTTGGTAGGAAGCATCGGGGTGACTTGTAGATCAAAAATAGCTAAAATCATGCCGATCTTAAAACCAGGATGGGCGCCATGGCAGCCATCTTGAAAATCTATTTTTCGCTTCTTCTCCTGATCCGAAAGGCCAGTTGACTCGAAACTTGGTAGGAAGCATTTGGGTGACTTGTAGATCAAAAATAGCTAAAATCATGCCAATCGTAATTCCAAGATGGCCACCATGGCGGCTATCTTGAAAATCTATTTTTCGCTTCTTCTCCTAAACCCAAAAGTCACTTGACTCGAAACTTAGTAGGAAGCATCAGGGTGACTTGTAGATCAAATGTAGCTAAAATCGTTCTGATCAGAAATCCCAGATGGCCACCATGGCTGCCATATTGAAAATCTATATTTAGCTTCTTCTCCTGCACCGAAAGGCCAATTGACTCCAAACTTCGTAGGAGACATTGGGGTGACTTGTAGATCAAAAATAGCTAAAATCGTGCCAATCGGATATCCAAGATGGCCGCCATGGCAGCCGTCTTGAAAACCTATTTTTCGCCTCTTCTCCTGAACTGAATTGCCAGTTGACTCGAAACTTGGTAGGAAGCATTGGGGTGACTCTTAGATCAAAAATAGCTAAAATTGTGCCGATCGTAAATCCAAGCTGGCTGCCATTTAGAGTTTGTTGAAATGATCACGCTCATTTGACTGGCATACCATGTTATATCTTCTTCTTCAAAATAAAGAACTGCTTAAATGATGATCTTTTCATTAGTTGCGATGACAGGATTGGAAAAATGTTGCATAACATCTGCATATCTGCAGTGGCTATGTCACTCAGGTGAGCGACCCGTGGCCCGTGGGCCTCTTGTTTCCTATCATGCCCATTAATATATACAATGTTTTGAGATTTTTTTTTTTCTTTAAGAAACCTGACTCTAATTGTACTAATAAAGGATTTTATATTTTGTTTTCTTTTAGGCAAGGGATGCCTGGTTTCAAGGAATTTTGGATGCAATTCCCAAAGAGGATGGTAATTTTTGTTTTGATGTTTTGGATTTTAACATTCTATCAATAGTGTTTTGTCATTTTGAGATGATAACTTGCAGAGCTCCAGATAAGGCCCTTTTTTTAGCTAAAAAGTACTTATGTTATTTTTATTTCTCCACAAAAACATATGTGATCCTTTAGAAGCACTCCATCAAGTCACTTCAAATTAGTATCCACAACGTATGTTGGCGTGGAGAAGTAAGGAAAATATTACGTGCATCCTCCTCTGATCTGGAGCTATGAATAAGGTAATAACATGACAAAGGCTCTGTGTACTGTGGTACAATCTGCAGGAGAATTCTGTGCCAAGCTCGATTTGAATGTTCAACTGTTTGAACTGCAGGCAAGTGCTTAATGCTCTGCATACTGGGTAAAATATTCAGCAGATGACATTTTGAAAGACATGTATTTTTCTTAGTTTCACCAAAAACAGGCTTTGACATTTCATGCAAATTGTTTCCTCAGGAAACAATTTGCATGAAATGTCAAAGTCTGTTATCTAGGATAAACAAGAAAAAGTATTTCAATATGTTGTCTGTTGAAAATTTTACCCAGCACTAAGGTGAATGGCTGTACTTGGTAGATTATCCAACATTTATTTCAAGGCACAATGAAATAAAAAAACAAAATGATAATAATCAAAAATCAATTCTTTTAAGTTAATTTTTGGTTAGAAATTTTCATAAATTTACTTTCGAAAATGATAAAAGCATCATCTTTTTGTCTTAAAAGTAGCAGATCAGCTTGCACAAGAATATTTAATTTGGTATTGGGTTTTACCCAGATTGAGGAATGTGCCCTTGATGACCTTTCAAATTTTCATGGACTGACAGGAGATTAAAATAAAATTGAGAGAATTAAGAACAAAAAAGTTCAAGGTGTAGGTTAAATTTATTATAGATACAAAAGAAAAGCCCGGCTGGCCTCGGTGGCTCAGTTGGATGCGCCGTCCGACTGGAGACCAGGAGGTCGCGGGTTCAACCCCCGCCGAGGTCGGCAACATTCTTTCGTGGAGATTGATCATGAAATATTTTCTACGGTCATTCTCTCCCTTCCGCTGATTCAAGAAGGGCAGTTGTCAGTTTCTGGCGAAAGAATGTGCACAATACTGGTTAACCGCTCAGAGGACTAAGCCTGCCCAGTAAACGTGTGGTTAGGTAAACTGACCGCGCTCGAGATGACCCTATTGGGTTGACTGGGCCGTAAAACCTCAACACAAACAAACAAAAGAAAAGCCCAATAATGCCAAGAAATAATTATTTTATTCTTTTGAATGTAAAAGAGATTATTGGCATATTGTCATACATCTGGAGTTGGGTTTTATTGCAAATAGTGCAGTCTTTGGCTGGGCATAAGATATTTTTATTTAGTCAGAAAATTAATGAAACTTTTCCACCAATCAGAAAGCAGGAAAATGCATTAATGTAAACGAAATTTAATTATTACAAAATGAAAATGTGGTAACAATGAATACCGGTACTGTTACAGCTTATACCCACATCACAAAGACAATAGAAGCTAGCCGTGTACACCTTTTCGATATCATCACACAGTACCGGGCTATTTTCTCTGATGAGGATCCAATTGTGGCTACATCCAAGGACGATTCTTTGAATGAAGCTGCTCTCTTCCATGGTTGGATAGTTCAGAAGGTAAAATGAGAGGGGCTACAACAAAAACACAGTACACAGGATTTTCCCTCTGGCTTTTAAAATGAGGGTTCCACAGACTCCCTAATGTGGAGTAAAGGGGTCCTTTAATAAGATTTAGGGGTTTATTGTTTTAAAGAGGGCCCCATAAGCACTAATTGCAGCTGCAGTAGATGACACTTTGAAGTACTTTTTCAGAGAAAATAAGACGACATTTCATGTGCATTGTCTGCATAGTCAAGTCTAATTTTCTCTGAAAAATAAAATCAATTTTAGACTATTGTCTACCACAATTTGCCTTGTGCTTTATAGGTTAACTATTGCCCAAATATTGATGATTCCTGGCCTTCAGACCATGAATAGATTAAAATACAAAATACAAAGCCATAGATGAATATTTTGGATTTGATTCTGTATGCATCACTCAGGACCCTTTCCCCTAGTTTTTAAGAGTCCCAAACAAGTTTTTGGGGGTAAAAACTGCCAAAATGCGAGTCAGGGAAAACCCTGAATACAGTAATATTCTGCTATTAAGATCACTCGAAATAAAGACCACTACACTAATAAGAGCAACTTTTGCCAGACCCAAATGGTTCCTATCTTATTATTCTATATTCAGTATTTAAACTGTCTCACTAATAAGACTGCTTTAAGGCAGTACCAAAGTTGGTCTTATTTGAAGAATTTCACTGTACTTTGAAATGGATTTTTATTTGCATAGAATGCTAATGTTACAGATCATTTTGGTGAAATGTGAGGTTTTCTTCTTGTTAGTACCAAGAAACCCATTGTTTCCTGCTGTAAGTAATAAGGGACATAAATTGTGATAGTCCAAAAAAAAAAACACAAAAAGAAAAAGGTAATTCTGTTTGTCCATGCATATTGTGTCATGCTATGATTTCACTGTTTGATTATTAAGTCCCCCACCATAGGCAGGGTGAGGGGGTGGGGGACATATTGTTTTTAGTGTGGATCCTGTTGTCGTCGGCATCAACGTCAGCGTCCTTGTGGGCGTAGCCTCTTGTCTGCACTCTATCTCCTTAATGAATGGATGGATTTTGGCCAAACTTACACAAATTTATCGTTTGGTGGGGAAAAATGCTGATTAGATTTTGATGACCTTGACCCCTTTTCAAGGTCACACGAGGACTTAGATTGTTGGAAAAGGCTGGAAAATTGCTTGTCTGCACCCTATCTCCAGAAGGAACAAATGGATTTTGACCACACCTGCACATCTAGATTGTTGTGACAGGTAAAGGAAATGATTAGATTTTAGTGACCTTGACCCCATTTTCAAGGTCACATGATGGCTTAGATGGTTGGAAATGGCTCGTCTGCACACTATCTCCTGAATGAATGGATGGATTTTTACCAAACTTGTACATCTATATTGTTGAGACATGGAAAAGAACTGATTAGATTTGGTGACCTTGATCCCGTTTTCATTTTCAAAGTCACAGGAGGACTCTGATTGTTGGAAAATGGCTTGTCTGCACCCTATCTCAAGAATGAATAGGTAGATTGTGACTAAACTTGTACATCTATATTGTTGTGACATGGAAAAGAACTAATTAGATTTTGGTGACCTTGACCCTGTTTTCAAGGTCACAGGAGAGCTCAGATTGTTGGAAAATGGCTTTTCTGCACCATATCTCCAGAATGAATGGATGGATTTTGACCAAACTTGTACAGCTATATTGTTGAGACAGGGACAAGAACTGATTAGATTTTGGTGACCTTGACCCCATTTTCAAGGTCACATTAGGGCTTAGATTTTGGAAAATGGCCCCCATCAACCACACACACACACACACACACACACACACACACACACAAAAAAAAAGATAAATTGTAGATACATTCTTTGTCAAGGATAGGTCTGTCCAAACTGGTGGGGGACATACGTTTTCCTCCGAAAAACCTGTTCTATTATAATGTAACTTTCATGATGTATTCATAATAAGGAGACAACTTCATAGCTCTAGGTAAGGTGTTTTTGTCATCAGAAAAGATATTTTTCTTATTTCTCTATGAAAACATATTGTAGGGGTACTCATTAGAAGCGCCTCACGAAGGCACATAAGATGAGTCGCAAAACATGTTTACATGGAGAAATAAGAAAAATAGGAATCGTTTTTTGTTGAAATAAACATGCCTTATCTTGAACTTTGTAGCTTGTTAACAAAAAGACAACTCAGGCATTCTTCTTAAGGAGTGAATGGACTTGATCTAATTTTAGAAGTACTGTGGATGTTACCATGTTATTTTATTTAAAAACTGATATTGCTGCTCTTGCACTTGGCACTTACTTTCCTTTCACCATCAATTGGAAAGATGTTTTTGGCATTTCATAGCAACAGATAAGGCACTTTTTTCATCCAAAAATTGCTGATATCTTTCTTATTTCTCAACAAAAACGTATGTTGTGGGTACTCATTAGAAGCGCCTCGGCGAGGCGCTTCTAATGAGTACCCACAAGATATGTTTTCATCGAGAAATAAGAAAAATATTATGTGGATACCCTCTCTCATCTGTAGCTATGGCATTTTATTTTAAATGAAAATATTTTGTTCAATTTATCTTAATATCCGAAACCATTTGTATTTTCTGTTTCTTTGCTTTAGTCACAAAATATTTACCGTAAAATAAAGTTTACCCCACAAAACTTACTTTGACCTGTGCAATTTGTATAGTATTAAAAGAGACTTTTTTTAAAAATAAATTCTTAGAAACTATTTTTTACTTTTCTCTACTGATTTTTAATAAATGATGTTTTACAACAACATTATGAAAATTTCAGAAAATTTGAACAAGTAGAACATGTTGAAAACCTGCCTCCAATCTACCTTCCCTCTCATTTTTTGCCCATTTGTGACCATTTTTACTATGGAAAAAAATGAAAATATTCACATTTTTTTTTAAAACTAATGAATAGAATAAAACTTTTAGGGCAGTTACAGTATATACTAAGGCTGGCACAATTAATCAGATAATCGATTAACTGATCGATAAATTCTACAAAAATGATTATCATTACTGATTTGCTAATAATCGATAATTTGATTTCTCTGTCTGTTACCTCACCGTATTTACCCTTAGTATTCAACTCCTTACCATACTTAATCTAAAATTTGAACAAGTACAGTTTTCTATCCACTGTGTTGTTCAAAAATAGCTGGATAAGTGGCAAACAGTGCAGACCCAAATCCTTCTCATCAGGGTCTACACTGTTTGCTTAGGCTTGTCTGACCAAATACATACAATAAAGTATAACATATGGTTAGAGTCATGCTCAGGTAGGTAGGTAAAATTATGACCAAATCTACAGTGATTACCAATCGATTATCGATCACAATGGCAGGACTGATAATCGATTATCTTTTCAGCTCTGATTAGCCAGCCTTAGTATTTACTGTTCTTGTTCACATTTATTACCCCTTACAACCTACATCATAACGATTATGAAGACACATATTTTGGACAGTAACTGGCTGTACATAGTTGGCTGAATTATCTTTAATTTTATGAAATTCAGAATATTTGCTTTAACCCTTAAAGCGCCAATCACAACTGCAGCAGACGACATTTTGAAATTTTTTTTTTAATTTTTCAAAGAAAACAAGTTTTGATATTTCCTGTGAATCATCTGCTTGGCAGACAATTCACATGAAATATCAAGACTTGTTTTCTTTGAAAAATTAAAAATATAAAAATAAATGTCGTCTGCTACAAATTTTTCTTGGTGCTTTAAGGTTAATATACAAAATACCCTGGCGTATGGACTGTCTATCTTTTACAAAACCAGGCATCTGGAACGCCACAGATATTCAGACATTTCAACCATCTAAGTTGATATTTAGTAACACTTATAATTTCAGAATAATTGGTTGAAGTATCAATAATATCTAGAATATGTATGGATTTTGTGGTTTTTGTGAAAGACAGTACTGAAATGGGCATATTTGGTGCACTCATGATTTTTCGCTGTGCTTGTATTTTTGATTTTGCCAAGTTTTGTAACCATCACTATGCTGATCACGTAGGTTGTTGGCTTTGATTTACTGCAGGTCTCTCAGTTTCTGGCTCTTCTGGAACAAGACTTGGCCCGAGGTGTTGGTGGTAGACTGGACTCAATTCTTGGTCAGTGTATGTACTTTGGACTGTCATTCAGCAGAGTTGGGGCTGATTTCAGAGGTTTGCTCACTCCAGTGTTCCAGAGGGCAGCCCTTAGTGGCTTGAACTTAGCCCTTACAGAGGCAAACAAAAGGTGTGTACATGAATGTACCTGTTTCTGTCATTATAACCCCCCTTTAGTCTCAGTGACAACAGGGTTTACATAGGCTTTTAATGGGAAAAGTGGGGGTGGTCGCATGTGATGAAGGTGTTGTGTATCTTACGTCACCGGGGCATCCAGCAGTGGGTATGGCTGGCCTCAGTGACTCAGTTGGATGCGCGTCTGAGGAAGTTGCGGGATCGACCCCAGCTGGGTAGGCAACATTCTTTCATGGAGATTTGATCATGAAATATTTTCTACAGTCATTCTCTCCCTTCCGCTGATTCAAGAAGGGCAGGTGTCAGTTTCTGGCGAAAGAATTTGCACAATACTTTTTAACCGCTTAGAGGACTAAGCCTGCCCAGTAAAAGTGTGGTTAGGTAAACTGACCGCCCTCGACATGACCCCATTGGGTTGACTGGCCTGTAAAACTTCAACACAAACAAACTTACAGTTGGGCAAGGCCTGCTATCCTTGTAGCAGGTAAGGGTAGAGGGGGAATGTGTATATTTCTTCTGTTTCTTCACTTTCATTTCTGTTCCTCTTTCTTCCCTGTCACTCTCTTTCATCTCTTCTATCTCTTTTCTCCTTTTCTCTGGGAGACAACACAAAATGACCCACAAGGGTTGATGTGTCATTAAACCCCAACACAATCAATCAGTTAATGGTAAAAATGAAAGTAGGACATTTTTAGCTCACCTCAGCTGAAGGCTCAAGGTGAGGTATTGTGATCACTCACCGTCCGTCGTCGTCGTCGTCGTCCGTCTGTCCGTCCGTCCGTCCGTCCACAATCTTTAAACAACATCTCCTCCTAAACCACTGATTGGATTTTGACCAAATTTCACAGGAATGATCCTTGGTTGATCCTCTTTCAAAGTTGTTCAAATGGTTCCGGTCCATTGCATATATAGGTCACAGGGGCTAAAAATAGATTTTTTAACTAAAAACTCAAAAAATCTTCTCCTCAGAAACCACTGGACCGATTTCAATAAAATTTTGCAGAAATGTTCCTTTGGTGATCCTCTACCAAGATTGTTCAAGCCATTTGGATTCGGCAAAAAACATGGCCGCCAGGGGGCGGGGCTTATTTTCCCTATATATCTATATAGAAAACTTTAAAAATCTTCTTGTCAGAAACCACTGGACCAATTTCAATATAATTTTGCAGAAATGTTCCTTTGGTGATCCTCTACCAAGATTGTTCAAGCCTTTTGGATTCATCAAAAAACATGGCCGCCAGGGGGCGGGGCTTATTTTCCCTATATATCTGTATAGAAAACTTTAAAAATCTTCTTGTCAGAAACCACTGGACCGATTTCAATATAATTTTGCAGAAATGTTTCTTTGGTGATCCTCTACCAAGATTGTTCAAGATATTTGGATTCGTCAAAAAACATGTCCGCCAGGGGGCGGGGCTTATTTTCCCTATATATCTATATAGAAAACTTTAAAAATCTTCTTGTCAGAAACCACTGGATTGATTTCAATATAATTTTGCAGAAATGTTCCTTTGGTAATCCTCTACCAAGATTGTTCAAGCCATTTGGATTCATCAAAAAACATGGCCGCCAGGGGGTGGGGCTTATTTTCCCTATATATCTATATAGAAATCTTTAAAAATCTTCTTGTCAGATACCACTGGACCGATTTCAATATAATTTTGCAGAAATGTTCCTTTGGTGATCCTCTACCAAGATTGTTCAAGACATTTGGATTCGTCAAAAAACATGGCCGCCAGGGGGCGGGGCTTATTTTTCCTTTACATCTATATAGAAAACTTTAAAAAATCTTCTTGTCAGAAACCCCTGGACCGATTTCAATATAATTTTGCAGAAATGTTCCTTTGGTTATCCTCTACCAAGATTGTTCAAGCCATTTGGATTCGTCAAAAAACATGGCCGCCAGGGGGCAGGGATTATTTTCCCTATATATCTATAAAAATTTAAAAATCCTCTTGTCCGAAACCACTGGACCGATTTCAATATAATTTTGCAAAAATGTTCCTTTGGTGATCCTCGAGGAAGATTGTTCAAGCCATTTGGATTCGTCAAAAAACATGGCCGCCAGGGGGCGGGGCTTATTTTCCCTATATATCTATATAGAAAAGTTTAAAGATCTTCTTGTCCGAAACCACTGGACCAATTTCAATATAATTTTGCAAAAATGTTCCTTTGGTGAGGCTCTACCAAGATTGTTCAAGCCATTTGGATTCGTCAAAAAACATGGCTGCCAGGGGGCAGGGATTATTTTCCCTATATATCTATATAGAAAACTTTAAAAATCTTCTCGTAAAAAACAGTTGGACTGAGTTCAATGTAACTTGGCAGGAATGTTGCTTTGTTGACCTTCTACCAAGATTGTTCAAGCCTTCATGATATGTCAAAAACCATGGTCCCCAGGTGGGCGGGGCTAATTTTTCGTCTATATCTGCATAGAAAATTTTAAAATTCTTATTGTCACATACCCCATGACCGATTTCAATATTACTTGGCTGGAATGTTGCTTTGGTGAACCTCTATCAAGATTGTACAAGCAGTCATGATTCGTCAAAAAACATGGCTGCCATGGGGTGGGGCTTATTTTCCCTTATATCTAAATAGAAAACTTTAAAAATCTTCTTGTCAGAAACCACTGAACAGATTTCAATATAACTTGGCAGGAATGTTCCTTTGGTGACCCTCTACCAAGTTTGTTCAAGCTTTCATGATTCATCAAAAAACATGGTCGTTAGGGCGTAGGGCTTTATAGCTATATAAAACTTTTTAAACCACTGGACCAATTTCAATATGGCAGAAATGTTCCTTTGGTGACCCTCTTTTAAGATTCAGTTCAAGTCGTCAAGATTTGTAAAAAAACATGGCCGGGGGTGTGGTGGAGGGGGGTGCGGGTGGTTAGTGCTATAAAGTTTATACAAAAATCCTAGAGCAGTGAACTTGGCTGAAACTTCAACAGTAAATATGCAAATCTGTTTGGTCAGGTGAGCGATATAGGACCATCATGGTCCTCTTGTTTTCTTTCTCATTGGAGATGTTTTGGCTAAAGTTTTACAGAAATGTTCTTTGAGAAGTCCCCTATGATACATATGAATTTTGTCCAAACTGAAGGAAGTATTGGGGCGATTAGTATAAATCTAAGATGGCCATCATGGTCGCTGTTTTGAAAATTATTTTGAACTACTTCTCCTAAATGGAAAGGCCAATTGACTCACTTGACAGAATGTATCGGGTGTAAATATTTACAGTACTCCAGCTAGCCCTATATGGAGGGGTGGGCTGCCCCTCTTGCCCTCTCTTGCCACCCCTCTGCCCTTCTTAAGCTGCCCTCTGTCTTATTTCAACTCCAGACATAAAACCCTACATTTTGGTGAAAATTTCATGAAAATCGGACCAAAATTAAAAAAGTTATCAATGTTTAAAGGTCAGTTTTATGTGTACTCTATTTTTGAGGTATTTATTGTGATATGGGATTATATTTTGTATTATGTCTTGATACTAAGCACATCACATGACATGTTGCCCTCATTCTTGTATGGCTGTGCAAAATGTGCCCTACCTGGCACCCCTCTGCCCTTAAATCCAAGCTGGAGCGCTGATTTAAGAATTGAAATTCAGATTTTGAGCTTGCACTGGATGATGAAAAACATTGGGATATTTATAGCCCTGCTTTGAAAAAGTGGTTATAGCCCCACTTTGAAATTAGCCCCACATGGATTTGCCATGTCCTTCCGTGATTCTGTCATTCCGTGATTCCGCCATTCTGTGATTCCGTGACTGCAAAATTAAAATGCATTTTGCTTTATCATTTTTATGTTTGTGGTTCTACTTCAGTGAAACTTGCACTACACTTGGTCTCCAAGGTAAGTAAGGTGTAGTCGCAGAATACTGGCCAAGAGCCCATAACTCTTGAGTTATATTCCTTGGTAGGTTTTCAGAATCTAAAATGCATTTTGCTGAATAACTTAATGTTTGTGGTCCTACTTCAATGAACCTTACACCACACTTGGTCTCTAAGGAAGCTTTTTTTTTTTTTTTTATTTAGACTAAACATGTGTTTAAATGTCATAAATACATATATACTGACAAATATATATAGCACATGACTATTTTAAATTCGTTATCATTTGAAATGACAAATTCAAAACCTATCTCTTTAAAAGATTAGTAAAAGAGAAAAAGTTTAGAAAGAGAGAGGGGGTTGTTGAGAAAAGTTGGTAGACACGGCTGTTGGAATATTGTTCAGATTCATGTAACACGTGAAAATACAGAAGATTGTTTTCTGCCTGTCTCAACTGGTGTGTAGTTACCACTAAGACTGATAATAGTGAAACCATTGCTGTATCGAGACCACGGTAGTCAAATTAAAAAAAAAAAAAAAAAAAAAAAAAAAATTTCCTTAAAGGACAGCAGAAAACAAGCTGTAATATCAATATATCGTCTAAAGTATACTGTCTTCTATAACTATAAATTCATGGTGCACCTCTTTATCCAGAGTCTGGTTCAATATACCCGTGGCAGATAGTCAGCAGTAAGCAGAACCCAGACACTAACATAAAAGTCATATTGGACCCATGGGTCACTCTGTGCTTGGATAAAAGTAGTTATATACTGATGTCCACTTCTTAAAAAATTTATTTAATCTATTATTAATGAATAAAGTGTATCTCTCGCTAAGCATTTTTTTCTTTAACAGGCTGACAAAACCTTGAATGCTTAGATTTCTGGAAGCAAATTTGTTTTTGTAGATGTAATATTTTGCTAAACCATAGATATAATTGACCAGTTCTGTTTTACCACCGTATGCAAATAATATGTTTCGATCTTCTAACAATATTTCTAAATTGATATTTGTTGTCAACCATGTTTTAAGTTCAATCCAAAATGTTTTTACTCTTGGGCATCGAAGAAATAGATGATGAATTTTTTCTGGTTGCTCACCACAGTAACTACAAGCCAGATTATCAGTTTTGTTAATTTTATAAAGAAACGAATTAGTTACTAAAATTTTATTATTAATTTTGTATTGAAAGTCGCGCAGTTTTATCTCGTGAAATAACTTTAATGTTCGATGATACATTTTCCATTCCTCTTCCCCTATAGCCCCCATCTCCGTTTGCCATTTTGCTTGTGGGATGTACTCGTTTACTCCGACCAAAATGTCGTAGAAAATTCTACTTCCTTTCTTTGATTTAATTAGGTATTGAAGGTATATATTACATACTACATTTTGTTTAGTTTCAACAATAAATACACGATTCATGTTAATTTGATCTTTCCATACTTGAGAAATATTATTTAATACATGCTGATAGTCTAGAAATGTGCCCCTTATATTATATTTCGCTTTTAACTGTTCAAAACTATAAAATATCCCTTCCTCACTAATAAGATCATTAATTACTCTTATGCCCATATCCCACCAATTTCTTAAGAACAGTTGCCCATTTCCAATGCGATCATTATGCCATATAGGGCATATAAGAATTTGTTTAATGTTTTCTACGGGAACCGCTTCACAAAATTCTGACCAAACTTGCATTAAATCTTTCCAAAATGGATTTTGTAAATTGGAACTAAGTTTCGCCGCACAAACGCCACCAAACGAAAATATCTCCGAAAAATTTATCGAAGCTAATTCTTTCCACCCACCAGTATCTGATTGTTGTAGTATTCTTCGTAATCATGAAACTTTTAATGCTTTTATAAATGACCTTAATTCCACCATTCTTAAACCTGCATATTCTATGTTTTTGATTATAATTCTTCTTTTAATCCTATCTGGTCCTGAATTCCACAAAAACTTGTAAAACATTTTTTCTAACTCCTTTATTAGTTCGTTTGGTGGCGCTGGTAGTGAAATAAAGAGATGTACAAACTTAGAAAGAGCGAGAGATTTAATAACTGTTATTCTACCTATCAGGGTCAATTTTCTTCTGGACCATTGATTTAGTGTATTCTTAACTTTTAAAAGAACTTCTTGGCTATTTAGGTCCCATATATTAAACACTAGGGGTGAGAACACTACACCTAAGGCTTTTAAAGGTTCTTGCGACCAATCTAACGGGTACTCATCACACAGAGTTTTTTCTGAATTACTTAAACTACCTATCCATAAGGCCCTTGTTTTATCTACATTTATTTTTAATCCTGACATTATATAATATTGTTTTAATGTACGTAAAGCTTCTTTAAGTGAAATTTCAGAGCCATCTAATAAAAGCTGTGTATCATCCGCATATTGTGATAATTTGAATTCTTTATTATTTATGTGTATACCTTTAATATCTTTATTATTCCTTATCATTTTCCCGAGAATTTCTGCGCATAATATAAAAATATATGGTGATATCGGATCCCCTTGTCTACAACCTCGTTTAAGATAAAAGAAGTCGGACATAAAGCCATTTTGGAGTATACATGATTCAGCCCCATTTTGAAATAGACTAATCCAGGTTTTAATAGACCTTCCAAAATTAAAATAATCTAAAACTTTCGAAATGAACTTCCAAGAGACAGTATCAAATGCTTTCTCAAAGTCTATGGAAAGTAGCAGACCGGGTATATTTTGTTTTTTAGATTCAAAAAGTACATCATAAATAAGTCTTACATTTTCTCCTAAAAACCTACCCGCTATAAAACCTTTCTGATTTTCATGTATGACTTTATCAAGTACTGTTTTTAATCTATTTGATATTACTGCTGATGCAAGTTTGTATGTAACATTCAATAAAGATATCGGTCTCCAATTTTTTAAATTAATTCTTGGTTTATTTGGTTTGGGAATGCATGTTATAATACCTTGCTTTTGAGTAATACTTAGCGAGCCAGTACGATAACCGAAGTTCAATGAACGTAAAGTAAATTGTCCAATATCGACCCAAAAGAATTTAAAAAACTCTACTGTGAACCCGTCCAAACCGGGACTTTTATTATTATTCATATTTCTTAAAGCGGATGTTAGCTCTGTGTAAGTTATCTCACCTTCTAATTCCTGTGATTCTTTATCGGACAATTTACTTTCATTGTCACCTAATATTGAATGTATTGATTTAGAATCGTCTATTTCGACTTCCTTATATAATTCTTTATAAAAATTTGTTTGGCATTTTAGAACATCAGACGTTTCTGTAACTTCTTTACCTTCTTCGTTCACCAATTTATGTATAACTTTACTAGTAAAATTTCTTTTTTCTAAATTAAAAAAATAATGTGATGGTTTTTCGCCTAAATCTTCATATCTGCTTCGGGATCTTAACAATACTCCTTCAATTTTCTCTTTTTGAATTTCATTTAATAAAGATTTTTTACTTTCTAATTCATCCAAAACATCTTCAGATAAATTTAAAAAGTTTGCATTTACTTCTTCTTCAATCAATTTAATATCTTTCTCTAATTTAGCTTCTTCCTCTTGCCGCTGTTTCTTTCTCTGAGAACTGTATTTTATTGTACTACTACGAATCATTAATAAAAGCGTTTCTAAAAAAAGTTGATCATTTATACTAAATTCTTGTTCTTGATTATCAATATTGTTTTCTCCGTTATTTATTTGGTATGTTTGTTTTACATCAGAAATCGTGTTTTTAACCAGACTTACATACTGTTGATCTTTTAGTAATGAATTATTGAACTTCCAGTAACCCCGCCCCCTTTCGTTTGTATTTAAAGCAAGTTCAAATACTATGCCACTGTGGTCTGATCTATAACCTGTAATTATTTTTGCCTCAGATGCATATGGGAAGCAGTCATCATTTATTAGGAAAAAGTCTAATCTAGCCTGTTTCCGGACTGGATTTCTCCTACTCCAAGTAAATTCTCTTTTATCTCCATTTAATACCCTGTAAATGTCTACAAAATTTTCCTCATCAATCATATTTAAAACTTCCTGACGCGCTCTAGGGTTATTTATGTGCAAATAGTTATTCGTATCAAGATCTGGGTTAATTACTAAATTCCAATCACCACAAATAATAATCTTATCATTTTGAAACGCGTTATATTTTTGTCTTATTTCTTTATAAAATTTTGGCTTATCGTCATTTGGTCCATAAAGATTAACTAAAGTAAATTTTTGTCCTTCTATGTTTATATCTAGTATAATGTAGTTCCCATTTACAATTGAATTAACGCGTTCTACTTTATGCTCAAAGTTGTTATTTAAAAGAATCATTACTCCCCTACTGCTATTATTAAAACAACTAAAATAAATATTATACCCCCACTCTGCTTTAATATATGATTCCTGTAGCCTTTGTATATGGACGTCTTGCAAACAAATAATGTTATACTTCTTTAATCTTACATATCTAAAAACCGCTCGTCTTTTTTGTGGGTTTGCAAGTCCCTGACAATTTTGTGAAAAGATTGATATTTTATCTGCCATACAATTTATTTTCGGTCAAAGTCCTAATCCCTTCAACAGGTCCGCCACGAATAATTAAAACAGTCCATGTATATATACACCACAAATTAATTTTACCAACAACCTTGAGTAATAAAAACCCTGCATAAGATGAAAGAAAAAGTAGAAAAGAGAAGAAGAAAGGATAAGAGAGAAAGAACCTTACCATAAAATAACTCATTTCCCGATCGGTGCTAAGGCGACCTGGAGCAAACATCAACGAACTTACACATATATTGTCAAGATATCATTGCCTGTAATCAGTATATAAAACATCTGCATAAACCTCCCTCAATAAAAAAAAAAAAAAAAAAAAAAAAAGTCTTCTTAAACCTTCCACTTTATGAAACTACGTTACCGTGAATGTTGAACTCAGTAAGCATTTTCTACAAACTGTAGCTACAGTGGAATATCAAAGACTCGAACACCTCTGTCCCAGGATAACTATTTCAATAAGACACATGCCCCCGCCCATGACCCACCTCTTCCGGAAAAAAGGATTTTGCAACTTAATTTAGTTAAAAAGGTGGCCGCAAGATCATGCACACAAATGGGGGTATTACCGATTTAAA
This sequence comes from Anodontia alba, assembly GCA_964016985.1. Lineage (NCBI taxonomy): Eukaryota > Metazoa > Mollusca > Bivalvia > Lucinida > Lucinidae > Anodontia > Anodontia alba. The sequence goes on along the minus strand of OZ024830.1, from coordinate 7,184,146 downwards.
ACTGTGAACACATGTCTATCATCGTACCTATTATAAACCGAATTTTTCATTTGTTTAGAATGTATGAGTTCTGAAAAAATCCCACTCTGTGATCCTGACCTTGAGGTCGTCAGCACGGGCGGGGACATTACTGAATATGGCTTTTAACCGTCATCTTACCAAATATAAGCCCAAATCATCCATAGAAAATGACTTTGAGAATTAATGAAAAAACTCAATAGACAAAACACATAACATACGCAACTACAGCAGACAGGTCATTGGTGTTCGAGTCGTTGGGATACCACGTGGTGAACAATACAAACAACAAGTGTCATGGCAATACATGAAAATTTACATACATATTTACAAAGTTGAGGTATCTATAAAGGAGATTACCATACTAGCCTGTCTGGGTATCTCCTACTGCATAGCCTAACCGAACCCATGCAGGCCCTTAAAAATTACTCTTTTAATTCAAACTGATTAGTGCACATACATATGACAGAAACACACAAATAGAGAGAGAGAGAGTGCATCAGGAAGCTTAAGTGGCAGAATGGTGGCCAAGGGCCCATAACTCTTGCAGTTTTGATCCTTGATAGGTTTTCAAATTCTGCCATTCGTGAAAATTTTCGTAACAGATTTCTCAGGAACTATGAAAGCTAGAAAGCTGAAAGTTTGTATAAACATGGACAATGACTGGATGTATTGTGTATACTGGAATAGGGGCCAAAGGTCCGTAACTCTTGGAGTTAGATCCCTTGGTAGGTTTCCAAAAAATTAAAATGCATTTTGCTCAATAAATTTTAATGGTTGTGATCCTACTTTGATGACAGTTATACCACACTTGGTCTCTAAGGTAAGGAAGGTGTAATGGCAGAAGGGTGGCCAAGAGCCCATAACTCATGCAGTTATGTCCCTTGGAAGGTTTTCAAATTTTGCCATTATAGAGTGGTGGCTGTTGGTGAGAAATTTAATATGTAGCAAAACTTCATTAGGTGATTCAGAAAAGTGGTTTAGAGTGGTGGCTGTTTTTGAGAAGTTAACTATATAGTAAAACTCCACTAAGGGAATCAGAAAATTGGTTTAGAGTGGTGGCTGTTTTTGAGGTTAAATATATAGTAAAACTTCACTAAGGGAAAAAGAAAATTGGTTTAGAGTGATGGCTGTTGTTGAGAAGTTAACTATATAGTAACACTCCACTAGGGGAATCAGAAAAGTGGTTGAGAGTGGTGGCTGTTGTTGAGAAGTTAAATATATAGTAAAACTCCACTAGGGGAATCAGAAAAGTGGTTTAGAGTGGTGGCTGTTCTTGAGAAGTTAAATATATAGTAAAACTCCATTAGGGGAATCAGAAAAGTGGTTTATAGTGGTGGCTGTTCTTCAGGTTAATATAGTAAAACTTCACTAAGGGAATAAGAAAAGTGGTGTAGAGTGGTGGCTGTTTATGAGGTTAACTATATAGTAAAACTTAACTAAGGGAATAAGAAAAGTGGTTTAGAGTGGTGGCTGTTTATGAGGTTAAATATATAGTAAAACTTCACTAGGGGAATCAGAAAAGTGGTTTAGAGTGATGGCTGTTGTTGAGAAGTTAAATATTTAGTAAACATAACTAGGGGAATCAGAAAAGTGCTTTAGAGTAGTGTTTTTGTTGAGAAATTAAGTATATAGTAAAACTAACTAGGAGAATCAGAAAAGTGGTTTAGAGAGGTGGTTGTTATTGAGAGGTGACTATTTGTGGAGCTTTTACTGTACTGTTTGTTGTGTTATTCCAGGTTTGAAGATAACATGAGATCTTACAGTCTTCTGTCATCGTCCTCAGCTGTTGGAGGATTGCCATACACTGCCACAAGCCAGGTTATGTACATGTATATTTCATTCCCAGTGGAAAGCAGAAAACCAAATAAAAGAAGTATCTTATCTTTATTTTAAATTAACATGACAAAGTGGGCAACCCTGTGTGGTGTAGCTCTGTAATTCAAATTGTCTCCTGCCTCTTTGGAGAAAAACAAAGGGACATGGTATCCATGCTTCCGTGGTTCTGTCCAACTTGTATAGTAGGTATCTTGTGTGTGCAACTCCTCCTGCCATTTTTAACGGATCTTTTTTTGAAAACTTGCAGACATTTGCTGCATAGTATGGGGATGTGCATATGGTTTTGGATATACTAGATTAAGTTTTGTCACTTTTTTTTGTTTTTGTTTTTTTCACATTGTGAACTTAGTCATTTTTGGCTCTATGGTGTATGTATGGTCAGTTTCATGTGTGCACAACTTAGCGTACTGTTCTTGTGGAGTCAATTTGAAATTTTGGACTGAAAATGTACGTGAGATTTGGATATAATCCAGAGATTAATTTTTGTTACATTTGCCACGTTGTGAAAAGCATAATTTACCTCTTCAGTATTGTAGGATGGCTGTGTTCTGTGCAACTCATACAGTTTTTAATGATATTTTGAAACTTTGCTTTTATTTTCTACATGATCCGGATATATGTGTGGTTTGGATATAATACTCATACTAATTTTTGTCTCTTTTTCACATTATTAGCTCACCTGAGCATGAAGTGCTCATGGTGAGCTATTGTGGTCAGTCAATGTCCGTCGTCCGTCGTGCGTCGTCCGTCATCCGTCGTGCGGCGTCAACAATTGCTTTAAAAGCCTACTCCTCCTGTACCCCTGGGCCAATTGACTTGATACTTGGTAGGAAGCGTCAAGGTGACTTGTAGATCAAAAATAGCTAAAATCGTTCCGATCGGAAATCCAAGATGGCTGCCATGGCCGCCATCTTGAAAATCTATTTTTCGCTTCTTCTCCTGAACCGAAAGGCCAATTGTCTCCAAACTTTCTAGGAACCATCAGGGTGACTTATAGATCAAAAATAGCTAAAATCATGCCGATCGGAAATCCAAGATGGCCGCCATGGCCGTCATCTTGAAAATCTATTTTTCACTTCTTCTCCTGAACCGAAAAGCCATTTGACTCCAAACTTGCTAGGAAGCATTAGGGTGACTTGTAGATCAAAAATAGCTAAAATCGTGCTGATCGGAAATCCAAGATGGCCGCCATGGCCGCCATCTTGAAAATCTATTTTTCGCTTCTTCTCCTGAACCGAAAGGCCAATTGACTTCAAACTTGCTAGGAAGCATCAGGGTGACTTGTAGATCAAAAGAAGCTAAAATCGTGCCGATCGGAAATCCAAGATGGCCGCCATGGCGGCCATCTTAAAAATCTATTTTTTGCTTCTACTCCTGAACAGAAAGGCCAATTGACTCCAAACTTGCTAGGAAGCATCTGGATGACTTGTAGATCAAAAATAGCTAAAATCGTACCGATCGGAAATCCAAGATGGCCGCCATGGCCGCCATCTTGAAAATCTATTTTTCGCTTCTGCTCCTAAACCCAAAAGCCTATTGACTCCAAACTTGGTAGGAGGCATTGGGGTGACTTATAGATCAAAAATAGCTAAAATCGTGCTGATCGGAAATCCAAGATGGCTGCCATGGCCGCCATCTTGAAAATCTATTTTTCGCTTCTTCTCCTGAACCAAAAGGCCAGTTGACTCCAAACTTGGTAGGAAGCATCGGGGTGACTTGTAGATCAAAAATAGCTAAAATCATGCCGATCGTAAAACCAGGATGGGCGCCATGGCAGCCATCTTGAAAATCTATTTTTCGCTTCTTCTCCTGAACAGAAAGGCCAGTTGACTCGAAACTTGGTAGGAAGCATTTGGGTGACTTGTAGATCAAAAATAGCTAAAATCATGCCGATCGTAAATCCAAGATGGCCACCATGGCAGCTATCTTGAAAATCTATTTTTCGCTACTCTCCTAAACCCAAAAGTCACTTAACTCGAAACTTAGTAGGAAGCATCAGGGTGACTTGGTTGATCAAATATAGCTAAAATCGTTCTGATCAGAAATCCCAGATGGCCACCATGTTCGCCGTCTTGAAAATCTATATTTGGCTTCTGCTCCTGCACCGAAAGGCCAATTGACTCCAAACTTCGTAGGAGACATTTGGGTGACTTGTAGATCAAAAAAAAGCTAAAATTGTGCCAACCGGATATCCAAGATGGCCGCCATGGCAGCCATCTAGAAAATCTATTTTTCGGCTCTTCTCCTGAACTGAAAGGCCAGTTGACTTGAAACTTGGTAGGAAGCATTGGGGTGACTCGTAGATCAAAAATAGCTAAAATTGTGCCTATCGTAAATCCAAGCTGGCTGCCATTTAGAGTTTGTTCAAATGATCATGCTCAATTGACTGGCATGCCATATATCTCCTTCAAAATAAAGAACTGCTTAAATGATGATCTTTTCATTAGTTGCGATGACAGGATTGGAAAAATATTGCATAACATCTGCGTATCTGCAGTGGCTATGTCACTCAGGTGAGCGACCCGTGGCCCGTGGGCCTCTTGTTAACTTAGTTGATTTTTTTCTTTAGTACAACACTTCTGCAGTATTTGACTGATCAGTTTGAAACTTTGCAGAGGTTATCCATGTGGTCTGAAAGTATGCATGTGACTTTGTTATTTTCATCAAATCAATTTTGTTTTCTCACTTTTTCATATAGTCTTTTTTTATGAGGTTTTTTGTGTTATTTAATACAATTTGAAAGTCGTATGATAAACAGAATCTTACATTTGTGGTCATTTCATATAATTTTTTTTTAACTAGCTGAAGGCTTGTTTCATAGGAAATGACCACTCATGTAAGATCCTCTGTTTGTGTTTCAGGCTGGACAGCTGTACCCTCCTATGGTTCTCCTAGATTTCTATCCACTGGCAGCCTACTGTAATGATGTCTTAAATGCATTTAATGAGTTACGGTTGTGTGCACCAGTTGCCTTGGCAACAGAGGTGGCTGCATCCCTCCAGGCCTCTTTTCTGGATGTAAATAGAGTAATTCTAGCATTCCATAGGTAAGTATATGTCAATGTAAACAATAAACCTATAGCTTCAGATGAGAGGAGATATCAGGTAAATATTTTTCTTATTTCTTTATGAAAACAGTTTTGGGTACTCATTAGAAGCACCTCAGTGAGGTGCTTCTCTTTGGTATAGGCCAACAAAATCAACTTGTCGCTTCGACCTTTTGATTATAATATTTACACGCATAGGTTTACTGCATAAAAAGGTATTACCTGCATAGTTGAGCAATTATCTGTCTCATAGAATGCAGGATTTTCTGACTACCATGTCTAAATTGAACAGTGGACATATCCGGTGGCTAGTAAATGTAAAGGTCAAGGTGACAGGTCAGTTGTGTCTTTCTTTACCCACAACATAGATTTTATTGAGAAATAAGAAAAAATATTGATGCTTTTCGCTGATACATATTCCATAGTTCCAGGAGACAATTTATTGCCTATTTTCTGGGAAAAATTAGAAAAAAAATGCTTCAGGGCCCGGTTGTTCAAAGCGTCGTTAGCTTAACGAGCTCGTTAAGGGTCATTTCGTTAACTGTTTTAGCAGATTCAAAATACAATATTATGATATTTTTTGCTGAAAAAATGTGAGTAGTTTTTGCACTGCAAAAGCTACTCACATTTTTTCAGCAAAAAATTTCAGAATATTTGCGTATCACTCGATGTAAATTTTAACGAATCGTTAACTAACGACATCGTTAGCTTTGAACAACTGGGCCCAGAATGTTATCTGCTGAAGTGTTTCCCAGCATGCTGAGTGTGTTTCAGTTGTTGTTTCAGTTTCTGCTCAAATAGCTCTACACTTAGCAGCTCTTACATGAATAACCTTTACCAATCTCTCTGTGCAATGTCAGCAGATGATAAATTGATGATACTTTTCTTATTTTTCCCAGAAAGAAGGCTTTGAGAGTTCATGCAAATTTTCTCCTAACTTTTCTTATTTTTCCCAGGAAATTGGGTTTGAAATCTCAAAACCTATTTTCTTGGAAAATAGGATTTTTTTTCCAACTATTGTCTGCTGAAAATTTTACCCAGCATGCTAAGCATTAAAGCTGCTATACATGTTTAGTGTAGCTGTTATATGCTTACCGGATATGCTTTTGCACTCTGAATAAAAATATCAGATGGAATTTTGAAATATTTTTGTTTTTCCAGTACAGTAAAACCTGTGTAAGAGAGCCACCTTTGAGACTGACTTAAAATAGTGGTTGATGTGGAAAAAGTTGTCTGTCTTATAAAGGTACATGTCATGTAATTTTGCAAGCAAAATTACATGACATGTACCTTTATAAGACAACCACCTTTTCACATCAACCACTAAGGTCAATTTCAAAGGTAGCTGTCTTACACAGGTTTTACTGTATTCTCAGAAAGTGATGCTTGACATTGCATGTATATTGCCTGATACAGACAGTTGGGCTCCATAGCACAGTCTGTAGCATGTCTACAGGTGCTAGGGTTTCAAGTTTGAATCCCTCCTTAGCTACATGACTTGTGGAGATTGAACAGGAAATTGTTTCTATGGTCATCACCCCATTCTGCTGATTCAAGAAGGCACTTGTTGGTAACTGGTAAAAGTATGTACAATGTACTCAAATACTGGTTAACCATTTAGAGGACTAAGCCTGCCCAGGAAAAAACTGTGCAGACCCAGATTAGATGCCACAGAATGCTGCATCTGATAAAGCTGCACCAATATACCTAAAATTGAAAATGGAATCTTCCAATATATAATGTGGGTAAGTTTATTCAGTATAAAATGGGTTAATCAAAAAAGGGTTTGCACTGGAGTGGGCAGCAACATCTTCTGTAAGGGCTGCAAGCACTTGGTGCAAAAGAAATATAGTGGGCTCTTGACAAAGGACCCTGATTACAGATGTACATGGTGCAAGGGAACTGCATGTCCTTTGGATGGCAGACCACAGAGGGAAGTCCAAGTGGGACCTGACAAGCTGAAGGTGGTAGCTTCCTTTTGCTGTCTAGGAGACATGTTCTCAGCTGCTGAAGGCTGTGAACTTTCAACCACAACACGTGTGAAAACCCCCTGGAAGAAGTTCAAGGAGCTGCTATCAGTTCTGTCTTCCCTCCACCTCTCTTTCAAGACCGGTGGCCACGTGTTCAGCTCTTGTGTGCTGAGCACAATCCTCCATGCCAGTGAGACGGCCATTGACAAAGCCAAACAGCCAATGTCTGCAGCGGAATGACAGGCAATGATCAGACATATCTGCAATGTCAAGCTGCAAGACATTGTCACCATCAGGTCCAGTGAGCTACTTGCGTGGCTTGGCATTGAAGAGCTGGATCTCATTCTTAAGGAGAGAAGCCTCCACTGGTATGGACATGTGGAACGCTCCAGTGGTGCTGTCAGGACAGCCTGTGACATACAGGTTGATGGAAAGCATGGGCCTGGGAGGCCCAAGATGACATGGAAGCAGCTGACAGAGAGGAATAGCAGAGAGTGGAAGCTCTTGGCTATCAACCATCATGATAGACACATCTGGAGATTTGGTGTGAGATCTGCCATGCATGCAGCAAGCCAGCTACCTGGAAGGGGGCCCACTGATGTGGCTGTTGCCCCTGTACCTGCAAGTTAATCAAAAATCCGCTGCTGATGATGATGATGATGATGATGATGATGAAATAGCCATATGCGCCACAATGTTCGGACGTGCTCAGCAATGATCCAGATTAGCCTGCACATTCATGCTATCTGATCAGAATCTTCACTGGGTGCATTTTGGATAGACATGGATGCAAGGTTTCCTGTGTGGATAATGAAGACTGATCAGACTGTGTAGCTGCGCAGACTGATTTGAGTCTTCCTTGGGCGCGGGGTTGAAGGTATATTTTTTCTCATGGTTCTGCTCATATAATTATATGGCTGTGTTGTCAGTGGACATATAGCTGTTCACTTTCACTCATAGGTCTAGATAAGAATTGGTATCAGGTAAATAGTTTACTTATTTCTCAATGAAAACATATGTTGTGGGTACTCATTAGAAGCGCCCCGCTGAGGCGCTTCTAATGAGTACCAACAACCTAAGTTTTTGTTGAGAAAAAAGAAAAATATAGATACTTTTTGCTTGAAAAAAGTGCCTTATCAAGAGCTATGCAGTGCGCTGTTTATTTTGCCTAGAGAGTTAAATTTCATAGTACTTGCTTATATTTCAGAGAGCTGGCCTCGGTGGCTCAGTTGGATGCGCATCCGACTGGTGACAATGTCTTGCGGCTTGACATTGCAGATATGTCTGATCATTGCCTGTCATTCCGCTGCAGACATTGGCTGTTTGGCTTTGTCAATGGCCGTCTCACTGGCATGGAGCATTGTGCTCAGCACACAAGAGTTGAACACGTGGCCACCGGTCTTGAAAGAGAGGAGATCGCGAGTTCGACCCCCACCGAGGTCGGCAACATTCTTTTGAGGAGATTGATCATGAAATATTTTCTACAGTCATTCTCTCCCTTCCGCTGATTCAAGAAGGGCAGTTGTCAGTTTCTGGCAAAAGAATGTGCACAATACTGGTTAATTGCTTAGAGGACTAAGCCTGCCCAGTAAACGTCTGGTTAGGTAAACTTACTGCGCTTGACATAACCCCATTGGGTTGACTGGGCTGTAAAACCTCAACACAAACAAATTATATTTCAGAGCTGAAGAGACGACCTTTGACAAGAAGGAAAAAGAACAGTTTAATAGTTTCTGCTCTGCCTATGCTCACAGTTTACTTCCGTACCTCAACAAATGTCTGCAGACATTGTTCCCACCTGCACAAATATCTCAGGTCCTGGGCATGTCGGTGTCAGATGTGTTTAAGCTGGTAAGATCCAAATCTTGTATACCTGGGCCCAGGTGTTCAAAGCGTCGTTAGCTTAACGAGCTCGTTAAAGGTCATTTTGTTAACTGTTTTAGCTGATTCAATATACAATTTTCTGATATTTTTTGCTGAAAAAATGTGAGTAGCTTTTGCACTGCAAAAGCTACTCACATTTTTTCAGCAAAAAATTTCGGCATATTTGCGTATCACTCGATGTAAATTTTAACGAATCGTTAACTAACGACGTCGTTAGCTTTGAACAACTGGGCCCAGGAGCCAGTTGTTCAAAGCATCGTTAGCCTAACGAGCTCTTTAAGAGGTCAACTCGTTAAGTGTTTTACAACTTTATTACCAAATAAACTAATATTTTTTGTTGAAAAAATGTAAAATGTGAGAAGCTTTTGCTTCTCACATTTTTTCAATACAAAATAACCGCTCTTTTGAGATATTAATGTTTGAAATTTTAACGAAACGTTAACTAACGACGTCGTTAGCTTTGAACAACTGGGCCCAGTAACTCTAGTTAATACTATTTTTTTCAACCAAAAACATCTTGATATTATTTCTTCACAAAAACATCTGTTGTGGGTACTCATAATCTTGTTTGAAGTGCCCATATGGCCAAGTGGTTAAAGATCAATTATGGAGAAATTTATGAATTTAAAATCTAAGGTAGTGGTTGTGGAGAGGATTATTGTGTGGAAAACCACATGAAGCTTAAAAGTTATGAACATTTGTTGAATACACAGACTGTTATTCATACAAGGGTTATCTTCCTTTCTTTTTGACAGATAATTACCTACAATGCATCATTCTATGATTTTATTGTTAATGAAAAATTTAAACCGAAATAAAGTACACTCTTGAATAGTCAGCCACATTTGTAACAAACAATATTTGCAAAATCAGTCCTACTTTATATGTTGAAGTAGAATTTTAAACCGTATGTTCACATTTCAACACTTAAATTCAATTTTTAAATATTTTTAAATTTAAAACAAGTTAAAAAAGTATTTGGAAACATTTTCTTTTAGTTTGGTCTAAAAATATTACATTGTAAGACCTTTGGAATGAAATTCATACTTCATCACCCAATTTGATTTACTCTGGGTCATTTAAATAATTTAAATAGGAATTTCAATTTAAATTGTTAACCATTTTTGCCCTGAATATTAACTAAAATTAGTTTTTGATTAGTTAAAAATATTCTACATAATGCTTCTATGCAAATTTCAACCAGTATTCCAAAATTTGAAGTTATTAAATGATTTAATATTTTTTTTTAAATTTCATTGTTCCTCTGTGATGACATAAATTTGCTCCTGAATATTAATGAGGCACATGAAAACAAATGACAAATGTGGTTGTATTTCAAACTACAATTCTTCATATCTCAGGAACTAATAAAGATAATTTGATGCTGGTTTCGATTTTCAGATGCTTATTTCAAATACATATACTTCTATTTGAAGTATGAATCAAATACCGCCATAAATGACCTTTGCTGCTTCTAATGGAATTCAAATTATCTCTGTACCGCGCTAAAAGATGATGGAAAGGTGATAATGAAAGGCTCTGTGCAGTGAAGTGTTGCTTTGTGGCACAAAGCGACACTTCGTTGCACAGAGCCTTTCAATATCACCTTTCCATCATCTTTATATGACTCAAATAATGTTGAAAGGGATGTAAAGCACCAAATCATCATCATCATCATCAGTGGGCTTGTTTAGGAGTGTATGTAAACTTTAAGGTCCAGTTCTTGATTTCTGTCCAGGCCTTTGTTGTGTATTTTTAGTATCCTTCAATACTTAAGCATATATTGGTGAAGAGCAAAGGCTGTGATCAGAGAGCCGATGTACACAAGCTGATTTGAGCATTTTTTGTTCCCCATCAGAGAATTTGTTAAAGAGGAGTATTTGATGGTCATTTTGGGATATTTTTCTCCAGTTTTCCATAAAAAACATATGTTGTGGGTACTCAGTAGAACTGCCTCTGTGAGGTGCTTCTACTGAGTACCTACAACATGTATTTTTATGGAGATATAAGTAAAATTGTCACAGAATTATCAGCAAATACACCTTAACAAGTCCTCTGAAGATATTTACCCATAACACTAGGACAGACAGTGTAGACCCTGACAAAATGACACTTTACCAAGGTAAAGTGTCATTTTGTCAGGGTCTGCACTGTTCGCATCTTATCCAGCAGTGCTTTGACTCATCAACAGGTAGTAAAATAGAACTGTGCAAATTATAGGAAATGTATGGTAAGAGGTTAAAGTGTGCCAAGATATAGGGTAAATATAGCACCTATGGGCTGTGTCACTCTTTGCATGCTGGGTAATTTTGCATGCTTTTTTGTCATCTGCGGATTATTTTGTAAAATTAACTTTTTCAAAAAAAAATTCGGGAATACTGTCAGAGTGTTAAACTGTTTGGATCCAGATCAAGCCTGACGTTTTGTCAGGCCTGATCTGGGTCCAGACTGTTTGCAAAGGTTATCAGCAGACGACAAATCGCCATTATTGGGGTAAGAGTTAATAATGGTTCTGGGGGCATATGTGGACATGAATACCAAGAACACATCCACACTTTCTGTAGAATATTATTATCAACATGAACAACAAATTTACAAAATTTTTCCCAGAAAATATGCTTTGACATTTCATGCAAATTGTCTCCTGAGGAGACAGTTTGAATGAAATATCAAAGACTTATTTTTGGAAAAGTAAGAAAAAATATTTCAAAATATTTTATGCTGAAATATTTACCAAGCATACAGCGCATTAAATATGGAGATACTCAGGAAAATTTTTAGAATGTGGTATCTGATCACGGTCTACATAGTTTGCATTAAAGGCTCCATATTCTTCAAAAATGGACATATTGTTATCCAAGAAAGGTTTAATGAATTGATATACGGTATTAATACAATCATAAAATGTGGCATCTGACAGCCTATAAAATTTTAGTTAGTCTCTCGTTCTTGAAATGAAATGATTTTTTATCATATCTCTAAATTAATTTTGCCAATATTAATTCAGAGATATGATAAAAATTGTTTCATTTTTGTCGCACCTGCGTTAACACGCGGGTGCGATAGAGGCGTGCTGGGACCCGTCCGTTTGTCCGTTTGTCCGTTCGTCAACAATTGACTTGTGAGCGCAACTCCTCCTACAGTTTTTGGCCAATCGTTTTGAAACTTCACAGATGTTTTGGCCATGGCGTGTAGATGTGCATATTGTTTGCTCATAATTCTCAGATTTTTTTTTTTTTCAACTTTTTCCGCTTTGTTAACTTAGTCGTTTTTTACCTAAAACCCTTATAGTCAGTGGGTGTCTTGTGAGCGCAACTTCTCCTACAGTTTTCGGCCAATCATTTTCAAACTTCACAGATTTTTTTGGCCATGGTGTATAGATATGCATATTGTTTGCTCTTAATTCTCAGATTTTTTTTCAACTTTTTCCACTTTGTTAACTTAGTCAGTTTTTACCTAAAACCCTTATAGTCAGTGGGTGTCTCATGAGCGCAACTCCTCCTACAGTTTTTGGCCAATCATTTTGAAACTTCACAGATGTTTTGGCCATGGTGTGTAGATGCCAAATTATTTGCTCTTAATTCTCAATTTTTTTTTTAACTTTTTTCGCTTTGTTAACTTAGTCAGTTTTTACATAAAACCCTAATAGTCAGTGGGTGTCTTGTGAGCGCAACTCTTCCTACAGTTTTTGGCCAGTCATTTTGAAACTTCACAGATGTTTTGGCCATGGTGTGTAGATGCGCATATTGTTTGCTCATAATTCTCAGATTTTTTTTTTTTAACTTTTTTTACTTTGTTAACTTAGTCAGTTTTTGCCTAAAACCCTTATAGTCGGTGGGTGTTTCGTGAGCGCAACTCCTCCTGCAGTTTTAGGCCAATAGCTTTGAAACTTCACAGATGATTAGGTAATGGTCTGAAGATGTGCATATTGTTTGCACATAAATCTCAGATTCATTTCAGCAGAGTTAGGGGCCCTTGATTTATGCCCAAAATTGGTTTCCGCTCAATATCTTGTGAAAGAATTGATGGATTAGGATCATATTTTGCATACATATTGTGGTTAACAATACCTAGCTTGGGATTGCCACATGACATTTTTCGTCAATTTTCAGCTGAGTTACTGAGATACTGATATCGGCTCAATATCAGTATCTTGTGAAATAATGGACAGGTTTAGATAAAATTTTGCAAGCCAGTCTTCCAAATTTTCTACTTTGTCCAATTTTCTAACCCATCAATTTCTTGAATACTGCAAAATAGATTTTTTCAGTACAAATAGGAACTTGTATGACTTAATCCCCGCAGGTGCGACATCGCTTTCCGCGGATTTCTTGTTTATCCAGTTCAAAAATGAGAGACTAACTGAAATTTTACAGGCTGTCAGATGCCACATTTTATGATCATATTGATACTATATATCATTTTACTAAACCTTTCTTCGATAGAAAATGTCTATTTTTGAGGAATATGGAGCCTTTAATTACAGGAATTTGGATAAAACATAGTAATGATAAAAACTAAGCAGATGCCCTATTGTTAGAAATAGATGGGTCCAAAGAGTTGTGGTAGAAGAGTCTACCCAAAGTAAATGGGTTAATTACGTGAAATGACTACACAAAATAACAGTCTGTGTAAAACAGAACAAACAACCAAAGAGAGAACTTACTAATGAAAATGAACTGTGACAGAAGTACTGCCTTGGAATGGTCAGCAATGAAACTGTTGTAGGACTAAGTTTGTTTGAGTTGGAATTTTATGGCCCAGCCAACACTGTTTAGGTCATGTTGAGCCAGATAGTTAACCTACTTACACATTTCCTGGGCAGGCTTAGTCCTCTAAGTAGTTAACCAGTTCTTGAGCACATACTTTAGTCTGTAATTGACAATGGCTCTTCTAGAATCAGGGAAAGGGGAGAACGATAATAAAAATGATTTTTTGATAATCTCCACGAATGTTATGTGTCTGAACTGGTATTCAAACTTTGACCTATAGATTTGCACCGACTGCACTATGGAGTCCAGTGTTGTGAGTGTTTAGCCCTTGTCCTGCTGAACCTAGATATATCTTGCCTTTGCAAGCAGTGTAGATCCAGGTCATTTGGCTTCTAAGAAGCCAACTGATCTGGATCTGTACTGTTTGCCATTCAGTATTTGAATTTGTATCAACAACCTGGATCAGGTAATCTAATTGACTGAAAATTAGTCTTAATTTATTCAGCATAACAATAGTTAAACCTCATTGTATGGAAGTCCAACCTGTGCAGCTCAGTGTTTCATTTGACAAAGTTTGTATGCACCATCTTATCTGATGACCATGCTGCTCAGCACCATATTAGAGTTAGTAGCGCATCTTATTGCAGATCCAGGGATTGCAAGTTCAAATCCCAGCTTGGCCACTTAACTTCCACAGAGATAGATCATGAAATCATTTCTACTGTCACTTTCCCCTATTCAGGAAGGATAGTTGTCAGTAACTGGCAAAAAATGTGCACAAGTACTGGTTAATTGCTTATAGAGGACTTAATCTGCATAGGAGTAGGTTAATTGGTTGGCTTGACATGACCTTAACAGCATTGATTGGGCCGTAAAACTCCCAACTCAAAACTCTGATGGCCATACTTATACAAAGATCCAATGATATTGCAAGAAATGGAAGTTTCCATTGTTCTCGATAAAGAAAGTAATCAATAGATACTTTATTTTTGCACCAAAATATATCTTGGGTTACACATCCCATCGAGTATTATCTAGATGTGTGTGTGTGTGTGTGTGTGTGTGTGTGTGTGTGTGTGTGTGTGTGTGTGTGTGTGTGTGTGTGTGTGTGTAAGTTAATGTGTGTGTGTGTACAAAAAATTTAGTGGGACTTACTACACCTTTCAGTGGTTTGTTACAAGGGAGACAATTTTTGTGACTGTGTTTTCTTTCCTGTACTCCAAGCCTCTTGAAAGTAGTCTTTCCTAAAAGTAAAGAATTTGTTCCCAAATGGAGCAAATTCTTTCCTTTTAGAGTAGACCTCTTTTGAGAAGAAAGGCAAAATCATTTTGACAGTTACCTCCCTTGAAGGTGTATACATTCCCCATAATTACCACTGAATTAACTGGGCTCAATGAAAACAAGAAATTGCATTTAAGATGTTAACTTTACCTCATTTTTTTGACAGGGTAACATCGGACAGGTTAACATTGAATCTGTACTGCACAATATTGAACACCTGGTACCAGTGATTGAAGAAGAGCCAGTGTCTTCTGTAGTTACTGTGAACATAGAACCAAGTAGTCCACAAGCATCGAGTATACAAACATCAGATGTTTTCAAGGATCAAACACAATTTATTTCTCAAACAGATAGATCTGACAAAACATCTGAACAACATGGACAAGAGAAACAGGCAGAGACAGTTTCAGTACGATCAGAAAACCCAGACCAATCAGAACTTTCTGTTTCAAAATCTGATGATATTGAAAAGGATTCTGCCCAATCAGAAGAGTTGTTACAAACACCTAAAGTGACATTCATAACAGGAAGTGACACAGAAGATGAAAATGATATGATTACAGACACTCCTGATATTGATTCAGTAGATCCGTCGAGTATGAACCTGGAACCCACAGACTCGTTCAATGTAAACATAGATACAGATTTAGCTGCCCTTGCAGCAGATGTTTTGACAGGACAGTCTGACAAGCAGGAAGAGGAAGATGATAAAAAGAAGGACTAATACCTTGAAAATATGTTTGAACTGAAGTTTACAGAAATTATTTGGGGGAAGCTTTAAAAGGCTACATATTTATCTGAACTGGTCAAACGATTTATGTTTGAATTTATTATCATTTTTGTAATGACTTCTTTAATCCTTATCTCTCTCTGGGTAAATCAGAAGGTTAATGCCAAAAAAAAAAAAAAATTGAATTCTTTTGTATTGTAGGAATAAATAAAATGCAGTTAATGCTTAGTATGCTGGTAAGAATTTAGCCTATGACAGTTTAAAATATTTGTCTTATTTTTTTCCAGAAAGTAGGTTTTGACATTTCATTGGAGACAATTTGCTTCAGCTGTCAAAGCCTATTTTATGGGAAAAAAAAAAGAAAAGATCATTAATTTGCTTGCTTTCTGGTAAACATATTAATAAATTATCTTATCATATGACGTCTCTGTTATTCAGTGGATAACGTCATGTTATAAAAATCGTATAACCACACGTTATATAACACTTTGGCGGGAACAAGTAACGTCATGACGACATCCATGTCAACCATGCATTTTCTGTTGAACAATTGTCAACTTTAAAGGCGATAAAATCCAATTTAAAAGGGTCATATGATAAACAGAATCTTACACTCGTGGTCATTTAATATGAAATTTATGAAACTCGCCAAAGGCTCGTTTCATAAATTTCATATGAAATGACCACTCATGTAAGATCCTCTATATGTGCTGAATTTGTTCAGAGAGTGGTAAAGATTAACTCGTGTATGCCTAACAACCCATAAAAGGGACATTGGCAAACAGTGTAGATCAAGGTCAGACACTGCAGAATGCAGTGTCGGATCAGGTTCTATACTGTATGAAACGTGGTTATAATAAGGGCCAGCCTCGGTGGCTCAGTTGGATGCGCCGTCCGACTGGAGACCAGGAGGTCGCGGGTTCAACCCCCGCCGAGGTAGGCAACATTCTTTGGTGGAGATTGATCATGAAATATTTTCTACGGTCATCCTCTCCCTTCCGCTGATTCAAGAAGGGCAGTTGTCAGTTTCTGGCGAAAGAATGTGCTCAATACTGGTTAACCGCTTAGAGGACTAAGCCTGCCCAGTAAACGTGTGGTTAGGTAAACTGACCGCGCTCGACATGACCCCATTGGGTTGACTGGGCCTTAAAACCTCAACACAAACAAACAAATGGTTATAATAAATCTAACCAGATACTCCTATTATTGGAAATGGACCAGTTCAAAAAGTGAAGGTAGAAGAGTCCACTAGGCATAAATGGGTTAGATATTTTGTTGGGAATAAATAAATTGCAGTTAAATATTTTGTTGGTCAAAAATGAGCCAGTACATGACAAAACCAACAAAATGGGATGTGCACCCAGTGAAGACTCAGATCAGCCTGGGCATCAGCCCAGTCTGATCAGAGTCTTTGCTGTCCACATGAAGAAAGCTTGGGTCCTTAACTACCTATTGAGCACAAAGCGAAGACTCTGATCAGGCTGGGCGGATGCCCAGACTGATCTGAGTCTTCGCTGGGCGCACATGCCATTTTGTTGGTTTTGTGTGCTGGCTGAAATATTATCAGTTTGTCATCTACCGTATTAATCCGCCTATAAGACGATTTGTTTATAAGACGGGGGCTGTTTTTGGGCCCTTCCCAGGCAGGATTTTGCTTTTACTTAATTATAAGACGGGTTAAAAAAAGTTGCCTGTCGGAGATATTCCCTGCCACTCAGAAATTCCTAAAGTACATTAAGACATCAGCGATGATTTGTCAGATTTGTAAGTGAATTTATCACAGAGCAGCAATTAAAAAAACTTCCAACACCACTTACAAGCATGCATACCGTATTTATCTGTGTATAACACGCACCTTATTTACCCAGAAAACGTTTATAAAAATCCGATGTGTATTATTTATAGGAACACCAAAATCGGGACAGAAATCGCCAAGATAATCGGTCGCGAAAACTCATAACATTCACGATCGCCCGTTAAAAATGCGAAATAGAATGATTGCTATAAGATATTCATGATTTTTTATACCTATCTCGCCCATACCAGGGTTCTGGCAGCTCAAAACAAGCAACTCGATCAGATTTGCAGTAATTTGATATCCTTTTCATGTCCATGCTCTTTTTGTTTACGCTTTTTTATTTGCTGATCATGTGATCTCTTCAAAGGGAAACTACTCAAACAGGCATATGCATATGAATCTGTATTGATTACCGGACTTTGACAAGACTCACACCGTAACTTGAATAAATCAGCCTGCACAACTGATTTATTGTAGTTCAAAATAGGAAATAAATTTGGTAGAACATAAATATTGGCACGAACGATCATACATTGAAAAAATAAAAAAGTATTTAAGTTTATGCAATTATTAAAATTATTGATAATAAACAAAACCAACTGGGCTTTTTAGGTAGGTAGATCGGTCATTTGCATTTTATCTTTTATTTTCTTACCATATGTTTATCTTTTTTTTTTAAACTTTTCTTCCAACTTACCAAAAAAATTGTTTGAAATAAACAATGTTTATGATAAAGAAAAAAAAAAAAAAATACCAGCATACATCTGTGCACTTAATTGGTTAATTGGCAGTCAGAATGACAACTAGTCGACTTTAGTTGTTGTTTGCATTGCCCTGAGGCACTGAGTTGATAATTTCACGTCTCAGTTAAGAAAGTGACACAAAGAAAGTGTTAATTATGAGAACACAAAAGAAATAACTACATTTTTATTATCATAGCGTCTGCAGTGGGGAAGCAAAGAACTGCCTACACCTCATCAAGTTGCCTGAGGCCCATGGTAACAGAGCTGCTCAACAAAAATTCAGTTAGCATTATCGTAAATTCGGCCTGTTTCTACTCTAAACCTTCCGAGTTCGGCCCTTTTTCAACTCAATCCTAGTGAAATTTGACACACTTAGTATCTGGTAACGTAGTAAATAATGCACGGATAAATTCTTCGTGTTTTACATAGGAACCTTTTTTTTTTATTATTTCAAAACTATTTAGCAAATATTCAGTGCGTGTTATACACGGGTGCGAGTTATACACAGAAAAATTCGGTACTTCACCTACAAAATTACCTTGCTACTATTTCTGTCAAGGGACGAAGGTAAACATTATATCCTTCTACCGGTTTCGAAGATCGGCATTTTCCGTGACCACGTGGCACCACCGAACTTTGCCGAAAATATCGATATGGCCAAAGACCTTGATTATAAGACGGGTCTGGATTTTCGGGGGCTTTTTTTTTTTTGAAAAATCCCCGTCTTATAGGCGGATTAATACGGGTACTGAATTTTTGCAGAATGTTTGTAAAAGTGAAACAAGATGCTCTGCTAAAGTATTGCTTTGCATGCCTACTGGTATGTTACCATAGCTACCAAATTGTTTGTCCAGCCAACAAATCAAAATAACATGCCTGACCCCACTCCTCTGTTGACAGTCTCGTTACTGGTTGTTGATGTGTTTAAAACTGTTGGATAAATGGCAGCCAGTCCAGACTCCAATCAGACACCAAGTTCTATGGCATGAGATCAGGGTCTAATCTGTCATTGCCTACACTTAAGGTCTCTGTGATAGACAAAAACATCTGTTATTGTCAATCAGACATATTTCTTATGTTGGACTTGCTGAGGCAATTCTAATGAGGGACAAGTATTGAAATGACAATGACTCATTTGTCCTCCTTTAATACCCAAAGCAAGGTTAAGATAAGAAGAAAAAGCACTTGTTATGTTTTTAAAAAGAATACCATATAAATAATAATTGAATTCTGTATTGTCTTAACAGGCGTTTTCAGAAATTTGAAGATGCAGTTGACTCTTGTTATCTCAAACACTGATTACTCGAACTACTGTCCAAGTCAAACTAAATTTTTAGATAATTTTGGCTTAGTTATGCATTCTTTCAACTGTTATCTCAAACAACTGTTATCTCAAACTGAAAATTCTGGTCCCTTGGAGTTGGAGATAATGAGAGTCTATACTATCTGTTTGACTGTTTGGAGACATGTCTAAAAGATTTACAGCTAGGCATACAAATTTACACAAGTGTTTGGACACCTTAACTCCTTACCATATCTGTCCTAAAACTTGAATTTCTTGTCTTTTTATGTGTCTAGAAACTACAGGATTAGTGGCAAACTGTAGACATGGGTTCAGATACCATATTCTGTGACATTTGATGTGGGTCGACACTGTTTGCCTCAGCCTGTCTGTTGTAATACTAAGGATGAATGCTGTTCCATTTCTGAATATTTAGGTTAAATGTGGTAGATTGTATTAGCATCGAGAATACATTTGCCATACATTTACCCTGCTCCACTGCCATTAATAACCCACTACATTTCTGTTTCATAGTAAGTTTTAACACTTTCGATGCTATGGGCAAACTCAGCAGACAACAAACTGATGATATTATTCTCATATTTCCTAAATAAACATAGGATTTGACACTTCTTGCTAATTGCATGAAACTTTAATCCTATTTTCTAGGAAACATAAGAAAAATGTTTCAAATTGTCGTTTGCTGAAATTTTTACCCAGCATGCAAAGTTTTAAGAAAGGTCAATGCTTTCAGCAAAGAGTGCTCTCTGGAGTGTGTCCATTCATCTTAACGCATAGCACTATGGGTAGAATTTTCAGCAGATGACATATTGAAACATTTTTCTTATTTTTTCGAGAACACAGGTTTTGACATTTCATGCAAATGGATACAATTTGCATGAAATGTCAAAATCTGTTTTCTGGTAAAAATAAGAAAAAATATCAAGTTGTCTTCTGCTGAATTAGCCCAGTGGGTAGGAAAAGGTCAAGGCATGAAAACTTTGCATTTGACAACCTCAGTGGGAGTATGTATCTAGAAATGCTGTATGAGGTGATAAAAAAAACTGCCTCACTTGCAGCAAGTGGAGGATGAGGGCATAATAGTATATCTTATGTTTCTACACTATCATTCACTTTTCTCCATCCTCCTCTGTTTTTCTCATCTTCCTCCTATACTAGTTTTTATATGCCCATTTGAAAAGCAGGGCGTATTATGTTTTGGGGTATGGGGTCCGTCCGTCCATCCGTAATCTTTCTCATTTTCCGGCTAACTCCTTATTATGTTACGGGGTATGGTGTCCATCCGTCCGTAAACTTTTTCTTTTCTGGCTAACTCCTCCTACAGTTTACATTCGATCAAGCTGAAACTTGGTATATAGTTAGACCATGATGTGGAGCAGTGTATATTGTTTCGGGGTTACAATCCACCAAATATAAGCAGAATTATGCCCCTTTGAAAATTTCAGAAAACTTTTTGTTTCCGGTTAACTCCTACACTTTATATCCTGTCAAGCTGAAACTTCATTATAGTTAGACCATGATGTGGAGCAGTGCATATATTGTTTCGGGTTACAGTCCACCAAATATTATCAGAGTTTTGCCCCTTTGAAAATTTCAGAAAACTTGTCATTTCCGGTTAACTCCTACTACATTTTACATCCGATCATGCTGAAACTTCATTTAGAGTTAGACCAGGATGTGGAGCAGCGCATATTGTTTCGAGGTTACAGTCCACCAAATATTAGCAGAGTTATGCCCCTTTGAAAATTTCTTTAAACTTTTTGTTTCTGGGTTTATCCTCCTACAATTTATATCCAATCAAGCTGAAACTTTATTAATTGTTAGACTAAGATGTGGAGCAGCACATCTTATTTGGAGGTTACAGTCCACCAAATATTGGCCGAATTATGCTCCTTTTATTCCGTTGCCAGCTAACTCCTCCTACAATTTACATCTGATCAAGCTTTGATCATTTATAGTTAGACCATGATGTGGAGCAGCACATATTATTTGGAGGTTACAGTAAACCAAATATTAGCAGAGTTATACCCCTTTGAAAATTCCTATAATTTTTTTTATTTCGGGCTAACTCCTCGTGCAGTTTACATCCAATCAGGCTGAAACTTCTTAAATATTTACACAATGATGTGGAACAGCACATAATATTTAGAGGTTACAGTACACCAAATATTGGCAGAGTTATGCCCCTTTTCATAATTTCATAAACGTTTTGCTAACTGTCTGACTGATCAGATTTTTAACCCTACTATGCAACTGAGTCACATAGAGGCAGCTCCGTAAAGCTTTTTGCAGCATATTGTTTAGAGGAAATAGTGTGTAAACTTTATTTTCTAATAGGAATATTTTTTGTCAATAACTAAAGTTATGGCCATATGGGCAAGTTATCTATTTTTTTTTTTTTCATCTTCTTTTATTAGGTTTGCATGCAAATTTTGCCATTATTAAATCTTCATAAATAAGTTTATTAAATGATATAGAATTAAGAAGCTTGACTAATACCAAAACTTACAAACATAATCCTTTTTGGATTGTTGTTATTTTAAATACTCTTCTGAGTTGCCTCCCCTTGAAGTACAAGAATAAAATCAGTATAAAACAAGTTAAAGCTTTACAAAAAAAATATGTTTTTTTTTGGTTGTTTAGTTTTGTGGTCAGATATTGAAGTATAGGAAAAACAAAACAGCCAAAGGCTCATATGAGCTTATAGTATAGCTATGCTTCTGTCGTCCGCACTGAATTATAGAGGAGTCAGTTTGTGTGCTACATCTAATTACTTGCCACGGGCATATAATGCCCCGCTTGTCTATCCCTTTTCTCCCTTTCTCAAGGAGAAGACACAATATGACCCACAAGGGTTGACATGTCGTTAAACAAGAAAAAATGAAGAAATGCTGGCTGAATGAATAACACACAGTGTTGACATATCAAACTGCTCATTCTACAATATTTGCCCAGGCATGTCTCTGAATAGTCAGGGTAAATGTGGTACATAACAGAATAAGACTTACCATATTCAATCTAATTACCGCATGGTGCACTTAGGTTTTCAAAATTATCAGGGAAACCTTTCAGTATTACTCAATGAATGTTTACTGTCATGAGTTCATCCAAAATCCGTTTTTAGCTAAGCATGACTAAAAATAGCATCTTCGCCATTTTTGGACTTATCCATGAAGCGTTTGGCGAGAGTGCCACGAGAATAGCAAATATATACTCCATATTCTGTAACAGCGGATGGCGTGGTGTAGTGGATACATCACTTGGGTGTGACTGTCTTGATTAGATACAATTGTCATATTGGCATTGAGCAATGTCTCTCTCTTTTTCTTTTTTTTTTTTTTTTACTTTGATTTTTTTTTTATAACCAATTGTGGCTTATACATTATTTTCTTTTAATTCATATCAAATTACAAAATAAAAAAAAACAAAAAAAACAACAACAAAAAAACCCTGGCTAAATAGGCATTATTGCATCTGCTGTACATAACCCATTATAAAAGACCCTGGCTACTTGACATTTACTGTATTTACCCGAAGTCTGAGCAAACAGTGTGGTCCCAGAGCAGAATGCTATATGATTAGAGCCGTTACTGAATGTCTCTCATCTGGCAATTTTAGATATATTTTAGATTTTAGATAAATAAACAGGTAGTTGAATGACGTTTTTAAATTTTTGGGGCAAGTATGGTAAGGTGTCAGAATGTTTCAGGGTAAACTGGGTATTTTCTCTCTCTTCTTTCTTTTATTTATTTATTTATTTGTTTATTTTTTTTTTAATAAACAAGAGGATATTACGTCATTATCTCAAAGATGCACAGGTTGATCTTGACCTTCGCTCTTTGAATGCAATAAGAGCTCATCATTACATGCTTTAAAACGTTTTTGTATTAACGTTTAGCATGTTGGGTAAACATTTTAGTAGACAACATTTTGAAATATTTTCCTTATTTCGCCAGCAAACAGAATTCGACATTTCATGCAAACTGTCTCCTTGACTGAATCCAATTTTCTGGAAAAACAAAAATAATAAAATCACATTAATTTGTTGACTGGTGAATCTGCCAATAGCGTGGTAAGTGTTAAAACAGCATAAGAATTTTCACATCAGGGATATTTAGATGGGGAAAAGAAAGGGAAAAAAAAATACACGCACAGAGATAAAATATCATTATGAGTAAAAAAAAACTGTTACAGGAATCGAACCTCCGACCGTAGTTAGATTTTTACTTTATAGGCAACAAACTTACCATTTGAGCTATGATCCAATACACTTCAAGAAACCGCTATCATTCTATAACTTACTCATTGGTATCGGTGAACCGGAAAGTACAGTGACATTATTTTTACCCGTAACAACCTGCTTCACCTTGACCCTGGATTATTCCAATATTAAAAGTACATTGACACAACAGTAAACATTCATTGAGTAATACAATATGCATCTTATAAAGTCACACTTTAAAGAATGGTTAGCAGAGGACTTCATGAGAGGATTATTTATGATGCTTACACGATATCTGTTTCTGATTGTCTTTATGAAAGCATGTCATGGGTACTCATTTGAATAGCCTCAACTTGTCAAGGCAATTCAAATGAGTACCCACAACATATGGTTATATAAAGAAGTAGATACAAATGCATGGGCTGTAACCTGAAGACTATGGAATTGCTTGGCTGTGTGCTTATAGGGGTATGTGCGGTAATTAGGTTGAATACGATATGCATCATCTTGGATCTACATAGGTAGCAAAAAGCTTAGCAGGAAAAAGTGTTTGAAAGAGGCAAAAAAATGCATTTGTTATAATAATTGAATAGAATTTGCAATATATAGTATTTATGTTAAATATTTAGATGGACATGTTTAAGCAAACAGTGTAGATCCAGATCAAACTGCACCTAAATGAGGGTTTACATTGTTTGCCATTCATCCAGCAAATTTTTTTAGACTACTAGATAGCCAAGATAGATTAGTTCAAATTTTAGGGTAAATTCCGTTAGGTGTCCATAATTTAGGATAAATACAGTAAGACTATCAATGTTATATGAGCCTAAGCACAACATTTCCATAAAGATTTCAAGTGCACCCTGTGAAGTCTCAGATCAACCTGCACATCCATATAGTCTGATCAGAAACTTTGCAAGGCACTCTGCTGGTAGTCAACGATCCAAATCATCTTCAGATGGACAGCAAAGAATCTGATCAACCTGCATGTTTGCCCAGGCTGATCTAAGCCTTCGCTGAACACACATGCAACTTTGCTGTACACACATGCAATCTTGTAGAAGATGCTGTGTAACAGCTCATAAAATAAAAGTCATTTCCCATTGTTATTTCCCATTCTGTGCCATATGTGCTGCAAGGTCCACAAATTCAATTGCCGTTCTGAAAAAAAAAGAAACAAGATAAAATCAGTTGATTCATGACAAACCTGTGAACTGTACATGCCCTGACCTGACCACTCATGAAATTAAGACCATGGATAACTGGCAACCATGGCTATTAAACCTTGGTCAATCATGATTTGATGAAAACACCATCAACCAGCATCAGCTATGCTTGACTGACAAACTGTGGTTGTATATCCATGGTCAGCAATGGTTTGATGGAACCAGTCAACCAATTTTAGATATGGCTGACTGGCAATCTATGGTTATATAACTATGTCAGCCATGGTTTGATGGAACTTCAGTCAACCAGGGTCAGCTAAGGTTCACTGGCAAAGTATGGTCACATATATCTATGACCAGCCATGTTTTGATAGAACTTCAGTCAATCAGCGTCAGCTATGGATGTTGACAAACTATGGTTACATTACCATGGTCAATCATGATTTGATGCACCTTCAGTCAACCAGGGTCAGCTATGGCTGACTGGAAAACTATGGTTATAATACCATGGTCATCCATGGTTTGATGGAATTTCATTCAAGCAGGGTCAGCTATGGTTGACTTTGGCAACCTATAGTTATATAACCATGGCCAGCCATGGTCATGGTTTGATGGAAATTCAGTCAAAGAGGGTGAGCTAAGGCTTATTTGGCAAACTATGGTTATATAACCATGGTTAGCTATGGTTTGATGGAATTTAGTCAACCAGGGTTAGCTATGGCTGACTTTGGTAGACTATGGTTATACAACCACATGTTTTCACAGAACTACAGTCAACCACGGTCAGCTACGGCAAACTTTGGTAAACTATGGTCGTATATCCATGGTCACACATAGTTAGAAGGAACTACAGTCAACCAGGGTCAACTATGGCTAACTTTGGTAAACTATGGGTATATAATTCTGATAATTTGGATAACCATGGCCGCACATTTTTTGATGGAACTGCAGTCAATCCAGGGTCAGCTATGGGTGACTGGTAAACTATGGTTATATAACCATGGTTACATATAGTTTGATGGAAATTCAGTCATTTAGGGTCAGCTAAGGTTCACTGGCAAAGTATGGTCACATAACTATGACCAGCCATGGTTTGATAGAACTTCCGTCAATCAGCATCAGCTATGGATGACTGACAAACTATGGTTACATTACCATGGTCAATCATGGTTTGATGGACCTTCAGTCAACCAGGGTCAGCTATGGCTGACTGGAAAACTATGGTTATAATACCATGGTCATCCATGGTTTGATGGAATTTCATTCAAGCAGGGTCAGCTATGGTTGACTTTGGCAACCTATAGTTATATAACCATGGCCAGCCATGGTCATGGTTTGATGGAAATTCAGTCAAAGAGGGTCAGCTAAGGCTTATTTGGCAAACTATGGTTATATAACCATGGTCAGCTATGGTTTGATGGAATTTAGTCAACCAGGGTTAGCTATGGCTGACTTTGGTAGACTATGGTTATACAACCACATGTTTTCACAGAACTACAGTCAACCACGGTCAGCTACGGCAAACTTTGGTAAACTATGGTCATATATCCATGGTCACACATAGTTAGAAGGAACTACAGTCAACCAGGGTCAACTATGGCTAACTTTGATAAACTATGGGTATATAATTCTGATAATTTGGATAATCATGGTCGCACATTTTTTGATGGAACTGCAGTCAATCCAGGGTCAGCTATCGGTGACTGGTAAACTATGGTTATATAACCATGGTTACATATAGTTTGATGGAAATTCAGTCATTTAGGGTCAGCTAAGGTTCACTGGCAAAGTATGGTCACATAACTATGACCAGCCATGGTTTGATAGAACTTCCGTCAATAAGCATCAGCTATGGATGACTGACAAACTATGGTTACATTACCATGGTCAATCATGGTTTGATGCACCTTCAGTCAACCAGGGTCAGCTATGGCTGACTGGAAAACTATGGTTATAATACCATGGTTTGATGGAATTTCATTCAAGCAGGGTCAGCTATGGTTGACTTTGGCAACCTATAGTTATATAATCATGGCCAGCCATGGTCATGGTTTGATGGAAATTCAGTCAAAGAGGGTCAGCTAAGGCTTATTTGGCAAACTATGGTTATATAACCATGGTCAGCTATGGTTTGATGGAATTTAGTCAACCAGGGTTAGCTATGGCTGACTTTGGTAGACTATGGTTATACAACCACATGTTTTCACAGAACTAGTCAACCACGGTCAGCTACGGCAAACTTTGGTAAACTATGGTCATATATCCATGGTCACACATAGTTAGAAGGAACTACAGTCAACCAGGGTCAACTATGGCTAACTTTGGTAAACTATGGGTATATAATTCTTATAATTTGGATAACCATGGTCGCAAATTTTTTGATGGAACTGCAGTCAGTCCAGGGTCAGCTATGGGTGACTGGTGAACTATGGTTATATAACCATGGTTACATATAGTTTGATGGAAATTCAGTCATTTAGGGTCAGCTAAGGTTCACTGGCAAAGTATGGTCACATAACTATGACCAGCCATGGTTTGATAGAACTTCCGTTAATCAGCATCAGCTATGGATGACTGACAAACTATGGTTACATTACCATGGTCAATCATGGTTTGATGGACCTTCAGTCAACCAGGGTCAGCTATGGCTGACTTGAAAACTATGGTTATAATACCATGGTCATCCATGGTTTGATGGAATTTCATTCAAGCAGGGTCAGCTATGGTTGACTTTGGCAACCTATAGTTATATAACCATGGACAGCCATGGTCATGGTTTGATGGAAATTCAGTCAAAGAGGGTGAGCTAAGGCTTATTTGGCAAACTATGGTTATATAACCATGGTCAGCTATGGTTTGATGGAATTTAGTCAACCAGGGTTAGCTATGGCTGACTTTGGTAGACTATGGTTATACAACCACATGTTTTCACAGAACTACAGTCAACCATGGTCAGCTACGGCAAACTTTGGTAAACTATGGTCATATATCCATGGTCACACATAGTTAGAAGGAACTACAGTCAACCAGGGTCAACTATGGCTAACTTTGGTAAACTATAGGTATATAATTCTGATAATTTGGATAACCATGGTCGCACATTTTTTGATGGAGATGCAATCAATCCAGGGTCAGCTATGGGTGACTGGTAAACTATGGTTATATAACCATGGTTACATATAGTTTGATGGTAATTCAGTCAACTAGGGTCAGCTATAGCTGACTTTGGTAAACTATGGTTATATAACTACTGTCACACATGTTGTGATGGAACTACAGTCAACCAGGGTCAACTGTGGCTGACTTTGGCGAACTATGGTTGTGTAACTATAGGCAGTCATTGTTTGATGGAACTAGTAAACTTGGGTCAACTTGGCTGACTTTGGCAAACTATGCTTATATAACGAGAAGCAGTTTTGTGTTTCACAAGCACGATTTTCTTGACACTAGATGATATTTCTCAATAGAATAAAGCCCAAAGGTATTTTGCATCAATCCATGCAAGCCATGCCCAGAGAAAATGTATTTTCTGGGCTTATGCAAACAGTAAAGATCCAGACCGAAGAACCAAGCCATACAGTCCGGGGCTTGTTAAGGAGGATAATTCTGAAGTGTTTTCTCCAGTTCTTGGGAAGGTGATGCTTTGTGAGTTTTAACATCTCCTTAGTACCTTCACTGCCGGCAGTTTTTACTACTGACCATTCTAAAGTAATGGTTCCGTTCAGGTGATGTTCTTTTTGTGGCCATACGGCTGCTCACTGCTGAGCATTTTTCATCCTCTGTCCTTTTTGTTGTCTTATTGTTGTTTTTGATGGATCTGTCTAGCATTGTGATGATTACCTCGTTAGGAAAGAGGGAGCGGGTTACTTTGCACTTCCATTATGAAAACATGCCTATTCAAATATTATGAAAATTTTACCACCAAAAATGAAAATTTTCAGATAAAAAATTCAGATATTTTTCATATTTCTGCTCATAATATAGATTGTTGGTACTCATTAGAACTGCCTCAGTGAGGTGGTTCTAACAAGTACCCACAATCCATGTTTCAGAGCAAAAATAAAAATAATGTATACCCCTGTAAACCGCAGTTTTACTATATCAAAGTGGGGTTTAAGGGTATCAAAATTATGTTGACATGTTTTCATGATGTCTTTGGTTTGTTTCATGTGTACTGTCATGGTTTGTTTGCTCTTTCTCTTGGTGTCATTGGTAGATCATGTTCTGTGATTGTTCTTGGACATCTTTATTTTTTAGTAAGGTAACAGGTAGATAATGCCTACCTGTTTTCTGGCAGCTTG
The DNA here is from genome assembly GCA_964016985.1 of Anodontia alba. Classification (NCBI taxonomy): domain Eukaryota; kingdom Metazoa; phylum Mollusca; class Bivalvia; order Lucinida; family Lucinidae; genus Anodontia; species Anodontia alba. The sequence goes on along the minus strand of OZ024830.1, from coordinate 7,155,133 downwards.
AGCTCGCTGGTCAGGAACTCAAATATTTTAGGAAAATATGTAGGATTTCTTTCCTTGTCAAACACAGCAATGGAATGTATCTGTAATATCGCTGCAGGATCATAGCTACCCGCTTTACAAATCCTTTGGTTAGGACTTACTACCACGCTGATTCTCTGTAATAACATTAATAATAATGATGTAACATCATTACAGGATTATAGCTACCTGCTTTACATATCCTTTAGTCAGGGTTTAACTACCACGCTGATTCTGTGTAGTAACAACATTGATAATGCTAATACAGTATCACTGCAGGATCATAGCTACCCACACATTGATAATGCTAATATAGTATCACTGCAGGATCATAGCTACCCACACACTGATAATGCTAATACAGTATCACTGCAGGATCATAGCTATCCACTTTACATATCCTCTAACCCATTTATGCCGAGTAGACTTTTCTACCTTAACTCTTTGGTCAGGTCCATTTCCTATATAAGGATTGTCTGGTTAGTTTGTATTATGATCATGTTTTGTAGAACTTTCTTAACTTTATGCAAACAGTGTAGACCCTGATCAGATGCAGAATGCGGCGTCTGATCAGGGTCTACATTGTTTGCCAATGTTCCTTTTATGGGAAGCTAGGCTTAAATGGGTTAATCAGGGCTTACTGCCAAACTGATTTTTAGTAATAACAACATTGATAATGATAACGTGATATCACTGCAGGATCATAGCTGGCTGCTTTACAAATCCATGACCAAACAAATGGCCATGGCCCATTATCTGGTTGATTCTTTGTAATAATGATAATACTAACAGAAACAAGAGCTGGTGTTTGCAAAATACTATGCCCTCAACTGTCTGACTCTAACACTGCTTGACTCCAACACTGCTTGCCCATGACGGTAACAAGAGTACAAATATACCGGATTTCAGTGTTATTTTTTTAAAGGGAAATAATTCTAAAATGGGAGATAATTTGGATAAGAAAAAAATAAGGGTCACCTATTTTTTCATGAAGAATCCATATTTGAAATTTCAAAACATTAGCATACATGATTCTAAACTTATGCTATGCACAAAAAGATAATACAAGGTAAAAATGGCCCAATTACAAAGGGCCATAACTCCTGAAATGTTTTTCAGAATTTATTCAAAGTTAATCAGGTCATTTTCTTGTCACTATCAATCTATTCGTCTAGATATGAGGCTCTGGCGCCAACAGTTTTTGAGATATATAGCTGACAAGGGAAAATGCCCAAATTTACACAGGGCCATTACTTTTGAAAAATTTTCAGAATTTACTAAGCATTTAATCAGGTCATCTACACATCATTACCAATCAATTCACCAAGTCTCAAGGCTGTAGCTCCAAGTTTTCAATATACTTTGCTGACAAGGTAAAAATGCCCCAAATTACAAAGGGCCATAACTAATGAAGTATTTTTCAGAATTTATTAAAAAATTAATCAGGTCATCTACTTATCACTTCCATCTATTCATCAAGTTTCAAGGCTCTAGTTTCAGTAGTTTTGAGATATTTTGCTGACAAGGGAAAAATGCCCAAATTAACAAAGGGCCATTACTCATGAAGTATTTTTCAGAATTTATTCAAAAGTTAATCATGTCATCTACTTATCATTACCAATCAATTCACCAAGTTTCAAGGCTCTAGCTCCAACAGTTTTCAGCTCACCTGTACAAAGTACAAGGAGAGCTATTGTAGTCATCCTTGTCATCCGTGTGCCCGTGCACGTACCCTTGTCACACTGTGTTAAAGTTTTTCAAATGCTTATATCTCAACAGTCACTAACCAGACCATTCATATTTGGCATATGGGTGCTTGGGAGGGTCGGCTGAGATTTCATAAGAACAGACCTCGGGTTCATGCCCTGGGGTGGAGCTAGGGGTCAAAATCTAGGACACCTTTGTAAAATGCTCTGTTGCTGTGGTTTAGTTTTTTATATGCTTATACCTTAGTAGTCAGTTGTCAACATGCATTCATATTCGGAACATGGTTGCCTGAAGGGGTTGTCTAAGTGTCCGTAGGTATCGGTCCTTGGTTCATGCCCTGGAGTGAGGCTAGGGTTCAAAATCCAGGACACCTCTTGTAAAGAGCATTTCTGTTATGATAGCATTGTAAACACATCCTGGTAATACATCAGTCAACCTTGTGACATTGCTTTAAGTGTCATTGGGTGAAGGTCATGGTGGCTGATATTTCACAGTCCAATGACCTTTATTTCATGGTCCAGTGATTTTGCCTTATATCGCTAAGACTATTTGATGGAGAAATGTCATATCTTGGATATTAGTTCCATGTGACACTAAGATTGACCTCAAAATATATGTAGGTCAATTTGACCTATATTTCATGGTCCAGTGGTAATGCCTTATATCTCGAAGACTGTTTGATAGAGAAATGTCATACCTTAGATATTAGTCCATGTGACACAAAGAGTGACCTCAATATATATGTCAGTCAATGTGATCCATATTTCATGGTTCAGTGATTAATCTTATATCTCGATGACTGTTTGATGGAGAAATGTCATACCTTGGATATTAGTTCCATGTGACATGAAGAGTGACCTCAAAATATAATTAGGTCAGTGTGACCTATATTTCATGGTCCAATGATTATACCTCATATCTCTAAGACTATTTGATAGAGAAATGTCATACCTTGATACTAAGAGAGACAGCAAAGTATATGTAGATCAATATGACCTATATTTCATGGTCCAGTGATTATGCCTTATATATCAAAGACTGATAGAGAAATGTCATAACTTGGATATTAGTTCCATTTTACACACAGTGACCTCAAAATATATGTCGGTCAATGTGACCTATATTTCATGGACCAGTGTTTATGCCTTATAACTCGAAGGCTATTTGATAGAGAAAAATGTCATACCTTACATATTGGTTCCATGTGACACGAAAAGTGACCACAATATATATATAGGTCAATGTGACCATATTTCATGGTCCAGTGATTACATCCTATATCTCGATGAATATTTTGATGGAGAAATGTCATACCTTGGATATTAGTTCAATGTGACCCAAAGAGTTACCTCAAAATATAATTAGGTCAGTGTGACCTATATTTCATGGTCCAGTGATAATGCCTCATACCTCGAAGACTATTTGAGTTTCATGTGACACTAAGAGTGACCTCAAAGTATATGTAGGTCAATTTGACCTATATTTCATGTTCCATGATTATGCCTTATATCTTGACTATTTGATAGCGTAACATCATAACTTGGATATTAGTTCCATGTGACACAAAGAGGGACCCCAAAATATAATTAGGTCAGTGTGACATATACTTCATGGACCAGTGATTATGCCTTATAACTCAAAGATAGATAAATGTCATATCTTAGAAATTAATTCCATATGACATGAAGAGTGACCTCAGTATATATGTTGGCCAATGGGACCCATATTTCATGGTCCAGTGATTTTACCTTATATCTCAAAGACTATTTGATAGACAAATGTCCTACCTAGATTTTAACTTCCATGTGACTCGTTGATTGACATAAAATATATCTAGGTCAGTGTGACTCAGTGTGACCTATATTTCATCATTCTATGACTTTGCCTAATAACTGAAAGACTATTTGATGTAGAAACTTCATACCAGGAACATTAGTTTCATGTGATGCAATGATCAACCTAAAATATATATCTAGGTCAGTGTTCCATGTAACACATAGATTTGCATGAAAATTTATGGATGGATGTGTGATTTATAGTTAGACTCATAAAACTTATTGTATTTGGAATGGAATCATATAAACAATATTAAATACACCTTTTGACGTATTAATGTGAAAACAAGCGCAAAAAGGCGAGCTATGCTGCCATGCGACAGCTCTTGTTTAGATATTAATTTGATGACAAGGTAAAAATGCCCAAAGTACAAAGAGTCATAATTAATGAAGTGTTTTTTTCAGAATTCATTCAAAAGTTAATCAGGTCATCTACTCGTCACTGCCAATCTATTCATCAAGATTCAAGGCTCCAGCTTCAATAGTTCTTGAGATATTTTGCTGACAAGGGAAAATGCCCAAATTTACAAAGGGCCATTGCTCATGAAATATTCTTCAGAATTTATTCAAAAGTTAATCAGATCATCTACTTATCATACCAATCAATTCACCAAGTTTCAAGTCTCTAGCACCAAAATTTTTTTAGATATTTTGCTGACAAGATAAAAATGACCAAAATTACAAAGGACCATACTCATGAAGTAATTTTCAAAATTCACCACAATCTGTCTATTCATCAAGTTTTAAGGCTCTAGCTCCAACAGTTTTTGAGATATTTTGCTGACAAGGTAAAAATGCCCAAAATTACAAAGGGCCATAACTATTTTTCAGAATTCCTTCAAAAGTTAATCAGGTCATCTACTCATCACTACCAATCTATTCATTAAGTTTCAAGGCCCCAGCTTCAATAGTTTTTTAGATATTTTGCTGACAAGGGAAAAATGCACAAATTTACAAAGGGCCATTACTCATGCAATATTTTTCGGAATTTATTCAAAAGTTAATCAGGGCATCTACTTATCATTACCAATCAATTCACCAGGTTTCAAGGCTCTAGCTCCAACAGATATTTTACAGACAAGGTAAAAATGCCCAAGATTACAAAGGGCCATAATTCACGAAGAGTTTTTCATTATTCAAAAGTAAAATTAGGTCGTCTACTCATCACTACTATCAAGTTTGAAGGTTCTACCTTTAACAGCTTTTGAGATATTTTGAAGATAAGAATGCATCTATATATTGTCAAAGGGCAATAACTCAGGAAAAGGGCATTATCCTGCCAAGAAAAAAGTACGTGTCAGCTATTTTTTCATGAAGAATCCATATATGAAATTTCAAAACCCTAGCATTCACGGTTTAGTAGTTATGCTATACATCAAAAAGCGTAATGGACGGATGCACGCACGAACGTCCCAGAAGCAATATGCCCCTTCTACTTCTTCGACGTTGGGGGCATAATAATAATAATCATAATAATGATATAATATCACTGCAGGGTCATCGCTACCTGCTAAAATACAAATCCTTTAGTCAGACATTATTACCACGCTGATTCTCTGTTATAATAATGTAATAACACTGCAGGTTCATAGCTGCTCGCTTTACAAATCCTGTGGTGGGCACTTACTACTAGTCTGAATCTCTATTATAACAAAATTAATGATAATAATGTAATATTACCGCAGGATAATAGCCGCCCAATTCTACCAAGTATTGCTCATGTTTACGCTAGAGGGCGTAAGCAGTGTTGCAAACGTCATTACTGCTTATGAAGAGTCTCAATAAAACCGAGACTCCCATTTTCTAATCCGTAATGTGTTCTTTGTTTCCAAAGGCAATCTTTTGGACGTTTATTCCAAAATTGGAGCTACTCTTAAAGGAATGAATTTGCTCTCTCTGCCACGCTGTGAAGACCACCAAAATTGCCACATTATGAGAACCAATAGCAAAGACATGAGATGTCACCAACATTGCTCACTGTGAAGATCAATAGCAAAGACGTGATGTCGCCAAAGCCACTTCACTATGAAGACCAGAAGCTAAGACAAGTGAAGTTACCAAAGTTTCCATTCTGACACACTGTGGTGACAAATAGTAAAGACATGCGAAGTCACCAAAGCTGAGATACTTGAAGACCAATACCAAAGATTTTTGATGTCTCAGAAATGCCATAAACCAGTAGTAAAGACATGCGACATCACCAAAATTGCCTTATCGTGAAAATAAATAGCATAGATATGTGATGTCACCAAAGTTGCCATCGATAGCAAAGACGTGATGTTATCGAAGTTGCCACACTGTGAAGACCAATAGCAAAAATATGCCATGTTACCAAAATAGAAGGGAAGGCAATGATCAGGAACCGATACAATTATCCCACACCTCCCACCAGAGACATCAAAGGGAAAGAAACACAAACACGAAATAACTAGATCATTATGGAAACATCACTAGCGGAAAGCCAAACGGACAGTTGCTTTCCCACAAAGTGGCCAAATGGCTATCCAAAACAAAAAAATATATAAGCGACACACACATTCAAAGACGAACTATAACAAAAATAAACCATGACAGAAGAACCGCCTTGAAACGGTCAGTAAAAAGTATTTCACTGGGTGGGTGGGTGGGTTGGGGGGAGGCGGGGGGCTTAAATCGATTTTACGTGACCACAATCCTCGCCCTTACTTCTGCCGCGGTTTAGACACATACTTTGTTCACTCCGCATGAAGGCTTCCAAACTCATCAGTGCAACATCTCCGAGAACACAAAAAATCAAATAATTACAGAGATGTAACAACGTCAAGGACTCGATAGCACGAAACAACTGAAATGCTGGAGCAAAAGAAAACCAACATTTAGACTCCGGTAGGCCCGACCAAAGACAGAGCATTAAGTACCAACCAACATTACCCAAAATTAAATTTCAGGTAAGCCTTTACGCTGGAACCATTATAGAATCTGAGGCCTAACCCGCCGGCGTGCAATTAAAGAGGGAAGCAAAGTTATTAACCGTGATTGGGTTAACAACCATGCATGCAGTCTGTCGTATAACATTTATGTTGTACCCAATCTTTTTATATCGAAGAATGATTTTACGAAATTGGGTACTGAAGTCATTGCAAGCATATATTTTTCTGAATTTATACACGAAGTCACCATAAAATTCTGGTTCCGACAGGCCTTGTTGCAGAAGAGATTTTAGTTCAACATTGAATTTTGAAACTAAATCGGAATGACGTCTATAAAACTTAGAAAAGGCTTTACGTAGTTTATGATACCGATAACCTTGATTAAGAAGTTTAGCAGTTAGCAATTTATTACGAGTGTTGAAATCAGTTACATGACTAGACACTCTGGTAAATCGAATTAATTGTGAAATATAAACACCGTAGCAAAGTTGACATATTGTGAAGACCAGCAGCAAAGACGTGATGTAATCAAAGCTGACACACTTTGAAGACCAATAGCAAAGACATCCCATGTTAGCAAAGTTGACATTCTGTGAAGGCCAGCAAAGACGTGTTTACCAAAGTTAACACATTGTGAAGACCAATACCAAAGACCAGCGATGTCACCAAAGCTGACATACTGTTAAGACCAATAACAAAAACGTGATGTAATCAAAGAAGACCAATAGCAAAGACGTGATGTAACTAAAGTTGACACACTGCAAAGACCTATAGCAAAGATTAGCGATGTCATCAGATCTGATCTACTTGGAAGACCAATAGCAAAGACGTGGTGTAACCAAAGTTGACACTCTGTGAAGACCAATAGCAAAAACGCGATGTCAACAAAGCTGACATAGTTTGAAGACCAATAGCAAAGACGTGATGTCAACAAAGCTGATACACTGTGAAGACCAATAGCAAAGGCATGCAATGTTTCAAAATTTGACGTACTGTGAAGACCAATAGCAAAGACGTGATGTAACTTAAGTTGACACACTGTGAAAACCAATAGCAAAGACATGCGATGTCATTAAAATGACACAATGTGAAGACCAATAACAGAGACATGCGATGTCATTAAAGTTGACACACTGTGAAGACCAACAGCAAGGACATGCGACGTCACCAATGCTGACATACTGTGAAGACCAATAGCAAAGACATGAGATGTTAACAAAGTCAACATACTGCGAAGACCAATAGCAAAGACATGCGATGTCACAAAAATGCCACATGATAAAGACACGTGATAAAGGCGTGCGATGTCACCAAGTTGACCCACTGTGAAGACCGATGTCATAAAAATGCCACACGATGAAGACAAGTCGTAAAGACATGCGATGTTAACGAAGTTGACACGATATGAAGACCGACGGCAAAGACATGTGATGTCACTAAAGTTGATACACTGTGAGAACCATAACAAAGCCGCGATGTCACCTAAGTCGATTCACTGAGAAAACCAATATCAAAGACATGTGCTGTCACCAAAATTCGCACATTGTGAATACCACAAACGTTTTTACACTGGAGACCAATAGCAAAGACGTGATATCACCATAATTTACTCACTGTAAAGACCAAAGTCATGTGATGTCACCAAAGTTGGCCAAATGTGAATACCACACAAGGTTTTCACAATGTGAAGACCAAAAGCTGTGTAGACCAAAAGCAAAGATATGCGATGCTTGTTTGTGTTGAGGTTTTACGGCCCAGTCAACCCAGTGGGGTCATGTCGAGCGCGGTCAGTTTACCTAACCACACATTAACTGGGCAGGCTTAGTCCTCTAAGCGGTTAACCAGTATTGTGCGCATTCTTTCGCCAGAAACTGTCAACTGCCCTTCTTGAATCAGCGGAAGGGAGAGAATTACCGTAGAAAAAATTTCATGATCAACCTCCACGAAAGAATATTGCCGACCTCGGCGGGGGTTGAAACCGCGACCTCCTGGTCTCCAGTCGGACGGCGCATCCAACTGAGCCACCGAGGCCAATCCAAAGTTGTCACACTGTGGCTAAAAAACAAAGACATGATTTTCTAATGTGCTACATGTACAGTTTCATTACTTGACTTTTGATAGATATCAATGGAAATAGAATGCTAATCGACATTTTTTTAGATAGATTTTTGGTAAACTCTTTGTGTGTGATTTATTTACCTGTGCGGAAAATGTCCGGTTTACCATAAATGTCAATAAACGAGTACCGACGTTTTCTCGTATATATGAGCGTCAACGTGAATAAACGTACATGTGCGCCTAACGAAGACTTAAATCAGCTTGCGCATCCACACTGTCTGATTAGAGATGTCGTTGTCCGCTTGAAGAAACTTTGCATCCTTATCTATCCAAAGTTCGCCCAGTGAAGATTCTGATCAGACTGGGCAAATGTGCAGGCTGATCAGATCCTTCGCTGGGCGCACATTACAGTCGATTCTTGTTATCTCGAATCCAAGGGACTCTTTGAAATACTTCGAGATATACGTACCTCGACATATGATTTGCAGAATTGAGAAAAAAATTATTCGAACAATCGCATTTAACAAATATATATGTAATTGGACTTGAAGTTAGAGATATATTAAAAATATTGTGGAAAAGAGGAGAAAGCAATTTCTTCTCTTTTCCACAATATTTTTTACCTGTTGTTAGATTTTCATGTTTAGGCAGGGACTAGATTTTCACTTCGAGATAAGCGAGGTCGAGATAACGAGAGTCAACTGTATATCCGAAGATACACTTACTGATGTTGCGACTCCTATGCTCGGTTCCAAAACCGCAGATTTTTTTTTTCATTTCAGAATGCAGAACGCGATTTATTTAATGGAAAATGCTCTCTCATCAGGGTTTGTTCGTTAATAGAAGCTTTAAAGTTCATAGATTATGTAATCGACCAGTGTGTATCTTGATCAGACTGCCTGAGCAATACGCACATGCTGATCTAGGTCAGCCTTGTCGCTTATGCCATACAATAATCGAAGACGTCATACCATGGTCGCTTATGTCATACAACAGTCGCTTACATCATGCGATTGTCGCATATCTATTTCTTTTTGGAGAGATTTAGTTATATTATCCTTAGATTCTGTAAGTTGGCAACGAATGCTCTTATCATACTGCACGAATGCATAGGTAATCTAGGCTCTTGTTGCCTGCATGTGTCGCAAGGGCCATTTTCGCGCGTTGGGCATCATATAATTCAGTAAATTCAGTAGGCCGAGATAACCATTGATAATGCATTAACAAACTATCATTGTTGTTACAGGTATAAGTCATGACCGTGTCACAATGAAGTCATAGGTTTCAGAAAATGACTTGATTACTGGAAGCAAAGTGCAAATCAAGAAAAAAACTGTTACAGAGCAAAACTATCCCCGAAATCGTCACTAAATTCTTAAGCTTTATAATCTATACTAACCTAATAATTTCTTTGAAATTGAACGGCATAATTTACCTCCTTCCTTGCCACACACACACACACACACACACACACACACACACACACACACACACACACACACACACACACATCTTGGCATTTCATGTGAATTGTCTGCCAAGCACGGAACTGTCAAATCATGTTATGAAAAAAACAAAAAAAAAAAACAAAAATAAAAACAACAAAAAAAAAAAAAAAAACATTTAAATGTGTCGTCTGGTGCAGTTGTGATTAGCAGTGATTACTTAGGTTAAAACTTATTTTATTCTGAGTTTCATCTGACACTCAACAAACCTTGTACAAAAGAGCAAAGTTGAAGGGATTGGAATGAAGGCAATATACTTATATATTAGTTTAAAAGCACCACTGGAGGCAGCCTGAATTAAAATTGACTGCATAAAAATGCACAATCTGTACCTTAAGAATCAAATCACGATTTCTGTTCTCCTATAAATTCTCTTCTGATAGTGAAATGAATAGTGACCAGTCTTTAAAGACATATAACATTGGTTTTATTTTAGCGGATGTATCAAACATGATTATAAGAATAAGAATGAATATATAATCAATGGAGACTGGAGCCAGTCTAGAAGCCGGTATTGTTCAAGGCTATAAAGCGCCTCTTTCTGACATTTAGCCGTAACTTGAGAAAACGGTACATTCTGAAATGTGCGCCTAACGAAGACTCAAGTCAGCCTGCGCGTTCGCGCAATCTTATCAGTCTTTGTTGTCTGCATGAAAAAACTTTGCATCTTTGGCCATCCCTCATGTGCCCAGTGAGTGTTCTGATCTACACGAATGCGCAGGCTGATCAGAATCTTCGCCGGGTGTACATAAACGGAGGTATTTCATCTCACGTTGCGACTCAAATTCTAGCTGCGCCTCTTATCTATAGCTGTGATATTAGACTCGAGGATAATTCAGTTGACTCGTTATCTCAAACACTCATAACTGGAGTGCGTTTCAGTTATATGGACCCCACCCCGTTTACACACACACACACACACACACACACACACACACACACACACACACACACACACACAAAGAACAACCACAATGTTAAAATGGTCGGGAAACGTGCAGCCTGGTGAGCGATGAATGATTACGCCAGGACAACAAGTGTCCCTTAATTGCTGCACGAGTTAGATTGGCAGACATTTGACGAGAGACGAACTGTTGTCCGTCTCGGTCTTTTCTATAAAATAGTAAATTACCTCGTGACCGTGCCCTTCCCGCTTACATTTCAGCCCCGCTCTCACAAGACATTAAAAATACTGCTACTCCATGACATTTCGTCAGCGTCATATCGGCAAGGATTCCTATAAGAACTCCTTCTTTCCACTGGCCATTTTCCAGTGCCCTTCCAGACAAAGCTATAACCTCCCCAAGTCTTGATTAATTCAAGGCACAAATTAGAAAGGTACGGCGCCCCTAACCTTAGATACTTCATGCTTGCTTAATCTGATTTTATCGTTTAAGCCGTCTCCCTTTACCCAATTTTAAAAGTCTGACCCGTCCGAGTCTTTTGTTTTAGGCCTGCCTTATCCTTCTTTTCGATCTAGGTTTTTTTAACCTATCGTCTTGACATACACTAACTGTCGTGCTTTTACTTTTTCGGCACAGCCCGCTATTCGAGGATAGATTAGCGGAGTACCGGCGCTCCATGAATAGTCATTTCCTGTTCATAAAGAAAACCGAAAACGCGACTTTACCTCTTCTGGTTTCTTAAAAAGATCACGAACAAGCGCGGACAGTCTACTTTCAAATCCATCTTGTATGTCAAGTTTGTCTAAGCTTGTAAAACAGAAACACAGCGGCATTTTTTACTCTTCAAAACAAACATATATCACAGGTAAATATATTGTCACTCGTGAAGGTCACAATAAAATTTAACATCAGAAAAGTATGGACAGCTGTTCCGCGTTCAGTATTGTTTTAATTGCCAAAATTCCGCTGCACAGAAAGACAAGCGAACAACAGAATTCCAGATCCGTCTGAGTATTCGCACTGTCTGATCATCTAGAGCTGTCCACAGTAATCAACAGCGCAGGGGCAGGTAAACAATACATAAACTGATGAACTTAAATCTATCAAAAAATATAATTATGCCCCCGCCTACCGAAGGCAGGAGTGGGGCATATAGCGTTTCGCCGTGATATTACGTGCGTATGTCACATTCATAACTAGAGTCATTACTTGGGTACCATTACCGCTAGGAAGTTGAAATTTCGTATGCTGCTTACCCATACCTAAACCTTTAAGTCTATGCTACAGTTGCCGCTGGGTTATGCCCTGGGGTGGGGATAGGAGTTAATATTTAAGTTTGCATGTACATTTACGTCCGCGTTTCTACATTCATAACCAGTCATAACTTGGGTACTTTTTAATACGCTGGGAAGTTGAAATTTGGTATACTACTTACCCAGATCTAAACCTTTAACACTGTGCTAGATTTGTCCCTGGGTCATGTCCTGGGGTGGAGCTAGGTGTCAATGTTTAAATTTACATTGACATTTACGTCCGCTTTACTACGTCCGCGTTTCTTTTGGAAGTCATAACGTCAGGAAGTTGAAATTCGGCATACTACTTACCCAGATTTAATGAAACCTTCGACTCCATGCTGGAGTTGCCCCCTGGATCATGCTCTGGATCATGCCCCTGGCTAGGGGGTCAGTGTTCTTTACGTTCATGTTATATCCGCGTTTCTCTTGGAGGTCATAACTTGGATATCTTTTACTCTAGGAAGTGGAAATTTGGTATAATATTTACCCAGACCTAAACCTATAAACTCTGTACTAGAGCTGCCTCTCGGTCATGCCCTAGAGTGGGGCTACGGGTCAATGTTAAAATTAGCATTCAAATTTATATTGCCATTTACGTTTGCATTTCTCTTGGAGGTCATAACTTGGGTAGGAAGTTGAAATTTAGTATGCTACCCAGACCCAAACCTTCAAGTCTGTCCTAAAGTTGCCCCTGGGTCATGCCCTGGGATGGGACTAGGGGTCAATATTTTTTTATATTCAAGTTTTCATTGATATTTACGTCCGCGTTTCTCTTGGAGGTCACAACTTGGGTATATTTTATGCTAGGAAGTTGAAATTTGGTATGCTACTTACCAAGACCTGAATCATAAATTCTCTATTTGGATCTTGTCATGGGGTGGGGCTAGGGGTCAAATAGTACCTTTTATACTAGGAAGTTGGCTTTAGTATGCAACCTATGACATGACTTGGGTACGTTTTAAGCTAGGAAGTTGAAATTTAGCATGCTACTTATCCAGATGTAAACCTTTAACTCTGTGCTAAGTTGCCCCTGGGTCATGCCCTGGGGTGGGGCTAAGGGTCAAAATGTATAACAGGTCAAACTTAGGTACCTTTTATGCTAGGAAGTTGAAATTTGGTATGCTAATTACACCCCAACCTGACCTTCAACTCTGTGCTAGAGTTGCCCCTGTGTGGGTGGAAATAGGGGTCAAAATGTATAACCGGTCAGATTTTACGTTGACATTTATGTCCGCATTTCTCTTGGAGGCTATAACTTGGGTACCTCTTATGCTAGGATGTTGAAATTTGGTATGCTTCTTACCCAGACCTAAACCTTTAACTCTATGCTAAGCTACCACTGGATCATGCCCTGGCTAGGGCTAGGGGTCAGAATGTATAACAGGTCAAACTCAGGTACCTTTTATGCTAGAAGTTGAAACTTGGTATGCTAATTACACCCAGACCTAATCAGGGGGTGCAACGTATAGTGGTTTTTATGGTCAATAAGTCAAAAAAAATATATCGCTTATGGTCAAATATGGCGCTTGGTTCGAAAAGGGAATGGAATTTTTGGAGATAAAATCAACAAGTAAGTATGTTTCCTGGCATTATTTTTTGATCTCACCTGGCGCTGGATGTGGAGAAATTATGCAGTGTCTTGGGGAAATTGCTCGTATCTCCTGATCTTTCCTCAAAATACAGTGATGCTCGATCACCTGGGAAGCTCGAATCGACGGGAAAATCGGAACCGATTTTGACCTTCGTAAAATCACGCTTTGCAGCAAAAATCCGATAGTTTGGGATTTATTTTCGGGATCTACATCACTGAAACAGTAAACCACAATTTCTAGTTCAATTTTTGATCTCTGAAAAGCCCTCCATCTCGAGGAATCAAGGTGTAAGCCATCTAATGTTGTTTGTGGTCAACTGTACGACACTGATGTTGCTAATTGGTCTAAACTCAAATGCAATAGTCACTTAAAGCTACTCGCATGAGACCAGTAGTTGCACTGTACCAGAAGTTAAACAAATAAAAAATCGCTAGATGGGACATCCATTTTTGAGACATAATAAAAGACACTTGCATGCCTTTATTTTGATGCATATAAACAGTCAAATTAATATTAAATGTGTCTGCTTTTATGGTGACACTCTGTAAAACACCAACAGTTTTATCGTGATTGCCTCGGGGGATCAAGTAGTAGGAAAGAAGACCTAATAGCTTGTCCAGCAATCCAGAAAAAAGAAATTGATTTTATTATATTTGGAGTCAATATTATAGCAAAACCAAATATGTTAAAATGTCTTACTTTCTGGCAATTGTTGGCTTTTGGTGACAGGTATTCCAACTACTGGTACAGTTACTGTGCAAGTATGAGTGGCAGTTTTCAAACTTTGGATTCTATGTTCCCAAAGGATCCTTTTTTTCCAGGTTATTCAGACATCTATTTTTAGAGCTTGGCTCGTGAGAGACACAATGCATCTACAAGTGTTGGATTTTAATAAAAAAATGTTGGTCCTGAAGCAACCTTTCTTACATTATCAAATCATTTTGATATGCACACAAATTTTCATAACATAAAAAATGTAAACTTGTGAAAAATATGTCCAACTACTAGTCTCATGCGAGAACCATCACATTCAATTCAGATTTAAGATTTATTATTATCATTGATTGAAGAATAAGAGGAAAAACGACAGGCACTGATACAATCAGATTTCATATTCTGTCCTAAACAAAAGGAGAAGGAAGCAAATACAACATCCCCATAAAATCGACGGACCACATGGCATTTAGAGACAGCAGCTCTTTCTCAAACAGATAGCGCCTCAGTGTCCCAAAGTAGCTCAGTAACAGTGATCTTCCAAATACAAGAAATATGGTGTTTTAATTAGTATGTTATCTGATCACAGAATAAAGAGTTGTTTCTATTTTGTTTTGTTTTACTTTTGCTTACCCGACTTTGATGTTCTGAGCCATTGAAATAGATTAACTGTACCAAAACGAAACGTTAACTTATATTGCATTGATTCTTCCTCTCTTTTTGGGTACATACTGACATCTACAGCGTTGGCTCTATATGACCTTTGCTTGTTGGACTACAAAATGCCAGATAATGACATTCATTTTGATAAGCATTGACCCAGTTATATCTCGTATACCAGAAACAGCCAAAATGACAAAAAATTCGGAATGCGCATGCACAAAATTTCAAACCGAAAACAGTTAGGAATGGTCAGACTTGCACCATGCGAAAAATGCAATACTTCAATTCAAACAAGCTGATAAATGCAACATTAGTTAAAGGGATAGGCCCACAAAACTTAACTCTCATTTCAAAAGTAATGGCTCACAGAGGCAACAAGTTCACAATAAATTTTATGGAAATCGGTCGAGTGGTTCAAGAGATATGGCATTTTAGTTGTCTATGTCTGCCGCCATTTTGTCAGCCTTGTCACATACCCGAATCGAAAATGCTAATAAAAGCGTCAGGGTGATTTCCTTTGCTTTAAAACAGTAAATATGCATTCTTTGAAATAATACAGACATTAACTGCCCATTTTCGGCAGTGGCTTTCATACCAACGCGTGTGGGCAAACGATATGGTATGACACGTTAACCACAGCATGTCAGCAACGTCAAATTCTATAGAGTTTTAAAGCTTTAACAGCAATTATAATAAGGAATCTTATCCCTTAATCCACCAATGAAAATTCTCTAGCAGACGAAATTTTTAATCTATTTAAGAAAAATAATTTGACTTTTCATGTGAATGATCTATCATTCACAATCAAAGTCATGCCTTATTTTCAAGAAAATCTGTTTTTACATTTTTTTTTTCTGCTTAAGTTGTCGTGACTAGCGCTTTATGAATTAAACCTGAATCGAATGTGATGGTAGCTATAAGTGACTATTGCATTTGAGTTTAGACCAATCAGCAACATAAGTGCCGTACAGTTGACCACAAACAACATTAGATGACTTACACCTTGATTCCTTGAGATGGAGGGCTTTTCAGAGATCAAAAATTGAACCAGAAATTGTGATTTTATGAAGGTCAAAATCGCTTCCGATTTTCCCGTCGATTCGAGCTTCCCAGGTGATCGAGCATCACTGCATTTTGAGGAAAGATAGGAGATACGAGCAATTTCCCCAAGACACTGCATAATTTCTCCATATCCAGCGCTAGGCGACATCAAAATATAATGCCAGGAAACATACTTCCTTGTTGATTTTATCTCCAAAAATTCCATTCGCTTTTCAAATCAAGCGCCATATTTGACCATAAACGATATTTTTTTGACTTATTGACCATAAAAACCCCTATACGTTGCACCCCCTGCTAATATTCAGCTCTGTGCTAGAGTTACTCCTGGGTCTTGCCCAGGGGTGGGGCTAGGGGTAAAAATGTATAACAGGTCAGATTTTACATTGACATTTATGCCCGCATTTCTCTTGGAGGTCATACGTTGGGTACCTTAAATCGCCAGGAAGTTGAAATTTAGTATGCTTTTTCCCAGACCTAAACCTTCAACTTTGTGCTACAGTTGCCCCTAGGTCATACCCAGGGTTGAGCTAGGGGTGTAAAGGCAGGCTAATTTTTGTACTTTAAATACATGTCTAGTATGTTCAACAACCTCTTATCAGGAAACATTCATATTTGGACCATAGGTACCCAGGAGGTTCGGCTTTCATTCAATGACATAGACCCCAGGTTCTATACGGGGGTAGGCTGCGGGATGGGGGTTTTAAGATCAAAATCTAGTACAACTGTGTTTTACAACTTTTTGTTATGAGAACAAGACAGAGTCTTAGTCAGACATCAGTCAACCTTCAACTTCAAGAGTCCTTGTGACACTAACTTGTAGGTCATGAAGTGAAGGTCAGCATGACCTATATTTCACGATCCAGTAATTTTGTCTTATATCCTGAAGAGCTTTTACAGTCCAGTAATTTTGCCTTACATCTTGAGGAGTATTTCATGTTTAAACACCATATTTTCTGATTATAAGTCAGTATGACCTGAAGTTTGACCTCAAAATAAATGTAGGTCACAGTGACCTATAATTCATGGTCCAGTGATTTCTCTTGTATATTGAAGTGTATTGATGCATAAACGTCATACATTTGGATGATGAGTCAGTATGACACAAAGTTTGACCTCAAAATAGACGTTGGTCACAATGATCTACATTTCACAGTTGTCTAGTAATTTTGTCTTGTTACTGAAGAGTATTTGATGTATAAACATCATACTTATTATTGATTGTGAATGTATTATTATAAGTTTGACCTAAAATTAAATGTAGGTCTGTGATCTACATTTCATGGACCAGCAATTTTGCCTTATATCTTAAAGAGTATTTGATGGTCAAACAACATGCTTATGGATTATGAGTCAGTATGACCCGAAGTTTGACACAAAAAGTATTGGCCACATTAACCTATATTTCTTGCTTGATTGATTTTACCTTATATCATGCTTATGGATTATGAGGCAGTACGAAGTTTGACACTAAAATAAATGTAGGTCGCAGTGATCTAGATTTTACAGTGACATTTATGTTCCTGTTTCATTGGGTGGTCATACTTTGGGTAGATTTTATGCTTGGAAGTTGGATTTCAGTATGCTATTTACACATACCTAAACCTTCACTTCTGTGCTAGAGCTGTCGCTGGGCCAATCCCTGGGTAAGGTAAGGGTTCAAAATGTATAACAGGTCAGATTGAGCATTTTTAAAATAGTAATTGCCAATATGGGAAAGAGCAAAGCGCGCGCGGGGGGGGGGGGGGGGGGGTTGAAGGGAAGGGAGCATTTGTGTACTTTGGACACATGTCTAGTATAAGTCTGAAACAGCAGTTGCGTTGAATGTTCAAAATTACCGTATAGCAGAATGTGGACAGTCCATTGTGCGAATAGGAGACGAGAAATACAACAGAATAGCGATTGCCAAAAGTGACATAAAGATAATTGCTCTGAAGTCACGTCAATCGATGAAACTGTAGATATCCGGTACTCGGAAATGCAGTAAAAACTTTCAGCACCAAGCAAATTGAAAGACGACTGATGAAAATTGAAAATAATTCACACACACACACACACACACACACACACACACACACACACACAGAGAAGAAGAAGAAGCAAGGACCCGCAGATTGTTCAAGTCAGACATAGGATAATCGTTTTACATCGGCTCCTTAGAGAAATTTGGAGAGAATAACCCCGTCTTCGAAAAGTTTTACAGCAGAACGATGTACTGCAGAAACCTTTATCCACAAATATGGTTGGCAACTGTAATGCGTAACAGAATGAAGATAGTACCAACGAAATATCCCTGACCATGTGAACACCCTTTTACACCAGAGTTATGGAAGTCGTCTGTTTAAGAGACTGCCTACAATATCTGCAGAAAACGGTAGGACGTCCGAAAAAAGAAAGAGAAAGGGCATCCTTGGAAGTTTTCCCCTAGATTGGCACCGATAGAGTAGTATCGTATTTGCTTTATTAGCCCAAAATCCAAGATGGCCGCCATGGTCGCCAACTTGAAAATCTGTTCTTCGCTTCTTCTCCTGAACCAAAAGGCCAATTGACTTAAAACTTAAGAGGAAGCATCGGGGTGACTTGATCAAAAATAGCTAAAATCATTCCGATCGGAAATAAATGGCCATCTTGAAAATCCATTTTTTGCTTCTTCTCCTGAACCGAAAGGCCAATTGACTTGAAACTTGGTGGAATCATCGGGGTGACATGTAGATCAAAACAAACTAAGGTTTCCGATTCGAAATCCAAGATGCCTGCCAAATACAATTTCACTTCAGTACTTGATGATATTTATAAAAATGATTTATTATAGAAATTAAATAGTCCAACCGGATCATAATAAGTAACACTTATGACAAATAAATGCATTGTTAACCTACAAAATACCAGTTAAAATTCATGCCATCAAGTGACTCGATTCCATTACCAGAACACTGCATCAAAGCGAATAAGGCAAACATTTGTGGCAGTGCATAAACATGATAACTACATTGTGTATATCATTTTACACGTTGCAATAACATAGATTACAAACAAGCTAGCTAATGTAATATGGTACTTATCACACACGTGATCCATCAGCGCAGACTCTCAAGAGCCTTTGCTGTTCGCTCACTTGTTAGGCATCAAATCATAGCTCAGCCATCTGACCCCTTCAGTTACTTGCGTACGTGGAATTTAAGGATCACAAAAAGATAGAGTATCCATAAAGTCATTTAGCGGCTGAAATGTATCTGTTATAGAATCCGAATTTGAAGCATTTCACGAGTTGTACTAGTTTCGTACAAGTGTAAAACCTGCATGACCCAAGTGTTTGTATTGTGTTAACTTAATTACTTATACGCTAGTTTAAAGAAAACAAAGACACTCAAATTTGGGGTGTTTTTTGACAGTTTTGTACTTGGACAGTTTCATCATATAGAGATAAGCTCTGATATTTCGATTGAAGAATACTCTGATTATCAGCATTACAAGAGAGTTATTTACTGTGCCCATCTGGCTTAACAAATTGTTTGTTGTTGGATACTGATTACCAAAACACGACTCAGACGTTTTTGCATTAGTGCTTGAATTAAACCTTGCAAAATTTGTGTGTGTGTGTGTGTGTGTGTGTGTGTGTGTGTGTGTGTGTTTTAACAACTAAGTAAGTTATAGATATATTCAGTTAAGTTTAGGTAACAGAGTTGCCATCTCTTTGGAAAGGGGTTGCCAACTCTGCTTGCAATCTGTATTTTTGCGGTTGTTTAATTGTATTTGTTTGTCTTTCCCTTGATGTTGAGGATGTGATGTGGGTCTGATTGTATCACTTCCTAAGCTTACTTATTTACTCCCCAGCTGTACCTGTCATAGGATAGCCGACATAGCAATGTTGTAAAATTGTGTGCTTCATTAAACATGATTGTCGTCATAATCTTTATAACTGTAGATTAGAGAAGTCATTCTATGGGACATCTGATAAAAATTCCTCACCTACTGAAATATATCAGGTACTTTTTTTTTGTTACAATGTTCTTGTGTGATTTTAATTTTATGATCAGTGATATAAATGCAATTACATGTAAATCACTGATTGAAATTTGTCGTTGATTTTGTTACTTAAATTTCATAATTCCGATCACAATTTTAACGATTTGCATATTTGTAATCAGGAAGAGAAATTCGAAGCGTGAATTTCTTTTTCCCAGAAGAACATTGTTTTCTATTCCTATTCCTTTCATGCATCAGTTTATTAACCTGTTTATTGTTATAATGATGCCTATTATCATTGCTCCACTACACATCACTATCGAACCCAACTTGTAAAAACCCAACTTGTGAAAGTTAACACTGATCTTAGCAGATATATCATTTGATAGATTATGCATGAACAAAAAGTTGCAACATGTAAAATAGAATCCGATGAAGTAGCCACTAAGAACATGAAAAAGGCAATCACTAACTTTACAGGTTGTGATGTTATGGGAGAGCTCTTCGTTGCCTTTCAAGGCTGATTTTTAAAGCACATGGCCGGGGACGTCGAGCTATGGAAGAGGAAGAGTTCATTCAGGAAAGGTCAGATGCCAGATCTACCCCCTTTCAGGAGCCCTTCAAACTCATGAAACGCAAACTGTCTGCATCTATTGGTGTCACGAAGAAGATAAAAACTAAAGTTTTGTGTTCTTTGGGCAACGTGTGCTTCTTTCAGTAGAGCATATTATTGATTTGCAACTAACACTTTCTTTCTCTCTTGGCCCTGTTCAATTTTCGGTCGCAACTGTTGAATGCCGGTAAAATAAAAATCTAAGTGGTTGCCTTTCGAAACAAAGAACACACAGAAGAACGAAAATTGGAGACTCTATTTTGTTAAATCTCTTCATTTGCAACAATGTAGATTGCGAGGCTGCTTTTGCCCCCTAGCATCGGCTTAAGCGGTGTTCGGTTTTCAAAGTAACCAGAATTGACTCGATCTTCCCAAAGGAAAGAAAAATATAATCTGCACTATGATGACGTATGAGGAGAATTTTACGGCCGCCATATGGCACTAAACACAAGCAGCAGTGAAGGAAAATAAAAGGTTGGCTTTGGAAACAAAGAACCCACTGAATAAATAAATAAATAAATAAATAATAAAAACACTGAAGAAAAAAAAAATAAGAGACTTGGTTTTATTAAATATCTTCATATGCAACAATGTAGTTGAAAAGTGTGCGTACGCCCCTAGCACTTGTTTAAGCAGTGTAACTGGAATAAGCAAAATAAAAATCTGACAAACTAAAAGATTGACAAACCAAATCTTTTGTATACACTTGAGACCAGTATTGAACCAGCGATTAAAATTATGACAACAAAAAAAAAGCGTATGTGTTTGACGACAATGCCCTACTTCAGTCTCTGGTCTCTATCCCAGATGACTTTGAAAGGCTTGTAGAACTGGTCTTTCATCTTCTGCCGAAAACGCCTAGAGTGGACGTAGTAACAAACACCTTTAAACCTTCATCAATTAAGAATTTCGAGCGACAACGACATGGCACTGCACCAACATCTTCTGGGCAGACCGAAAACGAAAACTCCAAGAGACGAAAGAATTCATATCAAATGACGAAAACAAATAGCAGCTCATCAAACTGCTTTTGAGTGAAAGGCAGAAAGATTTAAAATATGCTAAGAAGCTCCATGAGAGAGATATAGATTCTTTGTCTTGTCTGTGCTGTAGAATGCTGTGTGCTGTTAAGTGAAGATTCAAAATCAATATCAGTTACGCTAATTAACGCCTCAAAAAGAGGCCGATACACGAATTATCCTCAACTGCATGCGTATTTATGAGCATACGAAAACGACCGAGCCGAGATCGTCGTTCGTTCTTCTGACACAGACCTGCTAATTTTGCTTTCGAAACTTGCCCAGAATATGTCTTAAGGGATTCTGTAGTAACACTGGGACAAGTAATCAGAGAATTTTGCTTTGTGCTTAATAAATTATTGAAATGTAGGGCGCAAATTTGTATTCAGCGTTACCTAAGCTACACTGTTTCACAAGATGTGATACTACAAGTGTCTTCGTCCAATGAGGAAAGTCTGTTTCATTCAAGACAAAGAAATATCCAGAGTTGTCTGTGTATAAACAGTTTGGTGCGGAGGTTATCTGTTTCCGAACTACAGTGGATGATTCGAAAAAAAAATGTGTGCTGCATGTATGGAAAAGCGTCAATAAACCTAGGCACGATATGTTTGCTGTGAAATATCAAGGTAAATATGAGCAGCTGCTGAGTGCATTTGATAGCATAGATCTTAGCCTTTTCTGCCTTACAGGGCATCTCTATAAATGCATGCTTACAGCCCAACTTTGAGGCGTATATATTGAGACGTGCTGCTGAACGATTCCCTGATGTCCAGATGGACATAGATGGAAACTAAATATTAATAATTTGATTGAGTACGACTGGACAAGTGGTTTCATCGTACCACAAGTGTTAATTGACATAAATGTAAGTGATCCAAAAAAAAAAAAAAAAAAAAAAAAAAAAAAAACAACAACAAGCGAATTCAGAGAATTTATGTCCTCCGCCTATTAAAAATCTTTCAAACAAGAGCATCGGTGAAACCGAAGAATGCTCCCCCAAGATGCGCAGGGTTATGTTAGTGAAAGAATAAAATACTTAAAGAGATATGCTACGGACAAGCTTATTATTGCAATCAAAGCGCTGTAGATGTTGGTGGCTTGGGCATCGGTAGGCCCAATTACAAATGACTAAAGATCCATTTGAAAGCCTGTAAAATGTACAAAATAAATAAATAAATAAATAAATAAATAAATAATAAAAAAAAATAAAAATATAAAAAAAAAAAAAAAAAAAAAAAAAAAAAAAAAATGCTGTGGGAGGAGTTGTGCTCACAAGGTACCTACTACTATACACACTTTTATAGAACTGAAGCATAAAAAATGTCTCTGTTAAAAGTTCAATATTTGAAAAAAGTTCATTTCAAGATCCTGTAAAAAACATATGCATATCTTCAGACTATGGTTAAAACGTCTGTATAGTTTCAGTGGGAATGGTATAAAACTGTAGGAGGAGTTGCACTCACAAGGTACCTACTACATATACACTTTCATAGTATTGAAGCATGAAAAAAAGTCTAAGTTAAAAATTAAAAATGTAAAAAATTTGAGGAAATCAACTCAAGATTTTGTAAAAAGCACATGCATATCTTCAGACCATGATTAAGATCTTAATATCTACCAAATACGTTGTTACGGACATTACTTACAGAAAACAAATTCTACAAGACAAAAGGTATTTCTTACTATAGAATTTTGAAGATCGTTTAGGCATTTATGCAGAAAACCTTAAACTAACCTCATCATAGTAGGTTTGCATATGTGATAGCCTGATTTAGGCTTGAAAGATACATTTGAATAAAAAACGGTTTAAAATGTTAGGTGGGGTATATCTAACCTATATCACAGGCAAAATATGGAAGACATGAAAGTCAAATCTGTTTTTCCTGAAAGCAAATTGAATTTATGTTTTGGAAAATACTAACAGAAATAAGAATTTTGAAACTGCAGTCTGTTACCTTTAATTACAGCAGTAATTATTATAATTTCATATGTGTTAAGGAGATTTATAAATAACGTACGTTACTCCATAACTGACATTTTTTTTCAAAAACCCGTATTTGTAGTAAATACATTGAATTGCCAGATTATTTCATCATTTAGGATCTACGCTCGTATATATGGGATTGAGCCGTCCTTTTATGTCATACTTTTAAAAATAATATTTTACGAATTTCAGATAGGTAACGTACTTAAACTTCTTAAGTACCCTAAGGAACCAACTTACAGAGTGCAATCATCTTAATGATAATAATAATAATAATAATAAATAATAATAATAATAATAATAATAATAAGGGTAACACATCTAGTACTAATCTTCCATGTGGCCCTCTTTTTTCCTGGGTAGAAACCAGTACTAAGAATATGGATAAAGTCTCTTGCTCAAGTAAACAACATTTGCTGTTAGTGGGGATCGAATCCGGTACCTCTCGATCTCGAGTCCGACGCTTTACCACTGCACCACAGCGTTCCAAGTATATTTAAAGCAGCAAGGACTATTCTTGGAAAAAGGACATGTCTGCAAAAGTACTCCTGTTGGGTAGCTATTGTCTATCTGACCAACAGTCTAAACAGAAAACGCAAAGTTTACCTCTTCCGATTTCTTGAAAAGGTCACGAACAAGCGCGGACAGTCTACTTTCAAATCCATCTGGGATCTCAGTTTTGTCTAAGCTTGTAAAACAGAAACACAGCGGCATTTTCACAATTCAAATGGACGTAATCACAAGTAAATATATATAGTCACTTGCAAATGTCACAATTGAAAGTTGATATCGAAAAGAATGGGAAGCCGTTTAGTGTTAACTTTTATTTTGTTATTATTAAGAAAGATAAACGGACCAGATTCGCCTGATAATCCTCCCAGTCTGATCATTCGGAGCTGCCCGCATCATTCCAAAGGATTGATGCGGGCAGCTCTAGATGATCAGGCTTGCGGATGCAGTTTGCATTCAGGCCAGATACACTTGTTTGATTTCAAAGCGAATAAGTTGAGATTTGTATATTCGGTATGACTGAGCACCTTGTTCTATGAAACTCTACAGGCTTTTACAAATCATACAAAATAATCTCTGGTGTAATATTCCAAAATTGTAGAAGTCACGCGACTTTGAAGTATAATATCCTTTAAAATACGGTTTTAGCGTGAGACAATCTCCATTGAACGTCATTAATGATGTCAACACCTCTATGCGGGAAAATCAGCCGGACTGGTATTTATTTTTATCTGGAGGATGTCGCTTAAGGGGAAATGATTTACTTTCAAAGGAGACAACTCTATCAAAATTGTTTGCCTCCCTTTTGGAAAGGGACTACTTCATCACGAAATCATACCTATATAATTTTGACCCCCTGAAACCCCACTTTTATATAGTAAAACTGGGGTATACAGGGGTATACATTATTTTACTTATTTCTGCTCAAAAACATCGAGGCGGTTCTAACGAGTACCCACAATCTATGTTTTGAGCAGAAATATGAAAAATATCAAAAAATTTTATCTGACAAATTTTATTTTTTGGTGGTAAAATTTTCTGTATATTTGAATAGGCGTGTTTTCGAAATGTTAGGAGGATATACTTTATTGCCTTGGAAGCGAATTCTCTTTTTAGACGGGTCTGTGTGCAGGAAATAGGTTACAAAAGTCTTCCTTGTAAAAGCTATGGCAGAAATACACACACATCGTCCAGTTTAATCATGTTTCTATATGTTGTGAAAGGTCTCAAGTACACTATTTGACAATGTTCCGTATATTGCCATACCTAGGTATTCAGCATATACGTAGAATTAAGAGAATTGAAAGGAAGGCAATGATCAAGAATCGATACAATTACCTAACGCCGTCCGTCCAAGGCACAAAAGGGAAAGAATGGCGCACTAAAAGCAACGGCACCACAATCAAAACACTACAAGCAAAAAGCCAAAAGAACAGTTACTTCCCCAAATATTTGCCCAAACGGCTATCCAAAATAAGACTTTCATCAGGACATATATGCTAAGACATACAATGACAGAAATAGTAAACCACAGGAGAAGGAAATACTTTATTCTCTTGGAAGTGAATTCTCTTTTTACATGGCCTCTGTATGCAGAGATGGAAATAGATTAGAAAAGTTGTCTTCCTTGTAAAAGCAATGGAGGAAATACTCACACATCGTCAAGTTTAAACATGTTTCTATATGTTGTGAAGGGTCTCAAGTACACTATTTGACAATGTTACGTATATTGTCATGCCTAGGTCTTCAGCATATACGTAAAATTAAGTGAATAGAGAGGAAGACAGTGATCAGGAATCGATATGATTACCTAACGGCTTCCGTCCAAGACAACAAAGGGAAAGAATGACGCATTTAAAGCAACGGCACCACAATCAAAACACTACAAGCAGAAAGCCAAAAGGACAGTTACTTCCCAAAATAATTGGCCAAACGGCTATCCAGAATAAGATTTTCATCAGGACATACTTGCAAAGACATAAAAAATGACAGGAATAGTAAACCACAGTAGAAGCACCGCTTTGGAACGATCAGTAAAAATCCTGGCTGTTTGAGGGGAGGGGTGGGGGGGGGGGGTGGGGGGGGGGCTTAAATCGATTTTACGTGGCCACAATCCTCGCCCTTAGTTCTGTCGTGCTATACAGAAGACATTTGTTCAGTCCGCGTGAAGGGTTTCTAACTCATCAGTGCAACATCTCCGAGAACATAAAATTCAAACTAATGCAGAGATGAAACAACCTTTGAGGACTCGACAGAAGAAATAACTGAAATGCTGAAGCAAAAGAAAACCAACAGTTAGACTGCCTTATAATACAAGAAGCATGAACGGACAAGCATTGGTTTGTTTCATAAAAAATGTATATAATAAAACTCGAGTATAGAAAGATCTTCACCACACAGCCAACAAGAAAGTATTGATGATAACTTCTTGAGAGACGGAGATCGTCAGTTATCCCGCAATATACTGGATCAGATAACTGTTTATCAACCCATAGGTCTCGAGTTTGATTCCTCGAAGAAACCTTTTCCCAGTTTTGTCTCTGTACTTTCATGCCAAATCTAATATGACCGAGAGGGTAATAGCTTCACAAACCTTTTGGTAACTAGAGCTGGTATTTGTAAAACACTATGCCCCCAACTGCCTGACTCTAACACTGCTTGACTACAATACTGCTTGCCCATGACGGTAATAACAGTCCAAATATACGAGATTTCAGTGTTATTTTATTAAAAGGGAAATGACTCTAAAATTGGTGATAATTCGGATAAAAAAAAAAAAAAAAAAAAAATAAAAAAAATATATATATATATATATATATATATATATATATATATATATATATATATATATATATATATATATATATGGGTTACCTATATTTTGATGAGGAATCCATATATGAAATTTCAAAACATTAGTATACATAGTTCTACTCATATGCTAACAACATTAAACGGCCAGAAATTGCAAAGGGCCATAACTCCAACAATTTTTCATATAATTTGTTCAAACTTTAATCAGGAGTCCCAATTAGTATATCAAATATCAAGGCTCTAGCTCAAATACTTTTTGAGATATCTTTCTAACGGGATTTCAGTGTTGTTTTATTTAAAGGGAAATAACTAAAATGGGAGATAATTTGGGTAAGAAAAAAAATATGGATCTATTATTTTTTCATGAGATATCCATATATGAAATTTCAAAACATTAGCATACATGGTTATGAAGTTATGCTATGCACAAGAAAGCAACAACATTAAATGGCCATAAATTGCAAAGGGCCATAACTCAAACAGTATTTCATTATTTGGTTGAAAATTTTATTAGGTGATTTCCTCTTCAGTCCAAATCAGTATACCAAATATCAAGGCTTTAGGTCAAATACTTTTTAAGATATCTTGCTAACGAGATTTCAATGTTATTTTATTAAAAGGGAAATAACTCTAAAATTGGAGATAATTTGGATAAGAACAAATATACGGATCACCTATTTTTTCATAATCCATATATGAAATTTCAAAACATTAGCATACATGGTTTTATAGTTATACTATGCACAAGAAAGCAACAACATACAATTTCCAAAAATTGCAAAGGGCCATAACTTAAAAAAAATCATTTAATTGGTTCAAAATTTAATCAGGTGATCTCGTCCTCAGTCCCAGTCAATGCACCAAATATCAAGGCTATAGCTCTAATATCTTTTAAGATATCTTGCTAATGAGGTTTCAATGGTATTTTATTACCATGGATATAACTCTGAACTGTGAGATAATTAGGAAAAGAAAAACGTCACCTATTTTTCCATGAGGAATCCATATATGAAATTTCAAAACATTAGCCTACATGGTTCTAAACTTATGCTATGCACTTATAAGCAACAAGATTAAATAACCTAATATTGCAAAAGGCCATAACTCCAGCAACATTTCATTTAATTATTTGAAAACTTAATCAGTTGATCTCTCTTCAGCCCCAATCAGTATACCAAATATCAAGTATCTAGATCAAATACTTTTTGAGATATTCTGCTAACGAGATCCTAATGTTATTTTATTAAAAGGGAAATAACTATAACATGGGAAATAATTCGGATAAGAAAAAATACAGGTCACCTATTTTTTCATGAGGAATCCATATATGAAATTTCAAAATATTAGTCTACATGGTTCTAAACTTATGCTATGCACTTATAAGCAACAAGATTAAATAACCTAAAATTGCAAAAGGCCATAACTCCAACAACATTTCATTTAATGGTTGAAAATTTAATCAGATAATCTCCTCCTCAGTCCCAAACAGAGAACCAAATATCTAGTCTCTAGCTCAAATACTTTTTGAGATCTTGCTAACGAGATTTCAATGTTATTTTATTAAAAGGGAAATAACTCTAAAATGGGAGATAATTCGGATAAGAAAAAAATACGGGTCTCCTATTTTTCATAAGGATTATTAAACTATATTTCATTAAATTGGCTGATAATTCTACCAGGTAATCTCCTCCTCAGTCCCAATCAGTATACCAAATATCAAGGCTCTAGCTCAAACTTGTTTTGAGATATCTTGCTAACGAGATTTCAATGTTATTTTATTACAAGGGAAATAACTCAAAAATGGGAGATGATTTGGACAAGAAAAAAAAATGAAAAAATACGGGTCTCCTATTTTTCGTGAGGACTCCATATATGAAATTTCAAAACGTTAGCTTACATGGTTCTAAACGTTTGCTATTCACATGAAAGCAACAAGATAAAATAGCCAGAAATTGCAAGGAGCCATAACTCCAACAACATTTCATTTAATTGGTTGAAAATTTAATCAGATGATTTCCTCCTCAGTCCCAATGACCTTATGACGTCTCTTCAGGATCTGCACTGCTTGCACAGATATCTGGTTGGGTCTACAGGGCTAAAAGAACACACACACACACACACACACACACACACACACACACACACACACACACACACACACACACACACCGGAATCCTACACAGAACCCATATATGCCTAGCTCCTCATTTTTGGGGACATTTGCGAGCAAGGTAGCCCCAGATTAGACGACGCAGAATGTTAAAAATACAGGAACTTTTGTAAAAGTTACAACTTTAATTTACAGGGGAACGCAAAACAAGTTGTAAGTATATCTTGGAGTAAAGTGCTTAACAATCCATTGATTTTGATGCAAAATCGGCCTAGAAATAAGGAAGTTATGGTGGTTTGAATATATTTAAAATCGCTGTCATGTATACCGCCATATTGTAGACTTTGTGACGTCAGACAGCCCAAATTAATATGCAAACCAAATTAGTATAATAAATATCAAGGCTCTGGCTCAAATACTTTTTGAGAGCTAACGAGATTTCCATGTTATTTTATTACAAGGGAAATAACTCTAAAATGGGAGCTAATTCGGATAAGAAAAAATACGGGCCACCAAGTTTTTTTTATGAGGAATCCATATGTGAAATTTCAAAACATTAGCGTGCATGGTTCTAAACTTATGCTATGCACATGAAAGCAACAAATGGCCAAAAATTGCAAAGGGCCATAACTCCAATGAAATTTCATTAAATTGGTTCAAAATTTATTCAGATTATCTCCTCAGTTCCAATCAGTATACCAAATATCAAGACTCTAGCTCAAATACTTTTAGAGATATCTTGCTAACGAGATTTCAATATTATTTTATTACAAGGGAAATAATCTAAAATGGGAGATAATTCGGATAAGAAAAAAAAATATGGATCACCTATTTTTTCATGAGGAATCCATATATAAAATTTCGAAACATTAGCCTATATGGTTTTAAAGTTATGCTATGTACAAGAAAGCGTGGCAACCGAACGAACGAATAAACGAAACGAACGAACGGACAAGCCAGAAGCAATATGCCCCTAACCTTTTTCAAAGTTGGGGGTATAATAATGTTGATATAAAATCTACTGTCATGTCAGAAGTAAATCAAAGCACTGACAGCACTGGTTGGTCGATTGGCTGAGAAAATGATCCTGAACGGGAACTTCCAATTGTTTCATTTAACCCTTAACTTCTTGTAATTGAAGCAAACAGTATAGACCTTGATCAGATGACGTTCTGTGATATCTGATCTGGGTCTTCACTGTTCGCTAATGTCCCAGTTCAGGTTTTACCAATAACCCTCTTTACACTGCGCTCAAGATGACGTCACAGTAACAAGGCTGGCGCGGCTATAAATAACCATTACTTGGTTTTCGTCAAACGCACGGTTTGATTACATTGGTCACTGAGAATCACGTGGGCAACTGCCTTAAGGAAATTTTTGCGTTTGTATTCTATAACTGGATTGTAAACAATCGACCCAAAAAACGAACATTTATCAATGCAAGCACGGTGCAGAGCCTTCTACCTTTGAAAGTCCTTTCAACTGAATTAATCCTTTCATCCCTGTGATTCTGAAATGGACTCTTCCATCTCTAAATTTGGACACATCCATTGTTTTAAATAGATGTTTCAGTCCAACATCAAAACTCTCCCTTCCGCTGATTCAAGAAGGGCAGTTGTCAGTTTCTGGCGGAAGAATGTGCACAATACTGGTTAACCGCTTAGAGGACTAAGCCTGCCCAGTAAACGTATGGTTAGGTAAACTGACCGCGCTCGACATGACCAATTGGGTTGACTGGGCCGTAAAACCTCAACACAAACCAAAACCAATATCAAAACAGAATGACCAACAGTGTAGATCCTGATGAGATGGCTCCTTATGACGTCTCTTCAGGATCTGCACTGCTTCCACAGATATCTGGTTGGGTCTACAGGGCTAAAAGAACACACACACACACACACACACACACACACACACACACACACACACACACACACACACACACACACACACACATACCTGAATCCTACACAGAACCCATATATGCCTAACTCCTCATTTTTGGGGACAGTTGCAAGCAAGGTAGCCCCAGATTAGACGACGCAGAATGTTAAAAATACAGGAACTTTTGTAAAAGTTACAACTTTAATTTAAAGGGGAACGCAATACAAGTTGTAAGTATATCTTGGAGTAAAGTGCTTAACAATCCATTGATTTTGATGCAAAATCGGCCTAGAAATAAGGAAGTTATGGTGGTTTGAATATATTTAAAATCGCTGTCATGTATGCCGCCATATTGTAGACTTTGTGACGTCAGACAGCCCAAATTAATATGCAAACCAAATTATAAAGAGTTTTTAAGAATAATTTTGCTACAGATTTTTTTATAATCTTTTAATTCTAGTGAAAAGCAATCATTTCCCCCCCAAATAAACCAATTTTGTGAGAATAACTACCTTTATGAAACGAATTTCATTTTTTATGAAACCTCCTTTAATATTCAAAATGGCGGCGCCCATTCCACCAATGTTAAAATATTCAATTGTATATAAATTACATAATTTTCCACCGATTTTGATCAAATTTGTATCAACATTCATTGTTTGTAAAATTCTTTATTTTAACGAACAGTACCTTTTAAGGTTGCGTTCTCCTTTAAAATTGATTTGTTCAAAGGCACTTGCAGGACAATGGAAAACAGTGTAGATTCCGATCCGCGAGCCGCACTGATAATTACAGCCGTTTGATAAGAGCATGTTTGTTTATTTGTTTTTTTTAACCTTTTACAGCCGTAGTTTGCCGACGATGTCAAAAGTATCAACCCAAAAATTAATGAACGAAAACAGTTTAAGGTACTAACGAGATAATTACAGCCGTTTGCTAAGAGCATGTGTTTTCACACCGTATCATTAATGGTGTTAAAAAGGTAAAACGTTATTTAATTAAATCAAAAGAATACAAACGAAGCCGACTATGGGGGTAATGGTATTTGGGGTCGAAACGACTTAGAGAGAAAATAGAGGCGAAACAACTAGGGTTGGGACGACTAGGAAGGAAACACCTCTGGGGCGAAACGTCCTGTGACCGACTGAAATCAAGTTCAATGGGAAGATTATATAAAAGCAAAAATGATACGTAATAGTTCATCTGTCATTACTGACAATGACCAATCTAAATCAAATGCGTAAAGTGCTATTGTTTGTGTGTTCTAAGATGGCTGACGAGACCAATTTTAGCTCTAAACTGCCTGTTGCAGATATAACAAGAGAAGTCTGAGGAAGAAAGCTCTGTTGGTGATGCCTTAGCTCTGGCTGTCCGTTGATTAGGTTTCTGCTCGGCTTCCTTAATTCTTTTTGCTTCGTATTCACCAGTACCCCTTCTTATGAGGCGTTGCCACTTTGCTCGATCCTGTGCAATCTGTTCCCATGATTCTGTTCGTATGTTGACATCCTTAAGAGAGGCTTTGAGGGTGTCCTTGTATCTCTTCTTCCAACCACTTTGGGAGCGCTTTCTCCATAGAGGATTTTCTTTGGCATACTTTCATCAGGTATTCTGGTAATATGGCCTGTCCATCTTAATTGTACCAATTTCAGAAAGCTATGTACACTCTACATCCCTGTCCTTTTCAGAACTTTTGTCTGAAATCCTGTCTTGCCACAATCTTCAGAAGTTTTCTAAATCAGCTTGTTTGGAAGTGATTCAATCTTTTAGCATGCCGTTGGTAAACTCAAAATTTCACATGCGTATAATAGTGTTGGCAGTACCACACGTCTCTAGACTTTCAGCTTTGTGTCAAGTCTGATTTAACTTTGATCCCAAATACTTGCACATAGTCTGCCAAATGCTGCACTAGCTTTGGTAATCCTTGACTTCATCATCGATGTGCACAACTCTGGACAATGTGCTTCCAAGGTAGGTGAACTTGTCTACCACTTGCAATCGTTTACCCTTCACTTTGATGGATGGCTCCTTGTAAGACTGATATACAACCTCAGTCTTTTTAATGCTGAGTGTGAGATCATAGCTGTTACATGAATCAGATACATGACCCACACCTTTTTGCATCTTCTCTTCTGTTGGAGTACCCTTTGCCATGCCAATACGTGTGACCATGTTGGAAAGCATCTGTGAGCATGAGAGAACATCATGCTGAACAGCGTTGGAGCTAGTACACAGCCTTGCTTAACTCCATTTATCACAGGGAATGAACCTGAAAACTCGGCATTATTTTGGTTCCGTGCAAGCATATGATAAACCCTCAATGGCTGGAACTACACATATCTCGAACAAATTTCCATGGTCCGTAGATGTTTGAGCTACTGAAGTTAGACTGTATTCCTTTACAGCTAGGCATACAGATTTACACAAGTATTTGGACACCTTAACTCCTTACCATATTTGTCCTAAAACTCGAACAAGTCCATTTTCCTGTCTTTTAATGTGTCTAGAAACTGCTGGATTAGTGCCAAACTGTAGACATGGATTCAGGTACCATATTCTGTAGAGCTGGCTAATCAGAGCTGAAAAGATAATCAGTTATGAGTCCTACCATTGTGATCGATAATCGATTAGTAATCTCTGAAGATTTGGTCATAATTTTACCTGTCTGTCTGAGCATGCCTCTTATCAGTGTTATACTTTACCGACATATTTGGCCAGACAGGTCTGAGCAAAGAGTGTAGATCCAGATGGGACGCCCCAAAAACGCGGCGTCTCATCAGAGTCTACACTGTTTGCCACTCATTCAGCTATTTTTAGACACAACAATGGGTAGTAAATTGTACTTGTTCAAACTTTAGATAAAGTATGGTAAGGAGTTTACTGTCCTTTCGACATCAGTCGGAAAAACGTTTTTTTTTTTTTTTTTTTTTTTTTTTTTTGCTTGACCATTTGTCTTTCCTGATTCTGTGTTCTGTTTTCAAATATTTACTCGAAAATTAAATTTACGGCCAAAAATTGATCTGACTTATGCAATTTCTATAGTAAAGTGATTTTTTTTGGTATTGTTTTTCTAAGAAAATATTTTTTACTTTTCTTAACTGAATTTAAATTATTAATGTTTCACAACAATATTGTGAAAAATTCAGAAAAATGGAATCAGCGGAACTTGTTAAAAATCCGCCTCCGAGTTACCTACCCTACAGATTTCTGCATAACTTGCATTGTGTACTATTGGGAAAAGTAAAAATATTTGATTAAAAAAACAACAAAAAACCCCCCAAAAAACAATGACTAGAATAACACTTTTTGTGCATAGATAGTTACGACAAATGGTTTTGCATTCAATTATGACAAAAGTTTACAAATTTACTTCTTCTGTGTAACGCGCCAAGCAAAAAAACGACTTTCTGAAATTGAAAGCACAGTAGGTGTCTGAATACTAAGGGTAAATACGGTAAAGTAACAGACGCAGAAATCAAATGATCGATTATTCGCAAATCTGTAACGATAGTCGTTTTTGTGGAATTCATCGATCAATTAATCGATTATGCGATTAAATGTACCAGCCTTAATATTCTGTGACATTTGGTGTCGGTCGACACTGTTTGCCTCAGCCTGTCTGTTGTAATACTTAGGGTAAATGCTGTTCTATTTCTGAATATTTAGGGTAAATGTGGTAGATTTTATTAGCATTGAGAATACATTTGCCATACATTTGTCCTGCTCCACTGCCATTAATAACCCACTACATTTCTGTTTCATAGTAAATTTTTACACTTTCCATGCTATGGGCAAACTCAGCAGACAGCAAACTGATGATATTATTCTCATATTTCCTAAATAAAACTAGAAAAGTTTTTTTTAGAAAAAAAACAACAAAAAAACAACAACAAAACAACAAAAAAAAACAACAAAAAAAAAAACAAACAAAAAAAAAAAACAAAAAAAAACAACAAAAAACACACACACAAAAAACAAAAAAACAAAAAAAACAAAAACAAAACAAAAACAAACAAACAAACAAACAAACAAACAAACAACAACAACAACAAATGTCCCCCCACACCCCCCACAATCCGCTAGGGTTGTCATTCTTGTATGCAACACGTCATCTCGTCCTGTGCTACATTTGTACCAAGCATCATCAAAATATTCCGTAGGGCATTCGTGTTACAGAGCAGAGACAAGAAATCAAATTCAAACACAAGAAGGGGACGATAATTCAAAAGTAAAAAAGCCGAAGTTGTCATTCTTGTATGTGAAATGTCGTCTGGTCCTGTTCTTCATTACTACCAAGTATCATCAAAATATTCCAAAGAGTGTTCGACTTCCATAGCGGACACAAAATCAATGCATAATCAGTGTCAAATATTACAAAGGGAGATAACAGCAAAAGTAAGGATGAGTTGTCATTCTTGTAACACGTCGTCTGGTCCTGTTCTACATTTCTACCAAGTATTATAAAAAATATTCCAAAGGGTCTTTGACTTATAGAGCAGACACAAAATCAATGGATAATCATTGTTAGATATAAGAAAGGGAGATAGCGCCAAAAGTAAGAAAGGCATTTTGTACGCGACACGTCGTCTGGTCCTGTTCTACATTTCTACCTAGTATCATAAAAATATTCCAAAGGGTCTTTGACTTACAGAGCGGACACGAAATCAATGGATTATCACTGTCAAATATAACAAAGGGAGATAACGCCAAAAAAGTAGGAAAGGCAGAGTTGTCATTCTTGTACACGACACGTCGACTGGTCCTATTCTACATTTCTGCCAAGTACTATAGAAATATTCTAAAGGGTTTCCAGTTACAGAGCAGACGAGAAATCTATTTCAAACAAAATAAAGGGCGATAACTCCAAAAACAAAAAAGCCAGAGTTGCCATTCTTGTACGCGACACGACATCTGGTCCTGTTCTACATTTCTACCAAGTATCATAAAAATATTCCAAAGGTTCTATGACTTACGGAGCGGACACAATATCAATGGATAATCACTGTCAAATATAACAAATGGAGATAACGCCAATAGTAAGAAAGGCAAAGTTGCCATTCTTGTACGTGACACGTCGTCTGGTCCTGTTCTACATTTCTACCAAGTATCATAAACATATTCCAAAAGGTATTTGACTTACAGAGCGGACACAAAATCAATGGATAATCAATGTCAGACATAACAAAGGGAGATAAAGTAAGAAAGTCAGTTGTCACTCTTGTAGCCGACACGTTGTCTGGTCCTTTTCTACATTTCTACTAAGTTTCATAAAAATATTCCAAAGGGTCTTTGTAAATAAAGGTTTCTGCAGTACATCGTTCTGCTATAAAACTTTTCGAAGACTGGGTTCTTCTCTCCAAATTTATATGAGGAGACGATGTAAAGCGACCGTCCTGTGTCTGACTTGAACTGTCTGCGGATCTATTTTTTTTTTTTTTTTTGGTCTATAAAGTATTTACAGTTTTCATCAGTCGTCTTTCAATGTACTAAGTGCTGAAAGTTTTACTACATTTATGAGTACCGGATATCCACAGTTTCATTAACTGACGAGACCCCTGTAGTTTATTCTACTGATCGTTCTAAGGCTGTGCTCCTGGTGTTGTTCTTACTCTTTGTAGCTTTGTGGTTTACGCATTGCTTTCTGTTTTTTTTGTTTTTTTTTTTTTTTTGTTGTTGTTGTTTTTTTTTTTTCTATATGCATTGTGGTCACCGTCTTCAATAGCTGCCCACTTTGCTTTCTGTTTTACTAGTTGTGTTGTGATGCTAGCATTTTGGTCATCTTCAACAGCTGCTCGTTATCGTTTCTATTTTACTAGTCGTGATTAAGAGAGGCATCGGGACATAGGTTGAAGTTAGTCGGCTGTTAAAGTGCTTTAAACACCCCCTTCTTCCCCTTCCCGCACCGGTGGTTTATTCTACTGACCGTTTTATGGCGGTGGTCCCGGTGTTAGTCTTACTCTTTATTGCTTTGTGGGTCATACTACGAGGCGGTTTGTTTATAATATTGCCTTGTGTTATTTTGTTCTTGTGTTTTTCAGTCCTTTTAGCTTTACAATTACCTCGCTTGAGGAAGAAAGAGCTAATTTCTAGGAAACATAAGAAAAATGTTTCAATTCGTCATCTGCTGAAAATGTTTACCCGGCATGCAAAGTTTTAAGAAAGGTCAATGCTTTCAGCAAATAGTGCTCTCTGGAGTGTATCCATTCATCTTAACGCATAGCACTATGGGTAGAATTTTCAGCAGACGACATATTGAAATATTTTTCTTATTTTTTCAAGAAAACAGGTTTTGACATTTCATGCAAATGGAGACAATTTGCATGAAATGTCAAAACCTGTTTTCTGGTAAAAATAAGAAAAATATCGTTAAGTTGTCTTCTGCTGAATTAGCCCAGATAGTGGTCAAGGTCAAGGCATGAAAACTTTGCATTTGACAACCTCAGTCAAAATATGTGTCTAGAAATGCTGTATGTGGGTGATAGTTGATGATAAAAACTTGCTACACTAGGGCATGTTAGTATTTCTTATGTTTACACTATCATTCACTTTTCTCCATCCTTCTCTGTTTTTCTCATTTCTCTCCTATACTAGTTCTTCGATCCCTTCTTCTTTTCTCTGGGAGATGACACAGTATAACCCGCAATGGTTGACATATTGTTAAACAAACAAAAAAAGAAACAAAAAACAAAACAAAAAAAAAAAAAAAAAAAACAGAAGTGCTGGCTGAATGAATAACACACAGTGCTGAATCATATCAAACTGCTTATTCTACACTGTTTGCCCAGGCCTGTCTCCCTGAATAGTCAGGGTAAATGTGGTACATAACGGAATAAGACTTACCATATTCAAACTAATGACTGCATTCTGCACTTAGGTTTTCAAAATTATTGGGAAAACCGTTCAGTACAATATGCACCTCATAAAGGCACACTTTAAAGAAAGGTTAGCAGAGGCCTTATTGAGAAGATTATTTATGATGCTTACACGATATTTGTTTCTGATTGTCCTTATAAAAGCATATGTCGTGGGTACTCATTTGAATTGTCTCGACTTGTCAAGGCAACTCAAATGAGTACCCACAACACATACTTTTATAAAGACGTAGATACAAATGCATGGGCTGTGACCTGAAGATTATGGAATCACTTGAATGTGCGCGTATAGAGGTGATTAGGTTGAATACGGTATGCATCATCTGGGATGTACATCAGTAACAAAAGCTTAACAGAAAACATGTGTTTTAAAGAGGCAAAAAATGCATTTATTATAATAATTAAATAGAATTTGCAATAATAAACTGTATTTACGTTAAATATTTGGACGGACATGTCTAAGCAAACAGTGTAGATCCAGATCAAACTGCACCTAAATGAGGGTTTACATTAATTACCATTCATCCAGCACATTTTATTAGACTACTAGATAGCAAAGATAGATTAGTTCAAATTTTAGGGTAAATTCCGTTAGGTGTCCAAAATTTCGGATAAATACAGTAAGATTATCAATGTTATATGAGCCTGGGCACAACATTGCCATCAAGATTTCAAATTCGCCCTATGAAGTCTCAGATCAGCCTGCACATCCACACAGTCTGATCAGAACCTTTGCTAGGCACTCTGCTGGTAGTCAACGATCCAAAGCAAACTTCAGATGTCAGCAAAAACTCTGATCAGCCTGCATGTTTGCCCAGGCTGATCTAAGCCTTCGCTGAACACACATGCAACTTTGCTGTACACACATGCAATCTTGTAGAAGATGCTGTGTCACAGCTCATAAAATAAAAGTCATTTCCCATTGTTATTTCCCATTCTGTGCCATATATGCTGCAAGGTCCACAAATTCAATTGACATTCTGAAAAATAGAAACAAGATAGTTGAGTCATGACAAACCTGTGAACTGTAAATGCCCTGACTACTAATAAAATTGAGACCATAGTTAACTGGCAGCCATGGCTACTAAACCTTGGTCAATCATGATTTGATGGAAATACCAACAACCAGGGTCACATGTGGTTGACTGACAAATTGTGGATATATATCCATGATCAGCCAATTTCAGATATGGTTGACTGGCAATCTATGGTTATATAACAATGGCCAGCCATGGTTTGATGGAACGTCAGTCAACCAGGATCAGCTATGGTTGACTGGCAAACTATGGTTACATAACCATGATCAGCCATGGTTTGATAGAACTTCAGTCAATCAGTGTCAGCTGTGGTTGACTGACAAACTATGGTTACATTAGCATTGTCCGCCATGGTTTGATGAACCTTCAGTCAACCAGGGTCAGCTATGTCTGACTTGCAAACTATGGTTATATAACCATGGCCATTCATGGTTTGATGGAATTTCATTCAAGCAGGGTCAGCTATGGTTGACTTTGACAACCAATGGTTATATAACCATGGCCAGCCACGGTCATGGTTTTATGGAAATTCAGTCAAAGAGGGTCAGCTAAGGCTCGATTTGGCCAACTATTGTTATATAACCATGGTCAGCTATGTTTCATAGAATTTAGTCAACCAGGGTCAGCTATGGCTGACTTTGGTAGACTAGGGTTATACAACCACACGTTTTGACGGAACTACAGTCAACAAAGATCAGCTATGGCAAATTTTGGTAAACTATCGTCATATATCTATGGTCACACAAAGTTGCATGGAACTACAGTCAACCAGGGTCAGCTATGGCTAACTTTGGTAAAATATGGATATATAATCATGATCGCACATGTTTTGATGGAATTACACTCAATCCAGGGTCAGCTATAGGTGATTTTGGTAAACTATGGTTATATAACCATGATCACACATAGTTTGATGGAAATTCTGTCTCTTAGGGTCAGCTATGGCTGACTTTAGTAGACTATGGTTTTATAACTATGGTCACACATGTTGTGATGGAACTACAGTCAACCAGGGTCAACTGTGGCTGACTTTGGCGAACTATGGTTGTGGATGATACTTCTCAATAGAATAAAGCCCAAAGGTATTCTGCATAAATCCATGCAAGCCATGCCCTGAGAAAATGTATTTTCAGGGCTTATGCGAATAGTAAAGATGCAGACCAAAGAACCAAGCCATACAGTCCGAGGGCTTTGTTAAGGAGGATAATTCTGATAATTCTGGAAGAGTTTTCTCCAGTTCTTGGGAAGGTGATGCTTTGTGAGTTTTAACATTTCCTTGGTACCTTCACTGCCGGTAGTTTTTACTACTGACCATTCTAAAGTAATGGTTCCGTTCGGGTGATGTTCTCTTTTGTGGCCATACGGCTGTTCACTGCTGAGCATTTTTCATCCTTCATCCTTTTCGTTGTCTTATTGTTGTTTTTGATCTGTCTAGCATTGTGATGATGACCTTGTTAGGAAAGAGGGAGCTGGTTACTTTGCACTTCCATTATGAAAACATGCCTATTCAAATATAATGAAAATGTTACCACAAAAAAAAAAAAAAAAAAAAAAAAAAAAAAAAAAAAATGAAAATTTTCAGATAAAATATTCTGATATTTTTCATATTTCTGCTCAAAATATAGATTGTGGGTACTCGAGGCAGTTCTAACGAGTACCTACAATCTATGTGTTTGAGCTGAAATAAGAAAAATAATGTATACTCTTGTAAACCCAAGTTTTACTATATAAAAGTGGGGTTTAAGGGT
Source organism: Anodontia alba (assembly GCA_964016985.1). Lineage (NCBI taxonomy): Eukaryota > Metazoa > Mollusca > Bivalvia > Lucinida > Lucinidae > Anodontia > Anodontia alba. The sequence goes on along the minus strand of OZ024830.1, from coordinate 7,114,318 downwards.
ATCAAAATTATATAGACATATTTTCGTGATGTCTTTGGTTTGTTTTCTGTGTACTGTCATGGTTTGTCTGCTCTTTCTCTTGGTGTCATTGGTAGGTCATGTTCTGTGATAGTGGTTCTTCTTGGACATCTTTATTTTTAGTACGGTAAATAGGTAGATAACACATACCTATTTTCTGGCAGCTTGAGTTCGCTGGTCAGGAACTCAAATATTTTTGGAAAATATGTCGGATGTCTTTCCTTGTCAAACACAGCAATGGAATGTATCTGTAATATCGCTGCAGGATCATAGCTCCCCGCTTTATAAATCCTTTGGTTAGGACTTACTACCACGCTGATTCTCTGTAATAACATTAATAATAATGATGTAATATCATTACCAGATTATAGCTATTATTATTGCATCCTTGGCTATCCAAAATTCGTCCAGTGAAGATTTTGATCAGACTGGCAAATGTACAGGCAGATCTGATCCTTCGCTGGGAGCACATGTTATCCGAAGCTACATTTTTTGATGTTGACGCGCATATGCTCGTTTCCAAAACCGCAGATTGTTTTATCATTTCAGAATATCGTACACGATTTATTTAAAGGAAAATTCTGTGTGTGTGTGTGTGTGTGTGTGTGTGTGTGTGTGTGTGTGTGTGTGGCAAGGGACGAAGTAAATTGTGCCGTTCAATTTAAAAAAAAAGAATTAGGTAAGTATAGGTTATAAAGCATAATAATTTAGTGACGATTTCGGGGACAGCTTGTTCTGTTACAGTTGTTCTGTTATAGTTGCACATTGCTGCCAGTAATTGACATCTTCAGAATCGTGTGGCTTCAGTGTGACACGGTCATGACTTATACCTGTAATAACAATGACAGTGTGTTAATGCATTATCAGTGGTTCTCTCGGCCTACAGATTTTACTAACATATGATGCCCAAAGCGAAAAAAATACCTTTGCGACACATGCAGGTAATAAGAGCCCAGATCAGCCTGTGTATTTGTGCAATATGATCAAGACATTCGTTGCTAACTTACAGAATATCTGAATATCTCTAAAAGGAAATAGATATGCGATAGTCGTATGACGTAAGCGACCATTGTATGACAAAAGCGACCATAGTATGACATAAGCGACTATGGTTTGGTCTGCGATCATTGTATGGCATAAGCGACCAGTGTTGACCAAGATGAGCCTGCGCATACGCGCAGTGTGATCATTGTACGCACTGTTCACTTACATAAACTATGAACTTTAATGTCCAGCTGTCACGTTTACAAGTAAAATCTACATGTAACACTGGTGCACGAAGTATATATTGTCAGTGTTCACCGATCCGATAAACCTTGCGGTATTGGCCTAATGTGTATTTACTCTGATTGTAAGACGTGTTATTTCTTTATTACTTAGCCGTTGAAAAATAAGGCTTTACAAAAACTATTATATGTGCCGCACATGAGACCAACGGAGGCTTAGGTATGATTGCACTTTTGTGCAATCCTGTTGGTGCTTTATTTTCGCATACATGTAAAAAGGGCTATATAAGGTTAGATTAAGAACTTAATACCTAGCTACACTAGACGGCTGTGTATGCGAAATTGAGGAAACACCATGCAGGAACCAAAAATTCGTTGATATTTTATTTTTGCATCACGGCTAAAATGACAGTTTTGTAAAAACGCTTATTTACTTGATAAAAAGGACAAAATACCCTACACTATACCTAGTTAAGAAATTAAACTGCAATGGAGCATAGACAAATGCGTTTAATAACTTCTTTCCTACATGTGGTACTCTAAGGTTGAAATGATACAAAAACTGCTACCAAAAGTACTAGTACCAGACATCCTCTTGTTTTTTTTTTTTTTTTTTTTTTTTTTTCTCTATGTCTATAACAATGATTGAAATATGAGTTTGTATCATTAAGATGTTGAGAAATAGAATTGATATTTCTATAATTTGTATAAAAATGATAATTTGCAAAATATTTGTTCATGAAGTTTGCTGATTATAAATAAATAAAAGTTAAAAAAAAAAAAACAAACAAAAAAAAAACAACAAAAAAAAAAAACAACAAAAAAAAACAACAACAAAAAAAAACAAACAACAAAACTATGAACTTTAATGGTTCTATCATCGAACAATGAAGATCCAATGATGCGCAGGCTGATATGGGCTTATAGGCGAGGATTGTGGCCACGTAAAATCGATTTAAACCCCCCAGTGAAATACTTTTCACTGACCGTTCCAAGGCGGTTCTTCTGTCATGATTAATTTTTCTTATAGTTCGTCTTTGAATGTCCAAAGTGTCGTTTACTTTTTGTTTTGGATATCCATTTGGCCACTTTGTGGGAAAGTAACTGTCCGTTTGGCTTTCTGCTAGTGATGTTTCCATTAGGGTCCAGTTATTTCGTGTTTATGTTTCTTTCCCTTTTGATGTCTCTGATGGGAGGTGTGGGATAATTGTATCAATTCCTGATCATTGCCTTCCTTTCTATTTAACCCATGTCGAATATACCATACGGTCGGCTCTCAATCACATACGCACTTGGGCTGGTCCTATAGTAATAAAGTTTAAATTTGATAACCCTTAAAGCACCAAACAAAGTAATAAGTCTTAACATTTCATGTGAAATGTCTGCCAAGCAAACGATTCATAAGAATTGTCAAAACATGTTATGAAAAAAAAATGTTGTCTGGTGCAGTTATTATTAGCATTTTAAGGATTAATTTAATAAATATGATATAAATGATTACTTAGGTTTAAAAAGTTTATTCTGAGTTTCATTTGACATGCAACAAACATTGTACACAAGATAACGTTTAAAGGACTGAAATGAAAGCAACGTGCTTATATATAGAGGATCTTACATGAGAGGTCATTTAATATGAAATTTATGAAACGAATTTGGGTAATTTAGGTATTATGCGAGCTTTGGAGAGCAAAATATCGAAATTACCCAAAGAGTTTCATAAATTTCATATTAAATGACCACGAACTTAAGATTCTGTTTATCAATGGCCCTTCCGACAAAATATATTTTAAAGATACCGGCTTTCCATAGCTAAGCGGAACAACTCACTACCAAGGATTCAATAGTACTACGCAACAAAAATAGTTCTCATATTATTTGATAAGTACCGAAAATAGCTCGAAACAAGATAGATATGACATTTATTACTTCGTTAAACTGAAGGAAATAATGATGATTTTTATTTTAGCTAATAAATACTTCATTTGAAAAAATCTATTCAAAACTAAACATTCCATTGAACAAAGTCATTCAGCGAGTCAATACGTCACTGAGAATCAGTAGGGAAATCCCCCAGTCAGCTATTTAAAGGTCACTGACCTTGATCAATACAATTTATACAGTGGTTGACACACTCAAGTAAATGACAGATTTCAAGACTATAAAACGGAATAATACGAATATCAATGAGGGTAATTAGGCTAACCAATAGGAAGCCTTGCCTGTGTTATTACACATGTGGTTAAATGATTTCTATGACATGGGTTATTTCACTGAAATACTTGACGGTCATGTGATAAATTAGTTTACAAGCACCACTGAGGATAGCTTAGACTGGTATTAGTCATTTAAATTAAAGATTACAGCATAAAAATGCACAATATGTACCTTAAGAATCAAATCACGATCTTTGTTTCATCTAATTTTCTTCCGAAAGTGAAATCAATAGTGAATAGCCTTTATAGTCATGATAGTATATTGGTTTTATTTTAGCGGATGTATCAAACAGGATTATAAGAATAAATATATAATTACTGGAGACTGGAGTCAGTCTAGAGGCAGAGGTAAACTAGAGGCAGAGGAAAACAAAACCTCTGTTCGGAGCTATAAAGCGCCTCTTTCTGAAATAATTGTGAACGCTTCTAATGAGTGCCCTTATTATATTCTAACAATATGACACATAGCATGGGCCGTAACGTGAAAAAACAGGTACATTCTGAAATGTGCGCCCAACGAAAATTAGCTCAAATCGCTGGGGGCACACAGACGAAAGTATGTTATCACACGTTGCCGCTGAAATTCTAGCTTCGCCTTCTATCTGAAGCTATGAATATTAGATTCAAGGATAATACATTTGACTCTCGTTATCTCAAATACTGATAACTAAAGTACGTTTCAGCTATATGGATCCCCAAACCAAAAAAAAAAAAATAAAAATAAATAAATAAATAAATAAACACACACACACACACACACACACACACACACACACACACACACACACACACACACACACACACACACACACACACACACTAAAAAGAACATCTACAATGTTAAAATGATCCGGAAACATGCAGCCTGGTGGACCATGAATGATTACGCTAGAACAACAAGTGTCTCTTAATTGCTGCACGAGTTGGATTAGCAGAACTGTTGTTCGTGTCAGTCTCTTCTATAAAATAGTAAATTACCTCGTGGCCGTGCCCTTTCCGCTTCAGCCCCGATCTCAGAATATTCAAATACTGCCACTCTATGACATTTCGTTAGCCTCATTTCGGCAAGGATTCCTATAAGAATTCCTTCTTTCCACTGGCCATTGTCCAGTGCCCTTCCAGACAAAGCTATATCCTTTACAAGTCTTGATTCATTCAAGGTAAAAATTAGAAAGGTACGGCGCCCCAAGCCCTAGATACTTTATGCTTGCTTAATCTGATTTTATCGGTGTAAGCCGTATCCCGTATCCCTATAACCCAGTTTTCAAAGGTTGATGCGTCCAAGTAATTTGTTTTTTAACCCGCATCATCCTTCTTTTCGATCTTGACATACTTGACATTCTCTAACTATCGTGCTTTAACTTTCAGTTTTTATAACTCGACACACAGACCCTGCCAAATATGTCCGCGAGGGCCAGGACGCTATTCAGCGATAGATAGATAGACATTAGTACCTGCGCTCCATGAATAGTCATTTCCTGTTTTGAGAAAGAGACCTGGAAACGCGATGTTTACGTCTCCTGGCTTGTTAAAAAGGTCACGAACAACCGCATATAGTCTGCTTTCAAATCCATCACGGATCTCGATTTTGTTTAAGCTTGTAAAACAGAACATCAGCGGCATTTTTTACTCTTCAATGTATATCACAGGTAAATATATCATGACTCGTGAAGGTCACAATAAAATTTAATATCGAAAAGTATGGGCAGCCGTTCTGTGTTGCGTTTTTTTTTTTTTTTTTTTTTTTTTTTTTTTTTTTTTTGGGGTGGGGGGGGGGGGCGTGGGGGGCAGCAGGGGGTTAATTGCCAATATTCCGCTGCACAGAAAGATAAGCGGACAACGGAATTCCAGATCTGTCTGAGTATCTGCACAGTCTGATCATCTGGACCTATCCATAGCGCCCCATTTGATTCTCTGAAAGCTGTGACCTGCATATCCAAGTATACATCGCAGATGCAAACACGCATTTGCCACAAATCAAGGATCTTGACTTGATAAATACTATGTAGTAGTATGTATTGCTTCTGTTCAGACCGATGTGAATGCCTTAAAGCAGGACAATAATACTAATATCTATCAAAAACGAGCTAAGGTAATATAATTTAAATCTGAAACAGTAGTTGCGTTGAGTAAGTTCAAGATTATCGTATAGTAGAATGTGTACAGTCCATTGTGTGAATAGGAGACGAGAAATACAACGGAATAGCGAATACCAAAAGTGACATTAAAATATTCGCTATGAAAAAATAAGTAAGAGAAAAGTCCAGGGAGTGCCACAATCTCAAGCCGCAGACCTTTCCAGACACCAAGAGGAAGAGGAAACATACAAAACCAAAACAAGCGCAAATCGAACAAACGTACGAAAAACACTATGATTAGCTCTTTCTTCCTCAAGCAAGGTAATTGTAAAGCTAAAAGGACTGAAAAACACAAGAACAAAATAACACAAGGCAAGATTATAAACAAACCGCCTCGTAGTATGACCCACAAAGCAATAAAGAGTAAGACTAACACCGGGACCACCGCCATAAAACGGTCAGTAGAATAAACCACCGGAGCGGGAAGGGGAAGAAGGAGGTGTTTAAAGCACTTTAACAGCCGACTAACTTCACCCAAGGTCCCGATGCCTTTCTTAAAACAGAAAACATAACGAGCAGCTGTTGAAGATGACCAAAATGCTAGCATAACAACACAACTAGTAAAACAGAAAGCAAAGTGGGCAGCTATTGAAGACGGTGACCACAATACTAGCATCACAACACATATAGAAAAAAAACAACAACAACCAAAGAAAAAAAAAAAAAAAAAAAAAAAAAAAAAAAAAAAGGAAAAAAAAAAAAAAAAAAAAGAAAAGAAAGCAATACGTAAACCACAAAGCTACAAAGAGTAAGAACAACACCAGGACCACCGCCTTAAAACGATCAGTAGAATAAACTACCGGGGTCTCGTCAGTCGATGAAACTGTGGATATCCGGTACTCATAAATGTAGTAAAACTTTCAGCACTTAGTACATTGAAAGACGACTGATGAAAACTGTAAATACTTTATAGATAAAAAAAAAAAAAAAAAAAAAAAAAAAAAGGATCCGCAGACAGTTCAAGTCAGACATAGGACGGTCGCTTTACATCGTCTCCTCATATAAATTTGGAAAGAAGAACCCAGTCTTCGAAAAGTTTTATAGCAGAACGATGTACTGCAGAAACCTTTATTTACAAATATGGTTGGCAACTGTACTGACACAGAATGAAGATAGTACCATTAAAATACCCCTGACACTGGAAATACCCTTTTACACCAGAGTCATGGAAGTCGTCTATTTAAGAGGCTGCCTTGTACAATATCTGCTGAAAACAGTAGGACATCTGAAAAAAAGAGAAGCGGCAACCTTTGAAGTTTTCCTCTACATTGGCACCGATACAGCAGTATCGTATTTTTTTATTGTTATTCACAATAGAAATTTCAAATATGCATTGTTTCGTTTTCTTTTTTCTTTTTTTCCATTCTGTAAGAAGAAAGAAATATGTTAGGAGTAAATACTATAGTTTGTACAGATTCGTATTTTACACATGAGTTTACATGGTCATGATTGACAATGTTACTAGATAGTTAGTTAAAGATGTATGTCGTACGTGCTAGGCCTCGATATCTGTTTAGAACATTCTTATTACCTAACGTGCAAACACTATAACCAACAATTTATTTATTTATTTATTTATTTATTTATTTGTTTAACAGCGCTACGGTGGGTAACTCAGGGTGAAGTTGGCCGACGGTAAAAGTGCTTTAAGCCCTCCGGTGGTTTATTCTGCTGACCGTTCTAAGGCGGCAGTCCCTATGTTAGTTTACTGATTTTTTTCTTTTTATCATTTTCATGCGTTATTGTTTAGACAATGAACAATCAATACAGGGAAAATACAGAACATGTTAAGGCAGTTCCACCTGTTTGCACGAGAAAATATGGATACATGTATAACATAGCATTCGTCTTGCTTTTTCCATTGGTACTAGAAAGCGTGCATGTTTTTGTAGGATTTAGTATTTTATGCAGTCTGGTACATTTTACAAATGATATTCAAAGGGAATTTACTTTTTTTTTCATAATTTGTCGGAACGGGAACCAAACAAACAAAACAAAAACAAATTGATGAATAGAGGGGAAAAAACTGATGAATAGAGGAGGGTCGAACTGCCGGACAATTTCCAGAGGAGATAAACCGGAAAATACCGAGTGTCGAAAGTTTTCCTGTAACTGTTTGCTTTACCTTGACCTGGGATTAGTCCAGTAATAAAAGTACATTGACACGACAGTAAACATTCATTGATCTGTAGTATTATTGTGTGTTTACAAGGTTAGCTTTTCAAACAGCTTAGCAAGTCATCTTTTGGCATTATTAAATACTGTAAAACTGTCGTCAACAAAAACAACAACAACAACAACAACAACAACACACACACACACACACACACACACACACACACACACACACACACACACACACACACGAAACACCATATTTCATCATTTTTTTTTTTTCATTTTGTTTTGTTTGTTTCTTAACATATGAAACAGAGGTCGTGAATGGTTGATATATGTTTGAAACTGGACTATTTTGATTTCCAAACGAGATTATCATAGAAGCGAGTGATGACGAAGTACTTATATGTTGAAACGTACCTCAAACAGCTAGCTAAATTGCCGATATAAATTGTCCATATAGTAATGAATACGATTACTAAGCACGCCTTCCACAACATTATAGAGCCCCTCAGTCTACCATCAGATTAAAAGAACGTTCGCAGGCCTACTTCAGAATACCAAAGAAGTAAGGTCATGACCTACATCAAGGGTTGCTTTTCACCTATCAAACAGTGGTACCATAGAGTCGACAGGAAAGCAACACATATACGATTACATTACCTCTGCTTTCTGTGTCATACGGAGACAGCAGATCGACCGATTAACAAAAATAAGCAAGAGTGGTATTATTTCTCAATTTTGTTATTATTTTAAATTACAGATATATTCAGAAAAAAGGTAAGAGAAAAGTCCAGGGTGTGCCACAAACCGCAGCCCTTCCCAGACGCCAAGAGGAAGAGGAAACCGACAAAACCAAACAAGCACAAATCGAACAGACGTACGAAAAGCACTAAGATTAGCTCTCTCTTCCCAAAGCGAGGTCGTCTGTAAAACTTTTTGATTTGAGCCAACTGAAACTCTCGTTACATTTATAGATCTCTCACCGAAGAAAGTATAATTAAAATGCAACGAATACGATTACTAAGCAGGCCTTCCGCAACTTTCCAGGCTCCATGAGCCTGCCATTACATTAAATAACGTTCTCAGGCCAGGTGTAGTAGGGTGTCTTGGGGTGTTTAGACACATCATAATTTCAGTCGGGGTTAGATGCAATTGGATTAATCTGAATGCTTAGACAGTCTGAAGTAAAGGCAGCGACATTAAAAGGTCATCATGCGGTGTCATATAGCCTAGACTAAAGTAAGTGATATTAGAATGTAGTCTTCCGGGTGACTTAGGCTGTTCAATCGAGGTTAGATGCAACATGAATAATCGGAGTGCACATCTGGGAGTAAAGGCGATGACATTAAAAGGTCGTTGTCGGATGCATTAGTGTGTTTAGGTGCACCACAGTTTTGGTGTCCTTTTAACCTCTATTACGAGAGCACTGTCTGCAGTAAAGGCGGCGACAGCAAAAGGTTTTCCTTGGTGTTTTAGGGTGCCTTGGGTGTTTAGGTGCACCAAAACTTTGGTATCCCGTCTTACCTCATCTAAGTCACACAGGCGAAAAAGTTAATCTAGGTCATCTGGAGCGCTTACACGGGAGAAGCTTTCTGCCTCCAAGTTAAAAGTTGTGGAATTGCATTCCGTACTCAGGATCAAACTTTCTTCAACTTAAATACTATCGCAATATAGTCACCGTCTCTAATGTATTAGTACGGTTTCCAGTACTTGATTTTTGCTAACCCTATTATCGGGGAGATATACTATTTATTTCGATATAAGAAGAAAGCCTGGACATGTCTGTATATAAAACAGCTGTATAGGAGGTATGCATGTATTGCCTTTCGAGAAAACTTGTACGTTTCTATGGAAGCCCAGTTGATTCTTAACTAATACTAAATATACAAAACCTTGTATTTTCAGGTTAAAATCATAAAAAGAAAGAAAAATGCTCAAAACAGAAAGTAGAATGTTTATTTTCTCATGCTCATATGCAAACATGACGTCATTAGGGATACTCCAGTTGTTTTCCACATTTAAGGGAGAATACCCTGTTTTCCTGCCTGACATCCATTTGTAAATTTCGCATGCAAACTGCGTTTCAAATAAAATTTCTACCGTTTTCTACAGCTTTATTAGCAGGTATACAGAAATGGATTAACTAGAAAAATTTTCGACTTTTGGTCTAATATGGTCGCTACAAAATGTTTGATTGCAAATTTTATGACTCCATTTTGAAAGAGACATTTTAAATGTTACCAGACATTTTTCGGGCGTTCGTGCTTATGGTTTTCAATAAAAGAAATAATCGCACAGAACACTGTATTGTACTTACGTAAGTCTTAAACATGCATGTTGAGAGGAATCGCTGCGCATTTCTTCATGTCTATAATTCCAAAACCTTTGTTGACGAACTACACTGGGTAAGGATGTATGAAGACCAAATAAAATAGTAGGCATAATTTCCACTAACTAAAATGTTCATCAAAATTCCATAAAATACACCCCATTTTACAAAACATGACAAGAATTTTAAATCATCAGTGCTAATGTTCGTACGTTTGTGCGATTTGTGCTTGTTTGGATTTGTCGGTTTCTCTTCTTCATGGGGTCTGGGAAGGGCTGCGGTTTGTGATTGTGGCACTTCCTGGACTAATCTCTGACCTTTTTTTATATTCAGACTTCAGCTGTACAGATTAATGTATCGCGAGATGGGTGTATATTGGATGTCTTTACCTGTTAGTATATACATGTGTACTATGCGCTTGATAGAACTTACAGTTGCTTGGCAAAACTCTAAACCAGTATCATGCAAAATGCATGCGTTTCTCCAAAATGCAATTAGTTTCGTATTGCTATACCGCGGTTTTTTTATGAACCAATATCCAAGCTTTATACATACAAAAATTCAACCGTATATCTTTCCGATGCTAGTGTTATTTTTGCAAGGTACAGGAATTGAGAAACTCGACTATGTGCTCTTTCACTCGAGACGTTGAACACTACTGGTTTAATGTCTAGTGCGTCCTACGTCAGTCATTAGCTTGGACTCCACCACATTGAAAATTTAGGAAATGCTAAACATTGATTTAATAGTAGTAACCTACACTGCTTAAGCAGTATTCATAAAGGTTATCTTGCATATGGGGTTATCGACAATGATTTACGTACGCCCGGCCCAGTGCAGGACTATTGGGATCGGTGGCAATTATGTGGCATAGGTCTTTGAACAGCTTTGTAATCGACTTGAAATAGAAAGTGGCCGTTTGTTTGTTTTTTTTTTTTTTTGTTGTTTTCATTTTTTAATACAATATAAGTTATGCTTGAACATGTATATAAAGTTTTGCAGGTCTATGCTTCATGCAGACGCCATTCCATATTTATTAACAGAGCCTTTATTGACTATTTACAAACTACAAACAGTATGTACTCCCGTCATGGGGTTGTGATTGTTAGGGAGATTTGAATGCTCATGTAAAGGCTACTGACTGCCGCGCCAAATATCTGCTTGAAATGATGCATTATTTTAACCGGATATCTATATATATAAATATTATGTTGCTAACTATTGGAGCCTTGGCGATGTTTATATCGTACGGTAGCCTTTACGAATCTTTGAATGAACATATATTGCTGTCAAAAGAACGGTATTCGGGACAATATATATTAGCGTTACACTTTTCTGATCCTATTTCTGTATATGTGTTTATTCTATGTATGTGATTTGCAATATTGTTTAAGAAAAGAACGGTTTGATACTGAGGAATATTGTGAAATACTTGACGAACATGTTTGAACTTCCCGCGGCATAGGCCAATGATTTGTAAGCTACATGTACCACCCACGGATTTTACGTTGTTTATAACGCATCATATATTGCTTGGCATAAAGTAAATGCTTTTCCTTTACACCTGTACAAGTCAGAACTTGGTAGCAGACTGTTAGTAAATCTTGTAACTACGATACCGATCCCTGTAGTCGGATTTATTCACGATATGATTTTATTGTTGATAGTATTGTGTCAGTATCTGATGCTGTTTTGTCTAAATTTAGCCCTATACCGTTTATATGCTGCTATGAGTGAAATGCATAAAAGGCGAAGAAAATTAATCTCAGATGAATTTTAACTGGTATTTAGGTAACTAATGCGTCCAAAAGGACATAACTATATATCTGATAAAAAAAAATAATAATAATATAGCACGGCAAACAAGGGTACGAAAAGTCCAGGGAGTGCTACGATCATAATCCGCAGCCTTTCCAAGACACCAAGAGGAAGAGGAAACCGACAAATCTAAACAAGCACAAATCAAACAAACGTACGAAAAGCACTAAGATTAGCTCTCTCTTCCCCAAGCGAGGTAATCACAATGCTAGAAGGACTGAAAAACACAAGAAGAAAATTACAGAAGGTAAAACAAATCGCCTCGTAGAATAAACCACAAAGCAACAAAGAGTAAGACTAACACCGGGACCACCGTCTTAGAACGGTCAGTAGAGTAAACCACTCTACTGACCATTCTTAGGCGGTGATCTCGGTGTTAGTGTTTCTCTTTGGTGCTTTGTGGTTTATTCTGCAAGGCGATTTGTTGTATGTCTTACCTTGTGTCATTTTGTTCTTGTGTGTTTCAGTCCCTTTAGCATTGCGATTGCCTCGCTTGGGGAAGAGAGAGCTAATCTTAGTGCTGTTCGTACGTTTGATCGATTTGTGCTTGTTTGGATTTATCGGTATCCTCTTTCTCTTAGTGTCTGGGAACGGCTGCGGTTTGTGATTGTAGCACTCCCTGGACTTTTCTCTTACCTTTTTGTAAAGCACTTTTACAGCTAGCCAACTTCACCCTGGGTCCCGATGCAACTCTTAATACAGAAATACATAAAAATTCTGTTCGCATAAAGGCTTCCAACTCAGTCAATGCATCAAAACGAAAACATAAAAATCAAATTAATCACTATAAGTTAAACTGAGACATTAGCATATTCCGTGAACTCTGTTCGGTAATCATCGGTTTCCGAATGACAGAATTAGCCGGACATTGCGGTAAACTAATAGATATGAATGAATTAAGCATAGTTACCCGATTAGTTAAATGGATATAAAGGTAAGGCACTAAATTTTGAACCATATGAAGTAGGGTTCGGCGCTCAGCAGGTGCTGGCGATTTTTGTTGTTGTTGCCTTTTTATGCGATATGAAGTCTTATGTGTCTCAATATATTACATTTAGGTATATATTATAATTTGAACAGTAATCGGCATACATTTATAGATAGCTTTCTTCCTGTGGTCAGATTCTAACAAACATAACCGATCTAATCAGACACCCGTTAAACAAGCTTTGAATTCTGTGGAGGAAGGTAGGTAGTTGCTTAATGTAGGCTGAAATACAGAAAACTTCCAGAGAAACTTTCTGCATTATTCTCATCCTGCATTAATCAGCCACGTGTCTCAAAGACCACTGGGAATCATTTTGAGTGGCCGCTAAAGAGACGTCTTATTGTACGTAGGAAACTGCAGACCTCAAACAGGTCTCTATACATGCTTAATTAATTCAGCTAAAGATTCAGTGACGTGATAGAAATTATTGAGGAAGCGAGGGAGAAGGGCAGATGGAAACGAGCCTGCGACCATGTGGAGATGATAGATCAGATGAAAGCCATAGATCTCGACACTGGGGAATAAGGTGAACATTTTGTGATCTATATGTACATGACGGGCTCTGCTGACAGCAGCACTCACACAGCTGAAGAGGGTAGTAGCACCAACATAGCGAGTACATCAGAGGCGTTTCACTGACTCGATTTATTGTTTGAAATGGTCAACTGTTTGAAATTGTATGCAATAAGATGAAGAAAGAATAAAAATAAAAATAAACACAAACACAAAGCAAAAGGGAAATGGAAATCTTAAAATACTACTACTACTGCTACTACTGCTTCTGCTACTCCTACTAATAATAATACCAAATATTAATATACAAAACTGAAACGGAAATTCTAACATAAAAATTCTGCTCTGTTTTCGGTTCGAACCACGGATACCGAATTTACAAAAACAGTAGGTTATACCATTACACCTCTACGACATGATAGCCGTAACAAAGGAATGAAGCATAGCTGAAAAAATATTCCGTCTTTCCTGGGAATCGAACCCGGTTCTCCCGGTTAAAAATCCAATGCTCTAACCAATGAGCCAAAGAGTCGACTCCCTGGCGCAGTTGTCAGAGATTGAATATACACTTAGAAGCTATGCGTAATCTGCTAAGGCAGATAATCGAAGGAAGGAGTGCTCGGTCGTAACACTCCCCCTTTTTCAAGGAAGTCATCATTTATGATGACGTGAAGCCATTTTCGGCGTATAAAGTCCAATCCCGGACGAGCCCCCATCTTACGACCTGATAGTCGTAACAAAGGAATGAAGCATAGCTGATAAAATCTCACGCCTGCCGTGGGAATCGAACCCGGTCCTCCCGGTTAAAATTCCAATGCTCTAACCACCGAGCCAAAGAGTCGACTCCCTGACGCAGTTGTCAGATTGTCAGAGATTGAATATACACTTAGAAGCTATGCGTAATCTGCTAAGGCAGATAATCGAAGGAAGGAGTGCTCGGTCGTAACACACCATTGACTCGCTTGGTTAACTGCAATGAACAATCATATATATCTTCGGCTAAAAATAAAATCCGATCGACGTTTATAACGGGAACCTAGGAAGAACTTGCCGCAAACTAATTGTCTCAGTTTTGCCGTACTATAATAACTATATATCTGATAGCAAATACAAGGCCTGTAAGCGCATTTATCGTTTGTAGCATATAATGCATGCGCAGAACAGTAAATAAGTGAACTCAAGATCTAATACGATCAGATACACACCAAGTTCTCACCATCAAATGGAAAGGCAGATGAATACAATTTAACAGCCACCAAAAAGAACAGATGGCAAGCAGAGTTGGGAAATCTTTCCCGAAAGATGGTAAATCTGTCACCAAAACTTAACTGAATACCTTTCACTTACATAATTGTAAAAGAAAAAAAAACTTTTGTAAATAAACATTACAGAACATTTAAGAAAAAATACAACAATGAAAGAACCGCCTTGGAACGGTCAGTAATAAACTTTACAGGGACCCGACAGTATTCCAAAAAAGATAAATGAAAAGTCCAGGGAGTGCCAAAATCACAAACCGCAGCCCTTCCTAGACACCAAGAGGAAGAGGAAACAGACAAAACAAGCGCAAATCAAACAAATGTACAAAAAGCACTAACATTAGCTCTCCCTTCCCCAAGCGAGGTTATCGCAATGCTAAAAGTTCTAAAATACAGTTACAAAATAACACAAGGCAAAACTTAAAACAATTCGCCTCGTAGAATGAACCACAAAGCAACAAAGAGTAAGACTAACACCGGGACCACTGCCTTACATTGGTCAGTAGAATAAACCATCGGGGGTTTAAAACACTTTTACAGCTAACCAACTTCACCCTAGGCCCCGATGCTACTCTTAATACAGAAATACATAAAAATCAGTTCGCATAAAGGCTCCCGACACAGTAAATGCATCAAAGCGAAAACATAAAAAATAAATTAATCACTATGATAAGCAAAGACGAGTACTAATGGCTAATTCTACTGTGTACCAGAGTAAATGAAAACCAACAGTCGCAAGTATTTACTCGAAGAAAACGCAGGGATTGATCAAGCTGCAGAAGCTGATAGTCTTGTTTGTGAAATCATATGAAATGGGACTTAAGTACAAACTGTTACGCCTTATTATGAATATGTATAAAGGTACGGAAAGTGTTCTTTGACTGCCGATCATCTCCAGCAGGGCTATCGGTATCATAAACTTAGGAAAGCTTTTACTAAATTTTATCATCGACACTACGGGTTGGTCTCTACATACGATACCGGACTAAAACCCTTCTGCTACAAGGCCTATCGGAACTTGAATATTATGGTGACTCAGTGTATAAGTTTAGAAAAATTGTAGGAAAATTGTAGGAAAAATTGTAGGAAAACCTGAATTTTCTGATCGTTTTAATAAAATTGTCATCTGTTATTAATGAAAGTATAACATTGATAGTATAAAACAGTCTACTTGCTTAGCGGTCAATCCAATTAAGACCGACCTCTTTACTCACCTTTTTAAATGCTCACTGGAGTGTCGGGGTTCAGACTCTATGATGGCCCCAACTTAAAATTATTTATTAGATGATCTTGGCAGATACAACAATTTGATACTAATTTCAGAGTAAAACGTTTTGTTAGAACAGTATGATACCCTAAATAATTCCTTGAAGATACAACACTACGAAGCTAAAATTCAGCTACATGATTTCAGATACAACCCTATGAAGCTGAAATGTTTTCGGAGAGCGTTTCCGAGTAAGCTGTCATGGAAGAAGCTTGCCGAATGTAAAATGCAAGAACGTGAATTACATATGTTGCATAACCGGATCTCAAACCCGGTTTTGTCGGTTCAGACGTATACATGGTAATTTTCAAACTCACTCGTTTTAGCTATTGTCGAAACAGAAGCATAAGCTTACAGTGACATGTAAAGTAAAAAAGAGAACTAAGGAACTGATATAACTAGATCCACATCGAACCAAGTCGGTTATTCAGATGCTTGCGCATATGATATGTGATGATGATATGCGGTTACGCAACAAATGAGGCAAGTATTATCACAAAATAGTTAATATGATTATTAGCGAACGTTCACACTTAACTGGGAAAGACGTATGTGCTTTCTGGTGTTTATGTTTACTATGGATGCATGTCATGTGAGTTACGTATACTTATAATTGAGTTTTTCTAACGACACGTCGCCCTGTAGGGTTACCCCATGGTATGTTGAAGTGTATGTATACTGCTATTAAGCAATCTGAGTATTTCATAACTAGAAAGGCATTTAACACTTATATATCATTACTTGATCTTAAACGCATCATTCCTAAATCTTTTGCATTTCGTTTCGGTAAGGGCTTTATGAGTAGGGATTCACTTTGAAATTAGAATATGCATTTTTACATAGGTTTGATGTAACACTTATTATACATGTGCAGTTATATATTGTTGGTATGCTATAAAGTTCAAATTACGAACAGGTTGTATATTGTTAATTATTTGTTTAGATATACATGTACTAATTAGTCTTCCTTAGCATGTTCGATTTGTACGTAAATGTATTCTCGATGTGTTTCTGTATGTTTATACTCTCCTATATGGAGGAAATCTATCTATCTATCTATATATATCTATCTATGGGACACTAGAATTAGTGGGGAATTGTTATCTTATTTGCTTTAGTTCAAGGGTTGTCTACCGTCAAGTATTTTCTTCGATTGAGAATATAGGGTCAGCCAGTTATGACGTCATAACAGTTCGTCTGTTTTAAAACCGACAATTAGAAGTAAATAAACGATCATTGATTTTCGTGTTTGTTAAGGGTATTTTTTTTTTTTTTTTTTTTTTTTTTTTTTTTTACAATCAGTAGATGTCAAATGGGATGGTTCGGAAAAGATTATATTTCTAATAATGTTGTCTGATTTCATCTCCTCACGATTTCCAACGCATAAATCATTCAACAACATTCAAAATACCATCCCTGCACGGATCTATTTCAGAAACTGTGAATTTATTGCGTGCCCACGTACAGGACCAACAACCTACGTCATTATTTTGATGAAATGCAGAAAGTCTCATTTATTATTTGTATTATTTGTTCGTATTCATAGCAAAATCACATAGAGTACACAATGCAGCGAAAATTTAATATGTGGACCAAGCATGTCCAGTTTAGTACTGTATTTTACCGGAAATGCGAACCAAATACATATTTTATGGTAGTTATTGTGGATACCTTTTCTTCCCTTCTTTGGCTAGGCCCCCCTCCCCTTCACCCCCAATATACAGTCCTGATAACAGAGCGCACATCAAAGGTTTATCTTATCTAAGTGATTATGGAGTCATGACAAGGCTGTTAAGTCTCCTTAGGTGGAGCCTTATAAGGGTTAATTCATAAAATTGAGCAGTATTCAATATGTTAATTTAGAACCAAATAAATTCATTTGCAAATGTTGCAATTAATTTGTTGATTTTATTTGTTGATTTGTATTGTATCACTTCATTTTTTTTTTATTTATTTTTGATAGTTTTTTTTTCCTAAATACAAAAGTGTTTTGTTTTTCATTGTGTAAAAAAGTACAAATGAACTGACATAGAAATATGAAATTGAAAATATGTATTTATTCATTTATTCATTTGTTTATTAATTTATTTTCTAAAGTTAATAAGAACACTGCACAATTATTCCATTTCCATTTCAGTAAGACAATACATTATGGAATATGTCAAAAAGTTCTTAGACATTTAGAATGTGTATTTTATGCCAAAAAGCTTCTCTTTTTTCAATAAATACATAAATAACTAAATAAAATACTGTCTATCTTCCTAATTTTCTGCATTTAATCCAAAGAAAAAGATAAAGGGGGCATTTGGCGATAAATTAGCGTACAGGATAAATATCTGTATTTCTCCATATGTTGTGGGTTTCATTAGAACTGCCTGGGAGAGGCTACCTGGGAGAGGCAATTCTATTGAATAAACACCAGGTATATTCTATTGAATAAACAGAAAAAAAAATCATCAAATTATCACCAAATTACCCACCTTATTTGTTTCTCTGTCTTCATCATAAACTTTGCTGATATAAAATCTAATTTCCCCTTATCAGGCCCTTTCTTGTAAGGGTGGCCAAAGTCACCAATAATTTCTTATCTTAATCTCATTAGAGTCATTAGGGTGTTATGCAATCCAAAATATGTCTTTAAGCCGGCCAGTTAGGGTTCAGTTTTCTTTGAAACCTCAATGTGTCACTGCATCTTCTATTACCGTTTTAAAAAGCTAATTGTTTTAATAAAGTCAAACAATGTTTCCCCTTCTTCCTGCAATATTTAAACTACCTATCAAAATTAATTAATATTAACTCTTTTTCTGCAATTGTTATTTACTGGAGTTAACCCACTTATGCCTGGCTAGATTCCTATAAAGAAAAAAAAAGATTGGTAAACAATTTAAACCTGATCGTTCTGCGGCGTCTGATCAGAGTCTACAATGTTTGTATTAAATACAGCAATTTCTATAAAACATGGAAATAATATAAACAAACTAGACGCCATTGGAAATGGACCAGTATGAAGGATTGAGGAAAAAAAAGCTCAATCGGCATAAATACGTAGGTTAAGGAAAATCGATATGCCTTCAAAAGGAGACCAATAAATCAGTGGGATCTCCGTTCTCAGAATTTGTAGAACAGGAAATACTCATAATTAGAAGAAGAGAGCATATTATGCCCTTTTACAGTATCAAGTGTAATAATGTGCAGATACATAATGAAATTGGTTATAACATTTTTTACTATCAGTTGTTGATAACCTCAGAAAAGGTACAATTAGCTACTCTTGGGGAGGGTTGAGAACGGGAGGGGGCGTCCAGTGAAGAAGAAAAACAAAACTGGTGTGCGTGTGCATTTGTGCAGATGCAAACCATCGATTAGTTCTGTGGCTCATACTTTAAGCCCAAAGAACTTTCACATTTCTCCAAAAGAAACTTCACATTGTTCCAAAGAAACTTCACATGGCTCCAAGGAAACTTCACGTGGCCAGCGGTTGGCTCTGAACTGTGAGGATGCGTAAGATGATCCGAATATTCACTGGTTGCGTAAGTAAAAATCACGTTTTCCCACGACGCGGTCCATATATAAGATCATTTGTATTCATTCTTATGTTTTCGATAAATATAGATCTTTCACGGGGTAGCGGAGTGCGGGGGTGGGGGATGGGGCGGAGGGGTTAGTAACTTATGGGTAATTTTGGTACGGGTGTGCGAGCCAGTACTTCAAAACCTACCCCATTCATATACCTGGCCTTTGAAAAAACGATCCCATTCGTATATTTGATCATCCAAAATGTTGACCTATTCATTTACTGCCCTTTGACTTTTTGTACCCATTTTTGCTGGTTGTTAGACAAATATCACAGTCAATTCATGTAATACCAAGAGGATAAGCAGCCTCGAAAAATCTATGAGCGAAAAATATGTGCATATACCAGGATGTCAGAAAAATGGGGCTTTTCACACAGAAATCCAGAAACATTGGGCCATTCATATACTTATTGTTGAAAAAAAGGGGGCCAATCATATACCTGGCAGCGCTAAAAAAGGGGGCTATTGGGCACGCACATCCGTACTATGCTATATATAGGAAGTTACCCCTCCCCCATATATATATATATATATATATATATATATATATATATATATATATTTTTTTTTTTTTTTTTTTGCTTAAAACGTAGTCTTTCCCAGATCCATTATTGCCTGCACTATTCGCCCTGTATACAAAGGCTTCGATCCATATCAGGCCTTGTGCCGTCTTCGTAATGTGAAGTAAAACTCGAATCAAATAATGGCTAAACGTACACCTATTGCACTACTGACTGTTTCCGATGTGTAGGACTAACAGCTATTGGCTTTCACAATGTGTGATAAGCGTAGACCAAGCTGCTGTGAAAGATTATAATATATTTTGATAAACCATGTGACACTGCAATTTTCCGAGCAGACTCACCTTATCATAAAATGAGAAATTTATTGCAATAACACAAGTGGGCCACAATAGAGGAAATAAACAGTAGGTTCTATAAAAATAAATCGTTTGACGATGAATATTAAGGTAAGGAAATGCCTGTATCAATTTAAGATATGAAAGAACCTCAAGAGTTCAGAACGAAATGTATGCCCATTTACCCGGAGCGTATCGATCAGTGGAACAATACAAATGGCCTTAATTTTCCCTTCTACTCTCCGAGCTTATTCAACGGATAACATACTGATGATATTTTTTATAAGAAAAATATTTCAAAACTTCGTCTGCTGACTTTTTACCTAGCATGCTACGCATAAAGCATATTAACTCCTTCAAAATTCCTGTTTGAGAAAGAAAAATAGAGACAGATGTTTGCACCCTGTAAGCTGTATATACGGTAGTGGTTTCCCAGCGGGCACATGACGTAAATATAACGTCGCCTCAACGTCGATGCAACGTCATGACGTTGCATCGACGTTGAGGCGACGTTATATTTACGTCATGTGCCATGATGTTGCATCGACGTTGAGGCGACGTTATATTTACGTCATGTGCCTGCTGGGTTATTTTCGTTACCTATAACAGATTTTACAAACTCTAAGAAATGCAATTTCACTTCACTTCTTGATAATATTTATAAATATGATTTGATATAGGAATTAAACAGTCCAATCATAATAAGTAACATTATTAATAAGAAAATGTATTGTTTACCTATGAAATGCAAGTTAGAATTCATGCCATCAAGTAACTCGATTTCACAGCCAGAAAACTACATCAAATCGAAAAAAGGCAAACATTTGTGCCAATTCATAAACATGATAACTACATTTATATACTATTTAATACGTTGGAGTAACATAAATAACAAAAAAGCTAGCAAATGTGATTTGGTACTTATCACACACGTGGCCCATCAGCGCAGACTTGGAAGAGCCTTTGCTGTTCGCTCACACGATATAGGCATAAAATCGGAGCTTCAGTCATCTGACCCCTTTAATTAGTTGCGCACGTGCAATTTAAGGATCACAAAAAGATAGAGTATCCATTCAGTCATATAGCGGCTGAAAATGTGACTGTTATATAGTCCGTATTTAAAGTATATTACGAGTTTTACTAGTTTCGTACAAGTGTAACACCTGCATGACCCGAGCGTTTGTATTGTGTTACAACTTAATCAATTATACGCTAGTTTCAAGGAAAAATATGATAGTCGAATTTTGGGTGTTTTCTGACAGTTTTGCAGATCCGAGCAGAACGAAACACCTCTGGGCAACTTGTGCTTCTTTCAGCTGTGCATAATATTGATTTAAAACTTACACATTTCCCCTCCTGGCCTCCTGGCCCTGTTCAATCTTCTGTCTCAGCTGTTAAATGCCGGTAAATAAAAATATAAGTGACTGCCTTTGGAAACTAAGAACACATAGAAGAACGAAAATCGGTTTTACTAATTCGCAACAAATATGCAACAACGTAGATTGCGAGAATGCTTATGCCCCATAGCACCGGCTTAAGCGATGTTCAGTTTTCAAAGTAACCAGAATGGACTCAGGCATACCAAATGAAACAAAAAGATAATCTGCACTATGATGAGGGAGAAGTTTTACGGCTGTCACGCGGCATTAAGCATCAGCTGCAATGAATAATAATCTAAAATGGAATCAAAGAAAAGAACCCATAAAAGACTGAAAATCAGAGACTCGGTTTTATCAAGTCTCTTCATATGCAACGGTATAGTTAACAAGGCTACATACGCACCCTCCAACCCCTCCCCAGCACCAGCTTAAGCAGTTTTCGATTTCAGTGTAATTGGAATAGGCTCAATGATCCCCAAGGAAGTAAAATTATAATCTGCATTCTGATGAAGTATGTGTGACGTTAAAAGGCCGCCACACACTATTTAACACCAACTGCAGTGAATTCAAATAAAAATCTGACAAACATAAAGATTGACAAATCGAAGCTTTTGTCTACTCGAGACCAGTATTGAACCAGCGATAAAACTTCTGATAGCAAAGCAGCGTATGTTTTTGACGGTAGGGCCCTACTTCAGTCCTTTGTCTCTAAACCAGATGACTTTGAAAGGCTTGCAGAACTGGCCGAAAACGCCAAGGGTTGATTAGTAACAGACACCTATAA
Organism: Anodontia alba; assembly: GCA_964016985.1. Lineage (NCBI taxonomy): Eukaryota > Metazoa > Mollusca > Bivalvia > Lucinida > Lucinidae > Anodontia > Anodontia alba. The sequence continues at coordinate 7,091,831 of OZ024830.1, read as the reverse complement.
ACTTTCATCAGTTAAGTATTGCAAGCTTCATTGAAATGGCACTGCACCAACATCTTCGGGGCGGACCGAAAAGGAAAACTCCAAGAGACTTAAAAGAATCCATATCAAACAAACACAAACAGCAGCCCATCAAACTGCATTTCAGTGAAAAGCAGAAAGATTTAAAACATGCGAAGAACACCGAGAGAGCTATATTCTTTGTCTATGCCGTATCTCTAATGCTATGGGCTGTCAAGTGAAAATTAAGAAACAATATCAGTTATGCCGATTAAACGCCCCGTCCTCGTCTCAAAAAGAGGCCGATAAACGAATTGCCCTCCACTTATGCATATTTCTGATCAAATAATAAACGAATAAACCGAGACCGTTATTCGTTTGTCTAACGTAGACTTGCTAATTTTGCATTTGAAATTCGCTCAGAATATGTGTCACGTGATTCTGTTTAACACTGGGACAGGTAATAAAAGCATTTTGCTTTATGTCTATTAAATTGTTGAAAATGCAGAGCGTAGAGTTGTATTCAGCTATATCTGGGTTACACTGTTTCACCGGATGTGATTGTAAAAGTGCCTTCGTCCAAAGAGGATAGTCTATTTCGTCTAAGACTTTAGAGAAAATATCCAGAGTTGTCTGTATTTGAACAACTGGGTGCGGAGATTATCTCATCTCAAACTATAGTAGACGATCTGGAAAAACTTGTATGCTGCATGTATGGAAAAGCGACTAAAACAAATGTCAATAAACCTAGGTACGATATATTTGCTGTGAAAGATCAATATGGGCAGCTGCTGAGTGCATTTGATAGCATAGATCTTAACATTTTCTGCCTTGCAGGGCATCTCTATAAATGCCTGCTTACAGAACCAACTTTGAGGCGTATATATTGAGACATGCTGCAGAACGATTTCCTGATGTACCAAGACCAGATGGACATGGATAGAAACTTAACATGGACAATGGGACTTAGTATGATTGGACGAGTGGTTTCATCGTACCACAAGAGTTAACTGGCACAATATACACCCAACTAAATAAAAATACAAATGAAAAGGAGGATCGTGATAAGGAATTAGACAGCAAATTGATATTATGTATAAAGATGAATCAGAAGAAGACGACTTTGGTTAACGGAAGTATTCAATCACACTGGAAAACTGTCTATGCTCGGGAATTCTAATTATTGTAATTATTGAACTATTGTGGCACAAGGCCTATCAGTAAAGACACTCATCAGTCATCAGACCAACTGAAAAAAATAGCACCCAATAATCTTATCGTAAGTCAAGTCCAACAATTCAGTATCATTCTTGTTTAATTGTTCATGTACGACCTCAAACCATCAGTTGTTTGGTTATTTAGTATACAAACCAGAACATTGTAAAATCCATTTTAATCATGGCATTGTGTCATGTGCTTTACATCTAGAATGCCAAACCAATCACATTTAACATGAAAAGTTATTTTCTGAAAACGTTGATCCATAGTTACTTATGAACACTTTTGAATCACAAGTTTTCGCCTTTTCTCGCCATATAAATGTATTTTACAATCTTTGGGACATATGCAGTAGTAACTCATTACATATGTCACATAATTTACTTGATTCCATGATTTAGAACCCCAAAGCTATACAAAAAGCCCAACTTTGCAAATATTTAGCCCATTAACACAACAAAAATATGTTCTTATTAAGGATTCTCATACATTGTAGGATAATGATAATCTAAGTAAGTATCCAATATGTTGTTACAGGATATCGATAATCTTAATCGCTACCTAATATGTTGTTTCTGACATTATTAATAGAAAAAAAAATTCTTCAAGGCGAAAGATATTTTATTAGTATAGGATTTTGGAAGTCTTTCAGGCATTTATACAGAAAACCTTAAATAACCTCATTGTGGTAGGTTTGTACTTTTCCATAGTGCAGATTATATTTCATTTCCTTTGGGATCACTGAGCCCATTGTGGAATCTTTGAAAATGGAGTTCTGCTCATGTATACGCTAGAGGGCGTAAGCAGTGTTGCAAACTTTATTACTGCTTATGAAGAGTCTCAATAAAACCGAGACTCCCATTTTCTTATCTGTAGTGTGTTCTTTGTTTCCAAGGGCAATCTTTTTGACGCGATTACCTAGCTAATGGAAGAGAGAGCCAATCTTAGTGCTTTTCGTACGTTTGTTCGATTTGCGTTTGTTTGCTTTTGTCTGTTTCCTCTTGTTGTCTGGAAGGGCTGAGGCTTGTAATTGTGGCACTCCGTAGACTTTTCGCGACAATTTGCATGGAATCTCAAAGCCGAATGCTGGGGGAAAAAGAAGAAGAAGAAGAAGAAGAAGAAGAAGAAAAAAAAAAAAAAAAAAAAAAAAAAAAAAAGACAATACCAATTTGTCGTCTTTGAAATTGCCAAGAGAGTGACAAAGATAAACAAACATACACGCGCGCGCTTTTGCAAATTAAGAATTCGTGATGTTAACATACGGAGAATAAATAGTTTATTGTTGGCGATTTGTACAAGGGATACAACCTTTGCGACATCCTATGTGCTTTCCTGTTCAATACTTAACAAGTAAGAATAAAATCCCAAGGACGCTTACTCTTCCTTTCATATAGAACTTCATTTTAGAAGGGTAGCGAGCAAGTCAGAGAGAGTTGGTCCCAACCCCATCCCCGCTGATCTATAAAAAAAAAACAAAAAAAAAAAAAAAAAAAAAAACAGCAGAAATAATACTTTCGCGCAATACGTTATTGCAGTCGTCATAATTAACGATGTTTGAATACAGTTCTGGTTATGATTTGTTATTTTCTCGTAAAGATTCAGTGGTCGTCTGCTATCTTCAGCATGGATGGGAAACAGTTAAAGTAAATGCACATTATCTTCAGCATGGGTAAGGAAACAATTAAAGCAAACACACACTATCTTCAGCATGGCTGGAGAAACAATTAAAGCTAATACACATCATCTTCAGCATGGATGGGGAAACAGCTAAAGCAAATGCATTTTATCTGCAGCATAAGGGAGGAAACAGTTTAAACAAATACCGATTATCTTCAGCTTAGGTTGGGAAACAATCAAAGCAAATACATATCATCTTCAGCATGGCTGGGGAATCAATTAAAGGAAAAACACGTTATCTTCAACATTGGTGGGGAAACAATTTAAGCAAATACACATTATCTTATGCATGATAGGGTAAACAGTTAAAGCAAATGCACACTATCTTCTGCATGAGTGGAGAAACAGTTAAAGCAAATACGCATTATCTTCCGCACTGGCGCGGAAACAATTAAAGCAAGTTTGTTTGTTTGATTTGGGCTTAACATCGCTTTCAACAATCATCCAGTCATATTGCGACGGTGACTGGATGTGACAGGGAGCTCAATGCCCACTTTTAGAGTGCTGCCTCACTTAAATATCACGCCCCAGACACTTTGACATGATACTCCACCCAGTCACATTATACTGACACCGAGCTGACCAGTTCTAGTTCTACTTTCTTAATGCTGAGCGCCAAGCGAAAGAACAGCTAGTACTATTTTAAAGTCTTTGGTATGACCCGGCCGGGGATTGAACCCGCAACCTCCCGGTCACAAAGTGAACGCTCTACCACTGAGCAGCTGTGCCGGTTCAAATTATAATAAGAACATATATTATCTTCAGCATGAGTGAGGAAACAGTTAAATGAAATACACATTGTCTTAGCATGAGTTTGGAAACAGTTATAACAAATACACATTATCAAAAACACTTACATGTAAGAAAGCATATAATCGGTACTAAAGTTCTGTAATTGCAAGTAACATGATTGCGACAGGTAATACCAGGCAAGAATGTTTAACCGTTACGCTCGCCCATCTGTTTGTTTGTTTCATTTGGAGTTATACAACGCCAAAAAGGTCATGCCGACTCGGTACATTATCCTACTGACCTTGCATGGATGGACTTAATCCAATAAGACGTCTTGAATCAGCGAAGGAGGCAAATGATCAAACCCAACACAATTTACATGGCCGTGCTCATAATGCGTCCTTTAGATCTGCAGTCTAGAGCTCTACCGAATGGCAAGCAGTGCAGATCCAGATCAGTTGGCTTCTTCAGAAGCCAATTGATCTGGATCTACACTGTTTGCTAAGACACTGCGCTATGTAGCCTGGCTCAGTTCATTCTGGTTGAAAATGAGAAAAATTATAGTAAAATTCCTCTATAACGATCACTCTACTACAGTATAACCTCAATGGCTCGAACCCGGATGGCTCGTTTACCGTGGATGATTCGAACTCTTTTTTCAGTCCCTACTAAATCCTTCCAATTGCTCAAGGAAACAAATATTAAGGGATTTTTTCTTATTTTATCATGGGATTGTATGTTGTGTGTACTCATTAGAATCGCCTCATTGAGGCGATTCTAATGAGTACACTCAACATACAATCATTGTGTAGAAAATCGAAAAGATTACCCTAAATTATCGCTATTTGCTTCCTGAACTGGTGCCATGATTAACCTTCAGTGGCTAGAACTACCCATGTCTCGAACGAATTTCCATGGTCCCAAAGATGTTCGAGCCATTGATGTTCGACTGTATTAAGATAAGCTTCTGTCAGTCTAATATGTATTCCAAGGTTTCTGAAAACATGGCATATGCAAACAATGTAGACCCAGATTGGACTGTTCCTTTAGGAGCAGTCTGATCAGGGTCTTCATTGTTTTTCATTCCACTAAGTATATTTAGAAACAATTGCTTAGAAACAAAAGTTTGGCCTAAAATCTGCTCGAACTTTAATGACACTTACTGTATTCTATATTCAATATTACGACCACCCCACTAAAATTACAATTTTAAGATAATCCCAAAAGTGATCTTAATACGATCAAAATTTTACTGTATACAGGTAATTTACTTTTGGTTTGCCATCAGAGATTTACATATCCACACAAATCCACAAAGACCTTTGTGGTCACAGTTAAACACAATTATTTAGGAATAGTTTGCAACAGTTATCAGGAGCTTCTGTCTTGAACAATCAGGGAATTGGCTTTGAGTGAAAAGACTAAGGGGTCTGTTTCAATATTTTGCGCTGAATAGCTTCCTTTTGCACATGCATATTTGACAATGGGAATTTCATGTATGCATTTTACGCATGCAGTCGATACACGTAAAATGATAAAAAAAAGTAGGGACTTACCACCTTCAAAATGCAACACGGAATACAATGTCAATTTTCTATACAAAGGAAAGGACGGAACATTAACTGTATAATGTTGTTTCCAATAAACGCTTTTTTGTGGACATTTTATCTGTATTTTGCAAACAGATGTCAAGTCAAGCAACACGTTTCCGAAACTACGAATTAAAAACGCCCAGCACCAAGTGAGATTCAGACACTTTCGAATTTCTATACGTTTCATTTAATGAGAGATAATGTGAGATATGTACAGATAAAATAATGATGTGAGGTTACTCACAGATATTTGTTTCAGACATTTGTTAAGTGCAAAATGTCATTTGTCTTATACAAGGTGAGGTATGACTGGAAAAAATGTATAAAGGGTACATAATGCCATAAACTGTGACTGCAAAAAGATCAGTTATTTTTGTGCCGTGCAAAGGCAGACATTTTGACAAATATGAAAATAAAATCATTTTTACGAAAACATTACTCACGAGCGGCATTTTGAAGATAACTGTACACATTTTATTGCCTCTGAGAATGATATCTGTCATTGACCTGGACCAAGGCTTTTGTGTCTTGTTTTGGAATGTTGAATTGTATTCTTTCCTTAGTACGAGGGGTCGTGCAAAAAGTCCTGTCACTAACAGGTTTACTTAGTTTTATCCCAGGTATATTTTAAAATGCTTCACTGCACTTGAATGGTGTGTTGAATAGCTAACGATACCCATTTATTTCGTGCAAATTGCTTTCCAACTGACCGAGTTATTTCAAACTGAAATAGATGCAGTCATATATACTGACCAAACTACTTGTTACATTGGAACATGGACCAGAAGACTGAAATTCGTAGCTATATTAAATGCCGCATTAGGCTTTATATAGATTCAAAGCAGATATTTAATGGATTGTGTGGTATATATGGTCCTCATACAATTTCTATGCGCACAGTTTTTAGGTGGTTTAAACTTTTAAAGCTGGGAAATTTTCTGTTGAAGATGATACCCGTCGTGGAGGGCCTAAAACCTCTGTTACCAAGGCTATCATCGCTGCTATAAAGATTGTGATCGAACAGGATGCGCGATTGTCTGTCAAAGATATAGCTAGTTGTACTGGCATATCAGAAGGCAGTGTGCAAACAATTCTGAAAAAGCGTTTGGACCTGAGAAAGGTTTGCGCTAGGTGGGTACCTCATTTGCTCACTGAGGAGCAAAAAACACAACGCCTTAAAAGTGCCCGGGAACTTTTGAAAACATACAAAGGCTGTAATAGTTGGGTTATTTCTAACTTGCTAACAAGTGATGAAACCTGGGTGCATATGTTGGAGCAACAAAGAAGCGCTGATAATAAGCAATGGATGCGAAAAGATAAAAAACGCCCATGTATTGCCAAGAGAACCATAATTTCGAAAACGATGTTGTACGCAATTTTCTTTAATTCAAGTGGACCAGTCGTTCAAGTGTCTTGTCCATCTGGTCATACAGTCACTGGCTGATTCTACAAGAATTCTGTACTGAAGAAAGTGAAAGAGTTTTATAATAAGAAACAACCAAGCAAAGGATGGTCAGGAGTCCACCTTTTACATGACAATGCCTCCTCTCATAAGTGTGAGGTAAGCCATTTTTGGCTTCTGAAAAGCTGAAAGTTTTAAACCATCCACCTTATTCACCTGACCTGAGTCCCTGTGACTTCTTTTTATTTCCAAGGCTTACGAAAATGCCTTCTGGAACTAAGTATACGTCTAGAAGTTCTCTTGGCAGCGCTATTTATCAGTGTCTCCAACAGATACCTAAAAAGACTATTTATCTGCTTTTCTCGACTGGGTAGAAAGGTTACAAAAATGTTTTTCAGTAAAGGGGGAATACTTTGAAGGTTTGTAATAAAAATATGTTCGATAAAACGTAGCACTGAAGTAATCCGAACCCAGTGACAAACCTTTTTGCAGGACCCTCGTAAATCCTCTTCGAATACCATGTCACAAAATGACCTGTAATTTCTTGTAATACTCAGCATTCGCATACTCAGCAATGTAGTGAATTTGAAAAGTATGAATGAAATTACCGAGGAAAGGCCACAATCACGAAGCACAGTCTTCCCGAGGCACGGAAAGAAGAGATAAGGAACAGACAAACATAAAGCGACACATTTACATTAATTGACATACTAACAAAGAACTGCAGCAACATTAACTGACATACTAACAAAGAACTGCAGCAACATTAATTGACATACTAACAGAGAACTGATGCAACAATAACTGACAAACTAACAGAAAAGTGCAGCAACATCAACTGACATACTAGCAAAGAAAGAATTGCAACAACATTAACTGACATACGAACAAAGAACTGCAGCAACATTAACTGACATACTAACAAAGAACTACAGCAACATTAACTGACATACTAACAGAGAACTGCAGCAACATTAAATGACTTCCTAAATAAAAACTGCAGCAACATTAACTGACATACTAACAGAGACCTGCAGCATTATTAACTGACATACTAACAAAGAAATGCATTTACAGTAACTGATATACTAACAAAGAACTGCAGCAACATTAACTGACACCTGCTGCACCATTAACTGACATACTAACAAAGGAATGCAGCAACATTAACCGACATACTAACAAAAAACTGCATTTACAGAAACTGACGAACTAACAGAAAACAGCAGCAACATTAACTGATATACTAACAAAGAACTGCAGCAACATTAACTAACATATTAACGAAGAACTGCAGCAACATTAACTGACTTACTAAGAAAGAACTGCGGCAACATTAACTGACATACTAACAAAGAACTGCATTTACAGTAACTGACATACTTACAAAGAACTGCAGCAACATTAACTGAAATACTAACAAAGAACTGCATGTACAGTAACTGACATACTAACAAAGAAACTGCAGCAACATAAACTGATATACTAACAAAGAACTGCTTTTACAGTAACTGATATACTAATAAAGAACTTCAGCAACATTAAGTGACATACTAACAAAGAACTGCATGTACAGTAACTGACATACTAACAAAGAAACCGCAGCAACATAAACTGATATACCAACAAAGAACTGCTTCTACAGTAACTGATATACTAATAAAGAACTTCAGCAACATTAACTGACATACTAACAAAGAACTGCAGCAACATTATCTGACATACTAACAAAGAACTGCAACAACATTAACTGACATACTAACAAAGAACTGCAGCAACATTAACTGACATACTAACGAAGAAATGCAGCAACATTAACTGACATACTAACAAAGAAATGCAGCAACATTAACTGACATACTAACAAAGAACTGCAGCCACATTATCTGACATACTAACAAAGAACTGCAACAACATTAACTGACATACTAACAAAGAACTGCAGCAACATTAACTGACATATTTACGAAGAACTGCAGCAACATTAACTGACATACTAACAAAGAAATGCAGCAACATTAACTGACATACTAACAAAGAACTGCATTTACAGTAACTGACATACTAACAAAGAACTGCAGCAACATTAATTGACATACTAACAAAGAACTGCAGCAACATTAACTACTAACAAAGAACTGCATTTACAGCAACTGTCATACATCAAAGAACTGCAGCAACCTTAACTGAAATACTAACAAAGAACTACATTTACAGTAACTGACATACTAACAAAGAACTGCAGCAACATGAACTGATATACTAACAAAGAACTGCTTTTACGGTAACTGACATACTAACAAAGAACTGCAGCAACATTAACTGACATACTAATAAGGAACTGCAGCGACATTAACTGACATACTAACAAAGAACTGCAGCAACATTAACCGACCTACTAACGAAGAACTGCAGCAATATTAACTGAGATACTAGCAGAGAAATGCAACACATTATCTGACATACTAACAAAGAACTGCAGCAACATTAACTAACATACTAACAAAGAACTGCAGCAACATTAACTGACATACTAACAAAGAACTGCATTTACATTAACGGACATGCTAACAAAGAACTGCATTTACATTAACTGACATACTAACAAAGAACTTCAGCAACATTAACTGACATACTAACAAAGAACTGCAGCAACATTAACTGACATATTAACAAAGAACTGCAGCAACATCAACTGACATACTAACAAAGAACTGCAGCAACATTAACTGACATACTAACAAAGAACTGCAGCAACATTAGCTGACATATTAAGAAAGAACTGCAGCAACATCAACTGACATACTAACAAAGAACTGCAGCAACATTAACTGACATACTAACAAAGAAGAACTAAGGCAAAGGAATTGCCTTGGAACGGTTATTAGTAAATCAAGGGACAAAGGTGTGTATGTGTGTGTGTATGTGTGTGTGTGTGTGTGTGTGTGTGTGTGTGTGTTTGTTATTCCTTAATAATTTGCCCCATCTCCTGACTGAATTTAAGGTTTACTTAATAAATAATAGGAGAAGTTATACTATCTAAACTGCTAGTATATCTAATTAATGTATTTATACTGCAAATCAAAACGCCTAGTGGAGCGTTACGACTACGAGCGGGATAGGGGAACGACTAGTGGGGCGTAACGACTACGTGGGGTGGGGGTGTGAGGGAAACGACTTAGGTGGCACCATCTTGGGGGGAAACGTCTAGGGGAGGAAACAACTCGGAATCTTTCAGCTCTGTAGACCAAACCAGATACCTGTGCAAACAGTGTAGATCCTGATTAGACGGCACATAATGCGTGCTGTCATCAGGATACACAGTGTTTCCCAGTCGGTTTTGATTTTTGACTGAAACATATATTTGAAACAATGGATGTGTCCAAATTTAGAGATGGAAAAGTCCATTTCAGAATCACAAGGGTGGAAAGATTAATTCAGTTGATAGAACTTTCAAAGGGGAGAAGGCTCTGTACCATGTTTGCATTGATAAACATTCGTCTTTGGGTCGATTGTTTACAATCGATTCACAGGATGCAAACATCAAAATTTCTTTAAGGTGGTTGTCCGTTTGATTATCATTGACCAATTTAATCAAACCGCGCGATAGACGAAATCCAGGTAACGGTTATTATAGCCGTGCCAGTCTTGTCGCTGTGACGTCAGAGTGCAGTGTAACAACGGTTATCTGTAAAACGTGGACTGGAACATTAGCAAATAGTGCAGACCCAGATCAGACGCCACAGAACGCGGCGTCTATTCTGAGTCTACACTGTTTGTTTTCACTACAAGAATAAGGTTGAGTACATTTTTATGAAATAAACCAATGTTGTCCAGTCATGTTTCTGGTATTATTAGACAGCCCCACTTAATTTTACGCATATGCTGACGGTCTCTGCATGACAACTTACGGAACACTGTCAAATGGTGCACTTGAGATCTTCACACCCTTCAGTACATAAAGAAACATGTTTCAACCGGACAATGTGTGATTTTGTAACCTATTTCCTTTTCTGCACATAGAGTCCCGTTTGAAAAGACAGTTTGCTTCTAAAGGAATAAAAGTTTTTTTTTCCCTTTTAAAAGAGATCCCTTTCCAGAAGGGAGGCAAATATTTTTGACGTTGTCTCCTTTGAAAGTAAATCATTTCCCTTTAAGCGACATTCTCCAGTCGGTCGGACCGATTTTCACGCATAGTGGTATTGACCTCATTAATGACGTTTTTTTGAGATTATCTGAAGATAAAGCTATATTATAAAAGATACTACACTTCATATATAGTCGCGTGACTTCTACAAATTTGGAACATCACGCCACTCATTTTTTGTATGAAATGTAAAACGCAACAGATTTTCATAGAACAAGGACCTTATTTTCACTAAAAACTGTCAGATGGGCCCTTTTGGCGTGACGGATCAATTATTTTATGAGCAGACAATAAATAATAGCTGGTAAAATATAACCTACAGAACTTCTGATCAATAAAGTTCATTTTTTCTCTGACATCAAAGTTTCGATATTAAATGGTATGATCAAATAAAGAGTTTTGACAACCATGATGACTGATGTTTTTTTTTTTGTTTTTTTTTTCCAAGTCTGAAACTTTTCCCGTTTAGATTTGACATCGTGCGTGCTCAGTCATATTCAGCGTATTCATTTTGAAATCTAACAAGAGTATCTAGTCCGCCTGAATGCAAACGTATGGAACGGTATTTAGGTAAAAATTCTATTATGCAACATTGTAATTGCAATTTATTATGATGTCTCTCGCTTTTGCAGTTTGCATCTTCCATTATGCTGCGATCAGGTATAATTGTGCAGCAGTACATAAATGGTATGCCTTGGATTCTGTACTTCGTCCTTCGATTTTGCAACTTGTTGTTCTGATTATGCTCGTACTGTGGCGCTGTGGTCACTCATTTGTACTTTCTCGTAAACGCTCGTCTGTTCATGGCAGTAACCTTATGATTTCTGCAAACGTATCGGTAATAGGGAGGAGAGGTTGAACTGATTTATCTGATTTTCCTGCATCGTAACGTCATATGGACTTTCAATTCGTTGTGTCGTGAACGCTGCATCACGAAAACGAGCCTATTCAAATATACTGAAAATTTTACCACCAAAAAAATGAAAATTTTCGGATAAACATTATGATATTTTTCATATTTCTGCTCAAAGCATAGATTATGGATACTCGTTAGAACCGCCTCACCGAGGCAATAGTAACTAGTACAATCTATGATTTTGAGCAGAAATAAGAAAAATAACATATACCCCAGTAAACTCCAGTTTTATTATATGAAAGTGAGGTTTAAGGAGGTCAACATCATATAGGCATGTTTTCGTGATGGAAACTGACCGGACGGCCAAAAATCGTCACTCTGAAGAAATTTATTAGTTAAAATAGCTGTTAGCGCCCTCCCATCTCAAAGTCCTTTTTGATATTAAAAATATGGCTTATTTACAGAAACGAGCAGTTCGGGTGCGTAGTTGTTCCCATACCATTCCATGAAAAAGTGGATGGGGTACCTGATTTAATAGTACAGGTGTTAAAAATATAATTCTTGTTATAGACTTTTGCACAAAGTCACCATTATGAAACTGTATTACTCGTTAAAGGGGAACGCAATATAAGTTGTAAGTATATCTTGGAGTACAGTGCTTAACAAGCCATTTATTTTGATGCAAGACTTTTCAAAATCGGCCTAGAAATAAGGAAGTTATTGTGGGTTTGAATATATTTAAAATGGCTGTCATGGATGCTGCCATATTGTAGGCTTTGTGACATCATACAGCCCAAATTAAATATGCAAAATCAAATTATAAAGGTTTTCAAGAATAATTGTGCTACCGATTGTTTTATAATCTTTTTAGTCTGGTGACAAGCAATCATTTCCCCCCAAAAAACCAACTCTATAAGAATAACTACTTTTATGAAACAAATTTTAATTTTTATGAACCTCATTAAATATTCAAAATGGCGGCGCCCATACCACCAATGTTAAAATATTCAATTGTCTATAACTTACTTAATTTTCCACCAACTTTGATCAAATTTATGTCAAAATTCGTTGTTTGTAAAGTTCTTTACTTTAAAGTACAATATCTTTTAAGATTGCGTTCCCCTTTAAATTGTCAAATAAAATATATGTTGCACTTGAAAATCTGGGCCCAGTGTTTTCTGCCATGCTTACAGATGCTTTCCAGGATGGTGACAATGGTATACCTATGATGTATCGCTTTGACGGGAAACTTTTCAACCTAAGAAGGTTGCAAGCTAAATCCAAGGTGCAGACAGAGGTGCTAGATGAGTTCCTCTTTGCTGATGACATGGCAAAGGGTGCTCCAACAGAAGAGAAAATGCAAAAAGGTGTGGATCAAGTATCTGATTCATGTGACAGCTATGATCTCACAATCAGCCTCAAAAAGACTGAGGTAGTATATCAGCCAGCACCTGGAAAGCCTTACAAGGAGCCTACAATCACAGTGAAAGGTCAACGACTGCAAGTGGTAGACAAGTTCACCTACCTTGGAAGCACAATATCTAGAGTTGTGCACATTGATGATGAAGTCAATGCTAGGATTGCCAAAGCTAGTGCAGCATTTGGCCGGCTACGTGGAAGTATTTGGGATCGAAGTGGAATCAGACTTGATACAAAGCTGAAAGTATACAGTTCGGTGGTGCTGCCAACACTATTATATGCATGCGACACTTGGACAGTTTACCAACGGCATGCCAAAAGACTGGACCACTTCCATAAAAGCTGTCTTAGAAATCTTCTAAAGATCAAGTGGCAAGACATGATTCCAGACACAGAAGTCCTGAAACGGGCAGGGATGCAGAGTGTACATACTCTTCTGAAATTAGCACAGTTAAGATGGACAGGCCATGTTACCAGAATGCCTGATGAACGTTTGCCAAAGAAAATCCTCCATGGAGAACTACAAGTTGGAAAACGCTCCCATGGTGGTCAGAAGACGCGATACAAGGACACCCTCAAAGCATCCCTTAAAGATTTCAACATACCAACAGAGTCGTGGGAACAGATTGCACAGGATCGAACAAAGTGGCGAGGCCTCATAAGAAGGGGAGCTGGTGAATACGAAGCAAAAAGAATCAGCGAAGCCGAGCAGAAACGTGCACAGCCAGAGCTAAGGCGTCACCAACATAGCTTTCTTCCTCAGACCTCTCTTGTTCTATCTGCAACAGGCAGTTTAGAGCTAAGATTGGTCTCATCAGCCATCTTAGAACACACAAATAATAACACATCACATAGTTGATTAGGATTGGTCATTGTCAGTAATGACAGACGAACTATGTAGCTTAACGAGCTTCTTAAGGGTCATTTCGTTAGCTATTTTAGCGGATTCATTACACAATATTCTGATATTTGTTTGCTGGAAAACTGTGAGTAGCTTAAGCTACTCACATTTTCAGCAAAAACTTTCAGCATATTTGCGTATCACTCGATGTAAATTTTAACGAATCGTTAACTAACGACATCGTTAGCTTTTACCAATTGGGCCCTGTCAGACAAATATAGATAATGTCACAGTAGTGTCATAGCGACGGCAACTATAGTGACGGTGCGCCAAAACGTGTTGTCTCAGTTTATGGAGCAGATTTGGGCACAATGTCGCAATAATGAAATTGTTACACTCTATAAAATTGCCAACTAAAATATTTTTGGCATTTGTAATTATGTCCGACAATTACAGATAAGGACAAAGTGGCATCACAGGGACGGCAACGTTAGTGATGGTGCGCAAAGTTTTCCATAAGCTGCAGGATAAGAAGGGATGATTAGCTTATAATATCTTTTGTGGGACGAGATATTAGCAAAAAAAAAAAAAAAAAAAAAAAAAAAAAAAAAAAACATAGAAAAACAATAATTTAAAAAATGAAAATAAAATAAATGAGGAACACCAGTAAAAACAAAACTGTGAGACCAAAGGAACGCTGTCCATCTCTTGCTACCTTAAACAGTGTGTTGTAAGAATCCTTTTCAAGCGTTCACTACCTCGCTCCTCCCCACCCCGCTCCCAAAGAGGTGATAACGTTTGTTAAAAAAGACTAAGATCGTGAGGATGGTAAACGAGTTATATGTAATGGTTTGGTAACACAAGGAGATTTTTCTCCCTATTTCTCAGTGATTACACAGGATGACATTTTATTCAAATAGCCTCTACAGCAGATCCCTCTCGTCTTATGCTGGCACCAGATGAGTGTGTAATCCAGACAAGATTTTCTACTTTCTCCGCATATGGATATCCTATACTCAGAGTATGATTGCCTTGGTGAGGTGATTGTAATGATTTTTTACCTCGCCGACATGATTCTAATGGGCACCACAGCAAATGTTTCATGGAAAAGGCAGATTTTGGTGAATAATCATGTTATCTGGAGCTACTACAGCTAACAGTAGTCTGTTGACGCTATTGACCTATCTGTGACCTGTCGTTGCGTAGTGTGCTACGTTATACAAACTCAAATGGACGCTTGCCGCCGGAAAAATTCGAGCAATTTCACGGACATCACCGAACAATACTGACTCCTAAATAACTGGTGCCCCGCCTATCCACAGGAAAATCGGAATTGCATAATGCATAACAGAACCAAATGCTAATTTAAAGAAAATAGCAAACCAGAATGTGCATATTGCATATCCGGATATAAAACTTCGAAAGGAAAAGGAAAGGTTCATAATGCAAAATGCAGTTTTAACAATAGAAGTTGAGATTGCACATTGCATAATCGAGCTTTTAAATCAAATACTGTTCCAAATAAACGGCATCCGCACAGCGTGATCATCTGGACCTGCCCGCATCAATCCATTAGATTCATGTAGACAGCTCCAGATGATCAGGCTGTGCGGATGGTCAGACGAATCTGGATTGTCGTTGTCTGCTTATCTTTCTTAATAATAACAAATAAAAGTCAACACTGAACGGCATCCCATACTTTTCGATATCAAATTTCGTTTGTGACATTCACAAGTGGCTATTTATTTACTTGTGATCACGTTCATTTGAATTGTGAAAATGCCGCTGTGTTTCTGTTTTACAAGCTTAGACAAAACTGAGATCCCAGATGGATTTGAAAGCAGACTGTTCGCACTTATTCGTGACCTTTTCAAGAAACCGGAAGAGGTAAACTTCGCATTTTCTGTTTAGACTAAAATTACTCCCCAACCGGAGTAATTTTGCGGACAAATGTATCGTTCGTTTGTCATTACTGACAATGACCAATCCTAATCAACTGTGTGATGTGTTATTATTTGTGTGTACTTAGATGGCTGATAAGACCAATCTTAGCTCTAAACTGCCTGTTGCAGACAGAGCAAGAGAGGTCTGAGGAAGAAAGCTCTGTTGGTGAAGCCTAAGCTCTGGCTTTCCGCTGTGCACGTTTCTGCTCGGCTTCGCTGATTCGTTTTGCTTCGTATTCACCAGCTCCCCTTCTTATGGGGCCTCTCCACTTTGTTCGATCCTGTGCAATCTGTTCCTATGACTCTGTTGGTATGTTGAAGTCTTTAAGGGAGGCTTTGAGTGTGTCCTTGTATCGCTTCTTCTGACCACCATGGGGCGTTTTCCAACTTGTAATTCTCCATAGAGGATTTTCTTTGGCAAACGTTCATCAGGCATTCTGGTAACATGGCCCGGCCATTTTAACTGTGCTAATTTCAGAAGAGTATGCACACTCTGTATCCCTGTTCTTTTCAGGACTTCTGTGTCTGGAATCCTATCTTACCACTTGATCTTTAGAAGTTTTCTAAGACAGCTTGTATATATGGAAGTGGTTCAGTTTTTTGGCATGCCGTTGGTAAACTGTCCGAGTTTCGCATGCGTATAATAGTGTTGGCAGCACCATCGATCTGTATACTTTCAGCTTTGTGTCGTCTGATTCCACTTCGGTCCCAAATACTTACAGTAGCCGGCCAAATGCTGCACTAGCTTTGGCAATCCTAGCATTGACTTCATTATCAATGTGCACAACTCTAGACAATGTGCTTCCAAGGTAGGTGAACTTGTCTACCACTTGCAGTCGTTGACCTTTCACTATGATGGAAGGTTCCTTGTAAGGCTTTTCTTACCCCGGAAGAGGTAAACTTCGCATTTTCTGTTTAGACTGCAATTGCTCCCCAACCGGAGTTATTTTGCGGACATATCTTATTTCAAAGAGTAGCCCATGCTGCTTTAAATACAACATGATTGCACTCTGTAAGTTGGTTCCTTGGGGTACTGCAGCCTCTTAAGTACGTTACACGTCTAAAACACGTAAACTACTATCTTTAAAAAGTATGATTTAAAAGGAAGGCTCAATCTCTTATACAGATCATAAATGATGATATAATCTGGCAATGCGATGTATTAACTACAAATGCGGGCTTTTGAATAAAATAAAATAAAATAAAATAAAATAAAATAAAATAAAATAAAATAAAAATAAAACGTCAGTTATGGCATAGCTGCAGATTAAGAACTCTTATTTCTGTTCGCATTTCCAAAATTAAATTCAATTTGAATTCAGGAAAACACATTTGACCATGTATTTCGTATTTTGTCTGAGATATAGGTTAAATATACCCCACTCCGATTTTAAACAGTGTGCCTTCAAACGTATCTTTCAAGCCTAAATCATGATATCACATATGCACTCCTACTACGATGAGGTTATTTAAGGTTTTCTGTATAAATGCCTGAAAGACCTTCAAAATCCTATACTAATAAAATATCTTTCGGCTTGAAGAATTATTATTTTTCTATTAGTGATGTCAGAAACAACATATTAGGTAGCAAATAAGATTATCGCTGTCTTGTAACAACATAATGGGTACTTATTAAGATTATCATGATCCTACAATGTATGAGAATCCTTAATAAGAACATATTTGTGTTATGTTTATGGTCTAAATACAGTTGACTCTCGTTATCTCGACCTCGCTTATCTCGAATAACCGCTTATCTCGAAGTGAAAATCTGGTCCCTGCCTATACATGAAAACCTAACAACAGATGGAAAATATTGTAGAAAAGAGGAGAAATTGCTCCTAAGGAGCAATTTCTCCTCTTTTCCACAATATTTTCAATATATCTCTAACTTCAAAAGTCCATTTACCTATCAGTTAGTTAAATGTGGTTAATCAAATTATTTTTTCCTCAATTCTACAAACCTGATATGTCGAACTACGGATATCTCGAAGTATTTCAGAGAGTCCCTTGGGATTCGAGATAACGAGAGTCGACTGTATTCGCAAACTAGGGATTTTTGGGATGCTTAATTGTGGAATTAATTAAAGTATGTAACATGTATTATGAGTTACTGCATCTGTCCCAAATACAGTCGACTCTCGTTATCTCGAACTCCAAGGGACTCTCTGAAATACTTCGAGATATCCGTAGTTCGACATATCAGGTTTGCAGAATTGAGGAAAAAAAATTTGATTAACCACATTTAACAAACTGATAGGTAATTGGACTTTTGAAGTTAGAGATATATTGAAAATATTGTGGAAAAGAGGAGAAATTGCTCCTTAGGAGCAATTTCTCCTCTTTTCTACAATATTTTCCATCTGTTGTTAGGTTTTCATGTATAGGCAGGGACCAGATTTTCGCTTCGAGATAAGCGGTTATTCGAGATAAGCGAGGTCGAGATAACGAGAGTCAACTGTATTCTAAAAGTACATTTGAATGGCGCGAAAAGGCGAAAACTGGTGGTACAAAAGTGCTTAGAAGTGAAACATAGATTAACGTTATCAGAAAATAACTTTTAATGTTAAATGTGGTTGGTTTGGCATTCTAGATGTAACGCACATAACACTATGCCACGATTAAAATGGATTTTAGTGTAATTTGAAATGTTCTGGTTTATATACCAAATAAACAAACAATTGATGGTTTTACCTCTTACATGAACAATTAAAAATGATACTGAATTGTTTAGGATACTTGTCGGACTCACGATAAGGTTATCGAGTGTTATTTTGTCAGTTGATCTGATGACTGGTAAATTTCTCTACTGGAAGGCCTTGTGCCACAACAGTTCAATAATTACAATAATTAGACTCCCCGAGCATAAACAATTTCCCAGTGTGATTAAACAACTGTGACTGGTACTTTACTTCTGTTAACCAAAGTCGCTTTCTTTTGAGTCATCTCTATATACTATATATACTTGCTATCTAATTCCTTATCAAGCTCCTCCTCTTTTTTGTATTTGTTTCAGTGTACATTATGTAAATAACTCTTGTGGTACGATGAAACCACTTGTCTCATCATACTTTGTCCCATTATTCATTTAAGTTTCCATCTATGTCCATCTGGACTTGGTACGTCAGGAAATCGTTCAGCAGCATGTCTCAACATACACGCCTCAAAGTTGGCTCTGTACGCATATACTTACAGAGATGCCCTGCAAGGCACAAAAGGCTAAGATCTATTCTATCAAATGTACTCTGCAGCTGTCCATATTTACTATGTCATTTTACAGAAAACATAGCGTACCTGGGTTTAATGACATTTGTGGACGTTGCTTTTCAATATATGCAGCACACAAACTTTTTCGGATCGTCCATTGTGGTTTGGGAACAGATAACCTCCGCACCCAACTGTTCAAATACAGACACTTCTGGATATTTTCTCTAATGCCTTAGATGAAACAGACTTTCCTCTTTGGACAAAGGCACTTGAAGTATCACAAGTGAAACAGTGTAGCCGAGATAGAGCTAAATACAACTCTACGCCCTGCCGTTCAGTAATTTAATAAACATTAAGAAAATGCTCTTATTACCTATCCCAGTGTTAATCAAAATCAGGAACTATGGACGAAACCATTATTTAAGCTCAAACCCTACAAGACCATCAGTTACCTCCACAAGTATTTCAATTCACAAGCACGCCAACTCATATGTTCCAAATGCCACAGTTTCCACAGATGCCATAGGTGCCGCACATGCCAGCTGTGTCTAAAATGTCATTTCAACAGCCCGGACTTTCAGAAACTGATGTTATTCGCATCGCAACACTTGTGAAACAGATGTTGACGGATCAAACCAATAGAGTTTGGAGCTTTATGCGAACCAATTTTTTTTTATTTTTATGTATTAAGGGTTGCATCGGAACCCAAGGTGAAGTTGGCTGGCCGTAAAAGTGCTTTGAATCCCCAGGTGATTTAGTCTGCTGACCGTTTTCTAAGGCGGTGGTCCCGGTGTTAGTCTTACTCTTTGTTACTTTGTAGTTTGTTCTACGAGGCGATTTGTTTATGTCTTGCCTTGTGTTATTTTGTTCTTGTGTTTTTCAGTCCTTTAGCACTGCGATTACCTCGCTTGGGGAAGAGAGAGAGCTAATCTTAGTGCTTTTCGTACATTTGTTCGGTTTGTGCTTGTTTGGTTTTGTCTGTTTCCTCTTCCTCTTGGTATCTTGCAAGGGTTGCGGTTTGTGATTATGGCACCCTCTTCTCTTACCGGTTTTGTGAAAGACAGGATTGCGCTAGAAACGACTGTGCTGCGAAATACCGTCTGTACCATACAGGTTGACCTTAAGATGATTACAGACAGTATCGCTGAGCTGGTGGCCAAGCTTTCTACAAGGGTTAACGACCTGGAACAATATGACAGGCCGTCTTTCCTCAGTATTGCCGGTATGTCAGAGCAAGAAGACGAGGATACGGACGTAAAGGTCTTGAAACTTGCCTCTCGTCTTAACATTAACTTTCAGGAGAGAGACATAGAAGTCAGGTATTGAGTGAGTCCCGGTTGCAGAATGTTTTCTGACGGTGCCGACGAAGGAGACAGATCCAAACCAAGGGAGATTATCGTTAAATTCAGGAATCCGAAAGCACGATTGGCTCTTCCGGTGCAGACAACTAAACGTGCTAACAAAATTAAAATACTTAGGTTTACAATGGAACTGTAAATATACTGGACAACGATGACAACAAATTGATAATCTCCAATACCCCTCATCTTCAACCATACGGTATAGAGACTAACAAATCCAGTACACCGAATTAGTTGACAACTAATGGTACACAGAGCTTGCCCAATCCATAGTTATACGATTTTCAAATTAGATGTGTTCCATATGGAACTGCATTGTCTGGTCGTGATACATTAGATGTACGAGCACATGTTTTGTTAAAATACATCCCACTGACAGGTCTATATTCTGCTACGAAGACCCCGCTAGGACCCATCTTGCATTACAAGAGTATGGTTGGCGGGGGCATTCATTATTTTCCATAGTGCTACGCTGTATCGAGATTGTTGGTGCTTGTTGGGGACGCTGTATCGAGATTGTTGGTGCTTGTTGGGGGGGGGGGGGAGGGGCGGTGGCGGATGGGGGGGGGGGTGGCGCTTCAGTGAGGAGGTTCCAGCGAGCAGCTGTAGTTCGTATGTTGGTCCGAAATTTGGAAAAAGTACGCTTTTTTATGTGAAATGTTTCTTTTTCATGAGTAGAAAGCGTCATCTACCCGGATCAGACGTTGCACAACGCGGCGACTGATCTGGGTCTACACTGATTACACATATCTGTCCGTCTCAAAACTTAGGATTATTGAGTCAATATTGTTACCTGTAGGTGTTTCTAAATAAATGCTGGATGAATATGAAACTGTGTTTACCCGGATCGAATGCAGCAGTGTACGGCGCCTGATCCGGTTGACACTGCACGGGCCAGTCTTTCTCAATACGTATGATAATTGAGTCCGTTTTACTCCTGTTGGTATTTCTAAATAAATGCGTGTTAAGTATAAAACTATGTTTACCGGGATCGAACGCCGCTGAACGCGACGCCCGATCTGGGTCTTCACTGTTTGTACAGGCCTGTCTCAAAACTCAGGATTATTGAATTCATTTTCCTGCCTGTTGGTGTTCCTGAATGAATGCTCGGTGGGTATGGAACTGTGTCGGCGCCTGATCTGGGTCTACATTGATTGCACAGGACTGTCCGTCTCAATATTCAGAAGTACTGAGTCAATTTTACTACCTGTTGGCGTTTCTAAATAAATGCTTGATGAATATGAAACTGCGCTTAACCTGATCGGACGCCGCAAAACGCGGCCCGTGGTCTGGGTTTATGCTTGCCTGTTTCAATATGCAGGAATATTGAGTCCATTTTACTGCCTCTTGGCTTTTCCAAATAAATGTTAAATGGGTATGCAACAGAGTTTGCCAGGATCGGACGCCGCAGAATGCGGTAACTGATCTGTGGCTTTATTGTTTGTGCATGCCTGACTGTCTCAACACGTAGGAGAATTGCATCCATTTTACTACCTGTTTGCCGCTAGATGGGGCTGAAACAGTGTTTACATGGTTCGGACGCTGTTGAACGCGGTATCTGATCTGAACCTGCACCATTTGTTGTTTGTGTTGAGGTTTTACGGCCCAGTCAACCCAATGGTGTCATGTCGAGCGCGGTTAGTTTACCTAACCACACGTTTACTGGGCAGGCTTAGCCCTCCAAGTGGTTAACCAGTATTGTGCACATTCTTTTGCAAGAAACTGACAACTGCCCTTCTTCAATCAGCGGAAGGAAGAGAATGACCGTAGAAAATATTTCATGATCAGTCTCCATGAAAGAATGTTGCCGACCTCGGCGGGGGTCGAACCCACGACCTCCTGGTCTGCAGTCGGACGCGCATCCAACTGCACTAGCGAGGCCGCCTGCACCATTTGTACAGGCCTGTCCGTCTCAGTACTTAGGATTATCGAGTTTGGGCTCATTGAGCCCATTGTGGTATATTTGAAAATGGAGTTCTGCTCATGTATACGCTAGAGGGCGTAAGCAGTGTTGCAAACTTCATTACTGCTTATGAAGAGTCAATAAAACCGAGACTCCCATTTTCTGATCCGTAGTGTGTTCTTTGTTTCCAAAGGCAATCTTTTTGACATTTATTCACAGTACTACCTGTCGGTGATTTTACATTAATACTTGATGAGTATGATATTGTGAAAACTGTGTTTACCTGGGTCGGATGCCGCAATGTGCGGCACATGATCTGGGTCTACACTGTATGCACAGGCCTGATTGTCTCTCTATTTAGGATTACTGAGTTCATTTTCTACTTGTTGGCGTTTATAAATAAATGTTGAATGGGTATGAAACTGTGTTTACCCTGATTGGACGCCCCAGAATGCGGCGCCTCATCTGGGTCTACACTGTTTGTACATGCCTGACTGTCTCAGTACGTAGGATAATTGAGTCCCTTTTGCGAATTTTGGCGTTTCTAAATAAATGCTTGATGTGTATGAAGCTGTGTTTACCCGGATCGGACGCCTGATCTGGGTCTACACAGTTTGTACAGGCCTGACTGTCTGAATACGTAGGAGTGTTGAGTACATTTTGCTACCTCTTGGCCGCTAGATGGGTATGACGCTGTGTAAACCCGGATCGGACGCTGCTGAACGCGGCGCCTGATTCATCTACACAGTTTGTACAGGCCTGTCCGTCTCAATACTTAGGATTAATGAGTTTGTTTTACGAACTGTTGGCGCTCTAAATAAGTGCTTTATGGGTATGAAACTGTGTTTACCCGGATCGGAAGTCGCAGGGTGCGGCGCCTGACCTTGGTCTACACTGATTGCACAGGACTGTCCGTGTCAATATTTAGGATTACTGAGTTCCTTTTACAACAGTTTGTACCTGTTGGCGTTTCTAAATAAATGCTGGATGGGTATGAAACTGTGTTTAGCCGGACCGGACGCCGCAGAGTAC
Source organism: Anodontia alba (assembly GCA_964016985.1). Classification (NCBI taxonomy): domain Eukaryota; kingdom Metazoa; phylum Mollusca; class Bivalvia; order Lucinida; family Lucinidae; genus Anodontia; species Anodontia alba. The sequence goes on along the minus strand of OZ024830.1, from coordinate 7,068,504 downwards.
GGCGCAAGATCTGGGTCTACACTATTTGCACAGGCCAGTCTGTTTCAATACACAGGATTATTGAGTTAATTTTACTACCTGTTGGGGTTCCGAAATTAATGCGGGATGGGTATGAAACTGTGTTTGAGTTTTTATTTTGTTTTTATTTTATTTATTTATTTTTTTTGCACACTGAAAATTAATTCAGGTTGGAACTGTGCTAGACCAATGTCGCTTCAGTCTTTAGTCAACGTTGCCTCAGCACTGTGTTGACATTGCGTATTCTTGGGGAAGATTATTATTATTATTGCATGACTATATATATTATCGAATTATGTTAAATATGATCATATAACTACGCATCAGTTGAAGAACACCAATGTAAATAATACCCTGTTTTGTGCGCTTGTCATATCCTTTTACTATTGTGGAACAGATAATTTGAATATACGAATGATTAAATAACAGTAGACCCAGAACCCTTACTTGATATTTCCTTTCGTTCAAGCTGGGGACTTAGGAGCCAAAACATTTTCAGGTCTAATCGTAACGTTACTGCTATTAAGGATTTTGCTCTTGTAAGTTCATTAGTAGTCAGTTTCGTATTTTTGGTTTAAGTCATTGTATGTAGCTAATTTTCACCTTGCCTCTTTGTAGGTCTTAAACTATAACATATTTATGAACAGTTTTATTATAAAACGTAGTGTCGGATCGGTTCCTTTTGCATTTAGTCTGGTCCTGACTGAAGATTATATTCAAAATATAAGAATTCAAATTCAGTTGAAGAAACATTCTTGGCATGTGTGTTCAAACTTAAAAATATTGAGTAAATATCTGTGAAACACGAGCAATTGTTTCTTCTTCATTTTTCCTCTCATTACGAAAACACGCCTATTCAAATATATTGAAATTTTCACCACCAAAGACTGAACATTTTCAGATAAAAATCCTGCTATATTTTTCATATTTCTACACAAATCATAGATTGTGGGTACTCGTTAGAACCGCCTCGGCGAGGCGGTTCTTACGAGTACCCACAATCTATTTTGTTTTAGCAGAAATAAGAAAAATAATATATACCCCTGTAAACTCCAGTTTTACTATAAAGGAAAGTGGGGTTTAAGGGGGTCAAAATTATATAGGCATGTTTTTGTGATGTTTTTTTTTTTTTTTTTTTTTTTTTTTTTTTTTTTTTTTCAAATACAATATCTAATTCTGATTAAGCGATGTAAGTTCAACATACAGTACATCCTCAGGCATATAATGTTGCACATCTCCGTTTCAGCCACGTCACGGGAAAACAATTGTTATTGCATATGCGAACAACGAAGGTTCAGCCACATGCGTGGAAGCACCATTACTATGCTTTAACCTTGACTGCATTAAATTTTCAATAACATCTGAAAGTCATTATCCCACTATTATGATTACCAACATCTTGTCTATGTATTTTACATGTTCTGTTATAATGATGTATTGTTTGTTAGTCTAGATCCAACAGGTTTTTGTATTCTTCATTCTCTATCTTTTTTCTCTTTTTTATTCCTTTTTGCATGCTCCTGATCTTAATTTTTGTTTACATATTTTTACACTTTCACATAAGAATGCAAGTTTCATGGTAATTGTGATGTGCCTTCTATTGCCAGAATATCTATTTATTGCACTTATTGGGCGTATAACATAAAATGTCAGTAGAAATAAACATTTATAGGGCAAGAGTGGGTCTTCATCATGTCCGCCATTTTAAAGTAACGAGTTGAAAAACTGAAAAAATTTCGAGCTACTTACATCTTTTTTAATTTTACTTTATCAAGCCGGAGATGTTGAAACAAATCCTGGACCTTACTTCTGAAAGTTCTTCTGAGTCTTCTGAATCAATTAAATTTCCGCCGCGTCAGGGAAACTCATCTATGGTACGCAGAGAGAGCAAATGTTTTCCTTTAATAGTAGCCCCAATTTTGGAAGCAATACTTGTTAGAATTGGGCAGCTATTATCCTGTAGTAATATTACATCAATCAAATAGATTTTGATGTAGCCGGGAAACAGAGTCACATAGGGGCTACGTCATACACTGTCAACAGGGGACCTCCTAACATTGCATAATTATCATTAATGTTGCTATTACAGAGATTCAGACTAGAAGAAAGTCCATACCACAGGATTTGTGAAGCAATCAGTTATGATCCTGCAGTGTTATTACATTATTATTATTATTAGTATTATTATTATTATTATTATAACAGAGAATCAGCGTGGTAGTAAGGTCCGACTAAAGGATATGTAAATCCAGCAGTTATGACCCTACTGTGATATTACATTATTATAATTATTATTATTATTATTATTATTATTATTATTACTACTATTATTATTATTATTATTATTAGAAAAAATAACCGCCATGACTCTGCAGTGATCATCATCATAACTGGATTTTTCATTAACGTGCAGATACAGGGGCAACGTCAACGTCAGTGGGTTCCACTTCCAGGTAGCTGGCTTGCTGCACGCATGGCAGCTCTCACACCATATCTCCAGGTATGTCTATCATGAGGGTCGATAGCCGAGAATTTCACTCTCTGCAATCCCTTTCTGTCAGCTGCTTCCATGTCATCTTGGGCCTTCCAGGCCCACGCTTTCAACCAACGTGCATATCGAAAGTTGTCTTGCGTGCCCCATTGGAGCGTTCCATTTGTCCATACCAGTAGAGCCTTCTCTCCTTCAGAATAAGGTTCAGATCCTCTATACCAAGCCGCACTAGTAGATTAATGGATCTGGTGGTGACAATGTCTTGTGGCTTGACATTGCAGATCTGTCTGATCATTGCTTTGTCATTTCGCTGCCGGCGTTGGAGGTTTGGCTTTGTCAATGGCCAAGTATCACTAGCATGGAGCAAGAGCTGTACACGCGACCACGTGTCTTGAAAGAGATGACGAGAAGGGAGTACTGGTAGCAGCTCCTTGAACTTCTTCCAGGCGGTTTTCACACATGTTGGGGTTCAAAGTTCACAGCCATCGGCTGTTGAGAGTATGTCTCCTAGGTAGCGAAAGGAAGCTATCACCTCCAGCTTGTCAGGTTTGACTAGGAGTTCCCTTAGTGGTCTGCCGTCCAAGGGGCGTGCAGTTCTCTGGCACCGTATACATCTGTAATCAGGATCCTTGGTCAAGCGCTTGAGCCCGTTGCATATCTTGAGCACCCAGTGCTTGCAGCCGTTGCAGATGCTGTAGTTGCTGCCCATTCCAATACGACAGATGGCGTATGACTCGCCTGAACTCTGCTGGAGGTCCAGTCCCATACCACAGATCATGATCTTTATGTTTCCTGCATTTACTCTTAGTCTTTTCTCCTCCATTGCTTTTTTCCAAGTCAAGAGCCTCCGGACACATCCTCAAGTGATCCAGCGATGATAACAAGGTCTATGCATAGCGGAAATTCAGTCAAATCCCAGGGGACCCCAGAGCAGAACTCGCGAGAAAAGGCTTCAAGCACTATGATGAAGAGCAGCGGTCTGAGAACCGAGCCTTGATGAACACCGACCTTAACTTCAAACGCTTCAGTGTGTCCCTCACCAACACGGACACGACTCCGCTCATTGGCATTCATCCCCTGCACCAGTCGAACAATCCACTTCGCCACACCAAGTTTTCTAAGCGCCGACCAGATGACCTTCCGAGGCACTCGGTCAAACGCCTTCTTCAGGTCCACAAAAGCCATGTAGGGTCTCTTTTTGGCAGCTAGATACTTCTCTTGCAGCTGCCTGATTACAAAGATTGCGTCTGTTATTCCTCTGCCTGGGATGAAGCCAAACTGTGAATCGTCTATTGACACCATGATGAGGCCGTGCACAATCCTCTCCAGGATGTTTATGACCTGCTGTGTCAGCTTGAGACTTTTCCAGTGCTTCCCTCATACCTTTGAAGAGGCAGACAATGAAACTTTGCTCCCAGTCAGAGGGTACCTCAGCATCGCAGATGATTACAGTAGCGAAGTCACGGTGATATTACATTATTATTATTACTATAAATATTATCATTATTACAGAGAATCAGCCAGGTAATAAGTCATAGCCATTTGTTTGGTCAAGGATTTGTAAAGCAGTCCGCTATAATCCTGCAGTGATATCACATTATCATTATCAATGTTGTTATTACAGAGAACCCGTGTTGCAGTAAGCCTGATTAAAAGATATTTAAAGCAGCCAGCTATGATCTTGCAGTGATATTGTATTATCATTATAAATATTGGTACTACACAGAATCAGCGTGGTAATTAAACCCTGCCTAAAGGATATGTAAAGCAGATAGCTATGATCCTATAATGATATAACATCATTATTATTAATGTTATTACAGAGAATCAACGTGGTAGTAAGTCCTAACCAAAGGATTTATAAAGCGGGGAGCTATGATCCTGCAGCGATATTACAGTTACATTCCATTGCTGTGTTTGACAAGGAAAGAAATCCGACATATTTTCCAAAAATATTTGAGTTCCTGACCAGCGAACTCAAGCTGCCTGAAAATAGGTATGTGTTATCTACCTGTTTACCGTACTGAAAAACATAAAGATGTCTAAGAAGAACGACAATCACAGAACATCATCGCGAAAACATACCTTTATAATTTTGATCCCCATAAACCCCACTTTTACAAAGTAAAACTGAGGTTAACAGGAGTATACATTATTTTCTCATTTCTGCTCAAAATCATAGATTGAGGGTACTCGTTAGAACCGCGTCTCCGAGGCGGTTCTAATGAGTACCCACAATTTATGTGTTGAGCAGAAATATGAAAAATATCAAAACTTTTATCTGAAAACTCAGTTTTTGGTGGTCAAATTTCGAGTATATTTGTAAAGGCGTATTTTCGTAATGATCGCCTACCAATCACACCAACAAAAATACCAAACAAACCATGACAGTACACATGTAACAAACCAAAGAAATGCAAACCATTTCCTTCTTTCTTAACGAGGTAATCACAATGCTAGACAGATCCATCAAAACCACAATAAAAAAACAACTGGACCATTACTTTAGAATGGTCAGTAGGAAAAACAACTGGCGGTGAAGGTATCCAGGAAATGTTAACTTCTCTAAGCATCACCTTCTTCAGATCTGGAGAAAACTCTCTCAAAAATATCAGCAAATATTCCTCCTTTACAAGCCCTCTGACTATATGGCTTGGTTCTTTTGTCTGGATATTTACTGTTTGCAACAGCCCCGAAAATACATTTTATCAGGGCATATTGCAAAGATACCTTCGAGCTTTATTCTTTTGATTCGTTTGTGTTGAGGATTTACGGCCTCTCAACCCAATAAGGTCATGTCGAGCGCAGTCAGTTTACCTAACCACACGTTTATTCGGCAGGCTTAGTCATCCAAGCGGTTATGGTTGACTGTAGTTCCATCGAAAATGGCTACCCATAGATATACAACCATAGTTTACCCAAGTCAGCCATAGCTGAACCCGGTTGACTGTAGTTCCATCACAACATGTGTGACCATAGTTATATAACCATAGTTTACCAGTAGTCAGACATAGCTGACCCTTGTTGACTGAATTTCCATCAAACTATGTGTGACTATGCTTTTATAACCACAGTTTACCGAATACAGCCATAACTGACCCTGGTTGACTGTAGTTCCATCAAAATATGTGCGACTATGGTTATATAGCCATCAAAACTATGTGTGACTATGCTTTTATAACCACAGTTTACCGAATACCGCCATAACTGACCCTTATTGACTGAATTTCCATCAACCATGTGTGACCATGATTATAAAACCACAGTTTACCAAAGTTTGCCATAGCTGACCCTTGTTGACTGTAGTTCCGTCAAAACATGTGTAACCATGGTTGTATAACCATAATCTTATAAAGTCAGCTATAGCTGTGCCTGGTGACTAAATTTCCATCAAACCATGTTTGACCATGGTTAGATAATCATAATTTGCCAAAATCAGCAATAGCTGTCCCTGTTTGACTGAGGCTACATTAAATCATGGCTGACTATGTTATATAAACACAGTTTGCTAAAGTAAGCCTTAGCTGATCCTGGTTGACTGAATTTCTGGCTATAGTGATATAACCATAGGTTGCCATAGGCAACCATAGCTCACCCTGATTGACTGAAATCCCATCAAATCATGGATGACCATGGTTAGATAACCACAGTCAAGTCAGCCATTGCTGTCCCTGGTTGACTGAAATTCCATCCGATCATGACCATGGCTGACCATGGTTATATAACCATAGACTGCCAGTCAACCATAGCTGACCTTGGTTGACTGAAGGTCCATCAAACTATAGCTGACCATGGTAATGTAACCGTAGTTTGTCATGCAACCATCCCTGACTCTGACTGACTGAAGTTTTATAAAATCACGGCTGACCATGGTTATGTTACCATAGTTTGCCAGTCAACCTGGTTGACTGAATTACCATCAAAATCACGGCTGACCATGGTTATGTTACCATAGTTTGCCAGTCAACCTGGTTGACTGAATTACCATCAAACCATGGCTGACTATGGTTATATAACCATAGATTGCCAGTTAACCATAGCTGAAATTGGTTGACTGTTTTCATCAAACCGTAGTTGACCATAGATATATAACCACTGTTTATTAGTCAACCATAGCTGGCCCTGGTTAATGGTATTTCCATCAAATCATGATTGACTCAGGTTATATAGCCATGGTTGCCAGTTAACCACAGTCTTAATTTCATGAGTAGTCAGGGCATGTGCAGTTCACAGGTTTGTCATGAGTCAACTGATTTTATCTTGTTTTTTTTTTTCAGAACGGGAATTGAATTTGTGGACCTTGTAGATCATATGGCACAGAATGGGAAATAACAATGGGGAATAACATTTACAGTCGACTCCCGTTATCTCGAATTCCAAGGGACTCACTAAAACACTTCGAGATATCCGTATGTCGACATATCAGAGTTGAGAGAGTGAGGAAAACAATAAATTGAACAACCACATTTAACAAATGAATATGTAATTTGACTCCTGGTTAAGGATATATATAAATAAAATAATGTGGAAAAGAGGAGAAATTGCTCCTCAAATAATTGCTCCTGAGGAGCAATTTCTCCTCTTTTCCACATTATTTTGTTACCTGTTGTCATAGTTTCATGTTAAAACAGGGACCATATTTTCACTTCGAGATAAGCGGTAATTCGAAATAAGCGAGTTCGAGATAACGAAGTTTGACTGTATTTTATAATATGAGCCGTGACATAGCATTTTCTGTAAGATTGCATGTGTTTCCAGCAAAGTTTCATGTGTGTTCAGTGAAAGCTCAGATCAGCTAGGGCAAACAAACAGGCCAATCAGAGTCTTTACTGTCCATCTGAAATTGCTTTGGATCCTTGACTACCAGCAGAGTGCCATGCAAAGATTCTGATCAGACCGTGTGGATGTGCAGGCTAATTTGAGGCTTCACATGATGCACTTGAAACCTTGATGGAGATGTTGTGCCTAGACACATATAACATTAGTTATCTTACTGTACTTGTCCTAAATTTTGGACACCTAACAGAATTTGCCCTAAAATTTAAATTAATCAATCTTGGCTATCTGGTAAAGTCTAATTAAATTTGCTGTATGAATGGCAAACAATGTAAACCCCACTCAGTTGCAGTTTCATCTAGATCTACACTGTTTGCTTAGACATGTCAGTCCAAGTATTTAACATAAATACTGTATATTGCAAATGGTATTCAATTATTATAATAAATGCATTTTTGCCTCTTTAAAACGCTTTTTCCTGCTAAGCTTTTAGTACTTATGTCGATCCAAGCTGATACATACCGTATTCAACCTAAATTCCGCATATAACCCTATAAGAGCACAGTCAAGTGATTTCATAGTCTTCAAAAAAGGTATGAGAAAAGTCCAGGGAACCGCAGCCCTTCCCAGACCCCAAGAGGAAGAGGAAACCGACAAATCTAAACAAGCACAAACCAAACAAACGTACGAAAAGCACTAAGATTAGCCCATGTATTTGTTTCTACTTCTTTACAATAGCATATTGAATCGCCTTGACAAGTTGAGGCAATTCAAATGAGTGCCCATACATATGCTTTTATAAAGACAATCAGAAATAAATATCGTGTAAGCACCATAAATAATCCTCTCATGAAGTTATCTGCTATCCCTTTCTTTAAGGTGTGACTTTATAAGGTGCATATTTTACTGAAAGGCTTTTTCCTTGTTGCTTTGTGGTTTATTCTACGAGGCGATTTGTTGTATGTCTTTCCGTGTGTCATTTTGTTCTTGTGTTTTTCAGTCCTTTTAGTATTGCGATTACCTCGCTTGGGGAAGAGAGAGCTAATCTTAGTGCTTTTCGTACGTTTGTTCGGTTTGAGCTTGTTTAGATTTCGGTTTTCTCTTCCTCTTGGGGTCTGAAAAGGGCTGCGGTTTGTGATTGTGGCACTCCCTGGACTTTTCTCTTACCTTTTTTTTCCCAATAATTTGAAAAACTAAGTGCACCATGAAGTAATTAGATTGAATATGGTAAGTCTGGAGCTTCGCTCCAGGTTAGCTTATGCAATGGCTTGTTGTTCAGCTTCCGTCGTCCGTCCTTAGCTTTTCACATTTTCAACATCTACTCCAGACTCCTAAGTCAGATTGAATGGGAAGCATTGTAGCTACATGGAGATTCAGAATAGCTAAAACCATTCCGTTCCGATATCCAAGTTGGCTACCACGGTGGACATCTTTAAATTCTTCAAACAACATCTCCTCCCAAACTGTAAGTTGGATTGTGTCCAAGCTCGATGGAAGGCATCAGATAGATATATAGATTCAGACTTGCAAAATCATTCTGCTCGGATATCCAAGATAGCCGCCACAGCCGCCATCTTGAAATTCTTCAAATGGCATCTCCTCCCAAACCACAAGTCAGATTAAGCCGAAACTTGATGAGAGGCATTGGAACTACATAGCGATTCAGAATTGCTAAAATGGTTCCGTTCCCATATCCAAGGTGGCCACCAGAGTGGCCATTTTCAAACGACATCTCCTCTAAAACCATATTTCAGGTAAAGAGGAAACTTGATGGAAAGCGTGGGAGCGACATAGAGATTCAGAATTGCTAAAACTATGCTGTTCCGGAGGGAGACACTAGCGTGAAATGGAGATTTAGAATTGCTTAATTTGTTCAGTTCCAATATCCAAGATTCAGTTATTATAATAAATGCATTTTTTTGCCTCTTTAAAACGCTTTTTCCTGCAAGCTTTTATTACTTATGTAGATCCAAGCTGATACATACCGTATTCAAACTAAATACCGCACATAACCCTATAAGAGCACAGTCAAGTGATTTCATAGTATTCCGGTTGTAGCCCACGTATTTGTATCTACTTCTTTACAACAGCATATGTTGTGGGTACTCAATGAATCGCCTTGACAAGTTGATTGTCAGACGTCAGATTGAGTGGGAAGCACTGTAGCTACATGGAGATTCGGAATTGCTAAAATCATTCCGTTCCGATATCTATGATGGCTACCACGGTGGCCATCTTGAAATTCTTCAAACAACATCTCCTCCCAAACCATAGGTTGGATTGAGCCAAAACTCGATGGAAGGCATCAGAGTGATATAAAGATTCAGGCTTGCAAAATCCTTTCGCTCGGATATCTAAGATAACGCCACAGCGGCCATTCGTTTTATCCCAGAAGACCATAATGCCTTGTGCGCAACGTGACATCCGGCTGAAACGAAAGTAGGAAAACCAATACTAATGAATTATTTTCAATATTTAACATTAAAATCAACAATGAGAATACTTTTAGTTTAGATATGAATAAAATAATACTGACCAGTGGGTTTATTTTCTTACTTTTATCCTTGAAATAATCACTGGGAGCTCCGGGAGAAACAAGTGCAAGATTGTTGTTACTGATGACTAAATCCCGACATCACTAAATTTATATCCTCCGTTTAGAATTGCTTGGAAAGTCTATATTTTCACTCTATGAAATAATAGAATAAATATTTAAATCCCCGATATAAGTTTCAGTAAACTTTACCCTTTAAAAACAGACAGTTTGAAAATTTAAAAACAAAACACAATCTAACATTGTATTAGAGAACTTCATGTCAGTGATTGATTGATTGACTGATTGATCGCTTGAATGAATGATTTGCAAACATGATGCGCAGCATAAAAGGTACATAATGTTCTACTCAATGTGACAGGGTGGAGATTGATGGTTTGTTGATAGTTGACAGTTATGAATATACCTGAATAAGCTACGAAGTATACAAAGACCTGTCAACTACTCTGTTACCCGATGTAGCGATCAGTAACCCAGGGTATAGTGGTCTGTCACATGGAAAGTATACCGGAATATTGGTCAGCGACAGTATAAACGGAGACCTGTAAGCTACTCTGTTCACTGGTGTATCTGTCAGTAGCCCAGGGTATAGCGGCCTGTCATCTAAAGTGTATACCGGAATATCAGTCGGAGACAAAGTATACAAAGACCTGCCAGCTACACTGTACCCCAAAGTAGCAGTCTGTAACTTCGAGTATAGCAGCCTCTAGCCCGGAACCAAAATCTCGGTTAGCGACAAAGTCAAATAAGATCTGTAAGCTACACTGTACCTAGGTGTAGCCGCCTGTCAGCTGGAATACATACCCGAATACCGGTCAGCTAAAAAGTATACGAATGCCTGTCAGCTACACTGTTACCCAGTATATTAGTCTGTAACCCGGGGTATAGTGGCCTGTCACCTGGAGTGTATACTGGAATATTGGTCAGTGAAAAAGTATATGAAGACTTGTTAGTCTTACTCTTTGTTGCTTTGTGGTTTATTCTACGAGGCGATTTGTTGTATGTTTTCAGTGTCATTTTGTTCTTGTGTTTTTCAGTCCTTTTAGTATTGCGATTACCTCGCTTTGGGAAGAGAGAGCTAATCATAGTGCTTTTCGTACGTTTGTTCGATTTCTGCTTGTTTGGATTTGTCGGTTTCCTCTTCCTCTTGGGGTCTGGGAAGGGCTGCGGTTTGTGATTGTGGCACTCCCTGGACTTTTCTCTTACCTTTTTTTTTTTGTAAGCTACACTGCTCCCCAGGGTATCAGTCAATAATCCAGTGTATAGCGGCCTTTACACTTTAAGTGTAAACCAGTGAATATTGGTCAGCGACAGTATACTAAGACTTATTAGATAAACTTACCCCAATATAAGTCTGTAACCCAGGGTATAGCGGCCTGTCACTTAGGGTGTAGACCAGAATATCAGTCAGCGACAAAGTATATGAAGACCTGCCAGCTACATTGTACCCCAATGTATCAGTCAGTAACCTGAGGTAAACACTTGGAGTGTATAGATCTACCAGAATATCGGTCAGCAACAAAGTATACGAAGACCTGTAAGCTACACTGTTACCCCGTTTATCAATCAGTCAGTAACACGGGGTATAGCCCCCCTGACACTTGGAATGTACACCGGTATATCAGTCAGCGACAAAGTACATGTATATGAAGACCTGTCAGCTACACCGTACCCCGATGTGTCAGTCAGTAACGCGGGGTATCGCGGCCTGTCACCTGGATTGTATACAGGAATATCTGTCAGTGACAAAGTATATGAAGACCAGTGTCAGCTACGCTATTACCCGGAATATCAGTCAGATACTCTTGGTATAGCAACCTGTCACTTGAAATGTACACCCGAATATCAGTCAGCGACAGAGTATATGAAAACCTGCCAGCTACATTGTACCCCGATGTATCAGGGACCTGGGGTATACACTTGGAGTGCATAGATCTACCACAATATCGGTCAGCGACAAAGTAGACAAGGATCTGTCAGCTACACTGTTACCCGGTATATGTACAGAGGGTAAAGATCTACCGGAATATCTGTCAGTGACTATACGAAGACCAGTGTCAGCTACACTGTTACCCGGTATATCAGTCAGTAACCCAGGATATAGCGGCTTGTCACTTGAAGTGTACACCCAAATATCAATCAGCGACAAAGTATATGAAGACCTGCCAGCTACATTGTACCCCGCTGTATCAGTCATTAACCTGGGATAGACACTTTGAGTGTATAGATCTACCTGAATATCGGTCAGCGACAAAATATACGAAAACCTGTCAGCTGCACTGTTGTCGGTGTATCAGTCAGTAACCCGGGATATAACGGCCTGTTAGCCGGAATGTTTCTAGAATATCGGTCAGCGACAAAGTATATGGAAACATGTCAGATACTGTGTACCCTGGAATATCATTCAGTGCATCGATCAATGATGCAGGTTATGAAAAATCTGGAGTTTATGCTATATGCTAGAGTATCAACAAACATGAATTTATAAGTATGATCTGACACATTGTTATATGTAGAAATTCGTGTTTACTAATGATTATTTAAATAAAAAATAAATCTGTGCATTAGTTGAGAGTATTTTGGCTTGAATAAGATCATAAAATCTACTCAGTCAATGTTGAATCTCACAGCTGGAATGTACTCTGCCCCCTCCCCACCCCACCACACCCCTCAAAAAGCTTAGTCTTGTTCAAATAAAATTTATTATTTCAATGTTGAAGACAGGTTTATTCATTTCTAAAATGGATGAAGAGGAACAGAAAGCTTTACGCCTGAAATACGTTAATTACCCACTGTTTACACTTTCCACGCATAAAGGAATAACAGCACTTACAACGCCACCCATCAATTATGTGCCGTTACTGTCAAGGATTTTTTTTAAATATTTGTCCATAATTTAGTCAAAATACATTTAGATTTTACAAATTAAGATGTACGGATGTCTGATTATATCATTAATTTGTGGAATCTTTATCGAATGTTTTGGATTTCAAATGCAATTCCCTACTTTCGGTTAAACCGGATCTCACGTTCGCGCAAGGTATTATGGTCTGGAATATCACGAATCTTGAAATTCTTCAAACGACATCTCCTCCCAAACCACAAATGGGATTTAGCCGAAATTTGATGGCAGCCATTGGAGTGATTCAGAATTGCCAAAAAATCGTTCCGTTCCGATATCCAAGATGGCCGCCAGGTGGCCATCTTGAAATTCTTCAAACGACATGTCCTCGAAAGCCATACGTTTGATTAAGCGGAAACTTAATGGGACGCATGGGAGCGACATAGAGATTCAGAATTGCTAAAATCATGCTGTTCAGGTAGGAGGCACTGGCGTGACATGGAGATTTAAAATTGCTAAATTTGTTCAGTTCCACCATAGTGGCCATCTTGAAAATCTTGAAACAACATCTGCTCCAGAATGGTAAGTCGGGTAAAGCTGGAACTTGGTGGGAGAGGAATTAGGGAAACATGGAAACTCAGAACTGCTAAATTAGCTCCATTCAAATATCCATGTTGGCCGCCGTGGGGCCATCTTGAAATTCTTCAAACGATATCTCCAAGGCATGGCATAGAGGTCTCCTATTCAAAAAAATGGAATTAAGGGCAAACTCCTTGCATGGATTTCTAATTATTTGTCCTCAAGAAAACAAAGAGTTAAGATAAATTCAGCTACTTCTTCCCTCCTATCAGTAAATGCAGGTTTCCCCCAGGGTTCAGTGTTGGGACCACTTCTATTTTTAATATATGTGAACGACATTGCAGAGAACCTCTTAAGTCTTGTTCGATTATTTTCAGATGACAGTTCTTTGTTCTTTTCCGCCACAAATCTTAAAGATATAGAAGGAGTAATTAATCATGACCTTTTCACTAATATCAGAATGGGCTAAGAGATGGCTTGTAGATTTTAATCCTATTAAGACAGTAGCCATGTTGTTTTCTCTCAGACCTATCGATGCCTTACCTTTATTGAATTTTAATAATAGTATTATTGATTTTGTTGAGATTCATAAGCATCTAGGAATAACATTTTCTTGCAATGGTCAGTGGCATATACACATCGAGACAATTCAGAAGGGGGCTTATAAGATACTTGGCATTATGCTGAAGCTTAAATATAGTTTCAGCAGACAAGCATTAAATCAGATGTATGTATCTTATGTAAGACCTCTGCTGGAATATTCGTCGATTGTATGGGACGGATGTACGGAGCAACATAAAACTGCATTAGAAAGACTTCAAAATGAGGCTGCAAGAATAGTCACTTGTCTCACACGATCTACTTCTATTGTTAACTTGTATAAAGAATGTGGCTGGGACTCACTTGCAGATCGAAAATATTTTCAGAAAATGTGCCTCATGTACAAGTGTTCAAATAATCTTGTACCAGACTATATATCTGATATTATTCCACCACGTGTTGCTGACATTTCAAATTACCCATTACGCAATCTTGACAATTTTTCAAATATATACAACCGTACAGAAACTGCCCGCATATCTTGCATTCCATATTCTGTAACTCACTGAAATAGCCTTCGCGCTAATATTAGCGAAGCGGACACTTACTTATCTTTTCGTAAAATACTAGAAGACGAAGTCTTATACAATGCAAATGTCCCTTCATACTTTCTGAAAGGTCAAAGAAAGCTGTCAGTGCTACACGCCGCAGGAATCCGCAACAGTTGTAGTGATTTAAAGTCTGACTTGTTTCAAAATCATCTAACAGATGACAAGAAGTGCACTTGTGACTATGACAATGAAATGCCCTTCATTACTTTTTTTAAATGTAATAGTTACACTCATCAAAGAATAATAATGTTTCAGCAAACCAGACACTTTCATCCACTCAGTTTAAATGCAGTCTTGTTTGGGAAAACTTCTCTCTCGGATGAGGATAACTTTGTTCTTTTTCAGGCAATTCAACAATATATTAAAGATTCCAGGCGATTCGAATAATTCCGCAGAAGACAGTCCAAACTCATGCACTGTTTAAATTCTGGAGGACGACTGACGCTGAATCTATCTGTCTATCTATCTATCACGTTAGAAAATGATTATGTATTCTAATAGCTATATCTATATGTTTGCCATGTTGTAATTGTTTATATGTTGTAGGGGCGGGCTGTAACTAATGTTGTCAGAACTTGTAGCTCAATCCCATTGCTATTTGAGGCAATAAAATCTGTTTAAACTAATATTTTCAAAAACCATCATGTCGATTAAGCAAAAACGATGGAAGGCATCCAAGCGACATAGTGATTCCGAATTGCTAAAATCCTTCTATTCCAATATCTAATATGGCCACTAAGGTGTCCATTTTGAAATCTTCAAACCTCATCTGCTCCCGAATGGAAAGCCGGATTGAGCCGATACTTGGTGGGAGGCATTGGGCCGACATGGATATTCAGAAATGCTAAACCTTTTTGTTACTTTATCCAGGATGGCTGCCACGCAGCCATCATGTAGATCTTTAAATGTTAGCTCACCTAGAGCTTTGCTCTAGGTCAGTTTATATCATGGTCTGTTGACCATGGTCTGTCTGTCATCTGTATGTCAATCAGTAAATTTTCACATTTTCGACATCCACATCATAATTGTATCCGTGAAAGCTGCCATAGCAGCAATCTTGAAAGTCTTCAATTGTTATCTGCTCCTGAACCCATAAGTCAGATAGAGCCGAACTTGTAACAACATTGAGCAACATGGAGGTTTAGAATTGCTAAAATGGCTCCGTTCTGATATCCAAGATGGCCACCATGCAACCATCATGAACATTTTCATGCTTAGGTACGGAACAAATCCTATATCCCCTCGCCACTTCGTTGTGCGAGGGGATAATAAAGGAAGGTAACCATAAAGGAATGATCCCATACGCCCTCATTTTTCTCCACAGCAACATATCAGTATCAACATTTATGCAAACTGCAAATGCATTTTCAACAATAACAAAGGTAAATAACTAAGGAAATTAGCCCATAGGTCCATATTTTTCTCTAACAGGAACATGTTATCAATAGCAATCTTTTTGCAATATTAGAAACGATAACTCTTAAATTGTTTAGGAAGATAAGAACCAGAAATCAAAACACCTTGTCAAGAATATGAAAGTGAAATGCATATAAAGAAAATAACCGCTAGGCCCTTAATAAACTCTGACAGTAACTTCTTATCAATATCATCGTTTATGCGCATTACGAAAATATTCCTTAAATTATTTGGCATTATAAGAAGCAGAACCTAAAATGCTTTCTTCAAGAAAGGGAAATAACTCTAAAGGACTTACCTCTAGGTCCATATGTTTGTCAAACAGCAACACCTTATCAATATGAATATCCTCTAAATGAATAAACCATAGGCCCTTATTTTTGTCTAACAGCAACACTTCATCAATACAAACATTTATGCAAAATATGAAAATATTACTGAAACTATTTAGCAAGATAAAAAGCAGAAACCAATAGAATAAAAGGGAATAGATTACACCTCATCAATATAAACATTTATACAAAATATTAAAAGAATCCTGAAAATATTTATCAAAGAAAAATTACTATAAAAACTTTAACCCCTAGGCCCTTAATTTTGTCAAACAGCAACATCCTATCAATATCAACGTTTGTGCAAAATATGACAATATTCCTGAAATTATTTAGCAAGATAAGAAGCAGAAACCAATAGAATAGAATAAATTAGAGTAGAATAGAATATAATGGAAAAGAAAAGTAAACCAAAATGGCTTTTCAGGTATTACAAAGGATAATTACTATGAAGGAATTAAACCCTGGCTCCTTATTTTTGTCTTACAGGAACAATTTATCAATATCAACGTTAATGCAAAATATGAAAAGATTCTTAAAATTATTTAGCTAGATAAGAAGCAGAAACGAAATTGCCTTTTCAAGAATTACAAAGGGTAATAACTCTACAGGAAGTAATCCCTTGGCCCTTCTTTTTGTGTAAAAATATCATCTTATCAATATCAACATTTTAGCAAAATATGAAAAGATTCCTTAAATTATGTAGCATTAAAGAAGCAAAAACCAATACGTAAATGACGGACGGACAGACAGACAAAGTTAAAACAGTATACCCCACAAACAAATTTAGCAGGGTCGGGGTATAAAAACTACAGAAAGTAAAGGAAACTTTTCCATACTATATTGTAATATGATACATAACATTTTAAAATTCATAGCACTTGTAAACTCTTTTGGGATACAGACAGAATTCAAATTTATCAATACCCATTCTATCGATACTACTGCTAAGTTTGCAGTGAGTATTAAAGAAAAGCAAGACAGACTTCCTACGTTATATTGGTTACCGAAACTTCAGAAACGACCTTATAAAGCACGTTTCATTGCTAATTCTAGTTCATGTACGGCTACTGTTTTGTCCAAACTGCTTACTTCATGCCTTACTGCTGTTAAAAAACATTGGATTAGATACTATGATACTGTTTACGAAAGGGACGGAATTAACTATTTTTTGTCAATTAAAAATTCTAATGATGTTCTCAATAAATTTAAATCTAAAAACTTTCAGGCTTCTAAATTGTCTACATATGATTTTTCTACACTGTATAGTACGTTACCTCATCATCGAATAAAAGATAAACTTATTGATTTTATTAACCGAACGTTTATTCGGGAGAATACCCAATATTTGGCTTGCAACGAAGAATGTGCTTTTTTCACTTCTGGTGTATATAATAATCACAATTTATGGTCGTGTCAAAAAGTCTGTGATGCCCTTGTTTATCTTTTGGATAATATTTTTATTAGATTTGGAACTAAACTTTATAGGCAAACTATTGGTATTCCGATGGGAAGTAATTGTGCTCCTCTTGTTGCAGATTTGTTTCTTTTTTGTTATGAGAGAGATTTCGTGAAGTTTCTCTCACGTGAAAATCAGGCTGACATTATTGAGGCTTTCAATTCAACTTCAAGATACCTTGATAATTTATTAAATATTGACAATATTTACTTTGACCAAATGGTGGACCGGATATACCCTACAGAACTCCAATTAAATAGAGCAAATTCTTCCGATACCGAGGCATCTTTTTTGGATTTGAATCTATGTATATCTAATGGTACAGTTTCCACCAAAATTTATGATAAACGGGACGATTTTGATTTTGATATAGTCAATTTCCCTTTTCTGGATGGAGATGTCCCCCGGCGTACCTCATATGGGGTATACATATCTCAACTTATTAGATTCGCCAGAGCTTCTTCAACTCTTAAAGACCTTAACCACCGTAATAAAGCCCTTACTGCCAAACGTCTTAGGCAGGGCTATCGTTATTTTAATTTTCATAAGGCGTTTTCGAAATTTTATCGCAGACACAGTGCCTTGTTAGAAAAATATAGCGTCAGTCTGAAAACACTTCTGCAACAAGGTATATCGGAACCAGAATTTTACGGTGACTTAGTGTATAGATTTAGAAAAATTGTAGGTAAATCTAACTTTTCGGAGCAATTCGGAAAACTTATTAACCGTTATAAAAGAATCGGCTATAACCTGGATATTATACGGCAGACTGCATGCCTAGTTGTCAACATAAAAGAATTGGCCTGGATATTATGCGGCAGACTGCATGCCTAGTTGTCAACCCAATCATTGTTGATGGCTATTCTTCACTCTTTAATTGCACGACGGCGGTTCGGGCGTCAGACCCAATGACGGCCTCTTCGTAAAACTTTAACCAGTGGGTTGGGGCTTGACGATATGTCTTTGGCTTGGCCCGCCGTGATTCAACTATTGGTTTTCATTTACTCTAGCATACAGTAGAATTAGCCATGAGTACTCGTCTTTGTTTATTATAGTGATTTATTTGATTTTAATGTTTTCGCTTTGATGCATTGACTGAGTTGGGAGCCTTTATGCGAATCGAGTTTTTATGTGTTTCTGTATTAAGAGTAGCATCGGGACCAAGGGAGAAGTTAGCTAGCTGTAAAAGTGCTTTAAACCCTCCGGTGGTTTACTCTACTGACCGTTCTAAGACGGTGGTCCTGGTGTTAGTCTTACTCTTTGTTGCTTTGTGGTTTATTCTACGAGGCGATTTGTTGTATGTCTTTCCGCGTGTCATTTTGTTCTTGTGTTTTTCAGTCCTTTTATTATTGCGATTACCTCGCTTGGGGAAGAGAGAGCTAATCTTAGTGCTTTTCGTCCGTTTGTTCGATTTGTGCTTGTTTGGATTTGTCGGTTTCCTCTTCTCTTGCGGTCTGGGAAGGGCTGCGGTTTGTGATTGTGGCACTCCCTGGACTTTTCTCTTACCTTTTCTTTTAGGTGAAACAACATAGAAACCACGTTCTGATCAAACTGCAAGAATGCGACAGCTGTTCTGAACCTTCCTTGGGCGCACATGTCAGAAGGTACTATATATATAGCCAAGGAAAGCACATGTCAGAAGGTACTATATATATATATATAGCCAAGGAAAGTCAAGGATGCCACGTTGCTTCATGCTGCGGTCAACGAAGACTGATCTAACATAGGCGGGATAGCTAAAACATACGACACTGTCACATTTTAGGGATAGCAAAACATACAAAACTATCACATTTTAGCAACAAAAGGTAATGAAAAGTCCAGGGAGTGCCACAGTCACAAAGCGCAACCCTTCCCAGACACCAAGAGGAAGAGAAAACCGACAAATCCAAACAAGTACCAATCGAACAAATGTACGAAAAGCACTAAGATTAGCTCCCTCTTCCCCGAGCGAGGTAATCGCAATGCTAAAAGGACTGAAAAACACAAGAACAAAATGACACAAGGTAAGACCTAAAACAAATCGTCTCGTAGAATAAACCACGAAGCCATAAAGAGTAAGACTAACACCGGGACCACCGCCTTAGAACGGTCTGCAGAATAAACCACCGTGGGGTTTAAAGCACTTTTACAGCTAGCCAACTTCACCCTTGGTCCCCATGCAACTCTTAATACAGAAATACATAAAATTCGGTTCGCATTAAGGCTCAGTCAATTCATCAAAGCGAAAACATAAAAATCAAATTAATCACTATAATAAACAAAGACGAGTACTCATGGCTAATTCTACTGTATGCCGGAGTAAATGAAAACCAGTAGTTGAACCACGGCGGGGCAAGCCAAAGACATATCGTCAAGCCCCAACCCACTGGTTAAAGTTGTACGAAGAGGCCGTCATTGAGTCTGAGGCCCGAACCGTCGTCGTGCAATTAAAGAGTGAAGCATAGCCGTCAATAATGATTGGGTTGACAACTGGGTATGCAGTCTGCCGCATAATATTCAGGCTATAGCCAATTCTTTTATAGCGGTTAATAAGTTTTCTGAATTGCTCCGAAAAGTTAGATTTACCTACAATTTTTCTAAATCTGTGCACTAAGTCACCGTAAAATTCTGGTTCCAATATACCTTGTTGCAGAAGTCTTTTCAGACTGACGCTATATTTTTCTACTAAGGCATTGTGTCTGCGATTAAATTTCGAAAACGCTTTACGGAGTTTAAAATAACGATAGCCCTGCCTAAGAAGTTTGGCAGTAAGGGCTTTATTACGGTAGTTAAAGTCACTAAGATTTGAAGAAGCTCAGGCGAATCTAATGAAATAAATAAACCCCATATGAGGTACGCCGGGGGACATCACCATCCAGAAAAGGGAAATTGAGTATATCAAAATCAAAATCGTCCCGTTTATCATAATTTTTGGTGGAAACTGTACCATTAGATATACATAGATTCAAATCCAAAAAAGGTGCCTCGATATCGGAAGAATTTGCTCTATTTAAGTGGAGTTCTGTAGGGCAAGTCTCTCTGCATCATTATTTCCTTTATTTGGGAGAGGTGTACCAATTACGTGACTAAAATGTAGTTGTTGTCATGGTACCCAAGCCATAATCCAATCTCATAAATCCGTAAACGAATGACAAATCAGACTGTTCAGACCAACAGATATAGACCCTTGAATAAAGGGTGTAATCATGCGTCCGCGGATAGTAAGCATTTCTTGGTAAACAAGCTTCGCTCATCATGCCCATAAGTAGGAATGTAGGTAGAAGCGTATGTCTGGGATTATAAAAAATATCTAAAAAAAAAAAAAAAAAAAAAAAAAAAAAAAAGAACCAGATGTTTCCAAAGGCCTAAAACCTCTGTTACCAAGGCTAACATCGCTGCTGTAAAGATTGTGATCGAACAAGATGCGCGATTGTCTGTCAAAAAATAGCTAGTTGTACTGGCATATCAGAAGGCAGAGTGCAAACAATTCTGAAAAAGCGTTTGGACCTGAGAAAGGTTTGCGCTAGGTGGGTACCTCATTTGCTCACTTAGGAGCAAAAAACACAACGCCTTAAAAGTGCCCTGGAACTTTTGAAAACATACAAAGGCTGTAATAGTTGGGTTATTTCTAACTTGCTAACAAGTGATGAAACCTGGGTGCACATGTTTGAGCAACAAAGAAGGGCTGATAATAAGCAATGGATGCGAAAAGATAAAAAACAATAATAATAATAATAATAATAATCGACCTTATTTATAGAGGGTAACGCATTTAGTAATCTAGTACTAATCTTCCATGTGGCCCTCTTTTTTCCTGGGTAGAAACCAGTACTAAGCAATGTGGATAAAGTCTCTTGCTCAAGGAAACAACACTTGCTGTTAGTGGGGATCGAACCCGGTACCTATCGATCTCGAGTCCGACGCTTTACCACTGCACCACAGCGCTCCACCACAGCGCCCATGTTTTGCCAAGAGAACCATAATTTCGAAAAAGATGTTGTACGCAATTTTCTTTAATTCAAGTGGGCCAGTCGTTCAAGTGCCTTGTCCATCTGGTCATACAATCACTGGCTGATTCTACAAGAATTCTGTACTGAAGAAAGTGAAAGAGTTATATAATAAGAAACGACCAAGCAAAGGATGGTCAGGAGTCCACCTTTTACATGACAATGCCTCCTCTCATAAGTGTGAGGTTGTTAAGCTATTTTTGGCTTCTGAAAAGCTGAAAAATTTAAACTATCCACCTTATTTACCTGACCTGAGTCCCTGTGACTTCTTTTTATTTCCAAGGCTTACGAAAATGCCTTCTGGAACTAAGTATACGTCTAGAAGTTCTCTTGGCAGCGCTATTTATCAGTGTCTCCAACAGATACCTAAAGAAGACTATTTATCTGCTTTTCTCGACTTGGTAAAAGGTTACAAACATGTGTTTCACTAAAGGGGGAATACTTTGAAGGGTTGTAATAAAAATATGTTTGATAAAACGTAGCACTGAAGTAATCCGAACCCAGTGACAAACTTTTTTGCAGGACCCTCATAAATCCTCTTCGAATACCATGTCACAAAATGACCTGTAATTTCTTGTAATACTCAGCATTCGCATACTCAGCAATGTAGTGAATTTAAAAAGTATAAATGAAATTACCGAGGAAAGGCCACAATAACGCAGCACAGTCCCGAGGCATGGAAAGAAGAGATAAGGAACAGACAAACATAAAGCGACACATTTACATTAATTGACATACTAACAAAGAACTGCAGCAACATTAATTGACATACAACGGAGAACTGCAGCAACATTAAACTGACAAACTAGCGGAAAACTGCAGCAACATCAACTGACATACTAGCAAAGAAATAATTGCAGCAACATTAACTGACATACGAACAAAGAACTGCAGCAACATTAACTAACATACTAACAGAGAACTGCAGCAACATTAAATGACTTAACAAAGAACTGCAGCAACATTAACTGACATACTAACAGAGATCTGCAGCACCATTAACTGACATACTATCAAAGAAATGCATTTACAGTAACTGATATACTAACAAAGAACTGCAGCAACATTAACTGACATACTAACAGAGAACAGCAGTAACATTAATTGACATACTAACAAAGACCTGCTGCACCATTAACTGACATACTAACAGAGAAATGCAGCAACATTAACCGACATACTAACAAAGAACTGCATTTACAGAAACTGACATAATAACAGAAAACAGCAGCAACATGAACTGATATACTAGCAAAGAACTGTAGCAACATTAACTAACATACTAAGAAAGAACTGCGGCAAATTTAACTGACATACTAACAAAGAACTGCATTTACCGTAACTGACATACTTACAAAGAACTGCAGCAACATTAACTGAAATACTAACAAAGAACTGCATGTACAGTAACTGACATACTAACAAAGAAACTGCAGCAACATAAACTGATATACTAACAAAGAACTGCTTTTACAGTAACTGATATACTAATAAAGAACTTCAGCAACATTAACTGACATACTAACAAAGAACTGCAGCAACACTATCTGACACACTAACAAAGAACTGCAGCAACATTAACTGATATACTAACGAAGAACTGCAGCAACATTAACTGACATACTAACAAAGAAATGCAGCAACATTAACTGACATACTAACAAAGAACTGCATTTACAGTAACTGACATACTAACAAAGAACTGCAGCAACATTAATTGACATACTAACAAAGAACTGCAGCAACATTAACTGACATACTAACAAAGAACTGCAGCAATATTAACTGACATACTAACAAAGAACTGCAGGAACATTAACTACTAACAAAGAACTGCATTTACAGTAACTGTCATACTTACAAAGAACTGCAGCAACATTAACTGAATTACTAACAAAGAACTACATTTACAGTAACTGACATACTAACAAAGAACTGCAGCAACATGAACTGATATACTAATAAAGAACTGCTTTTACGGTAACTGACATACTAACAAAGAACTGCAGCAACATTAACTGACATACTAACAAGGAACTGCAGCAACATTAACTGACATACTAACAAAGAAATGCAGCAACATTAACCGACCTACTAACGAAGAACTGCAGCAATATTATCTGACATACTAGCAAAGAAATGCAACACATTATCTGACATACTAACAAAGAACTGCAGCAACATTAACTGACATACTAACAAAGAACTGCGGCAACATTAACTGACATACTAACAAAGAACTGCATTTACATTAACGGACATGCTAACAAAGAACTGCATTTACATTAACTGACAAACAAACAAAGAACTTCAGCAACATTAACTGACATACTTACAAAGAACTGCACAACATGAACTGACATACTAGCAAAGAAATGCAACACATTATCTGACATACTGACAAAGAACTGCAGCAACATTAACTGACATACTAACAAAGAAACTGCAGCAACATTAACTGACATATTAACAAAGAACTGCAGCAACATCAACTGACATACTAACAAAGAACTGCAGCAACATTAACTGACATACTAACAAAGAAGAACTAAGGCAAAGGAATTGCCTAGGAACGGTTATTAGTAAATCAAGGGGCAAAGGTGTGTGTGTGTGTGTGTGTGTGTGTGTGTGTGTGTGTGTGTGTGTGTGTGTGTGTTATTCCTGAATAATTTGCCCCATCTCCTGACTGAATTTAAGGTTTACTTAATAAATAATAGGAGAAGTTATACTATCTAAACTGCTAGTATATCTAATTAATGTATTTATACTGCAAAACAAAACGCCTAGTGGAGCGTTACGACTACGAGCGGGATAGGGGAACGACTACGTGGGGTGGGGGAGTGAGGGGAACGACTTAGGTGGAAACATCTTGGGGGGGAAACGTCCAGGGGACGAAACAACTCGGATTCTTTCAGCTCTGTAGACCAAACCAGATACCTGTGCAAACAGTGTAGATCCTGATTAGACGGCACATAATGCGTACTCTCATCAGGATACACAGTGTTTCCCACTCTGTTTTGATTTTTGACTGAAACATATATTTGAAACAAAGGATGTGTCCAAATTTAGAGATGGAAGAGTCAGAATCACAAGGTGAAAAGATTAATTCAGTTGATAGAACTTTCAAAGGGGAGAAGGCTCTGTACCATGTTTGCATTGATAAACATTCGTCTTTGGGTCGATTGTTTACAATCGATTCACAGGATGCAAACATCAAAATTTCTTTAAGGTGGTTGTCCGTTTGATTATCATTGACCAATTTAATCAAACCGCGCGATAGACGAAATCCAGGTAACGGTTATTATAGCCGTGCCAGTCTTGTCGCTGTGACGTCAGAGTGCAGTGTAACAACGGTTATCTGTAAAACGTGGACTGGAACATTAGCAAATAGTGCAGACCCAGATCAGACGCCACAGAACGCGGCGTCTATTCTGAGTCTACACTGTTTGTTTTCACTACAAGAATAAGGTTGAGTATATTTTTATGAAATAAACCAATGTTTGTCCAGTCATGTTTCTGGTATTATTAGACAGCCCCACTTAATTTTACGCATATGCTGACGGTCTCTGCATGATAACCTACGGAACACTGTCAAATGGTGCACTTGAGACCTTCACACCCTTCAGTACATAAAGAAACATGTTTCAACCGGACAATGTGTGATTTTGTAACCTATTTCCTTTTCTGCACCTAGAGTCCCGTTTGAAAAGACAGTTTGCTTCTAAAGGAATAAAAGTGTTTTTTTTTTCCTTTTAAAAGAGATCCCTTTCCAGAAGGGAGGCAAATATTTTTGACGTTGTCTCTTTTGAAAGTAAATCATTTCCCTTTAAGCGACATTCTCCAGTCGGTCGGACTGATTTTCACGCATAGTGGTGTTGACCTCATTAATGACGTTTTTTTGAGATTATCTGAAGATAAAGCTATATTATAAAAGATACTACACTTCATATATAGTCGCGTGACTTCTACAAATTTGGAACATCACGCCACTCATTTTTTGTATGAAATGTAAAACGCAACAGATTTTCATAGAACAAGGACCTTATTTTCACTAAAAACTGTCAGATGGGCCCTTTTGGCGTGACGGATCAATTATTTTTATGAGCAGACAATAAATAATAGCTGGTAAAATATAACCTACAGAACTTCTGATCAATAAAGTTCATTTTTCTCTGACATCAAAGTTTCGATATTAAATGGTATGATCACATAAAGAGTTTTGACAACCATGATGACTGATGTTTTTTTTTTTTTTTTTCTTCAAGTCTGAAACTTTTCCCGTTTAGATTTGACATCGTGCGTGCTCAGTCATACCGCATATTATTCATTTTGAAATCTAACAAGAGTATCTAGTCCGCCTGTATGCAAACGTATGGAACGGTATTTAGGTAAAAATTCTATTATGCAACATTGTAATTGCAATTTATTATGATGTCTCTCGCTTTTGCAGTTTGCATCTTCCATTATCCTGCGATCAGGTATAATTGTGCAGCAGTACATTGGATTCTGCACTTCGTCTTTCGATTTTGCAACTTGTTGTTCTGATTATGCTCGTACTGTGGCGCTGTGGTCACTCATTTGTACTTTTTCGTAAACGCTCGTCTGTTCATGGCAGTAACCTTATGATTTCTGCAAACGTATCGGTAATAGGGAGGAGAGAGTGAACTGATTTATCTGATTTTCCTGCATCGTAACTTCATATGGACTTTCAATTCGTTGTGTCATGAAAACTGCATCACGAAAACGAGCCTATTCAAATATACTGAAAATTTTACCACCACAAAATGAAAATTTTCGGATAAACATTATGATATTTTTCATATTTCTGCTCAAAACATATATTATGGGTACTCGTTAGAACCGCCTCACCGAGGCAATTCTAACTAGTACAATCTATGGTTTTGAGCAGAAATAAGAAAAATGTACCCCAGTAAACTCCAGTTTTACTAAATAAAAGTGGGGTTTAAGGGGGTCAACATCATATAGGCATGTTTTCGTGATCGAAACTGACCGGACGGCCAAAAATCGTCACTCTGAAGAAATTTATTAGTTAAAATAGCTGTTAGCGCCCTCCCATCTCAAAGTCCTTTTTGATATTAAAAAGTATGGCTTATTTACAGAAACGAGCTGTTCGGGTGCGTATTTGTTCCCATACCATTCCATGAAAAAGTGGATGGGGTACCTGATTTAATAGTACAGGTGTTAAAAATATAATTCTTGTTATAGACTTTTGCACAAAGTCACCATTATGAAACTGTATTACTCGTTAAAGGGGAACGCAATATAAGTTGTAAGTATATCTTGGAGTACAGTGCTTAACAAGTCATTTATTTTGATGCAAGTCTTTTCAAAATCGGCCTAGAAATAAGGAAGTTATTGTGGATTTGAATATATTTAAAATGGCTATCATGGATGCCGCCATATTGTAGGCTTTGTGACATCATACAGCCCAAATTAAATATGCAAAACCAAATTATAAAGGTTTTCAAGAATAATTTTGCTACCGATTGTTTTATAATCTTTTAATTCTGGTGACAAGCAATCATTTCCCCCCCAAAAAACCAACTCTATAAGAATAACTACTTTTATGAAACAAATTTTAATTTTTATGAAACCTCATTAAATATTCAAAATGGCGGCGCCCATACCACCAATGTTAAAATATTCAATTGTCTATAACTTACTTAATTTTCCACCAATTTTGATCACATTTATGTCAAAATTCGTTGTTTGTGAAATTCTTTACTTCAAAGTACAATATCTTTTAAGATTGTGTTCCCCTTTAAATTGTCAAATAAAATATATGTTGCACTTGAAATTCTGGGACCAGTGTTTTTTGCCATGCTTACAGATGCTTTCCAGGATGGTGACAATGGTATACCTATGATGTATCGCTTTGACGGGAAACTTTTCAACCTAAGAGGGTTGCAAGCTAAATCCAAGGTGCAGACAGAGGTGCTAGATGAGTTCCTCTTTGCTGATGACATGGCAAAGGGTGCTCCAACAGAAGAGAAAATGCAAAAAAGTGTGGATCAAGTATCTGATTCATATGACAGCTATGATCTCACAATCAGCCTCAAAAAGACTGAGGTAGTATATCAGCTAGCACCTGGAAAGCCTTACAAGGAGCCTACCATCACAGTGAAAGGTCAACGACTGCAAGTGGTAGACAAGTTCACCTACCTTGGAAGCACATTGTCTAGAGTTGTGCACATTGATGATGAAGTCAATGCTAGGATTGCCAAAGCTAGTGCAGCATTTGGCCGGCTACGTGGAAGTATTTGGGATCGAAGTGGAATCAGACTTGACACAAAGCTGAAAGTATATAGATCGGTGGTGCTGCCAACACTATTATATGCATGCGACACTTGGACAGTTTACCAACGGCATGCCAAAAGACTGGACCACTTCCATACAAGTTGTCTTAGAAATCAAGTGGCAAGACATGATTCCAGACACAGAAGTCCTGAAACGGGCAGGGATGCAGAGTGTACATACTCTTCTGAAATTGGCACAGTTAAGATGGACAGGCCATGTTACTAGAATGCCTGATGAACGTTTGCCAAAGAAAATCCTCCATGGAGAACTACAAGTTGGAAAACGCTCCCATGGTGGTCAGAAGAAGCGATACAAGGACACCCTCAAAGCATCCCTTAAAGATTTCAACATACCAACATAGTCGTGGGAACAGACTGCACAGGATCGAACAAAGTGGCGAGGCCTCATAAGAAGGGGAGCTGGTGAATACGAAGCAAAAAGAATCAGCGAAGCCGAGCAGAAACGTGCACAGCCAGAGCTAAGGCATCACCAACAGAGCTTTCTTCCTCAGACCTCTCTTGTTCTATCTTCAACAGGCAGTTTAGAGCTAAGATTGGTCTCATCAGCCATCTTAGAACACACAAATAATAATACATCACACAGTTGATTAGGATTGGTCATTGTCAGTAATGACAGACGAACTATGTAGCTTAACGAGCTCGTTAGGGGTCATTTCGTTAGCTATTTTAGCGGATTCAATACACAATATTCTGATATTTGTTTGCTGGAAAACTGTGAGTAGCTTAAGCTACTCACATTTTCAGCAAAAAATTTCAGCATATTTGCGTATCACTCGATGTAAATTTTAACGAATCGTTAACTAACGACATCGTTAGCTTTTACCAATTGGGCCCTGTCAGACAAATACAGATAATGTCACAATAGTGTCACAGCGACGGCAACTATAGTGACGATGCGCCAAAACGTGCTGTCTCAGTTTATGGAGCAGATTTGGGCACAATGTCGCAATAATGAAATTGTTACACTCTATAAAATTGCCAACTAAAATATTTCTGGCATTTGTAATTATGTCCGACAATTACAGATAAGGACAAAGTGGCGTCACAGGGACGGCAACGTTAGTGATGGTGCGCAAAATTTTCCATAAGCTGCAGGATAAGAAGGGATGATAAGCTTATAATATCTTTTGTAGGACGAGATATTAGCAAAAAAAAACAAAAAAAAAAAACATAGAAAAACAATAATTAAAAAATGAAAATAAAATAAATGAGGAACACCAGTAAAAACAAAACTGTGAGACCAAAGGAACGCTGTCCATCTCTTTCTCGGTGTGTGGATGGGGGTGGGACGGTGGGAGGGAAGGTGGGGGTGGGGGCGTAAGGGAGGTGTCGCATTACTCTCCAAATGGGTTCCTACAAGTTTGCTGAAAAAAAGCTACCCTAAACAGTGTGTTGTAAGAATCCTTTTCAAGCGTTCACTACCCCGCTCCTCCCCACCCCGCTCCCAAAGAGGTGATAACGTTTCTTAAAAAAGACTAAGATCGTGAGGATGGTAAACGAGTTATATGTACTGGTTTGGTAACACAAGGAGATTTTTCTCCCTATTTCTCAGTGATTACACAGGATGACATTTTATTCAAATAGCCTCTACAGCAGATCCCTCTCGTCTTATGCTGGCACCAGATGAGTGTGTAATCCAGACAAGATTTTCTACTTTCTCCGCATATGGATATCCTATACTCAATGATTGCCTTGGTGAGGTGATTGTAATGATTTTTTACCTCGCCGACATGATTTTAATGGGCACCACAGCAAATGTTTCATGGAAAAGGCAGATTTTGGTGAATAATCATGTTATCTGAAGCAACTACAGCTAACAATAGTCTGTTGACGCTGTTGACCTATCTGTGACCTGTCGTTGCGTAGTGTGCTACGTAATACAAACTCAAATGGACGCTTGCCGCCGGAAAAATTCGAGCAATTTCACGGACATCACCGAACAATACCGACTCCTAAATAACTGCTGCCCCGCCTATCCACAGGAAAATCGGAATTGCATAATGCATAACAGAACTTTCAAATGCTAATTTAAAGAAAATAGCAAACCAGAATGTGCATATTGCATATCCGGATATAAAACTTCGAAAGGAAAAGGAAAGGTTCATAATACAAAATGCAGTTTTAACAGTAGAAGTTGAGATTGCACATTGCATAATCGAGCTTTTAAATCAAATACTGTTCCATACAAACGACATCCGCACAGCGTGATCATCTGGACCTGCCCGCATTAATCCATTGGATTCATGTAGACAGCTCCAGATGATCAGGCTGTGCGGATGGTCTGACGAATCTGGATTGTCGTTGTCTGCTTATCTTTCTTAATAATAACAAATAAAAGTCAACGGCATCCCATACTTTTCGATATCAAATTTCATTTGTGACATCACGAGTGGCTATATATTTACTTGTGATCACGTTCATTTGAATTGTGAAAATGCCGCTGTGTTTCTGTTTTACAAGCTTAGACAAAACTGAGATCCCAGATGGATTTGAAAGCAGACTGTTCGCGCTTATTCGTGACCTTTTCAAGAAACCGGAAGAGGTAAACTTCCCGTTTTTTTGTTTAGACTAAAATTGCTCCCCAACCGGAGTAATTTTGCGGACATATGTATCGTTCGTTTGTCATTACTGACAATGACCAATCCTAATCAACTATGTGATGTGTTATTATTTGTGTGTACTAAGATGGCTGATGAGACCAATCTTAGCTCTAAACTGCCTGTTGCAGATAGAGCAAGAGAGGTCTGAGGAAGAAAGCTCCGTTGGTGAAGCCTTAGCTCTGGCTTTCCGCTGTGCACGTTTCTGCTCGGCTGCTCTGATTCGTTTTGCTTCGAATTCACCAGCTCTCCTTCTTATGAGGCCTCGCCACTTTGTTCGATCCTGTGCAATCTGTTCTTACGACTCTGTTGGTATGTTGAAGTCTTTAAGGGAGGCTTTGAGTGTGTCCTTGTATCGCTTCTTCTGACCACCTTGGGGCGTTTTCCAACTTGTAATTCTCCATGGAGGGTTTTCTTTGGCAAACGTTCATCAGGCATTCTGGTAACATGGCCTGGCCATTTTAACTGTGCTAATTTCAGAAGAGTATGCACACTCTGTATCCCTGTCCTTTTCAGGACTTCTGTGTCTGGAATCCTATCTTGCCACTTGATCTTTAGAAGTTTTCTAAGACAGCTTGTATATATGGAAGTGGTTCAGTGGCATGCCGTTGGTAAACTGTCCGAGTTTCGCATGCGTATAATAGTGTTGGCAGCACCACCGATCTGTATACTTTCAGCTTTGTGTCAAGTCTGATTCCACTTCGGTCCCAAAACTTCCAGTAGCCGGCCAAATGCTGCACTAGCTTTGGCAATCCTAGCATTGACTTCATTATCAATGTGCACAACTCTAGACAATGTGCTTCCACGGTAGGTGAACTTGTCTACCACTTGCAGTCGTTGAACTTTCACTGTGATGGTAGGTTCCTTGTAAGGCTTTCCTTACCCCGGAAGAGATAAACTTCGCGTTTTCTGTTTAGACTGCAATTGCTCCCCAACCGGAGTAATTTTGCGGACATATCTTATTTCAAAGAGTAGCCCATGCTGCTTTAAATACAACATGATTGCACTCTGTAAGTTGGTTCCTTGGGGTACTGCAGCCTCTTAAGTATGTTACACATCTAAAACACGTAAAATACTATCTTTAAAAAGTATGATTTAAAAGGAAGGCTCAATCCCTTATACAGATCATAAATGATGATATAATCTGGCAATGCGATGTATTAACTACAAATGCGGGCTTTTGAATAAAATAAAATAAAATAAAATAAAATAAATAAAAATAAAAATAAAACGTCAGTTATGGCATAGCTGCAGATTAAGAATTCTTATTTCTGTTCGCATTTCCAAAATTAAATTCAATTTGAATTCAGGAAAACACATTTGACCTTCATGTATTTCGTATTCTGTCTGAGATATAGGTTAAATATACCCCACTCCGATTTTAAACAGTGTTCCTTCAAATGTATCTTTCAAGCCTAAATCATGATATCACATATGCACTCCTACTACGATGAAGTTATTTAAGGTTTTCTGTATAAATGCCTGAAAGACCTTCAAAATCCTATACTAATAAAATATCTTTCGGCTTGAAGAATTATTATTTTTCTATTAGTGATGTCAGAAACAACATATTAGGTAGCAAATAAGATTATCGCTGTCTTGTAACAACATAATGGGTACTTATTAAGATTATCATGATCCTACAATGTATGAGAATCCTTAATAAGAACATATTTGTGTTCTGTTTATGGCCTAAATATTCGCAAACTAGGGATTTTTGGGATGCTTAATTATGGAATTAATTAAAGTATGTAACATGTATTATGAGTTACTGCATCTGTCCCAAATATTCTAAAAGTACATTTGAATGGCGCGAAAAGGCGAAAACTGGTGGTACAAAAGTGCTTAACGCTGAACGCGACGCCCGATCTGGGTCTTCACTATTTGTACAGGCCTGTCTCAAAACTCAGGATTATTGAGTTCATTTTCCTGCCTGTTGGTGTTTCTGAATGACTGCTCGGTGGGTATGGAACTGTGTCGGCGCCTGATCTGGGTCTACATTGATTGCACAGGAATGTCCGTCTCAATAGTTAGGATTATTGAGTCAATCTTACTAACTGCTGGCGTTTTTGCAAATCTTTCGGACGCCGCAAAACGCGGTCCGTGATCTGGGTACATGCCTGCCTATTTCAATGTGTAGGAATATTGAGTCCATTTTACTACCTCTTGGTTTTTCCAAATAAATGTTAAATGTGTATGCAACAGAGTTTGCCAGGATCGGACGCCGCAGAATGCGGGACCTGATCTGTGTCTTTATTGTTTGTGCATGCCTGACTGTCTCAACACATAGGAGAATTGTGTCCACTTTACTACCTCTTGGTCGCTAGGTGGCGCTGAAACAGTATCTAGCGACCAAGAGGTAGTAAAATTACACGGTTCAGACGCCATTGAACGCGATACCTGATCTAGACCTGCACCATTTGTTTGTTTGTGTTGAGGTTTTAGGGCCCAGTCAACCCAATGGGGTCATGTCGAGCGCGGTCAGTTTACTTAACCATACGTTTACTGGGCAGGCTAAGTCATCAAAGTGGTTAACCAAAGTGGTTGTACAGGCCTGTCCGTCTCAATACTTAGGATTAATGAGTTTGTTGTACGAACTGTTGGCGCTCTAAATAAGTGCTTTATGGGTATGAAACTGTGTTTACCCAGATCGGAAGTCGCAGTGTGCTGCGCATGACCTGGGTCTACTGATTGCACAGGACTGTCCGTGTCAATATTTAGGATTACTGAGTTCCTTTTACAACAGTTTGTACCTGTTGGCGTTTCTAAATAAAAGCTGGATGGGTATGACACTGTGTTTAGTCGGACCGGGGTCAAAATTATATAGGCATGTTTTTGTGATTTTTTTTTTTTTTTTTTTTTTTTTTTTTTTTTCAAATACAATATCTAATTCTGATTAAGCGATGTAAGTTCAACATATAGAACATCCTCAGGCATATAATGTTGCACATCTCCGTTTCAGCCGCGTCACGGGAAAACAATTGTTATTGCATATGCGAACAACGAAGGTTCAGGCACATGCGTGGCAGCACCATTATTATGCTTTAACCTTGACTGCATTAAATTTTCGATAACATCTGAAAGTCATTAGCCCACTATTATGATTACCAACATATTGTCTATGTATTTTACATGTTCTGTTATAATGATGTATTGTTTGTTAGTCAGATCTAACACATCACGAAAACATGCCTATTTTATGTGACCCCCTTAAACCCCATTTTTATATAGTAAAACTGGGGTTTACAGGGGTATACATTATTTTTCTTATTTCTTCTCCAAAACATAGATTGTGGGTACTCGTTAGAACCGCCTCGCCGAGGCGGTTCCAACGAGTACCCGCAATCTATGTTTTGAGCACAAATAAGAAAACTATCAGAATTTTTCATCTGAAAATTTTCATTTTTTGGTGGTAAAGTTTACAGTATATTTGAATAGGCGTGTTTTCGTAATGAGGTCTTTGTATGCTTCATTCTCTATCTTTTTCTCTTTTTTATTCCTCTTTTCATGCTCCTGACCTGAAATTTTTTGTTTATTTATTTTTACACTTTCACATAAAACTGCAAGTTTCATGGCAATAGTGATGTGCCTTCTCTTGCCAGAATATCTATTTATTGCACTTATTGGGCGTGTAACATAAAATGTCAGTAGAAATAAACATTTATAGGGCAAGAGTGAGTCTTCATCATGTGCGCCATTTTAAAGTAAAGGGTCTTGAAAAACTGAAAAAAAATTCGAGCTACTTACATCTTTTTTAATTTTACTTTATCAAGCCGGAGATGTTGAAACAAATCCTGGACCTTACTTCTGAAAGTTCTTCTGAGTCGCCGAAATCAATTAAATTTCCGCCGCGTCAGGGAAACCCATCTATGATACGCAGAGAGAGAAAAAAAATTCTTTTAATAGTAGACCCAATTTTGGAAGCAGTACTTGTTAGAATTGGGTAGCTATTATCCTGTAGTGATATTACATCAATCAGATAGATTTTGATGTAGCCGGGCAACAGAGCCACATAGGGGCTACGTCATACACTGTGAACAGCGGACCTCCTAATATTGCATTATTATCATTAATGTTGCTATTATAGAGATTCAGACTAGAAGAAAGTCCATACCACAGGATTTGTGAAGCAAGCAGTTATGATCCTGCAGTGTTATTACATTATTATTATTATTATTATTATAATTATTATAATAACATCAGAGAATCAGCGTGGTAGTAAGGTCCGACTAAAGGATATGAAATTCCAGCAGTTATGACCCCACTGTGATATTACGTTATCATTATTATTATTATTATTATTATTATTATAAAGAATCAGCGTGGTAGTACGGTCTGACTGAAGGATTTGTATTTTAGCAAACAGCTATGACCCTGCAGTGATCATCATCATAACTGGATTTTTCATTAACGTGCAGGTACAGGGGCAACGTCAACGTGACGTCAGTGGGTCCCACTTCCAGGTAGCTGGCTTACTGCACGCATGGCAGCTCTCACACCATATCTCCAGGTATGTCTATTATGAGGGTCGATAGCCAAGAATTTCACTCTCTGCAATCCCTTTCTGTCAGCTGCTTCCATGTCATCTTGGGCCTTCCCGGCCCACGCTTTCAACCAACCTACATATCGAAAGTTGTCTTGCGTGCCCCATTGGAGCGTTCCATTTGTCCATACCAGTAGAGCCTTCTCTCCTTCAGAATGAGGTTCAGATCCTCAACATCAAGCCGCACTAGTAGATCAATGGATCTGGTGGTGACAATGTCTTGTGGCTTGACATTGCAGATCTGTCTGATCATTGCTCTGTCATTTTGCTGCCGACGTTGGAGGTTTGGCTTTGTCAATGGCCAAGTATCACTAGCATGGAGCAAGAGCTGTACACGCGACCACGTGTCTTGAAAGAGATGACGAGAAGGGAGTAGTGGTAGCAGCTCCTTAAACTTCTTCCAGGCGGTTTTCACACATGTTGGGGTTCAAAGTTCACAGCCATCGGCTGCTGAGAGCATGTCTCCTAGGTAGCGAAAGAAGCTATCACCTCCAGCTTGTCAGGTTCGACTAGGACTTCCCTTAGTGGTCTGCCGTCCAAGGGGCGTGCAGTTCTCTGGCACCGTATACATCTGTAATCAGGGTCCTTGGTCAAGCGCTTGAGCCCGTTGCATATCTTGAGCACCCAGTGCTTGCAGCCGTTGTTGTTGCTGCCCATTCCAATATGACTAACGGCGTATCTCGCCTGAACTCTGTTGGAGGTCCAGCTCCATACCACAGATCATGATCTTTATGTTTCCTGCATTTACTCTTAGTCTATTCTCCTCCATTGCCTTTTTTCCAAGTCAAGAGCCTCCGAACACATCCTCAAGCGATTCAGCGATGACAACAAGGTCATTGGCATAGCGGTCATCCCAGGGGACCCCAGAGCAGAACTCTCGTGGAAAGGCTTCAAGCACTATGATGAAGAATAGCGTTCTGAGAACCGAGCCTTGATGAACATCGACCGTAACTTCAAACGCTTCAGTGTGTCCCTCACCAACACGGACACGACTCCGCGC
Source organism: Anodontia alba (assembly GCA_964016985.1). Lineage (NCBI taxonomy): Eukaryota > Metazoa > Mollusca > Bivalvia > Lucinida > Lucinidae > Anodontia > Anodontia alba. The sequence goes on along the minus strand of OZ024830.1, from coordinate 7,032,419 downwards.
ATCGGCATACATCCCCTGCACCAGTCGAACAATCCACTCAGCCACACCAAGTTTTCTAAGCGTTGACCAGATGACCTTCCGAGGCACTCGGTCAAACGCCTGCTCCAGGTCCAAAAAAGCCATGTAGGGTCTCTTTTCGGCAGCTAGATACTTCTCTTGCAGCTGCCTGATTACAAAGATTGCGTCTATTATTCCTCAGCCTGGGACGAAGCCAAACTGTGAATCGTCAATTGACACCATCATGAGGCCGTGCAAAATCCTCTCCAGGATGTTTATGACCTGTTCTGTCAGCTTGAGACCTTTCCAGTGCTTCTTCCCATATCTTTGTAGAGGCAGACAATGAAATTTTGCTCCCAGGCAGAGGGTACCTCACCATCGCGAATGATTACAGTAGCGAGGTCACAGTGATATTACATTATTATTATTACTATAAGTATTATCTTTATTACAGAGAATCAGCCAGGTAATAAGTCATAGCCATTTGTTTGGTCAAGGATTTGTAAAGCAGCAAGCTATAATCCTGCAGTGATATCACATTATCAGTATCAAAGTTGTTATTACAGATAACCCGTGTTGCAGTAAGCCCTGATTAAAGGATATGTAAAGCGGCCAGCTATGATCATGCAGTGATATTGTATTATCATTATAAATATCGTTACTACACAGCATCAGCGTGGTAATTAAACCCTGACTAAAGGATATGTAAAGCAGATAGCTATGATCCTGTAATGATATAACATCATTATTATTAATGTTATTACAGACAATCATCGTGGTAGTAAGTCCTAACCAAAGGATTTGTAAAGCGGGGAGCTATGATCCTGCAGCGATATTACAGTTACATTCCATTGCTGTGTTTGACAAGGAAAGAAATCCGACATATTTTCCAAAAATATTCGAGTTCCTGACCAGCGAACTCAAACTGCCAGAAAATAGGTATGTTATCTACCTGTTTACCATACTGAAAAACATAAAGATGTCCAAGAAGAACCACAATCACAGAACATCATTGCGAAAACATACCTATATAATATTGACCCCCATAAACCCCACTTTTATAAAGTAAAACTGGGATTAACAGGTGTATACATTATTTTCTTATTTCTGCTCAAAATCATAGATTGAGTGTACTCGTTAGAACCGCGTCTCCGAGGCGGTTCTAACGAGTACCCACAATTTATGTGTTGAGCAGAAATATGAAAATTATCAAAACTTTTATCTGAAAACTCAGTCTTTGGTGGTCAAATTTCCAATATATTTGAAAAGGCGTGTTTTCGTAATGATCGCCTACCAATCACACCAACAAAAATACCAAACAAACCATAACAGTATACATGTAACAAACCAAAGAAGTGCAAGGTAACCATTTCCTTCTTTCTTAACGAGGTAATCACAATGCTAGACAGATCCATCAAAAACATCAGCAGTGAGCAGCCGTACGGCCACAATAAAAAAAAAAAGAACATCAACAGGACCATTACTTTAGAATAGTCAGTAGGAAAAACTACTGGCGGTGAAGGAATCCAAGAAATGTTAATTTCTCTAAGCATCACCTTCCTCAGATCTGGAGGAAACTCTCTAAAAAATATCAGCAAATATTCCTCCTTTACAAGCCCTCTGACTATATGGCTTGGTTCTTTTGTCTGGATATTAACTGTTTGCAAAATCCCCGAAAATACATTTTATCAGGGCATGTTGAAAAAATACCTTCGAGCTTTAGTCTTTTGATTTTTTTGTGTTGATGTTTTACGGCCTCTCAACCCAATAGGGTCATGCCGAGCGCGGTCAGTTTACCTAACCACACGTTAACTGGGCAGGCTTAGTCCTCCAAGCGGTTAAGGTTGACTGTAGTTCCATCAAAAAATGGCAGCCCATAGTTATACAACCATAGTTTACCAAAGTCAGCCATAGCTGAACCCGGTTGACTGTAGTTCCATCACAACATGTGTGACCATAGTTATATAACCATAGTTTACCAAAGTCGTCAAACATAGCTGAGCCTTGTTGACTGAATTTCCATCAAACTATGTGTGACTATGCTTTTATAACCACAATTTACCGAATACAGCCATAGCTGACCCCGGTTGACAGTAGTTCCATCAAAATGTGTGCAGCTATGGTTATATATCCATGGTTTATTAAAATCAGCCATAGTTGACCCCAGTTGACTGTAGTTCCATCCAACCATGTGTGACCATGATTATATAACCACGTGCTGACTGTAGTTCCGTCAAAACATGTGTAACCGTGGTTGTATAACCATAGTCTTACAAAGTCAGCTATAGCTGACCCTGGTTGACTAAATTTCCATCAAACCATATGTGAGCATGGTTAGAAAACCAAAATTTGCCAAAATTAGCAATAGCTGTCCCTGGTTGACTGAGGCTACATTAAATCATGGCTGACTATGTTATTTAACCACAGTTTGCTAAAGTAAGCCATAGCTGATCCTAGTTGACTGAATTTCTGTCAAACCATGACCACGGCTGGCTATAGTGATATAACCATAGGTTGCCAAAGGCAACCATAGCTCACCCTGATTGACTGAAATCCCATCAAACCATAGATGACCATGGTTATATAACCATAGCTTGTCAAGTCAGCCATTGTTGGCCCTGGTTGACCGAAATTCCATCCGATCATGACCATGGCTGACCATGGTTATATAACCATAGATTGCCAGTCAACCATAGCTGACCTTGGTTGACTGAAGGTCCAGCAAACTATAGCTGACCATGATAATGTAACCATAGTTTGTCAGTCACCAATCCCTGACTCTGACTGACAGAAGTTCCATAAAATCACGGCTGATCATGGTTATGTTACCATAGTTTGCCAGTCAACCTGGTTAACCGAATTACCATCAAACCATGGCTGACCATGGTTATATAACCATAGATTGTCAGTTGACCATAGTTGAAATTGGTTGACTGTTTCCATTAAACCATGGTTGACCATAGATATATAACCACTGTTTATTAATCAACCACAGCTGGCCCTGGGTGATGGTTTTTCCATAAAATCATGATTGACTAAGGTTATATAGCCATGGTTGCCAGTTAACCACAATCTTAATTTCATGAGTAGTCAGGGCATGTACAGTTCACAGGTTTGTCAAGAGTCAACTGATTTTATCTTGTTTCTTTTTTTTCAGAACGGCAATCGAATTTGTGGACCTTGTAGATCACATGGTACAGAATGGGAAATAACAACGGGGAATTACATTTATTTTGTAATATAAGCCGTGACATAGCATATTCTGCAAGATTGCGTGTGTTTCCAGCAAAGTTGCATGTGTGTTCAGTTAAAGCTCAGATCAGCTAGGGCAAACAAACAGGTCGATTAGAGTCTTTACTGTCCATCTGCTTTTGATCCTTGACTACCAGCAGAGTGCCTTGCAAAGATTCTGATCAGACTGTGTGGATGTGCAGGCTGATTTGATACTTCACAGGATGCACTTGAAACCTTGTCGGAAATTTTGTGCCTAGACTCATATAGCATTAGTTATTTTACTGTACTTGTCCTAAATTTTGACACCTAACAGAATTTGCCCTAAGATTTGAACTAATCAATCTTGGCTATCTGGTAAAGTCTAATAAAATTTAATGTACGATGAATGGCAAACAATGTAAACCCCATTCAGTTGCAGTTTGATCTGGATCTACACTGTTTGCTTCGACATGTCAGTCCAAATATTTGGCATAAATACTGTATATTGCAAATTCTATTCAATTATTACAATAAATGCATGTGTTTGCTTCTTTAAAACGCTTTTTGCTGCTAAGCTTTTATTACTTATGTAGATCCAAGCACTTCGCTTCAGGTTAGCTTATGCAGTGGCTTGTTGTTCAGCTTCCGTCGTCCGTCCTTTGCTTTTCACATTTTCAGCATCTACTCCAGACTCGTAAGTCAGATTAAGTGGGAAGCATTGTAGCTACATGGAGATTCAGAATTGCTAAAATCAATCCGTTCCGATATCCAAGATGGCTACCACGGTGGCCATCTTGAAGTTCTTCAAACAACATCTCCTCCCAAACTGTAAGTTGGATTGAGCCAAAACTCGATGGAAGGCATTAGATTGATATATAGATTCGGATTTGCAAAATCATTTCGCTCGGATATCCAAGACAGCCGCCACAGCCGCCATCTTGAAATTCTTCAAACGGCATCTCCTTCCACAAGTCAGATTTAGCCCATACTTGATGTGAGACATTGGAGCTACATAGTTATTCATAATTGCTGAAATGGTTCCGTTCCCATATCCAAGATAGCCGCCAGGGTGGCCATCTTCAAACGACATCTCCTCCAAAACAAAAAGTCAGATAAAGAGCAAACTTGATGGGAAGCTTGGGAGCGACATAGAGATTCAGAATTGCTAAAATCATGCTGTTTCGATAGGAGGCACCTGCGTGAAATTGAGATTTAGAATTGCTAAATTTGTTCAGTTCCAATATCCAAGATTCAATTATTATAATAAATGCATTTTTGTCTCTTTAAAACCCTTTTTCTTGCTAAGCTTTTATTACTTATGTAGATCCAAGCTGATACATACCGTATTCAATCTAAATACCGCACATAACCCTATAAGAGCACAGTCAAGTTATTTCATAGTCTTCAGGTTATAGCCCATGTATTTGTATCTACTTCTTTACAATAGTATATGTTGTGGGTAATCATTGAATCGCCTTGACAAGTTGAGGCAATTCATAACATATGCTTTTATAAAGACAATCAGAAATAAATATCGTGTAAGCACCATAAATAATCCTCCCATGAAGTCATCTGCTACCCCTTTCTTTAAGGTGTGACTTTATAAGGTGCATATTTTTACTGAAAGGCTTTCCTAATAATTTGAAAACCTAAGTGCACCATGCAGTAATTAGATTGAATATTGTAAGTCTGGCGCTTCGCTCCAGGTTAGCTTATGCAGTGGCTTGTTGTTCAGCTTCCGTCGTCCGTCCTTAGCTTTTCACATTTTCAACATCTTCTCCAGACTCCTAAGTCAGATTGAGGGGGAAGCATTGTAGCTACATGGAGATTCAGAATTGCTAAAATCAATCCGTTCCGATATCTAAGATGGCTACCACGGTGGACATCTTGAAATTCTTCAAACAACATCTCCTCCCAAACCATAAGTTGGATTGAGCCAAAACTCGATTGAAACATAAAAAGTACATTATGTTCTACTCAATGTGACAGGGTGGAGATTGACGATTTGTTGATAGTTGACAGTTATAAATATACCTGAATAAGCAACTAAGTATAGAAAGACCTGTCAGCTACTCTGTTACCCGATGTATCGATCAGTAACCCAGGGTATAGTGGTCTGTCACATGGAGAGTATACCGGAATATTGGTCAACGACAGAGTAAACCGAGACCTGTAAGCTACATTGTACACCGGTGTATCAGTCAGTAGCCCGGGTATAGCGGCCTGTCACCTAAAGTGTATACCGGAATATCAGTCGGAGACAAAGTATACAAAGACCTGCCAGCTACACTGTACCCCAAAGTATCAATCTGTAACTTAGAGTATAGCAGCCGGAATATCGGTCAGCGACAAAGTATACGAAGACCTGTCAGCTACACTGTTGTCGGTGTATCAGTCAGTAACCCGGGATATAACGGCCTGTCAGCCGGAATGTTTCTGGAATATCGGTCAGCGACAAAGTATATGAAAACATGTCAGATATTGTGTACCCGGGAATATCATTCAGTGTTTCAGACAATGATGCAGGGTATGAAAGGTCTGGAGTTTATGCTATATGCTAGAGTATCAACATACATGAATTTATATGGCCTGGCACACTGTTATTTGTGGAAATTCGTGTTTAGTAATGATTATTTAAATAAAAAATACTCGTAAATCTGTGTGTTAATTGAGAGTACTTGGACTGAATAAGATCATAAAATCTACTCAGTCAATGTTGAATCTGACAGCTGGAATGCAACCCCCCTCCCACCACTCCCGCCTCTCCCCTCCCCCCCCCCACACCCCACCCCTTAAAAAGTCTTGTTCAAATAAAATGTATTATTTCAATGTTGAAGACAGGTTTATTCATTTCTAAAATGGATAAAGAGGAACAGAAAACTTTACGCCTGAAATACGTTTATTACCCACTGTTTACACTTTCCACGCATAAAGGAATAGCAGCACTTACTACGCCACCCATCTATAATGTGCCGTTACTGTCAAGGAAAGTTTTTTTTTTTTTTTTTTTTTTAAATATTTATTCATAATTTAGTCATATTACATTTAAATTTTTACAAATTATGATGTATGGATGTCTGATTATATCATCAATTTGTGGAATCTTTATCGAATGTTTTGGATTTCAAATGCAATACCCTACTTTTGGTTAAACCGGATGTCACGTTTGCGCAAGGTATTATGGTCTTCTGGAATATCACGAATCCTGAAATTCCTCAAACGACATCTCCTCCCAAACCACAAGTCGGCTTTAGCCGAAATTTGATTTGAGGCATTGGAGCTACATAGTGATTCAGAATTGCCAAAATCGTTCCGTTCCGATATTCAAGATGGCCGCCAGGTCGCCATCTTATAATTTTTCAAATGACATGTCCTCCAAAGCCGTACGTTTGATTAAGCGGAAACTTGATGGTAAGCATGGGAGCGACATAGAGATTCAGAATTGCTAAGATCATACTGTTCTGGTAGAAGGCATTGGCGTGGCATGGAGATTAAGAATTGCAGAATTTGTTCAGTTCTACCATAGTGGCCATCTTAAAAATCTTGAAACATCATCTGCCCCAGAATGGTAAGTCGGATAAAGCTGGAACTTGGTGGGAGAGGCATTGGAGAGACACGGAGATTCAGAACAGCTAAATTAGTTCCATTCCAATATCCATGTTGGGAGCCTAGGGGCCATCTTGAAATTCTTCGAAAGACATCTTCAAAACCATAATGCCGACTAAGCCAAAACTTGATGGGAGGCATCCAAGCGACATAAAGATTCCGAATTGCTAAAATCCTTCTGTTCCAATATCTAATAGGCCACCAAGGTGTCCATCTTGAAAATCTTCAAACCTCATCTGCTCCCGAATGGAAAGCCGGATTGAGCCGATACTTGGTGGGAGGCATTGGGCCGACACGGATATTCAGAAATGCTAAACTTTTTTTGTTACTATATCCAGGATGGCTGCCACAACAGCCAGCATGAAGATCTTTAATTGTTAGCTCTCCTAGAGCTTTGCTCTAGGTCAGTTTATATCATGGTCTGTTGACCATGGTCCGTCTGTCAGCTGTATGTCAATCAGTAACTTTTCACATTTTCGACATCCACATCATAATTGTATCCATGAAAACTGCCATGGCGGCAATCTTGAAAGTCTTCATTTGTTATCTGCTCCTGAACCCATAAGTCAGATGGAGCCGAACTTGTAACAACATGGAGCAACATGGAGATTTAGAATTGCTAAAATGGTTCCGTTCTGATATCCAAGATGGCCACCATGGCAGCCATCATGAAAATCTTCATGCTTAGGTACGGGACAAATCCTGTATCCACTCGCCACTTCGTTGTGCGAGGGGATAATAAAGGAAAGTAACCATAAAGGACTGATCCCATACGCCCTCATTTTTCTCCACAGCAACATATCAGTATCAACATTTATGCAAACTGCAAATGCATTTTCAACAATAACAAAGGTAAATAACTCTAAGGAAATTAACCCATAGGTCCATATTTTTCTCTAACAGGAACATGTTATCAATAGAAACCTTTTTGCAATATTAGAAACGATAACTCTTAAATTGTTTAGCAAGATAAGAACCAGAATCAAAACACCTTGTCAAGAATATGAAAGTGAAATGCATATAAAAAAAAATAACCGTTAGGCCCTTAATAAACTCTGACAGTAACTTCTTATCAATATCATCGTTTATGCACAATACGAAAATATTCCTGAAATTATTTGGCATTATAAGAAGCAGAACCAAAATGCTTTCTTCAAGAAAGGGAAATAACTCTAAAGGACTTACCTCTAGGTTCATATTTTTGTCAAACAGCAACACCTTATCAATATGAATATCCGCTCAATGAATAAACCATAGGCCCTTATTTTTGTCTAACAGCAACGCTTCATCAATACAAATATTTATGCAAACATATGAAAAGATTACTGAAACTATTTAGCAAGATAAAAAGCAGAAACCAATAGAATAAAAGAGAATAGAATACACCTCATCAATATCAACGTTTATGCAAGATATGAAAAGAATCCTGAAAATATTTATCAGTATAACAATCAGAAATCAAACCCCTTTCCAAGAAACACAAAGGGAAATTACTATAAAAACACTCCTAGGCCCTTATTTTTGTCAAACAGCAACATCCTATCAATATCAACGTTTGTGCAAAATGTGACAATATTGCTGAAATTATTTAGCAAGATAAGAAGCAGAAACCAATAGAATAGAATAAATTAGAATAGAATAGAATGGACTAGAAAAGTAAACCAAAATTGGAAATTACTATGAAGGAATTAACCCCTGGCTCATTATTTTGTTTCTTACAGGAACAATTCATCAATATCAACGTTTATGCAAAATATGAAAAGATCTTAAAATTATTTAGCTAGATAAGAAGCAGAAACGAAATTGCCTTTTCAAGAATTACAAAGGGTAATAACTCTACAGGGAGTAACCCCTTGGCCTTTCTTTTTGTGTAAAAATATCATCTTATCAATATCTACATTTAGCAAATTATGAAAAGATTCCTTAAATTATGTACTCGTAGCATTAAATAAGCAAAAACCAATACGTAAATGACGGACGGACAGATAGACAAAGTTAAAACAGTATACCCCCACAAACAAAGCGGGGGCGGGTTATAAAAACTACCAGAAAGTAAAGGAACCTCTTGCATAATATATTGTAATAGGATACATAACATTTTAAAATTCATAGTACTTGTAAACTCTTTTGAGATACAGACAGAATTCTAATTTAGGTGAAACAACATGAAAACCACAAGAAGATTTTTTTTGTTCTCGCCCTAGACACATAAAACCTAGAGAATGTCCATGTAAACATGACAAGGACTTACTATGATCTGTCTACACATTGCCTAATTGTGGGAATGCGTGGGCAATGCACAATGCAGAAAATATTACATATCATTCAAAATAAGCAAACAAAAATCGGTTGAACCGGGACCAGGAATCGAAACACGGACCTCCTCTTGCAAGGCCGACGTGTTTTAAAATCACTGCTTAATTGCAGCTTTTCCAAATAAACTTAACGAAACACTTTTTTATTAACATTGAAATGTTAAAATAATTCTGTGGGCAATACAACTATTTGTAAGCACATTTCAATAAGCTTATCATGTTAGCAATATATTCAGTGTCAATTGCGAGAACACTGTCAGCCTAGAAGATTATGAGAAAAATGGGAACTTCTGAAAAATGACGTTTTAACCCAAAATGATGTTGTTGTTTTTTTCAGAATATCTGAAAGTTTCTATTTTCAGTCTAAACAAATAGTTTACCCAAACACAATCTTGCAAATTCTATTTTCTTAGACACACAGATATGGCCAGAAAAAATGGTCAACCCTTTAAGAGTCTAAAATTATCTCGATGATTCCCCATAGATCGTGAATAATCTATAGTGGATACCTGTAGGAAAATATGGGTTTTTTGGTTGAAATCAAAGTGTTCTCTATGTTTTATTTACAGTTTAAAGTCAAGACATTACTTATCACATTCAAATGTCATTTTTTTATTTTGCGGTAAAACGTAGCAATTTTTTTTTGATTTTTAAAATGAAATTTTTTTTTCTCAAAAATTGTTGTCGAAAACACTCCACTTCGGATTTCACTTCAAGAAACAATCAACAATATTTCAATATCCTGTGGTTTTACCCACAGACTCGGTCAAAGTTTGCATATATAGAAATATAGAAAGTACACAAAGCGACCCTTATATGATTTTGATGAGTATATATATATATATATATATATATATATATATATATATATATATATATATATATATATATATATATATATATATATATATATATATCCATAATACGTTTTCAGTGAAGATTCTGGTCAAACTGCAAGAATGCGACAGCTGTTCTGAACCTTCGTTGGGCGCACATGTCAGAAGGTACTATATACATAGCCAAGGAAAGTCAAGGATGCCACGTTGCTTCATGCTGACTGAAAACGAAGACTGATCTAACATAGGCAGGATAGCAAAAACCTACGACACTGTCACATTTTAGGGATAGCAAAACATACAGAACTATCACATTTTAGCAACAAAAGGTAAGAGAAAAAGTCCAGGGAGTGCCACAATCTCAAAGCGCAGCCCTTCCCAGACACCAAGAGGAAGAGAAAAACCGACAAATCCGAACAAGCACCAATCGAACAAACGTACGAACGTACGAAAAGCACTAAGATTAGCTCTCTCTTCCCCAAGCGAGGTAATCGCAATGCTAAAAGTACTGAAAACACAAGAACAAAATGACAGAATGTAAGACATAAAACAAATCGCCTCGTAGAATAAACCACGAAACAACAAAGAGTAAGACTAACACCGGGACCATCGCCTTAGAACGGTCAGTAGAGTAAACCACCGGGGGTGGGGGGTTAAAGCACTTTTACCTTACAGCTAGCCAACTTCACCCTGGGTCCCGATGCAACTCTTGATACAGAAATACATAAAAATTCGGTTCGCATAAAGGCTCCCAACTCAGTCAATGCATCAAAGCGAAAACATAAAAATCAAATTAATCAATATAATAAACATGGACGAGTACTCATGGTTAGTTCTACTGTATGTCAGAGTAAATGAAAACCAATAGTTGAACCACGGCGGGCCAAGCCAAAAACATATAGTCAAGCCCCAACCCACTGGTTAAAGATTTACGAAGAGGCCGTCATTGAGTCTGAGGCCCGAACCGCCGTCGTGCAATTAAAGAGTGAAGCATAGCCGACGATAATGATTGGGTTGACAACTAGGCATGCAGTGTGCCGCATAATATCCAGGCTATAGCCAATTCTTTTATAACGGTTAATAAGTTTTCTGAATTGCTTCGAAAAGTTAGATTTTCCTACAATTTTTCTAAATCTGTACACTAAGTCACCGTAAAATTCTGGTTCCGATATACCTTGTTGCAGAAGTGTTTTCAGACTGACGCTATATTTTCCTACCAAGGCACTGTGTCGGCGATAAAATTTAGAAAACGCTTCACGAAGTTTGAGATAACGATAGCCCTGCCTAAGAAGTTTGGCAGTAAGGGCTTTATTACGGTACATGTAGTTAAAGTCACAAAGATTTGAAGAAGCTCTGGCGAATCTAATGAGATATGTATACCCCATATGAGGAACGCCGGGGGACATCACCATCCAGAAAAGGAAAATTGACTATATCAAAATCAAAATCGTCCCGTTTATCATAAATTTTGGTGGAAACTGTACCATTAGATATACATAGATTCAAATCCAAAAAAGGTGCCTCGGTATCAGAAGAATTTGCTCTGTTTAATTGGAGTTCTGTAGGGCAATTCTCTCTGCATCATTATTTCCTTTATTTGCGAGAGGTGTACCAATTACGTGACTAAAATGTAATTGTTGTCATGGTACCCAAGCCATAATCTAATCTCATAAGTCCGTAAACGAATGACAAATTAGAATGTTCAGACCAACAGATATGGACCCTAGAATAAAGGGTGTAATCATGCGTCCGTGGATAGTAAACATTTCTTGGTAAACAAGCTTCGCTCATCATGCCCATAAGCCTGAACGAAGGAAATGTAGGTAGAATCGTATGTCGGGATTCTAAAAAATATCTAAAAAAAGAACCAGATGTGGAATTGGCGGTCTAAGTGGAACTGTCTGTCTTTCTCCTTTCTTTCCTTTCTCTCTCTCTTCCCCCCTCCCCCCTTTTTGAAAAAAAAATCTCTGTTTTGTAATTAATTTCAGTTTAGTTTGACTTGTACGATAGAATGGCAAAACTATATCAGTATTTGTCTATATAGTTACTGATACATACAAGCCATTTGTTGTTATATTTTTCCCGGCGCTTTATAAAAGAAAAGTTATGATTCGGCTTTGCATTGCAAGTCTTTTATAACAAGAAAAAGTTGTCGGTATGTTACTGTGAAAAATATAAGTTCCGTTACATGAGTCATGTTTGGCATGTGCGAGGTTTGAGAGCCCGAATCAGCCTGCGCATCCCGATTGTGGCTGCCGCTCCCCTACGCCGTCTTCAGTTTTAAATGATTCCGAATGGCCAGTGGCGTTCCCAGTACCCGACCGCACCGTTGCGCAGGCTGATACTGGCTCTGCTTGTCACTACCGATACCATATTCATCTCTGTTGTCACAAGTCTCGCATGGTACATCTGCATATTCATATTCTTACATACACATATTTCAGCACGGGGATGAGTGGCAGCCGCAATGTCTAAACAGCTTTCCACGGTCCCAGTTAGCCATGCAGTACATCCGTTAATATAGGGAGAAGAAGAAGAAGAAGAAAAAGAAAAAGACGAAGAAGAAAAGAATTAGAGAGTGAAAAATGTGTGCTCTACCTATAGCCATAACGCATTTAATTATGCAATACAGTACATATGTTCTTTTTTTTTTGTTAAACAAAAAAACAACAAAAAAAAACTCTGTACAAAAAATGAGTATAGTATGTTATTGTGTAACTGGTAGGCCGGTATGCTAAACAGCTCTCCAATGTCCCAGTTAGTCACACCGAACATTTTTTTTATTAAAAACGTGCTCTCCATTTAGCCATAACTGGTAGGCCGGTATGCTAAACAGCTCTCCAATGTCCCAGTTAGCCACACCGAACATTTTTTGATTAAAAACGTGCTCTCCATTTAGCCATAATACATTTAATAACTCACCACAGTATGTTACTATGCAACCGGTAGGCTCTCCCAGGGCTCAGTTAGCCGTAATTCGACATGAATATAACTGCTTTGTGAGAAACTATAACATTAAATAACTTATGACATGCACCGTGATACAGGCCTCAACCATATTGGGAGTACGTATGCAGTATTTTCTATGTTATATGAAACCCAATTGACCGCTTCTGTCGAACGTTTTCGTAATAAACACACTCAAATGTAAAATATTACTGTTTTCGGTAGAGAATAGCTCTATTGATTTCAGCATATTTTGCCTCCGCCAAAAGTATTGATATATATTTCCCTAAGGTATTGGTACCGCAAGCATTGTTATATAAAATGAAACTCGTCTTCTTATATTTCACAACTCCTGCATTTCCTATCGTCTAATGGTATTTTATTTGGTTCTGTCCATCTACCTAATTCTATCTCAAGCCTGTGGGACGATACTCTTAATCTACATAAACTTTTATTATGTTTTTCTAAGGGTAAGAGATCCAAGTATTTTCGAAATCATAATATAAAACCTAGCTCTGCTTGAATTCTTATGTCTTGCATGTCATCCTTATATATATATATATATATATATATATATATATATATATATATATATATATATATATATATATATATATATATATAAGAAATTATTGATATACCAACCCTTTGGAAGACCAGGTAGAAGGACGTATTCTCACGTTGCGGCTCATCTACTTAATTAGAGATATTGACCGGCGCGATTCATGCTGAATTAATTAAGATGCCACGCCCATTTCTAATTTCCAGCCAATCAGATTACTTGATTCGAGTTTTTAATAGACATTCATATATTTAATGACAAATAGTGCAGATCCAGATCAGTTGGCTTCTTCAGAAGCCATCTGTTCTGGATCTGCACTGTTAGCTCACAGGGCTTCTCGTGTTTAGCAAAAGAAGGATTAATAAAGCTTTGGATGCTCAGGTCGTCGATGTGTGACGATCCTGGCAAATATATATATATATATATATATATATATATATATATATATATATATATATATATATATATATATATATATATATATATATATATAATTGTTATAACAAACTGTGTTATAAACAGATCAATATCTGGTTTGGTTCCATTTCAATCAAGTAATTTCATAAAGCTTAATAAAAGCATATATTAAACAATCACATTGTTCGTTTTTACCTGTTACACTGAAAAAACTATTTAACTTTAGTATACCCTTGTCCCATATCTCTTAGTAAACATGAACAAAACTTGCACCGGTACTTAGACGTTTACGTCTAAATATTTTGTCTCGTATTACATTGAAGCTCCTGGAGTTTTTTTCTCAGTCTTACCAAACCAAGGGTGTGGACCAAGAGTATCCAATCGAAAGGAAAACAATTTGCGACCCAATCAACATTGTCTTGTCTCCCGGCTGAAAATGAGTCTTCTATAAAAGGAAAGAATTTGCTCCTAATGGGTCTACTTTAAAAGGAAAGAATTTGCTCCCAATAGGTCTACTTTAAAAAGAAAAAAAATCGCACCTTAGGAGTAAATTATTTTCTTTTAAAGTACACCTTTTTTAGCAGGGCACACTGTGCAGAAATAGTAATCAGGAAGACCTGGAAGTCTTTAAAATTGTCTCCTGTATAAAATTGCGAAGAAACTACCAAGTATACCAAGTACTATTAATTGGCGAATGGCTTGAACTAAGAATTGGCTTTAATTTTTATAAATTATTGGTCATGAAACTTCTTTTCTTTATGTATGCGCATGCATTACTGTACATATAGTTGCATCGGTTGTAGAAGAAATAAGACACGTCGGCTTGTACTGATTGCAATTCGTGACTAACTAACATACTAACTAACTTATCTCAAGGACTGATCACTGATGCAATAATTCCCGGTACAGATTACCCCTGCAGGGTAAAGAAAGAAGACGAAAAGAAGAGAAAAATGAAATACATGCCTCGGTGAAACGTGTACTTCTCAGCCATAGCTCAAGATACGCCTCTCTCTCTCTCTCTCTCTCTCTATCTCTCTCTCTCTCTCTCTCTCTCTCTCTCTATATATATATATATATATATATATATATCACACACACACACACACACACACACACACACACACTGTTGAGGAAGGGAAGCACCTCTGCAAGACATTTCTCATGAGTACCCACAACATATGTTTCAATGGAGAAATTAGATTTTTTTCTCTCTTTTCATGCAGAGCTGTGCAATTCATCCCGTTTCCCCAAATAGCATTAAAAATGAGCATGATTTTGATTATGAAGCAAACGAAACATTTTTGCAATATTAAAATGTTGCTAAAAGTAACCAATAAATTTAAGGAAGATTTAAAACTTTACAGTGTTCTGAGTATCACTCTAATAATACGTTATATTTTGTGGAGGTACACATTACAGTCGACTCTCGTTATCTCGAATTCCAAGGGACTCTCTGAAATACTTCGAGATATCCGTACCTCGACATTTCAGATTTGCAGAATTGAGGAAAATATAATTCGATCAATCACATTTAACAAATATACATGTAATTGGACTCTTGAAGTTACACATATATTGATAATATTGTGGAAAACAGGAGAATTCTCCAGAATATTTTTTACCTGTTGTTAGATTTTCATGTTTAGGCAGGGACCAGATATTCACTTCGAGATAAGCGGTTATTCGAGATAAGCGAGTTCGAGATAACGAGAGTCAACAGTACATAGACTTGTTAGCGTATTGACTCATGTGCCTCTGTTGTGTTGGTAATTAACGTTTGTCCTGCTGAACCCGGATATACCCTGCCTTTGCAAACAGTGTATACCCAGATCAGTTGGCTTCTTCACTGATCTGGATATGCACTGTTTATCACTAAGTATGTGAATTTATATCCATACCCTAGATCAAACAATCTGGTTGGCTGAAAATTAGAAGTGGGTGTAGTATCTAATTTATTCGACATAACAAGGGTTAGGTAAAAGCAACGTAATGCTACCAAATTTGGTGCTTCAGGCTTGGAAATATTAGCATGGGCACAGTTTTCCCTACTAGCTTGAATGTGCGCCAAGTGAAGACTCAGATGAGCCTGCAAATTCGCACATCTTGCACAGAATCTTCGCTGTCTGCCTGAAGACGTTTTTGAGCTTTGCTAACCGCAAGGTACTCTGCGAGGACAGAATATAACAATCTAATTAAAAAATCATGTCCTCAGCAGGAGGATCTAACAAACACCTATAGTGGCAATAAGAGGGGGCTACCATAAAACTCTTGCATAATGTAGAAAATAAAATTGTGCGAATGTGACCGATTCTCATTTTGCTATATTAAACAATAGGCAAGCTTCTAACCGATCAAGACACACAAAATGGCGACACAAATGACCACAGAAAATAAGATGACGAAAAAAAAAGTGATTGTTTTTTCTTTCATAATATCTTTAACCTGTGGGTTTTAGTTTTCATTTTATTTCATTTCACAATTATGTATGTTATTTTAATAAAAAAGTAAAAAAAAAAAAAAAAATAATAATGTCGCTGACCAGTGTTAAAAACTTCACTCCAGCCTTCCTAAAAACGCTTCCGATCGTCCTTTCCAACGAGGCCATTGTATAAACTTAACAAGGATAGCTTTAAAAAAAAAGCTAGAAACGGCCCGCATAGCATATATGATTGTGTAAATAATAGTTATATTTGTGGTTTGCTGTTTAAGAAGTACGTAATGAATGCCCTAGGTCTGATACCTAGTCAGAGACTCTAACGCAAATTATTAACAACGTCATGCCTGAATTCCGAGGGGCATGTCTTAGTTTATTAGTAATCCAACTATCAGTGCTGTAGGTGAGAAAAGTGAACCAAAACACAAATTCTTTACAAGAAAGTTTGCGGACTTACGAATGCGTTTGAAGTGTTCAAGGTTTTCACGGTTTCTAAACAAACTCCTATCGTATACTTGCACTGAAAAAAAAAAACAAGAACACATCTATGGTGTTTTAATCTAAGACCGAAATGTTTGGACCAATATCTACCATCATACAAATATGTATTAAATCCATCATAAGATCTGGCAATACTTGAACCAAAAACTTTTAAGATGAAAACTCTGTCCATGATCTTGACCCTGAGGTCATAGCCACGAGTTAAGATGGTGCTGATGACATTTGCAGACCAATATCTACCTTCATACAATATGAACTAAACCCATCATAAGGTCTGTGAGTAGTGAGTTCTTAAAAAATAACTAAAAACTTAAACTTCTGTGGAAGGCAAACATCGTGGGGATTGCTATAGCTCTGCCTGAATTTAAGTTCAGGCGAGCTAATAACAAGACCATTTTACTGTATGCTAATGTGTCACAAAATTGGCTGGATGAGTGGCAAACAGTATAGACCCAGATCAGATGCCACCTGTGACATCTGATTTGGGTGTACATTGTTCAGGCGTATCTGTCTGAATTTTTAGGGTAAATGTTATATCCGCGTAGCAAAGGCTCTGATCAGACTGTGTAGATGTGAAAACTGATCTGGCAATTCAATGTCTGCATTGTCATGACGACATCATTCTGTCTGGTGTTTGGTTCGGTTTGGTTTGATGGCCCAGTCAACACTATTAAGGTCTTGTCGGGCTGGTCAGTTTTCCTTACCACAATTGCTCTCTAACTTCAAAAGTATGCTATTGGACTTGAAGTTAGAGATATATTGAAAATATTGTGGAAAAGAGGAGAAATTGCTCTTTAGGAGCAATTTCTCCTCTTTTCCACAATATTTTTTACCGATTGTTTAATGTTCATTTTTAGGCAGGGACCAGATTTTCACTTCGAGATAAGCGAGTTCGAGATAGCGAGAGACAACTGTAATTCAGAAGAACTGCCCATTTCAGCTAACAAAAGAGTGACTACTAGTGCTTCCTCTGCCAATTCAGCAGACAAAATATTGATAATATTTATGTATTCTTTTCCCACACGGCTGGATTTGAAATTCCATGCAAATTGTCTGTTGAAGGTTTTCCTATTTTCTTTCCACAACAGATTTTGGCAAACCATGCAAGTTGTCTCTTCAGGAGACAATTTACGAGAAATGTCATATTCTGTTCTGGTTGAGAAAATAAGAAAAATTAACCACAAATTCACCACAATTTTAAACTGTCTGCTGAAATTTTAACATAGCATGCATAGTAGTTAAGTAAATGTCTTGTCTATTCCAGAGAGAGAGAGAGAGAGAGAGAGAGAGAGAGAGAGAGAGAGAGAGAGAGAGAGATCTAATCTAATGACCGCCTTTATCTGGAGTCGTCAATAAAATATCCAGCATTTTTTTTTCTGGGTAAAACTATACAATAGGTAAGTATCGTCAAAGGCCCTAAAAGTTGAAAATAAATTAACCTCAATGTACCCTAGTAGACCAGAATAGGTTAATATCAGTTCAGGAAGGGAGAGAATGGCCGTAGAAAATACTTCATGGTCAATCTCCACGGAAGAATATTACCGACTTGGCGGGGGTCTAACCAAGAACATTCTGTTATCAGTTGGACTCGCTTGCAATTGAGCCACCGAGGCTGGCTCGCACAACATTATATTTTTATAGAGGAATAAAAAATATGAATAACTTTTAGTTGACAAAACCATACCTACAGCTGTTGATTATCGCTATCAGCAGAACCTTCTCGGTGAGGCACTTCTAATCAGTACCGACAAAATATAATAAGAAAATATCAATAATTTTGGATTTAAAAAAAAAAGACTTATCAAGAGCTATGCAAATTGTTAATTCTAATAATATCCAAGACCTTTTTGCACAGATTTCTTGAATATTTTAAAACTATTATTTTCTTTTTATCTCCAAAGCAACAAAAGCAACAAAATATCAACAATTATATATTGAACAAACTTCTAGCCTGACATATGAATAAACAGACATTTTCTTACTTCTCCCTGAAAACAGTACTGATAGCTGGCATTTCACTAATATTTTCAATGCTTCACACTCTGGGTATTTTTTTTTAAATATTTTTTTTTCCTATTCCCACCCCGACCCCCCCACCCCCACCCCCCCCCAAAAAAAAAAAAAAAATAAATAAATAAATAAAAAAAAAAAAAAAAATAAAAAAAAAAAAATAAAAAATAAATAAATAAAACAACAAAAAAACAACAACAGTTTTTGTAATTTCATACATATCGTCATCAATGGAATTATTAGCATGAAATGTCAAATCCTGATTTCTGGAGAACATAAGAAAAATATCAGCCAGAGTGGTAAAGGTTACCCCCCTTGGCAGAAATGTTCGAAAGCCCCATTGAATTTCTCTTAAAGAACGTTTTCATGGACAAATAAGAGAACTATTTAGCTAGATACATAGCTCCAGATATAGCCAGTTTGTCAACGAAAGTATGGCTATTTTTCCTATTTCTCCATAAAGCCATATGTTGTGGTACTCATTAGAAGTGCTTTGCCGA
The DNA here is from genome assembly GCA_964016985.1 of Anodontia alba. Lineage (NCBI taxonomy): Eukaryota > Metazoa > Mollusca > Bivalvia > Lucinida > Lucinidae > Anodontia > Anodontia alba. The sequence goes on along the minus strand of OZ024830.1, from coordinate 7,013,079 downwards.
GGCAGTTCTAATGATTACCAAAAACATGTTTTTTATGGAGAAATAAGAAGATTTTATGTGGGTACCCCCTCTTATCTTGAGTAATGTGGATACCTCTAATATCAAAAGCTTGCTGTTTTATAATTATTTGCTTTGAAGATGCCAAGGTCCATTTTCAGTGAAAAATAAGAAAACAAATATCTCAAACAAACATTTTGTCATCTGCTTTTATCAGACAGAAGCTTAAAACAACAATGCACTTCCATAAGCAGAAATTAGTCTGTTGTGTTTTCGATGTACAGATCTCTGCCGAATTACCTTTCGTTCTGCGAGCTGACCCAACTTCCATATTGTTAGCTCTTTTTTCTCAGTATTTAGATTAACCCGTTGCACCGATGCGTTACTGGGTTTCAACACCTACATGTAATCGGAATCGAGTGCTCCTAAAATGTCATAGCCTTGGTTTGGTTTGAAAGAGCAAAAGTCATTGGTCGAGCTAAAATCAGCCAATGGCTGTATGCGTTCGGTAAACACAGGTTTTCAGCGCAAACTACTGGAAAGAATGAACATGCCGAAAACCAGCCATTTCCATACATTTGGAACGTTCAAGGTTTTTCGCTGTTTCTAAGCAAAATCCTATCGTATCGTCCAGAAGGTCGTTCACCCAAGAACAGACAAAATACATTTCCCCAGAATAGATAACATTCATCTACCTAGAACAGGTGACAGTCATCTTTTAATAACAGGTAACATTCATCCCAAGAACAGGCAAAATTCATTTCTCTAGAACAGGTGACATTTTTCTCCCAAGAACAGGAGCTATTTATACGTTCAGAACAGGTAACAGTCATCTTCGAAGTGACACTGATCTCCCTAGAACAGGTGGCAATCATATCCTCCGAAGGGATGGCATTCATTTCCCTATAAGAGGTAATTTTTATCTACTCAGAACAAGTGACAATCATCACCATAGAACAGGTGACAATCATCTCCCTAGAGCCGGTGACAATCATCTCACTTGAACATAATGCAATCATCTCCCTAGAACAGGTAATATTCATCTTCCAAGAACAGGTGACATTCAGCTACCTAGAACAAATTAAATTTATTTCCCCAGAATAGGTGACAATCATCTCCCTAGAACAGGTGACATTCATCTCCTCAGAAAAAAATGGCATTCGTCTCCTTAGTGATATTCATATCCCAATTATCGATATTATTCATTTCCCTAGAACAGGTGGCATTCAGCTCCCAAGAATAGATGACATGCACCTCCCAAGAACAGATGAAAGTCATCTCACTAGAACAAGTGACATTTATCCCGACATTTATCTCCCTATATCGTGAAATCCATTTCCCCAGAGCAGGTGACATTCATCTCTACAGGACAAATGACATTCATCTCCCAAACACAGATGACATTCATCTCCGTAAATAAGTGTCATTTATCTCTCAAGAACAGGTGTCGTTCATCTACCCAGAACAGGTGACAGTCATCTCCACAGAACAAGTGACAATCATCTCACTAGAACAGGTAACAATTATCTCCCTAGAACAGGTGACAGCCATCTCCCGAGAACAAGTGACATTCATCTTCTTACTACAGATGACCTTCATATCCCTAGAACAGGTGACATTCATCTCCCAAGAGAAGGTGACATTCATCTCAAAACAGATAAAATTCAACTCCCTGGAACAAGTGACATTTATCCCCCACCAGAACAGGTGACATTCATTTTCCTATATCTTCCATGATTTCGTGAGTCCAGAATAGCACGTGTACTGATGACCGGAAGACTTTACTATATATCACGAAAACACGCCTATATAATGTTGACCCCCTCAAACCCCACTTTTATATAGTAAAACTGGGGTTTACAGGGGTATACATTATTTTTCTTATTTCTGCTCAAAAACATAGATTGTGGGTACTCATTAGAACCGCCTCGCAGAGGCGGTTCTAACGAGTACCTACAATCTATGTTTTGCGCAGAAATATGAAACATATCAGAATCTTTATCTGAAAATTTTCATTGTTTGGAGGTGAAATTTTCAGTATATTTGAATCGGCTTGTTTTCGTTTTGTGGGTTATTTCAGGTCTGGTGCTAAAATGTGACAGTGACAAAAAATTTCAGCTTGCTGCGTGTTCGTGGCATTTCCTCAGTATTTTCACTTGTATGTATGTTTGCCTGATATTAGCTCGAACCTACGACATTTATTCTGAACAGAATCGTTTCTGGATGTTCTTTAGAGTCAGCAATGTGTAAGAGGATGGATACATTTTGAAAAAAAAAAAATCCGCCATATTTTACAAGGCAGACAACTTCTGTGACTTCTTGCTTTCTTTCCTGCACACATAATCCCTTCTGGAAAGGGATCTACTCTTAAAGGAGACAATTTGCCCCAAAGGGTGGGGGTGGGTAGGGGGAGCAAATTGTCACCTTTAAGAGTAGACGCCTTTTCAGAAGGGAGGCAAAACAACTTGAAAGATTTGTTTTTCCTGAAAGTGTAACGATTTCCTAAAAATGCGGTAACTGGCGGCAATGACTGCTGTATGCGAAACAGTGACGGCCAAAATCAGTATGTGCACACGTTTATTCTTATCAGGACTTTCCCTGCTCCATGATATATTGATACTGAAAGCGGGAAACAAGGGCCCAGATCAGACTGTGCGAATGTACAGGTGTTACGATCGAGCACTCCTGCCTTCGATTATCTGCCTTGGCAGATTACGCATAGCTTGTAGGTATATAACCAATCTCTGACAGATGCGTCAGGGAGTCGACTCTTTGGCTCAGTGGTTAGAGCATTAGATTACCGGGTTCGATTCCCACGATTGGCGGGTATGTTTTTCAGCTATGCTTCATTCCTTTGTTACGGCTTTCGTGTCGTAAGATCCGGGACTGGACTTTAGTTAGTCGAAAATGGTTTCACGTTATCATAAATGATGACTTCCTTGAAAAGTGGGGAGTGTTACGGCCTAGCACTCTTGCCTTCGATTATCTGCCTTGGCAGATTACGTATATATTCAATCTCTGACAGATGCGCCAGGGAGTCGACTTTTGGCTCAGTGGTTAGAGCATCGGAAGTTTATCCGGGAAAACCGGGTTCGATTCCCACGCTCGGCGGGAAATTTTTTCAGCTATGCTTCATTCCTTTGTTGCGGCTTTCATGTCGTGAGACAGGTGACCAGGGTTTTCGTTTTCCGCCTATGGCATATTGGCCATTTTCGCTCAATGAGCATGAAAATATTGGGTTTGCTACTAGCAGCTTTCTGATTTAAGCTTCAACTGAAGGTAAACGGATTCATTTTCAGGGGAAGCAATTCTGTTTTCAAATCCCGCCCCCCACCCCCCCCCCCCCCCCACCACCACCACCAAAAAACAAAACAAAAAAAGCAACAACAAAAAACTTTTGCCTCCTTTTCGGGAAAGGCGGTGTCTACTAAAAATGGAAGGATTTGCTCCCGTTGAGAGAATTTGGTAGACCTCTATTCAAAAGATAAGTACATGAAAAAACCTGGCCACAAAATCACAGAAGTTGCCTCCCTTGGGGAAACTTACGGGAAAAAGGTCCAAGTGTATCAAATCCCTTGAACCTTCGCATTATGTGACTGAACTTTTATCCATTTATGCCGAGTGGACTATTCTACCTTCACTCTTCATGAAGGTCCATTTCCAGTTGAAGGGATGTCTGGTTACCATGTTTTATAGAAATCTATGTATTTAATGCAAACAGTGTAGACCCAGATCAGACGCCGCTTTTTTGTGGTGTCTGGTGTGGGTTTTTACTGTTTGCAAATGTCCCTTTTATGGGACGCTAGGCAAAAAATAAAACAAACAAACCAGACACTTATATTTTCGATTTTTACTTAATTCTGAATTTGTCATTGGACTTCATTAACCTCTTACCTCTCCCTCGTGTAATTCAGCAGACGACAAATCGATTATATTTTTCGTCTTTTCCCAGAAATCAAGCTTTGGCATATTATGAACATTGTCTCTTTTGCCTTAGAAAACAATTTGCATGAAATGTCAAAACCTGTTTTCTGGGTTAATTTCTGGGAAACTATAAGAAATATATTTCAAAAAGTCGTCTGTTGAAATTTTTACTAAGCATATTATGCGTTAAAACAATAATCTTTAGTTCATTACGTGAGCCGTCTAAGATTCATTGTTTCACTACTCCATGGGCGAAATCATCAGACGAAAATTTTAAAATGATATTTTCATAGAAAATATTACTTCACAGGTCATTTAGACAATTTGAATTAACTGTCCAATTTTATGTTCTGTGTAAAAAAATAATAAATAAATAAAATAGATAAAAAAATAAATAAAAAAAACAACAGCATATCTGTTATTATTTATGGTCAACCGGTTAAAGGTGAAACTTTCAACTTCTGAACCTTTTTTATGCGATTACACAAAATAAGTTTCATGTTTTTTTTCCAGCACATGGTTCAATAAACAAAAAGGTTTCATAAATTATATCTGGGATTTTAAACACAGCCATAAAAAGAAATACTTCATTAATTCAGACTAGTAAAGCTCACAGATCCTTGGGGTCAGTAGGGCAGTGCAGGCCCCAAAAAATATCTTGTATATATTTTTTCTCTAGTTATTTTTGTATTTTAGTACAACAGAAACACTGCTGATAAAATATAATCATATTCTGTGACTTCTGAAAAGGTTCTAAAAAACATCACATTTCTCTCAAATGGTAGTCCATTACATATATTACCATTTGAGAAAATGTGATGTTTTTTAGAACCTTTTCAGAAGTCACAGAATATGATTTTATTTTATCAGCAGTGTTTCTGTTGTACTAAAATACAAAAATAACTAGAGAAAAAATATATACAAGATATTTGTTTGGGCCTGCACTGCCCTACTGACCCCAAGTATCTGTGGTAAAGCTCACATTTCACCACTTATACCAGGATGATGGAATCACCGGGTCAGAAGTTATGAATTAAACATAACAGCCAGCAGGTACATGGCGTTTATACAACGTCGCATTATCGTCGATGCAAGTTTTTCACTAAATGGATACATGACGTTTATAAAATGTCACAATAACGTCGATGCAACGTTGCATCGACGTTAATGCGACGTTGTATAAGCGTTACACTGTATGCGCCCGCTGGGTACAAAACGGACGTGGTAATATTTGAGTCCTCATCTGAGAATAATTATAATCCTTACGGCTTTTACGGACAACGAGATCAGTCTGCGCTTTTGTACACTCTGGACAGCATCTCTGTTTTTCGGCGACATATTCTGCATATTTATTTATTCATTTATTTTATTTTAGTTATTCCATTTTATCTTTTTCCTGTAAGCGGAATTTAACCCTGATTAGCCCATTTACGTCGAGTGGACCACAACTCTTTGGACCGGTCCATTTCCAACGGCAGGGTGCCTGGTTAATTTTTATTATTACTATGTTATATAGAAATCGTATGCAAACAGTGATCAGATGTCGCGTTGTGCGGCGCGGCGCTGTGCGGCGTCTGATTGTTTGGAAATTTCCATTATTGGTGTTTCCAGACTAAGATGTGGTACACCAAAAACGATCGCATCGAATCCTCGTTCAGTAAAGTGTAATGCACCAGTCATTTGATCATTTGTACTTCCATACGGGGGATGCGAGGGGGTCGGGGTTGGGGACGGAATAGCGGGTCTTTTAACTTTTCAGTTCTTTAATTTAATTAAATGCCCCTCAACCCGGGGCCAGTTTTTGCTTCCTGGAACAGTGTACTTTCCGTTGCAAAAATCAACCTGTATCTTTTTCCTTGTAAGAGGTCTGGTTTACTGATACAGCTAAATTCAAAGGTAAAGTTTCATTGGTTTAAACATATTTTATTACATAATACAAGTACAAGAAAGTAACAAATTTGACATACAAACGATATAGGATTAGAACGAAAGCATATAAATACTTATAGAGTTCTTCTCCTCTATGGTGTATATTTCATTTGTTGACTTGAAGGCAGATTGTTTCACAGATCAAGGCAAAATGTTGTGGTTTATTTCATGTGAGAAAAGTTTCATTCACAATATGAGCCAGGTTATTAGAAAACTTAAGTTTGGAGTTCATGTCGCTCTAATTTATATATGTAAAACAATCAGGCGGGAAATCAATACCCGGCGCATAAATTTACGGCACTGCCAGGATCCATCGGAGGTTAAATCACTGCACTTAAGCCCCGCTATGTACCCGCTAACTCCGGCCAAGCAGTTTTAAATGACTGGTGAATAAATAGACGGTGACTGCTCTGTTGGTCCGTTTAGTCTGCTAGCAAATATTAAAGATCCAGGGGAGATTGAGCACATGCGCAGACTAATCTGGTTCTTCTATGAACACTAAGGTTCAGGCTATTTTATATGCCTTTTTGTGTTACAAAGTCAATACCTACCCAGCTAGCATTCTTTATAAATCTACAGCGGGCCGTTATCGGCCCGTCAGGATAGCTGACGGGCCGATAACGGCCCGCTGTAGATTTATAAAGAATGCTTACTGGGTTCAGCGTCCGAAAATGAGCCATGTGCTGGAAACTAAGGCTTATATCAGTGTGTTTTTGTGCAATCTGATCAGGATCATCATTACCCGTTTACAAAAACAATGGATACCGTGGAATGAACCGAGAAAAGCCTGATCAGACTTCGCTAATGTGCAGGCTGATGTTGTCGTCTATGGTCATACATAGCATAAAAGCCCTGTTGCTCCGTTTAACATTTGAGTTGCATCATGGGAAAACATATCATAGCGTACACTAACAGCAAAGGTTCAGGCGAGCTACACATCTGCGCAGTCTGTGTTGTTCGCTCACGTTAGCGATAAGCAAATTGGAAACCCAATTATTTAGACATATTGCCTTGCTAAGGGGCAGGGTATTCGCAAGGTCAGAGGAGCTTTTATCTCGCAACACGGCATATGCTTTAGTTCGAATTTTTCGTTCAATAAACCTACTGGTATGGCAGGAATTCTTGGTTTTGCTGGACAAACATGACTTGGGAGATCAAGGAAAGACAAAAAAAATCTATTTCTGAAAATTATGATTTGATATATAAGAATTATTGATCTGTATAGCATAGAAAATAGCCATGCCTTGCTTTGAGGTTTGTACAATGGTTTTAAAGCAATGACCGCCTTACATGGCCTAGAATGCTTTGATAATAAAAAATAACATTTTTTTTTCATTTTTCGTCTTTACATAATTAATGAACCAGACCTTGAGAAAACGTACCTTCTTAAACATCCGCCCAGTGGAGAATCAAATCAGCATGTGCTTCCACGCAGTTTTCGCGGTCCACGTGAAGAAAATTTGCATCCTTGGCTATCCGAAATGCGCCCAGTGAAGATTCTGATTCGCGCAGTCTGATCAGGATCTTCACAGGACCCACGTGTCCGAAGATATATTTTCTGACGTTATGGCTCATTTTTAACATTTGTTATATATGTTAACCACATGTTCTTAGCGCTAACTTTGCAACATTTCTTGGTTTGACCAATTTCTAGGTGTAAATATTAGACAAGGATATGTAGACATTGTTCCCAGGATTTCTTGCGATCTCGCCGGAAGCTGCTGAACATGGCGACTGAGTTATTTTCGCCAACCAAACGCAACTTCAGACAATAAAACTTCATCAGTACACGTGAGGTTCAACGCGAGAAACTGTACCTCATAACATGCGTGGCATCGAAGACGCAGGTCAACCTATATCACTTCGCATACTGAGATCAGAGTATTTGCAGGAAACGCTTTTGATTGCAACGGATTCAAGGATTTCCTCTAGCGGCAGCGAAAACTCTGATCAAAATGTTTGAATGCACAAGCTTACCTGAGATCTCGCTGGGCTCACATATCATAAAGGTACATTTTCTCACGTCTTGGCTCGTGTAAGAAAAATGTATCAGAAAACGGACAGAAAACAACACATGTTTAACACCGAGCAAGAGACACGTACGACATGAGCTTATCCTTTGATCTCGTTACTGATCATGTGACAAGTATCTTTTTCGAGACTTCTCCGCGACCTCTGGCACGGTACGACGTAATCTTGTGTGTAGGACAGCGCCTCCCTGGCGATGAACCGTGCCTGTTTTTCGTGAAGACAGCTTCCTCCTTGAACCAGTATAAAAGTGGGGCCAAGTACGTGCTAACTTCAGGCCAGGTACTCGGACCTCATTTATTTCCACTGTCTTTCAGAGTAAGTAATGTTTATATTTGCGTCTTGTGCTTTAATTCAAACTGGATAAAACTAAAGGCTAGTATACAAGTATAATTATTTCTTTTGGACAGGACTAGCTTGGTAAGTTGGTTTCTTCTTATTCAACAACAGCAATAATGCTGTTAATAATTTCATGAATTCTGCCAATCTTAACCTTCTTACGGGTTAGTTGATTGTAATAGTAATTCCAACTCAACAGTCGCAAATTTGATTGGTTGAGTGCGAAAGTTAATAATAGCAGTAACATTTTAATAAATCCCGTCTCAGTCTTGGGACAGTTTTTGTTTGCTTTCAGTTTCTAAATTAAACAGTAAGACCATCATTTTAAGTTACAGCTAGATGAATTACAATTTATTTATTGAATGATTTATTTATTTATTTATTCGAGGTTTAAATTGTGGCGATATGACTTAACAAACTCAACATAAAGCCATTTGGATTTATAGTTCGCCAGACTTTATTTATGGATAAACACAGTATGAGAGAGAGTATATACTGAATGTCTTTTGTTTTTTCTTCCTTTCAGAATATTTTTAAATTACGATCCTTTCGACATCACTCGTAAAGGCGTCTGTTTTGCTTGGCATTTTAGTTTCAACGCAAAATATTTTGTTCTGATTGACTATACGATCGTATCTTACTATACGATCGTATCTTATCAGTAACCATTTGTATTTTCTGTTTCTGCATTTCGTTCTCAAATATTTACTCTAAAATAAACTTTACGGCTGAAAATTAGTGTAACCTATGCAATATATATAGTAGAGTTATGTTTTGGAATTTTTATCTAAGAAATCTGGGCCCAGTTGTTCATAGCTAACGATATCGTTTGTTAACCTATAGTTAAAACTTTGATTATTAAATATGGCATATACGCAAATATGTTTGCTGAAAAATGTGAGTAGCTTTTGTATTTGCAAAAGCTACTCACATTTTTTTTTCAGCAAAAATACCTTTGAATTAGATATTGTACTTTAGAACAGTTAACATTTTGACCACTAACGAGCTCGTTAAGCTAACGATGCTTTGAACAATTGGGCCCCACTTTACATTTCTTTGCTAATTTCTAATTATTGATGTTTCATGAAAATTTAAACAAGTAGAAAACCTACCTCCAGTTTACCGATCCTACCGACTTGAACATAATTTGCTGCCATTTTTACTACGGCAAAAAGAAAAAAATCGACTGTTTTAGAGTCAATGAAAAGAATATAACTTTTTGCGCATAGGTTGTTACGGAAAAATGTTTGGCATCTAATCATGATAAAAGTTTACTACTACTACTACTACTACTACTACAACTACTACTGATAATAATAATAATAATAATAATAATAAAAAAAATAATAATAGGTAGACCAGTTACGTTTTAGCTCGACTATACAAAAATAAGCACTTTGTTCGACATCCGTCATTTTTTATAACATTTATTTTTGTGTCATTGGGTGAAATAAGGACTTACTTACATATCAGTTTGCTGATTAAGGAGTCTTTTACAACAGCAAATCTGTCTTATTGGCATCATCTTTGGGAACAAATGTTGTCGTTGTAACGAGGGGTCATCGTACAACCACATATCACTAATGGAAAATTTTCTCTTCACTTGTACGTTGCGTTACGAAAACACGCCTATTCAAATATATAGAACATTTCATCTCCAAAAACTGAAAATTTTCAGATAAAAAACGCCAATATTTTTCATATTTCTGCTCAACACATAGATTGGGGTACCCGTTAGAACCGCCACGACGTGGCGGTTCTAACGAGTACCCACAATCTATGTTTTGAGCAGAAATAAGAAAAATAATGTATACTCCTGTAAACCCCAGTTTTACTATATAAAAGTGGGGTTTAAGGAGGTCAAAATTGTATAGGTATGTTTTCGTGATGGACTGTGTCGACGCAAAATGAAGAAAAAAGTAAATTTCTACATTTTGCGTTGCTAATGCAAAATTAATAAAAAGATCTGCACACCGTATTAGCGTTAACGCAATATGTAGACATTTTAATAAAGATTTCTATTTGAATTTTCAGAAGCGGCACCATGACTCCTATTAGATTCTCTCTGCTCTCCACAGCTCTGCTAGTGGCCTCCGCTCTAGGATATGGAGGTAAGTGATGCAATACTGTCGAATCGGCATGGTCTGGAAAGTTTTCACTCGGGGTGGGGGTGGGTGGAGAGGGAGGTGGTAGAGGGCAACTCGGGGAACTTATGACGGTGATTTACCTTTGTTACTGTAACAAAGTTAATACAGTCAGCCTTTTTATACTGACACTCGTTATTGACATAATTCGTTATATTGATAGTTTGCTCAAGAGGTGACAATTAATAAGAAATTATGCAAGAACGTTGTATTTGATACGTCAAGAAACGTTTATTTTGGATATTTGTTCGATTCACCTCTCTGAGGCGATTCTAACAAATATCCAACACATAATATGTTCTATGAGGAAATAAAAATTAAATAAGATCTTTCTTACATATCATTTTGCTCATTTAGTAGTCTTTTATAACAGCAAATTCATTTTAATGGCATCATCTCTGGTATCAAATATTGTCGTTGTAACGAGGATTCACTGTACTTTGTATTACCCAAACAATTCTAAATACAAGAAAACCAAGTAGCATATAAGAAGATATGCCACTTGAAGAAAACGTATACCAAAATAGTACTAGTATTTATTCACAATGATAGAATGTGTGAGTCACAACGTCAGAAAACATACATTCAGGTATGAGCGCCCAGCATCCGCGCAGTCTGATCAGAATCTTCAGTGGGCGGATTTTAAATAGCCAATGATGCAAACTATCTTCATCACGAAAACATACATATATAATTTTGACCCCCTTGAACCCCACTTTTATATAGTAAAACTGGGTTTTACAGGGGTATATGTTATTTTTTTTATTCCTGCTCAAAAACATAGATTGTGGGTACTCGTTAGAACCGCCTCGACGAGGCGGTTCTAACGAGTACCCACAAAATCACCGCCTCGCCGAGGCGGTTCTAACGAGTACCCACAATCTATGATTTGCGCAGAAATATAAAAAATATCAGAATTTTTATCTGAAAAGTTTCAGTTTTTGGTGGCGAAATTTTCAATATATTTGAATAGGCGTGTTTTCGTAATGTTCACGCGGACAGCGAAGACTCTGATCAGACTGCGTTGATGCTCAAACTGATCTTATTCTTTATTGGGCACACATGACAGAAGGGGCGTTTTCTCACGTTGCGGCTCAAATTTTGTCTCGAGAAAGATGTTCGGAGTTTCGAGTTTTATCCACAAATCAATTACGAAAACATGCCAATTCAAATATACTGAAAATTTTACCACTAAAAAATGAAAATTTTCAGATAAAAAAATTCTGATATTTTTCTTATTTCTGCTCAAAAACATAGATTGTAGGTACCTGTTAGAACCGCCTCAACTTATTTCTGCTCAAAGCATAGATGGTGTACTCATTAGAACCGCCTCAACGAGGTGGTTCTAACGGATACCTACAATCTATTTTTGAGCAGAAATATGAAAAAAATTATATACCCTTATAAACCCCAGTTTTACTGTATAAAAGTGGGGTTTAAGGGGATCAAAATTATATAGGCATGTTCTGGTGATGCATTATTTCAATATCGGCTCTACATGACCTCAACAGTGTTAACTGGGCCGTTAAACTCCAAACCAACTGAAAATCACATTTATACACGCAAAGTAAGATAGATAACTTACTAGCTCAGGATCTGACCAGAATAAATACTGTATATGAAAAAAGTACCCATAATGATATATAACAGCATGGACTGTTAAGCCCACTCTACTGCACCCACACCCGGGGCGAGGTTTTGCCGTTTTATTTGAAATCAGTTATGACTGACAATATCTTATCAGAAACCATTTGTATTCTTTTGTTTCTGTGTTAAAGAAAAACGTTTATCCTGAAATTAAATATACGGTCAAAATCTACCTGCAATTTCTTATGCAATTTCTGTAGGAAACTAAATAATTTATATATTTGCTGTCGAAACATAATTTTGCTTTTCTCCATTTATGCTTTAATTATGGTTGTCCCACAACAATATTGTCGAAATTTCACAAATTTTGAACAAGTCGAACACTTGAAAAAAGGAATCCAAACCACCTATTCTAATTGAGATTTGCAGCCATTTTTATTACCATGGGAGAACATTAAAACAAATCAAATATAATAAAACAATTAAGTGCATAAATAGTTATGACAAAATCTTTTACATTAAATCATGACAAACGTTTGCAAAATTTACGTCCATTGGTTAACTCTTTCACTGCCATAGACGATAATACTAGGCTTTTGCAAATAGCATTGATCCAGATGAGACGGCTCATTATGAGCCGTCTCATCTGGATCTATGCTGTTTGATATTAAATCTTTCAACGTTACATATAAACTTCTTTCCATGCGATAGTTTGTTTAAAAAAGAAGACGACAAATGTCGTCTGAAATTAGGCACTGAAAGAGTTAACGCGCAAAGCGAGAACCGACTTTCTTAAAGAAACGACTTTCTAAAAGATTCGAAAACAAGTAGGCGGCCTATATAACAAGTGCAGAAAAGTGTTGGAAGTAGGTGTATATGTTCTTTATAAAAAGGCAAAAAGTAGACAGTCATGTATACCTACTATACGAAATTAAATGTTTTTCTCCTGTACGCGAATTTCCCCGCCAAGTTTTTAACCGCACTGTCTTACTCAGCCATACTATTTTTACTCTGATGATCTGCGTTCTTTAGGCTGCCCTCTTGTTTCTAAAATGACAAACTCTATTTTTCGGGAAAAAGTAGACAGAAAATATGAATTTGTCGTCTGCTGAAATTGTCCTTAGAATGGTAACTGTTTATATTTACAATATTTCAGGCAAAGGCGGAGGCATGGGCGGAGGCGGGGGCATGATGATGCCAATGATGCCTATGGGTGGCATGGGAATGGGTATGGGTGGAATGCAAATGCCGATGGGTGGCATGATGGGCATGGGAAAAATGGGCGGCGGCATGATGATGCCCCCAATGATGCCTCCCATGATGCGTCCAATGATGCCACCGATGATGCCACCGATGATGAAAGGCGGAATGATGCCTCCTATGATGCCAATGATGCCTCCAATGATGAAGGGCGGAATGGGTGGAATGCCCCCAATGATGCCACCAATGATGGGCGGAATGGGTGGAATGCCTCCGATGATGCCTCCGATGAAAGGCGGAATGGGTGGTATGATGATGCCCCCGATGATGCCAATGATGCCACCAAAGGGCGGAATGGGTGGAATGCCCCCAATGATGCCACCAATGATGAAGGGCGGAATGGGTGGAATGCCTCCGATGATGCCAGGTAATCCACTTATTATTATAATGAGAGGCGGTGCGAGATAAAGCCCATGGTTTCTAGGGCTATAGCATATGAAATGCGGGGCCCAATTTTTTACTTTCGCTGCATTTAATCTTCCCACACAAGGTAAAATGATCCCCGCCCCTATAGAACAACGACCCCAATCATTAATTTTTAAAGAAAAGTCACCCCAGGTCATATTATTATTATTATTATTATGACCCTTCTACGCGAAGTGAAATGACGATTCGCGAAGAAGAAAATAACGACACCCCCACCCCCGCCTCACTACAGCTCCACCCCGACGTCCTACAACAAAAAGGTCACTAAAGTAAATGATTTATATTTCTTTGATTTCAGCCTGATGCTTTTTGAAATATTTGACAAAGCTATAAAGGGGCTAGGCTGGTTTTTGTGAACAGATAGCCCTGATGAGATCGATCCCTCGTGATTCTAGGCCGCGCCATTATGGCTGTAGAATCATTAATAGACTGGTTTACTCATTTATTTGGTTATTTTGGAATATAGACACTTCTTCGAAAAAAGAGTAACCTTGCAACCTTGGACTCTGGAAATCTGCACGATGTATTTGAATAATTCCATAGGTTAGAAGGTCTACTCTTAATTTTGAAGACTTATCTATTTGCAGTGAAAAATGCTGAAAAAAAAAAAAAAAAAAAAAAAAAAAAAACGGCGTAAGAATGTCCTGCGTCTGAGACACGTGGTGCAAACAGATAGATTCTGAAGCCAAGCTTGCCAAATGTAAACCTATTGATTTTCGTTTTACTTGACTCTACACATTTAGACATAGATTGTGTTTAGTTGATCAACCCCTTCTGCAGTGCTTCCGTTTAATAATCTTGACTTTGGTTAGCTATGTCGTTCCCACGAGTTTGCCATGTCGTTCTCACGAGTTAGTATCTTGTTCCCCCGACATAGGTAACACGTTCCCACGAGTTAGCTTTGTCGATAGCTAACTAGTTCCCACGAGTTAGCTATGCCGTTTGCAAGAGTTAGTACAACCAGTCAAATTTTGTGTGATTTCAGGTAGTTAGGGGGAGCAAACAACAAACCTTACATTAAAACCATCAATCAAAATAAACACATTGCCATATATCTTAATTTGTAACACTTGCATTTGAGGACCTAGAGCTTGCGCGTGATACATTGTCTTAATCATTTGTTTCCAGTAATTTTCAAAGCTACCCAAAAGTGAGAAAATTGCAGGTTGCCCACGACAGTCTGTTTGCCCGAACCATATAGCACGACACCATTATCTTTAAATGCTTTTTATGATCTTGACTTTTGAACGTCTCCCCGTCTGTCACCATAGTGCAGTTTATATTTCGTTTCCTTTGGGATCATTGGGCTCATTGTGGTATATTTGAAAATGGAGTTCTGCTCATGTATACGCTAGAGGGCGTAAGCACTGTTGCAAACTTCATCACTGCTTATGGAGAGTCTCAATAAAACCGAGACTCCTATTTTCTAATCCGTAGTGTGCTCTTTGTTTCCAAAGGCAATCTTTTTGACGTTTATTTTGAGTTTGGTATCTAGGTCTTGCGTGACACGTCGTCTTGACATTTGCTCCAAATTATTTAAAATTCACCAACAAGTAAGAAAGTTGTTACAGAAAGGGATCACTATTTTCTATAGAATAATGCTCGTGGTCGTTATTCTATGGGTGTTACTTAACAACAAAGTAAAGTGACTCCCCATAGAATGACGACCCCTGTTATTATTCTTTAAAGAGTAGTGAACCCCGGTCATAATTGTATGACCCTAGGTCATACAATTATGACCGGGGGTCGTTATTCTATGGGAGTCACTTTACTTCGTTACACTGGACTTCATTGGACGTAAGTGCTGATTTCAGTTGTAATTAATATTGTTACTTTTTTGCTTGCAGGTGGTGCTGGAGGAAAACGTATGTATGATATATACATCTAATAGGCATCAGAGATTTCGATTAAATGTATTTTTATAAATTAACTGTGCAATATCTGGGCCTGGTCGTATGTGAATAATTCTCTTATGCAAAAACTTAAAATTTACATTTCTGGTTTTAATATAAACGTTATGACTGTACCAAATACAGCTTTTGTATTATTCGTATTTCTTTTCCTGTCTATATATATTGATACCAAAAATGTCATATCTTTAGATTTCCTTTTCTACAAAACGTATTTCTGATAACATATGGCATTTGCGCAGTTTGACCAAAGTCTTTGCAGGGCACTCGGTGGCTAGCCAAGGATCCAAAGCGTCTTCAAGTGGATAACGAAGGCTCTGACAGATGCACATGCTGAACTGAGTCTTCGTTTATTGCACATACAATTTTGTAGGGAATGCTTTGCCCCGGTTCAAATGCTTTTTTGAGATGTCCATGTATGATGTTTGGTCACTTATTTGGCAACTTACAAAGAACTTGTGAGGTTTACATGGATCTAAATGATACGACCATATGAAGAGTAATATAAATCACCTGATAGTGTTTCTGTCTTGCCATCACGAAAACATGCCTATATAATTTTGACCCCCTTAAACCCCACTTTTATATAGTAAAACTGGGGTTTACAGGGGTATACACTATTTTTCTTATTTCTGCTCAAAACATAGATTGTGGGTACTCGTTAGAACCGCCTCGCCGAGGCGGTTCTAACGAGTACCCACAATCTATGTTTTGAGCAGAAATATGAAAAATATCAGATTTTTTTTTGTCTGAAATTTTTCAGTTTTTTTGGAGATGAAATTTTCTATATATTTTGAATAGGCGTGTTTTCGTTATGCAGACGAAATACTTAAAGCTGTTTTGAAAAGAATCTCAGGACCTTGCTTGATATGTTAGAACAATACAATTTCACAAGAATTGTTGAAGAATCCAATTTCATCTATCGCATGCTGAATTTCAGGGCTAGCAGACGATACTTTAAAGCAGTATTTATATTATCCCTAGAAAGAGAGACTTGGCATAATCATCAAATCGATATTTTTCGAGAAACTAAGAAATGCTTGACTAAAACAACGGCTGGTAACGCTAAAAATGCTTACTTCATTGCCTCTAAAAATTATACATTAAACTTGGTCCTGCAGAACCTGGATGAAAAGCGTTAGCGAACGATGTAGATCCAGATCAGTTGGGTTCTGAAGCGAACTGATCTTGGTCCGCACTGTTTTTTGTTTTATATTAAGGTATATACTGAATGGCGATCTGGATTAAGCAATTTAATTGACTGACAATTAGAAGTGGTGGTGTCATTTTAATTTATTCAGCATGACAGATGTTAATAATTTTTTATTTCTAATTATATTACAGGTTATAAGAGATACGCTAAAGGTAAGTCTATACATTCTTAATCTCCTCAATCTTCAAATCGAATAAACAGAGGAGTTGTTAAGAAGGAATATCAGGTGATAATTCTGGGATAATTTTTCTTATTCCTCCATAAAAACATATGTTGTGGGTACTCATTAGAAGCGCCTGTGCCTCGCGGAGGCGCTTCTAATGAGTACCCACAACATATGTTTTTATGGATAACTGGAAAAAAACTATCCCAGAATTTTTATCAAAAACTCCTCCTTAACAACTCCTCTTGAATAAAGCTAGTTTAAGTCCCCCAGTTGTTTCTTCTAACCGCTCTGTTGTTGTTCTTTTAATTTGTTCGTGTGTTATTGCAACTGTGCCGTTGTTTTGTCATTATTTGGTCCTCATAACGTCTTCTTTCGGTGGCAACGGAAGATTGCGCTTCGTCGTCGTGGCCTTTCCTAGGTAACCTCATTTATTTCCATACTTGTTCATGTAACATCTTGAACATTTTCAGAATGATTTCATTCCTTTGGTCCCTTCCTATATACAGTCGACTCTCGTTATCTCGACCTCGCTTATCTCGAATAACCGCTTATCTCGAAGTGAAAATCTTGTCCCTGTTTTAACATGGAAATCTAATAATAGGTAGCAAAATATTATAGAAAAAGAGGAGAAATTGCTCCTAAGCTCTCCTCTTTTCCACAATATTTTCAATTTATCTATAACTTCAGAAGTCAAATTACATATTCATTTGTTAACTGTGGTTGTTCGATTTATTGGTTTCCTCAATTCCGCAAATCTGATATGTCGAGGTATGGATATCTCGAAGTGTTTCAGAGAGTCCCTTGGACTTCGGGATAACGAGAGTCGACTGTATTTCATCATTTCTCGCCTCGTATCATACAGCGATTTCCGTCCGTTTCAGATCTATGTTAGGGTATATCTATCCAAAATGGTCGTACACTGAAAATAATTCTAATTTAAAAAAAAACGTCTGGTTCATGTTTAGAACTTTGACATTAGTACGTTTTATGACGACAAAAATTAAAAAAAAAAAAAAAATAATCAAAGAAAAAATCCTTGGACAACTTTCTACACATAATGTGAAATGCAGAAAAAAATATGTTAAGTTTTCAAGTCAATGATTGAAAAAAAAATCAAACTTTTCGAGAGGATTATTAACCATAATAAAAGAATAAGTTTTAACACTGAGATTATGCGGCAAACTGCGTTCTTGATAAGTGACCCAATCATAATTGCTCTTTAATTGCATGACGGTGGTAACGTTTAAGACGACTTATGATCCATGGATAAGTTGAAGACTCCGTAATGACTCATGGATAAGTTTAAGCTCCACGCGGACCGTACAAATGTATGTTTAAACAGAATGGAGGCTGAGGGCGAGGGTAGGATCCCGTAAACCCAGTAAGCATTCTTTATAAATCTACAGCGGGCCGTTATCGGCCCGTCAGGGTAGCTGACGGGCCGATAACGGCCCGCTGTAGATTTATAAAGAATGCTAGCTTGGAAGCTAGCTTAAGCCCCTAGTAATTTATTACTGATCGTTCTAATGTGGTATTTTGTTAAATGCTCTCTAGTGTTTGACTTACAAATGTCTTTCTTTTAACAAGTATGTAAGTTAAAGACACAATACATCCAGTTAAGTTTGGGTAACAGAGTTGCCACCTTTTTTGGGAAAAGGCTGCCAGCTCAGTTTACCATCTCTTCTTTTTGTGGATGTTAAATTGTATTTGTCTGTCTTTACCGTTGATGTTGAGAACTTAATGCGGATCTGATTATACCAGTCCCTAAGATCATTTATTTTTCAATGCCTTTGGTTTGTAGGTGGCGGCGGTGGCGGTATGGGAGGCGGCATGATGCCAGGGATGATGATGCCAATGGGAGGTAATGCTCTCGACCAGGTTCTTATGCAACTGCTAGGTGAGCGATAGTTCATCAAGAAAACACACCTTTATACTGTTGACCCCCTTAAACCCCACTTTTATATAGTAAAACTTGGGTTTACAGGGGTGTACATCATTTTTCTTACTTCTGCTTAAAACATAGATAGTGGTACTCGTTCGAACCGCCTCGGTGAGGCGGTTCTAATGAGTTCCCACAATCTATGTTTTGAACATAAATAAGAAAATAAAATCAGATTTTTTATCTGAAAACTTTAAGTTTTTGGTGGTGAAATTTTCCATATATTTGAATAGGCGTGTTTTCGTAATGTGCCGCTTTTCTCCACCTGTGCACTGCTTTACGTCCCTCTTTGGGATAAATATCACATTGCACTCATCAAAGGCAAGGGGGACAATTTTTTGTTCCTCAGAGTAGATCCATTTCTAGAAGGGAGGAAAACTATTTTGAAGAGTCCCTTGACAGTATATCCATTTCCTTCAGGCTTTTTATGGCCATATGGTATGAGCCACAACATGTGAAAATGAACTTTATGCCATGTGTGCCAAGCATGACTCAGATCAGCCTGATTATCAAAACAGTCTGATCAATTTCTTTGCATGACGCTTTGCAAATAGACAAGGACGTAAGACTCCTTCATGCGAACAGCGAAGACGCTGATTGGACAACATAGATGGATACTTTTTTTTGTCTGGGAAAAATAAGACAAAGATATTTCAAATCGTTTTATGCTTAAACTTTACTAACATGCTAAACATTATAAAGAGGAAGTGCCCTGTTCATGAATAGCTCTGATAAAGCTACAGTCGACTCTGGTTATCTCGATTTGGCTTATCTCGAAGAAAAATCTTGCCCCTGTTTTATCATCGTTATCTAGCAACAGTTAACAAAATATTGTGGAAAAGAGGAGAAATTGCTCCTAAGGAGCATTTTCTATTTTTTTTCCACAATATTTGCAATACATCTATTAACTTCAGGAGTCAAATTACATATTTATTTGTGAAATGTGATGGTTCGCTTTACTCTTTCCTCTGGTATGCAAATCTCATATGTCGAGGTACGGATATTAAAAAATATTTCAGAGAGTCCATTGGATTTAAAGATAATGAATAATGAGAGTCGACTGTACTAACATTGCTTTTTGCTTATAGTAATGCTTTGCTTAGTCGTTATCACTGTTGGTTTCTGTCAGTCTGTCAAGAGAATCGTTGTAGGGTTACAATATGTACTCCAGCAACTGTTGGAACCAGCAGCCATTCTGTTAGCAGTATGCAAGATACCATAGCTAGTAAATGCACATGAAAACTGATTTAAAAATCATATAAGAAAAAGTACAATCTAAACCTACCAAGTACGTATACATAAAACGAGTATCAGTTGGTAATTATGTTAGACAAAGACGCCATCTGACGCATTCCCTTGCAGTTGTTGTATGAAATTTTAACAGTTATGCCTAGAGTCCCATGAATGGGACTTTGATTAACATTGTAACCACAGGTCGACGCCACAGAACGCGGCGTCCGATCACGGGTCTAAATTGTTTGCATTAAATGCAGAAATTTTTAAAATACCTTGTAATAATACTCTGTCCGCAGAAATGGGTTATACCGTTCCCCGGTATCCTCCTTCCATTGCCATCAGATAAGGAATATTTTTCAGCGTGATTCCAAACTTTACCTATGTATGCCTAGTGGACTCTTCTACCTTTTTCTATGGGCTGGTCCATGTACAACTGATGATGTGTCTGGTTTGCTTTTATAATCACTATTTATTATGAAAATCATGAACTTAATGCAAACAGGGAAGACGCTCAACAAACTCCGCGTTTTGCGGCGTCTGTTCTGACTCTTCATTGTTTGCCAATGTCCCTTTTATTGAACGCTATTCATGACGAATTCGTTTTAAACTACACTACATCGTAATAGTAAGAGAATGTTATAAAAACTATATTTTAGTAGAAAACACTTTTTAACGCCTGTTTCTGACAGCATACGAGTACATGCCATTTCAAAACGGGTACTTTCAGTGTTGAAAATATCCATGGGTCTTCTGAATTCGTAACTTAACCATTACGATATCACGCCTATTCAAATACATAGAAAGTTTTACAACCAAAAAAAAGGAAAATTAAAAAAAAAAATCTGATATTTTTCATATATCTGCACAAAAGAGAGATTGTGGGTACTCGTTAGAACCGCCTCGGCGAGGCGGGTCTAACGAGTACCCACAATCTATTTGTTTAGCAAATTAAGAAAAATAATATATACCCCTGTAAACCCCAGTTTTACTATATAAAAGTGGGGTTTAAGGGGTTTAAGGGGGCCTGTTTTCGTGAGGTAAGTCACCATTTTCTTACGGATGTTGTCGTACTTTGTATGTGCTGATTATGATTTGTTGCTTCGCCATACATAAAAGGAGCGTACTTCATTTCAGTCATATGTGTTGAATTTACTTCTATTTTATTTCGCTTGCTTTTTGCACGTGTGTTTGTTTTTGTATGATAATGTTGTGATTGTTGATTATTTATTTAGGATTGCTTTCAATTTTCTTATACAGAGAGATGATGGAAAGCATATTATCGTGCAAAGTGAATACCAGCAGCTCAATGTCTTTCTGTGGTTTTACCTCACAAATGTCTTTACATGATTTAAACAAACATTTTTTCTTTAGATGTGATCTTTTCAGCTTGATATTTTATTTTGGTATAAATTATAATCCATGTTTGAGTCATAGCCGTAGGATTGTCATTGTAGTTCATGGTTACGTTTTAAAATAATAGACGTTTTTCATAAAACTAGCTGAAATATAAGTCGAAAGTCAGAGCAAAACAAAACACTAGAAAAAGGTGAGTCCGACCATAGATGGGTAAGGTCAGGATTAGTTTCATAAGTTTATGATTTATCACTAACTGAGTCTGCGGCCCGACTCGACGCAATGTAAGGACGACAGCACAGATGTTAACATTGATTGTGTTAATCACTAGGCAGCATCACATCTATACTTTATCCTTTCCTGTATATCAATTACTAATCTTTATGGTGTTCCGAAAAGGACTTAGCGATAATTCTCCCGAGTTTGTAAAGTATGCCAACAATAAACTCGATGAGCCTTGTTGAAGAAGTTTATTTTAAGTCACATTATATTTAGAGATTAATTCGGAGTGTTGATGATAAAATTATAAAACATTTTATGATACCGCTACGTATGTTTCAGTCGTTAACATGACTAGCTGCTCTAACTAAAAATTAAGCTCAGGTTATATCCGGCCTTTTACGGGCGTAACACATGGGCGGTAACCGTCTAGAAAGGGATATTTACAATATCAAAATCTAATTTGTCAGAATGTTTTGATATAATTATACTGTTATATATTGATAATTTTAAATCCAGAAAACTTAGTTTGTCATAAAATTTACATGTGTTGATCTATGTCCATACTATTAGAAAAGAAACTTGGTATTGATGAATTGCTTTGTTTAATTGAAGGTCTTTGGGATACTTCGATTTAAAACATTTGCTCAAATATATGTTTTCAATATTTAGCAAGTTATCTAGATATCCAGAAATAATATAAAATATGAAAAAAACCCAGAGAAGCCTTTAGTGATGGAACACAGCTCTACTAAAGCACCCAATAACGTTAGGAAGACACGAAACAATATCACAAGACGGCACTCAAACGAAAACAGAAGAACAAATCGAAGATGAGCTGCAACAGATAGAAAATTTGGTGCACTTAGTGAATATTCTGAATTTCATAAAACCCGAATTAGTTCAACAGGTTTCATCAAACCACTTACGATAATACGTGTCTGTATTATCGATATAACGTAGGTTGTAAGGGTGAGTTCCAACTGCACGATTGTGCTGTTGAACTATCCAAGGCAGTTTGCTGTTGCAGCTCTTCTTCTTACTTTTCTCGTACTATTTTCATGCCATGTTTTTCTTTAAGAGAATTTGACCCCCGCCTTCCCGACTATTGCTATATCAAAGTCGGGTTAGTGGGGTATTGCTTTCTCATATGTTTCTGATGACTGAGACTATAAAACTCTGCCAAGTTGCCAATGCATTCAGCACGAAAACATACCTATATAATTTTGACCCCCTTAAACCCACTTTTATATAGCAAAACTGGGGTTTAGAGGGGTATACATTATTTTTCTTATTTTATATTTGGTTAATAATTAGGTGGGCGGTTCTAACGAGTACCCACAATCTATGTTTTGAGCAGAAATATGAAAAATATCAGAGTTTTTTATCTGAAAATTTTCTCTTTTTGGAGCTGAAATTTTCTATACATTTGAATAGGCGTGTAATGGCGCTGAAGGCTGCGTTCCATGGTTGTGGCCTTTCCTGGTGTTCTTCATTTTGAACACTTATCCTGCAAAATAAATTAAGATGCAACGCCCACCTAATTATTAACCAATCAAATTGCTTGTTGTTTGTTCAAATTCACAAACTAAATAGCAAACAGTGTAGATCTAGATCAGAAACCAACTGATCTGGATCTATTCTGCAATCTGGGTTCAGCAGGACTAGAACTTTTTTTAACTACTGACTTTTGAAGACTTTTAGCTGAAATTACAAAAAAAGCAATTAACGTTACTGTAGAGTTTTTTACAATAAAGGTCACTTTCTATAATGGTAAATTTCGAAGGTATGCCGATGCCGATGGGCGGTGGGATGCCAATGGGTGGAAGAAAAATGATGGCCGGTGGAATGCCGATGCCGATGCCGATGCCTATGCCTATGGGTGGAAGAAAGATGATGGGCGGTGGAATGCCGATGCCGATGCCAATGGGCGGTGGAATGCCTATGCCTATGCCTATGGGTGGAAAAATGGGCGGTGGAATGCCGATGCCGATGCCTATGCCTATGGGTGGAAAAATGGGCGGTGGAATGCCGATGCCGATGCCTATGCCTATGGGTGGAAGAAAGATGGGCGGTGGAATGCCGATGCCGATGGGCGGTGGAATGCCGATGCCAATGATGATGCCAATGCCGATGCCGATGGGCGGAGGAAAGATGATGGCCGGTGGGATGCCAATGCCAATGATGGGTGGTGGTATGATGATGCCGATGATGATGCCGATGGGAGGTGGTAAAGGTGAGATTCTTAAGCGTACATTAGAGACTTTTATCATGTTTAACACAAACAATACCATATTTAATCAATGTTGTTCTGCATATGATGTCGTAAAGACCACAAAAGAAGCCAGACAAAAGTGCCAACTTTTATCCAGATACAGTTTTGCTCAGGATTTGTACATTTATGTTAAGACAGCGCGAGAAAGGCTTTGATAGTTCTGCAAAAAATACTTCCGCCTTCTTTGCTCAGTTATCACATGAAAGGGTACACATCGCATTTAAACTGCTTTCAAATTGATTTAAATGGAATGGATACACTCAAGGAAGGTAACTCTGTCAACTTTGGTTTTCTTCCCTGCTGAAAATGAATCTACTCGAAAAGGAAATAATTTACTCCCTGTGGAAGCAAAAACTTTCCTTGAAATGTAGGCATATTTTCAGAAAGCACTTGGTGTGCAGGAAAGGAAAGAGGGAACCACAAACGTTTCTCCGCCACCTTGTCTTAAAACATGGCGGAAAATCATCCAGGTATATCCAATCTCTAAGTTTAACAAATTGTAGACTGAATGAACTCCCCCACACTATGTGATTTAGATATTCCGAGAAAAAAACGGTTGAACTATTTGCGAACAGTGGAGACCCTGATCAGACGCCACGTTCTGCGGCGTCTGATCTGGGTCTGTATTGTTTGCTAATAATATTACCCTTGTAGGGGTTTCCAGGCTACAATGGGTTAAAAGTGAACAAAGTTTTACTAATTGTTTGTACATGTTCTTCTATTTCTAATTTACGAACTGGCTGAGAAAACGTCAAAGGTGAAATATACGTTCTAAGCCAAAGCTTTTACTATTCCTGCAAGATTTCATATGAGCACAGCGAAGACTCAGATCAGTATGCACATACGCACAATCTAATCAGAGTCTACGCTGGGGACTCTATGGTAGCCAATGAACCTATGCGTCTTCAGGCAGACAGTGAAGACTCTGATCAGCCTGCTGATCTGAACTTTCACAGGGCCACACGGAATCTTGTAGCAATCTTGTTGTCCCTTTTCTAATACGTACCTCATAATTTAAGCTCATGTATAATATGAACGGGAACGTGAGAAAACGTACCTTCTGACATGTACGCCCAAGAAGACTCATTCCTGCGCATTCTCGCTGTCTGTTCAGAGTCTTCGTTCTCCGCATGAAGAAACCTTGCATCACTGGCTATCCAAAATGCGTCCAGGGAAGACTCAGATCAGCCTGCGCGAATGCGCAGGCTGATCTGACTCTTCGCTGATCGCATACGTCCGAGGGTACGTTATCAGACGTTGCGACTCATATATCTCCAGTAACTGTAGCTTCATGACAGATTTTGTTCTTTTGTGATTTTAGGCATGATGGGTATGGGAATGGGTGGAATGATGATGATGCCAATGGGCGGTGGTATGGGAATGCCCATGATGATGCCCATGGGAGGTAATATGTAGTTTCATTGTAACCGCAGCATGCCAAAAATACTCCTTATGCGTGCACCCAGCGAAGAATCCGATAAGCCTGCATTGCATATTCTCTATTCATCAATATTTTCTACATTGTCCAATGATTATTTAAGTGAACAACGATGGCCGTGGTCTTGACATGTGGTGTCCGCTTATGCTATACACGTCTTCTTCTCATTAAGGTGAAAGCAGTTCACAAAAGTTGCTTTTCTGTTAAATAAATCACTACTTATTGACGTCATATCATCACTAGGGACCGATACCCCTTTGAATTACCAAAATATTTGTAGCCGCAACGTCAGAAAACGTACTTAAAGACTTGCGCTCAGGGAAGCTTCAGATCAGCCTGCGTATTTGCGCAGTCTTATTTGAATTTTCAAATATTGGATAGCCAAGGATGCAAAGTTCCTTCATGCGGACAACAAAGTACTTTGATCCGATTGTGTAGATGTACAAGCTGATTTAAGTTTTCGTTGGGATCATATGTTATAATGTCCGTTTTCTCACGTGCGGATATTTTGTTTGTTGCAGTCAAGAAGGTATTGTAGATATCACCAAGGTATTGTAGATACAGTTTGATAATATGAAAAAATAATAACAGTAAATTTCAATAAACCATGCCTTTACCCTTTTCATGCTGAATAAATTAAGATGCCATGCCCATTTCTAACTGTCAGCCAATCAGATAACTTAATCCAGACCGTTGATATAGAGTCACATACTGAATGACAAACAGTGCAAATCCAGGTCAGTTGGCTTCTTCAAAAGCCAACTGATCTGGATCTACAATGTTTGCAAAAGCAGGGCATATCCGAGCTCAGCAGGACAATGGTTCAAATTTGTCTTTTAGCAATATACAGCACCAATCTTAAGAGTTGTGCAACAAAAATGTTTTAGAAAACGTAGAAAATATTTATTAAAATTAAATTCAAAACGCATTTACATACGAGGAAAACTGGTTTAAGCCTCCAGTAGTTTTCCCAATGACGATTCCAAGGCAGTTTGTAGGTTGCAGTCCTCGTTTGTTCGTCTACGAGTTCATGTGTGGTGTTTGTTTTGTTATTATTTGTTACTCGTCTCTTCTTTTGGTGCCTTGGGAAGTTTGTGCTTCGTGATTGTTGTATCTTTGTAATATGTTTACTGCAAGAAGGCATTTATCTAAAACATATCACAATTTGGTTCTGTTCTCTCTAATTGTTCTGGCCCTTCTGATGAGATATATAATAACTACCACTGAAGAGGCCTTATTTGCAGCAATATTAAAAATGGTACGTGCTAAATACAGCTGACTCTCGCTATCTCGACCTCGCTTATCTCGAATAACCACTTATCTCGAAGTGAAAATCTTGTCCCTGCCTAAACATGTTATTCTAACAACATGTAAAAACATTGTAGAAAAGAGGAGAAATTGCTCCTAAGGAGCAATTTCTCATCTTTTCCACAATATTTTCAATATATCTCTAACTTCAAGAGTTCAATAACACATATATTTGTTAAATGTGGTTAATCGAATATTTTTTTCCTCAATTCTGCAAATCTGATATGTCGAAGTACGGATATCTCGGAGAGTCCCTTGGAATTCGAGATAACGAGAGTCGACTGTACTTGTGGACTGTTGTACCACAAAGTATGTTGTATGTACCACTTTTAATATCTGGCCATTTTTTTTTCGGTTATGCGTGTATTTCAAGGACTGTTAGTTGATCCTATATTGTTTCAAAATTTGTTTCGAAATGATAATGCTCTACTAGAGGTGGCACTAGTCTTGTTGTGGTTTGCTAGTTTTGTACAAAACAATACACACAAAATACCAAGATTTACTACAAACTGTCACCTTGTCTGGAACTATGATCAGGCCGGGCATCTAAACGTTCGTTGTTTATTACAGGGATGCGTATGATGGGTGGAAAAGGCATGATGGGCATGGGCGGAATGATGGGTAAAATGGGCGGAGGAATGATGGGCGCGGGCGGAAAGGGTGGAGCCGGCGGCGGTGGCGCAGGAGGTGCAAAGGGTGGCGCTGCTGCTGATTAATCAGACTTTCTTCTAGATCATGTAGGTTGTAGTTAAGAGTTGATATTAACAGTTTATTAAACTAAACTATTGTAAGCGCTTATAAGGTTCTTTAGCTCTGGATCATTTGACACAATGAGGAAGAAAGCAAGGTTTATACATAGCCTAATGTGTGTATACAGAAAAACCGAATCCCCTGACCTGCTTGCAAATATACATACATGTATAAAAATGAAATAAAATATGTTCGGAGTCATGTCTATGTCTCTCATTATAACGTTTTATAGTACTGCAATTGCTCACGGTTTTAATGAAAACGATACTGGTTTATAGTGGTAAACGAAGGCCTTTAGATGCTGCTCAGATTGTATGCACCCCTCGTATCCCCATCCCCACTGTAAAGTGGTTAACCGTCCAATTTCCGTGACGTCAAGGTTACAGCCTTATGATGGTTCTCGATGAGAACTAACATTGTCACAGTAAGTGAAATTTATTTTTCGATAAGAATTCTTTGATTAGTGATATTGATGACAGTAAATGCGAATCACATCAACACTGAGAGAAAATGTAAAAATGTCCATGTATATATATATATATATATATATATACATACGTGCTTCTACCGCGGTTTCACTGGTAAACAGATTTTCAAGAAGACATGTTGAATACTATATACGATATTGTGATCATGTGAAATATAAACCTAAAATGTTTCCTGTGGAAACAAAGAACACACAAAAGAACGAAAATCGGAGACTCGGTTTTATTACGCCTCTTCATAAACAGCATTGTAGTTTGCGAGACTGTCATTACGATAACACGCCTATTCAAATATATTGAAAATTTTACCACCAAAAAATGAAAATTTTCAGATAATTTTTTTTTATATTTTTCATATTTCTGCTCTAAGCATAGATTGTGGGTACTCGTTAGAACCGCCTCGCCGAGGCGGTTCTAAAGAGTACCCACAATCTATGTTTACAGCAGAAATAAGAAAAATAATGTATACCCCTGTAAACCCCAGTTTTACTATATAAAAGTGGTGTTTAAGGGGGTCAAAATTATATAGGCATGTTTTGGTGATGATACGCCCCCTAGCACTAGCTTAAGCGGTATTCGATTTTCAAAGTAACCAGAATGGGCTCAATCATCCAAAAGGAAATAAACATACAATCTACACGGCACTTAACACCGGCTGCAGTAAAGTAAAAAATAAAAGGAAAGTCAGGATTGCGGGGACTGAATACACTTGGTAGATTTTCTACCATATGTTACATAGGAAACAACTTTCGTGGCTTCCTGTTTGCTTTCCTGTACAAGAAGTGGCTTCTGAAAAGGATATTTTATAAAAGTAACGGATGTGCTCCTGAGATGAGCAATTTTTTTCCATTGAAAATAGACCCCTATTCAGGATGAGGTAAGCAAACAATTTTGACAGTTACTTCACTGAAAGCGTATGCATTTCACTTAGAGTACACGCATTGTTTCTTTTCAGGTAAATATTAAACATGGTGATAGTATTATATTTCCTTGACAATGATCCCTCAGTGACCTCGGAACGGAAACCAATGGATGTTCTCAGGCTTGCACTACTCGAACACAGGTGGACGTGAACATGTTACCATATCTCCAGATAAGGTGCTTTTTTAATACAAAAGTACTGATATTTCAACCAAAAAAAATATTGATGTTTTCGTAATTCTCCATGAAAACATATGCTGTGGGTACTCATTACCACAGCATCTCTGTTCATGGAGAAATAAGTAAAATATTATGCGGATAACCTCTCTTATCTGGAGCTATGTTCTATGGAACAGTTGTGGAATTATTCCTCATATAGAGGTTCTGCTGAATAATGCATACTGCTGACAGATTTCGCTTTTCCTTCTGTAAAAGACTATTTTCACTGAAAACAAAAGTAATATGTTAAATATTGGAATACTATGCACATTTTGCAAGTAGGATGAATGAAGAATTATTGACTTGATAAGAAAGAAAGGAAATAAAAAATAACAAAATATGTAGAGAAAGTAATACATGCATATTGCCATGCTGGGAAGAGGCTGACATGCATAATAGTAAAACGTGTGCTGCACAGAAAGTTACCTTTACCGTGTATGCTGACAACCAAAGCCCATATCAGCCTGCACATTTAAGAATCTGGGCCCAGTTGTTCAAAACGTCGTTAGCTTAACGAGCTAGTTAAGGGTATTTCGTTAACTGTTTTAACGGATTCAGTATACAATATTCTGATATTTTTTGCTGATAAAATGTGAGTAGCTTTTGCACAGCAAAAGCTGCTCACATTTTTTCAGCAAAAATTTTCAGCATATTTGCATATCACTCGATGTAAATTTTAACGAATCGTTAACTAACGATGTCGTTAGCTTTGAACAACTGGGCCCTGATTGCGAAATGTGAATATTGGATTTGATGAGTAGGCTTGGCTGGGTGGTCGATGTTGCAATACAGCATACTGATCCTTTTTACATATTGACCATAATGTATGTGTAACGAAAATGATATGGTGTAAAGGAGTTTGCTTGTGTAGAACATAGCATGACAAACCACAGAGAATAACAATTATATATGACAAGGCAGGTATTTATTTCTGAGGACATATTCCAGGCTGCAAATACGAACAATGGTTTAGTGGTTACTTGACAATACTGTTATTTCTCAGAAAAAGCAACATGTATGTACTGATGTTCTACGTATGTTTCAAAACGCATGACAATTCTTATCATTGACTAGGAATGCATACTGAATGCTAGTGATGCCAAGCTAAGAAATAGATTTTCTAAAAAATATTATCAGAAAGGACATGGGTAAGACCGACATACTACCACCACCACCACCACCCTACTACTACTACAGTAACTACTAGTACAAAGGACAGCGACGCTATAAAGTGCGGTGACCAATATTTTTTTAAGTAGTATGAGGTTGACACCAGGGTCTAAAATTGGGGAGATGATTCTAGTCATTAGTGGACTGTAACTCCCAGCGGGCATAAAACGTTTAGACAGCGCTGCATCAACGTTCATGACGTTGCATTGACGTTGTAAAAACGTTATGGTGTTGCATTGGCATTCATGTGACGTTGTAAAACCGTTATGTGCCCGCTGGGAAGAGCGAAAGACAAACAACATCCAATGATGTTGTTTTCTTCAGAAGGCAGCAGTCAAACTGACAGGTTGAACTGTTCACGTTTCCTGAACCAGGTCCGAGTGCAATTCTTTCTCTGTTATATTTGTGTGTTTGTGTGTATCTGGAAGTATTTTATAATAAACATAGATCTGCATTTAATTTGCATTCTTGTATTTCTTAGTTTAAGACTACAGACTACCATTGCTTTTCCTTATACAAACGAACTTCAATGGCTCATGGAAATATGCTCTAGACATTAGTAGTTCGAGCCACTGAGGGTTTATCATAGCGCTAGGTCAAGGGGACCAATGGGTTCAATTCAGGGATGTCTTTTCCATCTTCTATAAAATATTAATGGTATGCTGAATGTACCCATTAGACTCGCCTCAATGAGGTGATTCTTATAAGTACACAAAACATACATTTCTTGATAGAATAAGAAAATTCCCGAAATATTCCTAAATACAGTTGATTGTCGTTATCTCGACCTCGCTTATCTCGAATAACTGCTTATCTCGAAGGGAAAATCTGATCCCTGCCTAAACATGAAAATCTAACAACAGATAAAAAAATATTGTGGAAAAGAGAAATTGCTCCAAAGTAGCAATTTCTCCTCTTTTCCACAATATTTTCAATATATCTCTAACTTCAAGAGTCCAGTTGCATATATATTTGTTAAATGTGGTTGTTCGAATTATTTTTTCCTCAGTTCTGCAAATCTGATATGTCGAAATATGGATATCTCGAAGTATTTCATAGAGGTCTTTGGAATTCGAGATAATAGGAGTCGACTGTATTTATTTTCTTGAGCTATCGAAAAAACAACAACAACAAAACAAAAAAAAAAAAAAAAAAAAAAAAAACATCGGTGTTCGAGTGATTCAAGTTTTACTGTATCGTTTATACATTTTTGCAAATGTTATACAGCCACTACTTTTTGTTTTAACCCTTGTCATGCGGAATAAATTAAGATGCCACGCCCACTTCTAATTCCTAGCCAGTCATATTACTTGATCCCGGTTTTCGATAGGTTCACATATTTAATGACAAACAGTGCAGATCCAGACCAGTTGGCTTCTCAGAAGCCAACTGATCTGGATCTACACTGTATTCTAAGACAGGGCATGTCGTGTTCAGCAAGAGAAGGGTTAAGTTCAGCTTGACAGTAGTCCTTCTATAAACTTTTCAAAGCCAGAAACGGAATGGTAGGTTAGGTGCCATGTAATCAGCTTAATTCTTCCTTTTTGAAGACTGGCACAGACCTTATAGGAGGTCACGACAGGTACAGGGGTAATTTGTACCCCAGATGATTTTCTTCTGTTATATTTAAAACAACCACCTGCCGAATTGCTTAAATTGTTTTGACCAATTCTGTCATCAAAGCTGGCAAATAATAATAATAATAATAATAATAAACAATAAAAAAAACAAACAAACAAAAAACAAACAAACAAAAAACAAAAAAAAAAAAACAAAACACACACACACACACACACACACACACACACACACACACACACTTTAGAAATTTTACTATTTAAACCATTTAAGTCTGGGTACCCCGAAAAGGAAAATCAGTAAACGGTGTAGATCTAGATCAGACGCCGCAGAACATGGCGTTTGATCAGGATCTCCTCTGTTTCTCTAGGGATATCTAAATTACATAGCCTGACATACTTAAAATTGAAAATGAACTTTTCCAATATGGTGTGTTTATGTTTGTGGGGAGTTTATCTGATCTAAAGTGGATTAATATGGAACATTATTCGTATGGAAGCAGTCGTGTGCTTTGTAAATTTTAGCAGGTATTGACATTAAAAGATTCTAAGGAAAATAGAAAATGCGCACAGTGTTGAAGAGAATCCTCATCGCAATAGAAGCTACCCAGCTAGCATTCTTTATAAATCTATAGCGGGCTGTTATCGGCCCGTCAGCTACCCTGACGGGCCGATAACGGCCCGCTATAGATTTATAAAGAATGCTTACTGGGTACCATATTTATATCGAATACTGGGGCATCTTAAGTAAAAATATGATAATACAATCAAACATTTAAATATAAAATTCCTTTAGAATTAAACTGATTTGTTCGAGGTTAAAATATAAAACTGTCTCCTAAATTTTGCATATACAAGTACTAGCTTTCACTAGAAAGCTTGGTCTACACTTAGCATACTTGAAAGGTCATGGTCCAGTCACTGATCATTGTATTGAGGAGACTATTTGATGGATTAACATGAAACGTGAGATTTTGCTATCAATCTTCAATCAGCTGTAACATTTGTTAGTATTAAACGTATACCAAGCTTTTTGTGACAGCTAATACTTGGTTATAACAGCCATCACGAAAACAAGCCTATATAATTTTGACCTCTTAAACCCCACTTCTATATAGTAAAACTGGGGTTTACAGGGGTATACATTATTTTTCTTATTTCAGCTCAAAAATATAGATTGTGGTACTCTTAAGAACCGCCTTGCGGAGGCGGTTCTAACGAGTACCCACAATCTCTGTTTTGTGCAGAAATATGAAAAATATCAGAATTTTTATCTAAAAAATTTCAATTTTTTGGTGGTAAATTTTTCAGTATATTTGAAAAGGTTTGTTTTCGTTATGGCATTGAGCAGTCAATGGAAAATAGTATTGGACCAGGCCATGATCTTACATAAAGTTCTTCTGCAGTAATGGCAAACTCTGAGACTGTCTACGCCCATGTGTTAAGGGTATACTAAACTTTCTGTAAAATGAATACTTGATTTTTAAGCTTTAGTCAGTCCATGTAAAATAGCACCAGTCCATGACCCTATCATAGTCCTTCCAGAGTAATGGAAAACACTAAGAATTCTACGCCCACTGGCGCACAAGAAATAACTCTTCAGTTGTTCGTTTCAGGGGCATAATATGGTCGGCTATTGTGCGTTTTACGAGTATAACTTTTTTCATACTCATTTCAGCTGACCGTGAAACTTTCTCTGCTCATAAATATGAAAATGCCAACAATAGTTGGCATTTTCATACTTATTAGCAGAGCAGAACAACTTTCATGTTCACTGAGTTGAGCATGAAAAAGGTATTATACAATACAATACAATTATTTTATTAAAGTCTCACCCCTTTTACATACAAAAATATAAATTAAAAACATTATATCACGTAATATGATTTAAGAGACGCTCTGTACAGAGCTATGAGAGTCTATAAGAGACTTGTTAAAAATAAAACACTTGTGAAGACTTAAAGGATTTTGGCATTAAACATGTTTACTGGGGGGGGGGGGGGGGGGGGGGTGTTAAACTCTATGTTATTTATACAAACAATTTCTACGTATACGTAAAACTTCCGCACAGAACTTAGCACATTGCCTGATAATATTTTCATCCGGGTTACCAAAAATGAAACATGACTGTTTAATGTTAGATTTTTGCATAAAATCACGGTTACTTGTTAAGATTTTGTAAAATAAAGTTTGCCTTATTTCTTGATGAATTGGACAATGTAAAAGGACGTGTTCCTCATCTTCCACCTGGTTTGAGCAGTTGAAACAATGTCTATCCTCCAGTGCTAATCGCTCATATCTACCCGTCTCGACCCTAATAGGTGCTAGCCCGCACCGGAATTTAGAAAACGCAGCCTGATGCCCTCTTGGCATCATGCATGTTACGTAATTTTCAGTCGTTTAATCATTTTTAAAACATCTGTATAATCGCAACTTATTCTTCTCGGTCCCTTGACGTGCATTTTCTCTCCTTACATCATTAATCCATTTCGTTATATGCTCGTTAACTATGCAAGTGTATATATTTGACACAGCATTCCTGGAATTAATCCCTGCTTGGTGCACCTCGATACCTACCTCAATTAACATATTTTTAGTCGATAATGCCAATTCTTGCAGCTCCTACCAACGTTTCTTTCAGACCACGCAAAAAATTTATAGTTTAATCTTTGATCGCTCATTGATTTCATGCGGGACCACTGCCTTCCACTGTTTAGCCAAAACAGGATCCCAACTCACATCTCCTAGCACACCTGAGTTCGGAGTGTAACGTCCAACTCCGAGAAAGAACCTCGCCGCTTTTAGCTGAATAGAATTGATACACCGATATTCCTTGGTTCCCCAGACGGCAGCGCCGTAGTTTATGATACCCATTACCGTATTTTCAAAAAGCTTACTGTACGTCCGGAAAACTAGGCCTCCGCAGGATTTAAACTTTGTAATAAGAAGACTTAAAGCACGGCTTGCAGATTTAGCTACATGCTTTGCCATTTCTTCACAGTTTAAGTGCTCAGTCATTAGAAGCCCTAAGTATTTGTATCGATCAACAGTATTTAATTACTTGTCCCCATAGGTGAAAACGTTTTCTGCCCTATTAACTGAATTGAGTCTGAAATGTTTAACGTTGGATTTCTCCTCATTGATTGTCATTTTGTTTTCATCACACCATCCATGAAACTCGTCTAGCATAGCTTGTAAATCACTAGCCTCGGGGCAGGGTTTTCACCGTTCGCTTACATATTCCATAGATACTCTAGATCAAGTTGAGGGACAACAAAATAGATTAGAAAATGAAATACTCTTAAGAGCAATCAACACAGCTGGGCAGATTAGCTAGTTTCGGCCAATTAAGCCTCTTTAGCGACCCTAAGAAATTCTACATTACGAAAACACGCCTATTCAAATACACTGGAAATTTTACCACAAAAAAATGAAAATTTTCAGATAATAAATTCCGATATTTTTCATATTTCTGCTCAAAACATAGATTGTGGGTACTCGTTAGAACCGCCTCGCCGAGGCGGTTCTAACGAGTACCACAATCTATGTTTTTGAGCAGAAATAAGAAAAGTAATGTATACCCCTTTAAACCCCAGTTTTACTATATAAAAGTGGGGTTTAAAGGGGTCAAAATTATATAGGTATGTTTTCGTGATGAAAAATAAATCCCGTAATGTGCTCAGTGACCGCAAAAGGCCACAAAATACAGCCCTGATTCTAGTCGATGCGCAGGCTGATCATCGTCTCTATGTTTGACTATGCCGTATAATGACGTGGAGCAGTATTCAAAATTTGCTTACCTAGAGCACTGCAATTCTCACTGTTTTCCGCCGAAAACAGTCTGTACCTGTCATACAGGCAAACGTACACCGTTTTTATTGCCTGTCGTCTGGTTCGCATGATCTCACTTATGTTCAAAGGCACATTTTTACAAGTTGGAGGGCACACAAAAGTTGTAACATTCTCTTTTTAAAGAAAAGATAACACACACACACACACATAAGAATTCACTGGTGTTTATTTCCTGTTTTGACAGGCGGTGTTTTAGGAAAAAAATGAAAAAAAAAAAACAACAACAAAAAACCAACAACAACAAAACAAAAACAAAAAAAAAAAAAAAAAAAAAAAAAAAACAAGAAAAAAAACAACAACAAAAAAAAAAACAAACAAACAAAACAACTTGGCTGTATGCACTTTTTCAAATCGGTTTTTAGATTACAGTTTTTTTAAGTCTCCGCGAACAAACAACCCTTCAAACTGAATAAAACAAAAACCTTTAAGGTTTCCTTTGAAAACAAAGAAGAAGACACTAAAGAATGAAAACGGGTTTTATGAAGTCCTCAATGAAGTCTCTTCATAAGTCCTCAATGAAGTATCTTCATATGTAGCTACAGTCGAACCTCAATGGCTCGAACATCTTTGGGACCATGGAAATTCGTTCGAGACATGGGTAGTTCGAGCCACTGAGGGTTAATCATGGCACCACTTCAGGAAGCAAATAGCGATAATTTAGGGAAAACTTTTCGATTTTCTACACAATGATTGTATGTTGAGTGTACTCATTAGAATCGCCTCGATGAGGCGATTCTAATGAGTACCACAACATACAATTCCATGATAAATTAAGAAAAAAATCCCTAAATGTTTGTTTTGTTGAGCTATTGGAAGGATTTTGTAGGAACTGAAAAACGAGTTCGAATCATCCACGGTAAACGAGCCATACGGGTTCGAGCCATTGAGGTTATACTGTATGTAGTTTGCGAGGCTGCATTAGTCCCCTAGCCTCAGCTTAAACCTGTATGATTTAGCTCAGCATGATGAGCGTACAACAAATGTGCTTGAAATCCAGAAAAGCGTGCGCATCCGTGCAATGTGATCCGGACATTCCGTGTTCATCGACATATACTAAAATTATTACAATATCTATTGACTCTGTGAGTGGTCAACGAAAGCCCTGATCAGCCTGCGCATTTTGCGCAGGCTGATCAGGGCTTTCGTTGACCGCAAACTGCATAAGGAACCTTTTCGTGCATTGAGCATCAATTTTTATACTGCCGCGTAGTGTGAATAAAACAAATCATCCCACATCTCATCGCTTCTTTAGTTTCTCAGACAAAACAGACGTTCTGGTCCACTCTGATGCCTCTTCCACGTAATCGTAGTTATCACTAGGTGGACTAGGTGTAACATTTCGTTTTAGCCCTATTGTCTGCAATCGAGTTGTTAATCATGTGCATCTCGAGATAATAGGCCTACTACGGAAAATGCAAATTATGAAACATTTTCGAATAGGTCATTTATTTTTATATTTGATAGTAGTTAATAAGACTAGAAAAATCCTGAGAATTCTAATTACACATCGAAGTGGGTTAGGAAGATAGGGTTGTTTAAAATCTGACAATTCCAAATATAGTCAATTGAGAGAAAAATGTCTATATTTCCATAAAACCACCCCCCCCAAAATTGCACATCTGACAACAATGGGCCCAATGATCTCAAAAGAAATGAAAATATAATCTGCACTATGGTGAAGTACGGGGAGACGTTCTACGGCCGCAACACAGCACAAACACCACTTGCAGTAAAGTAAAATAATAATCTAAAATGTTGTCTTTGGAAACAAAGAACAGATTACAGATAGAAAACGGGAGTCTCGGGTTTATTAAGACTCTTCATAAGCAGTAATGAAGCTTGCAACACTGCTTGTAAATGCCCTCTAGCGTATACATGAGCAGAACTCCATTTTAACGATACAACAATGGACCCAATGGGCAAGTGTGCCAAATATCACTTGCAAACAGTGTAGACCCAGAGCAGACGCCGCAGAACGCGGCGTCTGATCAGGATCTACACTGTCTCCATACATACAGCAATATTTTAAACACATCAACAGGTAGTAGAATGGACTATTTTAAATTTTAGGAGAAGTGTGGTAACTAGATTAGGTGCCTAATACTAGGGTAAATACGGTAAATTGGCTAAGATCACCGCATTGGGCCTTTTATCTTTCGTTGGTTTGTAACATGGGTGATGTCTCGTGGTTTGTTTGCCCATGCGCACTGAAAAGAAGACTCAAGAGCCTTTTCCTCGCTGCGTGGCTCAAATATCAAATTAATATAAGTAAAGCCTAAGTAATCTAGAAGTAGCGATAAAGTAATTGATCACTACACGCGTTTACTTTCAATTTATTTGACTAAATTACGTTTATACGAGCCGGGGAACAGTATTTCCTACAAGATTGCATAAGCCCAGCGAAGACTCAGATCACCTGCGCGGACGCATAAGTACGCATTACATTCACTTTCTTTGAAAACAGTATTGTATTATAGCTTCATATTACCAGCTAAACCAAGATTGGGGGCTGGTAAGTATGTACTCGAAAACTAATGGCTTGTTTACCGTCTCTAATTCGAACTCGGTTTTTGAGTCACAAGGAATTTGTTTCGATAGCGCAAGAAAGCAGCTGTTTCGGGATGGATTTTTTTAGGATTTGTTTCTTAATTTATCATTAAAACGTATGCTGTGTACTCATTAGAATCGCATCATCGAGGTAACTCTTATGAGTAATTACAAAACATTATTATTCACAGATGATTGACTAGACATTCCTTAATTATCCTCATTTGCCTCTTGACCTATCGCTATGATTAATTCTCAATGGCTCGAACTACCCATGTCTAGAATACATTTCCATGGTCCCAAAGATGTTTCAGCCATTGAAGTGCGACTGTGTATTGGAGTTATCACGTTGTTCGGTCAACCCGTCCTACCGTCCGAGTTAGTGGAGGAGCTATATCTCTACAGCACATTTTTTAACTTCAAAGAAATGATTAGTACGACGAGTATGGCTAACACTTACTAATACTAACACTTGACACAGAAAAGCCAGAAACGTTGAGACGGCAGAATTCACTTCCCAACATTAACAAAGCTGCTGCGACAAAAGACAAAAGCACAAAAATGGCATTCTCCGACATGATTAAATTGACATTTAATGACGCAGCCTTTGCAAAATCCATGGCTCCTATAATGCAGGATATGTTGTCTCCTTTGATTCAGGACACCATTTCGGTAGCTGTCAGCACAGCAACGGATAACATTAAGACCAAGGTTTTAGACAAAATGGTCGAGTCGAATGAAGAGCTGCAGCGCTTGTTACTGAACAAACTGGTATAATTAACTCTCAGAAAGCGTTGATCAATGAACAGAGTGAGCAAATTGATGATCAGACTAAGGTGCTTAAAAGCAAATCATCCAAAATTGAGCAATTTGAGATGGATGTTGAGCTACTCATGTTGGAAATTGATTCATGGAAAGATGCTCTGAATAATTTAGAGCAGTATGGCCGTAGAAAATCGATCAGAATACACAATTTTAAACCTGATCACCCTTCAGAGGATGAATACGATATGTCTGATATGGTACGAAACTTTTTGAATACAACGATTTTACGGGAAACCAGACCGCTTGATATACGTGATATTGAACGGTGCCATTATGTTGGTCGGTCCAAGGAGGGTCGCCCCTAAGCAAATCATTGTCAAATTCTCCCACTATCAAGACAAGAAACGGGTGTTTGTCGCTAAAAACTGCTGAAAACTAACCCTGAGAAGATATTCATTACAGAGGATCTGATATCTACAAACCATACAGTTGTCAAGCAGCTGCTTCCAATTAAGAAAAATAAGAAGATTCATAGTTTCTGGACTGTCAATGGACAGATATATCTCAAGCATAATCTTCTCAGTGAACCTGTGAAAATTAGATCTATTGACACTGTCGTGAGCAAGCTGGGTATTGGACTTGAACCACCGGTAGAACCAGCTCCGGACCCTGAAGACGCTAATGCATAAACTTTTCAAGTGATAATAGTTTACGCACTGAAAAGACTGTCAAGCGTTTCTTTATGATTCGAAATACCCTTAAACCCATTTGAGCTTACCGTCCCATAAAAGGGACATTGGCAAACAGTATAGGCCCAGATCAGACGCCGCAGACCACGGTGTCTGATCTGGATCTGCACAGTTTGCATTAATTACAATAATTTCTTTTGAACGTGGTAATAATAATAAAAATAACCAACATCCTTTCTGTTGAAGGTGGACCGGTCCAGAAATTTACGGCAGTAGAGTCCATTTGGCATAAATGGGTTTATATGTTTCAAGTGAGTCCTCCGTGAAATCACCTGACCAGTAAATGACATCAAAATCTGACCAACCAAAATAGCTTACCAGTTAACGGTTAATGTTATTGCTTAGACAAACAATATTACCTATGTACTTTTTCATTCATAAATACAGGTTCGAATGCAGTTTTCATTGACAAATACAGGTATCACGATAATGTTTTTCTAAGGATTTACTCATGGGCGTGGCTATAGCCTTCTGACGGAGGAGTCAATTGTGTAAAACTTTGACAGATACGAACCACGTGTGATTGTTTGTGTATATTGTGACTTTATACCATAAATAGTAATTCGCTGACTTTCGGCTTTACCGCTCTGTCGATCGTCAGTTGACTAAAAAGACGAGAACCAGTATATAATAGCGCCTGATGTAATCTGTTTTTATCGCCATGTGTTAGCGTGTCACGGGAGAATGCCAAGGGCGACTCTGTCAAGCGGGGACCCAACCGCCTGAGACTGCTCACATTTGGAGATAGAATTAACTCGTTATATTACATGCATAACCAAGAAATACCATGATTTCTACCAGACATAAAACTGGTATTTTCCTTGTTTTCTAAGAAGAAATATTTCCTCTTAGCCGGGGAAATAAATCTCTTTAACCGGAACTACTTTTTTTTTGTAACATATGAACAGCCTAGATTTTGACCCTGCTGTCAATATCATTTAGGATAAAAACAAAAGCTATCTTAAATATATTATTTATTACTACGCCGATCCAAAACAGAAATGACAGCGTAAACAAACTGGCAGACTAGACTTGCCACAAAAGCCTCTTAAATAGTGTACTCTATTGCGGCGAAATGCATGTAATATACAGTTTATTCATTTCTCCTATTTTAAATATGGGATTTATAAACCCCGGGAGGTAAAAAAAAATCCAATAAAGAAACTCGTGCTTCCCAGTCGTTTCTTTATCGGATTTTTTTACCTCCCTCGGTATTTAAAATAGGAGAATGAATAAACTCTATTTAATAAACAATTGACAGTTAGGTTTAAACATATTTTATTTCATTAATAGTACATGTGATACACACATAAATATCTCAAATAAAAGAGGGATTAGAACGAAAGCACGAGTGCTTATAGAGTTCTTCTCCCAAACATGTAATAACTTGTCGACATTATGGCGATAACATGTTTTACAACAAATGAAACAAAATAAACATTTAAAATGTAGTAAATGAATTGAAAAAGAGAAAGAAAAAATAACATAATAAATAGAATCAGTTAAGGAAATGAGAGAAAAAAAATATGTATATAAACCTAGTAATTGGATGGAGGATGGGTGGCGGCTTTAGGGGGTAATTTGGATTGCCTTAAATAGCCAATCAGTGTGGTTGTACCGCCACATGCACATTTCAAACTCATTAAGGTTGAAAACGTTTAGTTGTAAAATAAACGCTTGTACTTTTTCAAATATTGTTGTATTAATTTCTGGTGACAAAGCTTTACCACCATACAGTAAAAGATTTAGGCTAGGATTCTGGTACTAGGAAACAGCTTCAAGAAGTACAATTCGATGAAGCTGGTAATTTCCACAATGAAAAAAGAAATGTTGCGCATCCTCGACACTGCCACAAAGACATAAGGGAGAGTCGGACATATTCTTTAAGAATAGATCTAATTTTAGAGAGCTACAGTTTGTTCGCAGTCTAGTGTGAAATATTTGGGCTTTTCTACATCCAGCATAATAGTATTTTGGAGTTGAATCTTTATCTTTGTTAAGAAAGTACTCAAAAGAATTAGTTGAATCTGACTGCTTGGCGGTAGAAGGTAAACTGTTCCATGCTCTTACAGTTGAGGGTAAAAATGAGTTATAAAACAAACTACTCGTAGTTCGAGCTTCTACAGTTTGTAAGTCACTAGAATTTCTCAGATTATAACGTGATGCATTGCTGACGGTTAGTGGAACAAGAGAGGACAAGTAGAGCGGAGAGTGGGAGTTTGTCATCTTATAGAATAATGTCAGTTTATGTTTCCTATGTCTTTCGTCTAGAGACTCCCATCTTGTTTCTCTATACAACGCAGCGATTGAGACTAGTTTGGTTGCACCTGTTGCTATTCTAGCTGCTTCAATCTGAATTTTTTCGAGTTCCTGTTTTTCGGATTGCAAGCAATTGTCCCAAATAATGTCACCGTATTCAAGCAGAGGTCTGATAAAAACTAAGTATATTTGTTCCAAAGATTTACGGTCGAACTGGAATTTTAGGCGTCTCATGATATTTATTCTAGTCCATGCTTTTTCAGTTATGTAGTTGATATGTTTGTGCCAGGTGCAGTCGTTCGAGAGGTACAGGCCTAAGTGTTTGTGTGAGTCGACTTCTGTTATCTGGTCATTTTGCATGAAGATAGGTGGGTGGTGAGGTCTGTTTAATTTGCGAGAAAACAGCATTGCTTCAGTTTTAGTAGGGTTAAAAGATACAAGCCAGGTTGTTGCCCACTGCGATATTTTCTCAAAATCAATGTTAAGCTGGCCAGAGGCAGTCAAAGGGTTATCGACGACACTGAAAAGACTAGTGTCGTCGGCGAATAAGCGAATATTCGAGCCAATTTCAGAAACAATATGTAATCTTATAGGGCGGGTTAGGTCTGTGCTTGTCAGACTTGCTGGATTTTTTTTTCACACTTATCAATGAACGTATTTATGGTTTTGCAAAAATTGCTGTGTTTTTGGTGGCGGATAGTTGGACTTTTGATTTTCGACCGCTGATCTGGGTCTACACTGTCTGCTGATAAAGGTAGTATAATTCTAAAAGACGAGATGGGTCTGTGTTATGCAGACTTGCAGACTTGCTACTTTAATTTGTTCAATGTTAGTATGTTAGAAGAAAGTACTGTGATCGTTCGAGCCAGGCGGTGAAGACGTGGATCGGGCTGAGCATCGTGCGCCGTCTGATCTGCGTCTTCGTTTGTCGACCTGGTCCTTGATGGAACGCTGCTCGATTACGGTTTAATTTCCGTTTGCACGATTTCATGTAGAAGGCACGGTGCTGATCACGATGCACGTCTTGTGACTTTAGATCTTCACTGGTCATGGGAAAAAAATCTCAAACCGTTTTAGTAGTTGATTTGTTCAATGTTAGTATGTTTGCAGAGAGTACTTTGTTCGTTCGAGCCAGGTGGTGAAGACGCGGATCGGGCTCCGCATCGTGCGTCTTCTGATATGCGTTTTCACCTATTGACCTGGCTCTTGACGGAAAGCTGCTCGCTTACGGTTTAAATTTCCATTTTTGGTTTTACATTTGCATGATTTCATTTAGAAAGCACGGTGCTCCTTCAAAGGAAACAGTGAAGAAGCAGATCAGGCCCCGAACTTTTCGACGTTTGATCTGCGTCTACACTGATTGACCTGGTTTCTTAATGAAACTTTTCTCGTTTGTATACGTGGTAAAATTGAGGTTAGTGTTAGAGTATTTGGTTTTTCTTT
Organism: Anodontia alba; assembly: GCA_964016985.1. NCBI lineage: Eukaryota > Metazoa > Mollusca > Bivalvia > Lucinida > Lucinidae > Anodontia > Anodontia alba. The sequence continues at coordinate 6,969,651 of OZ024830.1, read as the reverse complement.
TTACAATTTATACAGAAAGTTCTGTGTCTATTCGGAGTAAACAGTGTGGATGCGGATTGGGCTCCGATTATGCGTCGCCTGATCTGCGTCTACACTGTTTGAGCTGGTTCTTGATGGAACTCTTCAGGTTCACGCTGGTGAATTTGGGCTTGTATTATAGTATTTGTAAAAAATGTTTGTCCGACAACATTATGCTGAAAGCACTGTGACTGCTTGGAGCGGGCAGTGGAGGCGCTGATCGGGCTCCGCATCGTGAAGTCTTATCTGCTTCTACACTGTTTGACCATGTGGATCGGGCCTCGCATTTTGCGACGTCTGATCTATGTCTACACTGTTTTTCCTGGTTCTTGGTGGAACCCTACTCGTTTTCATGGTAAATTTTGAGTTTATTCTTAGTATATTTGTTCATTGTTACAACTTCATGTAAAAATTATTATGACCTTTTGAAGCAAACAGTGGGCTCGCGGGTCGGGCTCTGCATGCTGCGACGTTTGGCTCGCGTTTACACTGTTTGACCGGGTCCTTGAAGCCTACTTGTTACCGTGGTAAACTTGGGCATAGTTTTCATTCATATATTCTTAAAGATTTTATGTAGTTGTATAAGATCGAAGCAAACAGTGAGGACACAGACCGAGTTCCGTACATGGCGACGTCTGATCTGTGTCTGCACTGTTTGACCTGGTTTTTCGGGGTTAGTAATAGTTGAATAGCTCCTTTTCACGATTTCATTAAGGAATAACTATATTACTGCAAAGCATGTACGTGCTAACAATCACTGAAGACCCGGCCTTGTGCCGCGGTCAATGATGACTAAAATGGCTTAACAACGTTTGATTAAATTTTGTTTCATCCCGTTGGTTGCTCGTTGGATCGCGCATTGCGCGAACTTCCGAGTACTGCGCGGAGGGCGATACGACGGGTGACTGGCAGGATGAAGCGGGGTTTAGATTCTTGAAAATATTACTTGCGTACGCCAACTATTCCCATTGCTGTAATTAAACCCTGTTTAAAAACTTCCATGATTCTTTCAAGATTTCTATCACCGATGTTCACTGATTAGGCAAAACTACATGTATACATTCTGTTCACTTATGTGCATCTACTTTATTCTATTTTTATTAGCTTTACTGCGTGTGCCCCTCAGGATGCTTACATGGTCGATGCAGCACTGGAATAGTCCATGGAGACCCACTTCAACCGCAGTTTTCTCCAGTTATTATGGACATTTCCCTTGATCAGTGGAGTGTCTCCATAGGCCTGTTTCATTGTTGCACCGTCGGTAGCTCTCAAACACTTATAATAAGATGCAGTTTAATGCATCTATTTTGGAGTCTTCTGGCAAAAGTTACATCAATATTTAAATGGGTTTGTTTAGTGTCTCAACAACAGTTAGAGTCTAGTTTATGTAATTTTCAATTTTCGTTAGTTATGTTTCTTCTACAATTAGAAGCCGGTGATATTGAGAGAAATCCAGGTCCAGACAATGAGCATTCATTATCTATACTGCACCTCAATATTAGGAGCATACGAAATAAAATTAGCTGCATACAAGACCAACTTTCTTTTTTTCATGTTATATGTTTTTCTGAGACTCATCTTGACCAAAATTAATCTTCTGAATTGCTTCGTATCTCGAATATTTACAGTGGTCCTTATAGGAAAGACAGGAATATGTATGGAGGTAGATTGCTCTTGTATATCAATTCCAACCTTGTACATCGACATAGATCTGATTTAGAAATATTTTGCGAAGAATCTATTTGGGCGGAAATTAAGGTTAAGCAAGAATTTTTTTTGATTGGTTTATTTTATAGTCCAACTACAGCAGATAGTATTTTTTTTTAATAATTTCGATACAAATATTGAGAAAGCATCGGAAATCAGCAGGAATCTTATACTTGTAGGCGATTTAAATAAGACCTACTAAATACTAATTATCATAATTTGCGCGATATTTTATTAATTAACTCTATGGAAAATGTTATAAACGTTGCCACAAGAAACAATGCGATCCTTGATACAATCATTATTTATGACGATATGCCTTATTCGGATTCTGGAGTAACAGATACACCAAACCACATATATGACCACAAAGCAACGTTTTTAATTATTCCCTTTCATTATGAAATACAAACAACATATACAAGGCTAGTTTGGATTTACAAAAGGGCAAATTTTGAAAGTCTTAAACAGCAAATTAGAAACTTTGACTGGAGTTGTCTGAATGAAGGGTCATTAGACGAAGCTTGTGTTGAATTTACAAATATTTTTCTTGGTATGGTAAAATCGTGTATACCTTCAAAAACAGTACTAGTTAGACCTGACGATAAACCCTGGTATGACCATGAAATAAGGCACTTTTCTACGAAACGTGATAGACTTAAAAAGAAACTTATTAAATCAGACAGTAATTATTTGAAAGAAAAATGTAAAAAGCTAAGAAATAAAGTAAATAATTTGAAGAAAAAAAACACGCCAAAGAAAAATTTTATAATAACTTAGAATCTTCCATAAGTGACTTCTACAGTAACGATAAAAACAATTTTTGAGTATTATACGACATTTCGTTAAAAATAATAGTAATGCTAGCTCAATACCCCCTTTAAAACCAACCAAAACACTTATTGTTATACAGATTTAGAAAAGGCTGAATGTTTAAATGAATTTTTCACTTCCATCTCTACAATTAATGATGACAACAGTCAACTACCTGTTTTTGAGACGAAATGTCAAAATAAATTATTAAATATAGTACGTACCCCTGAAGAAATACAGTCACTAATTGAAATTTTGAACTCAAATAAAGCTAGTGGGCCTGATGGAATTAGCAATAAAATGTTAACACCTGTAGCTAAAAACGTGTCATTGCCTTTAAGTATTTTATTTAATAGATCTTTCAGGGACAGAAAATTTGCGGAATTTTGGAAATATTCAAATGTTATACCATTACCGAAGAAAGGCGATAGTTCTGATCCTTCAAATTTTCGACCAGTATCTCTTTTATGTGGAATAGGGAAACTGCAAGAACAAATTGTATTCAAACATATTCATAATTTTTTAAATGAAAATGACTTAATTTATAAATACAAATCCGGGGTTTTACCTAATCATTCTATTTCTTTTCAATTAATTGACATTTACCACCACATTTGCCAAGCTATTGACAATAACCAGTTTGCTTGCATGGTCTTCTGTGATGTGTCTAAAGCATTTGACAGAGTGTGGCATAAGGGACTTATTTTTAAATTTAAACAACTAGGGATAGATGGGGATGTACTTAAATGGGTTTCTAATTATTTAGACAACAGGCAACAACGGGTAGTCATTAAATCATGCTGGCGTACCACAGGGATCTGTATTAGGCCTTTTACTATTTCTAATTTATATAAATGATATTGCTGAATCACTACTAAGTATAACGAGACTATTCGCTGATGATAATTCTCTATTTTACTCTGCTTCTAATATACACGACACTGAAGGAATTATCAACCATGATCTCCAAATACTGGTTGCCTGGGCTAAAAGATGGCTAATAAATTTTAATCCTGCTAAACCGGAAGCAGTACTGTTTACCCTTAAACATTTAGGACGCTTGCCTAATTTAATCTTTGATAACATTCAAATACGGTTCGTGGAATTTCATAAACACCTAGGATTGACTTTTAGTAAAAACGGACAGTGGCATATGCACATTGAAAACATATTAACAAGTGCTGCAAAAATGGTCGGTATAATGAGGAGATTAAAATTTAAAGTCACTAGAGTTGCATTAAACCAAATATATCTTTCTTATGTATTACCTATTATTGAGTATTCTTCAGTTGTTTGGGAAGGATGTTCTTCACAAGACTCAAATGCTCTTGAAAAACTTCAAAATGAGGCAGCTAGAATTGTAACTGGTCTTACCAGATCTGTTTCCTTAGACAATTCGTACAGGGTATGTGGATGGTTATCTCTATCAAAAAGACGTAAACAGCAGAAACTTAATTTTATGTACAGATCAGTGAATGGCTTAGTTCCCACTTATATTACTGATTTAATCCCTCCTGTTATTAGGGAGACCACTAATTATCCTTTGAGAAATCAAAATAACATTACAATCCCGTTTTGCCGTACGGAAATATTTCGAAAATCTTGCATTCCGTCGGGTATTGCATTGTGGAACTCTCTTCATGAAAGCTTACGTAATAGTTCTACTTTAAACTCATTCAAATATCAAATGAAAAGAGAGCTTGTAGATGTACAAAAGGTACCTCCTTATTATATCTACGGAGACAGATATGTGTCAGTCATGCATTCTAGAATAAGGAACAACTGTAGTAATTTATCAAACGATTTGTATCTTAACCACTTAACAATGAATCCACCCTGCAGTTGTAATCAAGAAATAGAAAACGCGGAACATTTTTTCTTTCGTTGTTTAAAATACGCAAACGAACGCTTAAGATTATTTCATGAAACTCGCGAGTACCACACTTTGAATATTAACCTGATCTTATTTGGTGATGAACGCTTATCAATAGAAAGTAACACTATGTTATTTTTACATAAAAAGCACTAAAAGATTTGCTAATTAACTTCATGGTAACTGCCGATTATTCCATGACCTCTTGAGAAGGCACACACTATTTATTTATTTATTCGTAATTATTATTATTAGCTAGAAAAAATATCTGTCTTATTATCTTATTATCATGTCTCATTATCATGTGACTATAATCTATTGTTGTCATCTTGTAGGGGAAGGGTCGTAACTAATGTTGGGAAAACTTGTAACCCAATCCCATTGCATACATGTATATGAAAGAGATGCAATAAAATATGTTTATACTGAGTATGGCGTTAAAATACATTCGTCTCAGGGTTTTCTGCTTTATACCATTTTTAGCTCACCTGAGCCGAAGGAACACAATTGCCCGTCGTCGTCCGTCCACACATTCAAACATCTCCTCAGAAACCACTTGACAGATTGAATTAAGATTTTATATGGAACATCTATACCTCGCGGAAATAAAAGTTTACATAATTTGCTCTAGTCACATGACCATGATGGCCGCCATGCCCAAATATGTTTAAAAAACCCTTTAAAACTCTTCTTCTTGCGCAGTCAGATCAGTCTTCGCAGGACATTCTTTATGTAGGCAAGGATCCAAAGCGTCTTCAGGTGGACAATGAAGACTCTGATCAGCATGCACATCAGCAAAGACTGATCTGAGTCTTCGCTGTGTCCTACATGCAATGTCGGCTCAGTTATTACTACCCTGTCCTAGTACAATAGGTTAATGGATACCTTTAATGACACATGACACAGCACTGTTGAGGAATGTTATTAAAATTTACATGTTAAGTGAAAAAAGAGTGATAGATTCTGAAAGGATTAATCCTTGAGTGCAACTGACACACCAACAAACTGAAAACAATTATATATATATATATATATATATATATATATATATATATATATATGTTTTTTTTTTTTTTTTTTTTTTTTTTTGTAAAACTAGCTAGTTTCGGGCAATTAGACATCATCGGTGACCTTTATATAAAATTTCAAAAATCCCGGAACGTGCTTACCGATAAAAAAGACCAGAAGTTTGTCAGCTGTACCGTAAATCAAGTAATACTTTTGTTATTAGCATTTTTATATGTGCCACTTAGGTACAAGTAGTGCAGAACCTGAAGAGACCTCATGTTCTGTGACATCTGATTTTGATCTGCTAACTTAATATTGTCCATTTTATGAGACGCTGGGCATAAAATGGTCAGTCAACATATCCATCGCAAAAATCGTATTCAAGTGTGCTTAAAAGAGCCTGAAGAGAACTTTTATCTATATAAACATCTTCGCCAGTCAAATAACTGAAGGCGGGGTCACTAGCGATGTCAAGGAGATTCGTATGATTCGACTTTAATCCGACGCCTATTGTAACGATATACACGCCGTCGGCTTTCAGCTGTTGTGCCTTTGTCTTGACGTGCTCAATATCTGGGTACCTGGCACTCGAAAACACTAACAACACCTTACGATTCCTTATAGACCTTGGGAAGCCATTTTGTAGCACGTGATCAAAAGCTTTGCTTGCATTGGTAGAGCCATATATTTGTGAAGCAGACTTCATTACATCAGCAATCAACTCGTTTTTATCAGAGTATGTATCAAAAGTAAACAGATCCGTCACCTCGGACCAAAAGTGTGACAAACTTATCCTAACGGAAATATTGATGCCCTGTAGCAAAAACTTAAGAGAGTTCACCAGTTCGTCGAATTCCTTGTTAGTCAAATCTTCCGAGACTTCCAACAAGATTCTGACGTCAGCATACCTTGTCGTGCATTCTACAAAACACACACACAAAAAAAAACAAAACAAAAAAAAAAACAACGGGAAACAAAGCATGAGATTGTATTTTAAACTTTAACGTTCTTTACCCTCCCCCGCCACCAACCCCCTGAGTTTCTGAAATGGACTGTTCCGTCTCTGAATTTAGATTCATCATTGATGCAATAAGTGGTTTCAGACAAAAATCAATAACACAATTGTAAACAGTGTAGATCCTTATGAGAGGGCTCCGTCTAATCTAGATCTGCACTGTTCGCAAAAGTATCTGTATTGGTCTACAGGATAAAAGAGTTAACCCTTAAACTGCCAATCACAACAATTGTCGTCTGCTTTGTCAACTGCTTGTGATTTTAAATGTCATTTTTGCAAACAGTGTGGACCCAGATCAGACTGCCCCTAGGGGCAGTCTGATCTGGGTTTACACTGTTTGCCTGTATACAAAAATAGATTTGATAATATTTCAAGAATACTCAGCAGACGACATTAACAGACGACATTTGCAGGTTTTATTGGCGTTTTAAGGGTTAATGGTTATTGTAAATTATAGCAGACGATTACAATTATCCCTTTTTGTTTCGCAGTTTCCTAATTTGTATAAGGTTATAGATATTTCATTAAACTATCTCTTATGGATGAATTTTAGAAGAAATAAACTAAAAGTAAAATAAACACAGCGCAAAGAGTTTTACAGTAGGTTTCCTACTGACCGTTCCAAGGCGGTTCCCTTGTTGCCGGTATTCTTTCTTTGTGTGTCTGTGGTTTCCTACATGGCGTTTGTTTGTGATTTCATATCTGGCATTTGTTTAGTCCATATTTTTTCGCCATCTATCCTTTTTTTTTGGTGTTTACAATTCCTTTTAAAGACCTTCATACGCCTACATTCAACCTACCTCGTGTGCGGGGGTGCTCCCAATGAGAGGAGGCTTGTGACTGTGACATTTCCTCGGTATCTTCACTTACATTGTTACACAGTCGTAAAACAAGAAATGCAGTTTAGGGCCCCTCGTAGGTCAAATAACCGCAGAATTAGAGACCCTTACATTGAACAAGTACGTACTCATTTCTGCTTAATCCATATCGGACGGTTATCGGCCCGACAGGATTCCAGTCGGGGCGATAACGACCAGATATAGGTTTAAACATAATGCTAACATAATGCTAACCCGTCGAAAAAAAATATTTACAAGTTTGAAGATTTACAAGTTTGAAAGCTGAAATTTGCGGCTTCAAATGTTCATGATAACCATTAAAACACTTAAAATAAATTTAAATAGTGTTGACATTTTGTCTTTCTAGTGGAGAAGAGCCTATAGACATCTGCCTTTTTTCTAATTTAATTATCATTATGTGAGCATTTCCTTCAATATTGCATGTGCGCCCAGCACAGGCGAACACATCAGATCAGCCTGCACATAGTGCGGATGCGAGTGCGGATGCACAGAAGCCCTGAGTCATGGGGTCATTTTAATCGCTTTGACTGCTGAGATCAAAGTGCCTGAAGTTGTGGTTTATGAGTTATACAGAACTTGATTTGGCGTTATGTTAACAAGACTATGAAATGTATGTAACTCCCTTTCCCAATAAGATAAAGTGAAAACAGGGGTTACAATGTCAGAAATTTAGTTTTAGAATTTTTTAGTTTTTAAACCTTATTTTTATATATTTATTGTAACTACGAGTATATGTCTTTTATACTATACATATTTCTTTATTTATCTAATCATGGGCGCAGCGTTCATTACACATGTGTATAACATGCGTAAAAAAAATATTCATAATAAAATTTTTATTTACATAAAATACTTTGATTTTAGCCATAGAGGCTGCTCTTAAAGAAAAGAATTTGCTCTTTTCTTTAAGAATAGCCCCTATTTTGTAAACGTTTTCAGGCATGCTAGATGTGTGTAAAAATAGTTCCGGTCTGGCTACGCCACTGTTAATAACTAAAGTTTTTCTACTATTCTCCATAATGACCACGCATGACAAAACCTAAAATAAGACGTGCGACAAGCGAAAACTCAGATCAGCCTGCGCTGATCGACTGTGCCTTCTACAGCCTTCGGGCTATACAGAGTGTGATAAAAGAAAACCCTTGCAAATGATTGGTCTTACATAGCTCCAGATGATACGGAAGTGCGGCAATATTTCGATTGACGTGTGCCATAGAAGACTAAGATTAACCTGCATCAGACTGCCTGATCATAGATTTAGATAGGCGCTCTTCTGATAGCCAAGGATTCCATGTTTCTTCATGCGTCAAGCGAAGGCTGATATAGACAGAATGAATGCGCTAGCTGATCCAAGTCTTAGCTGGGCGCTATTTGGATAGCCAAGGATCCAATGTTTTATCGGGTGCCCCGCGAAGACTGATAGAACAGTAGAATATGTGCGCAGGTGATCTGAATCTTCGCTGGGGCCACTTGTCCGAATGCATAACTTCTCATATCTCATATGTAACTACCAACTGGAAATGACCTATTACCTGGACAAGTCGGCGCATATTTTCTGTAGATATGATGCATGAGATCAGTGTTGGCACTGGTGTAAACCTGGAGTATGTTACTGGCGATTGTTAGAAGTTCTTTGTGGAGAATTTGTGGACCAATAGCAACACTGAAAATTTCGACATCTGATGTCTTTAGTTTGGTTGCTTCTTCTTCAGTCTGAAGCTGTAATGGAACTGAAAACTTGAAACTTTGTTCGCCCTGCACATGTCATTGAATTGTACAGTGTGGTTTAGATGTTACGCCTGAAAGATTATTATGTCGCCGTTTTGCAAAGAAAAAAGAAAACTTCTACAGATAAGCGATTATCTACCTACTATCTGAAATGATAAAAATGGGATTATTCTTATAGGACGGAATTTTCTCCAAAATGAAGCAAATGATTTCCATTCAGAGTAGTTCGGAATCTTTCTTTTTCAAGGATTACTGTTCCCATTAAAATACAGTAAACTACCCCTTATCATGCTGAATAAATTAAAATGTCACGCCTACTACTAATTTTTAGCCAATCAGATTGCTTGATCCGGAGTGTTGCTATAAATTCATATACTTAATAGCAAACAGTGCAGATCAAGATCAATTGGCTTCTTCAGAAGCCAACTGATCAGGATCTACACTGTTTGCAAAGGCAAGGTTCAGCATGGCAATGGCAAAGACCACCTTTGGTATTACCTAAAAGTGTTTTTTTTAGCGGGGTGGTCTTATAATTGAATGTAGTACATAGCTCCAGATAAGATGGTTTTCGCTTTTTTCAACCAAAAGTACTGATGTTTTTCTTAGTTTTCCACAAAATAATATGCTATATGCTTTTAATGAGTGCCCACAACATATGTTATCGTAGAGAAATAACAAAAAAATCTTATGTAGTTACCTCCCTTATCTGGAGCTATGTACAGTAACAAGAAGAACACATATGGGACTGGAAAAAAAAACTGGTCTTATTAGCGGAGTGGTCTTATTTTCGAGTTGTCTTGACAAAGGAATTTTACTCTAAAGGATTCAAAATATAGACGTGGAGAACTGCGCATGCTCTGACAAGTGTTTGTTTCTGTCATGACAAGGATCTGACCAAAATGCACGGGCTATGGTCTGTTTAGTGTTGAAAACAGACATTATGAATTCGAACGTCACACAAGTCGTTGGAATTCCTCTAATCATTACTTTACCTACGCTTAATCGACGTGTCCTGGCCAGAGTATGAAATCTCGTGCCCATGTCTTTCCCTCGCTAAAGTTAATGTATAAACTTCACGATCCCGGCCCATGTATAAACTGCCTAGATCATATTCGGCATGTCCTGGCTAGAGTATGAACTACCATGATTTAAATACACGTGCCCTGGTAGGGAATAAACGCCACATTCGCTGGCTAGGGTATTCCGCTCTATATGCCCTGACAAGATTGACTATGAATTACCTATATCATGATCTACGTGTGCTGGCTACGTAAAGTACAAATAAAAAAGGGAAAAGTTTGCCTTTGGAAATAAAGAACACAAAAATACTAAAATCGGAGACTTGGTTTTGTCAAAACCTCTTCAAATGCATTGTGCAGCATACGCCGACTCGCAAACCTACATTCCATGGCGTAAGTATGCATTCTAATTACGCTGGCTAGAGTATACACTCCACGTGCCCTGGCTAGATTATGCACTCTACTTACGCTGGCTACAGTATACACTCTACGTGTCCTGACTAGAGAATGCACTGTACTTATGCTGGCTACAGTATATACTCTACGTGCCCTAACTAGAGTATGCACTGTACTTATGCTGGCTACAGTATACACTCTATCTGGCCTGAGTTGAGTATGCACACTGCTTAAGGTGGGTACAGTATAAAATACAAGCCCTTGCTAGAGTATACGTTTTGGCCGGCTTCGGTGGCGCAGTTGGATGCGCGTCCGACTGGAGACCAGGAGATCGCGGGTTCGACCCCCGCCGAGGTCGGCAATATTCTTTCGTGGAGATTGATCATGAAATATTTTCTACGGTCATTCTCTCCCTTCCGCTGATTCAAGAAGGGCAGTTGTCAGTTTCTGGCGAAAGAATGTGCACAATACTGGTTAACCGCTTGGAGGACTAAGCCTGCCCAGTACACGTGTGGTTAGGTAAACTGACCGCGCTCGACATGACCCCATTGGGTTGACTGGGCCGTAAAACCTCAACACAAACAAAGTATACGTTTTGCTTACGCTGGCTACAGTATACACTCTACGTGCCCTGGTTAGAGTATGCACTCTACTTACACTGGCTACAATATACACACTGCGTGCCCTGGCTAGAGTATGCACTCTTCTTACGCTGGCTACAGTATACACTCTACGTGCCCTGACTAGAGTATGCACTGTACTTATGTTGGCTACAGTTTACACTCTACGTGGTCTGACTAGAGAATGCACTCTGCTTACGCTGGGTACAGTATAAACTACAAGCCCTTGCTAGAGTATACATTCTGCTTACGCTGGCTACAGTATACACTCTACGTGTCCTGGCTAGAGTATGCATTCTACTTACGCTGGCTACAGAATACACTCTACTTGCCCTTGCTAGAGTATACGCTCTCTTACGCTGGCTACAATATACACTCTTCGTGCCCTGGCTTGAGTATGCCCTCTACTTACGCTGGCTAAAGAATACAATCTACGTGCCCTGGTCAGTGTATGCACTCTACTTACGCTGGCTACAATATACACTCTACGTGCCCTGTCTAGAGTATGCACCCTACCTACGCTGGCTACAGAATACACTCTACGATCCCTGGCTAGAGTATGCACTCTACTTACGCTGGCTACAGTATACACTCTACGTGCCTTGGCTAGAGTATGCCCTCTTCTTACGCTGGCTACAAAATACATTTTATGTGTCTGGCTAGAGTCTGCACTCTACTTACGCTTGCTACAATATACACGCTACGTGCCCTGGCTAGAGTCTGCACTCCCTACTTACGCTCGCTACAATATACACGCTACGTGCCCTGGCTAGAGTATGCCCTCTACTTACGCTGGCTACAGTATACACTTTACGTGCCCTGGCTAGAGTATGCACTCTACGTGCCCTAACTAAAGTATGCACATTCATAACGCTTGGTACAGTATTCATTCTACGTGACCTGGCAAGAGTAAAAACTCCATACACTATGACTAGATTGTTTTGTTTGTGTTGAGGTTTTACGGCCCAGTCAACCCAACAGGGTCATGTCGAGCGCGGTCAGTTTACCTAACCACACGTGTACTGGGCAGGCTTAGTCCTCTAAGCGGTTAACCAGTATTGTGCACATTCTTTCGCCAGAAACTGACAACTGCCCTTCTTGAATCAGCGGAAGGGAGAGAATGACCGTAGAAAATATTTCATGATCAATCTCCACGAAAGAATGTTGCCGACCTCGGCGGGGGTTGAACCCGCGACCTCCTGGTCTCCAGTCGGACGGCGCATCCAACTGAGCCACCGAGTACTAGATTGTACATTGCCTATAGCATATTGATCTACTTATGTAACTAAAGTAACAACTCAACGAGCCCTGACTAGAGTATATACTCTACTTGCGTTTGCTGAAGCATAAACTTTGACATCTTTCATAAAGTATTTTTGCAGGGTGCTCTATTCAGAAAAGGCAGATTCGCAATCGTTTGTCAATATTCAATCCAAAACCTAAAATCGTAAGCACTTAGGCACCAGTTGTTTAATTTTATTTATCAGTTTCAAAATTAATCAAACAATAGTAAATGTGACCTTAAATTATATAAAGAAATAGATAGGATAGGTAGTTTGATTACATATTTTCAACACATACTTGTTCATTTGATTTTAAGTTTTACCATATTGTTATGGAACATCAATAAATTTAAGAGCACTGGAGAAAAGCAGAAAATATTAGATTTTCCAAAAACTCAGGTTACCGTAGCAACTTAAAAGGACAGGCCCATTTTTTCCTGTTAAATTTTTATGTATGTTAAAAAAATATTTGTAAACAAAACGCATACACACACAAACCACACACAAACACACACACACACACACACACACACAATGGTTCTTGATACGATATGTTTAATCCCAAATGATTTTTACATTTTAAAAACCACGCACAACGGAAACAAATCTACCTGCCGTGGCTATAGTAAACATACCTAGATCATTATCTACGTAGCCTGACTGAAGTATAAACTCTATGAATCCTGGCTTAAGTATAATTCACTTGTCCTGATTAGTGTATATGCTACTCAACTCATAAATTATATATCCTGACTAGACTGCAAATTTTGCATGTCCTGGTTAGAATAGAAATGTTTCGTGTAGTGGCTAGAATATAAAAAAAATACTTATATCATAATCTACACGTCCTGGCTAGAGTACACAATCTATATGTTCTGGCTAGAGTACACAATCTATATGTTCTGGCTAGAGTACACAATCTATATGTTCTGGCTAGTGAGAAACTCTACGTACCCTTTCCAAAGTATAAAATCTATGTGCCATGGCTAGATTAAACCTTACCTAAATATAGATCATAATAATCAATCGACATGTCGAGGGTAGAGTACAAAGTCTACAGTCACCTGGCTCGAGTATAAATTCTACGTGTCCTAGCAAGGGTAAAACCTACATGTAAATAGTCCGTGCCTTGGATAAAAACTACCGATACGTAGTAAACATCATCTACTTGGCCTGGCTAGAGAACAAGCTCTACGTGCACTAGCTAGTGTAAAATCTTTGCGCGCCGTGGCTAGGGTAAAATCCTACTATATATAAATCTACATGCCCTGGCTAGGGTACAAATAAAAAGGAAGGAAATGTTCAGGAATCGATACAATTATCTAACACCTTCCGTCGAAAACACAAGACATTATTTGTCCGCGTGAAGGGTTTCTGCGTGTCGTGGCTAAGATACAAACTACCTATATATAGGTATAAATCTACGTGCTCTGACTAATGTATAAAATAACCGAGATCGTGAACACATACAATCAGATCAACATCATGTTTCACCATCAAATGGAAACACGGATAAATACAAACGCTACGTTCCGTGGTTAATGCTACCTAAGCAATGATCATAATAGACATACCTGGCCACAATATAAAATATACATGACTAGAGTATAAAGTCTACGTGCTCTGACTAGAGCATAAACTGTGTGCCCTGGCTGGAGAAACAAAAAAAAAAAAAAAAAAAAAAAAAAAACAACAAAAAGAAAAATAACAACTATGTATATACAGGACAGAACGTACGTGCTCTCGCTTGAGTACAATATCTACGTGTCGGATACATTTTAACTACTAGCTCTATATATAGGTCATGATCTGAATGTCCTGGCTAGGGTACAAAATCTACGTGCCCTGGTTAGGGTATAGACTTTACGTGTCCTTGCTAAAGTATACACTTCACGCTCCCTGGAAAGAGTATAAAATAATTAGATCACAATCTATATGTCCTGGCTAGATAACAAGATCTATACATCCTTCCTAAAGTATAACATTTGCGTGTCCCGGCTAAAGTATAAACTTAGTATGCTCTGACAACAGTACAAGCTTCTTAGATCATTATCTATATATTCTGGCTAATCAAGTAAACAATCTGTACATCATGGCTAGAGTATAAAATCTACGTTCCCTAACTATAGTATAAACTCTACATTTATGTGTGTGTGTGTGTGTGTGTGTGTGTGTGTGTGTGTGTGTGTGAGAGAGAGAGAGAGAGAGAGGGAGAGACTACGCCAATGCGTGCTTCTGACGTACTAACGTCAACAAGCAAAACATGAACGTCGTAGCGTCGCTGTTCAGTGCTTAACGTCAGTTCTCTCTATGCACTGAAAAGGGTTTTCATGAAGCCTCTTTCAAATGATAAGGCCTACCAAAAAACCTAGTAGACTATACTTTGCTTCTCCAGAATTCCTACCGTTGTCATGAAAACAGCGGGTGATATGTAAAAACAAGAAATTGACAGAAACACGGTGGTCTTATTGCAATTTATCTTATTGTATAATGAATGTTAATAACATACTTATTATGCTTTTATCCTGTAAGACATCATCAACATAACGTCACCGAAATGAAAATTATAAAAACATCAAATAATGTCACTGAAATAAAAAAAAATGCTAAAATGAAATCCAGCAACATTCTGCTGCAGCTATCACTTCATGTAAAATTTAGTGGTATTTTATTTAAGAATGGTCTGCTTTTGAAAAAAAATTGTTTTCAGTAATAACAAAAATTCAATTTTTAAAAAGGGGCTGACTTGGTTTCAACATATTTTATTTCCAAAATACGACAACCATACATACATCGATGATATACACACAAACGATAGGATTAGAACGGAAGCATAAGCTTATTTAGAGACTGATTTAAGTTTGACTTTTTTATTTCCTTATTATCAATTTTATTAACTACAGTCGACTCTCGTTATCTCGAATTCCCAGGGGCCTCTCTGAAACACTTCGAGATATCCGTGCCTCGAAATATCAGAGTTGCGGATGTAAGGAAACCAATAAATCGAACAACTACATTTAACAAATGAATATGTAATTTGACTCCTGAAGTTAGAGATATGTTGAAAATATTTTGGATAAGAGTAGAAATTGCTCCTTCTCCGCTTTTGCACAATATTTTGTTATCTGTTCTTAGATTTTCATGTTAAATCAGTGACCAGAATTTCACTTCGATAAGCGGATATTCGAGATAAGCGAGGTCGGGATAACGCACCTTGTCTGGTATGGAGTGTTACTTTGATTTTTCATAAGAAATCCACAGAGAGCAACCTTGTCACAAACATAAATGAAACTCCTGCTCGTATCTCTCAGGAGTTTGACGGTTGCTTCGAAATGCAACCAGAGACCAGTGCAATTTAGATAAGACTTTATGCAATTAGGTATTCTGGGCTATTTTACCCACCCATTTTTCATTGAATTGGGTATCGGCATTTTATTTTTGGGTACCCTGTTTCGTTAATGGTTGCAAGAAATTCTGGTATTTAGGTATTTACCCCATTATTGAAATCTGAACTTCTTTTTCAGGAATTTTAATTGGCCAAATACCCCAAAAAGCAGCTTATCTAAGGTACTGAGAGGCTTTGTTTTGTGAAACACACTGGTTTTCTGTCTTCAGTGATAACATATTGCTGGAGATTCCACTGCCACGTATAAATAAAATCTGAAGAAGTGGAAAATAGATGAGTAATGGCAATTTCAAATCTTTTAAAAATGTAAAATACCTCTTGTAACTCATTTCATTTCAATATTTTGCTTATATGATATACACATTTTTGATTGCAAAAAATACAAAGAGATTGTCAAGACTTTCAAATACGTACTACACACCTTCGGCGTCGCTTTACGCTAGCTATGGGCATAGCAAATACGTATTCCAGTAAAACGGTACGAAATTATTTTAGGAACGCAGACCCTCCGACTTTGGCATTCAGATTATACCGCTGAACGCGCGCCATCGTGTGAACGCTTATTTTTCATTTTGATCTCTGACCACTTACAGCCTATGGTATCGATCCAAGATGAAATTTTAGCATATTGAAATAAACAGATTCGTTTACCAAGTGCAATGTAGAAAATTAAATTCAGAACGCGATTTATCAACCATCAAGATTTCTTTGCTAAGTATATATATATATATATATATATATATATATATATATATATATATATATATATATATATATATATATATATATATATATATATATATATATATATATATATATATATATATGCTTGGATATAGTTCACTATCTACATGTCCTGACTAAGTACAAAACCTACGTGCCCGTAACATGGCTTAAGTAAAACTATCTATATATAGATCAGAATGTACTTGCTGTGGCTAGAGTATAAACTGGACAGGGATACGCTTGGAGGCAATCCGCGGTATTCCATGTCCATATACGATCTATAAATGCAAGATAAATATACAATAATAAAATACCAATAAATACAGTTGACTCTCGTTATCTCGACGTCGCTTATCTCGAATAACCGCTTATCTCGAAGTGAAAATCTGGTCCCTGCCTTAACTTGAAAATCTAACAACAGGTAAAAATATTGTGGGAAACAGGAGAAATTGCTTTTCTCCTCTTTTCCACAATATTTACAATATATCTCTAACTTTAGGAGTCAAATTACATATTCATTTGTTAAATGTGGTTGTTGGATTTATTGGTTTCCTTACTTCCGCAACTCTGATATTTCGAGGTACAGATATCTCGAAGTGTTTCAGAAAGTCCCTTGGAATTCGAGATAACAAGAGTCGACTGTACTACGTTATACTTACGAGTGTCAGGGTATTAGCCCTTTCAGCCTTGCAGACGCGAACAGACACTTTTGCAAACTGTGTAGATCCAGATCTACATGATTATGAGCCATCTCATTAGGATCTATACTGTGTGCCATTCTGCTTTTGATTGTTTACTAAATCCCTTATTTAAAAGCATTGGAAACTTAGTGATAAAAGAGTTATTCAAGTTTTTTTTTCTGTTGCTTTTGTAAGAGTTATGAATAATCTTACCATGTTTGAGGACAACCCATCTGAAAGAACAATGGTGATACCCGGTCTGGGTGATGGTCGCCTGCCGGAAACACTGGAACCGAATATGTATTCCCTGGCCTTTTGCAAACCTACATGGGTGTATGATGGACCGGGTGAGTAAGCTATAGTTTTGATTGCATTATTCATAGCAGTTTTATCTGTGTAATCATCCAGGTCAAACACTATGGTTGCGTCGAAACTGTACGATATAACGCTGAACTGGAAGAAGTCTGGGCCAACGTCAAAGTAGGAGATAAACCTTTCCACATATGCTAGCTGTTTCTGAAAGTAAGCACTTCCTTGACCCTTAGAACTATCCAATATGAATACAACATCTGGCAAAGTAGTGCTCCAGTCCATATGATTGCATAGATCTACAAAAGGTTGCGACATAATAAGTCAAAACACTACTGCAGAGCATCATGAAAACACGCTTGTATAATTTTGACCCCCTTAAACCCCACTTTTATATAGTAAAACTGGGGTTTACAGGGGTATACATTATTTTTCTTAATTCTGCTCGGTGAGGGGAGGCCTAACGAGTACCCATAATCTATGTTTTGAGCAGGAATATGAAGAATATAATATTTTTTATCTTTTTTTTTTATTGCAAAATTTTCGATATATTTGAATAGGTGTGATTTCGTAATGGGTTGTGAAAATCTTGATGAAATATTCTGCGTCTTTCACATAAGTTTTCAATGGAAAGTTATGAAAGGTCCAGAAAATGAACAATGGCAAAACCATGAAAATTTGTGATGAATTAAATCAGTGAAAGGACCGTTCAAAGGTGCCACCTGAAAACCTGGTGATACCTCTGTGAAATAGACATGGTTTTCTTCTATGAAAATACTGTGAATTTCAGAACATATACTCACTGTTAATATATTATATATAAATGTTAACAGTTGTATCCCATAGGTACCCAATTAAAATATTGTCCGTTCGTGTATATAACGGACTGGACACCGGTTTGCATTCTGTCTGGACGTTGAATCGAGGGTTGAGCGCAAGACTGTAGTAACTCAAACATATTTTTGAAACCCTTGTTTAGGGGCAAATTTGACCCCTTTGTAAACAATGCAAATTTAGGTGCCATTGCTCATACGAGCAATGGCACCTGAATTTTCATTGTTTACAGAAAGAAATGTTGTAATCTTCATTACGCCGTCATGGTGAGGAGATTAAGTTTGGGGAAAAAGAACCATCTGACTTACGTCAGTCTTGCGCTCAACCCTCGGAATGGTACATTGTATAGAGCTGTTTGACTAGCCTATGATATTTTAATTTGAATGAATAGGACATTTTAATTTTCGGCTGTATTCAACGGAACATCGTGAAACAAACTGACATAAGTAATTTTTTTTTTTTGGATTCACGAAAAAAAAAAAAGAAAAGGAAATATTTTGTAACGAATTTATGCAAATTAGGAGGTAAGTGTTTCATACTTATCAGCTGTATTTTATCTATTAATAACCGTTTGATATGCCTTGGCATTGAAGTTGTAAATTAAATTTGTGAGACGCGCATTTCATATATGATTTTTGTTGATATTTACGGTGACGCTAGAGGTGGGAATTCTTGCCACCATGTATGGGCAGCCGGTAGATTGTCCTCTTTCTTGATGTAATGATTAGACCCTGGGAGAGACTATTTTTAGTGTACTGTAGCATATTGGTTTATAAATAACAAACTGGCAGAATGCACTCGGTAACACGTGCAATTTGGTAGCAGCGATGAGATAATGATACTGTCAGGGACTGATATAAAATATGTTCCCTGCCTCAACTATCACACTGTTTGAACGGCAGTATTCAGTATTTTACGGATGCTGTTCAAATCACTCTATCAGAAGGGACTTGGTCGTGTTATGGATATTATTGCATAAAAAAGCAGTGTCGCACATTATTAACAGTCGTGCATTAACCGGTAAAAGCCGTGTATTAACAAGGTAATTCACGCGCTGTTATGCACGGCTACGCAACTTTCAATATGGTCGTACCGAGGCCACAGATTTACTACCGTTACATAATGTGTACTGCCTGGCCCTAGAATGAGCATAGTCGGTGGAAATTACGTTTGCGAGACATCGGTGAAAAGGCAAAACAAAATAGCACAAGAAATGACGCAAACTATAGCAAATGTTTTCAGTTTTTATGCAATACTCGTAATGGCGATCGAACATGATTTTTCAATGCATCAACAGTCACCAGGTCCCTTGAGAGGTGTTGAAAACCGCGGCCTTCGGCCTCGGTTTTCAACACCTCCCACGGGACCTGGCAAATGTTAATGCATGAAAAACCATGTTTGATCCCTATATTGTCATATCACTTTGCTGGAACGGAGAGATCCGTATATGGTTGTCACTTCAGTCACACTGTCGGACAGGAACTGATCATTTTGTTGATGTTGTATAGATCACTCTATAAGATTGGATCCGTTCATTTTTTGGGTGTTGCATTACTGAGCGATATTCTGTATGACTGCCTGATGCCTCATATGCATTTTGTATTTGTACTTTCTGTAAAACATTGCAGTATTGATAGTTGGTGTATTTGTCTTGTATTTTATCCATTAGTTGATGTTTCTTTTGACGGCCTTTTCGTGTTTGTTTTTGAATGGACGTTTTGTTTCCTTGCAAATGCGTTTGGAGTATATGTCCATACACGTGCTTACCAAGCTGACATTCTGATCCCACATACTGTTGTTTACATGAACAGGAATATGATGAGCTGGTATCTGTACACATGCCACTGTTCTGACAGGGGTTGGACGAACAAGCTGAAAAAAGACAATATTTGTAAACCGGTATACCAGCAAAATAGGCGACACGTCGCCAGCTCTATGCAAATATTAAGTGATTTACAATAAATTTCCGCTTTTAGATCACTCGGAAATAAGACCACTCCGCTATAAATTAATACCAAATTTTGTCAGCACCAAATTTGTTTTTCTGTTTTTGTTTTCTTGTCATTCTACAAAGCTCCAGATAAGAGGGTATCCGCATAATATTTTTTTCTTATTTCTCTACAAAGAAAAAATGTTATGCATCACGAAAACATACCTATATAATTTAATTTTGACCCCACTTAAACATAACTTTTATTTAGTAAAACTGGGGTTTACTATGGCGTGATATACGTTGCAATATTGTATCTGATAATATATTTGTTCCATATTAAAAATATGTATTCTATATTAAGATATTTATTGCCAATAAAATATATTTATTTGCGATATAAAAATATATTTCTTTGCTACATGAATATTTATTGCCAATAGAAATATATTTATTTAAGATAAAATATTCATTGGCAATAAAAATATATTTATTCACAATAAAAATATGTATGTGCGATGTATATATATTTTTTGCAAACTAAATATGCATTGATACAATATTTTATGTGGACAATAACAAATCACAATATAAAGAATATATATTTATTTGCCAAAAAAAAAAAATAAATAAATAAAAAGAATTATTGACAATTTTTACAAAAAAGTAATATTCATTGTAAGTGAAAAAAATATATAATGGGTAAAATTAGCATGTACAGTAGCCTTGTAATAGATAATTTCATTGGCTCGACAAAATTTCCGGTGGTTTGATCCTTGGCCAACTCGCTGCTTAGATTTTCGCACCTTAGACTTTCGTCCTTAGATGCCTCCATGTTTGCCGGTTTCCTAGAATGTTAGAGACTTTGTTGTAGTTTTGTTACCACTTCTATAAGAACTTAAGCTCTAGTTTCCCAGTCTGCATGGAAACATTAGGACCGCTGGACACGTATGGACTAATGGTCAGTGATCAGCCCCCAAGATCTGGACTATATATTCAAGTATATAATGCTTTTAGGTTTAAAAAAATTATATGGACCGTTATTCCGCGCGGATTACAAGTCACATCCAAAACAAAGGAACTGCAACACACGAGAGAAATACTGAGTTGACTTGTGTCCGGGGGTGCGATGTGACCAAGAATCAGAAGGTGCGAATTGACTATGGTCGAAACGGCCAAGGATCGAGTTGAGCATAAACTGCGAACCAAAACAATAAGGCAGCGCTCCATGTAATCAATACAGGCTGCCATTATTAGGTTTCACAGAGCCAATGAAATTCGCTGATACAAAACCGTGTCATATCCCACAATGCTAATTTTACCCAACATATTTTTTAGCACATTGCAGATAAATATTTTTTTTATTGTGACACAACAGAATATTGATTCAATAAATATGTATCACTTTTATTAATATTTTATATTTTGAATAATTATATTTTTATTGCCAATACATATCTTTTATTGCCGATGAATATACTTATAGAACAAATATTTTTATTATGAAAAAAAAAATATAATTTTATTGCCAACAAATAAATTTAATTGCCAATAAATATATTTTATTGCCAATGAATATTTCTTTTGCAAATAATTTTTATTATTGCCAATAAATAAGATTTATTGCCAATAAATATATTTTATTGCCAATAAATATCTATTTTGCATATAAATAAATTTTTATTGGGCATAAATATCTTAATATAGAATACATATTTGAATATGGAACAAATATATTATCAGATACAATATTGCAACGTATATCACGCCATAGTTTACAGGAGTATACATTATTTTCTTATTTCTGCTCAAAAACATAGATGGGGCGGTTCAAACAAGTACTTACAATCTATGTTTGAGCAGAAATATGAAAAATATCAGATTTTTTTTTATCTAAAAGCTTTCAGTTTTAACTGGTAAAGTTTTCAATATATTTGAATAGGTGTGTTTTCGTAATGGGTACTCATCGGAAGCGCCTCCTCGAGGGGCTTCTTATGAATTCCACTACATTTTTTTTTCGAGAAAATAATAGGCGTTGTCCTTTTATGCAAATTGTTCCCAAGAAAAAAAATCTTTGTCGTGTGTTGAATTAGCTCAGAGAGTGGTGAAGAATATAAGAATCTATCGTGAGTGTGAGGAGATAGAAAAATTCGTCACTGTCTGGAATCACGAGGCTTGCCGAGTAATGTCAGATTGTGATTCCTTCTGTCTCTCACACCCATAATCGATTCTTTTTCTTGCATGCCTTTCATTTCTGAATGTGGGTTTTAGATAGTGCAGTTACTTCGATTGCTGACGTCCGCCATATTGTGATGACAATACCGTGACGTTTAGTGACGTCATTACGTTCAGTGACGTCAATCTTAACGATGGCGTACCATGACGTCCTACATTTGCAAACAGTGACGATCCTGATAAGATGGCTTATCTGGATCTACTCTGTTTGCTATTCTATCATTGTTTGCAATAAAACAAATCCAGAGACGGAAGATTCTCCCACCGTTGCCTATATGAGACTTTCTTTTTGCCCATGTGAGAAACTTCTATCTCATATGACCATGTCCTAGACCCACCGGTCCTAGGAACAAAGGTGGGAGAAAAAAATCCATCATGAGTGTCCATGCAGGATAGGGAACTCTCACCCTCGGGATAGGAATTTCAAAAAGGGACTAGGGCCTCGTCCCTGGTTGAAATTCTTCCCCTCAGGTGAGATTTCCCTATCCTGCATGGACACTCATGATGGATTCTTGTAGTCCGCTTCGGTGAAAGATTAAGAATCATTCAATCCTTTATTGCTAGAGGGCGTAAGCAGTGTTGCAAACTGTATTACTGCTTATGAGGAGTCTTAATAAAACCGAGATTCCCATTTTCTATATGTAATGTGTTCTTTGTTTCCAAAGGCAATCTTTCAGATTTTTATTCATGTACTGTCGACTCATGTTATCTCGAAGTCCAAGGGACTCTCTGAAATACTTCAAGATAGCCGTATCTCGATATATTAGATTTGCACAATTGAGGGAAAATAATCGGACTACCACATTTCACAATGATGTAATTTGACTCCTAAAGTTAGATATATTGAAAATATTGAGGAAAAGAGGAGGAATTGCTAATTTCCCCCTTTTACCTCAATATTATGTTACTCGTTGTTTGGTTTATAAGTTTAAAATTAATTCACTTCGAGATAAGCGGTTATTCGAGATAAACGAAGTCGAAATAACGAGTGTCGACTGTGGTTGAAGTTTTGTTCAAACCAGAATGCAGTTTGTATGCGATTTATTGCCAGGTTTCTTTACCTAGTTATCTCGACTTCGCTAATCTCGAATAATCACTTATCTCGAAGTGAAAATCTGGTCCCTGTCTTGACATAGAA
The DNA here is from genome assembly GCA_964016985.1 of Anodontia alba. Classification (NCBI taxonomy): domain Eukaryota; kingdom Metazoa; phylum Mollusca; class Bivalvia; order Lucinida; family Lucinidae; genus Anodontia; species Anodontia alba. The sequence goes on along the minus strand of OZ024830.1, from coordinate 6,946,053 downwards.
CTCTAACAACAGGTAACAAAATATCGTGGAAAAGAGGAGAAACTGCTTCTAAGGAGGCGTAGCAAGAGTGGATTTATTATAATTGTAGCAAACCTAGCAAATATCTAGAAAACAAAACACCCCTAGTATCGCTTCAACGTAAAATAGGGGCTACTCTTTAAGGAAAAACCTTGATCCCAACCCCTATGAAACAGGAAGCATATTTTATGCTAGGTAATTTCTCTTTATTGCAATTTTTTTTTCTATGACCGTCCCCAACAGCTTGCCACTTTACTTTCTTTCTTTTCTTTCTGCTTGCATTGTCTTAACTCTTGTCATACTGAATAAATTAGGAGGCAACGCCCACTTCTTATTTTCAGCCAATCAGATTGCTTGATCTGAATCGTTGCTATCAATTCACAAACTAAATGGCAAATCGTGCAGATCAAGAGCAAGCCAACTGATCTGGATCTACACTGTTTGCAAAGACAGGATATATCCAGGTTCAGCATGACCAGGGTTTATGTTAGGAGTTGCACCAGGAGATAAGAACGAGGTTTCGCGCAAGAAAAACTCGTTCCCGTTCCAAGGCGGTTCATCAATGCATTTCTTCTTTTTTGTGCGTCGGTGGTTTCATATTGGGCGTTTTGTTTTTTGTCTATTTGTTCCTCATCTCTCCTTCTTTTGGTGCCTCGGAAAGGCTGTTCTTCGTGATTGTGGCTTTTCCTGAATATCTGCACTTATAATTTCTTATGTCTCCACGAAAACATATGATGTGGGAACTCATTAGAAATGCCTCGGTGAAGCGCTTCTACTGTGTACCTAAAACATACGTTTCTCGGAGAAATAAGAGAAAATGTCATTATTTGTTTGGTTGAAAAAGTGTTGAAGCTATGATTGATCGGGCCACGAAATTGAAAAACTTTTATTCATACTCAACTCAGCTGAGCATGAAAATTTCTCTGCTAATAAATATGAAAATACCAACATTTTTTCTGCTAATAAATATGAAAATACCAACAATTTCTCTGCTAATAAATATGAAAATGCCACCTGCTGTTGGATTTTCATATTTATTAGCAGAGGAATTTTCATGCTCAGCTATATTTAGCAAGTAGGAATTTGCAACTATTAGTTATTGGAAATTTATTAGCATGACAGATTTCATACTCAACTGAGCCGAGCATGAAAAAAGCTCGAAAAAAGCTTGTGGTTTAAGGAGAATGTTTACACCTGGCAAAATTATTTTGCCTTCCCTTTGAAAAAGGGTTTACACTAAAACGAAAGAATTAACTTCCCTTTGGGTGCAAAATCTTTCCTTGTAGATTAGACCTCAGAGAGTAAACAAGCAGACAGGAAACCACATAAGTTCATTCCATTGTAAAAAGAGCAGAATATCTACCATTGCATTCAATCCCGTTAAGGTGCATGCCTCAAACGCTAACTTACGTGGTGGTGGCGTTGTTGTTGGCGGCGGTGGTGGCGGTGGTACTGCGGCTCCTGTTGGTGGCACGGGTGGCGGATGACCACATTTTACAAGATCTAAACAAAAAAAGAAAAAATGTCATATTAATTCCGATACACATTCAAATACGTTTCGCTATAGTTCAGTTACTGTTGTTAACTGTTTTCGATAACTTCCCGTAATAACACCGTTTTTTACAGGGGGTGGGGGCGAAAAGATAAATAAAAAAAAAAAGTCAAGACCAATTTTCGCTTCCCCCCCCCCCCCCCACCCACGCATACACACAAAAACTCACACACCAACTCCAATATCTAAATAGCCAGGACCAGAGTAAATGCTATTAACCAATGGATGTTCCATTGTCTCTATGTAAATAAAACTAAGGTTAATTCTCAATAACCAAAAATTATCACACAGTGGCCTAAAATTCCAACATTTAGCATAAAATATCTCGCAATGTAGATGGTCTACATGCATGCAAATGTGATAAATCAGTTATACCATGGATCTGCGCATGTACGTGCGATAATGCACTCGCTAACTAAGACTTATACCATAATTGGACCATGGGCTAATTTTCAGTTTTGAAAATTATCCCATGGTTTATTCATAGATCTCACAGGTGTACTTTAGAATGTCTGCATATCAGTGCGTCTTTACCTTTATCACTCTCTGGGCTAATTCTGCAGATGCTGACGAATTTTTCTATTTCCTGCCCGAAAGACATTTCCACCCCACCTCTTAAAAATCAAATAGCAAGTCCCTAGCACATCCCGCGAGCGATTAGCGCTCCTGATTCGCTTCACGAGGCCCCGGTATCAAATCTCGCTACAGGCGGAATTCATCTTTTGACTGTTTGGCGCTTCATTACACAGAATCTTTCTATTATGAAAACACGCCAATTCAAATATATTGAAAATTTCACCACCAAAAACTGAAAGTATTCATTTAAGATATCAATGCGAATTGTTTGTAACAATGGATTAATTTTGGTAACTGATAATCGTGATTGTGAAAAGCCACAAATGATCTGAATTATACATTAAGAAAACAAGCCTATGCAATGAATACCCCGGCAAACCCCACTTTATATAGGAAAAAGTGAGGGTTGCAGGGCTATTCATTATTTCCTTATTTCTGCTATAAAAATTGTGGATACTCGTTCAAACCGCCTCAGCAAGGCGGTTACTGAGGCGTTTCGAACCAGTACCCACAATTAATGATTTGAGGAGAAATAAGAAAGGTATCAAAATTTACAGACAGATTCATCACATGTGAAAAATCCGACCGAATTTCTCACACATATATTCGCCGATAATGCCACGTATAATCTACTCGACCGATTATATCAAACGTGGGTAATTCAATGATATTCTGCACATATGTGGCAAAAATCTATCGAATTCATACAAGATGTGACATACTGGACAGAATACATCACATGTGAAAAATCCGACCGAATTTCTCACATCTATATTTGCCAAAAATATCAAATGTAAAATATCCGACTTAATAGGTCAAACATGAGGAATTCGATCGAATACTTCACAGATGTGAAGAGTTTGACCAAATTCGACAAAGTTATCTCATATTCAGCAGAATACATCACATGTGAAAAATCCGACCGAATTTCTCACACCTATATTTTACCAAAATGTGTCACATGTAAGAAATTCGACCATATATGTCACTTGTGAAGAATTCGATCCAATACTTTACAGCTGTGAAACTGTGGAAAAATAGACTTAATTCGCCACACAACTGTAACACATTTGACCGAAAACATCACATATGAAAAATACGTTCCAGTTTCTCACACCTATAATTCACCAAAGTGTGTCACATGTAACACATCCGACCAAATATATCTGGCACGTGATAAATTCGATCGAAAACTTCCTTGCTGTAAAAATAATTCGACCGAATTATTCTTAGTTGTGACATATTTGACCAAATACATGACATGTAAACAATCCGACCGAATTTCTCACATCTATATTTCACCGAAAATGTTTCGATTCATTAAAAATTTGTTTACTGGTGTGCAAGCAATAGAAATTCTAATGTGTGACAAACTCGTTTGGGTTAAAAACTCTAAATCCGCAAAACGGATTCTTCACCTTTGTCCGAATGTGAAAAATTCGGTCGAATTTATCACACCGGCGTGAGGAATCCGTTCCGTGAGAAATACGGTTCAACACAGCTTTGTTAACAATAATGTTCTATTTATACTGTCATAAGCTTTCTTAAGTCTATGACCGCTGTAAAGATTTTCCTTTCAGCTTCCTCATTTCGACCTTTTACTGGTTAAGGTTGAAATGTGATCAGTTGTGCTCCGCCCTCTTCGGAACCCGTTCTTAAAGTCACTAATACCATGATTACGTTCATCACAAGACGTCAATCACTTGTTCAAAATATAACTGTACATTTTGTATCGAACCGATGTAAGCAGGTATTCCTTTATAGCTTAATGGGTTCCAAACATTTGAGGCTGAAGACTTAGGCATTTGTTGAATGATACCGTATCTCCATATTTCGGGTGTAATACCTGATGAGAAAATATTTATTAAACAAAGCTGCAAGCATCTCCGCTAAACAACTATTTTTAGCACTTCAGCCGGCAAACCATCAACCCAGTCAGCATTCTACGTAAATCTATATCGGGCCGTCATCGGCCCGTCAGGGTAGCTGACGGGCCGATGACGGCCCGATGTAGATTTACGTAGAATGCTAGCTGGGAACTCATTTTCATTGCTCTCATGGCCTCTATAATTTCCTGCATAGATATTGTCTCATTTGGTAACGTGTCCTTTTCTTCCTCCAAACCTGATTCATGAACATTTTCGGCATCACTTTCTCCTGATTCCACTGGATTCAATAAGTTTTGAAACTCGTATTTCCATTTGTTTAACATTGTATTTGTATCTTACACTTTGTGGGCAAAAATCGCAATCAGTACCATGCAAAATGCATGCATTTTGCCAAAATGCAATTAGTTTAGAATTGCTATCATGCAATAGTCAGGCTTTATATATGTAAACAATCGCCTAGTGTACATTGTTACGGCCTAACACTCCTACCTTCCTTTATCTGCCTTGGCAGAGTACGCATAGCTTGTAGGTATATATTCAATCACTGACAACTACGTCAGGGAGTTGACTCTTTGGCTCAGTGGTTAGAGCACTGGATTTTTATCCGGACAGACCAGGTTCGAATCCCATGACAAGCGGGAGATATTTTTTCAGTTCTGCTTCATTCCTATAGTTACGACTATCAAGGGGCTCGTCTGAGATAGGACTTTATACGCCGAAAATGGCTTCGCGTCATCACAAATGATGACTTCCTTGAAAAGGGGGGAGGGGGGGGGGGGCGGTGGGGGGTTGTTACGGCTTAGCACTCCTACCCTCGATTATCTGCCTTGGCAGATAACGTATAGCTTGTAGGTATATTATCAATCTCTGACAACTGCGTCAGGGAGTCGACTCTTTGGCTCAGTGGTTACAGCCCTGGCCCTTGAGAACAATGATCACTTTCACAAAAGTGAAACAAGCTGAACAGTCTAGTTTTCTGTCAAAATTTATAATTACCAGGAAATACTTTTAAAAGCTCCTTATTTCTCCAAAATAGACATTTTATTCTCAAAGATAAGTTTAATAGATTGTTATACGGTATTACTACAATCATAAAATGTGACACCTGCCAGCACATAAAATTTCAGTTAGTCTCTTGTTCTGAAAATGATATGACTTTTTATCGTATCTCTTAATTCAGCAATACAATAAAACTCATTTTATTTTTGATCCAGTTCAAAAACGGGAGACCAACTGAAATTTTACAGGCTGTCACATGTCAAATTTTATGGTCGTATTATTACTATATACAAAATTTATTGAACCATTACGAAAACATGCCTATTCAAATATAGTGAAAATTTTACCACCAAAAAATGAAAATTTTCAGATAAAAAATTCGGATATTTTACATATTTTTGCTCAAAACATAGACTGTGGGTACTCGTTAGAACTGCCTCGATGAGGCAGTTCTAACCGGTACCCACAATCTATGTTTTTGAGCAAAAATAAGAAAAATAATGCATACCCCTGTAAACCCCAGTTTTACTACATAAAAGTGGGGTTTAAGGGGGTCAAAATTATATAGGCGTGTTTTAGTGATGCTTGTTTGGATAAAACAAATGTCTGTCTTCTTATGAATATGGAACCTTTAAAAGGGCTGGCTTTATGGCAAACATTGCAGATCCTGATCAAACTGTTACTTTCATCTAGGTCTGCCGTGTAACTGTTTACTCAGGCATGTCGGTCCGAACATTTCAGGGTACATAATACAGTTGACTCTCGTTATCTCGAACTCGCTTATCTCGAATAACCACTTATCTCGAAGTGAAAACCCTGTCCCTGCCTAAACATGAAAATCTAACAAGTAAAAAAATATTGCGGGAGAGAAGAGAAACTGCTCCTAAGGAGCAATTTCTCCTCTTTTCCACAATATTTTCGATATATTTCTAATTTCAAGAGTCCAGTTACATATAAATTCGTTAAATACGGTTGTTCAAATTATTTTTCCCTCAATTCTGAAAATCTAATATGTCTAGGTACGGATATCTCGAAGTGTTTCAGCGAGTCCATTGTAATTCGAGATAACGAGAGTTGACTGTACATACATTACGAAAACATGCCTATATAATATTGACCCCCTTAAACCCCACTTATATATAGTAAAACTGGGGTTTACAGGGGTATACGTTATTTTTTTTTATTTCTGCTAAGAACATATATTGTGGGTACTCGTTAGAACCGCCTCGCCGAGGCGGTTCTAACGAGTACCACAATTCATGTTTTGAGCAGAATTATGAAAAATATCGGTGTTTTTATCTGAAAATTTTCAGTTTTTGGAGGTGAAATTTTCTATATATTTGAATAGGCGTGTTTTCGTTATGTAGCTCTCCATAAGATGCTTTTTTTTTTCAATCCAAAATTAATAATATTGTCTCATTTCTCCACAAAAACATACGTTGTGGGTACTTTTTAGAAGCGCCTCTTATCTAGACCTATGATAATAATATATAGACGACTCTCATTATTTCCGCGTCCAAAGCACTCTCTAATACTTCGAGATATCCGTACCTCGACCTATCAGATTTGCAAAATTGAGGAAACAATAAATCGAACAACCACATTTCACAAGTGAATACGCTTTTTTGACTCCTTAAGTTAAATATATTGAAAATAGTGTGTAAAAAAGGAGAACTTGCTTCTTGGGAGCAATTTCTCCTCTTTTGCACAATATTTTATTACCTGTTGTTACATTTCTATGTTAAAACAGGAAACAAATTTTCCCTTCGAGATAGGCAGTTATTCGAGATAAGCGAAGTCGAGATAACATGAGTCGATTGTACTGTACAGCTCTCCAATACTTCCTTGGCTCAAGATTTTGATAGAGTTGTCATTGTTATTTCTGAAATAAGCTTCTAACTCTTAAGAACGTTGATGACAAATTATGCAGACAATAAATAATAAATATTTTGTTTTCCTTTTCTTTTCAAAAATAGGTCTGGACATTTTATGTAATTTGTCTCTTTAGCATCACATAAGGAGACAATTCGCATGAAATGTCAAAGCATATTTTCTTGAAATAACAGATAGATAGATAGATATTCTTTATTTCCTCCCAAGTAGGAGAGTATGGCATACAATAATTAAGTATATAATAGACAATCTATATAACTACATATACATACACACATACATTTACATATATGCACATGCACAAACATATACTCATACCTTTATATATGTATGCACAATGCATATATATACAACAAAGATATTTACAGTATGGTCTAAATTTGAAGATGTTATATGTTCAAAATATGTTCAAAATATGCGCACCTATACGGATACACATATATGCACATATACAATTAAAATGCATGTGTACATATACACACATACGCAGGTGCACATATACATAGAACACTTCAGAATATTCTTCCCTTGTGAAAAGGAAATACCAATAAATGTACATATGTGTGTATTTCCCCGTCTTCCTTTCCTTACCGAAACGAAATGCAAGGAGATGGTGAAGGAACGGGAAAACTACACGCTAACTACACGCTTTATCGGGCGCCAATTGCCCAGTACACATTAGCTATCAATCGTAATACCCCTACAATATACGTGTGTCTTAGACCCGATCATGTGATATCCCATAACATTCTATATACTTGACATCCCATAACATTCTATATACTTGTATATCTGCACAAGCCATGTACAGATATACATGTATATAGAAGCAATACACATATAGCAATAAATAGATGCTAAAGAGTATTCAGTTCAGCATTCGGTATCTGCTCCACATTTTGTGGAGGTTGAAAATACAACAAAATGTGAATTGTTCATGCTTGTCTTGCAAGACTTCGATAAGAACATCATTTTCCATGCCGAGTAGAATATTTGATACCAGACTTTTTTCTTGATTGCTTAGAAACTCATAAGCTGCGAAATTAATATCCAAGATATTTTGCCACAGTTTGGATCTTTCTAGGTTCAAAAACCGACAGTCATGTATACAATGATCTACTATATTATTATAGTTTATATCGCAATGCCTGCAGATGTTATTTCCGTAATGAAATTCAGCTAAATTGGAAATCATTTGTATTACTGAAGTACAGGGAGAAAGCAGTTTGCGATTTGCTTTAGAGGAGTTCCATATCCAGTGAGGGCCATACTCCGGCTGTAGGCTTCTAAATCTGGTAACAATGTTCTGTTATTCCAAGCTAAAACTACATTCTCATGTATCTTGCTTATTTATCAAGCGCTTCCAATGATATTTGCTTGGAAATGTACTATTTTCTATAAAATCATACACAGTATGCCTAAGTTGATATTTCTCCAGCAGTCTAATAATATTTGGTATGAAACCGGATTGCCGGTCAGCATATGTCATGTACGAGAATAATCTAAATAAAAATACATTTTTTAACCATACACTGGAATCAAGTCTACATAGTTGACCGAAAAGTATCAGCTTCTTAAAATCTATTTCATTTTCTATAGGGTATATACCTAATAGACTTAAGGCAACGTCTGTGCGCGTACGTATATTTAATGATTGCATGTGTTTCACGCAGAATCTATGGGCACGTTCTAAGGTAACTACTTCACTATCCGACAGGTTGGCCCAATTTTCACAGCCATACAAAGCTTTAGGTAAAACCACAGATCTGTATATTTTGTTACATGTTATAGGATGTAAAGTTCCTTCATAGAAAACTCCACTGTGCACAAAATTAAAGAAAGTACCTTTTAGCTTATCACAGGATTCTTTAATACTTATCGTTTGATTTAAATATTTGTTATTATTAAAACCTAAGTGTTTATAATTTTCTGTTTCTTCTATAATGCTATTTCCCAAATACCAGACTCTTTGTGATCTGAGGTAGTCATGCTTTGTCTCATTGTATACTATAACTGAACATTTGTTGGGTGAATACTCATATCGCCATTTACACGAATACGCATAACAGATACAGAGAAGCAAAGCCAGACCACTAACAGATAATGCTAAAAGAACCATGTCATCAGCTACTGTAGGGCAACTAACATTTATGTTTAACATTTTAAATTCAACCGTACATTTTGTCAGTTGTTCAAGAAGATCGTCATTGTAGCATAAGAACATAAAGGGAGATAACACACCGCCCTGTCTGGAGCCCTGTAATATTTTAAACCAATCGGATTTATGCCCCTTGTACAGTACACAGCTGATCATGTCGCTGTGTAATTCTATGATAATTCCAAGCAAGTTAGATCTTAAGCCCATATCATAGAGTTTCACGAATAAGCCGTTATGCCACATCCTATCAAATGCTTTTTGTACATCAAGATAACAAACAAATAATTTGCTGTGATTTTCTTTTGCATATAAGATGCATTCTTTAAACATTAGAGATGTCATATTACGTCCAATACCTGATCTGAATCCTCCTTGAAGGCAATTTAAAGGTTTTGAGATAGAGTTTTCAACTCTCTCTAACAATATTCTTTCAAACAATTTCAATATAGCTGATGACAGCGTAATGGCACGATAATAGACTTTCTACCCCCTTTGTGCAAAGTAATAATGATACCCTGCTTTAGGCGTGCAGGAATATACCCATAATTATACATGTCGGTAAAGAAGATGGCAAGCTGCTTATACAACATACTGCCGCCATTGATTAAATGTTCATTATAAATACAGTCAGGACCACATGCTTTTTTACCTTTTAGTAACTTTACAGCTGTTCGAACATTATCTACAGATATGAACGCAGGGTCTCTGTCTCGGCTGGATTTAATTTCCGTCATGATATTTTGTACTTTCTGGTCTACTTCATGTTTGAATCTTGCATCATAATGTGATCGCTCTGTATCAGAATACAGATCACGAAAGTAATGACCCCATCCTTTCGCAATTTCTTTTGGGTCGCGACAAACGTTGCTACCAAATTTTATCTCGGCTCCAGCATTAATATGAGAAAGTTTTCTTCTACTATTAACTTTCTTCCAAAACACAGCACTGTCTAGTTCTGCAGCTTGGTCGATTTCCAAGTTTAGTTCTGTAAGAAATGCTTCCGCACATTTGGGGTGTTGCGCACGAAACAGGCGCTTGGCATTTTTATAATCTTTATACGTGGAAAAATTTAGACCTCTTGGTCGACCTTCAATTATCCACTTCCGCCTTTTTTCCCGCATGGCCGCATGCAGGTCTTTCAAATTTCTGTCCCAGTAAGGTTTCAAATAAGGCCTAAATTTCGTTTTTGGTAGAATCCTGTCTGAGACAGTAGTTATGCTATTTATGATTTTCAGATAAGTATAGTCTAATCTCATTCTGGGATCCGGATGTTCAGGAAATGTATCAGAAGAAAATGCATTATTCAATTCAGATTTGTATAACTGCAGTATACATTCGTCTAACTTACTCCACTTTACGTGCGATGTAAACGAACAGTAATTATTCGTAAAATTCGCCAACGGGACAGAGACCCTACATACAACCGGTCTATGCCTAGAAACATTTAATACATCATCATCTAGTATTTCACATGATAAAACAGTATCTAGTCTTTCCCTGGGCAATAATATGTGATCAATTAAGGACTCATAGAGGTCACCGTAAGAGACAAAACTAGCAGTCGCCCCTGTACATATGGGTAATGTATTAACAGAAACGAGATTATGGTATTTCATCATATCCAGTAAATATTTACCACGTACATCAGTGTTTTTTATGAATCTTTCCCCCTGTAAATGAGCATTGAAATCACCCATTACAATCACCAAGCCAGTTTGGCTGTACATACTGATGCAAACATGTAAATAATCTATGAAGTCTTTGTACACTTGTATAGAATGGCTACTTGGCGGAGCATAGACTTGTAATATATAAAATTGCAAATGCTGGTTAAAAGTATAATGTATGCCACAGATACGATCACTATCAGTCTCAAGTGGTATCACAAGATTATCAAGTGACCTATGCCAAAAGATAGCAACACCACCTTTCCCAACGTTTCTGCTACTCGGTCTGTTTAAATCAAAATCGCAAACACCTATACTATTATATTCGCTACTTAAAGTACTTATGAAGTGCAAGTTATGTTTGTAGAGCCAGTGTTCCGACAAACCAAAGAACTGAATGTTACCAGACGACAGTAAGTGGCTGACATACGATGCACTTGACATAATTCCTGTTGCATTCCATGTTCCAAAATTTAAACAACTCATAGCAACAAGGATATAAGCGATCTGCCAAGCAGCATAACATGCTCATGACACATCATCGAGGATGTGACGTGCAACATATACAGACCCAGATCAGCCCACGCGTCCGCACAGTCCGACCAGAATACGTACACACAGCACGAGCAGCATCTCCTACCACAAATAAGGGATAAACATGTAATTAATCTTCCAAGTAACACGACAATTTCTTAACAAAACACCGATGATGCCAGTACGTACAGATTCAGGTCAGCCCAAGCATCCGAGCAGTCTGACCAGGATCCACGCATACTGCATGACCAACATCGCCTACCATACAGCAGGGATATACATATAATCAATCTTCCAGTTAACATGGCAACCTCTTGACATAACACCGAGGATATCAGTACGTACAGATTCAGGTCAGCCCAAGCATCCGAGCAGTCTGACCAGGATCCACGCATACTGCATGACCAACATCGCCTACCATACAGCAGGGATATACATATAATCAATCTTCCAGTTAACATGGCAACCTCTTGACATAACACCGAGGATATCAGTACGTACAGATTCAGGTCAGCCCAAGCATCCGAGCAGTCTGACCAGGATCCACGCATACTGCATGACCAACATCGCCTACCACACAGCAGGGATATAAATAATGTACAAAGTAGCAAATGAACTTCTAGACTCACTACCAAGGATGTCCGTATGTAAAGATTCGGATCAGCCGACGCATCCACGCAGTCCGACCAGGGTCCGTACATACAGTATGACCAATATTCCCTATCACACAGAAGGGATATACATATGATAAATCTTCCAAGTAACATGACAACTCCCTGACACAATACCAATGTCAGTATGCACAGATCCAGAGCAGCCCACACCTCCGCGCGGTCCGACCAGGATTCGAACATATAGCATGGCCAACATCCCCTACTACACAGCAGGTATACACATGCAATTAATCCTCCAAGTAGCATGACAACTCCCCGGCACTCCACCAAAGATGTCAGCATGTACAGATTCAGAACAGCCCACGCATCCGCGCGGCCCGGCCAGGATCCACGCATACAGCATAACCAATATCCCCTACCACATAGCAGGGATACAGATGAAATTAACCCTCCAGGTATCATGACGGCTCCCCGGCGACCCACCAAAGAACTCAGTATGTACAGATTCAGATCAGTCCATGCATCCTCGCAGTCCGACCAGGATCCGTACACACAGCATGGCCAACATCCCCTACTACACAGCAGGTATACACATGCAATTAATCCTCCAAGTAGCATGACAACTCCCTGACACGTCACCAAAGATGTCAGTATGTACAGATTCAGAACAGCCCACGCATCCGCGCGGCCCGGCCAGGATCCACACATACAGCATGACCAATATCCCCTACCACACAGCAGGGATACAGATGTAATTAACCTTCCAGGTATCATGACGGCTCCCCGGCGACCCACCAAAGAACTCAGTATGTACAGATTCAGATCAGCCCATGCATCTTCGCAGTCCGACCAGGATCCGTACACACAGCATGGCCAATATCCATGTAACTCTTAAAGTTAGAGATATATTGAAAATATTGTGGAAAAGAGGAGAAATTACTAAAATTGCTACTTAGGAGCAATTTCTCCTCTTTTCCACAATGTTTTTTACATGTTGTTAGATTTTCATCTTTAGGCAGGGACCAGATTTTCACTTCGAGATAAGCAGTTATTCGAGATAAGCGATGTCGAGATAGCGAGAGTCAACTGTACCTATATAATTTTGACCCCCCTTAACCCACCTCTTATGAAGTAAATCTGGGGTTTACAGGGGATAGACATTATTTTTCTTATTTCTGCTAAAAATCATAGATTGTTGGTACCCGTTAAAACGGCCTCGGTGAGGCGGTTCTGACGTGTTCCCACAATCTATATTTTGAGCAGAAATCAGTTTATGACTGCGAACAGAGAATGTCCAGATAAGACTGCACAGATGTGCACTCCCTTTTCTCACGTTGAGTGTCAAAATTATGCTTGCGAATATGTAATAGTGTATAAAGATTTAAAAGTGATAAATTGACGACAACTATTAATCTGCTATAGAAAGTTCACATGGGCGGATTCAGAGGGGGTCGGGAATTCAGTAGAACCCCACTTTGACTCAAAATTTCATTTTCGTGGGAAATTTTACGTACATTTGATAATTTTTACTGCAATTTAATGTGTGTGAAATTGCTAGGTGAGTGGCAAATAATGCAGACACTGATCTGACGCCACGCGTTCTGCGGTGTCTAATTCGGGTCTACCCTTTTTGCTCAGGTGTGTCTGTCCGAACACATGGAGTAAGTACGCTAATTACATCAAAGCGAATCCCCTCAGAAATAATCCTTGATTCACCCCTGGTCAGGATTTGACTCATTATCAAGGGACATATTTTTTACAATTATCTGCGAACAATACTTTCGAAAAATAAAAAGGAATGTGTTATCTGGACACTTTGTAATATGAGTAGCCACAGATAGTCTTTAACGATACACATTAGAAAGCATAGGCAGTAGAAGAGAATATTTCGAATGAATGAATAAATGAAAGAAAGAAAGAAAGAAAGAATGAATGAATGAATGAATGAATGAATGAATGAATGAAACAGACGGAGGGAAGGAAGAAAAGGCTGGAAGGAAGGAACGAAGGAATGAACGAATGAATAATTGGATAGAGAATGAATAGAGAGAGAGAGAGAGAGAGAGAGAGAGAGAGAGAGAGAGAGAGAGAGAGAGATTACTTACAAATTTCCTGGAATATTAATAATACTAGAATCAATATCATGTTCCGAAATGCTGACCACACCATATGTAAAGAAATCCTCTGGAGCACGGTTACCATGTGTTTACCCTAGCTATTCAGATACCTTAGCCCATTTACGCCGAGTTTCTACCTCAAGTCTTTGGACAAGTCCATTACCTATATAAGTGGTGTCTAGTTGGATTTTATTATCATCATGTTTTGTAGAAATTTAAGCTCTGAACTTAATGCAAAACAGTGTAGACTCTGATGAGACGCCGCGTTCTGTGGCTTCTGGTCTGGGTCTTCACTGTTTGCCTATGTCACTTATATAGGACACTAGGCTTAAATGGCTTAATTTCTTTTTTTAACTTGCTATAAAATTTGAAAAAGTCGATTGTACATGTGTACTAGCTTGCACTGTTTGCTCAGGCCTGTCAGCCCGAACACGTAAGGTAAATACGTCAAGTTCTGTCCACTTCCTTCTGTCATGAAAACGGGATATTATGACATATGTATTTAACATTCTATTAATAGTGTTAATCTCATTCTTAACGCTTAGCACTGCGCGTAAATATTTCAGCAGACGACTTTAAGACGACATTAAGAGACCTTTTTGCATGAAATATCTTAGCAGATTTTCTGGAAAAAAAAAGTTAAAATGTAATCATTTTTTCGTCTACTGAATTTGCCTCGAGAGTGGTAAAGGTTAAATATTTCACTATTTCTACAAACATCACAGAAAAACAAGATAGTCAAAGAATGAAATTTATCGAAATGATTTTGATAGGAAAAAAAAAAAAAAAAATCCATTAATAACATCAAATCTTGCTATAAAAGCGGTACCCTTTTCGATGTCATTAATTTGATTAGTCAATGGAGGGGCCATAAATTATTGTTTTTATGATCTCTTTTGTGAACAACAGCAAATAAAAAACTCAAAATGCAGTTTTGTATGTGAGCAAATCATTGTATATTTCAACAGTTCAGTACAAAATCAATTTGAAATTCAACACTTAAACATAAGACGCAAACGTCCTGATCTTATCAGGAATAGAGGGGCAAAGCAAGGGATAAATGAATATTTAAATGACAAAATAAAGTGTTTGTTTCGAAACATTTTAAGGGGAAAAAATCATATTATTACGTTGGCTCGTAGTACGTCTTGTCACACCGACTTTTTATTTTTTTTTTTTTTATTTTTTATTTTTTTTTTTTTTTTTTTGTGTCCAGGATTATCAGCGTATTAAAGTGAAATAGTTAAACAGCAGATTAATTTTAACGCTTACCGTGCTGGATAATAATTTCAGCAGACGACATTTTGAAATATTTTTCTCATTTTTCCAAGAAAACAGACTTTGACATTTCATGCAACGTCTTCTAAAAAAGACACTTTGAAAAAAAATATCATCGATTTGTCGTCTTCGGTTTGATAAAGGTTGACAGATAATGAATATACACATTTCAACAGCTAAAACACTTATGTCGGGGTTATTGCTTTGTTGAAGTTAACAATAATGTTTGACTGATTAACAATTGGTTTAAACATATCTTTTTTTTTATTTATTTCATAATTACAATGATTATACAAACAAACATGACATACACAAAAGATAGGATTAGAACGGAAGCATAAGCTTATTTAGTTCTTCTCTGATTAACAACTGAGCCGACCATGCGAAAATGAGGGACGTCACGAAATCATACTTATATAATTCTGACCCCCCTTTTATATAGTAAAACTGGGGTTTACAGGGGTATACATTATTTTTCTTATATCGGCTCAAAACATAGATTGTGGGTACTCGTTAGACCCACAATCTATGTTTTGAGCAGAAATTTGAAAAAAAAAAAAAAAAAAAAAAAAAAAAAAAAAGGAAAACATCAGGGCCTAGTTGTTCAAAGCGTCGTTAGTGGTCAAAATGTTAACTCGTCTAGTGAGTACAATGTCAAATTCAAAGGTATTTTTGGTGAAAAAATGTAAGTAGCTTTAGCAAATGCAAAAGCTACTTACATTTTTCAGCAAAAAATATTAGCATATATGCCATATTTAATGATCAAAGATTTAACGATACGTTAACTAACGACATCGTTAGCTGTGAATAACTGGGCCCTGACTTTTTTTTTATTTATTTATTTATTTATTTTTATTATTATTATTTTTTAATTTTTTTAGGTGGTAAACTTTTTCAGTATATTTGAATAGACATGTTTTCGTAATGGTTTAGCCTATGTCAAAGACCAGTCAAATCAGGAAGTTCGCAGCCCGCTTCCGGAATTATTATTTGGCCTCGTCATGCGAAAACGTGTCTTCGGGCTTATCGAACAGCGAAGACCCAGATCAGCCTGCGCATCCGCGCATTCACTTGATGATCTGGCATGCATAGGATGATCTGAAACTGCGCATTTTGCTGATGATCGAAGGCACTTTTTCGCTTGACGCGACCCATACAATGCTGTTTAATATGAATAAACTGCAACTACTCGGAATATATTATTTGAAGGACATGTATACAAGCTCATCTGGCTTTTGGATTGCCCATCATGTCCCGTGGATTCCGTTAGTTTCAATGGCTTAAAGGGGACTGGCTACAGAGTCAGGGGAGTTTACCAAGTTGAAAATGTTTTTTTTTTTTTTTTTTTTTTTTTTTTGTTGTTGTTGTTTTTGTTTTCCACTATCACTTGTAAAGGTCACGTCTGCTAAAATAATAATAATCATTATGAAAACACACATATTCAAATAGATAGCAAATTTCACGTTCAAAAACTGAAAATTTTCAAATAAAAAAATCTGATATTGTTTCATATTTCTGCTCAAAACATAGATTGTGGGTACTCGTTAGAACCGCCTCCGCGAGGAGGTTCTAAGGAGTACCCACAATCTATAATTTTGAGCAATAATAAGAAAAATAATGTATACCCTTGTAAAACCCACTTTTACTATATAAATGTGGGGTTTAAGGGGGTCAAAATTATACAGCCATGTTTTCGTGATGAATAAAAACAAAAAAAACTTCGGTTTGGATCCGTACGAATATAGTTACATATCAAAGAATATATTTCTATATTCAATTATTAAATAGTTCAAATGTGTTTTGATGCTAGAATGGTCGGTCAAAATATATCATTCAGGCAATTTCGCAGAACATATCAGTTGTTTTTGAATTGACTATGAAAAAAATAAATCATCGGGGAATTTACTCTTACACCTGCCTTAACCTCTTACAAGACCTGTCTCAGTGTCTTCGAAGATGCGTAGGTTCTGTACATGCAACATTACTTACCTTTCTGCTGCTTGTTTTGAAGATTTTAGAGGGACAACTGTCGGACAAATTCCATGTACTGACTCGTTGAACATTGGGATTTTTTTTTTAAATTCGATTCTTCTCTAGTCATTTAAGTTGCCATAAAATTGTTAAATGGTTGTTATTGCATTGCTCCTTATGTTGTTATCATAAGATAACCTAAGAGTATTGAATAAACTTGGAAAACTTGGAAACTTGGAAAATTGTATAAATTGTATAAAGGAAAAAATCAATGGTAGTCTCGACTCAAAAGCAAGAACACTAAGCAATTAACAAATAAATTTTCTTGTTAGGAAGCATTATCTCCCTTTGTTTGTCTTGCAACGTCGACCCAAAGTATTGCGACAGACAGACCTGAGCAAACAGTGTAGACCCAGATCAAATGCCGCAGAAGGAGGCGATTGGTCAGGGTCTACACTGTTTGTGACTTATCCAGCATTTTTGGACACATCAACAGGTAATTAGATAGATTCATACAAACTGTAGGATAAGTATGGTAAGCATTGACAGAAAAAAATAAAACCTAATTTTAGAACTGAAAAAGAAATCATCAGAGCAAACTACCTCATTTTAAAGTATACTTTTCAATGTGACAAAACATCAAATCTGCAAAACCGTATTCGACGTAAATACCGCACATGCTCCTATAAGCGCATCGCCATACAATTTCGTGTATGTTAGATTTTAGCCAGTGTACTTTAATCTACTTCTTTATATAGTTATATATTGTGGGTACTGATTTGAATTGCCTCGACAAGTTGAGTACTCGCAACATACGCTTTTATAGTGAAAATCAGAAAATAATATCGCATAAGTATCCTTAATTACGCTCATCATGAAGTCCTCTGCTGATCTTTCTTTAAAGTGTGCCCTTATTAAACGGATATTTTACTACAAGTTTTTCCAGTACTTTTTTAAACCCTAAGTGCACGGTGCAGGTACATTAAATTTTAGATTATTTAGAAGAATTCAAAACATTATCAGAGAAAACTATCGTAAAACGCACTTATTTTCCTCCTGACTACGGAACCCAGGGACATGCTAGTTTTATCTTATAAGTTGACCGAACAAGATAATATACTGTCGACAAAAGATGATATTTAGACGAATTAAAAAAAAAAAAAAAAAAAAAAAAAAAAACAAGGGGTCAAAGCCTCTGAAATCGCTCAGCTGAGAACACCCGCTTTCACTGCAAGACTTGATATTCATATTTAAATGCCGTAGTCTTGACACATAAGGATTTATCCAGTGCAACAAGATATTACTGGATATCCAAGGAACAATCCAGTGAAGTTTGTTTGAATTCGGCCCAGTTAATATTTGAGGGTTTTTTTTTTTTGTTTGTTTTTTTTTTTTTTTTTTTGTTTTTTTTTTGCTCTGGTGCTTTTACACAGTGGTAGAGCCGGAATCTCCCAAGAAACAATCCTATTAAGTTTGTTTGAAATCCGCCGAGTGGTAATGGAGGAGATGTTGTTTGATTTTTTTCTATTTTTAGCTTTGGCCACCATTTTGTGCTGTGGAGCCAAACTATTGAGCGATTTTGGTAGAAGACCGCCCAGGAGCAGGAACAATCCAAGTTTTGTTGAAATCCACCAAGTAGTTATGGAGAAGCTATTGTTTGAAGTTTTTTTGTTTTTTTTTTCTTTTCTAATTTTAGCTCTGGTCGCCATTTTGTGCAGCGGAGAGGAACACTTTGGTAGAAAACTGAGCTAAGATTAGCTCTGGCGGCCATTAGTTAAGATTAGCTCTGGCGGCAGAAGAGACCTCCCAAAGAAGTATTCTATGAAGTTAGCTTGAAATCCGCCCAGTGGTTACGAGGAGATGTTGTTTGAAGCCTTAGTTCCCCTATCTTTTAGCTCTGGCGGCCATTTTGGGCAGCGGAGTATAAAGATTTGAGCACTTTTGGTAGAGGACCCCACAAGGAACTTTCCTTTCAAGTTGAAATATGCCCAGTAGTTTGGGTGGAGATGTCGTTCGAAGTATTTTTTTTTTAATTATTTTTTTATTATTATTATTATTATTATTATTATTATTATTATTATTAGCTCTGGCAGCCATTTTATGCAAGGGAGCGGAACGATTTGAGAAATTCTGGTAGAGGACCTCCCAAGGAACAACCCTATAAAGTTTGATTAAAATTCTTCCAGGGGTTACGAAGAAGATGTCATTTGAAGTTTATTTTTATTTATTTATTTTTTTTTTTTTTCATTTTGAGCAGCGGAGCAGAATGATTTGAGATATTTATGTAGAGGTCCACCAAAGAAACAATCCTATCATGTCTGACTGAAATCCGCCCTGAAGTTACAGAGATGTCATTTGAAATATTTTCTATATTTAGCTCTGGCGGCCATTTCGTGCAGCGGAGCAGAACGGTTTGAGCAATTTTTGTTGAAGACCTCCCAAGAAAAAATCCTATCAAGTTTGGTTGAAATCCGCCCAGAGGTTACGGAGATGTTTTTTGAATTTTTTTTTTTTTTTTTTTTTTTTTTTTTCTATTTTTAGCTCTGGCGGCCTTTTTGTGCAGCAGAGTAAAATAATATGAGCAAATTTGCTAGAGGACCTCAAAAGAAACATTCCTGTCAACTTTGGTTTAACTCCGCCCAGTAGTTACGGAGGAGACGTCATTTGAAGTTTATTCTATTTTTAGCTCTGGCCGCCATTTTGTGCAGCGGAGCCGAACAATTTGAGCAATTTAGGTAGAGAACTGAGCTAAGATTAGCTTTGGCGGCCATTTTGTTCAGCGAAGTTAAATCATTTTAGTTATTTTGTTAGGGGATCCCCAAAGGAACATTTCTGTGAAATTATTTTGAAATCTGAGGAGATGTCATTTATTTATTTTAGCTTTGGCGGCCATTTTTTTATATGGAGCGGAAACCATTTTACAATTTTGGTAGAGGGTCACCAAAGAAAAATTTCTGTGAAATTATTTTGATATCGGGCCATTGGCCTAGGAGGAGATGTCGTTTATTTATTTTTTTTTCTACTTTTAGTTTTGGCGGCCATTTTTTCAAGTGAAGCTGAAACATTTTTAAACAATTTTGGTAGTGGGTTACCCAAGGAACATTTCTGTGAAATTATTTTGAAATCGGGCCATTTGCGTAGGAGGAGATGTTGTTTGAAGGTGTTTCTCTTTTTTTTTTTTTTTTATATTTTTAGCTTTGGTGGCCATTTTGGTTTAAACAATATTTATTTCTTCTATTTTTTTATGAAAATACAAACATACATTCATAATCGAACGCTCGTTCTAGAAGAGGATCTGGACGAAAGCTTTAAAGCTTATAGAGTCAATCTCCTCACACGCATGCAAAATTTACATACATATTTCAACAAAAGAATATATCGAATATCATTTTGACATTTTTTTACTACAAGAACATAGCGTGATTACTCAATCTAGTACGCGTAGATTATATATATATATATATATATATATATATATATATATATATACATATACACGTACATATATACATAATACATACATAGATACACCCATATACGAGGGATGTTCGAAATGAATTGCTTACGAGGGATGTTCGAAATGAATTGCTTATTTCTATCTGAAGACTTCAAATTTCGAGTTAGCCCAAAAGTACTCATGTCATGCCCTCGAAGTACTCCCCGTGGCTAGAAATGCAAAGTTTCAGCTGATGTATCCACTTCTTGAAGGCGTCACGGTACGCTGATTTGGGCACAGTAATAAGGTACTGATGAATGGCATCTCGTAAAGAAATCGTTTCCAAAATAAAGGAAATCATTGAAGGAGATGCCAGATTTACAGTTCGTGATATTGCACGAAAGGTAGGCATATCACTTTCAACGGCTCACCTTATTTTGAAGACGCATTTGAAAGTCAGAAAGATTTCTGCTAGATGGGTGCCACATCTGTTGACTGACGAGCAAAAGAGGCAACGGGTTAAAGTGGCCAAAAAGCTGCTTCAAATGTATCCAAAATATGACAAAAAGCAGTTTGCCAATGTCGTCACAGGTGATGAAGCCTGGGTCCATTATTTGGAGCCCGTCAGAAAGGTTAGCAATAAGATCTGGGCCACTAAACACAGCAAACGCCCAATAATTGTCAAACGTTCTTTGAGTACAAAGAAGGTTTTGTATGCAATCTTCTTCTCTGGTGAAGGAGTCGCAATAAAAGTGCCAGTGAAAAAGGGCAAAAGCATCACCGGAAAGTACTACAAAGACGTAGTACTGAAGAAACTGAAAAAAGTATTATCAGAAACGACGCCCTGCCATTGGTTTTAAACATGTCCGTCTTCTACATGACAATGCCCCAGCTCATACCTCCGCAATAGTTACGGCGTTTTTGAAGAAAGAAAAAAGTAACTGTTTTGCCTCACCCCCCGTATTCCCCAGACCTTACCCCAAGTTATTTCTTTTTGTTTCCGAAATTGAAAGCATTCCTTGCTGGGCGGCAATACCAGTCCCGACAGGCACTTGGATCTGCCATTCATTAGTACCTTATTACTGTGCCCAAATCAGCGTACCGTGACGCCTTCAAGAAGTGGATACATCGGCTGAAACTTTGCATTTCTAGCCACGGGGAATACTTCGAGGGCATGAAATGAGTACTTTTGGGCTAACTTGAAATTTGAAGTCTCCAGATAGAAATAAGCAATTCATTTCGAACATCCCTCGTACACATACATACACATACATACAGAGAGATAGATAGATAGATAGATAGATAGATAGATAGATACACACACACACACACACACACACACACACACACACACACACACACACATATATATATATATATATATATATATATATATATATATATATATATATATACATATACATATACATATACATACACATATACACATACATATACATACATATATATACGTTTACTTATATACAGATACGTACAGACACGCATGCATATACGCACACTTACAAATACACATACATATGCCGATATAAAGGATAAATGTGTATACATATACAATGATAATAGGAAGTCGCTTCTATGACACTCCCACTCCCCACCCCGCCCGGTGACTAAGGGTCTCAACTAAGATTTACGCTTGTAGTCCATAGGCCAGTCTGATTACATAGCTTATTGTGATGATAGTAGATCGATTTTTTTACATAATTAGTGGGCATCGTTATTTATGAATACAAATCGTCTCGTAGAGGTAACATAGAGCTGAACTTGCTTGAAAATCGTGTCGTTTACAGCCGCTGATTCACCAGGGATCCCGTGTAGAAGGAGTGAAAGGGTCAGCTGGTACGGTATAACGGCCAGGTAACGCTGTCTTTGCAAATTATACTTATTACACTTACACTGTTCAGCGGTACGAAAACATTTCAACAATTTTGGTAGAAGGTCACCCAAGAAACACTTCTGTGAAATTATTTTGAAATCGGGTCATTGGCCTAGGAGGATATGTCGTTTAAAGTTTTTTTTTTTTTTTTTTTTTTTTTTTTTTTCTATTATTAGCGTTGGCGGCCATTTTGTTCAGCGGAGCGGAACCATTTTAGCAATTTTGACAGAGGGTTACTCAAGAAACATTTCTATGAAATTACTTGAAAATCAAGCCTTTGGTTTAGGAGATGTTGTTAAAATGTTTTTTTTTCTTTTTTACTCTGGCGAGCGGAACCATTTTTATAAATTTTGGTAGAGGGTCACCCAAGAAACACTTCTGTGAAATACTTTAAAAAATGGACCATTGGCCTAGGAAGAGATGCTGTTTAAAGGTTTTTTTTTATTAGTTTTAACTTTGACGGCCATTTTATTCAGCGGAGCGAATCCATTTTGGCAAATTTGGTAGAGGGACACCCAAGGAACTTTTTTGTGAAATTATTTTGAAACCGGGCTTTTGGCCTAGGAGGAGATGTCGTTTAAAGGGTTTTTTTTTCTATTTTTAGCTTTGGCGACCATTTTTTTCATCGAAGCCAAACCATTTTAGTAATTTTGGTAGACGGTCACCTAAGGAACATTTCTGTAAAATTATTTTGAAATCGGGCCACTGGCCTAGAAGGAGAGGTCCTTTAAAGGTTTTTTTTTTTTTTGTTTTTTTTTTTTTGTTTTTTTTTTTCTATTTTTAGCTCTAGTGGCCATTTCTTCAGCGGCGCGGAACCATCTTAGCAATTTTGGTGGCGGGCCACCTAAGAAACATTTCTATGAAATTATTTTGAAATCGAGCCACTGGCCTAGGAGGAGATGTTTTTTAGCTTTGGCTGCCATTTTTTTTAGCGGAGCGTAACCATTTTAGCAATTTTTATAGAGAGTCACCCAAAGATTTATGTATTATTTACATCCTTGAGTCATCCAAGGAACATTCCTGTGAAATTGAAAATCCATTCACCGGTTTATGAGGAGATGTCATTTAAGTTAATGGTGGACGATGGATGACGGACACAGGGTGATCACAATACCTCACCCCGAGGATCTTGCGCTCAAGTAAGCTAAAATAGACGAATTAAAATTATATATCAGACAAGATTATTGTACAGATCACTTTTTGGATGTTTATTTATTTATTTATTTCTTAATCCGTCCTTTAAAATAATGATATCCGGGCGGGCGGGCGTCGGGCGTCAGGCGTCGTCCGAGGTTTACCTTTTGTTAAAAGTAGTATAGGACGACACTATGGGTACTCCTTATGGGAATTTACCCATAGTGTCGTCCTAAACTACTGTTAAACCTTTTGAAAACCCCGTCCATAATGCCGTTAGACGTTTTCCTTGTCTTTAAACATGACAATACATCGAATCTGCAAATATAAATCCTCACTAAAGCCTTCAATGGTAACATAACCATGCGATCAAATATTCTTGAGTAAAATGCGTTACTTTATGCGTTGTGATGAATCTGATTTGAAGTTTATATTTAAAAATGTATCATCACGACTAAAACGATTTCTGTAGTTTGACAGCCTAAGCTACCACGAAAAGATATATAACGAAAACAGTAAAAACATTACGAAAACACGCCTATTCAAATATATAGAAAATTTCACCCGAAAAAAACTGAACATTTTCAGATAAAAAAAAACGATATTTTTCATATTTCTGCTCAAAACATAGATTGTGGGTACTCGTTAGAACCGCCTCGGCGAGGCGGTTTTAACGAGTACCCACAATCTATGTTTTGAGCAGAAATATGAAAAATATTGTATACCCCTGTAAACCCCAGTTTTACTGAATAAAAGTGGGGTTTAAGGGGGTCAAAGTTATATAGGCATGTTTTCGTGATGAGTAAAATGTGCCATGAAGTATACTTCTGATTTCACTCTTTTCTTTTTTTTTTTTTTTTTTTTTTTTTTTTTTTTTTTTTTCATTATGTGGCACCAAGACAATATGCATTTTATTCCCGTTCAAGATATAATTTTTAGACAAAAACACTCTTTATAACCTATCCCACCACGAAAACATGCCTATATAATGTTGACCCCTTAACTGGGGTTTACAGGGGTAGACATTATTTTTCTTATTTGGCTAAAAAAAGCATAGATTGTGGGTACTCATTAGAACCGCCTTGGCGAGCGGTTCTAACGAGTACCCGCAATCTACGTTTTGAGCAGAAATATGAAAAATATCAGAACTTTTATCTGAAAATTTTCATTTTTTGGTGGTAAAATTTTCAGGTTATAAGAATAGGCACGTTTTCATAATGCTTAGAAACGACTCAAAATCACCAGCTTACAGAAAAAAAATATTCCATTTACTTGATGCACAAATTGATATGTGTTAATGGATTTTTTTTACGTTATTTACATGGATAAACGTATACCATGTGTTAAAATAATATCTTTTTAGCTACTAAAATTTGCCTTTCTGATTCCTTTTTTCTCGTTTTATATATAGCTTTCAAACTTACAGTTTAAAAGAATCACAATACAACAAGCATGCTGATAAAACAAACATTGCATAAAATTTGAGTTTTGTTTGACAGTTTCTGTCCAAAACCACACAAGTTTAGGAAAATTAAATCTACAGTTTAAAAGAATCAAAACAAGCATGCAGATAAACCATACATCGCATAAAATTTATTTTTGTTTATTCTGTCCAATAACCATACAATTTTAGGAAAATTAAATCAAATACCCACTTGTTCATAGGCCATACAACTTTTTGGTACCACCAAGAGGGAGTAAATCTAATAACACTTGTCGATGAGTTTGATATATGTTGATAAATTTTGAGTATGATAGCAATCTGAAACTGGTAGCTTATGTCTAGAAAATCACACATTTTCGACAGTACCTAATTTCGACACAGAGCAATGTCTAAAACTAGCTTGTGAATTCATAGTAAGACATAAGCACACCTAAAATTACAAATGATAATATAGTTGATAAGTATATTGTATGTATTAGAAATGAAAGTCTTTAGAAAAAATAGCGTTATATACGTTACTCTAATAAAAACACGCACAAAAATAACAAATCCTGTGATGGCAAGTAGCTGAGACTCCGTCTGGAAACTATATAAAGTTTAAGTTGCAAAGACCTATGTTGCACAACAATATACTTATTTCCTTTTGAAATACAGCAATTTAAAGTTCTTATCCTTCGTTGTTTTGTCGCACAACTTAGCTAACCACAAACACTCTCTTCCATAAACAAGTTATTCAATCACGTCTTTTCAGCCTAAAACGCGAGAAACGTCAAATAATGAAACGCGATAAAATTAATTTTATATGATTGCTTTCTTCTGTAAAAGAAGAGAATAATGTAACAAATTATGCTACTCCACATCCAAAATCAGCAGGTAACATACACCAACTTGATTTTCTTCTGTTCCATACATATATTTGTACATTTTTTTTTTCTATTTTATCATAAACAACAGGTACTTAGGTAAAAGTTTTGAACAAAAATCAGATCAGTATTGTTGGATATAGTTAGC
Source organism: Anodontia alba (assembly GCA_964016985.1). Lineage (NCBI taxonomy): Eukaryota > Metazoa > Mollusca > Bivalvia > Lucinida > Lucinidae > Anodontia > Anodontia alba. Next base: position 6,919,868 of record OZ024830.1, on the reverse strand, counting down.
TATAGTCGGCATTATATTCTGACATATGGCTTTGGGGTCTGGAAAGGGCTGCGGTTTGTGATTGTGGCACTCCCTGGACTTTTCTCTTACCTTTTTTGAAATTAACTCCATTAAAGGACTTAGAAAAGCCATTCTTAGTGTCAGAATATGCATTCGGAGCACGCACAATTTGTATTCAAAGCACCAGAGAGAATGTCATATATATGTAAATTTGATGACTGATCAGTGTCTGGGCAGAAGAAAACGGCCTTACAAAACATGAAGCTTTAATAATAGCAACGAAAACTAATTGCTTTGTCTTATTTTGGAAGGGTCTGCCTTTAGAAGCACAATAAAAGTTGGTTGTAACAGTCGAAGTGGATATATAGAAAGAGTCTGTTTTTGAAGTGAAATTACAGTTATGTTTACATACGTTACCAGACATGTGAGGTAAATGATAATAGCATTTTATACTGATAGTAAACTATACACCTTAATAGAACCATTGATCATCAGCAGGTACTAGGACATTGCCATGTCTAAAATTGCAATGGAAATAAAATATAAGAATAAAGTACCTTGTCATATCTTGGCATCAGAATAATCTAGTAATAAATAGTGTATCAGAGATAGGAACCGAAGAATGTTTTATGTATCTTATCATAGTTGCTTGGCAGCTAAATTAAATCCACTCTGCCGTATAAGGCACATACACACAACCAAACCTTACAGTTAATTTATAATTTGACCATTTTGACCATCAATTACACGTTATGGAAGTCCATTATAAAATAACAAAGAGAATGGAAAAGTTAAGAGTGATATTGTTGTGTGTTATTCTCATTACTTTTATCATTAATAAAATTTATAAAAATAATTTTGTATAATTTTATATCTGTAATGGTTAGCTTATCACTATATAGATGATAAATAATAGTGATCAATTATTTAATGTGCTCGTCATCAAATTATATTATGTATGACCTATATGTGTTGTTGTTACATGGAATTTCATAATAAAGTATAATTTTATTGAAATAAACTGTCTTCTAGTCAGCATAAAACGTTTTATTTTATACATTGTGAAACATGGAAGTGCCAGAGTGTGCATATTGTGTATTTGGCTGCCATCACGAAAATATACCTATATAATGTAGACCCCCCTAAAACCCCACTTTCATATAGTAAAACTGGGGTTTACAGGGGTACACATTATTGAGTTAATATCAGGAAGGTATACAGTATTTTCCTTAATAGTGATGTACTAAAAAGATTTCGCCTGCAAATATGGAAACAGTGTTCTGATTTCAAAGCACTTACATTGACTTATAACGTGTGTAATAGTATTAAGTGTCAAATATTTCTGCCAGTCTAGATGGATTTAAGCTTTATAATATCAGCTTTAAGCAAAAGCAATGCAGTGCTTTGAATCTGGATCTGTTCCTGAAAAATGTCTCTGAAACTCCACTGTGTAGTTGTGATAGTATCGAGGATTCGCAGCATTATTTTTTCCATTGCTCACATTACCAAACTCAACGCACAGCTTTAATGAATGCTATTTCTACAATTCAGACACCTACTTTAAATCTGCTGCTATACGGCAGCTCAAACCTCTCTGTTGACATAAACAAAGCCATTTTTGAGAAAGTTCATAATTTTATATTGGACACTAAACGGTTTTAAATCTGTGGTAAATGCATGTTGCAGGTACAACTTGTCCTGAACAATATCTGCATTGTCTGCCTGTGGATGCAAGCTCAGTTGTTCCTCTCCAAGAATGCCATTTTCATATACCTTGTTATACACTGTTTGATTCTTACTACTGTTTTCTTAATACAAACACTTATTGAATTATTTATTTATTATTTATCTATTTATTTTCATTTTTTTTACTTTTTCTTTATTCTTATTTCTTTTTTTTTTTTTATTCTATATTTTTGTGTGTGTTTTGTCAACTAATTTATTTTACCTTCTTACATGAAATAAACCACAACATTTTGCCTTGATCTGTGAAACAATCTGCCTTCAAGTCAACAACGAAATATACACCGTAGAGGAGAAGAACTCTATATAAGTATTTATATGCTTTCGTTCTAATCCTATATCGTTTGTACGTCAAATTTGTTACTTTGTTGTACTTGTATTATGCAATAAAATATGTTTAAACCAAGCATAAGCAATGAAGAGCTTGCATTATGCAAGTATATATGAAAAGGAGATATTTTATGTATTTGTTAAAGGGTACAATTTACTATTTTAAAGATAAAACCATCAGTCAGATACACTAGCAAAAGATTGGGGAGGGTTTTCTTTCACTTAATTTACCAAACTATAAAGGTATGTGAGAAATGATTTATTTTTGTTATTAAAAGATTTTTAGAGCTTATTTCCCTGAACTTTATGTACATATTATAAACAGCCATCTATACCGTGTAGGTAAAGTATCAAGAAAAAAGTAACATATGTAAAATTAAGAAGTGTATAAAGCATTTATTCAAAGCGTATAATGTATTAAACCAATCATAATAGTTAAATACATTTTACTTATTGCAACAACGAGTAAAAGGTTGTTTAGGAAGTTGAAATAACGATATTTTTCAGAAAAAGAAGTTTAGGCTGTTTTAAAGTAACTATCGTTCATTATGCAATTTGCTTATTCAAGCTGGCTTGCTTTCATTTTTTTGATGTACAACGGAGGACATATAGTGTTTGTCTATTGTGAACAGCATTAGATTAAATTTCTAGTCACTGACTGGTCATTGCCGTCAAAAATGCTGTATCAGGAAACCTATACATGAGGCTTATGACTTTTAGTAACATATATAACAGTTATATCTCAAGTCATTGACATACTACGATAACTGTCTCTATAAACTACATGTATTGGTATCAAACATCATGCTATAAAGTAAGAATATTGATATTTTAGTATTTAAACCAACATATTTTTCTAGTTTTGAGGGTAACATTGGTAATATGGCTGTTACACGAAAATGCCCCGATCGCCAGAAGGCTAACACGTGTCAATTTATTTCTTAGATAATGTAGTTTCAGAAAATCATAGTGTACAAAACTCTCCCTGTGGGTGGATGTGGGGGTCTATAGCCAACCAAAGGCCTATATACAGAAAGTCTATATGTGCTAATATGCTAAAAATTGCATTTTCACGGGACTATTTTTTGTTCTTATCAAACAAAGCCTATTTATCAAAACATATTATCCATATTGCCTGTATATAATTCTTGTCATATCCCAAAACATTGCTAATTTCAAATATATACACCTAAGCCTCTTTAAAACCCAACGCATAAACCGTGTTAGTAAAACAATCGTGTTATATCCAAACAAAATGTAAATGGACTATATATGATATTTTTTTCTATTTATTCTATACATTATTGGGATCCAACCTCGATCCGTAATATATCCAAGTCTGTGTCATAATGAAAAGTGTTATAAAGAGGTTAATGTGAAGGTATATATTGCTCTTCTAACTTTGTTTGACTTCAAAACTTGATTTAAGTTTGCCGGAATTGGGTACCCTTCGAAATGTGTGTTTTTCAGGGCATAGACTACCGATTTGAGAATGCTATAATAGTGGAACACAAGACACAATATTTAGACGTAAACGTCTAAGTACCGGCGCAAATTGTATTCATGTTTACAGAGAGATATGGGACAAGGGTATACTAAAGTTTAATAAATTTCCAATGTAACGGGTAAAATTGAACAACAATGTGATTCTTTAACTTTCACTGTCACGGGCTATAATAATAAGCTTTTGCAAACAGCATAGATCCAGATGAGACGGCTCATATGAGCATTTGAATATATGGTGTTTGACATTCAGTTTTTCAGCTTTACGTATAAACATCTTTTCAAGCGATAATCTGTTAAAAAAGAAAAGCAGACGACAAATGTCGTCTGAAATTTGGTACCGAAAAAGTTAATGTTTGCTTTTATTAAGTTTTATGAAATTTCTTGATTGAAATGAAAATAAAATAGACATTAATCTGTTATAACACACTTTGTAATAAGATTTTTTTTATATTTTCCGGGATCGTCACAAACCGACGTCCCGGCAAATAGAAAACGTCCTTAGTGATCAAATCGAATAGTCTTTCATATGTAAAAATTCAAAGCTATATTAAGAGACCGGCGAGCGAATCGCGCCGGTCTCTTAATATAGCTTTGGATTTGTACAATGACCTGTTGATATCAGACAAATCAAAAAGTGTTGTTAGATTTATTCCCTCCAAATGGTACCAACTGGCCAAAATCCTGGTCTTAGCCTAAGGACTATACCAAGGGCCGTGGTGTTTATAACGTACTGATTGATCAAAACACCACTTTCCTCGTTCAAAAGTTCCGTCAAAGTCACTTGCCCAAGTATTTCGCTGGAGGCCGCCGTGTTGTGGAGTACTCGATTGAAGAGTTCGTTGTTTTGCTGAATCGATGCGTGCGCATCTAAATCAAGTTCTGAAACTAGTTCGAGGGTTTACTCGAGGGTTTCGGATGGGCGACATGAGTTATTGTAGTTTGATCACGGTGACGTTTCCAGTAGGCTCAGTGGGAACTGTTAACGTACAATTAAAATTTATTTTATTGTTAGCGATAAAATCAGTGTCTATCTGGTAAAAATAAAGTGGTATCAATCACTAGTGAAATGATATCGTATCATTTCGCTAGTGACTGATACGATTTATCATTATGAAAACATGCCTGTTCAAATATACTGAAAATTTAACCACCAAAAAATGAAAAATTTTCAGATAAAAATTCGGATATTTTTCATATTTCTCCTAAAAACGTATATTGTGGGTACTCGTTAGTACCCACAATCTATGTGTTTGAGCAGAAATAAGTAAAATAATGTATACCCCCGTAAATCCTAGTTTTACTATATAAAAGTGGAGTTTAAGGGGGTCAAAATTATATAGGTATGTTTTCATGATGTATTTTCTTTCTTCGCTTTGGATGTCTTCGGTTTTCTCACTGTTTCAAAACTTGATGTTACCTCCACTTCAGATTTTGAACACCTCTTACTTGTTTGTTTCTGAACTAGACTACCAAGTTTATTTTTATTTATTCATTTATTTATTTACTTATTTTTTATTTAGTTTTAATGCATTTTCTCAGTAAGAATGTATGGAAAATTCTGGTATCTAAATTATTTTGATTTGCCGTTTTTCTTTCTCTTTGTGTTAAGCACTCAATGTCGACGTCATAATGTTTATGTTTGGCGACGCCAGTCATGACGTCAGAAGCGCTAAAGCATGAAAGCAATAAAGTAAAAAGAAAGTTTGCTTTTTCCGCAGATACCATAAATATTTTCATCTCCTGTAATAAAAGCATTCAATTTTTCACTCGTGCTTCGCACTAGTGAAAGTTCTGGTGTTTTTATTACACTCGATGAAAATATTTATGGTATTCACTCCAAAAAAGCATATATCCTCTTGTATTATATATCTGAAGCCCTTTTTGTAATTTCTGCAGGAAAGATAACTTAAAATTCCCAGGAGGAAATATTTCCTTTAGAACGCTATCACGCCGCGCAACGAGTGTAGATCACATAACGTCGCAAAACGTTTTGACGTCATTTGAAAGAGCGTAAAACAGAATATGAACATGTGATATGTATTATATAGTCAATGTACACTGAATATTTCCCTCGAGACTTGCAAATCTTACAAACAAACTCGTTCTATGCATTCGTTTCTTCACTGGATTTGCAAATCTCTCCAAATATTTCCTGTATTTTAAACTCAGGTATACCAATAATTTATAGTATCTCTATATTATCTATACCTGTACTATCTTTTTTTGATAAGATTGTTGGTTTCGAGCTCAAATGATAGGCAGAAAGTTAAAACAAAAGTGCGGAAAAGATGTGTCGAACTCTGCAAATGCAAAACGTCGAAATGTTTTTAGACACATACAAACATAAAGAATTTGTTGCGGTTATGCTTTGAAAGATCTGTACCCAATCGTGTGGTTTATGCTTTGCATGCTGGGTAAAATTTCAGTAGAGGACATTTTGATTTTTTTCTTATTTCCTCTGAAAACAGGCTTTGACATTTCACGCAAATTGTCTCCTTAAAATTTGCATGAAAACTTCAAAGCCTGATTTCTGGGAAAAATAAAATAATAAACAAATATATCATAAATTTGTTGTCTGCTGTATTTGTCCATCGAGAAGTAAAGGTTAAAGTCTCGAGAGGTCTTATTCATAGCAATATTTATCGCTGAAAAAAAGAAAGAAAGAAAAAGAAAAGCATTGATAACTAGTTAAAATGTGCTCAAGTAATTTAGAATATTATGAATAATTTAGAGGTGTTTAGCTTGTAATTTTCGTTTTTCTAATTATGTCACGTGAATAAATGGAAGCTCCACCTGTCGTGATGACTGAAACGGAAGCTTAATTGCTGCAATTAGCGCGCTGCGAGCGCCCCAATGATCCTGAGTATCTTTCTCCGGCCGCCATTTTTGTTGTTTTCTTAGCGTAAATATATCAACACTTTCCCAACCTTGCTACAGTCGATTGCTTATAAATGAAGCTTGCTGCGCGCTCATGACTTTAACAGTTCTAGGCGATTTATTTACAAAGCTTGAACAGAATTTGATAGCATTCTCTACAACGTTTTTCTGAAACGGCCAATTAACAAGCTAGTCACTTGTCGTTACGTATAAAGAACTTAGCGATTTTTTAAGTTAAGAAAAAAACTGTAGAATTGATGTTTCGCAGTATGTGTTCTTCTGATATATGGTATTCGTTTTTAAGTCTTTGGGATAACGAAAATCGTATTTTTCCCGTGTCTTAATTTTTTTTTCTAAATTACACCCATTTTTCATTAGTTTACAAGGCATACACTTAAACTAACTCCAAAATAAAGTACCATTGCCGTTATGCTTCCTCATTTCCATTTGTTAAGAAATGAAATACAACAGGTATTGACTGACATGATGGGAAAATCACTAGTCCGGACTCAGTTAAAAATTCAGTTTCTGATAATTAGAATTATGGGATTATTGAAATTATGCACGTATCATTCCATGTGAATAGTCATTCCGTCTTCCGTCCAATACATTAAGGGACACAGGGAACCAATAATTACCGGGGTAGTTATTATAATTATGTAAGGCGGCCTGTGATTGGTTAATAATTAAGATGAAATGAAACATATGCTAATTCGAAGAAAAATGTTTTTGTATAATTTCATGGTTGTTTCGAAGAAATAAATGTTTCTTTTAGTGTTTGCTAGAGCCAAAAGAAGTGGTAAAATTTCAAAATGTCAACTTTTGATACCTTCCAATTGCGGGGTAGCTACATTCAGCCTCAAAAAAAGTCGCAGAAAGTGCTGGGACGAGTTGCATAAGGCGAGCGTTACAGAGCGCTTTGTAGCGCTTCGCAATGCAACGGTACGTTACAAACGCTTCGTAGCGATTTGTAACTGTGTTCGGAGCTGACAGACTGTTGCATAGCAACGAGACAAAACAAAATGGCGGCGCCCGACGTAGTCAGTGTCCGTTTTAAGAGATGAAATGTTTCTTATTTATTTTATTGTTCTTAGACGACGTGCATTGTGCAGAAATGACCATAGAACACAAAACCAATCGCTGAAGCAAGTTTTTACGAGAAATTCATAGTTTGAAAATCGTGTCATTTTGGCAGACATTTTGAAAAGCGCTCCAAACAAGCGGACCGTTGCATAGCAAGGACAAATCGCTACAGAGCGCTACACGAAAGCGCTTCCCTTATGCAACTCACCCCTGGTGCCGGTTGTATTTTATTTTCCTTATTTAATTTGCTGTGCTACGAGTAGGAATAATCTTTAAATGAAAACAAATTTGGAAGCCAAGCCATACCCTGAAAAGAACTATTAACCACCAAAATGGAGTTGAATAAGTACGGAGCTCTGTGGGAAAAATAATTAGTTCCCTGTATCCTTAAGGGGAAATGATACATTTTCAGGGGAGGCACATCTCTTAAAATTGTTTTGCACTCCTTCAGAGAAGGTTTACCCTAAAAGGAAAGAATATGCTCCTCTTGGGAGCAAATTCTTTCCAGACCTCCTCTCGTTCCTGTTAGAGTAGACCTTTTTCTGAAGGGGTAAGTGTGTGGTAAGTCAAACAGGAAGTCACAAAAGTTGTCTCTCATGTAAAAAATAATGCAGAAAAGCTGCTAGGTATGTCCAGACTAATGTGTGAGGACTCTATAGGCTAAATAGTCGCAAAGAAATTAATGGCGTTTTCCAATTATTCACAGAAATAATGGCTGAAATTCCGTTCAAATCGTAGCCTTTGGAGACAATTCTAATGAAAAGTTAACTCACATTTTCTGTGAAGAATAGGAAAGATATTATAAATGCGTCTGATTTCTTTTTTTTTTTTTTTTTTTTGTAGAGCCAAACTGGTACTTCGGAAACTCTCTAAAGTGTTAGAGCAAAGTTAGGCTGCGATCCTTTTCAGTAGGTGGTCTAATAATAATAAAAAAACAACCCCAAAAAAATAGGAAAAGTTCTTAAATTATATCTGAGGTCCAAATACAGCCATAAAATGTTTCATTTATTTACAACTGAGGCAAAGCACCACTTCATCACTTTATATAGTAAAAGATTTGGTCGGAGTGGTTGGGAGGGGTGATGTATGTAAGTTGGGTAGGGCTGGTCATAATTTGCGAATTATGTTGTTTAAATCGTGACGCCACTGCCTGGACTGTGTTTGCACGTACATTTCAGAATACACGTGTGCTGGACACCAGGTACATGTGATATTTTGCTAGGATAAAATGATATTTTACAGGGATAAAATAAGTACAACATGAGAAAAGTACCCTTATCACATTCACATATACTGCGCGCAAAAACGAAGGCTCGCCCATATCAGCCTGCACAGTCACACAGTCTGCTTACGTTCTTCTTTGTCCGCATATACAGAATCATTAGATATTGTTGAATATGCTGATGGAGAGTGATCAGACTGCACGAAATTCGCAGTCAGAAGTGGGTTTACATTGTACGCACGTTATAAGGCACAGGTTTTTTCATGCCAAGGCTCAGATATTGCACTTTCAATGCATTACAAAAACACGCATATTCAAATATATAGAAAATTTCACCTCCAAAAACTGAAAATTTTCAGATAAAAACCTCTGACATTTTCATATTTCTGCTCAAAACATAGAGTGTGTGTACTCGTTAGAATCGCCTCTGAGAGGCGGTTCTAACGAGTACCCACAATCTATGTTTTGAGCAGAAATATGAAAAATAACAGATTTTTTTATCTGAAAATTTTCATTTTTTTTTTTTTTTTTTTGTGGTAAAATTTTCAGTATATTTGAATAGGTTTGTTTTCGTAATGTCTAGCTTTGGAGGCCTGGACACAAGCTTAGTTTGTATAATGTAACTTGGTCGTAGCAAGTACCTAAGATTGACAATTTGTGCACAGAACACTGACTGAGACATGCAGTTGTGGGTGAATCCGACGTATACATCCGTAGAAGAAGGTCAGCCAAAACAAGCAGAAAAAGACTGCTACACCTCCACATGGTTTTGCATTAGTAGCATTTGAGAGACTTCGTTTATACACGGCACAGCCTTTCCTACAATATTGCATGTGCGGCTAGCGGAGTCTGATCAGTATCTTCGTAGGGTACCCTGTGAGTAACCAAGGATCCAACGCGTTTCCAGGCGGACAACAAAAACAGACCAGCTTGTGCGGATGGAATCTTGTAAGAAATGTATGCATATCTGTAACATCCGTTTTTTTTTTTTTTTTTTTTTTTTGTTTTTTTTTTCTTTGCATGAGAACAGGCCGATCTTATGTGTGAAAGATTTTGATTCGGTGATATAATCTTTGTATATATACATGTCAAAATAATCCAAATGGAAAATATTTCGAAAACTGGAAATCTACGCCACATCAGATCCAGAATACAGTGTCTCTGCTGAATGCTGAGAAATTTAACACTGAAACAAAACAGAATATTATATCCACGCAATGCTTAAATTGTGTCTTTGGGACAAATGCGAGTCGCGAAGGTCCAGATCAGTCTGCGCGGTCCTTTTACTGTATACATCTTTCAATATAGCCGTTATAGGAAAAGATGACCATGACGTCATTGCAACCGTATGAACAGAGCAAACTAATAGGGTCGAGCCATGCGCAAATGTAGCTTTGGGCATATGCGGACAGCGAGATCCCAGATCAGCCTGCGCATACGCTCAGTCTGATCAAGGCCTTCACTGTCCGCTAACAGAATCATTGGATATTTTAGCGGAATGTATGAAAGGGGCGCAAAGGCCCTGATGATTCTTTGCGCATGCGCAGGATGATCTGAATCTGCGCATTTTGCGCATGCTTGAAGGCATTTTTTCGCTTGACGCGGCCGCATTGTATGATATCAATATGTATGTTAACTAACTGGATGAAAACGGACAGTCGTAGTTTCCATGATTCAAATAACACAAAAAATAATATGAAAATACTTTAATATAAAGGTAACAGTATTTGTTTTAAAACACACATTGCTGTGTGAAAAAAGATATATATAATACATGTAATATTTCCTTCTAAACACACATTTCTATCCCAAGTTGTGATTTTTTTTTTAAATATTTGTCTCTAGCAAAATTTAAACCAGTCACTAAATAAAAAATATTCTAACCGACAAAAGTTAATTTCTGATGCAAAAAATAATTAATCAGTTTTATTATGATAGATATTATGAAAGCAGCAAAATACGCTCGTACATATCTTTACTAAATCTCCGTAAAGTATAAGAAATGGAGAACTCACCCCCCCCCCCCAACCACACACACACACCCCCACCACCCACTACCCCCACCCCTCCCGGAAAAAAGAAAGTCAAAATAAAGAATTGGAAGCTTTTGACATATGCATCACGAAAACATACCTATATAATTTTTACCTCCTTAAACCCCACTTTAATATAGAAAAACTGGGGTTTACAGGGTATACATTATTTTTTCTTATTTCTGCTCAAAAACATAGATTGTGGGTACTCGTTACAACCGCATCGGCGAGGCGGTTCTAAAGAGAACCCACAATCTATGTTTTGAGCAGAAATATGAAAAATATCAGAATTTTTATCTGAAAACTTTCAGTTTTTGGTGTTGAAATTTTCAATTTATTTGAATAGGCTTGTTTGCGTAATGGAGCTTTGTCCTGAGAAAAAGGCACTTCGGACATGACGTTAATACAACGTCAGCTCAACGTCGATGCAACGTCATGACGTTGCATCGACGTTGAGCTGACGTTGTATGAATGTCATGTGCCAACTGGGGAATGCTCTTCCCATGCCTTAGCCAGGCATATGTCTAGTTCTTTGGCTAATTTCACTTTGGCCTACCGCTTTAAATCATTACGTGAGCGAGCAACATATGTTCAGGCGAGGCTGAACATTTGCTTTTCGCATATGTCATAATGTCTCTTTTCCATGACGTGGCTGATATAGTGCGCTATGCGATTTGTATCCGTGAGAATGACACGTTTGTAAAGCGATAAAGTCACGCCATTTTTTCCAATAATTTTTAACATACCGACACTGATCAGAATGTGTGGAACAGCAAGATAATATCCAATGATCATGCTTATTTGACCCATTTATACCGAGTGGAATCTTCTATCAAAACACTTTAGACAGGCCCATTTTCCATATAGGGGTGTCTGACTAGTTTTTATTAATATCATGTTTTGTAGAATTTCCTGTATTTATTGCAAACTGTGTAGGCCCTGATCAGACGCCGCGATTGCCAATGTCCCTTTATGGCATCACGAAAACACGCCTATATTATTTTAACCCCCTTAAACCCCACTTTTATATAGTAAAACTGGGGTTTACAGGGGTATACATTATTTTTCTTATTACTGCTCTGAAACATAGATTGTGGGTACTCGTTAGAACCGCCTCGTCGAGGCGGTTCTAACGAGTACCTACAATCTATGTTTTGAGCAGAAATATGAAAAATATCAGAATTTTTTATCTGAATTTTTTTTTGTTTTTGGAGGTAAAATTTTCTATATATTTGAATAGGGTGTTTTCGTAATGTATGGGACGCTAGGCATGAATTGGTTAAGACAGTTAATGAATAGTTTTAGCTCTTCAGTCTAATCTTCCAGAAAACATAACTACTTCAGTAGAATGCATTGCTATGATAATTATCTTATCCCATTCGCCCCTAGTTTCTGGAGTGGACTCTTCTATTATTTTAAACTGGACATTTCCAATGTTGCGAACAGGGGTTTCAGTCGAACTTCAGAAACAAAATGATAAACAGGAGTAATTTATTGATGGTATTTCTAGTGAGCTGGTAAACTTCATTTTTTTTTATTCTGTTTATTTTCCACCAAAATGAGGGCACACGTGTTCGAGGGCAGAAAAGTACCAAACTTATGCTAACAGATCGCCATCTTTTTGTGATCTAAGGGTAACCTTTAATGTTTGAGACCAGGCCCCGAGGTTATAAAACTCTTTTCATGCTCTACTCAGCTGAGCGTGAAATTTTCTCTGCTAATAAATATGCAAATGCAAACAATAGTTGGCATTTTCATATTAATTAGCAGAGAAATTTTCATGCTCAGCTATGTTTAGCAAGAAAGACATTGCAATGTTTAGTAATTTGACGTTTATCAGCAGGACAAATTTCATGCTCAGCTGAGTTGCATTACGAAAACATGCCTATTCAAATACACTGAAAATTTTACCCCAAAAAAATGGCAATTTTTCAGATAAAACATTCTGATATTTTTCATATTTCTGCTCAAAACATAGATTGTGGGTACTCGATAGAACCGCCTCGCCGAGGCGGTTCTAACGAGTACCCACAATCTATGTTTTTGAGCAGAAATAAGAAAAATAATGCATACCCCTGTAAACCCCAGTTTTACTATATAAAAGTGGGGTTTAAGGGGGTCAGCATAATATAGGCATGTTTTCAGGATGGAGCATAAAAAAAGTTTTATAAACTCGGGGCCAGATATGAAGTCAAGGCATATTGTGGGGTCAGAATTTAGGAAAATCCTATAATGGAAGCTTATGGAAAAGTAATTAGGCTCCTGGTTCCTGTACGCACCAACAGACAACATGCGCCATTAAGAGCAAAATCAACTGCAGCAGACATTTTTATTTTGCTTGATATTTCATGTGAATCGTCTGCCTAGCGGACAATTCAAATGAAATGCTAAGTCTTATTTTAACTGAAAAATAATTAAATAAAGTTAGAGTGTCGTCTGCTACAGTTTGTACTCAGTTTGTACTTAAGAATAGTCCCTGGACCCCTTTTTGATGTATAACCTTTTTTGACCAGTTTGTATGTGGAAACTGTTTTATCTATCCCTGCAAATTTTGATTAGAATATCACATTGAAATATTTTGATATCTCTTTTCATCATTTATGAACTACTTAGCAGAAATAGCATCGTTCTCTGCCATGTTGACATACCGTTTCTTCTAAGCTTTGATCTAAGATCACTAAGAATAATTATCGGATTTTCGCAGAATTATCAGGAAGTCCAAGTAGGTGAAAGTATCATTCCGCGAGATGGAAACCACGTGATGAAAACAATTTCAGAGATGGCGAAAATATCACTCCGCAGAATAAAACAGCACCTGATGAAAATCTACTGCAAGGTGATGAGATTTATACGGCATGTCACTAACTGAAAGCTATTCGGCTTACGCATTACGAAAACACGCCTATTCAAATATATAGAAAATTTCACCTCAAAAAAACTGAAATTTTTCAGATAAAAAGCTCTGATATTTTTCATATTTCTGGTCAAAACATAGATTGTGGGTATTCTAACGAGTACCCACAGTATATGTTTTTGAGCAGAAATAAGAAAAATAATGTATACCCCTGTAAACCCCAGTTTTACTATATAAAAGTGGGGTTTAAGGGGGTCAAAATTATATAGGCGTGTTTTCGTGATGGTGGATAACTTTTAACATGTAAACTTCAGAAACGCAACTTGTACTTCAACTTGAAAAGCAGGGGCGGATTCAGAGGGAGTCGGAGGCGAGGTCGACTGAACCTCCTTTGACTCAAAAGTTAATTTTTCATGGGAAATTTTGGACGATAAATCTGTTAAACTTGGGATAGCGTATTTACCCTAAATATTCACACCCTTTACACTTTACCTTATACTTCTCTTCAACAAGTCCATTTTACTACCTGTGAATGTATGTAATTTTGTCGGAGGAGTAGCAGTCAGTGTAGACTTGGTCTACACTGTTTGCTCAGCCTGTCTGCATGAATACGTAAGTATGATAATTTGATCAAATCGAAGACCTGCCCCCCCCCCCCCCCCCCCACTCACACACACACCTACAGCGCTGGATCCGCCTCTTCAAGGGGACTTGATACACTCAGTAGATTATGACTTTCGCTCATTCATTACGAAACCACACCTATTCAAATATATTGAAAATTTTACAGCCAAAAAGGGAAAATTTTAAGATAAAAAATTCTGATATTTTTCACATTTGTGCTCAAAACATAGATTGTGAGTATTCGTTAGAACCGCCTCGGCGAGGCTGTTCTGACGAGTACCCACAATCTATGATATTTTTTTTTTTGACAAAATAAGAAAAATAATTTATACCCCTGTAAACCCCAGTTTTACTATATAAAAGTGGGGTTAAGTGGGGTCAAAATTATATAGGCATGTTTTCGTGATGTTTAACAAGTGAGACAACTTTTGTAACTTTCTGTTTGTTTGCATGCACACCTAACACCTTCTGAAAAGGGTCTGCCTTAAAAGGAGAGAATTCTAAAATTCGATTATTCATATTTCATTTTATCAGTTTCCAAGGCAGTTTTAACCTTTACCACTCTCTTGGCTAATTAATTCAGCAAACGACAATCTGGTGATATTTTTCTTATTTTTCCCAGAAAACACGATTTGACATTTCATATAAATTGTGTCCATTGAAGACAATTTGCATGAAATGTCAAAACCTGTTCTCCTGGGAAAATAAGACAAACATTTCAATACGTTGTCTGTTAAACATTAAACCGAGAGTGCAAAGCGTTAACTGAATCAAAGTTCATGCAATTTGTTTAAATGGACACAAATAATGACTCTTGTCAAACCAAAACATGGGAAAATTGTTTAAAACAGATTTTATTTTATTTTCTTTTAATTCATTGCAGTTTGAAGTTAAAAACTGTGTACAGTGTTTCAAGTCTTTTCAAATCAAATATAATGCTCAATTTTTCTCGATAATGATATTTTAACCATTTAAAACACGTTTCGTTATATATATTTTAAATTTTCATTTAAAAAAGCTGAGTTCAGCGATGGCATCATAGAATGGCCCGTTGTGGGTAAATATCTGTCAATTGTAAGAAAGTCAACTCTTGCATTAAAAAGCCATGCATATAAGATAAACTGACAGGATTTTTTTTTTCATGCAGTTTCAGTGAAATGATCTTTTGTGCGTACTCTTTTATTGGGCAAACCTCATTGATTTTGATTTTTTTTTCTATATTTAACTCATTGTAGTCGGAAGACCCGTAAAGGGTAATTGGCAAACAGTGCAGACCCAGATCAGATGCCGCAGAACGCGAGTCTGATCAGGGTCTCCACTGTTTGCAAATAGTTTAGCCATTTCTCTCTAGGAATATGTAATTCTCATAACCGGACATACCTAAAATTGAAAGTGGATTCTTCCAAAATATGGTATGGAAGAGTCTAAAATGGGTAAAAGAACTTGTCAGAGGAAATTACAGGCGAACTCCAATGACTTTGGGACCTTTGGAAATTTGTTCTAGACATGGTACTCTAATGGGTACTTCAAGCCACTGACCGTTAATCATAGCATCAAATCGGAAGGCAAATGCATGGGAATAATTTAGAGATATCTTTTTGATCTTCTATAAAATCATGGTATATTGAGTGCACTCATTAGAATCACAGCGATGAGGCGATTGTAATGAGTACAAACAACATTTTCATGCATCATCAAATAATGAATCCCTAAACATTCGTTTTCATCAGCTATATGATTTCCCAGGGGCTCAAGAATGAGTTAGAATCAACTACGGTAAACGAGCCTTCGGTGTTGGAGTGATTGAAGTTGCTCCCTCGGAGAATGGAGGCAAATATTTGCAGGTGTCAGAGTTATCTTCCTTGAATTTGTATCTCAATTAACCTTAACTAAAATGAAAGCTAAGCGCGATGTGTTAACCGCGATGTGTTTACTATATTCTACACGTGAGCCCAAAGGGATATAAGACAGGCTCTTCTTATATGCCACTCGGCGAGCCTCATTGTGAAATATTTAACTTCAAACATGTGCGCCCAGCGAAGATTCAGATCATCCTACGCAGGCAAGCTAATCTGAGTCTTCCCGAAGCGCACGTGTCCGAACGTTTATTTTCTCACGTTGAAGTTCATTCAGTATAGAGCATCACGCTTGTTCCCGTAAATATCATTGATATTTGGGCTTATACTTTCCTTAAATATTGAACCTTATCACCAAACCCAACTTTTCTTAAATTTTGAACCTTATCACCTTAACTTTCCTTAAATCTTGAACCTTATCACCTACCCATAGCCCCCTTTTGATAAATTTTGAACCTTAACTCCTCACCCTACTTTTCTTAAATTTTGAAAATATAATTAAAATAATACTTTATGATTTTTCTAAAATCTGCTTAATGAATTGCAAACAGTGTAGACCCAGATCAGACGCCGCGACACGCGGCGTCTGATCTGGGTCCACACAGTTTGTCCAAGTCTGCCTGTTTGAATATTTAGGATCAAGAGCTCATGTTAGGATATATACTGTAAAGTTCTTTTTATTCTTTTTTGTAACATCAGCGAGTAAACACCGGAAGTTAGTGCTAAAATACTTTTCTCTATTATTAGGATTATTATATTTTATTATTTCATCATTCCGTTTCATCACAAGAGCATAACCTGTTTTGATGGCAGATTTGTTAATAATGTAAATGACAGATAAACCTTCAAATGAGCCGCAACGTGAGAAAACGTACCTTCCGAGATGTGCGCTCAACGAAGACTCAAATCAGCCTGCGCTTCTGCTCATTTTGTTCAGACTCTTCATTGTCCGCATGGAGGAAACTTTGCATCCTTGGCTATCCGAAATGCGCCTAGTAAAGACTCTGATCAGACTGTGCGAATGAGCAGGCTTAATTGAATCTTCGCTGAGCGCACATGTCCGAAGGTACCTTTTACTGACGTTGCGACACAAATATCCATGCAAAGGGCAAAATAACCTATTGATGCAACCAATATCATAAGTGAAACAAAAGTGCAAAAACCCATTACGTTTTATTAGTTTTATATATTTATGTACATGTACTAATGTATATATATTTTTAAATCTAATTCTTATTTGTCTGTAATTCGTCATATACTTTTGGGGTGATTTGCCGGGGAAATAATACGCCCCATTTTCTTTGAAAACAAGTAGAAAATATTACTGACATGCGTTAATGACGGTATTTGCTTTGATTGCATTTTTTTATCGTTTTGTTGACTATACAATATGAACTAGTGCACGACAAAAACCTACAACTAGACCTGTGGGGCCAGCGAAGACATGGGCATCTGCGCAGTTTGATCAGAGTCTTCGCTGTCCGAAGAAAGCTGGGGTTCTTAGCTTCCTATTGAGCGCACAGCGAATACTGTTTTCAGACTGAGCGGATGCCCAGGCTGATCTTAGTCTTCGCTTAGCGCACATTCATTTGGTTGGTTTTGTCATGAGATGGCCCAATTATGTAATAGTTTGTTTATACTTCCTGTTGCTATCATTGGCGTCATTGGTATTTAGGCAATATTCTGTGATGGACTCATCTCACTTCGCTAATGGGATACACTTCAAACTTTAATATAGCTAATTCCGTAAGCTTGAACTCAAGGTCACTCATATGGGGTTGTACAGCACAGAACTTCAAAACAGTACATTACGAAAACAAGCTATGCCTATATACTGAAAATTTTACCACCAAAAATGAAAATTTTCAGATAAAAATTCCGATATTTTTTTCATAATTGTGCTCAAAACATAGATTGTGGATACACGTTAGAACCGCCTCAGCGATGCGGTTCTAACGAGTACCCACAATCTACGGTTTGAGCAGAAATAGGAAAAATAATCTCTACCACTATATAAAAATGGGGTTAAAAGGGGCCAACATTATATAGTTTTCGTGAGGAGCTAACATCATTGCAAACATGAACTATTCCATCTAGCCTAGCTACTAGGCCAATATATATGTTTGTCACTTTTTATTTACTTTATTTATTTATTTATTTTTTTTTTTTTTTTTCATTTATATTCTACTTTTTGATTCAATGTTAAGCTAGTCTATGGGTGAACTTTTCTTCTGTGGTTGTCTCTGAAATATATTAGAAATCCAGATCATATTATCTATAGACTAGCCACAGAGCTCAATAAGCCAAAAAATATACATGAATATTTCTAAGCCTTGGGCAAGGCTATATTCCAGCCAGAGGTTTAAGTAGACTGGCTCCAGTCTCCAGTGACTAAATTTTTTTCTTATGATCCTGTTTAATAATCCACTAAAATACAACCAAAATAATATTATGACTATAAAGGCTGGTCATGATTCATCACGAAAACATGCCTATATAATTTTGACCCCCTGAAACCCCACTTTTTTATAGTAAAACTGGGGTTTACAGGGGTATACATTATTTTTCTTATTTCTGCTCAAAACATAGATTGTGGATACTCGTTAGAACCGCCTCGCTGAGGCGGTTCTAACGAGTATCCACAATCTATGTTTTGAGCAGAAATATGAAAAATATCAGAATTTTTCATCTGAAAATTTTCATTTTTTGGTGGTAAAATTTTCAGTATATTTGAATAGGCGTGTTTTCGTAATGTATTTTGGTTTTATAAGAAACAAATATTTTGTCACTAGAGACTGGAGACAATCTAAGGTTCAAGCTATATAGCCTTTTAAAAACTTTAACCAAAAAAAAAAAAAAAAAAAAAACCGACGTGGTGACTGCTATAGCCCTACCTGTACTTTCATATAGGCGAGCTAAAATGGGAAACAATATAGAAATAAATCCGCAGGGATATACTTTTATTTCAAAATGCTATCCCAGATATTGCATGTTACGAGAAAAGTTTGTGACGTTTTGCGCAGTGTCACAATTCCTCCATAGAACTTTATTTATGCCGCCCAAGGGATTCTATCAACGCTGTACCCCACCATGCCAAAATGTAAATAATGAGGTTAGGAGTAATAAATTAACATATGACCATCTTAATTGAGGTCTGGCATAGGAAATGACACGTGAAGCCGTATCAATTAAAATCATTTTCTTATTTGTTTATTCTAAAGTAATGAAATAACCATGAAATGAGGTGTCTTTCACCACACGTGTGATACATAACGGTACCGTCTGACATCTGGTAGTACCGTTTTCTATCCAGTGCTTACAATATTTACCCTAAATATTGGTGCGCCCGAACTTATAACCATGATACTTGTAAAATTTAAATACCGTTTTCGCTCTAATTACCGAATTTACTCCTAAAAGCGCACAGCCAAGTATTTCCGTAGTCTTCAGATTACAGTCAGTGTACTTTTTGTCTATAAAGGCGTGTTATGGGTACTCATTTGAATTGCATCGACTTGTCGATGGTATTCAAATAAGTACCTACAACATATGTTTTTATAAAGAAAATCTGAAAGAAAAAATGGCATAAACATCATCGAATAAGTCCTTTGCTGATCTTTTTTTTCAGTGTATCCTTAGTAGGTATAGATACATCTTTTACCGCAAATTTTCCCAGTAATTTTGAAAAATCTAAGCGGAAAGTGCGGTAATTAGGTCGAATACGGTAAACCATTTTACTAGCTGTAGTTGTGTATGAAATTGCTGGATGAGTTGTAAACCGTGTAGATCAGGATCTAATATGGTTCAACACTGTTTGCTCAGGCATGCGTATCGAATAACTTGTTGTCCCTTTCACGGATTTGCATACGCTCCACTATCAGCGCTTACAATTTCAAACTCCGTTTCAGTTACGAAAAAATTGAGTTAGCAAACCTCTGTGCAAGAGAGTAGGATTTGCAATGAATGAACAAATGGGAAGATCGTATTTTAGGAGAAATTACTTACATGTGTCTAACGCTTAGCACTCTAGGTAAAATTTTCAGCAAACGACATTTTTTTTAATATTTTTTTTTATATATGTCAAATCCTGTTTACTGGGAGAATAGGAAAAGAGGCTCGCGGGCCGCAGCTCGATCACCTGAGTGAAACAGCCCCTGCATATATGCACTTTCCAATCCTGTCCTTGCAACTAATGAAAAGATCACCATTTTGAGCAGTTCTTGGTTTTGAAGAAGAAGAATGTGTTTTTATTATAAACTTTTTACCATATATGGGCATGACAGTCAATGGAGCGTGACTATTTAAACAAACTCTCAATCCGTTTCAAAAGTAGGATCAAAATTTGGTGAAAATTGTCCAAGTGGTTTCAGAAGAGTTGTTTGACAAGATCATGATTTTATAGAAGTATACAGCACAGGGACAGGGGAGATAACCCTCGAAGAATAAAATAAAATTTTAATTGTAACTTAAAGCTGATATATTTTAAGTTTTAGACAATTCTGCTATTTTTGTCTTTGTATGTGTGTTCATTGTTCTCAAGGGCCTCATTCTTTTTATAATCTATTTATCTTCGCCAGAAGGCAGGGACTTGCTAAGCTCTAGTGTTCATTGAAGAAGTAAACAGATGATGAGAGAAGAGATATTTCAGTTGCATGTTGCCTCTCCCACAATGCTGCATGTCCTGTCTGTTTACAGGGCCAGACAAGAGACAAACTAAACAGAGTTCTTTCTCTGCTTGATGTGCAACAGGATCTCCTTTCCCTGCTGTTGTGTAATAAGGTCATTTCTCTATACTGCTGTGCAGAAGGCTTTTCCCTCCCTGTTGGTAATTAACAGGGTCTTCCCCAGTTAGCATTCTACATAAATCTATAGCGGGCCGTTATCGGCCCGTCAGGGTAGCTGACGGGCCGATAACGGCCCGCTATAGATTTATGTAGAATGCTAACTGGGTCTTTCTCTGCTGTTTCCCTGCTTTACAGACTTCCATTTTTTTTTAAATTTGCCACGACAATCAAACAAATTGACCACTGATCGTAAAACACATACTTTGGAGGAGTGGTCGTTTAAAAGTATTAACGGACGGACAGACTGACAGACGTTTTAACGAAACGGATGTTATGTGACTTTTTGTACTCACAATTGATGTTTATGAGACTCTTTTTTCATGTGACCCGTCACATAAAATGAAAATTGTGTCACATAGCACTCACTTTTAACATAACCATCGAACGGACAGACGCACGGGCGGACGACGGACAAAAACGTGATTACTATAGCGCATCCTGAGCATAGCTCAGGTGAGCTAAAATATCATCAATTTGTCGTTTGCTGAATTTGCCCAGAGAGTGGTAAAGGTTAATGGCTCCATACCGGCACCTGTCTAATAAAAGACAATAGACTGGTTCTGGATTGTGTCAAAGAACGAAAAATTGAGGGCAAGCAAGCATCATACACGACTTCTTTGATCACAACGATACTGACGTAGTTTAACACTCTGCATGCTGGATAAAAAATTCAGCAGATGACATTTCGAACTATTTCTTAATGTTATGTATATAACCAAAGCAAGAATCAAGCTGAGTTGAGTTGAGTCGAGTCTTAATTTCCCTAAGAAGACAATTTGCATAAAACGTAAAGTCCTAATTTCAGGGAAAAATAAGAAAACGCCATCAATTTGTCGTCTGCTGAAACTGCCCATAGCACGGTAAGTATTAATAAGAAAGTAACAAAAAAGACATAAATTTAAAAATATTATTATCAGTAATAATATTAATAATAATACGGAGAAAAAGAAGAAGAAGACGAAGAAGAAGACGAAGAAGAATA
Source organism: Anodontia alba (assembly GCA_964016985.1). Lineage (NCBI taxonomy): Eukaryota > Metazoa > Mollusca > Bivalvia > Lucinida > Lucinidae > Anodontia > Anodontia alba. The sequence continues at coordinate 6,897,914 of OZ024830.1, read as the reverse complement.
TTAGAAGTAATAATAACAAAAATACTAATAATATAATTTATTATTTTTGTTTATTATTATTATTATTATTATTATTTATAACTAATGATAATATTTTACCCGGAGTTTTCATAAGAGTATGTGTATTTTTATTTTTTATTTACAACTTATAGCTAAATGTATTACATAAACTTTAATAAATTAATTAAAACACCATCAAAGTTTGCATAACAATATGGCTCCATGCGTCTGTAAATACTCTTGAGAGGATTTTTAAACAGTTTAGATGCATTCCACCTGGAATAAGCGGCACCAAATTGTTCAAACCATGATACGCTAGTCACAACCATTCCTTAGATTTAATTTTTCACCCAGTTCATAAATGAGAGACTAGCTGAAATTTCACAGGCTGTCAGATGCCACATTTTATGATCGTATTAATACCATGTATCAATTTATTAAAACTTTCTTGGATAAAAAAAAAAATGTCTCCTTTTGAGGGATATAGAGCCTTTAACATGTCCCATCACGTAAACATATACAATTTTGACCCTCTTAAACCCCACTTTATTTATAGTAAAACTGGGGTTTACAGGGGTACACATTATTTTATTATTTCTGCTCAGAGATTGTGGGTACTCCTTAGGCGGTTCTAACGGGTACTAACAATCAATGTTTTGAGCAGAAATATGAAAAATATCAGAGATTTTTATCTGAAAAATTTTCAGTTTTTGGACATGAAATTGTCTATATATTTGAATAGGCGTGTTTTCGTAATGACATGTCCTCTGATAGCTTTTGCAATGGCGACAACTTCTGGACAACTTCTTGCAGATAGGGAGTCGTCTCCGTAGTATTCGCATCTGTCAAAATTGAAAGCTTAGTAATCCATTACGAAAACGCGCCTATTAAATTTATATAGAAAGTTTCACCTCTAAAATCTGAAAATGTTCAGATAAAAAACTGATATTTTTCATATTTCTGCTCAAAACATAGATTGTGGGTACTCGTTAGAACCGCCTCACAATCTATGTTTTTAGAAGAAATGAGAAAAATAATTTATACCCCTGTAAACCCCAGTTTTATTATATAAAAGTTGGGTTTAAGGGGGTCAAAATTACATAGACATGTTTTCGTGATGGTATCTTTTAAAACAGAATGCTTCTCTTAAAGAAAAGAATTTGCTGCCGGAACCTAGGAGCAAATTCTTCACTTAAAAGTTAATGCACCCGCTCCCTCTCACGGGCATCTAAAGAAGAGGGAGGAAAACATTTCCACGTCTGAGCATCCCAAAAAGAGAGAGGAAAACATTTCCACGTCCGAGTTATTTCCCCTCAAATAATTTGTTGCAAGCAAGCTTGTATCTAAACTTGACACTTCAGCTGTATTCAGTTTTGTAAGTGTTTTCATTGCTATCAAGGGTCATTCCTTATAGAATCTCTTTAAATTCCTTTTAGAATCTCTTTATCTTCACTATAGTTGGTGTTAGTGACGTGCGGCGGCCATAAAACGCCTCCCCGCGATTCGCTTATACATTTTCTGGTATTTTGCAATCACTGAGCACATTCCGGAATTTTAAAATATTTTTGAGGGTCACTGATGAACCCTTATAGGTCGAAACTAGCTAGTCTTGGCGCTCTAGGTGTTTTCAATTTTGCAAGTGCGTTCATTGCTCTCAGGGGTAATTCCTTGAACAACAGAGATCCTGACGCGATGGCTGTACTCTGCCTGCAAAAGACTTTAACTATATCGCCTAAAGTGTCTATTGCCTACGTAAATTTGTACAGTATTTCTGTCCAGTGTAATTTCCACCGCTAAAACAATAGTGCAGAGTTAATTAAGCGAGTGTCAAAATAATTTGATGCTCCATGTATCAAAATGCGTGGGGAATTAAGATATGGATATCTGAGGTCGCAACTTCTGTTTAGATATGCCAACCTCTGGTAATAACAAATGAGCCAGAACGTCAGAAAAGGTACCTTGGGACATGCGCGGCCCAGTGAAAATTCAGATCAGCCTGCGCATTTGCGCAGGCTGATCAGAATCTTCACTGGGTGTATTTTGGATAGTCAAGGATACACAGTTTCTTACAGCAGACAACGAAGATTCTGATCAGACTGTGCGGACGCGCAGGCTGATTTGTGTATTCGTTGGGCGCACCTGGGGCGAGTGAATATACATTCTGGCTCAATCACTTTACTTTCAAGTAGTAAATATTGTCTGGGTTTGTTACAACATTCGATTACTGTATTTGCCCTATTGGGACCTATATACCCTTTCTTTACTTGCTAACCCTTGGCTTGCTGAATAAATTAAGATGCCACGCCCACTTCTAATGTTCAGCCAGTCATATTACTTGATCAAGGTTATTGATATAAATTCACATACTTAATGGCAAACAGTGCAGATCCAGATCAGTTGGCTTCTAAACAGTGCAGATCCAGATCAGTTGGCTTAGAAACCAACTGATTTGGATCTACACTGTTTGTAAAGGTAGGGTATATCCGGGCTCAGCAGGACAAGGGTTAAAATGTGAACAAGTCAACTTGGCTCAGAAAGAGTAAATTTACTTTATGTCAAAAAAGTGTCACCTTTTAGCGGCAAGTGAACTAAAGGTTAACAACATATTGCCAAGTAAATGAATGTGGATGGTGGGTGGGTGTAGGTTTCTGGCCCCTACCCTGTAGCAGGCAACTGTTCAGACGAAATACATAACCCCTCTCAAGAACATTTGTTTTAAATATAACCTTATTCGGGACAGCCGTGGAAATTTCTGGGCCCAGTTGTTCAAAGCTAACGACGTCGTTAGTTAACGATTCGTTAAAATTTATATCGAGTGATACGCAAATATGCTGAAATTTTTTGCTGAAAAAATGTGAGTAGCTTTTGCATTGCAAAAGCTACTCACATTTTTTCAGCAAAAAATTTCAGAATATTGTATATTGAATCTGCTAAAACAGTTAACGAAATGACCCTTAACGAGCTCGTTAAGCTAACGACGCTTTGAACAACTGGGCCCAGATCTCTTACTAGAAGTATTATATAAACACACTTCCTCCCATACATACCAAGTTGGCCCGAAAATGTGTAGAGTGCCCGGGATACTCAGTAGAAACAAACAGGGCTGATTGTCTGGGTACCTCGGCGAAGCCCTTTGCTTCTATTCTCTTGTCCATTCATTTTACGCTTGGCACTCTGGGTAAAAAAATCAGCGGACAACAATTTGAAACAAATTCTTATTTTATTTTATTTTTATTTTTATTTTTTTTTTATTTATTTATTTTATTTTTTTTTCAGAAAACAAAGCTTAGACATTTCATGCATATTGTCTCAAACGTAGACAATTTGTATGGAATGTCAAGGCCTATTTTCTGGAAAAAATATTATCGATATGTCGTATGCTGAATATTCCTAGGGCTTGGTAGACTGGTTCTAGCCGTTTGTCTATATGTGTGTGAGTGTGTGTGTGTGTGTATGTGTGTGTGTTTTGGCTTTTTATGTCGTCTGCTGAATATGCATAGATTGATAGACTAAATCCAGTCATTTGTGTGTGTGTGTGTGTGTGTGTGTGTGTGTGTGTGTGCGCGCGCGCGCGCACGTTTTGGCTTTTTATGTCGTCTGCTGAATATGCATGGATTTGGCAGACTGACTCCAGTCGTGTGTGTGTGTGTGTGTGCTGGGGGGGGGGGATGGGGGGAGGTGGAGGGGGATGTGGGTGGGGCTTTACGAATACATAATACAATACTGTGTTTCTATTTGATGACACACGCTTACTGAATGGCACATTAAAAAAGAGTAAGATTACTGTACCTTTTGTCAAACTCAAAGCCTGGAGCCAGGCTAAGAAATTGTTAACGGTTAATGAAACTATTTCTTTTTTCTTATTCCGGCTTTCTACATCTATCATAAGTATATCAAAACAGTGCAATGTTCACTGACTGATTTCCAGGTCACCTTGATATAAATACAACATACCTTTGGAAAATTGAATTCCATCAAAAAACGTGTTGAAACAAATGCGATACGTCTGTGTTTCAAGTTCAGGTCATAGGTTGCAAGCTCGCTCATTACTCAGCGCAATTTCTGTCTTTCTAGTTCCGTTGGACGTGTTTGATTGTTTAGATTGTGGAAATATTGTTTATATAACGTGTTAATTTGTGAGGGAAGTGTAGCTGAGTTGGTCTGTCAGTGAAGCTATCTTTGGCGTGTTACTGAGTGAACTGGTGATATATCCCACCTGCTGAACAACATGGTACAATATAACTCCGGATTAGAGGAAAATATTTTCCTATTACTCCATGAAAACATATGTTGTGGGTACCCATTAGAAGCGCCTAGGCGAGGCGCTTCTAATGGGTACCCACAACATGTTTTTTATGGACAAATTTAAAAAAAAAGTCAACAATTTTTCGTTGAAAAAAGAGCTTTATCTGGGACTGTTATACAAGGAAGTCATAAATGTGCCTGAAACGTGGACAGACCTCAACAGTTTTTGTCATTTTAGCGATTAATTGCATCATTACTGTGCCAGCTATGCCATTGTGCATGATCCGTTGAATAAAAACGTCAGTTTGTATACTTTATATAGAAACAAGAATTAGATTTCACAAAAATGCTTGGTTTACGCTTAGTGCTTAGCACACACATTGCGTGCTGAGCGTAGAACAGTATTGTTTTTTTTTTTTTTTTTTCTTTTTTCTTTTCTTTTATTAAAGCTTATAGTTGTTATAATAACGTTGAGCAGTCCATGGAAAATAGCATTGAGCCAGGACATTTCATAAACAGCCTCCGGAGCAAAGGTAGACATTAAGGTTGTCTACGGCCATGGTCGTAGGAAAATAATTTCGAATGCTGAGTAAATGTGATCTGCTCCCAGATTGAACCCTTTCTTTCCCTTTAAGAATAGGCTCCAATGAGAAGGAGGCTAATATTTACTTGTCAGAGTTATTTCCCTTGAAAGTTTATCCTTTACGCGAAATGCGCTTTCCAAGACTAGCCTTCACCCATTTGAACTGATGGCATCAATATTATCTTTTTGAAATCTACAAGGGCAAATCACATAAATAGTCTGTGCAAAGTGTGCTTGCTTATGTACGCTATCTGGTCTCGAAATGCTCATTTCATATGCACTCTAAGACGAAGTTTCTTATAACATGGTCTAAAAGCCGTAGCCGTAGCCACAGGATACGATGGTTTAGTACAATTTAGGTTTAAGGATACCAGATTGGACATTAAATTACGGCCTTCTTCGGCACATGAACTATGAAGATATGCCTCCCTTCTGAAATAGGTCCACTCTAAAAGGAAATAATTTGCTCCAAGTGGCATATAATTATATCATTACGAAAACACGCCTATTCAAATATATACAGAAAATTTCACTTCCAAAAACTGAAAATTTTCAGATAAAAAAACTCTATATTTTTCATATTTCTGCTCAAAACACAGATTGTGGGTACTCGTTAGAACCGCCTCGGCGAGGCGGTTCTAACGAGTACCCACAATCTATTTTTTGAGTAGAAATAAGAAAAATAAAGTATACCCCTGTAAACCCCAGTTTTACTATATAAAAGTGGGGTTTAAGGGGGTCAAAATTATATAGGCCTGTTTTCGAGATGTGCGACTTGTTTACTCCCAATCCCTTTTATAGTAGATCACTTCCAGAAGGTTTTGGTATGCAGAAAATTAATGTCACAAAAATTGCGGAAGATTTTCGAAGTATACCTAGTCTCTAGTGTCTAGGTTGCGGATTTACTCAGAAAACTGATTTTTATAGACAGAGTTCAGAATGTTTTGTTTATATTAGACTTCTTAACCACTTCAGCCAGATACTCTTTCAAACTGTTGATACCCAGCGGGCACATGACGTTAATACAACGTCGCCTCAACGTCGATGCAAGGTCATGACGTTGCATCGACGTTGAGCCGACGTTGTATAAACGTCATGTGCCCGCTGGGTACAGATCAGACGTAACGTACAGATGTAACGTAACGAGCCGTCCCATCAGAATCACCACTGTTTGCCATTCCCATCACCAAAACATACCTATATAATTTTGAGCCCCTTAAATCCCACTTTTATATAGTAAAACTGAGGTTGACAGGGGTATAAATTATTTTTCTTATTTCTGCTCAATAACATAGAATGTGGGTACTCATTAGAACCGCCTCGGCGGGGCGTTCTAACGAGTACACACAATCTATGTTTTGAGTAGAAATTTGAAAACTACCAGAATTTTTCATCTGAAAATTTTCATTTTTTGGTGGTAAAATTCTCTAGATGTTTGAACAGGCGTGTTTTCGTAACGATTCTTGATTTTCGATAGTATTCCATTTGCTACAATGGGCACGTCTAAATGTAAAAATAGAAGAGTCCATTACAGAAACGCAGGGTTAAAATGGTTAAGAAGAAATAATTCTACTTGACCCGAGAATTTTTCGTAATAAAAATATTCGACACTGTGGTATGCCTTTCTCGAACGGTATGACCACAAACATTTCAATGAGAGTTGTCTAATGTCTTTACATAGACGCTAACTAGTAACGTTTAAAGTCGGGACATGATACATTTAGTAGATTGTCTGCGGTTTTTAGAGGGGAGACAACTTTAATGACTTGCTGTTTGCTTCCCTGCATATCAAGTATCTTCAGGTCAAGGGGCTATTCTAAAAGGAAATATTTTTGCCTCAAAGGGAACAAAGTCGTCCCTTCTAAAGTAGACCACATTCCAGAAGAAAGCGAAACAAAACATTTTGAGAGAGTAACCTCTCGCGCAATAATAATTGACTCTAAGACCCAGGGCATTTTTTTTTTTTTTTTTTTTTTTTGACTTTGCAAATTGATTGAAATATAAATATGCAGAATCGCGAAGTTGACTTACGAAAGCGCTGCTCATCTCTCTTCTGGGTTTTCTCTGTTCACATATTTGTTAAAGTCCTTATGTATGATGCAAAACATATGTTGTTAAACATATCCGTTAAAGTGGAAATGATTTACTTTCAAGGGGGCGGGGAGGGGTGGATGTCAGTTCTGTCAAAACTGCTTTTTGTCTCCTTTCTTAAAATGGATCTATTAACTCTTTCACTGCCATAGGCGATAATAATAGGCTTTTGCAAACAACATAGATCCAGATGAGACGGCTCATAATAATAATAATAATAAAAAAGACAGACGACAAATGTCGTCTGAAATTTAGCAGCGAGAGAGTTAAAGGAGTGAATTGCTCCCATGCGGGGGAAGCTAAGTGTTTCCTTCCATTTAGAATACACCCATTTTAGAAAGGGTTTGGTGTGCAAAAAGGCAAACAGGAAGTCATAAAAGTTAGTTCCTCCACCACCTGCTCCCCCCCCCCCCCCCGCACCCCACTCCACCCCCTTGTAAAATATGGTGGAAGATCTACCCTTTACAAATATGGTGGAAAATCTACCCTTTTAAAATACGGTGGAAACTTGGGTCATTGTGGCATGTGTGGACAACGAAGACATAGCTATATCTGCCTGCGCATGCGCAAAGTTTTGCCATGACCTTCTTTAGTCCGATTACAGAATTATAGGATATCACAGAATTAAATCATGAATAGAGAGTGCCCCGATCAGGTAGCACGAAATGCTCGGCTTGCCCTTAGTCAGTTTAGGGCGCGCATGTCACAGTGTTCATTTTTGCATGTTGCGGTTTATTTAGCACTCTGGGTAACATTTTTCAGCAGACGACATTTAGTGTTTTCTTATTTTTCCCAGGAAACAGGATTTGACATTTCAGGCAAATTGTCTCCAATGGAGACAATTTGCATGAAATTCCAAATCCTGTTTCCTGGGAAAAATAACATTAATTTGTCTGCTGAATTTGCCCAGAAAGTTAGAAAGGTTAATTATGTTGCTGTTAGATGCAATCGTATCAGGCTCGTTTACTTTTGACAATAATTGATACATTACGGTTGCGATAAATAGCTTATTTCTCAATAAAACACTGTCAGATACTGTAAACATAACGGCTGCTATCTACACGCCATCTTGTTAAAGTCTCGCAGAATCTCCTGTCAAATCTCGTCGTTCAGTGACAGGACAGTTGTTGAAATACATTTTGCTTTTTTCTCTGATATACATTCTTTGATGGAACATGTGTGTGAAAAAAAGAGAACTAGAATATTATAAAACCCTATAACAAAGCTCAAAGAAAGAAAGAAAATAACGGGCGACAGCATTTTCTACAAGATAAATTGTGTGCCAACTTACTGCCAAGCATCCGCGCAGTCTGATTAAAATCTTCACTGTCCGCCTTGAGACGCTTTTGGTACTCGGCTACCCACAGAGTGCCTCGGATGACTGATTGGATTGTGCGAATGTGCAGGCTGATCTGTCTTGGCTGGGTGCACATGCAATCTTGTAGGAAATGCTGTTCCCCGGCTCAAATGCGAATACGTTGAAATAGGTATTTTTTGTTTGTGTTGAGGTTTTACGGCCCTGTCAACCCAAGTGGGTCATGTCGAGCGCGGTCAGTTTACCTAACCACACGTTTACTGGGCAGCCTTAGTCCTTTAAGCGGTTAACCAGTATTGTGCACATTCTTTCGCCAGAAACTGACAACTGTCCTTCTTGAATCAGCGGAAGGGAGAGAATGACCGTAGAAAATATTTCATGATCAATCTCCACTACAGAATGTTGCCGACCTCGGCGGAGGTTGAACCTGCGACCTCCTGGTCTCCAGTCGGACGCGCATCCAACTGAGCCACCGAGGCCGGCTGAAATAGGTATTTAATGAAATAGAAATCAAAAGAAACAATAAATTGCGACATAGTTAACCCACTGTGGTCTGGAGACCCTGAAATGGTTACTGACAAACAGTGGAGACCCTGATCAGACGCCGCAGAACGCGGCGTCTGATCAGGGTCTCCACTGTTTGCAAATAGTTTTGCCATTTTTTTCTCTAAGAATATCTAAATCTTATAGCCTGAAGTGCCTAAAATTGAAATTGTAACTCTTCCGATATACAGTGTGGGAGAGTTTATTCAGTGTACAATGGGTTAGTGTTACTGGCCAAGAACTTATTTATGGTTTGAGCCGTAACGTTAGAAAATATACTTTCGGACATAAGACTCAGATCATCCTGCCCATCTGCACAGTCTCATTACGAAAACACACCTATTCAAATATATTGAAAATTTCACCACCAAAAACTGAATGCTTTCAGATAAAAATTCTGATATATTTTTTTCCTATTTCTGCTCAAAACATAGATTGTGGGTACTCATTAGAACTGCCTCGCTGAGGCAGTTCTAATGAATACCCATAATCTATGTTTTTGAGCAGAAATAAAAAAGATATTTGTATACCCCTGTAAACCCCAATTTTACTATATAAAAGTGGGATTTAAGGGGGGTCAAAATTATAAAAGTATGTTTTCCTGATGGATCAATTTTTGTCTGTTCAACTGAAGCAAAGTTGGATTCTTGGCTATCCAGTATTGGATCTGGTTATTTTGTGAAAATATAAGTGAAGATAGAGAAGAAAAGCCACAATCACGAAGCACAGCCCTCCCGAGGCAACAAAAGAACGAGAGACTAGGAACAAATAAGAACAATACAAACGACATATATGAAACCACAGACGCACAAACAAAGGGAAACTGCAATAGAAAAGCCGTCTTGGAACGGTCATTAGGAAAACTACGGCGAGTTGGGGTGAAGGGGTGGGGTTTAAACCATTTTTATTCGCACGAAACCTCATCCTTAATTCTTAATTGTAAGACAACATAGGGTCAGCACAACTTACATTCCTTTCGAACTATACTGTAGGTCATCTACTTTCTTCCTGAAAACCAGACCATCTACAGAGCTTAGTATCCAAAGTATTTCTGGGGTTTTAATGTATCTTAGGTCAACATAACATCGTATTTCGGAAAATCATAAAGTCGATACACACAAAGACAAAATTAGGAATGTTCAGACAGAAAGACATGGACCCAAAATAAACGGGATGTAATCAGGTGTCCATGGAAAGTAAGCATTACTTGGTAAGCGCGCTACGCCCACCATGCCTATCAGTTTGAACAGATTTAGAAAAATATTGGAGTTAATGTCCGGGGTTCAGAATGTCTGTTTACAGCTTGACTGTGGCATATCAGACATAAGTCTGGAACCGGCCACATTGTAGGGATTGACGAGGTTATGATGCCTCCCATTTACCTAATAAGTGTGTCACCAGTTTAGTTCTTGGATAGCCCTGAGTCAACAGTCTTGTAGTGAATAGTATTATTCGTTCGATAAAGCCCTCATATTAGAGAAGGAACATTGCTGCTCAGACAGAGAAAATAATTATTAATTATGGGAAAGTTGAAGTCACCCAGTTTGTCGTAAAGCCTAGTAGTGAGCTTTCCATTGTCGATTTGGAGGTATAAATCCAGTATGAGGAAGAGGTTATCGTCTCAGATGTTTCTAATTTCAAGTTCACGTGGGTAGATGAATTCAGGGTACTCTGAGATCAAACATCGTCTATGTATCTGTAGCTGAAATTGAATTATTGGGCAAGACATTTTTTGTCTGTTTTAAAACGAAGACGAACATATCCCCTATTGTAGACAAACAATATAGGCTCATTTGCTCAGTCAGTTAACTTAACAAGAATTTACTTGCATACTCTAATATTAAGTACAACAAGAATGACAAAATATCAAGTTTAACTAAGGTATATACAATGTTTTAATTTTTACAATTGTAATACAATGTATTCTTTGATGATAATCAGGGGTGCCTAATGGTGCTATAAAATGGATTGAATGAAACACATTTATGCAGACCAGACTTCATTTACCTCTGGCGCTTCATACAAATCTTATATGTCACTTGGCTTCATACCATTAACAAAATCCATTTATGATATCCCCGTTCCAGGCTAAGATTGTTTGCCACCCCTCTTTCCAATAAGACAAGGACCCCTGTTCAGACAGGTATATTTGAATAATTTCCAAGATTTATTTTACAATGAAACACAGCCCCGTTCCAGACAGACTGAAAATAAGATCCCTTTTGTTGGCACATCCCAACCCATGCTTATAAAGTGAGTGCCCCTCACCACCCAACCCCCTTTCCCTACGGATATGAGACCCTGTATAAACTCTGCCTCATACGAGAATAAAAAACAAGTCGAACAATACATCGAATGCTTTATGTATTAAAAAATCAGGCATAATGTTTGAAACTGATGTTGCTTTTTTTTCGTCGTCCCCCGAACTCTGTTTTCGCTTTTTTGCACTCACTTCTAGCAACTTTCTAAGTGTTTTTTTGGTCACAGTCACGCTAAAAATAGAAATGACAGCCTACTGACCGTAAAACAGCTGGGTAAGCGCACGTTTACAAAACTACTATTCGACCTTATTACCGTACATATCCTAAAAGTTCAAAGTCAAGCAATTTCATAGTCTTCAGATTACAGTCTAAGTACTTCTATCTACTTTTTTTTATATAAAAACATACGGTGTTGTTGCCTCGACAAGAGGCAAAATAGAATACACACAACATATGCTTCTATAAAGAATTAAAACATTGGTTGTTAGTACTTCAAATGAGTACCAACTGTATATGCTTTCATAAAGAAACTCAGAAAAAAATATCGGATAAGAATCATAAAATGCTCCTCTAGCTGGTCTTCTACGTTTATTCTAATGATCGTTCGTAAAAGCATGCCGATATAAGCTAAATATTTTACTACAAGTTTGTCGTTTTTTTTGTTGTTTTTTTTTTTTTTTTTTGTTTTGTTTGTTTTTCAGTAAATTTTAAAAACACCAAAACACACAGTGCGATAATTTGGTCGAACACGGTATGTGCGAATCTCCATCTCCCTAATCTCCACGGCTCCCACTATTCCGGAAGTACTTTATGAAAGGTCATGGACTGGTCCAATACTATTTTTCAATGGACTGCTTAACATTACATTTATAACTAAAACCGAAGACAACCTGGACCTATTATAACTAAAGCCCGGGACTAGCTGCCGCACTATTTCGGCAAACCACACTAATATAGACATTAATATATGGATCAAACTTGGTTTTTCATACATTAACATTCGCCAGGTCCCGTGGGAGGTGTTGAAAACCGAGGCCGAAGGCATTATTGCATAACAACTGAAAACATATGCTACATTTCCCGTTATTTCTTGCACTATTTTGTTTCGCCTTTTCACAGATGTCTCGCGAACGTAATTTCCACGGACTATGCTCGTTCAAGGGCCGGGCAGTACACATCTCGTAACGGCAGCAAATCTGTGGCCCCGGTACGATCATATTGAAAGTTGCGTAGCCGTGCATTAACAGCGCGTGAATTGCCTTGTTAATACATGGCTTTTCGCCGGTTAATGCACGGCTGTTAATAACGTGCGACACAGTTTTTTTATGCAATAATATGAAATAAACAGGTGGTACCTATGAAACGAGCTTAAGCATTTTATGCATTTTTTTCAGCAGGTACATGTATGCAAAGTCGCGGACCAGACAAAATTTGTTTAAATGTAGGTCCGAGGCAAAGGGCAAAGTGCACAACATCGAACATTTTTTTCCATGAAATTTTGCACATTAGTGTATAAATAAATATTTAGTCTTATAGTAAAAAGAAATTATGCATGTGCCCCGAAAATTTATTTTTACAGGCTGATTTTGTCAAAAAAAGAAAATTGATTTCGCGAAATCAAGTTGATTTCTCCTTTTAGCTATAGGTTTTCCACTAAATACTGGATGTGCCGGGTTTCATCACTTTTGGACCGAGGTTTTTCAGTTGCAGTCTAAATACTACACTCAACTATCAGCGCTTACAATTTCCACTTCCGTTTCAGTTGATCTACGAAAAAAAATTGATATCCCAGGTTTTATTTCAGTATGAGAAAAGGATAGTTATAAGGAAATAAAATGATGTGTGTTTTATAATTATATCTTCAAGCTCAAAGAAATTTTTGCTGTTTTTATATGGTCATCCCTCCGTTAAAAAAAATCCGCTTGTTATTCACTGCGAAGTTGCAGGTAAACACTTGTGGACGGTAACTTGGAAAGGAGCAGGGCAACATGTGTGTGTATGTGTGTGTGTGTGTTTTCTCAGAAACTTTTGAACTAGGGTGGCTCTATAAACAAGTGAGGTTTGAAAAGTTTTGTATGTGTAGTTTTTGTGGAAGCATGTAAAAGGTTATTATTGTCGCCTATGCAAAATATTTAGTGGTTAGCTCCGTATACAATCCATTTTTTACGGCAAAACTTCAGTATTTACACTTTAATACGCGAAAATGTTGTTTAATGCGAGAGAAGTCACAGATTAAATATGGCGGCTAAAACGCAGATCAGTCTCGCATTTATCCCTGTCAATGACGTAAAAAATGTATCCTTCTCTTTCATTGGCTATACGATTCATTACAGCCATTGAGATCGCTTGCGGAGACTGACTGGCTTTTCATGTTTGCAGCGGAGCGTATCTGATCATCATATTTTTCGGAAACCAGGCTGGCAACGGACATAAATTAGCGTTGGTTTTCGGGTTCAACATTAAGCCGATACACTCCGCTGTAGATTTGGGAAAGTAGTCAGCCGCCGCATGCGAATTCTTCTGCACAGTATGTGAGAGACTCAAGATACCTATAGTACGAGCTTAAGCTTCGCCACCACCTGCAGGTGGCGATCTGCTTCGCAGGTCGCTTAGGCTCGTGATAAAACGTTATCATTGCAGCACTTTATAAAAGGTTTCACTTTTAAAGTGGATGTATGCATTGATACTGCTAAACGCAATTTTGGCCAACTGGGCAAAGTCTCATTCAGACCTCTCAAATTCATACTTTGCATTAAGGAATTTTAGCCAAGATTTACATGTAAATCACTCAAGACTAATCCATATAAAAAATCAGCTTTAACATTTATTATGTGCTACGCGTAGACCAAGCTTTCTGTGAAAGCTGATATTTCTTTACGAAAACACGCCTATTCAAATACATAGAAAATTTCACCTCCAAAAACTGAAAATTTTCAGATAAAAATCTCTAATATTTTTCATATTTCTGCTCAAAACATAGATTGTGGGCACTCGTTAGAACCGCCTCGGCGAGGCGGTTCTAACGAGTACCCACAATTTATGTTTTCGAGCAGAAATAAGAAAACTAGTGCATACCCCTGTAAACCCCAGTTTTACTATGTAAAAGTGGGGTTTAAGGGGGTCAAAACGAATTTTGTGATGTGTAGTATTATCACAGCCGGGTGAGTGGGTTTGTATAATTACGGAAGTTGAAAAATCACTTTCGATGCTGTAGATACAGTTGTTTATTTTCTCTAGCGTGTTCGGCACTGCCTCATGCACTCGTTACACACTCTTTTGTCATTGATTGATTAGAGGAGCAGGATACGAGGTTAACATAAATGCCAAAATATTAGTTTTGGATGTAAAATTGTTTTGATAAAATTATAACTTCAAACACAGATAAGACCAGCCTCAAATATATACTAGTAGGTAGAAATATGACACAGCAAACACATGAATCATAGAGGCATTGTATATGTAATCATATGTTCTGTGTGATATGATTATGGTTTTAAGGTTGTAAAATGCACAATAAAAATGACTCGAACACCAATGGCACGTTTATCATGGTCGATTCAAACTAGTTTTTGAGTCCTTAGGAAATTCTTCCAATAGCTCAAGAAAACAGATATTTAGGCAAATTTTAGGGAAACTCATCAGAATCGCCTCGATGAGGTTTCACCAATGAGTCCACACAACATACCGTAATATTAAAAAAGATCGAAAAAACATTCCTAATACATCCTGATTTGCCTCCTTAACAGACATTATGTTTAATCCTCAGTGGCTCGAATTACTCAGATGTAGAAAAAATTCCATGGTCAAAAAATGTGTGAATGCATTGAAGTTCGACTGTATATTGTTTGTAGGATAATCGGCAGCAGAAGGTACCCTTACAAAGACGGAAATACCACTGGTTGGATGTAAAAACATCATAATACCAACATTGTCGGGAAGTCTCTACGAGTATAAATGAATATTTCTGACATTACTTCAACTTCTGCAGCTCTTTGCTGCGAATATTTTAAGGGCGTCCCTGAAAGGGATGACAAACAGATAACTTGAGATTCAGAGCGGGGGAGAGGGATACTCCAGATAAACAACAATAGCTCTGATCAGCAGCGTCGGTGCACAGTCTTTCTTAAAACACGCCTATATAATTTTGACTCCCTTAAACCCAACTTTTATATAGTGAAACTTGGGTTTACAGGGCTATACATTATTTGTCTTATTTCTGCCCAAAAACATAGATTATGGGTACTCGTTAAAATCGACTCGCCGAGGCAGTTCTAACGAGTACCCATATCTATGTTTTGAGCAGAAATATGAAAATTTATATAGTGGCACGTTGATCGTATAGTGAATATAACACATTGAATAATATCTAGTGGCACGTGGGATCATATAGTGGATATAACACATGGAATAATTTTTTAAATTTAACCAGCTTCATTCAGCAAGACATTTTTAGTAAATAAATGACGGATGGTTTGTTCTTGTCTAAAACATAGCACATTTCAGTACTTGGCTTTACTTGTCCTAAACAGCCGTAAGTCCACAAAATAGAATCAGTTCTGATATAATACTGCATGAGTCATCTCACAACTTTTAAAGTTCAAAATATTGTATTAAAATCAAGTTCCAAAATTAATGCCTTGAACACTGGTAACATCCTTTCGTCCATTCATCAATATATATAATGACCAGACAATATCAAAGAAAAAAAACCTGCTCGACAGCCCGCCGTCAGTCAGGAGGAACCAAGAAAGTCGTCTTCTCATCTCGAAGTCAAGGTTACAGACTACTCATAATTTCAGAATTATGACGGTCCTTGCATATGTATTTGGCTTCTATAGCACTTTTAGCCAATCAAACTTATCAAGCCATGTACATGACAATGGAAGAGTTAAGGGATTAATTATGCAAATCTCACCCAACACCAACGTCACGAATAATATATGCAACCATAATTAGCAGATTCAATATTTCAATATTAAGCTTAAAATACACTCAATAAAAGTCGAAAATTTGTTTGTGTTGAGGTTTTACGGCCCAGTCAACCCAATGGGGTTATGTCGAGCGCGGTCAGTTTACCTACTCACACGTTTACTGGGCAGGCTTAGTCCTCTAAGTGGTTAACCAGTATTGTGCACATTCTTTCGCCAGAAACTGACAACTGCCCTTCTTGAATCAGCGGAAGGGAGAGAATGACAGTAGAAAATATTTCATGATCAAAAAGCCGAAAGACAATGCTGGTAGGAACCATACAAAACTATGAAAGAGCATGAGGGCCACATATATTTTTAATTCTGTTGATAAGTATCTCGAACTTTCGACTTACTATCTTGAAATTTCGACATAATAAGTCGAAATTTCGACTTAATAACTCGAAATGTCGACTTAATATTTTGAAATTTCAACTTAATATCTCGAAATTTCGACTTAATAAGTCGTAATTTCGACTTTATATCTTGAAAGTTTGACTTATTATCTCGAAAGTTCGACATATGATCTCTTGCATGGAATTTACACCTGGTAATCTCGTAAGTGGAAGCCGCTGATTATGCACTCAAAATCTTTATGCGAACTTCCGGCCATGACTTACGAGACATCCAAATGTGAACAAACAGATACATTCTCCTGATTTACTGATTTTTAGTAAACTTCATAGACATATTTTGAATCAAAGCGCTGTAGGCGCTTTTGGCCTGGACATCAGAAAGGCCCAGGGGCTTCAAAGCTCACCAGACTTTAAAACGTGAAACTGCATGTTCATGTTGTCCTACAAAGGTTTGTATAGACAAGATAGACCTAGTTTAATTTGCATTCATATTGAAACAAGATTAAATATTTGCATGCAATGGTACTTGACTATAGATCCATTTGAAAGCCTGTAAAATATATATATATAAAAAAAAAAAAAAAAAAAAAATAGAAATGTGTCCACGTTACACGCATGTCCTCGCTTTGGGCACCTCTATAAAACTGTGCAAACCTTGCCAAATTAGCCTACGTCAATGCGGGGGCATCTGTGTACTTTGGACACATTTCTAGTTAACAAAGAATCCAAACATAATAAGATATATAAGGCTTTTTGCCTGCAAGGTCAGTAACTCTTAAACCATGAGACTAAGAAACTCAACTATGTGTTCTCTGGTAAGTGATTTTCGATAAAACAAAATCCAGAAATAAGGAGAAATATAAGGCCCTTTGCCTGCAAGGCCTGTAACTCTTAAAACATAAGACTAAGAAACTCAGTTTTGTATTCCCTAGTAAGTGATGTTCAACTGAGTGTTTCATGCAAAAATGAAGAGAAATATAAGGCCCTTTGCCTGCAAGGCCTGTAACTCTCAAATCATAAGACTTAGAAACTCAGTTTTGTTCCCCTATTAAGTGATTTTCAAATAAAGAATGCAAAAATCATGAAAAAAAATAATGCGTGCATCCAGAGTATAAATAAGGGAGATAACTCCAGACGGACAGATGGCCAGACAGACGGACGCTCAGGCATCTTTGCCTGCAAGGCCTGGAACTCTAAAACCGTAAGTCTGAGAAACTCAATTTTGTGTTCTCTAGTAAGAGATTTTAAATTTTAATGCAGCGTCAGTTGCGCATGGAGTTGCGCAGTTGTAATAATATGTACGGGGACTGACTAGTATAGTAAAAACATATTTTCGCGCCGGTCTCTTCATATAGATTTTTATACATGGTAGACTATTCGATTAGCTCACTAAGGACTTTTTATATTTGCCGGGATCGTCGTTGTGTGACGATCCCGGCAAATATAAAACAAAAATCTTATAACAAAATGGGTTATAAACAGATTAATGTCTATTTTATTTTCACTTCAATCAAGAAATTTCATAAAGCTTAATAAAAGCAAACATTAAAGACTCACATTGCTTTTCTTTTTCACCTGTAACATTGAAAATGTATTAAACTTTAGTATACCCTTGTCCCCTATTTCCATGTAAACATATACAAAATTTGCACCGGTACTTGGACGTTTACGTCTAAATATTTTGTCCTGTTGCCTTTTGTACAAATAATAGAACAAACAGTGTGTTTGGGCTACAAGTTCTTCCAACATTAGTTACAGCCCTTCCGGACTGACTCTCTGATTACTGTACTATATGTAAAACCCGTGGAGAAATTTTCAGATACCAGTTTGTCTTTCTTTGGTTGATATTTAGTTATTTTTTTAACAGTAAATATAGCTGAAAGTAATCAAAAGATTTTAGACATAATACGGTTTCAAACATCAAAATCGGTTGACATTTTTTCTCGGCTTTTCAGATACGCAAATACTCGTACTTTTCCGTTCTGCTATCGGCTATCAAGATCGGATATCTCCATACAGCGTAATTGCAGTTACGAATAAGCTCATCAGGGCTCAAAATTCTTACTCAAACAGTTTCGTATGAGACGCATCGTATATATATCGAAGTCTTTTGTAAACATAAACCTTATTGTTATTTTCAAACCGAATATATATTTATTTCCACTTTTACTCGGGGTTTTCCGTAAATGATTTCGCAGGGGTTGAAATTTTGGTATGACAACTATGGCCTTAGGCTTGGCAAGCCAAGCCCAAGCCAAAATTCGGACAATGCTATACCCAACACTTCCATTTCTGCGTCGGAAAAGAAATCACGTGCACAGCGCAAGGCCAGAGCTAAGGCATCACCAACAGAGCTGTCTTGCTCTGACCTCTGTTGTTCCATCTGCAACAGACAGCTTAGAGCTATAATTGGTCTAATCAGCCATCTTAGAGCACACAAACAGTAGCATTTCTCGCATGTGATCAAGATTGGTTATTGTCAGTAATGACATGTATAGAGGACCAGTAGCTTCCTCATTTGGCTTACCTATTACTCAACAAGTTATTCAGTCTACAATTTACCTCACGAAGATTTTTTTTCTGCGTCCAGTTTTCCGAATAGAACTGCAATTGTTGAAATCCTAGATCTGCTCGTGATTGTATCATAGATACCCAGGTAAAGCCACAATAAGGAAGGCCGACAGCCTTCCCGAGCCACCAAGAGAAGAAGGAGAGATGAAGAACAGATACATAGGCCTAGATAAGAATGGGTATCAGGTTAATATTTTTCTTATTTCTCAATGAAAACATATGTTGTGGGTATTCGATGAGGGTAGGGTTAAACCAGTTTACTCGCGCGAAACCTCACCTTAAATCCTAATGCAGCCCCAAATTACAAATACAATATGTATGTTCGGTCCGCATTAGGGTCCTTTACCTCATCTGTGTAACATCATAATGAAACACATACAATCACAAACGCTGTGATGAAACAAAACATGGCTCAATGGCGATCTGAAGCCAGAACACAAGAAAACCACTAATAGGACAACAATGGGCCAAGCCGCATAAAGTTAAATGATTAAATGATGCTGCATCACGCAAACATGCCTTTATTATTTTGATCCCCTTAAACCCCACTTTTATGTAGTAAAACTGGGGTTTACAGAGGTATACTTTATTTTTCTTATTCCTGCTCAAAAGCATAGATTGTGGGTACTCGTTAGAACCGCCTCGACGAGGCGGTTCTATCGGGTACCAACAATCTATGTTTTGAGCAGAAATAAGAAAAAAAGCAGAATTTTTATCTGAAAATTTTCATTTTTTTGGTGGTAAAATTTTCAGTATATTTGAATAGGCATGTTTTCGTATATTAATAAGTGAGGTCTTAGGTCTCAGTCTTAGGTTCAGATCGATATGCTCTATTGGTTTTTGTTTGATGTATTATATCACTCTAGTCAGAATCTATTTCGTTGGTTAACCCACAGCGCGTTCTTTTTTGCTGCTCATTTCGTCTCAGGGGAAGGCGGTGGGGGTGGGGGCATTGTTTGACAACATTTCTACTGGATGCAAATGTTTTGATTGTTTTCTTGTGTGTGTGTGTGTGTGTGTTAGTGTGTTAGTGTGTGTGTGTGTGTGTGTCACCTCTACAGAAAGTTTGGAGATAACCCGTGAGTGTGTCATCAGACGTCAAAGGGTCATTTGTAAAATCAATTTTATTGGTGTTAGACTAGGAAACATGTATCCAGTTTTGTTTATTTATATTTCCATAGTAACTGGTCGTATCTTTAGGTAACCTTATAATCACTTAAGCCACAACGTGAGAAGAAACCTTCTGACACGTGTGCCCTACTGTGACTCAGATCAGCACGCAGTCTGATAAGAGTCTTCATTGTCCGCATAAAGAAACTTTGCATCTTTGGTTATCCCAAATGCGCCCAATGAAGATTCTGATAAGACTGAGCTAATGCGCAGGCTGATCTGATTCTTCGCTGTGCGCACATGTTTGAAGGTACGTTTTCTGACGTCACGGCTTATTTCTAGAACTCATTTAATCCACATTGCGTCTTGATCTGATGTACGATTAAAGGTTCTATGGCTGCAAGTGCGTGCGTTTAACCCTTGCCATGCTGAATAAATTAAGATGCCACGCTCTCTTCTAATTTTCAGCCAATCAGAGTCCTTGATCCAGGTCGTTGATATAAATTCACATACTGAACGGTAAATATTGTAGATCCAAATCAGTTCAGAAGCCAACTGATCTGGATCTTCACTGTTTGCAATAGCAGGGGATATCAGGGTTCAGCAGGCCAAGGGTTAAGTTTCTAAATTTTTGAAAGAAACCTAACTAAATATATATGAAGTAAACGATGACCAGTTCTATATTGCAGTGCGAAATTGCATTAAACAATGCACAACCATGGGCTATTGTTTATAAGTAGTATATGGTGTCACTACCCATTGTGGCACACTATACTTCATTTATACTTCAGAGAAGAAAGAATTTTTCTTAACCATCACGAAAACATGCCTATATAATTTTGACCCCTTAAACCCCACTTTTATATACTAAAATCTGGAGTTTACAGGGGTATACATTCTTTTTCTTATTTCTCCTCAAAACATAGATTGTAGGTACTCGTTAGAACCGCCTCGTTACCACAATCTATGTTTTGAGCAGAAATATGAAAAATATCAGAATTTTTATCTGAAAACTTTCAGTATTTTGGTGGTGAATTTTTCAATATATTTGAATAGGCGTGTTTTTTGTAATGACATTTCTGTTGTCGGAAGTCTTCCTATTAAATATTTTGAAATACGTCAAAGTTTAACGTGAGACGTATGGCCATGTTAAAACGATGTAAAATAAAACTAAATTACTGCTTTTGGAACAAACATTACGAAAACATGCCTATTCAAATATACTGGAAATTTGAAAAAAATGAAAATTTTCAGATTAAACATTCTGATATTTCTCATATTTCTGCTCAAAACATGGATTGTGGGTACTCGTTAGAACCGCCTCGACGAGGCGGTTCTAACGAGTACCTACAATCTATGTTTTGAGCAGAAATAAGAAAAATAATATATACCCTTGTGAACCCCAGTTTTACTATATAAAAGTGGGGTTTAAGGTGGTCAGAATTATATAGGCATGTTTACTTGATGGAAAATAAAACATATATCATATCATAATTGACTCAATGATCCAAGAGGAAATAAAAATATAATCTGCACCATGATAAAGTACGGTGAGACGTTTTACATATCATTTCAGTTTGGAAGACGTCTTTCATACAATGCATCAAAATTAAAGGTGAGGTGTAGGGCCATGCTGCCACGGTGTAACCCCTTCTCCCCACCCAGCCTAGATCCTACAGTAACCATCTCATTACAGAATTCATACTTCGTTGGTCCACGGTTGAATAGGGAACCCTTGCGCAGACCGAACAACTGTATGTAGGTGGAACTGTAGTCTGGCCCCAGACCCTTTCTTTATTTTTCTTTTCTTTCTTTTTCTTCTTTTTTTTTTTTTGAGGGGACACAACACTTGTATAGCTTGTAGAATTTTTGTTTACTTCAGTCCCTTGGCTAGAAAGAAAGGTTTTTGTTTTTGTTCAGCCATGGGTAACTTGAAGTTGGATTAAAGAGGATCATGATAAAAAAAATAATGTAGAGAAAGAGAAATAGATATAAAACAAAAACAACTGGAGCCAGTCTAGTGGAACTGTATCAGAATTAACCCTTAAGTCACCAATCACAGCTGCAGCTGACGACAATTCTATCTTCTTTATTTTACATAGAAAATAAGTATTGACCTTTCATGTGAATCACCAGACGATTCACATGAAATGTCGTCTTATTTTCTGTGAAAAATAAAACATATAAAATGCCGTCTGCTACAAATTTTGCTTGGTGCTTTAAAGCTAAGTACGGGCGTTGGATAACCATATACCGGGTTCTTCCTCTCAATGTCGGATTCCTGATAATTCTGGACTTCTTTCACTTTTTTTTTTTTTTTTTAAGCGACCAAAGATTTTTTTTTCTTGTACTTTTTTGTCACTCTTTTCCATGGATAATTTCTGTTGCGGTTCTTCTTCTTGCTTTAATTCTTTTCATTTGTTCATACCGTTTTCGAAGACGCCTTCACTTATAGTTGTGGTGCAGGAGGTCTAAAGTGCCTTGTGGCGGCCGCAAAACGTCTCCCTGTACGTCACCATAGTGTGCATTGGGCCCATTCTCTTTGTTTTGAAAATCGAATACCGCTTAAGCCGGTGCTGGCGGAGTGGCGGTGGGGGTGGGGGTGGGGGTGTATGCAGTCTCACAATCTATGATTGTGGGAGTCGTTGCAAACAAATTAGGACTGATCAGATGCCGCCCTCTGCATTGTTTACCAGAGGACTTGTTAAGGAGGAGTATTTAGTGATAATTCTGGGATATTTTTTCTTATTTCTCCATGAAAACATATGTCACCGAGGCGCTTCTAATGAGTACCCACAACGTATGTTTTTATGGAGAAAATTATCCCAGAATTATCATAAAATACTCCTCCTTAACAAGTCCTCAGTTTACTATGCTATTAACAATAATTCTGATCAGGGTCTTCATTGTTTACTTTGCAATTAACAATTTGCAGCAGCTGAAGCAATTAAGAGACATTGTATATAACACTAAATTATTTTATACAACGGTCTTTTGAGTTGATAATGGAACTTTCCTACTTGAATCAAATTTGAGTTCACCATGAATAGAGTCCCAATATGAATATGGTCACGTTGTAATACTGAACTGCAGTGTTTTTATTTTAACTTTACCTTATAGGAGCTGGTGCACTCATCAGTCTCTTTTTTTATTCGAACAATGTTTGACCATATACATAATATAAGCCATAGCTCTGACTAGAGTACTACACTACAAGTTTCGGTTGATAGGAAAATAACCAAAATGTCTCCTATACGCTTCCCTTAACCATTGTCCTGCTGAACCCAGGTATGTCCTGTCTTTGCAAACACCGTAGATCCAGATCAGTTGGCTTCAGAAGAAGCCAACTGATCTGGATCTGCACTGTTTGCCATTAAGAATGTGAACTTGCATCAACAACCTGGATCAAGTAATTTGATTGGCTGAAAATTAGTCATGGGTGTGGCATCTTAATCTTGTTAGCATGACAAGGGTTAAGAATGAGAAGGATGATCTGCCCATATTATAGACAGAACATAATTTACTTGTAATATATTTGACAGTACATAATTATATGACACGACGCTATACTTGCTACCCGAAATATTCTGACTCCTTCGAGCTCTGTCAAACACTTGACTAGCTGGTAATGTGTTTGAATTTAAACAATGAAACCTCTGGTGGTCAAACTGCTCTTGGTCTGCACTGATTGTTCAGGCATGTTTGACCGAATATTTGGATTGTTAAATTTGACACGTTTTTTGTCGTCTACAAGAAGGGTACGGGTAAAATACAACGGAAGACTGCAGTTTTGTTTACATATTTCTTTCATTTTAAGAAATTAAACGATTTATTTACAAACATAATATACAATATACAAACAACAATAACAAGAACATTATCAAGAGTCCAAGAAAGCGTGTACCTATGATCAGTGGGAAATTGTTATTATTGCCCAAACATCATGGACTGATTTTTAATGACAGATTCTATCTGCCATTCTTCGTTGCCACGCATGATTTTAGGGAAAGTGACTTTTGACTACCATTAAATTTCGTATTTATCCGCGCACAAAAGTAGACCCAATGTTTTACTGTGTGTATATTAGTACGCCATTGAAGAGCTATCCATACAAAAGTAGTGCGACTTGTGCTTGACCTATGGTGAATCGCTGAGAA
The DNA here is from genome assembly GCA_964016985.1 of Anodontia alba. Classification (NCBI taxonomy): domain Eukaryota; kingdom Metazoa; phylum Mollusca; class Bivalvia; order Lucinida; family Lucinidae; genus Anodontia; species Anodontia alba. The sequence continues at coordinate 6,873,715 of OZ024830.1, read as the reverse complement.
AACCCGCCTTATTACATGTGCGAACAACAAAGGCGCAGATCAGCCTGCGCGTCCGCGCAGGCTGATCAGCGCCTTTGTTGTTCGCTATAGCTCGTTTGTTTTCGACGAAGAAGCGTCTCACAAATAAATGGAGAACAGAATGATACCTGGAATTTATTAGTTTCTCATAGAATCTGTCATTTCAGGGCTGTTCAGTCCTTTGATTTTATCAGTCATCCTGCAAACATTTTGTTTGAACAGCCTGTAAAATATATGCACATACCTAGCCATTTCACATTACGAAAACACGCCTATTCAAATATATTGAAAATTTCACCACCAAAAACTGAATGTTTTGAGATAAAAATTCTGATATTTTTCATATTTCTGCTCAAAATATAGATTGTGGGTACTCGTTAGAACCGCCTCGCCCAGGCGGTTCTTACAAGTACTTACAATCTACGTTTTTTTGAGTAGAAATAAGAAAATGTATACCCCTGTAAACCTCAGTTGTACTATATAAAAGTGGGGTTGAAGGGGATCAAATTTATATAGGCGTGTTTTCGTGACGAGTTTTAGAGCTATCCTGGTCACACTCAAACTGCACATTCCTCGACATGTTTGTGCAGTTTTCTCGAAACCTGTGAACTTTGCTTTAACCAATGGATATTAATGCGACGTTCACATGTACTGGAATTGTGTTCTTTAGATGCATATTTCAAAATACATGTCGTCTGGTAATGTTTAAATGAGGAAAACTTGACATTTCATTTGTTTTAATTCTGTGAGTGTTCATTGCTCTCAAGAGTCATTCCTTTTAGAATCCAATATATATTTTTAAAACAATTGCAATATTATGCTGCATTTTTTTTTTTTTTTTTTTTTTTGAGTTATGGTCCAGCTAATTTAATTTTAGCATAATCAGCTAATTGCCAATGAGAAATCGAACTCGGACTATTTTACCTCAGCTTTTGGTATGTTTTGAATGATGTTTCAAGCATTTACAAGAAACTTCATTACGAAAACACGCCTATTCAAATATATAGAAAATTTCATCTCCAAAAACTGAAAAAATTCAGATAAAATACTCTGATATTTTTCATATTTCTGCTCTCGGTGAGGCGGTTCTAACTTGTACCCACAATCTATGGTTTTGAGCAGAAATAAGAAAAATAATGTGTACCCCTGTAAACCCCAGTTTTACTATATAAAAGTGGGTTTTAAGGGGGTCAATATTATATAGGTATGTTTTCGTGATGATTTACAAGAAACTTCCATCTTGATATATTATAGCATTTACAAGCTTTTTGTGCATATTCGGACATTTCGTCCACCTCGAGTACATTGTTCAAACTAAATACTAACAGTAAAACCAGTTTGCCTTTACTTATTTCATTCTACAGAACTATCAATCATCTCAAATTTTATGAGAGTTTTTCCATTTTAGAACTTACATTTTGTTATAAAATGCAAATTATCAGAGTACCTTCTTGGAAATTTGGAATTTTTGCATTTCTTTCATTTTGCTCTCGAAAGTGTTTGGAAATAGTATTTTGCAACAAATAAGCGATAAAGGTTTTTATTTTAGCTAGATTTTATTATAAACTTACTTTGAAGTGTTGACTATTTTCTTGTAGTAGTATTGAAGGGTGGACGATAACATGAGAATAAGGGCTATGTCGAATATTTGAATATGTTTGCGAGGCAACATTAACCCTTAAAGCGCCAATCATAACTGAGCAGAAAACAATTTACTTTTTGTTTTCAGAGAACAAAATCTTGACATTTTGTGTGAATCAACTGCCAAGCAGATGATTCACATAAATTATCAAGACTTATTTTCTCTGAAAACAAAATAATAATAAATAAAAAAAATCAAAATGTCTGCTACACAATTTTTGCACGGTGTTTTAAAGGTTAAAGTATGATTCAGATCAGATTGCGCATACAATAGTCAACAAATTCGACTGATTTATATGAAAAACATGGACTCTGTAACAGGAGTGAGATCAGGTGCTCTGTGGTTAGCTTACAGCATATGCCATAAGGCAGACGTTTTCATGTCAAGGCATTTACTATGGACCCTTATAGTCCATTTGTCTTGCAGCAGTTTAAAATAATGACTGTCTGCTAGCATCCTAGCCAGCCTTCAACAAAATCACTTCTCTCTTCTGTTGTTTTAAACGGTTCAACTCCGTCAGCTTAACGCTTAACACTCTGGGTAAAATTTTCAGCAGACGACATACAGAAATATTTTTTTTCTATTTCTTCCCAGACAACAATGGAGACAATCTGCATGAAATGTCAGATCATGTTTTCTGGCAAAATATAAGAAAAATGCTATCAATTTGCCGTCTGCTGAATTTGCCCATAGTGTGGTTAAGATTGAATAATAAATAATAAATAAATATTAAACCGCATGTCATCGCGCATCAAAGTTATAGCTAAAACTAGGGGAAGGATTCTGGTACTGATGTCCCTTCAAATGCGGATGTCTGTAAGAAGCACTATAGTCCATGTTTCTACTGTACGGTGTCTGCCGGGCCTTGGACGCCATCAAATATGTATCGTGAGCGTATTGAGCGTAGGCAAATGATTCTGCTGTTTGGTACGTCGTCGGCAGACGAATACTGGAGTTAAAGCCGGACTGGAACGCTGGCGGTGACACTTCTGGGGATTCTTTAATCTCGTCGGATCCTGAAGTATGAAGGGTATCGATTAACCCATTGTATACTGAATAGACTCTCCCACTATATATATTGGAAGAGTCCAATTTCAATTTTAGGTACGTCCGGCTATGACATTTACATATTTCTAGAGAAAAATGGCTAAACTATTTGCAAACAGTGAGGACCCTGATCAGACGCCACGTTGTGCGGCGTCTGATCTGGGTCTGCATTGTTTTCCAGTTACCCTTTTACGGGTCTCCCGACTATAATGGGTTAAGAAGAATGGACATACCTGGTAGATTAGAGTGGCTCCAGTCTCCAGTCACTAAGTATTTATTCTTATATTCCTGTTTGATAATCAATAAAAAAAATCACCAATATCATGACTATCAACTCTAGTCACTAGTGACCCACCTTCAAAGTCATGATAGTATTTTGGTTATATTCTAGTGGATTATCGAATAGGATTATAATAATGACTGTTTAGTCACTGGAGACTGGAACCAATATACTGGTAGATTTCCCGCCATTTGTTACAAGGCAGATAATTTTTGTGACTTCCTGTTTGCCTTCCTGCCCATTTACTCTTTCACTGCCAGAGGCGATAATAATAGGCTTTTGCAAACACATAGATCCAGATGAGATGGCTCATGAGCCGTCTTATCTGGAACTGCGCTGTTTGACATTCAGTCTTTCAACTTTACATATAAACGTCTTTCCAAGTGATAGTTTGTTTTAAAAACGACAGACGACAAATGTACCATTGCATCAACAAAACACACCTATATAATTTTGACCCCCTTAAACCCCACTTTTATATAGTAAAACTGGGGTTTACAGTGGTATACATTAGTTTTCTTATTTCTGCTCAAAACATAGATTGCGGGTACTCGTTAGAACCGCCTCGACGAGGCGGTTCTAACGAGTACCCGCAATCTAAGTTTTGAGCATAAACAAGAAAAATATCAGAATTTTTTATTTGAAAATTTTCATTTTTTAATGTTAAATTTTTCAGTATATTTGAATAGGCATGTTTTCGTAATAGGGAGCACATTCTTTCCTTTAAGGGTTGGCCCTATATTTAGAAGGGGACATAATAATTTTAACCGTTGCCTTCTCTACAAGTGTATCCATTTTCCTTAACATCACAGTTCAAGCATTATGTAGACATACTATTTGCAAGCAAGCTTGTTTGAGCACAACACTAAACAGGAGGAAATATTCTTGGTTACAGTTTATGCTTCATGTAACCGATAACTAACATTATTTCATATCCGACATTCTCAGGAAATTACTATTGCTAACTTTGTTTGATATGATCTTCTTGGTTTTGTTATATCATACTTTTTCTTTTATATTTCATGCCCAGTTAGAGAGTTCCCGTCTGCTGGCATTTTTACCCAGCAAGCAAACTGTTAAAGATAAACCATAGAAAAAAAGTCTTTCTAAGGACTGTTTCTCATTACCTCGTTTCCTGGTTGTATTTGATAGATGTATAGAACTGGGCCTCTGATGGTTTCTAGGCTGTCCACAGGGGCTCATCTGAGACAATACGTCTACCATACTGTAAGAATATGCATACAAAGTATTACTCTGGCAGTTCTTAAGCAGAAAATATTAAAATTTCACACATTTGTTTTCACTTGAATACTCAAGAATGAATAGTAAAGAATAGTACTTCAGCGAAGGAAAAACAAGATAGCCAAAACGTATCGCTTACCTGAATACCAGAAAATACCTAGCTATGTTTAGGTTTAGGAAGACTTGTCATTTAAAGATTTTTCTATTTTTAAGCTCTGGTGGTCATTTTGTTCATTGGGTTTAAGGAAGAATTGTCATTTAAAGATTTTTCTACAAAACGTAGCCGCAGCGTCGAAACGACGTCGCCGCGACATGGCGAAGTCGCGGCGGCGACGGAGCGAGGCTGCCGCATGTTGCGTTATATGTGCGTCATATGCTTAATTGATTACATAATGTTTAAGTTCATTAGTAGAAAAAGAATGTTACTCTATTGTATATATGTATATTTGTGTATGTATGTATTCGCGTAGGTATGTGTGTGCATGTATGCATATATGTACTCGTGTACATGCAGATGCGTGCGCGCATACATGAGCATATGCACGGGCGTTGCATGTATGAACATGCATATGTTTTTGTATGTATGCACGCGACATGGTATACAGGGGTATATCTTATTTTTCTTATTTCTGCTCAAAAACATAAATTGTGGGTACTAGTAAGAACCGCCTCGGCGAGGTAGTCCTAATGAGTACCCACAATCTATGTTTTGAGCAGAAATATGAAAAATATCAGAGTTTTTTATTTGAAAATTTTCAGTTTTTGGAGGATAATATTTCTATATATTTGAATAGGCGTATTTTCGTAATGAACAGCAGCTATTATATATAATCTCGATAAGACTTGTGGGTAAAATTAGCGTTTGTTGTGTTCCCAGAGACATACTGGTTTAAGGAAATGTGATTAATGCAAATTTATGTTGATGGTATTTATTATCTTATATCCATGTTGTTAACTACATATACTGAATAACCGCCATGATGTCTATTTATATATGCTCATATATATTAGAATGTCCTCTCGCTGACCTAGAGTGAAATGAAATCTGAGAATTTGAGATAGCTCTGTCGGCCATCTTGTTCATTAATGCAGAAACATTAAACTAGTTAGGTAGAGTCACCTTGGCAACATTCATGTGAAGTTTGATTGAAAGGAGAATTGTCATTTTAGGATGTTTTCTACTTTAGCTCTGGCGGCCATCGTAATAACTGAAGCGGAACCATAAAGTATTCTGGTGGAGAGTCATCTGGGCAACATTCCTGTGAAAAAGGTAAGAGTCAAGTCCAGGGAGTGCCACAATCACGAGCTACAGCCCTTCCCAGACACCAAGAAGAGGAGGAATCAGACATAACCAAACAAGCGCAAATCGAACAAACGTGCGAAAAGCACTAAGATAAGCTCATTCTTCCCCAAGCGAGGTAATCACAATGCTAAAAGGACTGAAACCACAAGAACAAAATGACATAAGGTAAGACATAAAATAAATCGCCTCGTAGAATAAATCACAAAGCAACAAAGAGTAAGACTAACACCGGGACCACCGCCTTAGAACGGTCAGTAGAATAAACCACCGGGGGTTTAAAGCACTTTTACGGCCAGCCAACTTCACCCTAGAAGTTTGGTTGTAATTGGCCTAAGGGTGTAAGAGGAGTTTGCCAAGAAAACATTTTTCTATTTTTAGCTCATACCTCCATCTTGTTCGTTGGATCGGAACCGTTTTATGTATTTCGGTGTTGTCATTTACATATATGTTTTTATTTTTAGCTCTGACGGCAATCTTGTTCATTAGAGCGAAACCATTTAAACCATTTTGGTAGAGAGTCCCTATACAACATTCCTGTGAAATTTGATTGAAATTGGCCTAAGGGCGTAGGAGTTTTTTTTTATTTATTTGTTTTTCTATTTTTTTAGCCATCTTGTTAATTGGAGCGGAACTGATTTAGCTATTTTTTGGTAGAAAGTTACCTAGGCAACATTCCTGTGAAGCTTGATTGAAATTGGCCCAGGGGTGTAGGAGGAGTTATTATTTAAAGCAAATTGTTGACGCCGCACGACGACGACCGACACTGACTGATCATAGTAGCTCACCATGAACACTTCATGCTCAGGTGAGCTAAAACCTACGTGTATTTCATTTCCGCAAACTGCAAAATTTAAGTTTAAAAGCAAAAACAATTAAATACTATGTTATAGTTACTGAAAAGGAACTGGTAAATTGTTTGTAGGAATGCATGTAGCATTGCCAACCACAGACGTTATTCTGTTATACATCGTAGGAATTATTAAATAAGAGAAAATTGTACTACAGTCTAACTTCAATGGCTCGAACAGCTTTAGGACCATAGAAAATTTTTCGAGACATTAGTAAATCGAGCCACTGAGGGTTAATCATGGTGCCAGGTCAGGAAGCAAATAGTGATAATTTAGGGATTTTTTTTCTCGACTTTCTACAAAATAATTGTATGTTGAGTGTACTCATTAGAATCGCCTCAATGAGACGATTTTAATTAGTACGCACAACATACAATTCCATGATAAAATGAAAAAAAAGTCCCTAAATATTTGTTTTCTTGAGCTTTTTGAAGGAATTTGTAGGGACTGAAAAACGAGTTCGAATCATCCACGGTAAGCGAGCCAACCGTGTTCGAGCCATTGAGGTTATACTGTATTTGTGACGGAGTACAACATTTCCTACATATTTGCATGTGCCCCCTACGATAACGCAGATCAGCCTGCGCATCCACACAGTCTGATCATACTCTTCGCAGGACACTTTGTGTATATTCAAGGATCCAAAACATCTTCAGGCGGACAGCGAAGACTCTGATTCGCGTCTTCACTAGGAGCATATGCAATCATAGGAAATCATTACGAAAACACGCCTATTCAAATATATAGAAAATTTCACCTCCAAAAACTGAAAATTTTCAGATAAAAATCTTTGATATTTTCATATTTCTGCTCAAAACATAGATTGTGGGTACTTGTTAGAACCGCCTCGCCGAGGCGGTTCTAACAAGTACCCACAATATATGTTTTTGAGCAGAAATAAGATAACGTATACCCCTGTAAACCTCAGTTTTACTATATAAAAGTGGGGTTTAAGGGGATCAAAATTATATAGGTATGTTTTCGTGATGGCTGTGCCCAGACTCATTCGTGCTCAGGTTAGCTTATGCTTATTTTTTTTCATGTCATACACAATCTTAGAAATGAAAAAAAAAAAGAAAAAAAAAACTAAAAAAAAAAAAAAAAAAAAAAAAATAAGAACATCCATGCACTCTGATTAAAGCTTTCACATTTCGAATATATGCTCATCGGCTACTGTAGAATAAGCCGACCAAAAAAAAAAAAAAAAATGATCAGACTTTATCATACCCGTTGGCTCAGCTGAGGCTTTGCATCCATCAGAATTAAGGGTGGGGTTTTGCGCGAATAAAACTAGTTTAACCCGCGTATGTTTTTCTACTGATCATTCAAAGGCAGTTCTTCTGTTGCAATTTATCTTTGTTTGTGCGTTTGTGGCTTCATATGTGGCATTTGTGTTTGTTAATTGTTCATCTCTACTTCTTCTGGTGCCTAGGCAGGGCTGTGCATCACGAAAACATACCTATATAATTTTGACCCCTTTAAACCCCACTTTTATATAGTAAAACTTGGGTTTACAGGGTGTACATTATTTTTCTTATTTCTGCTCAAAAACATAGATTGTGGGTACTCGTTAGAACCGCCTCGTCGAGGCGGTTCTAACGAGTACCACAATCTATGTTTTGAACTGAAATAAGAAAAATTTCAGAATTTTTTTTATCTTAATTTTTTCTTTTTCTGGTTGTAAAATTTTCAATATATTTGAATAGGCGTGTTTTCGTAATGCTTCGTGATTTGTGGCATTCCCTGGACTTATAGGATATTCCCTTCACTTATAGGATTGCTGTTCGCAGATGCCCCAAAACCCTTTTTTTTTTTGACATTATGTGGATCGTATGTATGTAGGCGTACCAGCGGATGAGCAGATCAATATAAGAATTCATGTCACTCACCAGTCGTTAGGGTCCACATCCCGAAAGCCTTTTGCGAATGGATTACTGGCTATTTTCAACTGCGTTATCTGAAAACAAGGGAAAATTAGTATCACAAATAATTAACCCACTGATGTCAAGCGTCCCCTAAAAAGGACATTGACAAACAGTGTAGACCCAGATCAGATGCTGCAGATCAGGGTCTTTACTGTTTGCATTTAAGAGAGGAATTTCTACTTATCAGACACCCCTTCCATTGGAAATGGACTAGTCCAAAGGGTTGAGGTAGTTGTCCACTTGGCTTAAATGGATTAACCTTCACACTCTCTGGGCAGATTCAGAAGGCTATAAAAGGATGATTTTTATCTTTTTCCCCAAAAAATATGCTTTGAAAAGTTATGCATATTGTCTCCTATGTAGGTTAAATATGTTGTTGTCAGAAAGAGAAACTACATAGCATCCAGAGTCTATCACTTCCGTGATCCTGTTTGTGATTTCTTGTGATGGACTTTTCTTGTGATTTGGCTTTCTGTTTGTAGTGTTTTCATTGTGGTGCCATTGCTTTAAGCGTGTCCGTGTTTCCCTTTGGTGTCCTGGACGGAAGGTGTTAGGTAATTCTATCGATTCCTGATCACTGCATTCCCCTTTCTATTTTCAGATCGACATTGAGCCCTTTACTTTGTTTCATCACAGTGTTGTCGATTATATGTGTATCACTGTGATGTTTTAAAGATAGGTAGAGGGCCCCCCTATGCGAACCGAGCATGTGTTTGTAATTGGGACTGCATCTAGTTATGGGTGAGGTTTCGCGCGAGAAACAAGCCCCAACCCCCAATTTCCAGTAGTTTTCCTACTCATCACGAATATATATCTATATAATTTTGACCCTCTTATACCCCACTTTTATATAGTAGAAGTAGGGTTTACAGGGATATACATTATTTTTACTATTTCTGCTCAAAAACATAAATTGTGGGCACTCGTTAGAACCGTCTCATCGAGGCGGTTTAAACGAGTATCCACAATCTATGTTTTGAGCAGAAATATGAAAAATATCAGATTTTTTTAATCTGAAATTTTTCAATTTTGGTGGTAAAAATTTCAGTTTATTTGAATAAGCTTGTTTTCGTAAGAGACAGGTCCTAGTCGGTTCCTCTATTGCAGTTCTATTTTGTACGTTTGTGGTTTCATGTAACGTTTGTTCTGTCCTTATTTGTTCCTCATCTCTCCTTCTTTTGATGCTTCGGGAGGGTTGTCCTTCTTGATGTGGCATTTCCTGGTATATACACATATACAGTGAACCCTCGTTACAACGACAAAATTTATTCCCAAAGAAGTTGCCATTGAAATGAATTTGCTGTTGTACAGAATATTCAATGAGCAGACTGATTTGAAAGAAAGTTCTTGTTTTGTTCTTATTTCCTCATAGAACATATGTTTTGGATATTTGTTAGAATCGCCTCCAAAACATTAGGGTATTTAATATAATATTCTTGCATAATTTGTGACCAACTGTTACCTCTTAAGCGAAGGTTTCGTAACAGTCAAATTATCATTATAATAAATTTGTCGTTGTATCGAGTGTCGTTATAAAGAGGGTTGACTATATTGGTTATAGCATATGTACCATCACTATCCATTACAAACAAATTAAACTCCAGATGAACGAAGGCTTCCAGGAATTTGTGTCAGGGTCGTTAACAAAATATTCAGACATTATAGGATTTTCCAATCCAACAACTGAGCTCAGGTCGTCCTACATGGACGGGAATGCCCTATGCGTTCTGTTTATTTCATATTAATATTAACCCATCTCTGATCTAATTCAGCAGAACAACACATTTATGATATTTTCTCTCATTTGTCCCAGAAAACAGGATTTGATATTTCATGCACAATTTGTATGATATGTCAAAACCTGTTTTCTTGAAAAGAAAGGAAAAATGCCTAAATATGTCTTCCGCTGAAAATTTTACCTCTAGTGCTAAGTGTTAAAATGTCTATAGTGAAATGCTTATCAAATAAACTTACCCTGTGATTTTGATAGGCCGTGACAGCCATAAATTTGGTTTCTGGAAAAACAAACGTTTTATAATTCTGTGTTTTGGAACAATCCTCCGACTTCGGATACACATACACCACATGGAAACGGGGCTGGAACTTGTGCATGGAATTTAAAATTATCTGTAAAGGTATAAGAAACAAGAGTTATATCAATTCGTTAAATTTCAAATTCTTGACAATATGCAAATAATAAAATTGCACAATGATGTCAAAATCACCGGTGATACAAAAGTATAAGTGAAGATACCCAGAAAATGCTACAATCACGAAGCCAAATACTCCCGAGGCACAAAAAGAAGGAGAGATAAGGAACAGATAAGGATAGAACATTACGAAAACACGCCTATTCAAATATATTGAAAATTTCACCACCAAAACCTGAAAGTTTTCAGATAAAAAATCTTTTTTTTTTTTTTTTTTTTTTTTCATATTTATGCTCAAAACATAGATTGCGGGTACTCGTTAGAACCGCCTCGGCGAGGCGGTTCTAACGAGTACCCACAATCTATGTTTTTGAACAGAAATAAGAAAAATAAAGTATCCCCTGTAAACCTAGTTTTACTCTATCAAAGTGGGGTTTAAGGGGGTCAAAATTATATAGGTATGTTTTCGTGATGAAACGCCACATATTGAAACACAGACACACAAACACCAGTTTTGCTTCTTTGGGAATATTAAGTATACGGTACTTTAAGGATATGATAATCAGCACCGTGACTTAAAAAAAAAGTCGGAACAAAGCAGTTCACGATTTAATATTTGTATTTTGTACAGTTTGTATGCAATAATAGTAATACTCTAGATTTGTTTATTCGTTTACTGTTTAACAGTACACTGAGAACGTATGGAAATTGATAGACATTTTGAACTGAGTAATTTTCTGTGTCAGTATCTAATGTTTTGCCAGGCTTTACAAGTGCTGAAACTATTACAAACGAAACGTTAAAAACATATAACATATGTTCTAACAATAGACTTGTTTTAAATGCTGTCAATCACAAATCATGCCGCTTACAATCTTTTCTCCTGCCAAATGATAACAAATTGAAATGCGCAAATGCTGAATCATTGGATGTCGTACAATACACCAAAGAAAATCAAAGGAGAAAAAGAAAAGATTCTGATCAGACTGCGTGAATGTGCAGCATGTTCTGAACATTCGCTGTTATATATGCCTCGAAGACTTCTTTACAAATATCAAACTTCTATGGCTCGAACATCTTTAGGACCATAGAAAATTGTTCGAGACATGGGTAGTTCGAGCCACTGAGGGTTAATCATAGCACCAGTTCAGGAAGCAAATAGCGATAATTTAGGGAAATATTTTCGATTTTCTACTCAATGATTGTATATTGAGTGTACTCATTAGAATCGCTTCGATGAGGCGATTCTAATGAGTACACACAACATACAATTCCATGATAAAATAAAAAAAGTCCTTAAATATTTGTTTCCTTGAGCTATTGGAAGGATTTTGTAGGGACTGAAAAACGAGTTCGAATCATCCACGGTAAACGAGCCATCCGTGTTCGAGCCATTGAGGTTATATTGAATATCGGAGACTGAAATCAGCCCGAATAGAACGCCCATCGAATATTGTGCTAAAACAGTGAGGCTGACCTGTCGTCGCTGGGTGTTAATGCATAGCTACAGATAAGAGGGGGTATCCACATTAATATTTTTCTTATTTCTCAATGAAAGCATATGTTGTGGGTACTCATTAGAAGCGCCTCGCCTATCCACATAATATTTTTTCTTATTTCTCAACGAAAACATATGTTGATGTCTCGACGAGGCGCTTCTAATGAGTACCCACAACATATGCTTTCATTGAGAAATCAGAAAGATATCAGAAGTTTTCGGATGAAAAAAAGTGCCTTATCTGTTGCTATGTTAATGTAAAAAGGCTCATGAATATATGTGTCAATGGAAGGGATGTTAAATTCATAACATTTATCATGCCAAGTCGCCTCTACAACTTCATCTCTTTGGATGGATAGGTCTCTTTCAAGCAGAAGGATGTCTGGTTATTTTCTGTTACTTTCATTAACATGTTTTATAAACTCCTGTATTAAATGTAAACAATGTAGACCCTGATCAGATGCTACATTATGTTGTAATAAAAACAAATGTATTCTGAGATGAAGGGATCCTGTGGAATAAATGCAATCCGCAAAACCCACCAAGCTGCAAGTTTCCTGAGGTGACTGCCACGAGTCCTCACTATTGTTTTATCACAATATTTGATTCAATTTTCACGTTTTTTTTTTTTTTTTTGTTTGTTTTTTTAGCGGATGTGTCACTGATTGAGTAAGGGAGCCTCTATGCGAACGGAACAATCAGTCTGTACAGTGAAATCTGTGCAAGAGAGCCACCTTTGAGATGGACTTTAAATAGTGGTTGATGTGGAAAAAGTTGTCCGTCTTATCAAGGTACATGTCATGTAATTTTGCTAGCAAAATTACATGACATGTACCTTTATAAGACAACCACCTTTTCACATCAACCACTTAAGTCATAAGACAACCACCTTTTCACATCAACCACTTAAGTCAATCTCAAAGGTAGCTTTCTTACACAGGTTTCTCTGTATTTTTCAACAGTTGAATCTAGCAAGAAGAATTGGTACCAGTAACATCGATCTAAAAGCTGTAGTTGTTTTTACTGTTGACCGTTTTATTGCAGTGGTCATGTATGGGCTGTCCGCTGGTTCCGAAGAATGTATTATTACTTACACGACGAGTACTGAATATTTATTGAACTATAGAATTCGCGTTTACTAAAACCCATATGAAGTGCGAATATTGAGGTTAACTATGCACCAAATCAGGGAACTTCGCCAAAAGTGTAATCCAGATCAGAATGTGATGTCCGATGTACTATTTGCAAGTGGCATATAAGAAGATATGCCACTTGCTATTTGCCATTAAAATAATAGCTTTGTAAAGTACTTCTGCAAACTACTAATGGATTAGCAGCCCGGCTTCAAAGATATCTAATGTTCTATTTCGGAAGTCCTTGTGTTTTATAAATTATATGAAAATAGAGCCTTCGAAAAAAAAAAAAAAATGACCAAAACGGATATAATACACTAGTTTTTATTTGGTGTGTTCATGAACAGTTATGTAAGTTGCTATAAAAGTGCTTTAAACCCCACGGTGGTTTACACTACTGACCGTTCTAAGGCGGTGGTCCCGGTGTTAGTCTTACTCTTTGTTGCTTTGTAGTTTATTCTACGAGGCGATTTGTTGTCTTTCCATGTGTCATTTTGTTCTTGTGTCTTTAGTCCTTTTAGTATTGCGATTACCTCGCTTGGGGAAGAGAGAGCTAATCTTAGAGAGCTAAAACGTTTGTTCGATTTGTGCTTGTTTGGATTTGTCGGTTTCCTCTTCCTCTTGGGGTCTGGGAAGGGCTGCGGTTTGTGATTGTGGCACTCCCTGGACTTTTCTTTTACCTTTTTTTTGCAGCACTGCTCACGTCTCCTCGCACCTATTTTCTATTTTAGAATCCAATGATCATAAAGTTTCAGCCCGTATACGTTTAATGATGCCACCTCATTTGTTAATTACTACTGCTTTCAGTTTTGAACGACTGAAGAAAATAGTACTGTTTATATCCTTATAATTTTAATGAGTAACGCTTTGCACTCTGGGTAAAATTTTCAGTAGACGACAGTTTGAAATATTTTTCTTATTTTTCCCAGAAAAAAACAGATTTTGATATTCTCCGACAATTTGCATGAAATATCGAAACCTGTTTTCTTGGAAAAATAAGAAAAATGTCGTCACTTTGTCGTCTGCTGAATTAGCCAAGAGTGTGGTAAAGATTAAGACCATGTGCATGTAAATGATAGACAATAGTTTATGTTTTTAATATACATAACTGTATACATTTCAGATAATTCAACTTGAGGAACCGCATTAAACCTTTCCAAACCTGCTCAAGATCTAAATATTGTTGAAAATTTCACCGTTTGTTTGACTCTATTAAGCGTATCTATTTACGCAAGATTTAATCTTAAAGTCCGATACGGCTCTTTATCACCATAGTTCCGATAAAGTATATCAGAACCCGTCAATATATCGAGGCATCGACACGAAAACCATTCTAGCTCATTAATACAGCGCTGACAGACGTGTTCAAGACCTCATTCTACTGTCCATTATACAGGATGTGAGTAAATGTGCGTTATCAGTTTGTAAAATTGTAAATCAAACATTCAATATTGTGTTATACTGGTGTTTATGCCATTTTAATTCTTTGTGTCAAACATTCCTTCAAGAACTACTTTTTTGAAATGGAAATGAAGCTTGTAAGCGATTTATCGAGCGAATTATTAATTCGTCACCACCAGTTAATAATCTGCAAATAAATAATTCGTTCCCACGTCTTAATAATTCGTTACGGCCAACTAAAAACCGTTCCAACGAATTAATACTCCGTTTGAACAAATTACATGTATTAGCGCATTCCCACTGGTCAGAATAATTCGTCCCAACAAATTACTCGTTCCAACGAATTAAAGCTACATTCCTAGTAGCTTTTTCTGAAATGGTGGAATGTTGGCAAGCGTAATGAACTCATCCACCTGACGGTTTAGCCCTTATATATATGCAAATTTGCATATATATCCCTTTAACCCTTTCAACCCAGCAGAACGGTACTTATGCAAACAGTGTAGATCCTGATGAGACGGCTCATCATGATCCGTCTCATCAGGATCCACACTGTTTGTAATTCTGTTTTGATATTTGATTGAGACCCCTTTTTGGAATAATAATTCTGCCCAGATTCAAAGATGGAAGAGTCCACTTCAGAAACTCAGGGATAAAAGGATTAAGTAAAACGATGTAGTGCCAGATAATCGAAGCATTTAATGAAACCTGGGACAAATGAAAAGCTGAAGTGAGTGCCAGTGAATCACGGGGTACTGAACAAACATTTTGATGTACAAATAAAAACGAGCAGTCACTGTAGCTAATTCCATCTCGGAACTTGAACCTGATTTTAAATACAGACCTGTTCATGAACTTGTACTTTCTAAAGAATGTCAAAAAGGGTTGCTGGTTGGCTTCTTAACATGAGTGCTGAATTCGTAAACTAACTAGATTGCTGCTTGTGTGCATGAGTACCTCAGAAGCTAAACTCATCTTTATTTATCGTTTAGATACTGTACCGTATGTACCCTAAATATCAAGAGAATTCAACTCTTTACCATATTCATGCCAAAAGTTGAACAACTCCATTTTACTTCTTGTTGTTGTGTCTAAACTTACATCACGAAAACATACCTATATAATATTGACCCCATTAAACCCATTTTATATGGTAAAACTGGGGTTTACAGGGGTATACATTATTTTTCTTATTTCTGCTCAAAAACATAGATTGTGGGTATCATTAGAACCGCCTCGCTGAGGCGGTTCTAACGAGTACCCACAATCTATGTTTTGAGCAGAAATATGAAAAATATCAGGGTTTTTGTATCTGAAAAATTTCAGCTTTTTTGGAGGTGAAATTTTCTACATATTTGAATATTATGGGTGTTTTCGTAATGAATGGATCAGTGGCAATCAGTATAGACCCTGATCTGCAGTATCTAATCAGGTCTACACTGTTCATCTGAATAGTTAGAGTAAATACAGTGTTCCAAGATAGTGTTTTATTGCCTTTCACCACAGTATTAAAATACAAGACGATTCCTCCTATAAAACAATTTTGCTTTACTTGAAAAAGATATGCCATACTCACATATTCACATGCCATAATGTCAAATACACACTTTTCTGAAAACCACCTCTAAAGTATAAATACTTACATGACCATTATCATCCATTAGATTATTCGTCAGTTTTAATTTATCAAAAGAAATTATTTGCTTCATCCACTGAGCACCCTTGGCTGGGGAATCTGGATGTACATGGATGCGCCCTGGCATGTACGGATCCGCCTTGCCTGCTACAACCCAGCTGGAACTGTGAAATGAGTATCTGGAATGGAATTACATGTAGTTGTCATTTATCAAAGCCTTCTGTGCAGAATAAAAACAGCATTACCAAGATGGGTCCAACCTTCTGTGATTGGGTAAAACAAAAGTATCCCATCTGACAGCGCATCACGAAAACATGCCTATATAATTTTGACCCCCTTAAACTCTACCTTTATATAGTAAAACTGGGGTTTACAGGGGTATACATTATTTTCCTTATTTCTGTTCAAAACATAGATTGTGGGTACTCGTTAGAACCGCCTCGGCTCGGCGAGGCGGTTCTAACGAGTACCCACAATCTATGTTTTGAGCAGAAATATGAAAAATATTAGAGTTTTTTATCTGAAAAGTTTCGGTTTTTGGAAGTAAAATTTTCTATATATTTGAGTAGGCGTGTTTTCGTAATGGTAAAAAGACCTTAGACCTATATGTACCTTATCATGAGAAGTTAGTTTTGTTCAGTTCTCTACCAATATAATAGAGAGGGGTGCGTACTATAGCAGAGGAATCGTTAAGGAGTATTAAATGATAATTCTGGGATAATTTTCTCCAGTTCTCTATATAAACATATGTTGTTGGTACTCATTAGAAGCGCCTCGCCAATGAATGCCCACAACATATGTTTTTATGGAGAAATAAGAAAAAAATATCCCACATCACGAAAACATACCTATATAATTTTGACCCCCTTAAACCCCACTTTTATATAGTAAAACTGGGGTTTACAGGGGTATACATTATTTTTCTTATTCTGCTTATAAAACATAGAGTGTGGGTACTCCTTAGAACCGCCTCGTTGAGGCGGTTCTAACGAGTACCTACAATCTATGTTTCGAGCATTAATATGAAAAATATCAGAATTTTTTATCTGAAAATTTTCATTTTTATTGTGGCATAATGTTCAGTATATTTGAATAGGCATGTTTTCGTAATGAGAATTATCACCAAATACTCCCCCTTATCAATCCCTCTGCTATAGTTCATTCACCATTTTTGTAGATGAATACATTTCAGTTTCCTGTGCAAAAAAGTACGAGAACAGTAAAACAAATATACCATATATTAAGTAAGAAAAAAATGATTTGGTTTTCTTCAAATTTTTCCGGTGACAATCAGAAAATCGCCAAACTATTTTGAATGGCATTTATTGTTGGACGCCATTTTGAATGACGTCCCATAAGCTTAATGCAGAGGACGTCATAAGTGACCAGTGGCGTTATTCAATTACTTGGAAATAATTGATTAGTATGATAATGCATAAATGTAGCCATGTTTTTTTTTATTTGTTTGTTTGCTTTTTTTTGTAGCCATGTTTTTTTTTTGTGTGTTTTTTGTTTTTTTGTTTCTAAATAAAGGCTTTGAATCAGACTATAGTGATAGTAGTTGTTGCTGACACGTGTACGCTGGGTTGTTTTTCCAACAGCTTTCCTCAGAGCATGAAAGAAGGTTAGAATAGTACGAGCTTACAATTGTTGACATTCTCGGCATGAGTTTGATTATGCCTGCCACATTAATATCAAAACATTGGCGAAAATACAAAGATTACGCCACAATGAAAATACTTCCGGAAAATACATTAACGCAAGGAAAATAACATGAGTAACCTTGCGAGAAAAAGTACCAATACTCCAAATAACGACTAGTTTGAAACTTCAGTGCTTTAATGTTCCATTAACAGTTTTTCAGTCAGTTCGGGACGATGCTTAAACAAAGCTTCAGATAATGGGAATATCAGAAAACACTTTCATATTTTACGCCAAAATATACATCACGAAAACATGCCTATATAATTTTGACTCCCCTAAACCCCACTTTTATATATATAGTAAAACTGGGGTTTACAGGGGTATAAATTATGTTTCTCATTTTTGCTCAAAAACATAGATTGTGGGTACTCGTTAGAATCGCCTCGCCGAGGCGGTTCTAACGAGCGCCCACAATCTATGTTTTGAGTAGAAATATGAAAAATACCAGTTTTGTATCTGAAAATTTTACAGATTTTCGAAGTGAAATGGTCTATATATTTGAATAGGCGTGTTTTCGGAATGTCTTGTGGGTACCCACAGGATATGCCATGAAGCAAAAATAATACAAAACATCCTGAAATATCATCTCAACAACCTATGGATAAGGTAAAGTATGATAAAAAACAAACAAAAAAAACTCTTAGTAAGTAAGCACTGAAACCTCATGATGACGTTGTTCTTGTATTTTACATTACAGTTATATCAATGTCACTGAACAGTGATCATAAACGTTTCTGTGCACAGTCTTGAGCTGAACAGCTTTCAGTGGGATTCGAGCACAATACAATACAAGACAATACAAGACAATACAAGACAATACAATACAATACAATACAATACAATACAATACAATACAATATACAATACAATACAATACAATACAATACAATACAATACAATACAATACAATACATTGTATTGTATTGTATTGTATTGTATTGTATTGTATTGTATTGTATTGTATTGTATTGTATTGTATTGTATTGTATTGTATTGTATTGTATTGTATTGTATTGTATTGTATTGTATTGTATTGTATTGTATTGTATTGTATTGTATTGTATTGTATTGTATTGTATTGTATTGTATTGTATTGTATTGTATTGCATCAACTGAACTACCTCAGCCACAACGTGAGAAAGGTACCTTCGGACATGTACATCTTCGGACATGTACACCAAGCGAAGATTCGAATCAGACTGGACGCATTTTGGATAGCCAGGGGTGCAACTCTTCTCTATGCGGACAACGAAGACTGTGTTCAGACTGTGTGGAATTGTGTCTTCGTTGGACACACACATACACGCCTACTCCACGCCTATATAATTTTGACCCCCCTTAAACCCTCTTTTTTATTTCGTAAAACTGTGGTTTACATGGTATACATTATTTTTCTTATTTCTGCTAAAAAACATAGAATATGGGTTTCGTTAGAACCGCCTCGCCGAGGCGGTTCTAACGAGTGCCCACAATCCATATTTTGAGCAGGAATATGAAAAATATCAGAATGTTTTATCTGAAAATGTTCCGTTTTTTGGTTGTAAAATTTTCAATATATTTGAATAGGCGTGTTTTCGTAGATGATGTCAGCAGGTACGCTTCTCAAGTGGCGGCTTACCTATGCTCCTTCAGGTATTGTCTCCTAGCTCCAGATAAGGCGCTTTTTCAATACTTATATTTTCTTACTCATTCAAAAAAATTGTTTTACGTATTCTCAGAATGGTTTCTCTTTCTTCTTATCATTGTTATTATTATTATCATTACTATTATTATCACTGTTTTTATAATAAAAAAAAACTAATAATCCTTATCTTATATCTGCAACGACACCAGTATGTAAAAAAAAAAAAAAAAGTTGAGAAAAAAAGAAAAAGTAAATCTCGGAATCTTTTCCAAGTCAATATCACTAGAATTGCGACAGCAACGATACGATTCTAATAGGCGCAGACCAAATTAAATGGAAAATAAACACAAATATCAAACATTACATATCCGAAACAGCGTTCCTATACCCTCATAAAATTATTTTTACCCTAAGAAATTGGCTTAGAAAGAAGTCTGTACAGGTTGTTATAATTATATTGGTTGTACACATATAAGAAAATAAAGTAAATTTTACCCCCAGAATCAAAATGCAGTAGAAACCCTGTCAAAACATGAACTTATCTGGCTCCTGATTCTGAGATATAAAACCGATCAGTAATTACTTCAAACAGAATCAAAACCGTTAGACTTGAAAATTGTTCTGTCTGTTTTCTTGTTTATAATCAACAAAAACTGCATTAATTGTACGAAAAAATATGAATCGCAACTAGCGAAAACGTCCCTTCTGATATGTGCGGCCAACGAAGACTCAGATCAGCCTGCGCATCCGATAAGTCTGATCAGAGTCTTCGTTGTCCACTTGAAGAAACTTTGCATCCTTGGCTATCCAAAATGCGCACAGGGAAGATTCTGATCTGACTGCGCGAATGCGCAGGCTGATCTGAATCTTCGCTGGGCCCATATGTCCGAAGGTACGTTTCCAGACGTTTCGGCCCATAAGTTATTTAATCCTAGTATTTCTTTGTACTATTTGTGATATTCGTGTGAACTGAAGCGGTAGCTAGCAACAGTTATCTGTCAGTAGCGCCTGACACTCACCTCTCACTGATAATTCTTGATCCCGTGCCTTATCAACCTGGGGGTGGGGAAATGTCAGCTTAGATTACTCAATTAATTGATACGCACCAAAGTAATTTCGTATTTGTGTGGTAAATTCCTCTGAACTTGCTAGAAAATATATTTTATTGTCGGTATTTTATTTCTATAGTTTCCTATTGTTAACCCATTGCAGTCGGGAGACCCGTAAAAGGGTAATTGGCAAGCAGTGCAGATCCAGATCAGACGCCGCAGAACGCGGCGTCTGATCAGGGTCTCCACTGTTTGCAAATAGTTTAGCCATTTTTCTCTAGGAATATGTAAATCTCGTAGCCGGACGTACCTAAAGTTGAAATTGGACAGTTCCAGTATATAGTGTGGGAGTCTATTCAGTATTCAATCGGTTACAACACTACGAGCATATACCGTATATACCGTAAACATTAGGACAGACAGTCCTGAACAGGCAGTGCAGACCCAGATCAGGGTTCACACTCTTTGCCACTAATCCGACAGCTTATGGATACGTCCGACTGGAGACCAGGAGCCGAGGTTGGCAACATTCTTTCGTGGAGATTGTCCATGAAATATTTTCTACGGTCAATCTCTCCCTTCCGCTGATTCAAGAAGGGCAGTTGTCAGTTTCTGGCAAAAGAATGTACACAATACAGGTTAACCGCTTAGAGGACTGAGCCTGCCCAGTAAACGTGTGGTTAAGTAAATTGACCGCGCTCGACAAGACCCCATTGGGTTGACTGGGCCGTAAAACCTCAACACAAACGAACATCAGCAGATAGTAAAATTGAACTGTTACTTTAGGACAAATATTGTAAGGTGTTAGATTGTCCGAATAAGTGGAATATTAAAGATACTATAGACGCCTAGGCAATCCGTTTTCACCCAAATTAGATGTTTGAGCTAGGTCTTCACTGTTTGCCAGTATTGCCAAATATCCCATTAAATACTAAATTAACGAGCCTTACTTCCAGTTTGGAAGGAACCACTGGGAATAAATGGGTCAGACGCCTAATCAGTGCAGACTGAGATCTAAATTGTCACGGACCGCCAAAATTTATAGGGTACCGGTTGGGTTCCAGACGAATATAGTTCCTATTTAATGGTCCAAATTTTTACCCATCAGCAAAACACGCCTATTCAAATAAATTGAAAATTTTACAACCAAAAAAAAGTAAAATTTTCAGATAAAAAAAAAAAAGATATTTTTAACATTTATTCTCAAAACATAGATTGCGGGTACTCGTTAGAACCGACTACCCACTACTCGTTAGAACCGCCTCGCAGAGGCGGTTCTAACGAGTACCCAAAATCTATGTTTTTGAAAATACCAAGTATGGATCATTTGAACTTGCAACACAAAAGTTGTGGCCTGCAGAACATTTGCAAATATGTATAAAATATACGAGATAAGGGCAGTTAATGGTAGTTTGCAGCCTCTAGATTGCTCCAGATTTATAACGTTTGCCATTCAGTAGTTTAGACACATTTACTGATAGAACAATATACGTGTTAAAAATTTAGGATGTTACGGTGTCCGAGTATTTAGGGTCATTTCGGGCAGTTGTTCTTCAGAAAACTGGTCAGAAGTCTAAGTTGGTCGCTTACATAAAACGTATACAGTCAGTAAATGGACATTTAGTCAGTGTAGACTTTGATAAAACTGCACGGATGCCATTAATGTAGGTGGTCGCATTTCTTTTTGGGGAGACCGTACTGGTCTAGAAATGCGATCATCAACTATTCTATACAGATCACTAACATACATGTTATGTATCCCATTAGCACTGGGGGTATTGTAGAAATCGACAATATAATTGCTATGTTTCAACCAACCAAAGACTTGAGATTTTCATTTAAATTTTATTACCGATTCGATAAATATTATGTGAAATGCTATCTTTCTTTTTCTCTTTCTCTATACACTCTTATTGTTTGAGTATTACGTGCAGGACTGCCTGGGTAGAAACTAGTACTTAGCAATTTGGATAAAGAGTCTTGCTCAAAACCACAACACTCGCTGGGGTTGAACCCGCCAACTCTCGATCTTGATTCCGACGATTTACCACTGCACCACAATCCTCCACATGCTTTTAAACGAGTAACCAGTACTTCTGCACATACTTTCACCACTAAGTGACAACTACCCAGGCCCCTTTTTAGCGGAAGGGGGAGCATGGCCTTAGAAATGATTTCATGAACTATCTCCGCGAAAGTTATGTGACCCAGCTGAGATTCAAACCTGTGATCCATGGATCTGCAGTAAGACGAGCTCCACCGACTGCACTATGATGTCCGGTTCATATTTCTGGTATTGTTTGGATCCATCGTTGTTAAACATTTTGTTTTAGACGATTACAAAGAGGTTGCTGACAGTATATTGCCTCTGCATAAAACAGCGAAGCCTTGTACTTGTTTTATTTATTTAATTTGTATATATTTTTAAAACAGGACCTGATGTTTTACAAATTTCAACCTTTACTATGGGATTATATATCAGATCACAAATATATGGCATTCTTCCCAGAAAGTTGGCTCTGACATAGCATGCAAATAGTCTTTTCCTTAGGAGACAATTTGTTTGAAATGCGAAAGCATATTTTTTTTCTGGGAAAAATAAGAACTTGAACATTTCAAACTGTAATCTGCTGAATATTTAACCCAGCATTCTAAGCGTTAAAGACGATATACCCTGGCGACAGTTGTATAATCATTTCATCTTTTCTTGCAGAAATACTGACTGCACATGCAGCAGTGTGGAATATTTATTTTCTGCATTACCACGGTGCTAGTACATTTAGCATATACCAACTTACATTTAACCACTTGGTTTGATATCTAACGCTCCGCTCTCATCCATACCCATAATCCCAGCCCAGACTCCACCAAAACAGTCCAATTACACGTAACCTCAATGAAAACCCTTATTGCGTATTTTGTCTAGCTTATCTCTATTTAAAACTCAGATTAAAAAAAATCCGGAAGTACAGTTAAACCTAAGCACCTAAAGAAAAGCCAAAAGCGGCTGCTTAAGACAATTGCTTGCTTAATACATTGTAAATTTACTCTTATTTTCACTTTGATGAGTCCTTTAGATACAGGCGATTTCTTAATACAGGTAGCCTTTAAGACAGGTTTGACTGTAGGCAAACGCATCAGCATGTATTATTTCCTGTTAATACACTTGAAAACGACTCCTCTTCCAATTAAAATTTCACCGAGGTGGGCTATTGATAGTAAAGCACTATGCGGTCATCAATTAATTGGATTAATTGGTATATATGATATGTCATATATCGCCTGAATTTGTTATAAAAACTCTAGAAGACAGATTTTACCCTGGTCCTGCTGAACCCACATATGTCCTACCTTTGCAAACAGTGCAGATCCAGATGAGTTGGCTTCTTAGAAGCCAACTCATCTGGATCTGCACTGTTTGTCATTCTGCTTGCGAATTTGTATCAGCAACCTGGACCAAGTAAAGTGACTGGGTGACAATTATAAACGGACGTGGCATTTTAATTTATTTAGCATACCAAGGCTTAATACTGTTTGTAGTCTTCTGATTTTTCCTAGACAATGCTGAAAATATATATTAGTAAATGATTCTTTTATGTTATTTTTATTTTCGGTTTTTCTTGTTTCGTTTATAGAGGGCCACTTGGCAGAGTGACGTTTTGAGCTAAAAGAGTTAGCTTCTCAAAATATTGTATAAAGCCAAGGTTAGTTATCAGGACAGGCATACAGACACCTACCTGTATCTTTTATCGTCACATGGGACAAAATCCATCATGACCATGAAGTCTGCTGCTGGGTCTAAACCAAACATACGTACTTGGAACGTTGGAAACATTCGCCTGAAACAAAAGATACGTTCATCTTTATTATCGTCTGCTTTAATCCATTGATCTTTCCCACTCTCTGGGCAGTTCAGGAGACGACAACTTGATGGTATTTTTCTTGTATTCCCAGAAAATAGGCTTTGATAATTTACGTAAATAGTCTCCTCTGTCTGGAGAAAAAAAAACTATTTCAAAATGTCGTCTGCTGTCCAATATTTTATCCAGCATGCTTAGCATTTGGTTAGTACATCATATCTGTGGTTTTAAACACAACTTTAAACAAGAGGCCCATGGGCCACGATTCGCTCACCTGATAAAAAATAGATATTGCATATCTGCAAATCTGCAAATCATGCAACATTCCTCCAGTATTGCTACAGTATCTAGGACAAATCTGACCATTCCATAAAAGGTAAAAGATCATCCTAGTCTCATCATTTGAACAAACTCGGTAGACCTTGAGTCCCCAATGCCGTATATCAAGACTGAGCCTCAAAGCTTTCTTAGTTCTGGAAGAAGATTTTAAGTGTGTTTACCATATATGGACATGGCGGCCATCTTGTTCAATAGTGCAAACCATTTGAACAAATTATCAACATCCCTTCGACAGAAAGCTACGTGTGAAATCTGGTGAAAATTGGTTAAGCGGTTCCAGAGAAGAAGATGTTTAAAGATTTCATGATTTTATACATGTATATAGACAAGGGCAGGGGATGATAACACCCAGACGTTTTATGGTAACTAAATAGTTTTACTACTTTAATCATACATTGTAAGTTTAGTCTTAAATATATAATTTGAGAAAATGATTTTTCAGGTTTTTTCCCACACAAATGTAAGTGGAGGACGCAAAATTTGACCTTGTCGTAAAAACGTCAAATGTTATCCTAGGATCATTTTTTAATACATTTGGTATATCTTGAGTCCTCTATTCCATATACCAAGATTCAGTCATAAAGTTTTCTTGGTTCTGGAGAAGTAGATTTTAAGTGTTGTTACTATATATGGGCATGGCGTCCATTTTGTTCAATTGTGTAAAACCGTTTGAACAAATTGTCAATGTAATAGAATGCTCCATGTGAAATCTGGTACAATTGGTCGAGGGAGTTCAGAGAAGAAGACGATTAAAGTTTACACGATTTTATACATGTATAAAGCCTAGGGGCAAGGGCAGATAACCCCCAGGGGCAAAATTTTGATCTTAACTAAAGAGGGTAATCATACATTGTAAATGAGTCTTTAACACATACCGTCGAATTTCGATGGCTCGAACCCCTTTGGGACCATGAAAATTTGTTCGAGACAGCGGTAGTTCGAGCCTCGGAAGGTTACTATTAATGCCACACCAGGAGGCACAATGGAGATAATTGTGGGATATATTTTCAGTGTTCTATATTTTAAATGTATGTTGTGTGTACT
This sequence comes from Anodontia alba, assembly GCA_964016985.1. Classification (NCBI taxonomy): domain Eukaryota; kingdom Metazoa; phylum Mollusca; class Bivalvia; order Lucinida; family Lucinidae; genus Anodontia; species Anodontia alba. The sequence goes on along the minus strand of OZ024830.1, from coordinate 6,847,972 downwards.
CATTAGAATCGCCTCATAGAGGCGATTCTAATGAGTACACACAGCATACATTTACAAGATAAAAGAAGAAAATCTCCCTAAATTATCCGTATATCGTATTTGGAGGAAATCCCTGCGGACTCAAGAACGTGTTCGACTCATCCATGGTAAATGAGCCATCGAGGTTCGAGCCACTGAAGTTCTACTGTATAAAGAAAATGTTTTTTTTTATGTTCAACATTTTCGTATGGGGCGCAATGTGACTGCCGTATAGAGGTCAAAAGTCAACCTACGATCATCATTTAAACAAACTTGGTAGAGCCCGGGTCCTTGATGCTTTATACCAAGATTCAACCTCAAAGTTTTCTTGGTTCTGAAAAAGAAGTTTCTTAAATCTTTAACCATATACTGACATAGCAGCAATCTTGTTCAATGGCGCGGAACCGTTTGAACAATTATCAATACCTTTCGACAGAAGGCCCGATGTGGAATCTGGTGAAAATTGTTCAAGCAGTTTCAGAGAAGAAGACATTTAAAAACTGCACAATTTTATACAAGTGTAAAACCCAGACGCAAGGGCAAATAACCCCCAGGGGAAAAATTGATTGTAACTAATAAGTTTTACTACTTTAATCACACATTGTGAGTTTCAGCCATTAGTCTTTAATACATTTTGAGAAAATGACTTTTCAACATTTTCCCCATACAAATGAATGGGAAAGAAAAGTTGACATTGCCGTAAAAAGGTCAAGGTTATTCTACGGTCATCATTTGAACAAACTTGTCAAACCTTAAGTCGTCGATGCTATGTACCAAGATAAAGCCCCATAGCTTTTTTGGTTCTAGAGAAGAAAGTTTTTACCATATATGGGCATGATGGCTATCTTACTCAACGGACCGTGACCATTTGTACAAACATTTTATCCCCCTTCATCAGAAGGCTCCACATGAAGTTTGAAGGAAATTGGCCCCGGAGTTTTCGAGGAGAAGTCAGTCAAAGGTGTGGACGCACGACGGACGAACGGACGACAACGGACGGCAAGTGATCACAATAGCTTATGATAACGTTCTTTTTATTCAAACTGGAGACTAATCCCCCAATTCACTACTTTAATTAGGAGCCGGGACACAGCATTTCCTACAAAACCCTTATCGCACATTCGGACAACGATGCCTAGATCAGCCTAGGCATTTGAACAGTCCGGTCAGGGGATTCTCTTGTCCGCTTAAAAATCATTGGGATACTGTAGAATGCATCTAAAAATAGAAAATGCCCTGAAACGATGTACAGGCTGATCTGACATTCATTGTGCGCAAATGACATTTCACATTACGAAAACATGCCTATTCAAATATACTGAACATTTTACCACCAAAAAATGAAAATTTTCACATAAAAAATTCTTATATATTCCAAGATTCTGCTCAAAACATAGATTGTGAGTACTCGTTAGAACCGCCTCGACGAGGCGGTTCTAACGAGTACCCACAATCTATGTTTTGAGCAGAAATATAAAAAAATAATGAATACCCCTGTAAACCCCAGTTTTACTATATAAAAGTGGGGTTTAAGGGGGTAAAAAATATAAAGGCATGTTTTCGTGATGAATATGTTCATGCTTCAGAAGCAAGGGATCTTTCAAAAATGATTATTCGCATTTTGTTTTAATTATAGAGTCAAATTGATATTCACAATCAAGTATTATGTAGTAGATGCTCTACAGTGAAAGATGCAAAGAATGCACAGTCGACCTGCGTGCAGCGGGGAAATGTTGGTATTCGAATTGCACATACTCGAATAATTACAGGGGAACGCAATAAAAGTTGTAAGTATATCTTGGAGAAAAGTGCTTAACAAAACATTTATTTTGATGCAAGAGTTTTCAAAATCGGCCAAGAAATAAGGAAGTTATGGTGGCTTGAATATATCTAAAATGGCTGTCATGGATGCCGCCATATTGTAGGCTTTGTGACGTCACACAGCCCAAATTAAATATGCAAAACCAAATTATAAAGGGTTTTTAAGAATAATGTTGCTACAGATTTTTTATAATCTTTTAATTCTAGTGACAAGCAAACATTTCCCAAAATATACCAACTTTATGAGAATAACTACCTTTATGAAACGAATTTTGATTTTTAGGAAACCTCATTAAATATTCAAAATGGCGGCGTCCATTCCACCAATGTTAAAATATTCAATTGTCTATAAGTTACTTAATTTTCCACCGATTGTGATCAAATTTGTGTCAACATTATTTGTTTGTAAAGTTCTTTGCTTTAAAGCACAATGCCTTTTAAGGTTGCGTTCCCCTTTAAGCTACGAGTTTACTCGGGTAACCGTTCTCGTACCGAATCGATGCTGTTGCGAAATAATCGTAACGGGATTCAACCGTTACAAAAGGCTCTGACTCGTCTAGTATAGTACAGGAAAACGATACACTATCAATGTAGACAACCCTGCCAAAATTGTCTTGCCTGTCGTCCGAAAAGGGGTCTACTCTAAAAGGAAAGAATTTGCTCCCAACAAATTCTTTCCTTTTAAAGTAGACCCCTCTTCGGAATGGGCTTTGTGTGCAGAAAAAAAAAAGAAACAAGCAAGAAGTTACAAAAGTCAAAGAAGAAACAAAAGTGTTCTCCCTTGTTAAAAATGGTGGAAACTCTACCAAGTCTATATATCAAGTCTATACGGTTACGCACAATGTAATCAGTGATCTTATTCTAATTCTGTTCTAACAAAACTTTTAATTTCAACATTTAGGCAGTGTAAATATGCATCTGATTTATTTTAATTGTATTTTCTGTACGAAGATCTACCTTTGGACCAGATTAGAAAAACGCAAGTTTTCAATTTTCTCAGTCATCTGGTATTTTTCCCGCTATATCAACAAAAGCACCTGGATGATACAGATTTACTAGTTAATCTCCGGCACTCGGCGCTTCGAGTTTATATTAATTTATCAAATTTATAAACAATTCTACAAGTAGACTGATAGTTGTAAAACGTTTCCAGAGGTCTCTTGAATTATACAATTGGTTTGGATAGATGTGGAAACACAACAGTCGTAAACTCAAGTGGCGCTCTCCTCAATTTAATAAGCTGGTAGACTGGCTCCAGTCTCCAGTGACTAAATATTGTTTTTTTCTTATAATCTGTTTAATAACCCACTAAAATAAAACCAAAGTAATGTCATGACTATAATTTCTATAAAGGCTGGTCACTAGTGACCAGCCTTTATAGTCATGATATATATTTTTTAGTGGATTATCAAATATGATTATGTGAAAAATATTTAGTCACTGGAGACTGGAGCCAGTCTAAACATGCCCGGTAAACACTGCAGCAAATTTTTAGATGTCTTCCTTATTTTTTCACAGAAAATAGTGTTTGTCATTTTATACAAACTGTTCCCGAAGGTGTTATCATTTTAACGCTTATCATGCTGGGTAAAACATACAGCAGACGCTGTTTGGAATTTTCCTTTATATTTCATAGAGAATAGGCTTTGACATTTCATACAGTTTACATGAAATGTCAAAGCCTATTTTCCGAGAAAAAATAAGATAATTATTATCAATTTGTCGTCTGCTGATTTTGCGCATAGAGAGGTGAAGGTGTAACTGATTGTAAAATGATGCTGATCACAATGTATCTCTGGTCAAAATTACAGACGCGCCATCTGGTCTGATTCTCCGATGTTCGTATTTGAGCATGAACAACACTAGAACAGTCTGAGACTTACGGCGCTAAGCAAAATCGCAGCAGACGGCAGTCTATTTTATTACTACTACAACAACTAGTTGAAGTAGTAGTAGCAGCAGTAGTAGTTGAAGTAGCAGTAGTATTCAGAGAAAATAAGGCTTAATATTAGAAAAATTCAAGCCTTACTTGCTCTGAAAATTAATAATAAAACTTCTTCAAAATGTCGTTTGCTGCAGTCGCAATTGGCATTTAAAATTCTAATATACTACTATACAAATATAAGAGCGTGTTAAATGTGGAAAAATGTTACTTTCTGACATTGAAATTTTAGCTGACAGATTGATTGTCACATCTCGTCAAGCCGAAGTATATTTCCGTTTAAACATATAAACAGGGAAGTCGAAGCCAGCGCGCGCGTGCACTGGACAAATCGCGACACCTCAACACGTTGTTTCCCTAAATATTATTTTACTTAATATTTGAACACGTAACCCGTTACCGCATATATCCTAAATTTGAACTAGTTCCCTTGACAATTTGATGACGTGTCAACAGGTCAAAAAGCCCTTGCACAACATTGTAGACTCTGATCAAATTTCTCTTTTATATCTGGGTTTGCTCAGACTAGTTTATCACGAAAACATCCCTATACATTACGAAAACACGCCTATTCAAATATATTGAAAATTTCACCACCAAGAACTGAAAGTTTCCAGATAAACATCACGAAAACATGCCTATATATTTTTGACCCCCTTAAACCCCACTTTTATATAGTAAAACTGGGGTTTACAGGGGTATATTATTTTTCTTATTTCTGCTCAAAAGCATAGATTGTGGGTACTCGTTAGAACCGCCTCGTCGAGGCGGTTCTAACGAGTACCCACAATCTATGTTTTGTGCTGAAATATGAAAAATATCAGAATTTTTATCTCAAATTTTTAATTTTTTGCTTGTAAAATTCTCAATATATTTGAATAGGCATGTTTTCGTAATGAATTCTACTATTTTTCATATTTCTACTCAAAACAGATGCGGTTTTAACGAGTACACACAATCTATGTTTCTTAACAGAAATAAGAAAAATAATGTATACCCCAGTAAACCCCAGTTTTACTATATAAAAGTGGGGTTTAAGGGGGTCAAAATTATATAGGATGTTTTTCGAATATTTGCCGAGTGGTTAGCGCTCCCGATTTCGGGTCGCGAGGTCCTACTAGAGGCGGAATTCAGCTCATGACAGTACGGCGCTTCCGTCACCAATTCTTTATTATTATTATTATTATTAATAATATTATTATTATTATGTATTTGTCCATGACGCTTTACTCTGAAGAAGTATCAGCTAATGTCATGATTCAATGCAAATCTTGTGTCATAACAACATATGCACAGTTTATGGGATTAAAAAAAAAAAAAAAAAAAATCCAACATTTTCACGTTCCCCGTAGTACCAATGGCTACAAAGAATACAAAACTCTATGACAGTAGGTAGTTTGGCTGCAAGTTTTCAACAAGTTACACTTGTTCAAAATTTGTGAAATGTCACACTATAGTTACGGAACATCAAAAAATAAAAATCAGTGGCGAAAAGCAAAAAAAAAAAAAAAAAATAATAATAATTCTAATACAAATTTTCCACACAATCAGTGTACTCAATATTGTTGAAATTACATAGGACATGTCCATTTTGGAATAAAATTGATTGTACGGTAAATATTTGAAAACCAAGCACACAGACAGAAAAAAACAAATGGTTCCTGATAAGATAATTGTCAATCACAAATACATTTTACCTTTAGAAAAAAGAAAAAAAAAGTCAAGCGAAAAACCTCTTTCCAACGGGTGTCCAAAGCACAGTAGTGTTACATGTAGTACGGTAATTTACTTTGCATGCTGGGTAAAAAAAAAAAAAAAAAATCAGCAGACTTCATTTTGGAATAGTTTTCTCAGATTTCCTAGAAAATTGGATCTGAGACTTCATGCAAATTGTCTCCTAGACAATTTGCATGAAATGCCAGATCTTATTTACTAGAGAAAATACGAAAAATATAACCAGTTTTCGTCTGTTGAATTTATCCATAGCATGGTAACGGATAATACATCGAACTTGGACCCAGGACTGACATGGCTGTTGACACGACCGTCTGTGCAGATATAGGTGATTATGTACTGACACAGCACCTTTACGATCTAAATGAAGCAAATCTATCCTAATTACTCGTGCCAGACACCCCACCCCGGGGAATATACGGCCACCCCAAGGAGAACTTGTTAGAATAATGATGAGCTGGTCAAAGTGTTTTTGTTTCTTCATTAACATTAATTATTCGGCGTACTTTTGGAATAAAACCGCATGGTGTCTGAAGCAACCATACACGCAGCGGAGCATTACGACAACACGCCTATTCAAATATATAGAAAATTTCACCACCAAAAACCTGAAAATTTTCAGATAAAAACTCTGATATATTTCATACTTCTGCTCAAAACATAGATTGTGGGTACTCATTAGAACCGCCTCGTCGAGGCGGTTCTAACGAGTACCCACAATCTATGTTTTTTGAGCAGAAATAAGAAAAATAATGTATACCCCTGTAAACCCCAGTTTTACTATATAAAAGTGGGGTTTCAGGGGGTCAAAATTATATAGGCGTGTTTTCGTGATGGTCTGAGGTTATCTATTCCGCAATTAAGAATTTTACATATTAAATACAAGTAAATAAGTTACAGGTAAATAAGTTCACTACATATACATAAATAAATATAGAGTACATTTTCCTTAAAGGCTCTATATTCCTCAATAGAGATTTTTTTTTATCCAAGAAAGGTTTAATAAATTGATATAAGATATTCTAATACGATCATAAAATGTGGCATCTGACAAACTGTGAAATTTCAGTTATTCTCTCGTTTTTGAACGGGATCGAAAATGAAATGATTTTTTTTTTATTTATTGTATCTTTGAATTAATATTGGCAACAGTAGTTCAGAGATACGATAAAAATCATTTCATTTCTGATCCAGTCCAAGAACGGGAGGCTATCTGAAATTTTACAGGCTGATAGGTGCCACATTTTATGATTGTATTTATACCATATATCAATTTATTAAACCTTGCTTGGATAATAAAAGGTCAATTTTTGAGGAAATTGAGCCTATAACATAACTATTACGCAATTCTAAAAGCGTGATCACGTTATTACATATATCATAGCGGATTCAGGCGGGATTCTGGGGGTTCAGCCGAACCCTCCTTTGACTCCTTTGCCTCAAAGTTGCATATTCATGAGAAATTTGGATAAATTTGATAAATGTTGGGATATCGTATTTACCCAAAATATTCGCACCCCCTTACTCTACCGTATATTCATCGTCAACTAATTCTTTTAACTACCTCTGAGTGTGTGTAAAATTGTGGGTGAGTGGCAAACAGTGTATACCCTGATCAGATGTCGCGTTTTGTGGCGCATGACCTTGGTCTACACTGTTTGCTCAAACCTGCCCATCACGAAAACATACCTATATAATTTTGACCTATATAGTAAAACCGGGGTTTACAGGGGTATACATTATTTTTTCATATTTCTGCTCAAAGACATAGATTGTGGGTACTCGTTAGAACCGCCTCGACGAGGCGGTTCTAACGAGTAACCACAATCTAAGTTTTTGGCAGAAATATGAAAAATATCAAAACTTTATCTGAAAACTTTCAGTTTTTGAAGGTGAAATTTTCAATATATTTGAATAGGCGTGTTTTCGTAAATGTATCCGAATATATATAGTAAGGACGGTACCTTGAATAAATCGAAACCCCTCCGTAATCATACGGGATCCGCCCGTGGATTTTGTAAAGCACGTGATAGTTGCAATACATTAACCCTAGATTCTTTTAGAACCTCACAGCACGGATGGGCCTATTTTCAAACTAGTGATACTCTTATGTTAAATGCAAACAGAGCAGACTCTGATCAAACGCCGCGTTCTGCGGCGTCTGATCTGGGTCTACACTGTTTACGTAGGTCCCACTTTTAAACGAATGCATATAAATGTTTTGTATGTCCCATTTTTGAACGAATGCATGAATTGCTTATTCTGCACATGAACTGATAGTTTTTGGAAACGCGAAAATTGCAGTTCCATGATAAAAAGAAGACGACAGTGCACAGAATGAACAGGATTGGGTCGGCCTTTCAGATGTTGTAGCCCAAGACTAGGTGGGCTCCAACTTCCATCGCCCAATGGCCAACAAGTTGTGGTACATCTTTACATGGATGTTTTCATAAGAAACAAACACGGGACTGTCAATTACGTATAACATTACGTGCGCGTATATGTGTATACAGTTGACTCTCGCTATCTCGAACTCGCTTATCTCGAATAACCGCTTATCTCGAAGTGAAAATCTGGTCCCTGCCTAAATATGAAAATCGAACAACACATAAAAATATTGTGGAAAAGAGGAGAAATTGGGAGCAATTTCTCCTCTTTTCCACAATATTTTCAATATATCTCTTGTAACTTCAAAAGTCCAATTACACATATATTTGTTAAATGTAGTTAATGGAATTAGTTTTTCCTCAATTCTGCAAATCTAATATGTCTAAGTACGGCTCTCTCGAAGTATTTCAGAGAGTCCCTTGGAATTCGAGATAACGAGGGTCGACTGTATATATATGATATGAGACTCCAATAAACTAGTAAACGTATAGACTTCTGCACTAAAAGAGTTTACATAATAGTTTTTCTTGAAATATTTCATGATCATTCTTTCCAACTTTTAACTGAGATGTATATATAACTGTTATCACCGTGTTAGTCTTATATAGTTAGTTCTCTACACAGAATCATGTGGTATAATTTTACTTGTTGTATATAGATCTATATATGTAAGTGATATTGTACACCAAGTTGAGACTCTTATAAAACTAATAAACTTAAAGTTTCTACACTAGATCACTATCGTTTTTCGTGTTTTTTTTTTTTTTTTTTTGTTTCTTTTTTCTGTTTTCCTTTTTTTCTTGAAATATTTAATGATCATTCTTTTAGGACATCAACTGCTGCCATTTTTTCTTTAATATACGACATTGTCAGAAACATAAAAGAAACCTGTGCGAACTGCATATTTTTGAAGGCTATAAATCACATAAATATGAAAAAGAAACTCTTTCATGTCTATCCAATACACGTTGGAAAAACATTTTATGAAAAGACCAAAAATAAAGCAAGCCGAATATGCAAGTAATACTAAAGAATACTTTTCGTAGTTTCCAAACTATAAAATTGAAACAACGGCATTAAACTCCTAAATATCTCATAAAAATGTCTTCTAAAGTACCATATGTAATTATTCGTGTCGTGCTTTAATTGAACCATGAACGTTTATCTTGGAAATCGAGTGATCTTTGCGGGGCGCACTTGATTTATCGGTGATCATCATCCGGCTCGCTCGATTTCACAGTTTGTTTACACATTTTCACGCTCATTAACGAACCCCTATTTTCGGGAAACTGAGAAGCGCCACAAGAAACCACAAGGGAGCGATAGGAACCGCAATATAGAGGAGGGAACGCTAATTTTCTGGCATGAATAACATTAATCATGATTATTGCGAAGGTGAAGATGGACAACCTTCGATGTGATTTTAATTTATTTTTCGTTTATTCGAAATTCAAATCTGTAATCGATAATGGAAAGACAAATGGAGATATAAACGAGTCAAACCCATATGTTTGCTATAAATTGACAACGATGGCAGGCGAAATAATCTGTGAATAAATTTTTACGTCACTGACGTCATAATCTGTGTAAAATATACCATTTTGAAATTAGCATGCATATTATCGAGTCAATTTTTCGCTCAAATCCTATTACAATATATTGCTCAGACCCACAAATCTTGGCCCAAGGACCTGAAAAATGTTATTGTGGCAATTTCTTAAATAAGCTTCTAAAAGCTTAAAAGTAACAAAAATATTATCCTTACTTCATTGATGACAAAATTTCTAGACAAGAAATAATTAACATTTTTTTTCCCTAGGAAATATGATTTTTTAGATGTCATAATGCTATATTCTATTTTTATATTTCTCAGTAAAGAGTCGTACGTTTTAAAACAAGAAAATGTGATTTGTCATTTCATGTGAAAGAGACAAATCGCATAAAATGCCAAGTCCTTTCTTGGAAAAATAACAAAATTATTTAAAATACAATTTGTTAATAGTTATATTCAGCGTATAAAGAGTTCAAAGCAACTAACAACTTCATTACGAAAACACGCCTATTCAAATACAATGAAAATTTCACCTCCAAAAACTGAAAATTTTCAGAAAAAAACTCCGATATTTTTCTTATTTCTGCTCAAAACAGAGATTGTGGGTACTCGTTAGAACCGCCTCAACGAGGCGGTTCTAACGAGTACCCACAATCTATGTTTTCGTCGAGGCGGTTCTAACGAGTACCCACAATCTATGTTTTGAGCAGAGGCGGTTCTAACGAGTACCCACAATCTATGTTTTGAGCAGAAATAAGAAAAATAATGTATACCCCTGTAAACCCCAGTTTCACTATATAAAAGTGGGGTTTAAGGGGGTCAATATTATTTAGGCATGTTTTCGCGATGCAAATGTTTGACCCAGTGGCGTTGCAGAATGGCGGGATTATTTTTATGCACACCTAGAAAAAGTCTTGTAAACTATGCCTAGAATCGTTTCCAAAATATGGGAGCAAATTCTTTCCTTTAAGAGCAGCTCCTATGGTAAAGCAAAATATTTTATTGTAATGTCACTTTATCATAAACATTTTTCTTACGCGTGCTACGCACATGCGTAATATAATACGCGTAATGCGCGCTACGCCTATGTGACCACTGAAATGCAGCAGAACTTCAATATCTACATGTACCGTTAATACACTTTTATCTATGACCGTTTACAAATAAACAAGCCAAAAAAACTTCAACTGGAATGTGATTTTGGTGTCTGTGCTTTTAAAGTTAACATGTACGCTTATCCCTACAATTCCAACAGGTGTCGAATTTTCACATCCTTTTATAATAGCCGCATTGCATTAGAAATGGATCAACGCCGATTTTCTGGGAAAAATAAATAAACTGTTTCAAAATATCGTCAGCGGAAATTTTGCCCAGCATGCTAAACGTTTTGTACCGAACACGAATTAATGTCTAAAAAATAATCATTGCATGTCCAGTTGTTAATCCTTTACTACTCTCTAGGATAATTCCGCAGACAACAAACTGATGATATTTTTTCTTATTTTTTCCCCAGAAATAAGCTTTGATATTTCACGCAAATTGTCTCCTAAGGATGTCGTCTGCAGAAATGTTTACCCAACTGCTAAGTGTTAATCGACTTCCGGTCAAGGAATGCAACCCAAATACGAAAATACGTACCTTCCAGCTTTTGTCACAATCATTTCTGTCCCCAACTCGTCAAACTCATCCCATAATGATTTCATCTCCAATTGACAACTCACATTTATTAATTTATTATTTAATGGCTTCCGCTGTTCCTCCTGTCCGTCCGTATCACTACACACAGAACAATCACTAGTTTTCGCGTCATTAGCGTTAATATCCGTGTTCTGTTTATTACTATCTAATAATGCATCTGTTAGAGCGTTTCTCTGACTGTCTGAGAGATTGTCAACCCTAAGAGGGTCGTAGATAGGTCTTCCCGTACCCGCATTCATCAAACATGCTGAAAGACAAAAATATTTATCATACATTTATCATACTTTCTGATTTAGCGCCCATCTTTTAACCAATCAGTCAATCAATCGATCGATCGATCTCTCCATTCATTCATTCATTAGAAGACTTGTTAAGGAGGAGTATTTGGTGATAATTATGGGATAATTTTTCTTATTTCTCCATAAAAACATATGTTGTGGGTACTCATTAGAAGCGCCTCGCCGAAGCGCTTCTAATGAATACCCACAACATATGTTTTTATAGACAACTGAAGAAAATTATCCCAGAATTATCACCAAATACTCCTCCTTACCAAGTCTTCTGTTCATTCATTCATTTAAACTAATTCTAGTTTAAACGTTTCGGCATTTACTACATCCCTCGGTATACTACATCCCTCTTGAATAAATCTTAAGTGATACTTATTTATATTTATTCATTTATTTACTTATTTATTTATTTTATTTTATTTATTTATTTTACTTTTTTTCACGAATTTATGGTCTAGATATGAGCCATCAAATACATTTTTTATGAACAGCTTTATAAATAATAATGTAATTTGAAAACAAAACTCGAAACGTCGTCTTATTTTCTCTCAAAAATAACAAAATAAATTTTAGAATGTTTCACGTTTTTTAGTTTACTTCTGCCTGGTCTTGATGGTCAACATGCAGAAAAGACTCCTTATGCCATATGCGAGACCAGTCTGTGCATCAGCACATTCTGATTAGTTCTTCTATGTTCGTTGGTATATTCTATATCACCCGCCAAACGCTCTTCGCATTGGCATAAGGGCCCTTTTCGTACAAAACGCATTATTTCTTGTTTGATATTTATTTTAAGGTAGATTAAAACATGGCAATTAAAATAAATACAGACATACAGTCGAAGATGGCTGGAGCAGATGAAACATTTCAATGACTGCTACGTTTACCAGATATAGTTTTTGATATTTACTAAAATAGTACAGTGTACGTTTTTTTTTTTATTATTATTATTATTTTAGGGCTAATCACAGCGACAAGAAAGTCCATTTAGTGCACCTTTTACATACATGAACAGTATAAACCTTATCAATAGTGCAGGTCTGTCACAGTCATCACGAAAACATGCCTATATAATTTTGACCCCTTAAACCCCACTTTAATATAGTAAAACTGGGGTTTACAGGGGTATACATTATTTTGCTTATTTCTGCTCAAAAACATAGATTCTGGGTACTCGTTAGAACCGCCTCGCTGAGGCGGTTCTAACGTGTATCCACAATCTATGTTTTGAGCAGAAGTGTGAAAAATATTGAAAATTTTCATTTTTTGGTGGTAAAATTTTCAGTATATTTGAATAGGCATGTTTTCATAATGGAGCTGAAACATACTCGTAATGTAGGTATTCAGTACATAGGACTTCTTAAGTAGGAGTGTTTGTGAAAATTCTAGGATATTTTTCTTTCTTTCTCCACAAAAAAAAAATGTCATTGGAACTCATTATAAACGCCTCGCGGAGACGCTTCTAATTAATACCCACAACATATGCTTTTATGGAGAACTGGAATCATTACCAAATTCTTCTCCTCAAAAGTCCTCTGCATCAGACATGTCTCGTGTAGACAAGGAGATTCCATTTAGCTTTAGTTTCTGTTTGTTTTTCATAAAAATGTCTTTAATTTCTGCCTAAAATATATAAGACATAGGCACTCATAAGACTCGCTTCAGCGAGCTAGTCCTAATGATAACTGCCACGTTTTCATGCAGAAATAAAAACATATTTTCTTGAAAACATATTTTTTTAATACCCTCCTATCTATAGCTATGCGATTCTTACGAGAAGTGATTTGTGCTTTGATATTAGTAAAAAACGATAGCTGTGAATACAGCAGACGACCCTTAGAATATATATATGAATAAGACTTGACATTTCTTGTGTCTGCTCGACATAATTTTTCAAAGAAAAAAAAAAGACAACAGTTCATATCAATCGTCTAGGCAGACGACGATCTACATGAAACGTCGTCTTATTTTCTCTGAAAAATAATGAAATAAATTTTAGAATGATTCACGTTTTTATGTTTTTATTTTACTTCAGTCTGGGCCCAGTTGTTCAAAGCGTCGTTAGCTTAACGAGCTCGTTAAGGATCATTTCGTTAACTGTTTTAGCGGATTCAATATAAAAATATTCTGATATTTTTTGCTGAAAAAAATATGAGTAGCTTTTGCACTCACAGTTTTTCAGCAAAAAATTTCAGCATATTTGCGCATCACTCGATGTAAATTTTAACGAATCGTTAACTAACGACATCGTTAGTTTTGAACAACTGGGCCCTGGTCTTGATGGTCAACATGCAGAAAAGACTCCTTATGCCATATGCGAGACCAGTTTGTGCATCAGCGCATTCTGATCAGTTCTTCTCTGCTCGTTGGTATATTCTATATCAGCCGCCAAACGCTCTTCGCATTGGCATAAGGGCCCTTTTCGTACAAAACGCGTTATTTCTTGTATGATATTTATTTTAAGGTAGATTAAAACATGGCAATTAAAATAAATACAGACATACAGTCGACGATGGCTGGAGCAGATGAAACATTTCAATGACTGCTACGTTTACCAGATATAGTTTTGATATTACTGAAATACTGTAGTATACGTTTTCATTTTAGGGCTTATCAGAAAGTCCATTTACAAGAAAGTCTATTTAGTGCACCTTTTACATACATGATCAGTATAAACCTTATCAATAGTGCAGGCCTGTCACAGTTCACGGCGTTTCTCATAATATATCATTTAAGGCTAAAATACTGATGCACAATTTCATGAATTTCCTTACTTGAAGGAAGCCCCACCAAACTTAATAATTTTTTTTCTAATTTGGTAATACTGTTTTCTTTATAGCAATAAGGCATGCCATATTAAAATGACCTGATAACCAACCGAAAAATACAGACTGATTTTCTAAGCACAGGAACATACAACTAGGTCAAATACCCCTAAAACTGCAAAAAAAACTCGCTAGCATTTTTTCGGCATTTGTACAGCTCGCCTTTGGTTCGCTAACATTTTTTACTTTTTTTTATTTTTTTTTTTTTTTTACAGTTTTTAGAGGTTATTTGCCTAACTACGTACAAGTTCCTGTGCCTTAAATGACTTTTGTTTAATTAAGGGGATCTGACACTCTTTCAAAAGAGATAAACCTGTCGAAATTATTTTGACCCCCTTCTAAAATTGAGTCTACTCTAAAAAGGAACGAATTTGCTCCCAAATTCCACTTCCAGAAGGGGTTCGGAGTGCCGGTAAGCAAACAGAAAGTCACAAAGTTGTATGCCTTGTAAAACTGCCGAAAATCTATACCAGAAATGGATTCAATGATCCTAAGGGAACAGAAAATGTAATCTGTTCTACACGTGAAGCACGGGGAGACATTTTACATTACGAAACCATGCCTATTCAAATATATTGAAAATTTTACAACCAAGAAAAGGAAAATTTTTAGATAAAAAAGTCAAATATTTTTCATATTTCTGCTCAAAACGAGTAACACAATCTATGTTTTTGAGCAGAAATAAGAAAAATAATGTATACCCCTGTAAACCCTGTTTTACTGTATAAAAGTGGGGTTTAAGGGGGTCAAAATTATATAGGTATGTTTTCGTGATGACGCCCGCCAACGAGTTAACTCCAGTTGTAATGAAGTAACTGTTCTGAATGCAACTGCTCAATGGCCCCAAAGGACATTTTAAATGTTAAATAATTTATTGAGTCAAGTATACCATTATTATAATCAGTGTAAACTGTTTTGTTCATTAGCTAAGTGTAAGCGTGTACAAAGACAGTGACATTTTTCAATAAACAAATAAAACAAAAAAAAAAATAAATAAATAAAAAACGTTGCAAACTAAATCTAAAAGATTAAAGCAATCAGTGTCTGTAATAAAAGTGCTGCTGTATTTTACTTTCATTGAAACTGAATTGTTAACATTCACACGAAATGTCAAGTATAATTTTCTCTGAAAAATAAGAAAAAAAAATATCTCAAAGTCTTAAGTGTCGTCTGCTGTTGTTGTGATAAGCGCTTTGATTTTTTTTTATTGTTTTTCGCGTTTCTTACATGAAAAAGTAACTTTTTTCTTATCAGTATAAACATTATGACAATTTAAAGCAAACAGATTATAATTTGGTATTCACCTAAACTGTTTGAAAACTGTGGATTCATTTTCAAACTAAGAATTCGACTGCCGATACAAAGACTACATGATCTACTACAGCTACAGTGTATAATAATAATAATAATAATAATAATAATAAATAATGATAATAATCTTAGTAGTAGTAGCGGAAGATTTCGTAGTACCACAGTAGTAGTAGTAGTAGTTAACCGATAATTCTAGATGTCGTCGCTTGGTACTCGGACTTAATAATACCATGATATTGGGTCCAAGCTTGGTATCGTATGCAAATTGTTATATTTATAGTTGTAACAGATCAGGTATAGTAACTTTAAATTACTCACTCCCACACGCATACACAGACATACAAACATGCACACATACACACACAAACACACACACTTACACACACACACACACACACACACACACACACACACACACACACACACACCACACATGTGCACGCACCAAATAAAAAACAAAATAACGATGCGATGAGATGAGATTATGCGATCTCCAACTGTTTCAGCATTTTCAGCGTCCAAGTGTTGTCCCCATTAACCCTTAAAGCGCCAATCACAACTATTGTCGTCTGCTTTGTCTTCTGCCGGTTACTTTAAAAGTCATTTCTGCAAACAGTGTGGACCCATATCAGACTGCTCATTTAGGAAAATGAGCAGTCTGATCTGGGTCCACACTGTTTGCTTGTATGCAAATATAGGTTTGAAAAGTTTGCAAGAATATTCAGCAGACGACATAAACACGACATTTTCAGATGCAGGTTTTCTTGGAGCTTTAAGGGTTAAATGAAATGTGATATTCTTGCTAAAATACATGATACCGGCGTATACTGTGGTCAGTCTCATTATGGCATCTGTGGGATATGGTCGTAATGATTACTGCGAAAAATTGGTTATTGCATAGTTTTAAATTATTGAAAACTATGCAATAACCTATACACATTACAAAATTTTATACTGTTTGCTAAACCTGATGATTGATAGCGCAAAACCTGATTTGGGTCTGGCCGGTTCCGTATTTACTCTAAATTTCCAGACTTCTTACCATACCTACTTAAAATTGAATGAGTCCCTTTTAGTACCCATGTCTTTTTATTAGTTTGTGCGCGTGTGTGTGTGTGTGTGTGATAGTAGCCATAGGTAAACTGCATTATACCTAACTATCCGGGTGCATCAACTCCTTACCATACTTGTCCTAAAAGTTAAACATGCGTTTGCACGCACCAGTAGGCAGTGAAACGGATTTGTTCTAATCATAGAACTTTTAGGGTAAAGACTGAAGGTGTCCGAATGTTTAGCGTAAAATCATCGCGGAAACATGCCTATATAATGTTGAACCCCTTAAACCCCACTTTTTTTAAGCATAAAACTGGGGTTGACAGGGATGAACATTATTTTTCTTATTTCTGCTCAAAAACATAGATTGTGGGTACTCGTTAGAAACGCCTCACCGAGGCGGTTCTAACGAGTACCCACAATCTATGTTTTGAACAGAAATATGAAAATATCAGAATTTTATCTGAAATTTTTCATTTTTTGGTGGTAAAATTTTCAGTATATTTGAATAGGCTTGTTTTCGTAATGTGGTAACAGGGGAGACCAAGATCAGACACCGCACTGGGCGGCGTCTTATCAGGGACTTCACTGTTTATCATTCAGCCAGCTGTTTTTAGAATATCATTATGTAGTAAAATGGACTACCCAATGAATGACACACATCCATCAAGAGTAGGTAATAAAACGGAATGCTGGATGAGTGGCTGACAATGGAGACCCTACTCTAATGGAGACCCTAATCTAACGTCGCGTTTTGCCGCATCTAATCCGGGTTAGGCATGTATGTCCGATTATTTAGGGTTAATAAAGTGCATATAATTCATGCATTTAACGATTGTAATCATTTTATTTCCTTCCAGAAAAGAAAGTCTATCTTCATATGCGTGTGCGCTGCATGCACGCGTGCATACGTGTGTATTTACTTGTGTGTGTATGTGCTAAACCAACAAAAAAAGCATTCATCTATCACTTTACAATATACTATGAGATATAATATCTATGACATCTGCCTTATTATTAGAGGTTTATAGATTTGATCTTTAAGCTCTATATTTAAGCTCACATCTACATTTGTATAGATTCTTCCTACACTTTTTATTGTATATCGTTTGCTGTGTACGATACATTGTCATAATGTTTATATGTATTGAATGTACATTTGTTTAGAACTTGATGTAAGGTAATATATTTCTCAGAAAATTAATTCTATATTAGTATTCACAAAGACTGTAAATCGTTATTGTGTTGACTGATCCTACAATTTTTATTTCTAATTATCAGTTTCTCCATAGTATGGATACCTTCATGTCTGTGGGAGGAGGCGGATCCCAGACATCTTAAAAAAATAAATAAAATAAAATGAAAAACAAAGAAAAAAGATACAATGCTTCGACCGTTTAAAACTAGATTGAATGATTACTCTTTCATCTGCTGGCTTACTTTTAAAAACTGATTGCCATCGCAAATTAAATGCAAGTAGATTTGATTATAACACGTCTCTTCATACTGATTAAAACAGTAATTTAAAACTTAATTTTATAAGCAAATTATGCATCGTGACCTTTTTTAAGCAACCATCCTACTTATACTTTAAAACACCAAATCCCGTAGAATTTACAATAAATCATTAAATTAACAGGCCTATGTTATATAGTGAAAATTGCGTTGTAGGACGAGATATACAATGCACGTTATTATTGTTACCGTAAAGTGAAAATTTGGAGATCTTTAGAATTCTTAATAGAACTAAATTGAAAATGTTTCTGTTTTAATATGCGATATATCTGCATCCATACAAATAATTCAATCCCATTACGAAAACATGTCCATTCAAATATGAAGAAAAATTTACCTCAAAAAACTGAAAATATTCCAATTAAAAACTTGATATTTTTCATATTTCTGCTAAAAACATAGATTGAGGGTACTCGTTTGAACCGCCTAGGCGAGGCGGTTCTAACGAGTACCTACAATCTATGATTTTAAGCAGAAATAAGAAAAATAATGTATACCCATGTAAACCCCAGTTTTACTATATAAAAGTGGGGTTTAAGGGGGTCGAAATTCTATAGGCATGTTTTCGTGATGAAAATACCGGAAAAGAATATTGATTTTTTTTTTTTTTTTTTGTCATAGGTTCCAACGGAAAGAAGATAAACAAAACTCAAGAATTGTTCAAATATGTATAAGGCATTTTATGAAACATAACACAAGAATTAAGATTAAGAACTATATGGATCTATACAAATAATCTCTGTTTAGTTTTGTTTAAAGAAACTGACACTGAATCATAAAGCTCCATTCCAAAAGAAAAACCACCAATAGTAAAATTTCCACAGAAAAAAATCGATGTCACCATAATCTGACGTCATACCTTCCATGGTCTTCATGCCGGGTCCATAGGCTCCATTCTGTCCCCAGTCAAAACAACAATCAGTACTCCTCTGGGGAGGCACCACGGAATAACCGAACCCCCCTAAAGTTAAATCCGTTAACGACCCTGACATAAGGCTCTGTATACTAAACGCATTAGCACGGAATGAGAGCGGACTGTTGACATCCATGTGCGAGAAAATCCGAAAAGATGAGAAAAGAAACTTTCCACTCTTGATAACTTTCGTTACCTGTCGACTCATCCATTCATCTCTAATGTGTTGTAATTTTCGGCTGTACAAAGGTGATAAACACGAAAATGCATGACACTCACAACTTTCACGCCCCTTGTCAGATACAGCAGCCGAAAATTTTACCTTCGCGTGGCAATTAGCTAATCAGGAAGTAGGAGTATTTCCAGCAGTCTCAGCAGCCTGGGAGAGGAAAGTTATGATTGGCTAATGTAGTCAGGAGGGTTGACTTTATCAGCGGGAGGTCACTAATGGGTGAGGTTTCCTTATCGTTGGGCTGATAGAAATTATCTCCTCATAAACAAATGAAATTAGTAACTATAAGTGAAATGCAAGTCGTCTGTACCCCGCGTCAGAATTTGAACATTTTACTTATAACATGGAATTTTATAATTAAGTTGTTCGCATTCAGATTTTTTTTTTTTTTTTTTAATTTTAATTTTTTTTTTTTTTTTTATTATTTTTTTTTTTTTTTTTCATGCTTACTCATTCACAATTCTTTTCTTAGGGAATTTGTTATAAATAAATGAATCATCAAAATATTTATAAGCCTCCTTATGACAAGTTATAAACAGAATGCGAATATTCGGACACCTCAGCTCTATACCAAACTTGTCCAAATATTTAAACGGAAAATACGAATATTCGGACACCTTAACTCCTTAACAACTTTTTAGAAAATTTAAACAAAGTACGAATACTCGGACACCTCAAATCCGTACCAAACTTATTCTTAAATTCAAATAAGTCCATTTCACTACCTGTTAATGTGTCTAAAACTGCTGGATAAATGGCAAATAGTGTAGACCCAGATCAGACGCCGCATTTGCGGCGTCCGATCTGGGTCTGCACTGTTTGCTCAGACCTGTCTGTCCAATGGCCTTCGGTAAATACTGTACAGGGAATAATAGAATATAAAGCCGTTAGCATTCAGATGTTGTTTTTTTTTATTAATAGTTTTTCTTGTTCTTTTGACCTAGTATTCAGAGAGACGGACATCAGCCAACAATGTAGGCCCAGATTAGACGCCGCATAACGCGGCGTCTAATCTGGGCCTACACTGTTGGCTGATATTTAATATACATGTATTCAAAAGCACCTACAGTTAATGTATGCGGACAGGAAAAAACACTCCCCACTTTTATATAGTAAAACTGGGGTTAACAGGGGTATACATTATTTTTCTTATTTCTGCACTAAAACATAGATTGTGAGTACTCGTTCGAACCGCCTCGCTGAGGCGGTTCTAACGAGTACCCACAATCTGTATTTTGAGCAGAAATACGAAAAATGTCAGATTTTTTATCTGAAAATTTTCCTTCTCTGGTTGTAAAATTTTCAATGTATTTGCGTGTTTTCGTAATGGCATATACCCCTAATACCCCTTTTGCAGTGGCATGGTTCAATTGCTTTCCAGATTAACATATTTGATCTCTAACAATTTCGCACAAAATTGCTCTTTCCTAACAGTGTAGACCCAGATCAAACTCCGTAGGACGACACTGATGAGGATTTGCAGTGTCTTCTATTGAAAACAGCTGCTCTGCAAAACATTTTAAAATGTTCATTCTCCTGAATACGTCGCAGCATAAAAGGGGATATTTAGAAATACGAAAAACGTACGCTTAACGTTTGTACATACATGAGATAATGTACCGTTTGCACCCAGCGAAAAGCCAAAATGCATCTAAGCACTCTGATCAGTGTCCCCCTGAAGAAGCATTGAATTTTTGGCTTTAACATGCTTCGTTACGTGTGCAGCTCATAAGGTAAATCTCACATAATTATTATAATAATAATAATAATAATTATTATTATTATTATTATTATTATTATTATTTTTACTACTACATTGTATTATTATCATGACCCCCCGACTCTCCCCACATCCTCGCCTTACACACACACCGGATATGGGTTTTAGTGCGGTTTCCATAAGCGTCAGCGTGACGGTTTCTAGTGTGCACGATATCTATGACAAACTGGCAGTTCATTAAATCTATACCTTGACCTTATTTACAAGGCCGGCGTATAGCTTAGAATATTGAGGTGGGATCGGGAGAAGGTGCGTGGAATTGTGGGCGTTCGTTTTCCCTGAAAATTGGTCACATTATTATTATTATTATTATTATTATTATTATTATTATTATTATTATTAAACAGCTCATTTAAATAAACTAGAATTATTTTCAGTGGAAAGTGACAAAATGTATTGCAGAGAAAAAAACACTTGCTCGTTTTAGAAAAGTCAGAATGTAGTGTGTACGCAAATAAGAGACGACAGCTGTGTTAATATGCCAGACACAAACCAAGCAACACATCACGAAAACATGCCTATATAATTTTGACCCCCTTAAACCCCACTTTTATATAGTAAAACTGGGGTTTATAGGGGTATACATTATTTTTTCTTATTTTTGCTCAAAAACATAGATTGTGGGTACTCGTTAGAACCGCCTCGTCGAGGCGGTTCTAACGAGTACCCATAATCTGTGTTTTGAGTAGAAATATGAAAAATATCAGAAGTTTTTATCTGAAAATTTTCATTTTTTTGGTGGTAAAATTTTAAGTATATTTGAATAGGCATGTTTTCGTAATGAAGCACATTGTCTGTTTGACAATGGCTATCATCATTAGCATCACCATCAAACAACTTATTATTAGTACTGGTAGTAGTAGCTGATGTTGTTGTTGTTGTTGTGGTAGTAGTTGTGTGGTAAATTAACGGTTTTGATTGGTCTGAATAATCTGGAAGTATGATTTTATGTATATTAATCTTCGAGTGTAAAAACTTTTTCTCTGAATATCGCTTGAAATATGAAAACATAACAACGTTTTCTTTAACAAGTTGGTTAAACAATATTTATTTATTTTTTGTTGGGAAACTACAAATTTACGTTCATTAACAACCAATGGATGTAGAAAGAGGATCTGGACGAACCCTTTAAAGATTCTTTAACAAACTGACTGACCTTGAGACGGATACCCATTTGTATGATTTGAAAAAAGCATACTTTCGGATGCTTAGTGGGCATTATCGCCGGTCTCATTACGAAAACACGCCTATTCAAATATATTAAAAATTTCACCACCAAAAACTGAAAATTTTCATATAAAAAAAAATTCTGATATTTTTCACATTCCTGCTAAAAACATAAATTGTGGGTCCTCGTTAGAACCGCCTCGCCGAGGCGGTTCTAACGAGTACCCACAATCTATGTTTTTGAGCAGAAATAAGAAAAATAATGTATACCCCTGTAAACCCCAGTTTTACTATATCAAAGAGGAGTTTAAGGGGGTCAAAATTATATAAGTATGTTTTCGTAATGTGTCGTCGACTCAGCCAACGGTCTTGACAGGTGGAATTGATCAAGCCACCTGGGCATTTCCTTAATTTCGGACTCGAGGATTTTCCGTCAAGTAAGTGCGCGAGATGTTTGAGCTTTGGGTGTATATTTGTAAATATGCGTCGTGTACATGCGATATGTATTTTTATCATCTCTTATAATTCTGTCATAGAATAGCATGGTACTGTATACTATGGGTGAGTGTATATTTACATATATTCTTTATGTTCATATGTGTACCATAATGAGACTGTAATAAACAAATAATCTTCCATTTTCAGGTATATCGATGTAAGTGTGAATGTTGCTTCAGTGTACAATCACTTATAAGCCACAGTTATTGTATCCGCAACAAGAGAAAACATACATTATGCTATTGGCACCAAAGTGAAATCTCAAATCAGTCTGCGCTGATAAAGTATGCAGAGCTGGATTGGATATCTGTGAATAGCAATAGAGCCCAGGTTTCCACAGGCGAACAGCGAAGACAGGGAATACTCAGATCAAATTGCGTAAATTCGCTATGATCAAGTGCCATCATCACGAAAACATGCCTATACAATTATGACCTCCATAAACCTCACTTTTATGTAGTAAAACTGGGGTTTACAGGAGTATTTCTTATTTTTGCTAAAAACATAGATTGTGGGTACTCGTTAGAACCGCCTCGCCGAGGCGATTCTAACGTGTACCCACAATCTATTTTGAGAAGAAGAAATATGAAAAATATCAGAGTTTTTTTTATCTGAAAATCTTCAGTCTTTTTGGAGGTGAAGTTTTCCATATATTTGAATAGGCGTGTTGTCGTAATGTAAGGTTCGTTTTACCTCGCACAGGCTCGATTGAGTCACATCAGAGAAACAAATGGGACTGTGAACATCGACCAACCTGTCAGGGACGAATTTAGAATTATTTAAGCAGCGAGCAAAGTTTGGGAAAAAACAACATTCAAAGGGAGTTTTGTATTAAATGCAAAAGAAGGAATGCAACAAGAGGAGTGAATTGATGATAATGAGTTCAGCTTAAACACGAGTCAAAACGGTATATAAATTCGGCTATAATAAGAAAGCGTCAAGTATGTACAGGACGATTTGTTTTATTTCATTCCGATATTTTCATTTTCGTACAGCATGGGATGTTTTCAATTGGCGGAAGACGGAATTCTACGTGTATTTAATTGTTTAATATTTACAGCAAAATATGTGACAAACTATTTTAGAGGACCAATTTAAACGTGGCCATAAATATATGTTAATATCAGAACGATTGAAAATATTTATTTTCTTACCAAAGAAAACGGATAAGAGCGCTATTTTTGTCGTTAATATTGTGTATTTCAATAACCTTTGTCGAGCTTTTCGCCCACTACAGTAGTATTGGGTGGCACCCAATACTACTCACTACCTTGGGAAACCCCGTCGACTTTCTTATCAGTGACGTCATGGCGGTATCTCCTATATTAGAATATATTTTAATGTGTTTTGTTTTGTGTATACGTCTGTTCGTGATCCCAGTTTGTCTATGAGGAAGAGTTATAAAATTCAAAAGATCTTAGGTTGCCCCTAGGTTGTTTGACTAATGCTGTCTCTGCTGATATATCTGAAAGAGGGATATACTCGCTACATTTATACATGCAGGTTTTAAATATCTATATTTCTTTAGAATAAAGTTTAATTACTGCGTCCATTTAATTATTTTACCAAATATGTCATCTGCAAAACAAGGCATCCATCACGTAAACATGCCTATATAATTTTGACCCCCTTAAACCCTACTTTTATATAGTAAAACTGGGGTTTACAGGGGTATACATTATTTTTCTTATTTCTGCTAAAAACATAGATTGTGGGTACTTGTTAGAACCGCCTTGTCAAGGCGGTTCTAACAAGTACCCACAATCTATGTTTTGAGCAGAAATATGAAAATATATTAGAAATTTTTATCTGAAAAGTTTCATTTTTTGGTTGTTAATTTTTTTAATATATTTGAATAGGCTTGTTTTCGTAATGGTATATTTGGGATTCTTCGTAATACGCAAATGTTTAATCTATATATGCAGAGATAAAGGATTAGGCTGTTCATGTACCTTACCTGTCTTTAAACTCCATTAAAACTAAGGTGGAACATACCTTAGATACAACATGTAGGAGTTTTGACATACGTTTCACTTTGGAATCCTGTTCAAGACTGTTTGTTAGTAAAAGCAGCATAATTATAAGTCATTAATCATTCTCGCGTGTCATAATGTCAGAATTCTGGCCATTCACAGCAGCACCTTATGGCAGATGCAATTATCATCTATAGATAAAACCTGCAGTAAAGTGTTCTTTAGAAGCCAGGAAACTGCTATGAACAACGGATTCTCCGCAAACTCGCAACGTCGCAACAGTGTCATTTCAACGTCAAAGATAGATCTATAAAACCTGCAGAAGATTTTTCTTTAGAAGCCAGAAAATAACTACAAATAACAATTCCCAGCGGGCTAACGACGTTTCTACAACGTCCCCTCAACGTCGATGCGACGTTGTAGAAACGTCATGTGCCCACTGGGTTCACAGTAACCATCAACGTCCTAGTATTTACATTCTCAGTGCATTTATAGGTAAACAAAACTATAGTTAACTGTATTTGGGCATAATGTTGTTCGTACTTCAATGAATACATTGACTCGTGCGACGTCACACGATCAAAATAAACCATGGTTCTCACCAGTCTGATTAGACGATGGTGACGTTATGACGTCAACGATGCTGTTCCGCTGTTGGTAGGAGAATTGCGTGCAATTGTTTTCTTGTTTGAATTTTAGCCCTCGAACCAGATTTTTTGTCAAATGATGGATGGAAAATAATATAAATATAAGTAATAAAGGCAATACATTTAAAATTAATCGAAGTATGAACAACACTGGGTTGTGAGGACAGATTACATGAACCTCTTCGTCATTCACTTACTTTGCTCGTGACCTGATATTGTTCATACATCAGTCATAGATACTTGGCAACGTGGTTTTGTCGAAACTGAGTGAAAAATATTCATTGGTCAAAATTACCCAAAAATCAGCTGTTTTGAAATTTTCCACCCTTTTGGGACAAAGAGCTAGACCACAACTCGCTGAGAGGGGCAATATACTCCCATAGCCCAGCAAACACACAACACTGAGATAACGTCATTTCGACGTCGCTGCGACGTCGCAGCGTCGTTGAACCGACGTTATTACGACGTTGTGTGTATACTAGGTAAGTTTTAGCAGTAGATGATACAATATATCCAAAAGGGGTTCTGTTGCTCTGCGTATTGACAGCTAATCCTTTATATTTGTATAATGTTTCATGATGAAATCTTAAACGGTTTGAAAGTTGTAGAGCAGATAGCAAACATTATCATTTGAACTTTGAACTTGAAGTATGACCTTGACCTTCATCCAAGATTGTTGAATTATGAGTTCTGCAAATTATCTTGATAAGGTGAACATTAGACCAAAATATGAAGAAGAGAAATGTTCAGTTGATGAAGGAGTTATGGAACCAGAACAAGAAATCACTATTTGAAATGTATAAAGGGGAATAATTACGTCAAAACTGGAAGAAACATTACTGTTCCTCTCCTCCGTATATCGTCTAATTATGCTTTATACTTGTACGAAGTTTCATGAAGAAGTCTGTAAAGGTTATAAAGTTATGGAGCGGACACGAAACCGTACCATCTGAATTTTGACCTTGAATTGTAACCTCTTCCTTCATCGGACAGGCTTCAGTTATGTGTTCTGCAGATAGCTTTAGTATGGTTAACATTTGACTAAAATTTTAAAAGCACCCTTTAATCCGTCAGGAGATATGGAGCGAACACCAAAAGTTAATGGACAGATAGACGGAGGGACAGAAAGACAGACGGGTGGACAACGTGAGAACATCTTTCGACAGGCGTATAAAAATCTTTCAGTCGGTGAAGGCAAATAGCTTATGACACGTGTGATGAACTCTTGTTGAAGGCGATATGGAGTGGACACAACCTCACTATACGAAATAAACAAAGGGGCATAATATATTACGTCAGATCTGAAAGTAGGGTTACAGTTCTTTTTCTTTGCATATCGTCTAATCATGCTATATATTTGTATAAAGTTTCATGAATCTCTAATGTTCTCCAGGACTACCGAGTTCGGCCTTTTAAGCTATAGAGCGGACACGTATTATGGCTATTTGAACTTTGACCTTGACCTTCATTGGGCAGGATTGATTTATGAAGTTGTACACGGTCCGTACACGGTCTTTTTATGGCGAACAAACTTAAATGAGCAAAGTTTAAAGAAATCCTTTAATCGATTAAGGAGATATGGAGCGGACACCAATAGTTAGACGGATTGACGGACAGACAATGTGACGACATAATACGACCCGTCTTTCGACGGGTGTTTACAAATGGTTCATCTTCATACAGCTTTTACAACAGAAAAACTCCGCCAAAGTGTAGCGTTTCTGACATTTACAGTTCATCTACAGTCTTGCAGTAGTCCAGTGAAATAAAATAAGGACCACAACCCACCCATTGTGACTTGCATTGAAAAAATAGTGTCTTTAATCGGACAATTTTGTGACAGCACCGATTCGATAAAAGTTACGAATTCCCCAAAATTGTATCTCATAAAAGCTTCAAAACATCAAGGGTTACGAGCATGCCTCAACTAGCTACTATCTGTCATACAACAACACCGATTACTTTTACCTTGAATCCCGTTAAAACTAAGAAACTGACATTTTATAGCAAAAAGCAACCGCATCGCTTACAACAAGATCAGCTGTCAAAATATACTATCGAGAAAGCGCGCCGTTGTTTGATTCGAGGTTTGGTTCGAGGTTCGTTTCCAGGAGTCATTGCAGAAAACGCCGGAAAACTGGTATGCATGTACAACAAGGACATTTCTTTTCTGCGTACCAGCTTTCCGGTGTACTTCAGACAACGGGAAACAAAACCTCGAACCAATCAACGCCATGCTTTCTCGACAGTACATTTTAAAACGAATCAACGCCATGCTTTTGTCGATAGTACATTTTGACAGCTCATCTCGTTGTAAACAATGCGGTTGAAACGACTTAAAATGCAAGATGCATCATTACGTGACAAATGTCATTTTCGAAATTTAAAGCTTAACGTAAACATATGACATCAGTTTGACGTTAGTGTTTGCTGGGAAAAGATTAACCAACCCATCATACAACTATGTCATCTAAATAAATTCTTATTACTGAAAAGTTGATCTAGGATCTAGTATAGTTCTTTTCTGGTAAAAATACTGCGGAATAGCGTATCTTTGCTACATTATAGCTGCAATATTGTTGTACTAAATGGCAAACCCATTGAACCTGTATTGCTGTGATATACTGAGACAGTGCATGCGCGGTGAAATCAAGTCATTTCAACGTATTTGATACTACATTCTGTTGCTTTGCAGATTCATTACATATACAGTCGAACCTCGTTATCTCGAACTCGCTTATCTCGAATCACCGCTTATCTCGAAGTGAAAATCTGGTCCCTGTTTTAACACAGAGAGCTACCAAAAGACAACAAAATATTGTGGAAAAGAGGAGAAATTGCTCCTTAGGAGCAATTTCTCCTCTTCCACAATATTTTCAATGTCTCTCTAACTTAGGAGTCAAATTACATACTCATTCTGTTTAAGGTGGTTGTTCGATTAATTATTTTCCTCAGTTCCGCAAATCTGATATGTCGAAGTACGGATATGTCGAAGTGTTTCATAGAGTCCCTTGGAGTTCGAGATAACGAGAGTCGACTGTATATTTATCATGTGCAAGAAGATGTTTGATACTGAAAAAAAAATTTTTTTGACAAAACGACAACCACTTTAACTCAGCTATTTATGTCCATCCATATGTCTGTCTACGTTGCTTCTGCTACTTATCTTCGTTGATTTAAGGAATCGTTTCATATTTTGCTTCAATGTTGACATTGATGAGATGTTGCTGTTCGAGTAAGAAAGGACGAAAGGGCCCAGGATTTAAATTCTTTAGGGTTAAACCCTTTTGTTGTTCTTGAAAAGTTGGTTTGGTGTGACTCTAGATAATGCATACACGATGAAACAAGTCTCAAAGTATTTGTTGAAGCAATCTGATACTTTGTAGACTCATTACAGAAATATTCAACAATATGCATGAAGAAGTATGATGCTGAAAAGAAAATCTTTTTGTCAACACGACAGCTTTTTTTTTTAAACTCAGCCAGTTTTTTTGGCAATTCTTGACAACTGGGTTCTGTATGGTCTGAGATAGTGCTAGCATGGTGAAATCAGCTTGTCTCAAAGTATTTGTTGACACAATGAGTCTGATGTCAGCCTACTAAAATCGCATTTCGGAAAATCATAGTCGATATACACAAAGACAAAATTAGGAATGTTCAGACAGACAGATATGGACTCAAAATAGATGGGGTGTAATTCGGAGTCCATGGAAAGTAGGCATTATCCTAAATCTCTGCCCAGGCTGATAGGCATGCTGGGCATGCCTATCAGCCTGGGCAGAGATTTAGGATAATACGGGAAAAGTAAGGTTCGGAGTTTAGAAAGTCTTTTTATGGCTTTACTGTGGCAAAATATCAGACATAAGTCTGGAAACAGTTTGATCTTTGTGACAATATAAGTGACGATACCCAGGAAATGCCTCGATCATGAAGCACAGGCCTCCCGAGGCACCCAAGGAGGGAGACCTGAACAAATAAGAATAACACAAACGCCACATATGGAATCACAGACGCACAAACAAAGAAGATCTGCAACAGACGAACCGCACTAGAACGTTAAGTAGGAAAAACAACTATGTGTGTGGTGGTACGATGGTGAGGGGTGAGGGTTTAAACCATTTTTATTCGGGTGAAACCTCACCCTGGAACACATACGATCAAGGACTGTGGTGGTGAAACAAAGAAAAAGACTCAACGGCGATCTGAGGCCAGAATAAAAAAGAAAAAAAAGTGCCACGATGAGCCCGACCCAGACATTGATAGTCAGGCACCGACCATCTGAAACAGATTCAGGAGGGAGCCGTCATTTAGTCTGAGAACCGACACACTGTCGTGCAATTAAAGAGGGCAGAAAAGTAATAAACCATAATTGGATTAACAATTATGTATGCAGTTTACCGCAGAATATCCAGGTTGTAATCTATCTTTTTGTAGCGACTGACAATCTTTCTAAATTGCACGGAAAATCACTTTTGCCAACAGTCTTTCTGAATTTATATACCAAGTCGTCAGACAGACCGTCTTGCTAAAAATTTTCAAACCAACGTTATATATGGATATTAATTCAGAATGACACATCTTGCTGTGTTACAGTCATGATGCTGTGTGTCACTTGACGGACGATCGATGGCCCGGTGACAATGGACTAAACATGATCACATACAATTAATTGAGCAAACATAAAACTTTATTATTAAAAAGAATGATGTATTTAAAAATAATATAAAAATAACTACTAAGACATTTCAGAAGAAGGAAAAATCCTGTTGAAAGAATTTCCTGATCTCCACTGGTCTATCTTCTATGTTGCCATATTTCCATATTCAATACCATTTTGTTTCGTTAAACCCACTAAACGCTACCAAATTCATATTACTGATTTAACAACATTCTTGGTATAGTTACTTCCGTTGAGCACAGTAGTGGTGAAGTTCGTAGTATTGGTTCCTATGTCTACCAGTTTCATCTTCAAGAATGACTTCCATTGGAACAACTGTTCAATGCATACTACCAACAAGAAAGGGGACCATGGTCAAATCACCGGAGCGAAACACAAGATAAGGTCTTAGAGGTTTAAAGTGTAGTGTTGAATAAGGGATTCTTATAGCAATGCCACACGTAACGATATACGTGAGCACAAGAAACTCATGATGATCGAGATTCAAACAACCTATTCGATTATCAGAATAG
Source organism: Anodontia alba (assembly GCA_964016985.1). Taxonomy (NCBI): domain Eukaryota; kingdom Metazoa; phylum Mollusca; class Bivalvia; order Lucinida; family Lucinidae; genus Anodontia; species Anodontia alba. The sequence goes on along the minus strand of OZ024830.1, from coordinate 6,817,425 downwards.
TGGAAAGCTTCACAAATGCCTTGCTCTAAATATGACACAAAACATTTTTCTCTCAGGTTGCCAAAAGATTGCAGGCATATCAATGAAAATTGTCTCCTCATTCAAAAGATTGCCTTGCCACTAAAATCTATGCTAGAACATGGGATACCCATCACGGAACCTGGGTAACCCGGCTCACATTATATTCTGATAAAGGTTCAAAAATCAATTAAATCCCAGTCACTAGCTTGAAACGTGACTGCCGTAAACACATACCTGAAAACTGTAGTCCCAGTCAGCATTCTACGTAAATCTATATCGGGCCGTCATCGGCCCGTCAGGGTAGCTGACGGGCCGATGACGGCCCGATGTAGATTTACGTAGAATGCTAGCTGGGAGTGCACCTACTCTCTTAAAAAGTAAAAGGGTAATACTAATCAACACTTCAGTTATAACAGCAAATTACCCAATTTTGTTATAAAAATAAAAAAAAAAACTTCCTTTCAGGTTTATGTAAATATAAAACATATTCAAAATAAAAAGGGCGTGATACTGCAATATTGCAAACAAGCTTAGCCTGATGTCTGCACTTACTATTTTTTTTTTCGAGTCATGGCAGTTGATGTATGCCCGATGAGCTTATTGCTGTTTGCTGATATTTGTTCTTCATTAATTGTTTTTCAAGAGGATTAGATAAGCTTTCTGGGGAGGAGAGACAACTCTGACAAAATTATTATGTTTCATTCGAAAAAAGATATCTAAGGAGAAAAAAAAGAGGAGCAATAATTTTCCTTTCAGAGCAGACCCCGGTTTGAAAGGTCGTGGTGCCTATAGGAAGACGAACACGTAAAATATATGGATATCAAAGACTTGTCACAATCACGGAACACAGCTCTTAACCCTTGTCATGCTGAATAAATTAAGATGCTATACCCACTTCTAATTTCAGGCCATTGCTATAAATTCGCATACTTTATGGCAAACAGTGCAGATCCAGATCAGTTGGCTTCTTCAGCAAAGACTGTTGGATGATACGAAATGATATTACATAAGAACAGTACTTCAACTAAATCAGAATGAACAAACGAAGAGCAAGTGCGCCAGAAATATTGTCTTGGAAGTTGTGTGGATATTTAATATTGGTTTTACAAGCGCGCAATACAGGTCCTTAATTCTGCCGCAGTTTCGCCATGCCCAGCCATCTCAGTCGGAAACTTCAGGGATATTTCATCACTCAATTGTACAAAGTGGCAGAAAAAGTCAAGAAGTGTGTCCATCTCCCTTAAGACATAAAAAAATGAGACGAGTCTCGGTCACTGAAAAGACAATGGGCACAACAAAATCTAGCCTACTGTCAATAAACGACAGACAGGAAGAAGTCCAATAAAGAAATTTAGTACTGTCTGTAGGTTATATCCACTCTAAGCTATTTACTCGGGGAGGGGGGGGGGGGGCGGGGGGTGGAGGGAGGGTAACTTCCCATATATGGCATAGTACGGATGTGCGTGCCGAATGACCCTCTCTTTCAGCGCTGCCAGGTATATGATTGGCCCCCTTTTTTCAAGAAAAAGTATATGAATGGCCCGATTTTTCTGGATTCCTATGTGAAAGGCCCCATTTTTTCTGACATCCTCGTATATGCACATATTTTTCGCTCAGAGATTTTTCGAGGCTGCTTATCCTCTTGGTATTACATGAATTGACTGTGATATTTGTGTAACAACCAGCAAAAAAAAAAATGGATACAGAAAATCAAAGGGTAGTATATGAATAGGTAAACCTTTTGGAATATCAAGTATATGAATGGGTCCGTTTTGCAAAGGCCAGGTATATGAATGGGGTAGGTTTTGAAATACTGGCTCGCACATCCGTACCAAAAATTACATCTGTTACCCCCCACCCCCCGCCCCCCACCCCCACGAGTGTATTTTTTACCCTTCAGAAGCCTCTTTACCACTCCCTCTGGGATATCATAATCACCTCTTTATGACATGCTTTTGGTGTCTCGTGCATAGTGTTTAGGTAGGGGTAATAACATAATTAGTGAGTGGTAATACTTTTGGTCACATTTAAACTTTTCATCCCAGAGTTTCTGAAGTGGACACTCCCATCATTGAATTGGTCAGAACCATTGTTCCAAATAGGGGTAAGGCAAAAAACAAAACAGAATGTCAAACAGTGTTGATCCTGATGAGACGGCATTATTGGCAAAACATTTTTTATCTGTAGGGCTAAAAAGGTTAAACACCTTCTTGGTAAATGCAGTAGGCAAAATATTGATGATTATTCCTAATTTCTCCAGATATTGAGATTCGACATTTCATGAGTATTATCCAAGGCGACAATTCGCATGAGATGTCAAAAATGAAAACGGAGTTACCTACGAAAAGCAAGTCACGGGCCACAGTCCTGCCATGGCACCGGATAAAGACTGAATGACATGGATTGACAACACAAAGCAGCTCTTCAGAATGAATAAAAATAGAGGTAATGCAACAGTAACGCCCTATAAGGTATAATGTTATTCTGGCACATACTTTTCAATTAAAGACTGTATTACTGTATTACAAAACACAAAGACAATGCTTTGAATAGGCCCCTGCCCCCGCCCCACCCCCACCCCCTCATCAACAACAGCAAACCTCCGTAAAGACAGATTTTTATTACTTTCCAAGGTCACCTATTATAATGTCAATTTACATGCTAAAAGTGCCATATTATTATTTATCATATACTTACTATAAAACACTTCGGTTTGGAATGTGCGATACGGCCATGATATCCGTGCGTGTATCACCTAGCTCTGGCGTTAGCACATGATGTCCTATCGCATACCCCATATCACAACCCCAAAATCCATATAACACACCCTATATCGCACCCTGCATGCATTCATCTAGTAAATAAATAACATAAGTCGTTAAAGGAACGCACAGAAAAATATTGGTTAAAAGACAGTGGACACGATTGCCTACTGGCTGCTAGATCTTGATATAAGAAATGAGCAGGCGTCAGGCTCCACTAAAACCAGACCGTCGCAGGGAAATCGATCAAATGAAGGGGCAGTGGATAAAATTCAAAATTTACTTTAACATCTAAACAACGCCCAAACAAATCTTTAAGAATGGTGTAAGGAAAACTGTTGGAAATTATTTATGATAAATAGATTGTGATATGGGATTTTTCATATCATAACGCATATCAGCCCGAGATCCCGTACTAGCCTGATATGAAAATACAATCTTAGCAGCTCTATATATTTGCCTACTCAACAACAAGTATATTCCTATAACCGCCAATTTTCGGCGTTTCCCAGGGCAGTTTTTATATCACTTGCAATATACATTTTTTCAAAATATAAACTGTTAAATTACTGTTGTTTTTTGTTTTTGTTTTTTGTTGTTGTTTTTTTTTTCTTTCTTTTTTCTTTCTTTCTTTCTTTCTTTTTTTTTTTTTTTTTTTTTTTTTTTTTCACCGATCGATTTATTTTTCAAGGTAGTCAGACGTGTCCTCCTAATCCACATCCAAGCTGGATAAACATAGATTTTTCTTTTGTTTTATAATAATAACTTTCCTGCGGCCTCGTGTCCAAACTGTTATTTACGCAGCGTTGTGTGAGATAACTTTGCCGTTCTGGGATAACTTTTGTTGACGTTAAAGTGATTATACTTTTCGCGGAATTAAGTCATTGTTTACCACGTACTAATTACATCGGACCTTTCGATAAGATTTTTGATCGGATTCAAAGAAAAAAAAATCAAAAACAGCGATCGCATATGTTTGTTTCATTGCATACATTTGCCGGATCCCTCTGAAGATATTCGAACCTAATGTTCAAACAACTTCCTGGGGACCTGGTGAATTTTAATACATGAAAAACAAATCAATACATGAAAACCAAATCTATCTATCTATCTATCTATCTATCTATCTATCTATCTATCTATCTATCTTGAATCATTGAATCAACGATGAACATAGTGTGCCGAAAATATTGTGCCGTGAGTCTACAAAGGTAAAACCTTTGATATCACCGGAAATATTTTAGCATCATCAGCAAGTCGCAAAAAATAAGATTTCATCAACTTTTAAGGTAACTTGATAACTATGTAGATTTCTGCCCTCTCTATACGGGAGGCAACCTCCCAGCTAGCATTCTACCTAAATCTACATCGGGCCGTCATCGGCCCGTCAGCTACCCTGACGGGCCGATAACGGCCCGATATAGATTTACGTAGAATCACCCAGGGAAACCCGATATCGGGATATCGGAGGTTGCGAGATTTCGGAGGTAAACAAATGATGTCATCCAGCGACAGTGTATGTATTTATCCTCTTTTAATGATCAAAAAAGTGCTTCTGGAGGATAAGCAACGTAACCTATATTTTCTCAGTTGAATAGTTTAATATATGAAAATGGCATTTCAATATAAAGTATCATCCTATTTATTCAAAATCACGTTTGAAAAGGAAATTCACCCAGATTCCATTTTCAATTTGTTATAGCTTTTATCCTGTAAAGCTTTTTCATTGAGTATGTATGTCTGTATAAACTAGAACCTTTCTATAAATTATACAAGAAATAGCAGATGTGAAAAAAATACTAAAGTGGCAGATTTTTTAGATTTCTTTAGGGTTGTTGTCATATTTATTGGTAACAGGATGCCGGAGGTATGATGCAGGGATGTCGGAGGACAGATTTATATTGGTTAACGGGATATCGGAGGAAAGGAAATTTTGTGTTCTTCTTAAAACGGCTACATCTTTTCTGAAACGTGATCTTGCCTGGTTTAATAGTTTAAATGTTGAAGACGATTACCTGAATCGTCAGGAGTGGCATGTAGCGTTTATGCTGACTGGCAAAGAATAAATGAAATAATGTCCCATAGACTTATCAAGATAAAACATCAAGATAACCAGCCTTCGTGATGAAACCCCGGTAACAAACACGACTTCACATAGAAAAAGTGGGGATTGCAGGACTATAAACCTTTTTTTTTTCTTTTTCTTTTTCTGCTCTAAAATATGTATTGAGGTACTCTTAAGAACCACGTCGTTTCTGCTCTAAAACATCGGTTGCGGGTTATCGTTAGAACCGCCTCGATGAAAAAAAAAAAAATAATAACAATACGAAAATTAACAGTTTTCTTTCTGAAAAGTTTGTATTTTTTAAGACATTCTGCGTGTTTTCATATTTGTTCATCACAACGTTTTGTGCCTTTGGTGAGTTTCCAGGCCTATACACAGACTTTTGAAATGGAAGGGGCGGGTGTTTGAATTCTTGGCTATTCTTAAAGGGGACGCAGATGCCAACAAAATGCCGATGGGGGATGCAAAATTAAGGAATGTAAAGTGATTTTATGGCCAAACCTGCATGATTTTTAAAATAATTGGCCCGAAAGGGGTACAGGTCTCGTTTCATCGTTTGGTCCATCAGACACTCCATGGATTTTTCACTTACATTTTTAGGCTTAAAAACCCAGGCCCGTGGGTTTTGAATTGGGGATGGTGTGACCGTATGGAGGCGTGCAAATGCTCAGAAAATGTTGATTTAGAGACGAAAATTAGGGGTGTAACCTGTGTTTTCGATGAAAATCTGCTTGATTTTTTAAATAATTTGTCCACAATGGGGGCTACGTTCGCCGACTCCTCCCCGCCCCCACCCCCCACCCCCATCTGCTTGATTTTGAAATAAATTTGTCCACCCCCATCCCCAACCACCACACACACACACACACACACACACACGCACACACACACAGCGCGTATGGAAGAACACGTTACAAAATCTGCAATGTTTTCTATTGATAGCAAATGAAAATGACAAAGGTCTCCTCGATACAATTCGATACAACTCATATAATTATCATATCACGCTAGCAAATTTATGCGGTGAAGACCCCTTGCAAATCTCACATATATTAGGAAAATGGGATTACAGGGGAATGTGTAATTTTTCTGGATGCTGCTTAAAAACCTAGATAAGCGGACTGTTTGTAAAGATTTATAGACAACAATGTTAAGTAACACCACATGGGGAGTTCTTATAAGACAGTTTGCCGACAAGCATTTAAAATCAGGAGCGTTGCATAAATAAAAAACAAATACAATGAAGATTCTCTGATATGGACTTTCGGTTGTACGCGCAAGGAGAATACAAGCAAAGAACAATATAGTTCTAAACTATACATTGTAACATTTGGATTTCGATGCACATTTGATGAAATTCCGTTAAAATGATGGGAGTTAAGGGCATATAAGATTTCAAGATGACTGACATATGGGTGTTTTCTTTTTGTTTTGAATGTTTAACTGGATTCCACAGATTTTAAAGGAACTATTTACCAGGCTGATCGTGTGATTATTATTATTATTATTATTGTTGATGTTGTTGTTGTTGTTGCTAAATTCTGAATTAAGCGACCCACCTAACACAGGTAATGGTCAAATATGAACGACTCAGTATAAGAAAATACCGTAGATAAATTCTTGTAATTAGATATACAAATGTCAGCCCGATGGACGAATAAGCACCTGTTGTTAACTTTATTATAGAGTTTTTGTACTGATATTGGTGAATATTGTGCCGAGTTGGGATATTGCTATGAATAATTGATATATCATAGATTTACTGTGGTAACGTTACGTTTATTATTTCTGATCTGATGGCACTCGTTGGCACCGCATCGGCGCTGCGGTTCTTACAAGTTTCCAAAATTAACATTTCAATCGAATCTTAGGTAGGAAAATATCACGTTTCACACACAGAACATCATTTTTGCAGCGAAAAGCTGTTTTATTGCATATAAGTTCTTAAACGTAATGGCATTGGTTCTAGTAATATTATTACATTAAACTCTCCTTCAAACCAATCAAACCCTATTAAAATTGCTACAAAAAGAGACACTAGTATTTGCACACAGGCTTAGCACCATATTGTGCGAGCAGGTTTTAATTTATATTGCTATTTTAGACATAACTCACTCACTCAACTTTCAGTGCCTCCGAAATCCAGCAACAGTCCGCCGAGATCCACAGCATCACGTGTCAATGTACCTCCGAATATTCCGTTATCCAAAATTTCACAAGTACTTGCTTTAAATTTCATCCGGAGGCGTTATTTTTTGTTGATAAACTGAAACAACTAGGAGGACAGTCGAAGAAAAGATAAGTCCATCCTTGGGCAATAATAAACCAACATGTCATTTACCATGATTGGGCTGGTAGCCGTCGAAAAGGCAAAAAATGAGATGAAAAATAGATCATCTTGGTTCAAATGCCGTTTTTACCGCCACAAAGTAGCTGAGAAAGGAAATATTCGCTTTAACATATTCATTATTATGTCTCTAGAACGAACAACTCAGCTTTTTTATCAAATGAATAAGATATAAGCTATAAAAAATGGATAAGTACATACCCTGTCGCTGGATGACGTCATTTGTTTACCTCCGAAATCTCGCAACCTCCGATATCCCGATATCGGGTTTCCCTGGGTGAGAATGCTGACTGGGCTTTGTAGCCTGCTGTTTGTTTTTCCTGTGCATTATGCCCTTTCTGGAAGGGGTTTACTTTAAAAGGGACTAATTTGCTCTCGTTGGGAACATTTTGTTTCATTTCAAAGTAGATCCCTTTTCAAAAGTGAGCTGAAATAATTTCGGAAAGAGTTGTCTACTTTGAAAATACATCAACTCTCCTTAAAAAGTTATTGTAGTATTTGCTTTTCCCATAAATCGTAAGTAGATTAGAAAACATGTATGTGAGAATAGCTTCCTGTCGAGAGAACTATAGCGTGGTAATTTACTTAAAGATGTAATTGGGTAGAGTGAGGGCGTTTCGTTATGTAATTTCACAAGCATGAGATCCTTACACGTTACGGTGCGATGCAAACAATTAAATGCGTGTAAGTAAAACTCTAAGAGCTTTGCGGGAAGTACCCACAGGAACTTCAAACTCGAAAACACTCTGTTATATAAAGAGATATAGCTGTTGTTAGAAGTTTAGTATGTATATGTTGTTGATTAGTTTTAAAGTTCGAGCCGTCAATCGAGAAATTAAAAAAAAATATCAACAACCAATTTGTTGTATAAAAAATATGAAAGCTATAGTTAGAGTTTAGTATGTATACGTTGTTGATTTGTTTTAAATTTCGAGACGTCAGTCGCAATAATCATTATGACCATACCTCACAAATGGCATAATGAAACTGGCCACTATGTACATTGATCATATATTTAATCAAGTTTATCACATTTCATTTGCTTGCTTAGTGGGATAATAACATTAATACACACAGACACACAAACACGCACACACTTACGATCAAAATGAGGACTGTTTTAAAAGATGACGAGGCCCCTATTTTTTTTTTTTGTACAGTATTTCAAAATCAAAGATTATTTTTCACGGTTAAACACGTAAATTTCCTACCGATTCAAAGGTTTCCAAAGTATTGAAAGCTACTATCTATAATTCAGCATTCTTTTACCACTCTCTAAACAAATTCAGCAGACGACAAAATGGGACAATTTTCTTATTTTTACCAGAAAATAGGGTTGATTTTTCATAAAATTAACTGTCTCCATATGTCCTGGCTGTTTACGATAAATATTATCCCTAATGAATAAATACTTAATTGTTATAGTTCTGCTGGACATAACTGAACTGCCGCATTAAAATAATATACATGGCAACGTTGTCTCATTTGTTCTGACCCTCTAAATCACCGTAAACCGGTTACGAAAAATCTCATCGTAAACCGGTTTTGGTAAATCTCACCTTACACCGGTTACAAAAGATCTCACCGTACACCGGTTACGATAAATCTCATCGTAAACTGATTATGGTAAATCCCATCGTACACCAGTTTTGGTAAATCGTACACAAGTTGTTAGATATCCCCTACACCGGTTACGGTAAATCTCATCGTAAACCAGTTACGGAAAATCCCATCATACACTGGTTATGGTTCTACACAAATATAGTTCCTGGATTTTTTTTCCACTTTCTTGGGTCTTTTTTTTTACATATTTAGATGCCATAATTGGTCATAATGTATACTTTAGGCAGTTCTGCCGTATATATGGTCAAAAGGTTAGGTCGTCAGTGGCTGCTTTGAAAGTAAACCTAGAAAGTCCTCTGGGGAACGAATCGTCTTTATATTGGTCGAGACTTTATAAACAATATTGGGTCCTTCTTTTCAAAGACGCGCAAGCTTCTAACATGTAATACAGCCTACGACATCCTTTCTGGTTTTGGATTTTTCAGAAGAACTGCTGTCAGGCATCTACCTAGTGTTTACCCTGGACCAGAACATTTGCTAAAATATATATAATGTAAAAGGGAAAATCAGTGGTAGTCTCTATCCTTATGCTCTGTGCTTGGTCAGTCGATCTTTACAGTGGAGGCAGCCTATTTAGAGGTAGTAGCATCTCTTTTCTATTTAAGTACATGGTAAAATATTTAAGATTCTAAGAAGCAGCTGAAAAGTGATCGCATTACCCATATTATCTGTGTTAATAATTTCATCGACTCTGGAATAACTAGCCGTGCTTTATCTGAGTAAGTTTCACGCTGATGGTACTTTTCACGGCACGTTTGATTGAGGTGTGCTCAGTATGTGTACCCATCAGTAGCAGCAATGTTGCTTTTGATCTATGCCGCGATTAGCTTGTTAAATATATTAACACCTCGATGATATCCAGAAATTATTTTATAAATTGCCTAGGTGATTTTCGGACGCTGGACAAAATCATAATCGCAAGTATAGGAAACGCTATTCTGATAATGACCTCTATGGTGTGCTTTTAAATACGTCTCAGTCGTCAAGACACAAATTGAATATATTTTGACATTATTCATCAATATTTACTGTACAAATTCAATTACATGCTTCTAATTTAAAAACAAATCGGCTTAAGTGTTAACCCATTATTGCCTAGCGTCCCAAAAAAAATCCTCAAATTTCGATGAAGTGCCATTTTATTGCTTCAATATGAAATAAAACTAATAAGCCTTTGGAAACAAAGAACAGAAAAATAACGAAAATCGGAGACTCGGTTTTATTAAGTCTCTTCATATACTGCTATTTAGTTTACAAGGGTGCGTACGCCCTCTCACATGTAGCACCGGCTTACTCATTATTCGATTTTAAAAATAACCAGAATGAGCTCAATGATCCCAAAGGAAATAAAAATATACCCTCAGGTGAAGTATGGGGCGAACCTTACCTGGTGCCTTGCTGTCTGTGTTCCGTGAGTATGACCTTTCTTGGATCTCTCCATTTTTAACTCTGCGGAGGCGGGCTCCCGTAGCCTAGTGAATAAGACATTAATCCATTAGGTTTCTCACCGTTGTGGTTCGAGCCTCGCTAGGGTCACATGTAGGAAAGCCAAGGTCTGCTTACCGATAGTCAGGTGGATTTTCCCGGCTTCTCCGGATTTCGCCCAACTTTGATGAACGATCGGCTTGAATTAGATAAACTAACTCATCATTACCAGTCTTGACAACGAATACTGGTGCTGCATCACTGAATGTGTTCCTGGAGAGGTGTCGAGACAGACTATTTCTTAGCTGGTGTAATCCCAGATGATACTCTTATGGTTTTCTTTCTATGCACAAATGCAAAACGTTCATTTTTCTTGAAGTAAATATACACGTTGTATTCTCAGCAAGTTCCTGAACGAAACTTATGAACCTTTTGTTCGGGTCCTATAGTTTCGATAACGGTACGATCACCTTTCACTGTCAGACATCACTAGCTGCTGGTATCGAATGATAAAAGTACACCTAGATGTCAACCTTTTGAATGTAATATGTAATTGATAAAGGTTTAGCAAAGATGGAATAAATAAGTATTAACACCACTTTAGCATTCTCTTTTCTAAGACTATGGATGACGTCCATCTCAAACATTGTAATTTCATGATTAATATGGAGTCTGTCTGACAGCTGCCATTTGAAGTCATCACTCACAACCAATTGATGCAACTACCACTTTTGCCCACAAATGAGGTGGCGGAAACAACATAGCATTTGACCTCTGGTTAACAAGGCGAGTAGCTTAACCACTACACCACGGAGGCTTCTAGTTCAAATGAGTACCCACAATAAAAATAACATATATTCTAACATGACGTTAATATTTTCTCCAAAGAAACTGTGTCTTGTGAAAATATCCTATAACGCACGTTTCCAACGTGGCGTGTCCACAAACACGTGTGAGATTACGTCAGATATTACGTGTTTACGTCGACATTCTACCAGAAAACGTCGCTATAGCAAGGTCTTTCTTTTCTGGGTTATGTTAGAATAAAACAAAATACATTCCTATCGTTGTGTTTGTCATTCACACATGTTGTTCTCGGACAGATGCAAATTTTATGCCATTCCGGCTTGACCGTCCTTAATATTTCGTCGTCCATCCATCGATTGCGATAAAACACGGTAGACGTCAGGAAAAATGCCTCATAATTCTTTTATCACCAGAAACCCTTCAGATTTTCAGAATTTTTAGAACATATTTAATTTCGCCACGGGAATGTATGGCGTCCGTAAAAAAGTCTCCCTTCATCATATTGTGAGTTATATTTACAAACCCGTTGGGTCAGTTGATTCCACTGCGAATTTTTGAAAATGTTTTATGGTCACTGACGAGGTCTGATTGGCCGAAACTTGCTAGTCTGGCACAGAAAACATGCACACTCCACAGTTTGAAGTGCTATGTTTTAGTGAAAAGGGTTACCTTTAAAAAATGCCCACTCCAGTTTTAAGTTCTATGTTTAAATCAAGAGGGTACCTTTTTAGAGCATATTTTTACCGTAAAGAACTAAGATGATTTGCATGGCAGACAACTAAAGTGTTACGCAGATGCTAAAATAAATTTGTTCCCAGCCAATGTTGTATTTATTCATGAGCTATAATCAACGCCGTGGGTATCCGTGGCCTACTTAGTGGTTAACATGGCTGGCTAGCGGGCCTCCGTAGAGCGATGTCTCCGAATCATTAGATCTCTCACTACTGTGGATTCCAGCCTCGCCTGGGTCGCATGAGAGACGCCAGAAAACAACAGAAAACCAAGTGGTATTTCTACGGGTACTCCGTTTTGATCCAACTCTTATTTAAAGACCAGCTCGATATAAGTAAAAAAAAGTCAACACAGTCGTATAGAAACAGGATTTAGTAATATATTCCTCGACCCTAGCTTCTATCCCATTCATGAACAACACAATATATGCATAGGGAACTAAATCCTTCATTATCACGAAATTCACAGATATTAACTTACCAATTTACCCGAACAGTTACCTGTACAAAGCCGACTCAGCGATACATAGAGTTAAATAGGAAAATAACATAAAAGTAAATAATACATGCATTTCTGATTTAACGATAACTTTCTCTAAGCTATTTTCAAAATCTTCATGTATTGCACTTTCAAAAGGTCTGATTTTTTTTAAATAACTTCATATCTTAGTTGTTTCCCTATGCGTTTGAAATTTAGACTATTTGTGCCTTTATATTATTATTATATTTTATCAAATAATTAAAACGCTGATTTTAGCCTCTATTTTAAAATGATTGCCTTTTCAGGGAAAGTTTTATAAGTTATCACCACAAAGAGATTTTTCTGTAGTTTGTACTGGTATATAACACTGTAGAATAAGTATTTTTCTTCATTGTTCCATTTCGCTCTAAATTTGTGAAATAAAGCTTTCCCGAACTATCGCTAAGATGTTTTGTAATAGTCTAAGTCCAAACCCCATACCAACATTATACTATATGAACGTCACCAGAAGGTAATGGCATATTCTATTTGTCAATAACTTCAATAATCAGTATTTGTTTTTATCGAGAAAGAATGAAAGAATAGACAAGTAATGAAATGACCACCGTACAGTCAATAACAAGATTTTATTATTGAATATATTTCTTCAGTTTCAGTTTCAATTTATTTATTCATTTTTTTATTATGTAGTCGCTGCAAATGAATATTAGCCAAAGAAGTTATTTAAAAAAAAAAAAAATATATATATGAGTCATATCAAAACACTCCAAAAGATTTGTCTGTCACATATTGGCGGTCCGACATCTAGTATTTCCGCAGGTGTCGAATAATAGAATCATGGCCGGGAAGTAACTGTCTTCAGTCAACTGCCGGTTCTCACAGGTAACTTTCCAAGTAACGCCCCATAGTGGAGTGAAGCACATTTTTCGAGATGGCTCCGATTTCATCAAATGCTGACATATTGAAAAGTGTTTCCCTTTTAGTAAAAGAAGAGCGTCTTAAAACAACATAAATTTTCTGGTGACAGATTTGGACAGTGGCTTTGATAAAGTATTGCAGCTAAAAAAAATAACACACATAACTAGCAAAGTTGTGTGGATTTCACGAAAGTCCTAAATTGTTTGTTGTTTGTCCGGTCCGCAATGTATGAAATGAGATACCTCACGTGAAAAAAAAATCATTCTTTCATGTGTTAACCTCGAAGGCCAAAATGAACATGAAAATCAACTCTATATCATTAGTAACTTTCCTGCTCCTCGACATATTCTACAATAGCATGCAGTTCTGTAAGCGGTCAACGAATGCCCTGCGAAGACTCCGCGGATGCACAGGCTGACCTAGGCCTTCGTTGACCGGATATGTGTAAGGTCCCTTTTCGCAAAACGCAGCTCTTTTACTTTCGTTGTGTCAGATACCAAAGACCTTGTATTTGATGCAGAGAATAAAGTTCTCATGAGAAAATACATATTACAAAACTGGCACAAACAGATGATAAATGGAATTCAGTCTCTTCATGTTAAAACCTAATGTTCTGTGACTTAAACATACCAAAGAGGGGTTGCATTATGTATTTTGGTCAAAACAGAAATATGCTATTTTTTATTTTATTTTATTTTTTTTTTTTTTTTTTTTTTTTCTTCAGAATTACAGTTCATTTGGTACATGTCAGCTGGCAGTGAGACGCTGAACTCAAATGGAAATGAAATGATTCTTTGTCCATATTAGGTAGATTTTAACATCTTAGAAGTACAGCAAAATACCACTATAGAGACCATTCAAAATTAAGACCACTCCGCTATTAGGAGCACTTTTTTGCCAGTCAAAACAGTTTCTAGATATTTTATATTCAATATTAAGATAAAACACTTTTAGGCTGTCCCTACGAGCGAAATTTTACTGTAATTGCAATTAGTAAGCAAGCTAAACTAACAAAACAAGAAGAAGAACCAAATCAAGACTGGTATACGGTTCGATCGAAAACACATGATTTATGTGTATATTCATTGTCAGTTTGAGAACCGGTTTGCGGACTCAGGAATTATATATAGCTGGAACTATATGAGGACTAAGGGCGAGGGTTGGATATCCATAAAACTACGTTAAAGCCCCAATGATTTTAGCATTGAAAGTTCCAAAACATTTCTTTAGCAATTCCTCCTTGTTACTCGTTTTATTTTATTTTTTTATTTTATTTATTTATTTATTTTTTTGTTTGAGAGGGGTAGTGGGGTGGGATGGGTTCATTCGTTTTTGTGATGTTGACGAAGTGCTGTTTTTGTTTAGCCAGTTTATGTAATTAAACTCTTATCGTCTGCCTTGAGAGGGTTTGTTCCGTTATTGTGGTCTTTCCTGGATACCTCTATGCTTAATGTTGACATCTTTTGGTCGAAAAGTATACATGAGTGTTACCGTTTTCCTTAATACCAGGAGTTTTCCAATTTTGTCACCTGCATAAGGTTTTACGTTTCGGTGTCACCGGCCCTCGGTTTCGCTTCAGTCATGTGAATTTAATTTGTTTTGTTCAACGAAATTGTCTTGAATTATAATTTGTAGGGAGACAACGAACAAATGGGGACATTAATAGTCAGAAGATACAGCCAAACGACTAGCCAAGCGCGACCATTTCTTTCTGCCCCAAGTGAATTGATCACAAGGCGAGGCACCGAAACCAGACACCAGACAAGATAGAACAAAGATAACTTAGAGGCTAAGGCATAGAACAAACAATACCAAATTCTAAAAAAAACGTAAGAGAAAAGTCCAGGGAGTGCCATAATCACAAGCCGCAGCCCATTCAAGACTCGAAGAGGAAGAGGAAACAGACAAAACCAAACAAGCGCAAATCGAACAAAGGAACGAAAAGCACTAAGATTAGCTCTCTCTTCCCCAAGCGAGGTAATCGCAATGCTAAAAGGACTGAAAATACACAAGAACAAAATAACACAAGGCAATACTTAAAAGAAATTGCCTCGTAGGATAAACAACAAAACCACAAAGGGTAAGACTAACACCGGAACCACCACCTTAGAACGGTCAGTGGAATAAACTACCGAGGGGTTATTTTAAACTTAGTAAGGCGTCACAGACACAGTGCCATGTTAGAAAAATATAGCGTCAGTCTGAAAACACTTCTGCAACAAGGTATATCGGAACCCGAATTTTACGGTGACTTAGTGTACAGATTTAGAAAAATTATAGGTAAATCTAACTTTTCGGAGCAATTCAGAAAACTTATTAACCGTTATAAAAGAATTGGCTATAGCCTGTATATTATGCGGCAGACTGCATGCCTAGTTGTCAACCCAGTCATTGTTGATGGCTATGCTTCACTCTTTAATTGCACGACGGTGGTTCGGGCCTAAGACTCAATGACGGCCTCTTCGTAAAACTTTAACCAGTGGGTTGGGGCTTGACGATATGTCTTTGGCTTGGCCCGCCGTGGTTCAACTATTGGTTTTCATTTACTCTGGCATACAGTAGAATTAGCCATGAGTACTCGTCTTTGTTTATTATAGTGATTAATTTGATTTTTATGTTTTCGCTTTCATGCATTGACTGAGTTGGGAGCCTTTATGCGAACCGAATTTTTATGTATTTCTGTATTAAGAGTAGCATCGGGACCCAGGGTGAAGTTAGCTAGCTGTAAAAGTGCTTTAAACCCCCGGTAGTTTGCTCTACCGACCGTTCTAAGGCGGTGGAGCCGGTGTTAGTCTTACTCTTTGTTGCTTTGTGGTTTATTCTACGAGGCGATTTGTTGTATGTCTTTCCGTGTGTCATTTTGTTCTTGTGTTTTTCAGTCCTTTTAGTATTGCGATTACTTCGTTTGGGGAAAAGAGAGCTATTCTTAGTGCTTTTTCGTACATTTGTTCGGTTTCTGCTTGTTTAGATTTGTCGGTTTCCTCTTCCTCTTGGGGTCTGGGAAGGGCTGCGGTTTGTGATTGCGGCACTCCCTGGGCTTTTCTCTTACCTTTTTATAAAGCACTTTTACAACTAGCCAACTTCACCGTGGGTCCAGATGCTACTCTTTATACAGAAATACATAAAAATTCGGTTCACATAAAGGCTCCCTACTCAGTCAATGCACCAAACAGAAAATATAAAAATCAAATTAATCACTATGTTAAACAAAGACGAGTACTCATGGCAATTCTACTATGTTCCAGAGTAAAAGAAAATCAATAGTTGAACCACGGCGGGCCAAGCCAAAAACATATCGTCAAGCCCCAACCCACTGGTTTAAGTTTTATGAAGAGGTTGTCACTGAGTCTGAAACCCGAACCGCCGTCGTGCAATTAAAGAGTGAAGCATAGCCGTCAACAATGATTTGGTTGATAACTAGGCATGCAGTCTTTCGCATACTATCCAGGCTATAGGCAATTCTTTTATAACGGTAATTAGTTTTCTAAATAGCTCCGAAAAGTTGGATTTTCCCACAAATTTTCTAAATCTGTACAAAATAGTCACCGTAAAATTCTGGTTCCGATATACCTTGATGCAGACGACGCTATATTTTTCTACCAAGGCACTGTGTCTGCGATAAAATTTCGAACGCCTTGCGAAGTTTAAAATAACGATAGCCCTGCCTAAGAATTTGGCAGTAAGGGCTTTATTACGGAAGTTAAAGTCACTAATATTTGAAGAAGCTCTTGCGCATCTAATAAGTTGAGATATGTGTACCTCATATGAGGTACGCCGGGGGGGGGGGGGGGGGGGGCGGGGGGGGGGGGTGGGACATCGCCATCCAGAAAAGGGAAATTACTATATCAAAATCAAAATCCCGTTTATCATAAATGATGGTGGAAACTGTACCATTAGATGTACAGCAGAACCTTGATAATTCAAATTCCAATAATTCAAAATTCTATATATTCAAAATTATTTTGAAGTCCCAACTTAAATATATGTATGCATTTTAACCCACAATTATTCAAAGTCTCAATAATGCAAACAAAACTGTTTGGTCCCTTGGACTTTGAATTATCGAGGTTCCACTGTATATAGATTCAAATCCGATAAAGGTGCCTCGGAAGAGTTAGCTTCATTTAATTTGAGTTCAGTAGGGTATATGCGGTCCACCATTTGGTCAAAGTAAGTATTGTCAATATTTAATAATTCATAAAGGTATCTAGAAGAGGAATTGAAATAAACGTCAAAAAGATTGCCTTTGGAAACAAAGAACACACTACAGATAAGATATTGGGAGTCTCGGTTTTGTTCAATAATGTCTGCCTGGTTTTCCCTTGGTTTTCCCTTGAGAGAGACTTCATGAAGTCTCTTTCATGACAAAACAAAAACAAATCTGTAACAAGAGGAGCACAATAAGTTCCCATTGGAATATCAATAGTTTGCCTATAAAGTTTAGTTCCAAATCTAATAAAAATGTTTTCCAAAATATATACAAGGGCATCACAGACATTTGACAAGACCATAAATTGTAATTCTTGTATACATCAGAAGTGAAAAATAGCACATTCTTCGTTGCAAGCCCAATATTTGGCATTCTCCGAGTAAACATTCGGTTAATTAAATCAATGTTTATCTTTTATAAGATGGTGAGGTAACGTAGTATACAGTATAGAAAATATGTAGACAATTTAGAAGCCTTATAGTTTTTCGATTTAAATTTATTGAGAACTTCATTGGAATTTTTAATTGACCAAAAATAGTTAATTCCGTCCATTTCGTAAACAGTATCGTAGTATCTAATCCAATGTTTTTTGAATGCCGTTATCATTTACTGAAAACTGATAACGTAGATTATAGTGAGACATGGAACATACTTGATGTAATCTCAAACGTGTCCCGGTTTGCAATTTCTACCGTTTTTCATGCACTTCACTTAACGTTACAATCAATTAACTAAAGTCAAGATTATGATCGTAAATATATTACTTATAGAAATTACTTAAATTTAGATAAAACATATTAATTTGTAATATACAGTTGTATGGTTGTTACACCCGTATCTGTTTATCATATTTACTTATTATGTTGTCACTATCGTCCTCCCCGACCATTGATATATCATTTGATGGGGAAGATATATTGGTTACTGTATAGTAACAGAAAACAAAAACAAAAATAAAAAAGGGACTTCGATCGTTCATATAACAACGAATCGATGTGAAAACGACATCAAAGTAATCTTTTTGCTTGCATGTACTTATATACCAGACTTTTTCCAGTCTTCTCTTGCTTAGGATTGTTTGACGTGCATGACTACAATTTGAAACGGTGATTATATTTGAATTAAGTACATGATGTCATTGTTTTAAGGATAGCGTTATAGGATTTGTTTTCTACAACTGAACAAATCAAACATAGTAAAAGCTTGTTTGTTTTAATTCTAACATTCTGGATCATTTCAAAAATACATATTGATGAATTAAAGATTGCAGCTATGGCCTTGCATCTTAATTACAGCCAACCTAAATCACTCCAATATTATGTGCATTATATAAACACATCTACTCTGTTTTGGGCATTTTCAGAGTTTTCAGTTTTCATTTCACTTTTTTGTAAACATGTGGTATGATTTATTACTAAAAAATATGTGAAGATATGCCACAACCACGTGTCACATCCCGCCATAAGCACCCGAAGAAGGAGATATGAGGAACAAATAAGGAATATAAGAGGCTTATATTTCTACTGAATTATAAGCGTCTGGGACAGAACAAACGCCACATATGAAACTACAGATACACAAACATAGAAGAACTGCCACCGAGATATCGCCTTAGAAGGGTCAGTAGGAAAAACTGGGGTTTGGTGTCACTTTCATGCATCAAAAGTTTTATCTATTTACTGGTTTTAAAACAAGACAACTATCTTGAAAGTTTCCCATAGTGAAAATAATTGCAAATTATGCAGAAATCGGTAGGTAGGAAAATCGGGATAGGGATACTTCAGATTTGCCAGACATTTTCACAATGTGGTCATGAAACATCACCAATTAAACATCAACTAAGAAAAGTAAAAACTTTTCATAGATAAAAAAAATAAATAAATAATAAATAAAAAAAAACACAGACTAATCTCTAGTCGTAAACTTAATTATAGGATAAATAATTAACAATAAAACACAGAAACAGAAAAACACTTAATTTCTGATTATATATGGTCAACCAAAACAAACTATATTTACTTAACCCTTCTCTTGCTGAACATGACATGCCCTGTCTTAGCAAACTGTGTAGATCCAGATAATTTGGCTTCTGATCTGGTTCTGCACTGTTTGTCGTTAAATGTGTGGATTTCTATCAAAAACCTGGATCAAGTAATCTGACTGGCTGGAAATTAGAAGAGAGCGTGGCATCTTGATTTATTCAGCAAGACAAGGTTTAAAATAAAACGCCAAGCAAAAATTGTTTGTCTGGACAGTCCTCTTGTCTGGGTATGTATCAAGCGAAGGCGTTTTTACTGTATAATTTGGGAAATGATGATTAGTTGAATATTATGACAGATTTATGCTGTAAAATTTGTAGCTGGAAGTTTTCAAACAAATTGAAAAGCTGGTTTAAAAACAACACAATTCTGACAATTCTCCTGATTACGTTTGCCCTTGTAAACCCGTTTTCGCTATATAGTATTGGGAACATGGTGATACACATTACATAGACTTCTTGAAGCAATGTAGCATTATTTATAAGAATAAGTGCATTTCATATATATATATATATATATATATATATATATATATATATATATATGTATATATATATATATATATATATACATATATATATATATATATATATATATATATATATATATATATATATACGAGGGTCCTGCAAAAAGTTTGTCACTGGGTTCGGATTACTTCAGTGCTACGTTTTATCAAACATATTTTTATTACAAACCTTCAAAGTATTCCCCCTTTATTGAAACACATTTTTGTAACCTTTTTACCCAGTCGCGAAAAGCAGATAAATAGTCTTCTTTTGGTATCTGTTGGAGACACTGATAAATAGCGCTGCCAAGAGAACTTCTAGACGTATACTTATTTCCAGAAAGCATTTTCTCAAGCCTCGGAAATAAAAAGAAATCACAGGGACTCAGGTCAGGTGAATAAGGTGGATGGTTTAAAACTTTCACCTTTTCAGAAGCCAAAAAAAGACTTAACAACCTCACACTTATGAGAGGAGGCGTTGTCATGTAAAAGGTGGACTCCTGACCATCCTTTGCTTGGCCCATGTTCCAATGTAGCAAGTAAATTGGTCAGTGTATATGACTGCATCTATTTCAGTTTGAAATAACTCGGTCAGCTGGAAAGCAGTTTGAACGGAATAAACGGGTATCGTTAGCTATTCAACACACCATTCAAGTGCAGTGAAGCATTTTAAAATATACCTGGGATAAAACTAATGAAGCCTATTAGTGACAGAACTTTTTGCAGGATCTCCGTATATATTTATATTCTCAGTGCATCTACAGGAAACAACTATAAATATTAGGACGAAATGTTGTTCATACTTCACTGAATGAATTGACTCAAACGACGTCTCCTGTGTAATTGTTTTCTTATTTCAAGTTTAGCCCTCGAACCAATTATTTTCGTCAAGTAATAGATGGAAAATAATATAAATATTAGTAATAAAGGTATTTTATTAAAAGTACATTGAAGTATGAACAACATTGGGTCACGAGCAGAGTTTACATACTATGCTCGTTACCCAATTTTGTTCATACATCAATGATCATTTAAAAAATTACATTCATTACTTGAATAATTTTTCATTATGTAGCGTTGTTGTATTAGAGAGAGCTTTACAATCCTGAAGATGGAGCTTGTTTCTAGAAAAGCTTTGCTTTTGTGTTATAGCAATAAAACAAATCCAAGAATTGTGCAAAAAATATCTACACACTCCAACTGCTTGATATTCATGTCAATACATTGTGATTGGATTTCTAATGCCTGTGCAGTGAATGTCTGGAAAATCGTTCTAGTTACGGCTCGATTGTGTGCATCTCCTGGATGTTTTCCTTTCTACGGAGTTGTGGAATTATCATTACCAGACCTACACAATGCGTCAGGTGGATAATGATTACTAGATGGATTTCACATAATGTATCATCCAGACGCCCTCATTACTTCATCTTTGTTCACACTAATGTGTCTTATCAAGCGTCTAACAGATAGGACTCGGCGCTGGCAGGTGCTACTGAATCTGTTCAGTATGTTGCTTGTTAATTTGACAGAATTTAAGAATTATTCTCTCGGTTTGCAAAATATAGGTACAGGATGTGTGATAAGATACATGTAAGGAAATCCAGTAATACGTAAATATCAAAATAAACAAACAAATAATAATAATAATAATAATAATTATTATTATTATTATTATTATTATTATTACTATTTTATTGTTCGAATTTACGTACATGTATTTGGACCCTCGATCAACTGAATCAACGTTCGAGAGCAAGTAAAGAAATGATAGGTGTTGCCACAGTGAATAACAATATTCGAACACAGTTGCATATTAACGATTACATTGCAAAACATAACATAATTCGACATATTTTAGGTTTAATTAATAAACTGTGTAATTGGTATATTTTGCTTAGTTTATTAGAGTCTCCTTGTAGTGTATAACACCACATACATATGTACATCTTGCATATGAAATACACTTGCCTGATATAATTATGAGAGATTATCACAGCTCAGCCTAATTAGATATAAAATCAAATTATACAAGAAATTCCTGTAGAAACACACAAACACAAACTGCAAATCAAAAATAAAGAAATATCTATGCAAATATGAGTGAATAAACGCATAAATTACCTACACGCAAAAAGTGGACCAAGGAACCATTAAATGTACCATTCAAATGAGATTTAAACCAGTGAGGAAAGAAAGAAAAGTGTTCGGCAGACCTTTAAATATTCCTATTAAAAGGAGTTTCGTTACGTTCATTTGCAGCTGATCATTTTCAGGGGATTAATACATTTGTTATTGTTTTATTAATTTGTTGTTATTTATTTGGGAATGTTTGCAAGGGAGACAACTTTTGTGAGTCTGTTTGCGTTTTTACACACCAAGTCCCTTCTACAAAGGGATCTACTTAGAAGAAAACAAATCTGCTCCCAAAGGGAGCAGGGAGCAAAATCCACTCCTTATCATATCGAACCAAAATATTATCCGACTGAAAGTGTATCAAGTGAACTCTTTCGGCGCCAAATTTCAGACGACATTTATCGTCTGCATTTTTTTTCTAAACAAACTATCGCTTGGAAAGAAATTTATATGTAAAGTTGAAATGCTGAATATCAAACACAGTAGAACCAGTTGAGACGGCTCATGATGAGCCGTCTCATCTGGATTTATGCTGTTTGCAAAAGCATATTATTATCGCCTGTCGCAGTTAAATATCTGCTGGTGAAAGTTTTTAACATTCATTTACCTTTTCTTTCACCAGTTTTCACTTCTAACAGATAAATCATGACATTTTTAAAATGCCACAATTACATTAGGTCGGCTTACCTTTTAGCCGCACTGTCAGACATGTGCATCCAATAGAATTTCAGATCAGCCGCGCATTCGCCAAGTCTGACCAGAATATTCCCAATGCACATTTTTGCAAGGATGCAAAGTTTCTTCATGCGGACAATGGAGACTATGCTCAGAATGCGCGATTGCGCAGATTGATTTGAGTCTTTCTTGGGCACAATGTCAGAAGGTATGTTTTCTAACGCCGCGGCTCTTTTTCTTTAGGTTACAATTTTTTGAAGTAACCATCTGTATAAAATCCTAGACATTCTTCAAAAATATACTTAGAGTTCAACAATTACATGTATTATTTAAGCCGTAACGTGGGAAATCGTATTTTCTGACATGCGCCCAACAAAGACTAAAACCAACCTGTGCATCCGCGAAGTACGGTCAGTGTCTTCGTTGTCCGCATGAATAAGCTTTGCATGCAGAAGTTGTTTCTTGTTTTGTTTTATTGTATGTTGGTTATTGCAACTGTGCCGATTTGTCTTGACATTATTTGTGCGTCATCTTTTCTTTGTTCGGTACCTCGTGTACAAAAAATGTAGCTGGCATGTGGTAATTCTGGCCTTTCGTAGAATCATGTCCAAAAAGCAATTGATCTTCGCCACAATTAATTCTTCGCTACAATCACTTACGCCAGGTCTTACTGATGTTGTTATATCTAAATCTAACTTGTCCAGACGACCTTCCCAGTTTAAGCTATTTTTCATCATGTTGTTTGGTACAAGGACAATACAATAATATTACCGTAATAACCCTACGTATTGGGACAGATAGGCCTGCGCGAGCAAGCTCTATGGTACAGTCGTTGCCATCAAACCAAACCGGAAATAAACATTTTGTTTGCAGTTTGTCGGGTTCTCAATTAATGTGGCAGATCTATTTGTATTTGCCGGGACCAACTAGGAAAATCCGGTACCAGAATCCGGTACCAAACTTTTATCGGTATAACTTGGGTATTATACTTTGATTTTTTTGACAATTTTTGGCTTTAATATTATCCAGTTGTACTGTAACTGCAAAATGTGGGTTTTCAAAGCACAGTGCATTGCGAGCTCGCCTATAGGTTTTGCCTGTGTTCATATTATCAATTATAAATATAGAAGAGATGTTGTCCAGGAAGAGCCACTGTCAAAACATATACAGTCGACTCTCGTTATCTCGAATTCCAAGGGACTCACTGAAACACTTCGAGATATCCTCGACATATCAGAGTTGAGAGAGTGAGGAGAACAATAAATTGAACAACCATATTTAACAAATGGATATGTAATTTGACTCCTGAAGTTAGAAATATATACATAAAATAATGTGGAAAAGAGGAGAAATTGCTCCTCCTCTTTTCCACATTATTTTGTTACCTGTTGTCATAGTTTCATGTTAAAACAGGGGCCAGATTTTCACTTCGAGATAAGCGGTAATTCGAAATAAGCGAGTTCGAGATAACGAGGTTTGACTATACATGTAGCCTACCAATGATACCAAGAGTAAGAGTAAACAAACCGACAGATGGCATACATGTAACAAACCGACGAAAAGCAAAGCAATCAATTCCTTCTTCGCCAGAGAGGTCAACCCAGCTAGCATTCTTTGTAAATCTATAGCAGGCCGTTATCGGCCCGTCAGCTACGCCCGCTTTAGATTTATAAAGAATGCTTACTAAGTAAAACGACAATAAGACAACGAACAGGACAAAACAAAAAGAGCTCCGCAGCGAGCAGGACGGGTTGATTTCTATTTTAACGAGATAAAATGCGATAGAATTCCGCTAGAAATGGTCTTATTGCGAAGCCGTCTTTATATTGACTGTAGAACATAGCTCGAGATAATGTGTGTGTGTGTGTGTGTGTGTGCGTGCGTGCGTGCGTGCGTGTGTGTGTGTGTGTGTGTGTGTGTGTGTGTGTTCAACTAAAGAGGTACTGATATTTTGTCTTATTTTTTTTTTACTCCTCCACAAAAAATTATTGTGGTACTCTTTAGCTTCTTCCCACAACATATCTTTTGTTGAGACATAAGAAAAATATTACACGGATACCCCGTCTTATCTGGAGCTATGTGGGAAACTAAGGCAAACCAATTTAGGGCTGGCAAAAGCTAGTCTTAATAGCGGAATGGTCTTGGTTTCGAATGATCTTTATAGCGGAATTATACTGTATTCACCCTAGGTTCAAATATTGACCACAATATATGCAATACAAACATAGCACAATCAGAAAGGAATAGACAGCAAATTGGTCAACATCTGTAGATATTCGTCATGTTAGTATCAGAATAAGAAAATATGGTACGAGAATACGGGAAAGAAATCAGTAGGCAATCGCATAGTGGATGACCATAATTCTAGAATTTCATTTTAACACCATCACGAAAACATACCAATATAATTTTGACTCCCTTAAACCCCACTTTTGTATAGTAAAACAGGGGTTTACAGGGGTATACTTTATTTTTATTTTTCTGCTCTAAAACATAGATTGTGGGTACACGTTAGAACCGCCTCGCCGAGGCGGTTCTAACGAGTACCCACAATCTATGTTTTGAGGGCGAGGCGGTTCTAACGTGTACCCACAATCTATGTTTTAGAGCAGAAATATGAAAAATATCTTTTATCTGAAATTTGTCATTTTTTGGTGATAAAATTTTCAGTATATTTGAATAGGCATGTTTTCGTAATGTCTGTGTCGCATTGTTGCCTTGGTTTAATTTTTTGTTGATCACTGGAGTACTGGAGTAGTCACTTGCTGCAGCTGGGATGCTGCTATTTATGCATCTGTCTGCTTTTTTAACCTATTGTAAACGTAATAGACTTTCCCACACTATATTTTGGAAGAGTCCAATTTCAATTTTAAGGATGTGAGGCTATGAGACTTAGATATTCCTAGAGAAAAATGGCTAAACTATTTGCAAACAGTGGAGACCTTGATCAGACACCGCGTTCTGCGGCGTCTGATCGAGGTCTGCACTGTTTGCCAAGTACCCTTTTACAGGTTGAAATACGTGGATACTATTATAAATACTATTATAAATTATGGAAGTCCTGTCCATTCTTTAAACTGACTCTGTCACCAAAACTGTCCTTTCGGCATCACTTAGAAAGATCTTTTTTGCTTAGCATTTTATTTTGAATGAAAATAAATTGTTTTGATTGACCATATCTTATCAGAAACTATTTTCTTTTGTGTTTCTCTCTCTGTCTCTGTCTCTCTCTCTCTCTCTCTCTCTCTCTCTCTCTCTCTCTCTCTGTGTGTGTGTGTGTGTGTGTGTGTGTTGTTGTTGTTGTTGTTGTTGTTGTTGTTTTTGTGGGGGGTGGGGGCCTGGGGTGTTTACCAAATATTTACCCTAAATTGAATTTTATGCCCAGAAATGGGCCTGAGCTATGCAATTTCTATAGTTAAAAGTTGGAGTTTTATCCAAGAATACATTTTTATTTTTCCTTGCCTGTTTTGAAGGACAGTTGTTTCATGACAATATTGTGCGAATTTCAGAAACTTTGAATAAATGGAACTTGTTGAAAATCTGCCTCCAATTTACCTACCCTACCGATTTCTGCTTAATTTGCTATTATTTTTACAATGGGAAAAAAGAAAATATTCGAATTTTTAAAACAATGAATAGAATAAAACTTTTTGTGTACATATACTTACGACAAAAGTTCAGATTAAATCACAACAAACGTTTTCAGTTTCAATTCTTGTTTGTTGAGCGCCAGGCAAAAAAATAAATAAATAAAAATTAATGATAATAATAATAAAAAAAAAAAAAAAAAAAAAAAAAATAACGTTCTGAAAGACATCGAATGGCAGGCAGAGTAACAGTTTAATTAGTTATCACAAGTCACTAAATATATCAGTAATCAGTAACAAAAGATAGATGCACGAACAGCAGCGGCCCAGCTGCAACAAGCGATGTGAGTACTAATAGAAAACTGATCAATGAACGGCATGCTGACTTGGCTGAAAACTGACCGAACAAAGTAGCACTAATAAATCGTAACCACACAGTGATTAAATTTGATTTACATGTTTTTTTTTTTTTTTTTTCTTTTTTTTTTTTTTTTGTTTTTTTTTGTTTTTTGTTGTTTTTTGTTGTTTTTTTTTTTTTTTTTTTTTTTTTTTTCTACGGTGTTACACTGACTTAGGTAGGCTCTATGCGAGCCGAACAATCATTTTGTCTTACGATATTTGAACCTAGGGTGAAGAGTTGGTGCCAGTAAAATCGATTTATACCCCCTTCCCCCCCGACCCCCCACCCCTCCCCAATCCCCTTTACTATTGTACGTTCGAAGGCGTCGGCCATGGTGTTGTTTATTCTTTGTGTAGCTTTGTGGCTGTTCACTGCAGGGCTTTGTTCATGTTTTGTCCTGTTAGTTGTCGTATTGTTTAGTTTAGTGTATCCTGTCTACCACTGTGATCCTCCCCGGCGGGCACATGACCTTTATACAACGTCGGCTCAAAGTCGATGCAACGTCATGACGTTGCATCGATGTTGAGGCGACGTTGTATTAACGTCATGTACCTGCTGGGTCTTAGTTGGGGAAGAGGGAACTGATTGCTTTGTTTTTCTTTGGTCTGTGTCTTGTGTACTGGCTGTAAAAGTTTGTTTTCTCTTCCTTTTGCTGTCCTAGGTAGGCTATGATCTGTGATTGTAGCTATTCCTGGACATCATCGATACTATTTGGCTTAGAAATACCAATTTGATCAACAGTAAATGAACAGTGGTAGGTTTAGCTGAAAACTGAGACATGGTAGTTACAATAAACACTAACTACCCAGAACTGTGGAAGGTTTGGCTAAAACTGACCAACAGGAAAAACGATAATAAACACAGACTATGCAGAACTATGACAGGTTTGGTAAAATCAGGTTTGGTATGATGATGGTTTCACTGTTTGCTTTTCATCCAGCAATTTTAGACACAATGACAGGAAATAATACCCCAGTCAAACTGACTTGTTCAAAGTTTAGGATCAGTACGGGAAATACAGTCGAACCTCGTTATCTCGAACTCGCTTATTTCGAATTACCGCTTATCTCGAAATGAAAATCTGGTCCCTGTTTTAACATGAAACTATGACAAAAGATAACAAAATAATGTGGAAAAGAGGAGAAATTGCTCTCCTAAGGAGCAATTTCTCCTCTTTTCCACATTATTATTATATATATATATATATATATATATATATATATATATATATATATATATATATATATATATATATATATATATATATATATATATATATATATATATATATATTTCCAACTTCAGGAGTCAAATTACATATTCATTTGTTAAATATGGTTGTTCAATTTATTGTTCTCCTGACTCTCTCAACTCTGATATGTCGAGGTACGGATATCTCGAAGTGTTTCAGTGAGTCCCTTGGAATTCGAGATAACGAGAGTCGACTGTAGTTATGGTGTCCGAATATATCGGGTAAAACACAATACATATAAAGTTCTTTGTTGAACTACCCTGTTCGCACATACATTTTAGCAGGGCCACAGCATTTCCTACAAGATTGCATGTGCGACCAGAGACGATTCAGATCAGCCTGCGCACCTACGCAGTCTGATCAGTCTTCGCAGGGCACTCTGTTGGTAGCCAAGTATCCAATCTATCTTAAGACGGACAGCGAAGACGCTGATCCATCACGAAAACACGCCTATATAATTTTGACCCCCTTAAACCCCACTAAAAGTGGGGTTTACAGGAGTATTCATTATTTTTCTTATCTCTAACGAGGCGAGGCGGTTCTAACGAGTACCCACAATCTATGTTTTCAACACAAATATGAAAAAATATCAGAGTTTTTTATTTGAAAATTTTCAGTTTTTGGAGGTGAAATTTTCAATATGTTTGAATAGGAGTGTTTTCGTAATCAACCTGCATGAATACGCAGGCTGATCCGGGCCTTCGCTGGGCACTCATGCAGTTTTGTAGGTAACGATGTGTCCGGCTAATTTGATGAGATACTATATAATATCTGCTGCCGCTAAGATATTTCTTACATGATCATAACAAGCACATTTGATACAGTAGAAATATTATAAACGAAGCATGAGGAAGTTATCATCAGCTCGATCTTGACAATGTGTAAATAATCATGTCAGGTTATTCCTATGCTCTGCTATGACAAGAAGCCAGCGTTCAACAAGAAAAAAATGTTTCGCTGATATTAGCACTGACTGAGAAATTTTCTAATGTTTTCCCAGTCATTCATTAGCTCTTTGTTTCTTCGTTACAACATTCATCCGTACATCTTTCATGGCAAATCTCGCGAGAACATACGGCACGGTGATACATTACCATAGTTACCCTAAATATTCGGACATCAGAACTCCTTTTTCATGCTTACCCTAACATTTAACCCATTTATGCCGAATGGACTCTTCTGCCTTCACTCTTCGGACAGGTTCATTTCCAGTATAAGGCGTGTATGGTTAGTTTTGATTATTTTACCTTGTTTTATAGAATATTCTGTATTTAATGCAAACAGTGTAGACCTTAATCTGGGTCTATATTGTTTGCTAATGCCCATTTTATGGTGCGCTAGGCATAAATGAGTTAGACAAATCTATTTGAGTATAAGGTGATATCCCAGCTAACAGTCTACTTAAATCTATATTGGACCTTTATCGGCCCGACAGGAATCCTGTCGGTCCGATATCGGTCCGATATAGATTTAAGTAGAATGCTTGCTTGGATATTAAACCCATTTATGCCTAGTGCATTCTTCCACCAACCCTTTTGGTCAGATCCATCTCCAATTTAAGGGCTTCTGGTTTTGGATTGGTGTATGTTTTTCTACGTTTTATTTTGTCAGTGCCTTTTAACGAAATTTTATGTATTTAACGCTAACAGTGAATGTCCCGGTCAGACGCAACATTCTGTGGCGCCCACATCACGAAAACATGCCTATATAATTTTGACCCCCTTAAACCACTTTCATATAGTAAACCTGGGGTTTACAGGGGTGTACATTATTTTTTCTTATTTTTGCTCAAAAACATAGATTGTGGGTATTCGTTAGAACCGCCTTGCCGAGGCAGTTCTAACGAGTATCCACAATCTATGTTTTTGAGCAGAAATGTGAAAATATCATAGTTTTTTTATCCGAAAATTTTCAATTTTTCGAGGTGAAATTTTCTATATATTTGAATAGGCTTGTTTTCGTAATGGGTTGCTATTGTCCCATTTATGCGACTCATTTATGGGATACTAGGCATAAATGGATTAAAATGTACGATTGGAATGGTAAATTGTGTAGATCTTGATAGGAGCGGTTTGATCTGGTTCTTTCCTTTCACTGAGTTCAGACTAATAGGAACAAGCCAATGATGCAGATCCAGACAATCTTGGTAGAGGATCACCGAAGCAATATTTCTGCAAAATTATATT
Source organism: Anodontia alba (assembly GCA_964016985.1). Classification (NCBI taxonomy): domain Eukaryota; kingdom Metazoa; phylum Mollusca; class Bivalvia; order Lucinida; family Lucinidae; genus Anodontia; species Anodontia alba. The sequence goes on along the minus strand of OZ024830.1, from coordinate 6,787,255 downwards.
GAAAGTGGTCAAGTGGTTTCTGACAAGATTTTTAAAGTTTTCTATATAGATATATAGGGAAAATAAGCCCCGCCCCCTAGCGGCCATGTTTTTTGACGAATCCATATGGCTTGAACAATCTTGGTAGAGGATCACCAAAGGAACACTTCTGCGAAATTATATTAAAATCAGTCTAGTGTTTTGTGACAAAAGGATTTTTAAAGTTTTCGATATAGATATAAAGGGAAAATAAGCCCCGCCCCCTGGTGGCCATGTTTTTTGACCAATCCATATGGCTTGAACAATCTTGGTAGAGGATCACCAAAGAATCATTTCTGCAAAATTATATTGAAATCGGTCAAGTGGTTTCTGACAAGAACATTTTTAATGTTTTTCTATATGGATATATAGAGAAAATAAGCCCCGCCCCCTGGCGGCCATGTTTTTTTTTGACGAATCCAAATGGCTTGAACAATCTTGGTAGAGGATCACCAAAGGAACATTTTTGCAAAATTATATTGAAATCGGTCCAGTGGTTTCGGACAAGACGATTGTTTTAAGTTTTTAGTTAAAAAATTTATTTTTAGCTCCTGTGACCTAGATATGCAATGAACCGAAACCATTTGAACAACTTTGAAAGAGGACCAACCAAGGATCATTCCTGTGAAGTTTGGTCAAATTCCAATCAGTGGTTCAGGAGGAGATGTTGTTTAAAGATTGTGGACGGACGGACGGACATACGGACGACGACGACGACGACGGATGTTGAGTGATCACAATAGCTCACCTTGAGCCTTCGGCTCTGGTGAGCTAAGAATGGGACTTTGGTATCAATAGAACTAGTTTTGTTCAGTTAGCAGTTCAGTAGGATACATTTTAGTGACAATTCCCTCAAAGTAAGGATTGTCAATATTCAAAAGGTCGTCCAAATATCTGAAAGTTGCATTAAGCGTTTCAAAAATACCAGCTTGTATATCATCAGAAATAGACATCATGAAATCTGTTTCATAACACTACAAAAACAAAAACAACTCGAGGAACACAAAGGGGTATAACTTTTGTTTTGCAGTCTATTGTTGACAATCGTCTTGACCCTGCTTCCAAGTTTCATAGAAAAACACACACGTTTGCCTGGTTAGTGAACATTTACATGACACTGTAAAATACAACAGTCAAGCTTTGACACTATTATGGCACTGTATTCACATGAAACCAGAGCCAGAGCACTGCGAAATTTACTATAAAGGCTGTGACCTTTTAGAGACAGACTTCAAAAACAACTATAATGCCTATTGCTGGCAAGTCTTGGCACTAATGAATACCACTTGCTCTGTGTATTTCAGATTTTGTTCCTTTCCGTTGCTTTTCTTTCCATTTCAGACACAACAGAATAGAAGAGACAGTGCTCGAGACAGTGTAATTTTGAAAAAAAAGGTAACGAAAAGTCGAGGGAATGCCACAATCACAAACCGCAGCCCTTCCCAGACACTAAGAGGAAGAGGAAACCGACAAATCCAAACAAGCACAAATCGAACAAACGTACAAAAAGCACTAAGATCAGCTCTCTCTTCCCCAAGCGAGGTAATCGCAATGATAAAAGGACTAAAAAACACAAGAACAAAATGACACAAGGTAAGACATAAAACAAATCGCCTCGTAGAATAAACCTTAAAGCAACAAAGTGTAAGACTAACACCGGGATCACCGCCTTAGAACGGTCAGTAGAGTAAACCACCGGGGGTTTAAAGCACTTTTACGGCTAGCCAACTTCACCCTGGGTCCCAATGCTACTCTTAATACATAAAAATAAATAAAACAGAAAGCAAAATGTGCAGCTGTTGAAGGTGACCAAACTGCTAGCATTACAATACAACAAGTAAAACAGAAAGCAAAGTGTGCAGCTATTGAAGACGATGACCACAATGCTAGCATCACAATACATATAGAAAAAAAAACAACAACAAAAAAAAAACAGAAAGCAGTGCGGGAGCCACAAAACTACAAAGAGCTACAAAAAGAAGTTTGTAAATATAAAATTAATATGTACAAAAACAATCATGGCCAAGAGTCTAAAATCTGCGCTTTGCCACCCCGAGTCGACGACCACAACAACTGGACAAAGAAAAAGGCTTAACCCTTCTCTTGCAGAACACGACATGCCCTGTCTTAGCAAACAGTGTAGATCCAGATCAGTTGGCTTCTGAAGAAGCCAACTGATCTGGATCTGCACTGTCTGTCATTAAATATGTGAAATTCTATCAAGAAACCTGAATCAAGTAATCTGATTGGCTGGAAATTAGAAGTGGATGTGGCTTCTTAATTTATTCAGCATGACAAGGGTTAAAATTAACACCATTTTCAGTCCCTGTTTAGGGTACAGCATTAACTCAAAACATTCGGACAAGTTGGTCTACGCGGTGCGAATACCCAGATCAAACTGCTTCTAAACGAATATACAGGTCAATGTTACAGTCTGAAAATGGATCTCGCTGTAAAAAAAATACATAGTAAGCAATTCGTGCGTGCATATGTGTGTGGGTGTGTGTGTGTGGTGGGAGGGGATGGGGAATCGAAGGAATGACAGGTATGCGTTGAAGAATCACCGTATGTACTCATAAATTACAGGACAAACAGTGCAGCTACAGATCTAATGTCGCATAACGATTATTTATAATGCTTGCTATTCATCCTGCAGGTTTAAACGCATCAATAGGCAGAAAATAGAGTTGTCCCAATATTTAGGGATAATACGATAGGTAGATGTGTGTTGAGGTGTCAGAAAAACGCTGGATGGGTGGCAATCAGTACAGACCTTGATCAGATGCCGCGTTCTGCGGCGTCTGATCTGGGTCTACACAATTTGACCTGTGTCTCCAAATATTATTATATATAATCAGCTGAATAAGGCACTCTTAAAGAAGAGCCGGGACGCAGCAATTCCTAATTTATACATGTGGATCCAGCGAAGACTCAGGATGTGCAGGCTGATCCAAGTCGTCGCTGTCTGAAGACTATTTGGATACTTGGCTACCCACAGAGCGCCATGAGAAGAACTTGATCCGTCTGCGTTGATGTGTAGACTGATCTAAGTTTTTACTGGACGCACATCCTATCGGGAGAACGCGCCCTTCTAGTAAGGGAAAAGAATCAGAAGCAAAGTTTTAGTATACTTATGCTTCTTGTCTCCCCTACAAAGCTAACGGGAAAGAGGACAAGCTATTAATAGCTCCGTAAGGTACAGACCAGTCATAACTTCAAACACGCAGCAGTCTAGTCAAGATTGTATTACATTTCTGCAAGCAGAAATATGGTTACAAAGCATGAGTGCGAACACAGACTGTGACTCTGCTATTTAACGAAACGCAATTTACGATTTTTCGGCGTAAAATCGAATATTAACCCATTCACAAAGTGAATCTTACACTTTGATTGTGTTGGGGTTTAACGACACGCCAACCCTTGTGCGCCATTTTGTGTCGTCTCCCAGAGAAAGGAGAAAAGAGATAGAAGAGATAGTAGAAGAGATGAAATAGTGGGACAGGGAAGAAAGAGGAACAGGAATGAAAGTAAAGAAACAGAAGAAATAAAAACTTTCCCCTCTATCCTTACCTTCTACTTCATAGCAGGCCTTGCCCAACTGTAAGCCAATATCTTTTGGATGCCCTGTTGACGTAAGATACACGGCACCTTCGCGCCACCCGACCATCCCCAGGATCTTGCACTTGCAAGGCTTTCTTGTAAATTGGAAATAAAACATATCATTACGAAAACATGCCTATTCAAATATACTGAAAATTTTATCACCAAAAAGATGAAAATTTACAAATAAAAATTTATGATTATTTTCATATTTGTGCTTAAAACATAGATTGTGGGTACTCGTTAGAACCGCCTCGTCGAGGCGGTTCTAACGAGTACCCACAATCTATGTTTTTGAGCAGAAATAAGAAAAATAATGTATACCCCTGTAAACCCCAGTTTTACCATATAAAAGTGAGGTTTAAGGGGGTAAAAATTATATAGACATGTTTTCGTGATGTATACTCATTCTCCCACAATGTGGACTATGAAGAACAGCAAACATTACAGAAAGCGATATCCGATCAGGATCTGCACTGTTTGTCATTGAAATACATGGAAACCCGCAGGATTGTATAACACCCCTTGAAATACTAAATGCCGAGCTAGCCGTACTTCCAAGATGGAATAATCTACCAGTAATCTAACAGTAGCCAGTATTCAGTCTTACACACTGGGACACTCTGCACTGTCTGTCATTCCCTGGCAGATACGTCATGCATTTGAAGATGAGTGTTGACGTAATATTGATATTTTAGTTGCAAAAAACCAGCCATTTTGGCAAGGGAGACAACTTTTGTTCCTGTTTGCTTTCCTGCACACTATGTCCTTCTTGAAAGTGATCTATTCGAAAAGGAAAGAATTTGCTCCAAAAGGCAAGCTAGTAATTTCAAAGGAAGCTAGTAATTTGCTCCAAAGTAAACACAAAATCTTTTCCTTTTGGGTAGAACCCCTTTTTAGAAGGGAGACAAACAGTTCCGACAGAGTTACTTCCCCTTGAATGTGTATCATTTCACTTTAAATTGGTTTCTTAATTACATCAGCAGTTTGCTGTGTTATATCTAGTTTGCTTTGTTCATATCTATATAGTTTGCTTTGTTTATATCTAGTTTGCTTTGCTTTGTTTATATCTAGTTTGCTTTGTTCATATCTAGTTTGCTTTGTTCATATCTAATTTGCTTTGTTCATATCTAGTTTAGTTACCTTGAGGGGAATAGATGCACTTCAATGGGAGCCAACTGTCAGATTTTGTTTTTCTACCTTCTGAAAGGGTATACTAAAAAGAACGAATTTGCTCCCCGTGGGAGCAAATTCGTTCTTTTTAAAGTAGAACCCTTTCGGACAACAAAGCAAACAGGAAGTTACAAAAGTTGTCTCCCTTGGCGGAAATAGCTAAAAATCTTTCAAGTTATTCCAGTCACCTTAAGAACTATATTTTCCTCCGTTATCTCCATTTTTTCAACCCTAGCAGACAGGCCATAAAATTTGAAAAGGGGTGTAAACCTAATTTGAAAAGAACTTGACTGAAACACCTATTGGAATTTCCGCCGTTTTGCAGGGGTGGAGTGTGGGGATTGGGGGGGGGGGGGGTTCGGGGGTCGAGGGGGGTGCATGAAGACAACTTTTGTTACTTCTGTTTTGTTTTTTTCTGCACACAGTGTCCTTTTGAAAAGTGATCTTTTCCAAAGTTCCTTTTAGAGTAGAACAATGTTTAGAACGTTTTTAGAGTAGAACAATGTTTAGAACAGGCAAAAACGCTTTCGACAGACTTTCCCGGAAAGTGTATCATTGCGCTTAACCCTTAAAGCGCCAAGAAAACCTGCATCACTGTTTGCAAAAAATGACTTTTAAATCACAAGCAGATGACAAAGCAGACGACAATAGTTGTGATTGGCGCTTTAAGGGTTAAAATGGGATTCTTATTTATAGCAGTCTTCTGCTTTACACAAATATAGTATAGTGTCCTTAATAGCCATATTTTCTCACTGGTTTCTATTTAAATGCCCTAGCAGGTAGGGCATGGATTTGAAGAGGTTCTAAAGTAATGTAAAGGGAACTTATTGATGCACTTATTGAAATTCGGCAAAGGAAGACAACTTTTGTCACTTCCTCTTTGTTTTCCAACACACCATGTCTCTTTGAAAAGTTATCCGCTCCAAAACGAATGAATTTGCTATCAAGGGAAGCTAATAATTTGCTTCCAATTTCTTTCCCTTTAAAGAAGAACCCTGTTAAGAAGGGGAACACAACAGTTTTGACAGTGTTGTCTCCCCATCCCCAGCCCCCGAAAGTGTATGAAATCACCTTAGATGGCTTTCTTATTTACATCAGCAGTCAGCTTAATTAACATTACGAAAACACGCCTATTCAAATATATAGAAAATTTCACCTCCAAAAACTGAAAATTTTCAGATAAAAAACTTTGACATTATTCATAATTCTGGTCAAAACATAGATCGTGGGTACTCGTTAGAGCCGCCTCGGCGAGGCGGTTCTAACGAGTACCCACAATCTATGTTTTGAGCAGAAATAAGAAAAATAATGTATACCCCTGTAAACCCCAGTTTTCCTATATAAAAGTGGGGTTTAAGGGGGTCAGAATTATATAGGCATGTTTTCGTGATGACTTAACTCTTTCACTACCACAGGCGATAATCATTGTTTTTTGCAAACAGCATAGATCCAGATGAGACGGCTCAATGAGCTGTCTTATCTGGATCTACGCTCTTTGACACTCAGTCTTTCAACTTTACATATAAACGTCTTTCCAAACGATAGTTTGTTAAAATGAAAAAAAAAAAAAAAAAAAAAAAAAAAAAAAGCAGAAGACAATTGTCGCCTGAAATTTGGCACCGAAAGAGTTAAAGGGAATTAATGCACTTGAAAGGAAAGAAGCTGCCAATATTGTTTTTGTCTCCCTTCTAAAAGGGGTCTAATCCTCATGGAACAAGTTCTTTCTTTTTAGAGTAGACCCCTTCTCAGACGTGGCTTATTTGGCACAAAAGCAAACTGGGAGTAACAAAAATTGTTTCCCTTGGCAGAAGTGTAGAAAATCTATTTAGTATATCTGGTCACATTAAGCGCCATATCTTCCTCACTTGTTTAAAAGTTTACAGCCCAGGCAAATAGGGCATGGATTTGAAGAAGGGTGTTAACGTAATATTAACAACTTAAGCTTGTATAACTGACCGCATTTTTAAGTATGAACCAACGTTTTTTGCAACGTGATGGGGTACACAAATGATAAATTATTAAAATAGATAACTATAACTGAAACATATGCGTTAATTGGATATTAAATATTTATCATATTAATTATTGTACGTACCTGGTCAAAGACGATTTTTACATAATACAGAGAAATGTGAATTATTGGCGAATAGTTAGACTGGTTCCAGTCTCCAGTGACTAAATTTTTTTTCTTATAATGCTGTTTAATAATCCACTAAAATGAAACCAAAAATAATCATGACTAAAGAGGCTGGTCACTAGAGACTCCAGTAATCAGCCTGTATAGTCATGCTATTATTTTAGTGGATAATTAAACAGGATCATGAGAAAAATATTTAGTCACTGGAGAAGAGAGCCAGTCTAGCGAATAGTTAGTTGCCTTCCGTTTATCCGTCCTGTAAATTTGTTGCAGCATCTCTTTCTCCTTTAGTTTTAGCCAGATTTTATTTTTAATGACAGATTCTATCTGTCATTCTTCGTTTAAAGAAAGTGACTTTAACTACTATTAAATTTCGCATTTATCCGCGCACAAAAGTAAACCCAATGTTTTACTGTGTGTATATTAGTACGCCATTGAAGAGCTATCGATACAAAAGTATTGCGACTTGTGCTTGATCTATGGTGAGTCGCTGAGAAAACCCGCCTTAATACATGTGCGAACAACAAAGACGCAGATCAGCCTGCTTTGTTGTTCGCTATAGCTCGTTTGTTTTCGACGAAGAAGCGTCTCACAAACTTAAATAGAGAACAGAATGATACCTGGAATTTATTAGTTTCTCATAGAATCTGTCATTTCAGGGCTGTTCAGCCCTTTGATTAACTTTTGTTGACGGTCTACCGTCATATCAATGTGTCGCAATAAGAGAAAACGTACCTTCTGACACGTGCGTCCAAGAAAGACTGATCAGAGTCTACGTACATTCTGCGCTTGAAGACTTTGCACCCTCAACTATTCAAAATGTGTCCGGTTAATATTCTATTCAGACTGCGCGAATGAGCAGGCTGATCTGAATCTTCGCTTTGCGCGCATTCTTCTTCTTGAAAAGGCATTTTGGCTTTTGCCTCTTATCTTGATAACTAATTTAAGGAATCTTTTCATGTTTTGCATAAATGTTGATACTGATAAGATGTTGCTGTAGAGAAAAATAAGTGCGTATGGTTTATTCCTTTCTGGTTAATTCCCTTTGTTCTTCTTGAAAGGTTGTTTTGGCATGGCAATAGTGCATGCTCAGTTAAATCAACTCATCTCAAAGTATTTGTTGAAGCAATCTGATAATTTGCAGACACATTACAGACATACTGAATATGAGCAGGAAGAAGTGTGATGCTGAAAAAATATTCTCATCAAAACAATTGTTTTTTTTTTTTTCACTGAGTCATTTTTTTTGGTAATTCTTGACTACTGGGTTTTGTATGCTCCGAGATGGTGCAGCTGAGACAGCATGCATGGAGTAATCAAACTTGACTTAAAAAATAGTTGACAAATTCTGATACTTTGCAGATTCATTAAAGACACACTGAACGTGAAATTTGCTATTGGAAAAAGAATCATTTTTGAAAAAAGACTGCCACTATAACTTCACCATATACCCAGCTAGCATTCTACGTAAATCTACATCGGGCCGTCATCGGCCCGTCAGCTACCCTGACGGGCCGATGACGGCCCGATATAGATTTTCGTAGAATGCTGACTGGGTATGTCTATCGATATATCTGTCTTTCTGTCTGTATTGGTTTTCCCCTTCACATACAACCTCAAGCAAATATGCATTTAATACATTTGTTTTTCAGTATCCACACGGCAGTTATTACCTTGTGGGGGTATCTTATAAGCACTGCTTATTTACACATCTTGTTAAAATATGCCCTTATTAGGTAAATATTTTACTACAAAAATGTCCGATTTATTTGATTTAGAAAACGGCTCCCCTACGGGGGTGGGGGAGGGTGCGTACTCAGCTTGACATTGTTTAATGTAATCATGGACACTTTATCTGATGCTCTGAATTATTTAGAAGGTATATCCCCAGTCAGCATTCTACGTAAATCTATATCGGACCGTCATCGGCCCGTCAGGGTAGCTGACGGGCCGATGATGGCCTGATGTAGATTTACGTAGAATGCTAGCTGGGTCCCTATCCCAATCCGCAGACGATGGTGCAATTTGGACGAAACATACTTCCACTGAATTGGCAGTTAAAAAATTACAACAAGCCCTTGACGTAGTAGTGGCCTGGGGCACATTTTGGGATTTAAGGTATCTCCAAACAAGGCCAAGGCAAAAATTTCAGCAGAAAAAACAACAAAGACATTACAACTGATAGCTTCCAATAAACACTAAATGGCAAAACTCTCGATTTTGTTGATAAAATCGCATTTAAGCTTAACCATGGACAGAAAACTTACATGGAAGCATCATATTGATAATCTCATTGCAAGGTATAATCCAGATTTAAACCTTATAAAAATGGTATCAGGGACAACATTTGAAGCCGATAAAAATGCCTGGTAAATCTTGATAAGGCCTTTATACTAAGTAAATTAGATTATGTGGCACAAACCAACTGGGTCGGCTCGATGTTATACAAAATGAAGCTCTGAGAATCGCAACCAGAGCTTATAAAACTACGCCAATACCAGCACGGGAAGTTAAATGTGAAGTCCGACCCCTCTCACTCAGACGAGAGGAGCTAATACCGAAATATTGGGCCAGATCCTCTCCACTGGGTGATAATCTCCGTGTTAATCAGCTGATAACTGACTTTGGCTGCTTAACCACAAAAAGAGCAAAACATTTTATTCCTTATACAGTGGAAATTCGAAAACTATTGAAGGAGCATTAACATCAGCCATAGTATTGCTCCACCCTATCATCCAGATTAAGTGTGATTTACACCTCAACCCACCCTCATCAGATCTGCACGAAGCCCTAGGGCCTAAAAAGATGGGGAAGCAGTTACTATGAGGGCAACTAGTACAGCCCATATACAAGAAACTATTCAAATTGCACCAAAATATTCACTGACGGCAGTAAAGACCCCGAGGGGCAGATTTTGGTGTACCAGAATTAAACATCGAAAAACAAATCAAATTAAATCCTGTATTATCTGTGTTTACCCCCGAACTAATAGAGATTCAACAAGCAGTACAATGGCTTATTGACTCTAAAATCCTGAAATCAGTAATACTGATTCCCTCAGTGCCATACAGGCAATAAAATCAGGCACCTCAAAATTCCGACCTGATATTACTATGAAAATTCTCTCCCTCTAGATACAACAAAAATGAACAGCCTCGAAGTACAAATAGACTGGGTAACGTCACATGTAGGGATCCCAGGAAACGAGGCGGCTGACGTGGCCGCTACAACTGGCATGACTTTAGGTACCCCAGACTCCACTCGCCCAGCTAAGGCAGAAATATATACTGTCATTAAAAACGCCATTAATCAAAAATGGCAAGGCACGGACAAGAAAATGTCAAAACTACATGTACAGTATACAGTCCCAACAGACGTCTGGATGTAGCTTATACCAGACTAAGGTTACACCGGTGTGGACTGGGTTTCCACGAAGCCTTGAATTTGGAATTGTGCAAGTTATGCGCAGAAGGTGATGGTGAAACTTTTGATCACATTTTCATGTACTGTGAAGCACAGGAGGAGCACAGAAGAAATCTTGAGGCCAAACTGTTTAAATTGAGATATATTACCTTCGATACTATTACATTACTATTCTCCTATTCCCGCCTCCAGAAAACGCAACCAAAATCCGCGAAGCGGTTTGAATTTTCTAAAAGACACGTGTATAGTGCTCGGAGGATAATTTGACAGTGACGTCACGGCAGCTACCACTATATATATATATATATATATATATATATATATATATATATATATATATATATATATATATATATATGTGTGTGTGTGTGTGTGTGGGGGGGGGGGGGTATCTGGAAAACAATACAATTTTTTCAGTATACAATCTTATTGCTACTATCCTCGGAGGATAAGTTGACAGTGACGTCACTGATTGTTTATAATGTTAGACTGAGTCCGTTTTAATAAATAGGTAAACACCACCGGAATAGCTATCTTCAGCAAGTACATGTATTGTAGGCAACATTAACTGTAAATCCGCAATAGTCCAGTGGTAGTTTTCCTAGACTACAAATCTGGATATTGTGGGTACGAATCTTAGTGTTTTATTTATTTTTTTTTTATTTCATACGTTTTTAAAGAATTAAATATACACGAAAAGAAAGAATACATATTTTGAAATTATCGATTATGGGACAGATGTAAAATAGTTTGAACAAAGACAAGACAAGACGTCCATCGGTAAGTCTAGTTAAACTTTTAGTTTGAATGATTTCCACGTGCTCACAATCCGTGCACATATATATGGAGACAAGAACGCCACAAGCATGTCCTTTGTGTAAAAATGTCAACAATGGCATAATAATGTTCGATTATATATAATTATTTAAAATAGCTTAACAACCATCTAAGATCATCTAACCGTTCGTTCACAGCGTTCCGCTCTACCAAATGCGCTGTTACAACAGACTAAACTCAAACACGCTTATAGCAACAAGAAAACATTGATGCAAAGCATCAATACGCCGGGAAACTAATTTGTCATTCATTACTTAGCTCCCTATAGATCGTAGTGTAGTGAAAAGATGTTATAATTTATGAAAGGTTGTAATAATATAAATTTTTACAATACAAATTCTTTACTGGCATGAAACATATTATAATGCTTTTCGCCAAATATATACACTTCAAGCGAGTGGGTACATATTTCAACATATACATGATAGTTATCAAGAAGCAACATTATATTATGCGCAACGCACGAAAAGGCCCCTAGGCAATTTACGGAAATTCTCGCAATACTCAAAGATAAAAACATTATAGACATTATCAGAGCTGTGTAAAAAAATTCAGCTATGATCGTTTGTTTTCTAGCCCGCATACATAATTACATGTCGCCATCCATAGCCTAGGCCGAACATACTATATCCGAAATCATCTATATAGCAGTGTTTCGTTCTTTTCTCCACTCATAACGTTTTCTTTCGGCCCAAATCTTTCCATGCTTGAATATCAAATTAAACTGTATTATTAAACCAGCTAATAATCCGTTCGATTTGAGAATGCACATATCCAATCGTGAACAAAGAAAATATCTTATGTTTCTTCTTCGTAGTACGACGAAAAAAAAAAACAAATGAAAAAATTCAAACGTGTACGAATATTGACAGCAACGCTCATTTCAGGTCGAATGGTCAAATTGGGGCTTCTACGGGAAAACTGCTCATTTCTCTTTTAAATGAGCAAAACCCATACTGCTACATTCATTCTACACAGTACTTCCCATTTTTTATTTCACTATGTTACCAATAGCACAGTTCTCTGCTGCAAAAGTGTGAATAATAAAAAAAAGTGGGGTGAATAGTTATATATAACCCCACTAAGAACCCCATAAAACTGGAAGAAAACCGATGTTCTCCAAATGCATACACATTTCACAAAAACAACCTCAAATAACCCGGCGTAAATAAATATGACTGTGTATTACGTAAAATTATTTGTTTCTCGATATTCATGCAAAACCTACTTTACCCAGGTAGAGTGGTAGCTACTGTGACGTCACTGTCAAATTATCTTCAGAGCATTATATAAGTGTGTAACATTGGTTAGTATGTTGCAGGCGCGGCCTCTATGTGACTCCGTTGCCTGGTAGCGTTAAAAAATCTGGATAGATAGATAGATAGATAGTATGTTGCAACAGCGCAGATGGTAGAGCGAATTAGACGAAACATTAGACGATTTTAGTAGACGAGATCCTAGCAACACATCCGCATTTTTTTTTTTTTTTTTTAGAAAAAAAGATATTTTTACTTCGTTTATGGTCCTTGTATATAACATATATAATTTTAAATAGATATTATAAGACAATATTATATGGCGTTGTTTACATTTTTACACAAATGACATGCGTCCAGCGTTCTTGTCTCCATATGTATTTGCACGGACAGTCAGCACGTGGTAATCATTCAAACTAAACTTTTACTAGATTTTCCGGTTTTCTCCTTGTCTTTATTTAACTTTAAAAGATATGCAAAATAAAAACTTTAAATGTAGCTACACTGAAAATTTATTTCATAACTGATAATAGAAATTGCATTTTCTCTCTAACATACTTTTCTTTTATTCTTAATTCTTAAAATGTATAAAAAAAAAAAAAATGAAACTAAGATTCGAAACCACAACATCCAGGTTTGTAGTCTGAAAATACTACCATTGAGCTACTGCGGATTTACGAGTACCGTTGCTTCTAACATTTATTGAACGTAGTTATTTGGGTAGCGTCTACCTATTTATTAAAATGGAATTGGTCTAACAATATTAACATTCAGTGACGTCACTGTCAATTTATCCTCCAAGGACAGTACCACTCTTTATTTATATAGTTGACCTGCACAATGTATTAACACTGTGCAGGTCAACTATATATATATATATATATATATATATATATATATATATATATATATATATATATATATATAATATATATATATATATATATATATATATTATATATATATATATATATATATATATATATATATATATATATAGTTGTGGATCTCTAAATAGCTGTAGCGCCTCAAAGGCCTACAAACCATAATTGTATGCTAAAAATGGTTGACCTGTGAACCGCTAATACGGAGCACTGGCCAAAATAAAAAAAAATAAAAAGGAAATGGGGAAACTATATTTTAAATTTGTTGGCCCTAAAAAGGACCCTGAGCGGTTGGTACCTTCACCGGTCAGTAACGCATCACACGTCGCAGCCTGCTGATGTATTGGGAATGCCGAACGACTCAGTAAGCTGCACTAAATCAGGCAAAGAATCATGGTGAATCCTCCCATGTCTATCATATAGATAGATATTGAAGGAAAAACAATCCGCGTGCAGACGTCTCAAAAGTATTTGATTGATTCGTTTGCGCTGCCGTTCAAAACAATCCAGTGTAAGCCCAGGACAATGACTGACACTCCCACGGGGAAGGATTTGACCAACAAAAACTCGCAACACTCCCATATTCAAAATACTCTCGACCAAACGGAAAATTGCACTGGCAATCTCACGCGGCCTAGACAATGGGGAAATGTCGTTTCACTCCAAATGTATAATCACTGTCCTGGGCTCAAACTGTTCACGAAAACACGCCTATATAATTTTGACCCCCTTAAACCCCACTTTTATATAGTAAAACTGGGGTTTACAGGGGTATACATTATTTTTCTTATTATTTCTGTTCAAGACATAGATTGTGGGTACTCGTTAGAACCGCCTCGACGAGGCGGTTCTCACAAGTACCTACAATCTATATTTTGAGCAGAAATATGAAAAATATCAGGATTTTTTTATCTGAAAATTTTCAATCTTTATGGTGGTAAAATTTTCAATATATTTGAATAGGCGTGTTTTCGTAATGAGCTGATCAGGTACATAGGAAACCTTGAGGCCTGCCTGCCCGATAAACTTAACTGAATCATCAAATACATGATGTGCCTGGCAATATGATCCAGCGCGCCTTACTAAGCCATTCCCAAACACAACCGTCCTGACTGGCATGATGAAGCTAAATGTATATAAATGAACTCATGTAGTCCATATATACCTAAAAACCACTCGAGCGTAACCATACCTGAGAGAAGTTTCCCCGCATAAATACCAATACGTCGTACTTTGTACCCACTCATGTACAAATAACGTAATCTATATAAGGAAACATTGAGTATTGACCTGTGCACCGTATAGACGATACATAGGCCAATTCAGTCTGATCACGGTGATAGTATGCGAGGGGCTTCACTTTCTGAAAAAGCTTGTATTTCGTTTCGACAAGCAAAAATTAGACAGAGGAGACAAAATGGTATGAAAGAAGAAAGAAATGACTACATGTATATTAATATTTCTTTGTTTTTCTTTTTTTTTCTTTTCGTTTTTGCAGAGATGGCGGTATTAATACATATATATTTTGATCTCTTGCAGATAACGACCTTTCGCTGCTCTCTGCACGCATATAGTTTTACACTTGAGCTTGAAGCATACAAGAGACCCATGGGCCACGGGTCGCTCACCTGAGTGACATAGCCACTGCAGATATGCAGATGTTATGCAACATTTTTCCAATCCTGTCATCGCAACTAATGAAAAACTCATCATTTAAGCAGTTCTTAATTTTGAAGAAGAATATTATATGTGGCATGACAGACAATGGAGCGTGATCATTTGAGCAAACTTTCACTCACATTTCAACAGTAGGATCAATGTGAAATTTGGTGGCAATTGCCAAAGTGGTTTCTGAAGAATCATGATTTTATACATGTAAACAGCACAGTGGCAAGGAAATATAATAAACATAAACAAGATGGCAGCCATCTTGGATTGCCAGTCAAAATGATTTTAGCTACTGTTGATCTACAAGTCACCTCGATACTTCCAATGAACTTTAAGTCAGTTGCCCTTTCGGTTCAGGAGAAAAAGTTCAAAACAGATTTTCAAGATGGCCGCCATGGCCGCAATTTGAGATTTCCTATCGCGACGATTTGAGCAATTTTTTTATCTACAAGTCACCCCGATGCTTCCTAGCAAGTTTCGAGTCAATTGGACTGTCAGTTCAGAAGAAGAAGAGAAAAATAGATTTTCAAGATGGCCGCTATCTTGGATTTCCAATTGGAACGATTTTTGCTATTTTTATATGTACAAGTCATCCCAATGCGTTCTACCAATTTTCAAATCAACTGGTCCTTTGGTTCAGGAAAATAAGCGAAAAAAAAGTTTCAAGATGGCGGCCATCTTGGATTTCCGATCCAAAAAATTAAGCTATTTTAGATCTACAAATCACCCCAATGCTTCCTACAAGTTTCGAGAAATGGCCTTTCAGTTCAGGAGAAGAAGCGAAAATTAGATTTTCAAGATGGCTGTCATGGCGGCCATCTTGGATTTCTGATAGGGACGATTTTAGCTATTTTTGATCTACAGGTCACCCTGATGCTTCCTAGTTTAAAGTCAATAAGCCTTTCGGTTCAGGAGAAGAAGTGAAAAATACATTTTCAAGATGGCCGCCATGGCAGCCATCTTGGATTTCCAATCGGAACGATTTTAGCCATTTTTTATCTATAAGTCACCCCGATGCTTCCTACCAAGTATCGAGTCAATTGGCCCAGGGTTGTAGGAGGAGTAGGCTTTTAAAGCAATTGTTGACGCCGCACGACGAACGACGGACGACGGACGACGCACGACGGACATTGACTGACCACAATAGCCTACCATGAGCACTTCGTGCTCAGGTGAGCTAAAAAGGGGATTGAAATCGTAAGACTAGGGACCAATCAGAAGGAACCTTTCTGAAGCAGTTCGGGTAGGATATATATATATATATATATATATATATATATATATATATATATATATATATAATATATATATATATATATATATATATATATATATATATACTGTAGATTCAATTTAAAATGTATAAATTATAAATATTTTAATCTCTCTCAGCTCTTTAAGTATTTTTCAGGAAGAAGTTTTGGTAAGAGAGAGATAACAAGATAGAAGGAAGTATCTGTGTACACTCTACGAAAAACACAGCCACGCAAGTCCCACACAGTGTCGACAATTTACAAGCTGGCATCACAAGCATAACAAAATCATCGTTTTTCCTGGGGGAGGTCGCAAATGCCTAGTAATCCTTGCGGATTCTTCTAAGACGGAGGCTTGGGCCTTGGTTCCGCATCCACATATATAAATACCTATAAAACCATGAGCCTAAGCCTTCGTCACTTAGATCATAGCTAATCTTTCAGAGGCGAGGCAACTGGTGAATTACCTTCTCTTACATGATTCGGCCTAGGAAGTCCCTTAAAGATGCCTCTCTCGGACGATCCGAAAAAAACATTGCAAATGTAACTTAGTAGGCCCACCTCCACCTAGTGTTGTTAATTCAGCACGAAGCGTGTGGGTCCGTGGCATGGTGACAGACAGAGAATAATACACGGAAAAAACACCATGATGTTAGTTTTAAACTCGAACCCTTTAGGCCAACGTTCAAAATTCTGTAACTTACAGACTGCACGACTATTTACATGCACGGTGTCTGGGCGAGGTAACCTTGTTAGAAATTATAACTTGGCCCGTTTAAAGCCAAACCAGGAGTCCATTAAAACTAATCCGGATTTTCCGGCGCTGCCTCTATGTGACTCAGTTGCCTGGTAGCGTTAAAAATCTGAAGTCAGTCAGTTGAAATGCGGTATAGTAAATCTGGTGGCGGTAAACCGCCCCGCGAAACGCTACAAGTTATGAATTCGTTTGTTAATAAATGTACGTCGGGCCAAAACCTCATTCATATACTGAAAGGAAAAAGAAAAGAAAGGGTAGAGTTTTTTCCTTCTTATTTTAACCATTTTTTACGGTGTTTACTATAGCCATGCACTTTTACAGATTGTCCTGTGAATGTGAACCGCGGGTATACGAGTCTTTGGTCGATGTGCTATCTACCCAGTGTGTGAAATCATTCATCCGTGCACTACACAGTGCATTGCAAGGACAATACGGAAAGCCAAAATTTCGTGCAAAACAAGCATGTTTAAACCTTCAGCACAAGATTTCCTCACACCATTTGGTACACTTCAACGATACACAACGCTCTTCGATTCTTTTACCGATTTTTCTTTTCATTTTTACGCTACTTTGAACTTTTTTTCAATCATGGTACGATTGACTGATGTTCAGAGGGGTAGGGCAATTGCGTTGCTGATGCAGGGTCAGAGGCAACAGCAAGTTGCCAATCATTTTAGGGTTAACGTCTCACCAATTGAACGTCTAGTTAGACGTTTAAGGGAGACAGGGCATTTAGCAGACCGACCGCGGTCTGCGCGTCCACGCGTGACGTCAAGACAGGACAATCCGTCTGGCACATTTGCGGAATCGTCATCTCACTGCTACCGAAACTGCCCTTAATACAGTAGGTACGCATAATCGACAAATTTCTCCGAAGACTGTTGGAAGTCGATTGCGTGAGATTGGTCTTCGAGCTCGTCGTCCATACGTTGGTCTGCCTCTGACCCAGGCACGTAGGTTGCGTCGTATGGCGTGGTTGACGGCGCATGCGCCCAGGCTATTTCCGATGAGGCAGTGGAGACGAGTTCTTTTTACGGACGAGTCTAGGTTCACTCTCTATCGCGCAGATGGTCGACGTCGTGTGTACCGACGTCGCTGAGAACGCTTTGCCGACGCCTGTGTTGTCGAACGGGATCGGTTTGGGGGTGGCTCCGTTATGGTCTGGGGAGGCATTGCTCACGGGATAAAATCACAGTTGATTATTGTTGC